>JADMLD010001003.1:0-1480000 GCA_017589585.1 Phylloscopus whistleri | reverse complement strand
TCCAGAAACATCATTGTACACTAAACATTTAACTAAACAAAACTGTGGATGTTATTTGTATGATATTATTCCTGTTTTGATGAACATTTTTCAAGAAGGAAAAGGAAATAATGATAGATCACATATTATCTGGGAGTTATGGTGTGTTGCTATTTAAAGATATTTTAATTTGTTCTGTTTTCAAACATGTAAGATCTGTTTCCTGTGGAAATGTTCTCTGTCAGACATGCAGCCATTTTTTTAGAAGCTACACATATCATCAGAAATATTTCTGCTTTCCTAAGTCTTTTGCTGATTGAATATAATTCTAATTTCCAGATCTGTTTTAAATGAAGTTTATAAAATAAAATATATAAAAAAATAAAAGAAAAAAATAAGCAAAGCAAAACAAAGATAAACAAAACAAAGTAAAATAAAACAAAAAACCCACAAAACTGAATTAAAAAATAATATAAAATAAACCAATAAAATACTAAAATACCAGCCTCTTTCTGCCACAACATCACAGATAACATTTAGCCAATAATTTCTTTCCCTAAGTTGTATAATATGATAATTAGGAAATGTAGTATAATGAAGAGAAAAATATGATCAGTAAAGGCTGATATATTTGTCTATAGCACACGTGGTCATTTTTCTAATGTGCATGTTTATATGTTATCCAGTTATGTCTGAGATTGTTAGGCGCAAATAAAGAGACAAATTTCTTTGCCTAAAAGGAACATGGTTTCAGAGACTTCTCCTTTCACATCAACTTAAATCTGCGCTTCTTTCAAATAAAATTATGGGGAAAAGGTAAGAGAAATTACTTACCCATCACTAGCTCTGTTAGAAAAAGAGTCAGGTGAATGGTGATGGACATAAATGCCTAAATGTAGGTACATGGCAGAAAACATCTTTCTATGATAGCTGAGAATTTAATGACTCTAACAGGTATATTTTCTCAGGCACCTTACAGGAGCAGTTTTTTACTTGATCTTAGAGATCCACCTGGAAATCAGCACAGAACCTGCAGATTTTAAATTTATTTTTAAAGTTATTTTTCTTTTGTCCTAAGGGCATTTCTGGACGTGATTGTCAATATGTAAATCAAGAATTTGGTTGGGTTCTGGTTTGTTTTGTTGGGTTTTGTTCACATTATTATTATTATTATTATTATTATTATTATTATTATTATTATTATTATTATTATTTCTTTTCTCCCTTCTCTCGCTTCACGGTATTTTTTTTTTCTTTTTTAACTGGAAGATAAGATTTTTGTCCCCAAATATATGTATATTGTATCTTAAAAGGGACAACTCTCACATGCTGATACACATGAGATAGGTTTAAACTATGCAATCCAGGCAGTAATGATAATACAGCCACAAAGCCATCACAAAGCCATGGAGATGACTGGCCTGAACACATTTATCTTCACTTGAGATCCTGGCTGCATTTTTGCAGTCTGCACTGTAACCTTGGCTCCTATGGGTTACTTTTCCAAGATAATTAACTGAGAAGTACTTTGACTGTGTATTTTGCAACCTTCTGCTGCAACTTAGCCGGGCTGGTGTTGAAGAGTGTTTTCTATGCACTGAATTTGGCCTCTATTTATTTGCAAGAATCCTCTATTCTCAATTGTGAAAAAAAAAAAAAAATAGAGAAGAAATTCCACTTCATGAAAGAGAGGAATCCATTAATCACTCTACACTGATAGTTAGAAGAAAATTCATCTAAGGTATCCTCTTTTCCATACTGGAAATAAAGAATGAGAGCAAAAGAGGCAAAAAGAGAAATAGAACAACTTGAAATACAAATAAAAACTCATAAGCAACTTTAAAAATATTATTGGAGAGATGCAAATTTTAAATACTAAAATATTAAAATTGATTGAGGTTGTGAAATAAGTGTATTACTTAGTCTTCTGTGCATTAAAATTAATTTTTCATCTTCTTATCTAAGCAGCCTCTCTATTGGCTTTTGCTGAGCATTCTTAATATTTCATATGCTTAAGGGAAAAAAGCTGTACTCTGACATCTTAACATCCCTGAGAATGCTTAACTTTATTTCTTTTTCTTCTCCTATGCAAAAGATTTTCAAATCACACATGAACAGGGAGAAAGAAAAACAACAGCACAGTTTTGCTGCACCATTCTGGGCTTTATTTCCCATATGATTGTGTATGCAAGTGCTAAGAGCTCTATTCTTCTCGACATTATTATTTTTCTCTTCTTTGTTTCGCACTATCTCACTCGTGTGGCTTGCATCATGCAGTAGCCCCAGCAATGTTGAGAACATCAATAATTTGATTGTAACTGAACAATAATAAACGATGAAGCAACTTCATCTGAGCTGGAAGATCTGGCCTTAACCTCTCTCTATTTACAGCTCTGGAAGGCTTGTATTCAGGAGAATTTAAATCAGCAGAGACATGCCAGTCCTCATGTAGTGCAGAGCTGACATAAACATAGCTAAACTGCTGCTATTAGGAGATAAGTTCTTATTTTGTAGCCCCACAAACAAAAGGTTTTAGTATATCATCATTGGTGCTAAAAGCAGCATAGGCAAATGGCTCTGAATAAGGCAAACAAGTGCTTAAATCACTACAGCTTGGTCTCTGCCAGGAAATTAAATATGTAAAACCTTCAATATTATGGTCCTTATATTCACATGCTGAGGATGCACCATGTGATACATCAGGGTTTTATGCCCTAAGGGCCACTCTCGGTTGCTGCAGTTCTTCCAAGTGAAGCTGTAATTTTGTACCTTTCAGCATAAAGTGATATGCAGATCTGTGCATCCTCCTGAGATTGTTCTATTCCCAGCACCCTGATCCTTGCCTTTGGATTGGTGTGGGTGAATCCTCGCATGGATACAAGCAAGTGCAGCTGGACCCTGAGACATATGTGCATACTCTTTATTGTAAGTGCTAGAAGTCTTTACTTGACTCTCATGGTATTGGTGAAGAAAAAATTTTAAATAATATTGCCTGCTCCCATCTCAGAGAAGGGAAAAACCAAAACCCAACAACAATAAAAACAAACAAACAAACAAACAAGCAAACAAAAACCCAAGCAAACAAACAAACAAAACACACCAAGACCCCTGAATACTGAATATTCAACTTGCCCATTGGTCCTTTCATTGGCAGTAATGCCTTCATGGAAGCATCCACTACTTTGTGTGAAAGTCAGACTGGAAGCAGTGGCAGGATGAACTAAGCATAGGAGAGATCATTTTGATAGACCAAAGTTTACATGAATAAAGGCTTGGATACTTCTCATTTGATTTTAAGCGTAGAACTTAGTATTTATGGAAGTGAAATGGACATCCTAATGTCCCTCTGTAACTGATGGAGAGAGATTAATCTCTTCATTTCTTTGGAGCCAGAGGCCACTCCTTAGAAGTAGGTGAATCCAACTTCTCTGCCCAGTGAGTCTTTCCTTTTGTCATCCCATTACTCCAAAATGTTTGCACACATTCCCTTGTCCCTTCTCCTCTCTTATTCTCTTCCCCCCACAATAGAATTTTTGTATACCCTAGACTATTGCAGGAACTGACATTTTGCCACACTCTTGTCCAGCCAACAGTGAACAGTGATGATCTTTTCCTGTGAGCATTTCACCTGAAATAATCTGTGTAATTTTAGTTAGTCATTTATACCACAGTTAGAAGATAGCAGGATTTCTAGGAGGAATGGGGATTCTTCTGGCCTGTTTTTAAATATGCCCAGAAGATGTTTGGACACATAATACTGAAGTTCTTGACAGTTCAAACTCAGACTTCTTTTATACCCTGCTTAAAACCATCACCGTACTAAATTCAGCCCATGTTTAGGATTGAATGCTACCTGGATTTGGGTTTGAAAACCACAGCTGCTGTATATAAAAGAGCTATTGTTACAATTCAGGGAAAAGAAAAGCATGTATTGTGACATATATGAAAATACTGTGAAATCTACTTTTGTATTGCACATGACCTACCCTCACAAGCTCAAAAACTTTGCAAAAGTCTGGTGTTTTAGCCCAAACGTTAACAGATTCCTACTCCTCTCTATAGCCTATGCACATATGAAGAGAAGGAATGGTTTCTTTCTCCTCCTAAATGGTGTCTCTCAGACTGTGGCTCAAGCACAGTACTCCATAACGAGAATCTCTTGATTTTAGCAGCTAAGTTGCAGTTAGATTCCTCATGATCTAACAATTTTTCTAACAAATAAAAATTCATCAGTTTAAAGAGGCCAGAGATCCAGAATGGATCTAGATAAAAGTCTCTCTGTAAAACTGGTGTCTAAACAAACAAGCCTTTCACCAATGACCCCAGAATACACTAGGGAGATCAGCCTCAATATGGATAAACCATAAAACACAAGACTGGTGGAAAATGCAGGATTTTTTTTTCCATATTCTAGTTCTCTGAGCCCTGTGAATTCAACAGCCTGCTTCATTCCAGGTTCTGTCTTCATTTTGTCTTCCTTTTCTTTCATTGTTTTCAAGGTATACATTTTGATTAACTTCATGTTTAAGGACTTCTTTTAAAGACATCTACACTCAATCTCTGTTTCTCTGAAAAAAGAAATTAATGGCACAGAATACACATATTTTTCTTTTCCTCTGTTTTATGCCTTGAGATCACTTAACATGAGATCACTTTCTTAATACTGGAAATACTGCTGAATTGCTTAAAACTGAAAGGATCTGTGGAACTGTGTGAGTTTTTTAGATGGTCTCCATTAGATCCCAAATAAATAACTGCAGCATGAAATGTAGAAGGTATAGAAGCCTCAGTGAGCACATCATGCAAATAAACATACCAGCCACAACATGCTTCCCCCTGCTGTTACTTGATGGGTAAACTCATTTTTCCCTAGAGTCTTCCTGGGATACATTGATTGTATCACTTTCAATATCTCTTCCTTGGTTACAGGAGACTCCAGAGATTTCTCTCTCTAAGTTTCCTTGCTTTGTCAATTCCTATTTATCCTAGGTATTCTTCTACCTTTTTTCTGGACAGCAACAGTTCGTGATTGATAGTAAGCCTCATAAAAGACCCAGAAACTATTGCTAACCCTACTTCCTTGTGTTACCAATGCCCCCCTTGGGTCCACAGAGGAGTGCTATCAAACAGCTTGACTAGTCGGCAGGTACCATCTATACCCACCAATTACTTGGCATTCTCATTTCCCTCCTAGCAGTGGCTTTATTCAGAGTAGAGCTCCTTTTGTTTTGTTTCCTCTTGCAACTTGGTCCCTTTATGTATCAGGGAAAATTGAAAATCCTCTCTTAGTGTCTGGGGAACAGAGCAGTGGCAGTTTAACCATTGGAGGTTACCTTGTTTTTCATTCCCTCAAAAATTCATATATGAACTCTGCCTGCTGCACCCATGTGTTTCGAAAACTATTTTCTTTTTCTTCCTTTTACACTGCAATACTCAGAAATCCTAAGAAGGATCAACAGATAAAGCATCCCTTGAATTCAGTCAAAGTTTAGAATTGCCATGGCGAGCAGATCTTTTCATTAACCATGTTTATGTTCAGTCCTGCAGTGCATTCAATCATTCCAAAAGGTCCAATTTTGGATCAGATGTAATAAGAATAAGCCAGTAAAATATTAAAAAAAACCAAACCAAACCAACAAACAAAAAAAACCTCCTTGTGGTATACACTAGCATTCGTGCATACAAATTCAACTGAGCAGCTCAGACTCATTCTGCAAAATTTGGTGCTCCAGAAGATATATAGAATCACAGATCATAGAGCTGTGGTGGAAGGAATGCACTAGGGTCAATGAGTCCAGCTCCTGGCCCTGCACAGGATGCCCCAAGACTCACACCACGTTCCTGAGTGCATTGCGCAAACTTTTCTTGAACTCTGCCAGTCCTGTGACCACTGTGACCACTGTCTTGGGCAACCTACTCTGATGTCCAACCACCCTCTGGGTGAGGAACCCTTTTTCCAATATCCAATCTAGACCTCCCCTGTCACAGGTTCAGGCCATTCCCTGGGGTCCTGCCACTGGTCACAGAGCAGAGATCAGTGTCTGCCTGTCCTCTCCCCATCACGGGGAAGTTGTAAATGCAATGAGGTCTTGCTTCAGTCTCCTCTTCTCCAGCTGAACAGACCCAGTGCCCTCAGCCACTCCTCACACAGTTTCCCCTCCAGACCATTCACCATCCTCACAGCCCTCCTTTGGACAGTCATTTCCAAAGGCTTCATATTCTTCTTATACTATGTCACCTAAAACTGCCCACAGGACTGGAGGTGAGGCCGTCCCAGTGAAAAGCAGAGTGGAACAATAAAAATTTACACTTCTGAAAATCATGATCTTCAGCTGCTATTTTGTCATTATTGAATGGTTTACTCTAAGTGATAATATTAGCACATCAGAAAGTCACATTTCTCTCTTATGGCTCAAAATTGAGCTAAAAATCTAAGTTTGGAGGAAAACAAAACAAAAACCATTTGGAACTATTTTTTTCCCTGGCAGAAAAAGAACCAAACTAAACTGAGTTTCTCCAGATCAAGACACCATAAAATTTCAATCAAAAATCTTTGGAAAGGAAATCTGGCCTGAACTCCAATGGGATATTCCATACCATATTACATCACGCACTTTATATAAACTGGAGGAAGTTGTGTGCAAAGGGCTGATCACTGGTCAGGAACAACCTCAGTCAGTGGATGGTGAGCAATTATATTGAGCATTATTTGTCTTTCTTCAGTTTTATTCCTCTTTTTTCTATATTTATTACTATTAAAATTTTAGTTACGATCATCATCATCACTATATTTTACTTTGTTTATATAAATCCATGAATTTTACTCTTTCTGATTCTCCTTCTCACTAGGGAGCAGATAGGAGAGTGAGCAAGAGGTTGAATGATACTTGCCATTGAGTTAAATCATAAAATAGCACAGATGAAATTTAGAAGAGTGAACTTCCATTAGTAATATGCAGCTTTTAGTATTTAGTAGCTTGTAGTATTTAGTTTTTTTATCTTGGATCTGCAATTTTCTTATTTGGTTTTCCTGACTTTAGACCTGGTAAACTGTTTCTAGCTAAAGATTCTAAGAGAGTATCCCCTGTAGTTTGCAGATAAAGCTACCAAGTTCAGCCCATGGTTATTCAGAAAGCAGAAGTTAGATATATTCTGGAAATCTGTAGTCACTTCAATCATTTTTACATATATGTGAATTTTAGACTAAAGACAAAAACTCTGGAAAATTACTGGTGAAACATTCTTGAACAGAAGAATAGATAGAAAAAGATACATCAGTATTTGGGATAGCACTGAGTAAAACAACTGATAAATGATTTGAAGCATTCATAGCCTTCAGAAACTCATGTAGTATGCTGAAGTTTATTGTTTAAGTCTTTCACTCAATTCAGAAAGTGTAGTGTTCATGCCACTTTGTTTCTGCTGTTTCAGCTGGACTAACTCATTAGTCATACACACCTCACAGAACATTTAAGAATTACAAATCCATTCAAGTTCTATATTGATTCTGATTATATATAAGTTATATATACTTATAGACTTATACTATTAACTAAGGTTAAAACTATAAACCAAATTAGTATCATTTCTTGCTTTAGGAGTTACAAGTGTACCATAGGAATCTTGTATATAGATATGATTATTTCTTTCCATCAGTTATAGCAGAAGCCAGAGCACAAACATGTTGATAATTTAGGTAGCTCAGTTAGCTGCCAAAATGGAAGAAATTGTTATTCAGTTGTGACTTCGGTCTGCTGGGAAAAGACTAATACCTTGTGGAGTCACTCTCAAAAGTTCTCAGAAAGGAGATGAAGCCAAGGAAGGTGGTTTTCTTAACTCCCTGTCACTTTTGTTCCTGCCCAGTGAGAAGAGAGCTAGACTTCGCAAGCTGCTAAAGAACTAGAGACTCCCTTCCCTTCCCTTCCCTTCCCTTCCCTTCCCTTCCCTTCCCTTCCCTTCCCTTCCCTTCCCGGAACTTCCCTTCCCGGAACTTCCCTTCCCTTCCCTTCCCTTCCCTTCCCTTCCCTTCCCGGAACTTCCCGGAACTTCCCTTCCCTTCCCTTCCCTTCCCTTCCCGGAACTTCCCTTCCCTTCCCGGAACTTCCCGGAACTTCCCTTCCCTTCCCGGAACTTCCCGGAACTTCCCTTCCCGGAACTTCCCTTCCCGGAACTTCCCTTCCCGGAACTTCCCTTCCTGGAACTTCCCTTCCCGGAACTTCCCTTCCCTTCCCGGAACTTCCCGGAACTTCCCTTCCCGGAACTTCCCTTCCTGGAACTTCCCTCCCCTCCCCTCTTCTCCTTTGCCCTGCCCTGCTCTGCCCTGCCCTGCCCCGCCCTGCCCTTTTTAAAAATAAAATATCCAGGATAACTGATTGGGTTTTTCTTATCACTGGTAAGCTGTCCAGTTAGATATGAATTTGCCAATGGAACAACTGGCCTAACCAACTACTGCTTGAAAACTGAACAAGTTTTCAATACTTTGAAGCCTATTGACCTCTGAGCCCTCTGAGCATGAAATAATCTTAAAGTTTGGATTTGATTAGATTATTCCCCCCCTCAAATTTCACTCAAGACTCAAAACTAAAATATATTCTTCCTCCCGACACAAAAGAACAGATTCATTAAGAGCAAGCTGAATGGTATGCTCAAAATGTGACACTGCATCTTCACTGGCTGAACTGTGCATATGCACCAGGTTTTCTGGTAGTCTGAACACCTGTGATAGAATCGTGAAGTCATGGAATCATCAAGGCTGGAAAAGGCCTCCAGGATCATCATGTCCACCCTATGACACAACATGACCTTCTTCAACTGAACTATAATACTGAGTGCTATGATCAGCATTTCTTCAACAAGTTCAGGGGTGGTGTCTCCATCAGTTTCCTGGGCAGCCCATTACAACGCTTAACGATCCTTTCAGTGAAAAAAATTCTTCCTGATGCCCAATCTGAACCTCTCTTGGTGCGGACTGAGACTATGTCCTCTTGCCTTATCTATGGTTATTCCTTCCGATAGTTGAAAAGAGTGATATGCTGCATCCGAGCCCCCTTTTCCCCAGGCTGAACAGCCCCAGCTCCCTCAGCCACACTTCGTATGATGATGATATAGGTTTTGGTTTTGGCACATGTCACGTGAAGTGCAGCTCCAAACTGTGGGTTCTTGCCTTTCCCTTATTATAGTTAAGGTGGATCTGATCCAGACATTCATCATTGACTTTTGAGAGATCAGCATCAGTGATGTGATGTTTAGACAAACAGTTCTGTCTCCTGATTCAGAAAGCAAGAGAAAATCCACCTTGAAGACCCTATCCAGATTTAGGCAGGATCTAAATATCAGAATGCATCACAAAATAAAGTATAATCTTTTGTTGTTATGGCAGCTAGGTGTAACAAACAATGCTACCTAAGCCTATGAAACTCACAGCAGAAAAGACAGCTATTGGTCTTTTAGGACCCCAGTAAAAGCTAAACACTACTGCATACCTGAGGTACACCTGGAATATTGCTCTCGATATTAGTATGTTTTAGATAGATATGCAAGTTCATGAAAAACAATCAGTGACAAACAATTTGGAAGAGGGGTGACAATGCAACACAAGATTATGATTTACAGGAAAATTTTTTTTTTTCTTCTCTGACTGAGGATATCTATTTGCCTTTTGTGATTTGATCTAAATTTATTGTGATAGCTGGAAATGGAGATAAAACTAAAATATCTTTTCTAATTTTTTAACTAATGAAAAAACACAATTCAGCATAAAGATAGTTCATTGTAATCTTGAATGAACCAGGAGTGTCTCTCTTTCTTTTCTTCTTTCCTTCCTCATCAGTTTCCTATTTAAATTTCAGAAACAAGAGGAACAGCCTGGAAGGGGATTTGCATTTGGCTCTTTTAAGGCAACTCGTGACAGAACAAGAGGGTGTAACCTCAAGCTGCACCAGGGGAGATTCAGATTGGGCATCAGGAAGAATTTCTTCATTGAAAGGGTGGTCAGGGAATGGGCTGCCCAGGAAGTAGTGGAGTCATGACCCTGAACTTGTTCAAGAAACAGCTGGATGTAGCACTCAGTGCTATGGTTTAATTGACAAACTGATCAGTCACAGGTTGGACTCGAGGATCCTGGAGGTCCTTTCCAGCCTAAATGTCTCTGTGATTCTAGAATTCTGTGGCACATTGCTCTGTTTTATCTAGCTACCTAACGTATAATTGAGGTGCCCAAGCATTTTTATGAATCAGGTTCACAACTGAGTACTGAAGAACTTGTGCTGCAGAGCACAAGTACAGAGTACACAGAGTGCACAGAGTATACAGAGTACATGGAGTATACAGAGTACTGCTGAGTTCTGGTGCAGCTGTTTGCAAAGATTTCTACAGATTTGACACCGTTTCTAAAATTTAAGGATTGCATCTGGAAAATCACATTCAAGGAACTTATCTAGGGCATCATCCTCTTAAAAGTTAACTTTACTGTGTCCAATGAATGAAATACTGAACAGCAGGCATATTATTTTTAAAAGGGATATAAAACAATAGCGAAGCACTGCCTGATTATATTACAGCATCTATCTTCTCATGTATCAGCAAAAACTAGCACTGAAGTATACCTAATTATCATATTTACAGTGGTACAGGTAGTAAAACAGTTATGTTTTGCATTGCTCAGGATGTTCAGGTCTGAAATAGATAAACTATGTGGGAGATTAGTAATAGGTAATTATTCTCTACTTACATATTCAGCTTCATATTTCTAAATTAAGGTAAGTGGAAAAAGCTTATAAAATATTCAGGGCTCTTTTATCTTTCCTCCTCCCTCTTATTAGAAACTGTGCATGAATTTGCATAGAATAAACTGAGCCCATAAATCATAGCAGAAACTGCAAGAATGCTCTTTGTAAGTTATAATTTAAGGTTAACTGTAGCACATTTTGCTTACTGTATTATTAATGACTTTAGTTCACTCATGACAAGATTACATATTAAAAATTGTTGGTAGACAAAACTCCAGCTCATAATCAATTTGCTTCTTAACCTTAGAAAGCCACTCACCATGTTTTCATACTTCCAAAGAAGAAACCATCACGACTAAAATCTATCAAGCAATATGTTACATTGGTGCTGTTCTTCAGTAGCTCTGATGCATTGGTCAAGAAGTTTAGGTGCAGAACCTCATATGGAGCTCGAACTCTGTGTCCATGACATATGTCTCCTATATAACCTATTGTCTCCTGTGGTCTGGAACTTATGGCTGTGCCCAAAAGGAAAATTCCAGAAGAAACACCTGGAGAAGGTGTTTCATGTGCTACTTCTGTTTGTCATCCTAATCTTCTCTGTTGAAGAGGCATTAACCAGATATTCTCAGGACCACATCCATTTATATTACAGGTATTCTCACTCTAAGTTCTCTTCTACCTGCTAAAAGAAACCACTGCTACCTAGACAAAATAATTCAATATTCACTACTATCTTAACACCGAATGTCCTGCTAGGAACTGTTTTGTTCAACATTTCTTATGCTTGAACATTATTGATGATTGTCAGATATTTACAAGACTTGGACCACCATAAACACATGCATCTGAGTCTGAAGCCTACATAACAGCCCACTTTTCCTTTCTTATCTCGTGGAACCATGTTAAAGGAACCCTGTAATTTACTAGTTTAGGTTCTTCTTGGCTTTCATCAGTTGGTTACTTTGCTTACAACTGGTGACCAAAAATACTGTATTTGACTTCCAGGGAATTAAAGGGGTAGTTTCCAATGAGTATATCCAAAATATACTCAACATTCAAGATGTGGTTTTCCAAGATCCACAGTGAATAGCAGGCTGCAAGCAGACTAAAATAAAAAATCTAATTACTACAAAAACTTGTTTCACACTTATATAATCCTGTTATTCTTATTTAGGACTAACTTTCAGTCTGTAGGATCTTTGACATAGCATAATTTGTCTCACATTTTTTGTGGGGTTTATTATTGTTGTTATTTTTTGTGTTACTGTTGTATAGTTGTTATTTACTATGCCTTGCTAAGTAAAAAAATTACAGTGACTTAATACTTCAGTCATGACAGTAGTCTAACCAGGTTTTCAGCAACACCATGATTTGTCCTTGATACCATCCAAAACAAGAGCTTCCTGCCATCAATCAAAATGCTATTCTTGTCCTTTGAATTTTACAGGAACTATCCACTTTGTTGGTAAACCTGAAAGCAAAGGATAAATGCCATTTTTCCTTTGAAGAGAGTTTCAATATCAAATTAATATTAAAACTTTATGTCCTAGAAACTGAATAGTCTTTTTGTGACATTTGCTTTAAATATAATATCAGAGGGTTGTCTTAGGAAAATGCACATTCTAATAATGATTTGCTTGATATTTATCATACCATTTATTTGTACAGTCCTAAGAAATAGGAATGAGTGTTTAAACTTTCTCTCATTCTTTTGATTCTTTTTTCTTCTTTTAGGTAAAGAACAGTTAAGATTCAGGTGAAATTTCTTTATTAAGTACATTTTTGAAAATATGAATATTTCAAATATTGCAATTTGATGTTCCCAAACTGAAAATTTCCTATAAGATATTGCAAAAAAGTACTGAAGGTCAAGACAAAACATAAATGTGTAAATTGATAAACATAACATTTTTCATCTTTATATTTTAAATTAGGAAAAGACCTCTCAAAATGCTGACTTCTTAACATAACTCAAGACAGAAAATATTTCAATATTTTTCATTTTTCATTTTATAGCTAAAACAAATGTTGATCATCTATTATTTATCCAGACTAATTCTTCCTTCTAAAAATTGCTTTGTATAATTTGGTTGGTTGAGTTTCCCAATGGCGTTAATCATATATTCCCACAAAATTTCTATGTTTTTCTGCAAAGTAAATCAAAAGCAAAGTAACCTTAATCACGTAAGTTGTCATCAAAATTCATAGTCCTTTAAAGTACACATAAGATTTTTGGTCATACACTGAAGTTTAAAAAAAAATAAATACGTAAGTCAAAGCTTTCATCAATTACACAGAAAAACATAATGTAACCTCCCACTAAAATAAAAATCATCACTGACCTGCAGACTAGTTGTTTAATGTTTGTAACACAGAAACTGGACATCAAAGGATCAATTACACTGCAAGTAGATTGGAAATTGTAATATCTTTAATGTCTACTTTCAGAGGCAAATAAAAATGGTCTCGTGAATAAGATAAGTGTCCTTATACTATACAAATTGAATTGCAAGATTTTTTTTTTGGGTGCCCTTTTTTCCAGAAAACAGATTTATTTTACAGGTGTGTGTTTGGTTTGCTTAATAAGACAACATATTTCAATACCTTTTTTTTTTTTTTTTAAACACTGAAAGTGTGATGAAAGGCAAAATTCAAAAGCATCCTGATGGTAAATCATCATTACTTTTGCAAAGTGATAAATTTTACTTGTTCCTGATTAGCCCTCATTATACCTCACATTAATGGTAACCTCTTCTTCAATCCCTGCTCTGTAAAGTCAAGATAGATAAATAATCTTCTATAGTACTAATTAGAAAGGGGTATTTTTAAAATATTCCAGCTCTAACATACAGGCAAACACAGGTGCATCTTGAATTGCACATTAAGCCCAGGATGTGGTGGGTTGTTTTCAGGGAGATGCTGGCCTTGGAGGTAGAATATGAACAAAATTAACATAAAATGGGACTAAGGGAAACTGAATTCTTTATTACAAAGTGTAACCCGTTTCTAAAGAGTAAACTGGCATAGGATTGAATTCATGATGGAATATGTGCATAAGAGTAATGTTGATCTATGTCAAATAAAAACACTGAAAATGGTAGAAATTTGGTTTTCAGACCTATTTATTAAATTGCTCCATAAACTAAGCTCTCCTGCATCTGTTGCAAGATGTCAAGATTTTTAAAGAAGAAATACATTGTTAAAGCTTCCTTAGTACTGTGAGGAATGAAAAATTTTCTTCTTCTTTTTCCCCTTTCCTGCCCTTAGAAAAATTCCCACCTTGGTCAAAAATTTCAGTATTTTAATTATAAATCTTGAAGTAATTATATAGTGTTATTTTCTATGATCTTGCAGCTCTTTAAAACACAAATATTTAAGATTTTTTTTTTACTGCAAAATGTTGATAAAATTATAATAAAAAAAAAATCTCTAATGTACAAATAATATTTGAAACAGGTCTATTCAGAACTTCATTTCTCTCCATTCCTCACTAATGTCCCTATGATTAATTGTGTGATAATAATGCGTAATAATATAAGCACAAATCACACAGTGAATAATAAAGATGCTATATTTTTTAATAGTTCAGCTGAACACTTACAGTCTGGAGAAGAAAGAACTGCATTCTCTTTAATGAAGTGTTCAATGATTGAGGTTCTGGGCTAGGTAGACAATCATGCAGAATGAGCTGACAGAGCTTCAGTAGTCCAAAAAGGCCACAATGTTTTATTCTTGCATTAATAATTGATCCACAAGTGCACCTGTGAGTTAATAAGCTGAAGAAACTTTGGAACAAGGCATAGCTTAAACGCTTGGT
Source organism: Phylloscopus whistleri (assembly GCA_017589585.1). NCBI lineage: Eukaryota > Metazoa > Chordata > Aves > Passeriformes > Phylloscopidae > Phylloscopus > Phylloscopus whistleri. Next base: position 1,465,474 of record JADMLD010001003.1, on the reverse strand, counting down.
TAATATTAAGAATATTTCAACCTTTCCTCCAGCACTGAATGCAGCCTGCAATCAATCTTTTGGTTCTGAGGTGTGTCTTCCCACTCTTTTCACAAATATGGGCCTCTGAGGGTTCTAGTTTACTAGAGAAACAAAACAAAGCAAAAACCTGAAATGTGGTAACAGAGCCAGTTGTCAGGAATCTTACTGGAATGAATGACACATTGCCAATCACTTTTAGGAAAGTCCATGGCAGAACACCAGTAGGCTACAAACATACCAGCAGTTTCCCTGTATATGTGGAATATTTATTAAGTCTATATTTCATGTACATACACTCGCCTCCTTGTTTGTCAAAGTGGATTTACGAGTTGGTTTATCCAGTCTGGAGAATTTAGGCTTTCTTTGGAGAGGAAAATGAGTTGAAAAACCTCCTTAGCATTACAGGAAAATATAAATTTAGGACCCTCAGAGCAATTGCAGTGGTATATATCCTGCCTTTGGTCTTCTTTTCTGAAGTGAATTTACTGTGGCCCATTACGTGACAGTTGTAGCAACTAAATTACAGTAGCTCTCCATTAAATAACAAAGCTATGATTGGTAGTGTACTTTACATTCTCAAGGCAGTTTTCTAACCCCCTAAGTGGATAATTGTCAGTTATTGCTTTTAAACTGTGAGCCTTGTATGACTTTATTAAAAGTTTCTGAGATCCAAAGCTTTATGCAGCTAATAGCAATATATACAGGAGGGGTGTGTGCACCACTCTGTTATAGGGAGGAACAAAATATAGGGAAGGTGGGGAACATGTGTCAGGTTTTTGATGGAGTCATACATGTGTCTTCCTCCTCAAGTGCCTCAGCCTTCAGATATCTGTGGAAAGGACAGAATTTTACCTGGAAAATGTTGTTGATATTATTCCTCTCTTTCCTCACCAGATTCCTCCAAAAATTTTGCCAACCAGCAAGTAACACTTGTCTGTTCTTAAGTATGGTTTGAATTGAACATACATATAATTGATTGGAACATAAGAGACCTGAAGACAGAAACAAGGAGAACAATTTATCAGATAACTTCATCCTGAGAAGGTAAAATATCAGTGATATGTCCACAAATACAAACAGAAAATGGTGAAATGCTGCAAACTGATTCTAGGCCATTCACTAGCATTGGCTACATAGGACGATGTGTGATCTCCAAATTCATTGAATGAATGAGTATTTTTCAGTAGTCATAAAGGAGTTTATGTATTTTTCCTGTCGTTATCGATTAGGAACAGTGGCAGTAACAACAGACTCTTCAATCTCTCACACGAAAGAAGAGCAAAACTTTATTCTACGTCACCCTTTTATAGACACTTCTGAGAAAGAAATTTCACTGGATAATTGAACAACATCCCTTGACTGTTTTTACAAGTAAATAACAAGTTGGGAAAAACATCACCTGCAAACTGTTTTTTTACTTTCCAAGGATTGTTTTGATTCCTTCTCACAATTTCTCAGGCCAGTGTGAGAAAGTTATGTGACTTGATTTCACACAGCTACTGTTCACTGTCTGATCTTTCGCTTTCATCCACATTTTCCTTTGTCTTATTTAAGATAATTAACTGATTCACATTCATTTTCTCTTTCTTTTCTTTTCTCTTTCTTTCTTTCTTTTTCTTTTTCTCTTTTCTTTTCTTTTCTTTTCTTTTCTTTTCTTTTCTTTTCTTTTCTTTTCTTTTCTTTTCTCTTTTCTTTTCTTTTCTTTTCTCTTCTCTTCTCTTCTCTTCTTTTCTTTTCTTTTCTTTTCTTTTCTTTTCTTTTCTTTTCTTTTCTTTTCTTTTCTTTTCTTTTCTTTTCTTTTCTTTTCTTTTCTTTTCTCTTCTTTTCTTTTCTTTCTTTTCTTTTCCTTTTCTCTTCCTTTTCTTTTCTTTTTTCTTTTCTCTTCTCTTCTTTTCTCTTCTTTTCTTTTCTTTCTTTCCTATATGTTACTGTTTCTGTGCTAGAAACAATTCACTTTGCAATCCCATTTTGTGCTCTATTTTCTGCCTTTTGTAATATTTTACTGGCAGGTGTCTTAGCCATTGCAACTCTTTTGCAAAGTAGCTTTCCAAACCATGGTCCCTTACAAGAAAAGAGCTGACACTGTTGTAGATGTTAGACATTCAGGGGTTCAGCAAAACCAGAAGGAAATAATTTGCTGATGTAAAGTCGTCAACTTAGATTGAAGGAGATCTCATTGGATTATTTCAGTGAACTATTCCAGTGGACTATTCATGTCATGGCTACTCTAAGCTATGCCTCTAGGAATCACAAAATCCCAGAATGGGTCAGGTTGAAAAGGACCACAATGGGCCATCTGGTCCCACTTCCCTGTTTAAGCACAGTCATCCCAGGGCACATGGCACAGGATGGTGTCCAGAGAGTTCTGGAATATCTCCAGTGAGGGGAGACTCCACACCTGCTCTGGGCAATCTGTTTAAGTGAACTGAACAGTAAAGAAGTCCTTTCTCATGCTCAGGTGGAACTTCTTGTGTTTCAGTTTCTGCTGTTCTGTTTTGTCCAATTGCTGAGCCCCACAGAACAGACCCTGGTCCATCCTCTAACCCTTTTCTGCAGACAAGACAGAGGTTGAAGAGGTTCACTCTCAGTCGTCTCTTCTTGGGCTGAACAGCCCGAGCTCCCTCAGCCTTTCCTCCTAAGAGAGATGCTCCAGAGCCTTCATTATCTTTGTTACCCTCCAGTGGACCTACTCCAAGAGTTTCACATCTGTTTTATCCCAGGAAGCCTGGAACTAGACACTGTGTTATATGTCTTAACACACTCATTGGAATAAAACAAGCTGTTTTTCCCTCAATCCCTTGCAGAGCTTTCTTTGAAATCTATGTTAAATTCTAATTATCCAAGTGTATGCTTTTCTTCTCCCAGATGTAGTGAGAAGATGGGGTCATCTTCATTCCTCTCACTTCTTCTTCTTTTTCTGTAAGAAAGTTATTTTATGCATATAAATCATTATTCCTCAACTACAAGAAACTGCCACCACCTGCTGTTATATAAGAATGTGTAGAGCTCATTTACTGCTCAGCTGTGGTCAGAAGTTGCATCAGGGAGACATGAACAGCCATAAGATTATGTAGTCATGGAGATTGGAGATTACCTGAGCAGTTCAGCTCAATGTTACCCAGTTAAAACAGAGTATTCCAGGAATTGCTTGTCAAAGTTTTAAGTATCTCCAAGGATGCAGCTCAGCAAACATTTCTTTTTGGTAGGCGTGGGGTTAGAATTTGCTACTACTGCATCTACTCAGAACTCCCCACACTCCAGCTCCTCTCCATTGCCTTTCAACCTTCCCATGTACACCCTCGAGAAAAGTGTGGGTCCAATTTCTTTACAGACTCCCACCACGCAGCTGTAGGTGACCATGTCTGCAGATCTCCCATTAACATTCTCTTAAGTCTGAGAAAGCATAGGCTTACAAAACTTCCATCCTCATAGGTAACTATTATCAGTAAAATTGGAATAGACTTAATAGGAAGGAGTAATCAAAAATGGCAGAAGAAAAGCTGTTTTTTTTTTTAAATCCAACTTTCCTCCATCTATTATAATCCTAAGAAGAAGTGACAATACATAACATTTGGGTTGCAGAGTTTTAATCAATACTTGACTGCACAGGAATGTGACAAGGGAAAAATGCAATTATTTTCGAGTACTATATAACAAATTTGAACAGTGTGACTGCTTTCACTATTGCAATATCCTCTGTACCAGAAATTTTTATTCAATAGAACTGTTTTGGCATGGTGAGATCATATAATGCTAGACATGGATCCACAAACAGTGACTTCAGAATATCTAGTTTCACAAACTCCTTTTTACAGACTTGAAAAGAACACGCTCCATTTCAGGAAAACAGCAGGCCTACTGAAATGATAGAGAATTTATTTTTCTCTGAAAATTACTATCTTATCTCTTAAAAGTCCAAACTTTGTCAGTGTTTATTTTGCAAATCTTCTGGAGAAAGATATTTTTGCATATAGGTATTTTAAAAGTTATTTGTCTGACAGCTGACGGAACATAAGACAAGATAAAAAGAGAATGCAAATATTGTCATGTAGGCAACCAGGAAATAATGATTCAGTATCTCACATAATGTAAAAATGAACCAATGAAATAATTATGAAGCTGAGTGAAAACAATTTCTAAAGCATGTCATTCTGTTATGAAATTCACTGCCATATTATGGGGTGGTGGCTAAAGCCAAAAATATATACAAAAATTTGTGAAGGATAAAGACATTACTCTATTACTTTAGTCTGCTTGGCAAGTTTGTCAGAAGAATGCTGGAAATGCTGAAATGCTGAAATGCTATAGCAGGAAAATTCTGTATTTGCCCTATCTTTAGCACTTTTTGTTTTGACTTTTTTTTTCTGCTGGTCATTTTCAGAGACCCAATACCAGGCAAAAAGGGCCTTCGACTTCATGCAGGAATGACAATTATTCCATAACAATAACTATAATAACAATAATTGAAAGACTGCCACCTCTGGAATTTGCTAGGATAACGTTGAAGTCTGGCTTGCAGACCATGTGACCATGGTCTATGACCATGCAGGCCATTTGTTGTCCTGTGGATGCCTCAGGATGATGAGACATGGTGATAAACAGCAGTGCATACTGGCAGAAAATACCACATCACAGGAGTATTCTACTAACAACCACTTACAGACTTGGACAAGCATGGGCCATATTCTCTCCCAGTCACCATGACATTAAGGGAATTCTTCTCTATAACACCCTTAGATAACAGTGAAAAGCATTAAACTGACACAATGCCGGAGAAACCCAGCTAGCTCGCACACCTCGGCACATGCCAGGAGTGTCCGCCCCAGCACCACTTTTCCCGGCTCGGGTGGCGGTGGAGCAGAGCTGCCGATACCGCAGCAGCGTGGCTGCTCTCAAACGGCTCTCGGTTGTGATGCACTGAGGATCAGAGAAAAGAACAGGGAGAGGTTTCTCACAGCCTTCTCAAAGGATTTATTCCCCAAGGGGTGCAGCGGCGAGCAACGAAAAAGCCCGCGCTGACACTGCCTTTTAAACAGGGGAGGAACAGGGGGAGGATACAATTCTTCAACCAACCCGGGACAAAACCAGGAGGGGATTGAGGAGGGACTTACAATATGACAACCTACAAGGAAAGCAAGGGGAGTGTAAAGGGTCACATGGGCCAACAGGGCATGGAGGAAAAGGGGAATTCCAGGAGGGGTTCGGGCAAGGGGGGTAGGGACAGCAAGGATTGACAGGGAATTCTCTGGAAGTAAAGGAAGGGATTTGGGGAGATTGACACCAGGTGAATAAGGTGTGTCTAGGGGGTGAATGACAGCTGGAGAAGGGAAGGGAAAACTTGGGGTAAAACCAAACATATCGGGAGTAACAGGGACAAACCATGGGAGAATAACTTAACAAAAACACATGACCATGTTGAACAACATTTTGTGATCTGGGATCTCTATGTCCAGATTAAGACAGGGGAAAAAAGGGGGAAAAATGCAGAGATCACCTTATACTGACATCAGAAAACCAGGGACTTCTTTTATTCATTTAACTTACGCAGGTTGGTGTGTATTTTGCTCACTGATCCTAAGCCTTATGCATGTACAAAACCCTTGCATACATAAAACCCTGATAAGTCTCATGAAAACATGCAGAAAACTCTAGAAATCACATTTCTGTGAGAGAACATGGTGCTGATAATATACTCCAACCCAGCTCACAGCCTAAATCCCTGTACAGGCCACTCACTAAAAAGCTGGACTCAATGATCATTATGAGTTCCTTACAACTCAGAACATTCTGTAAAATATGTGAAGTTTCTATCTTGTTAGCCACAAAAAAATGTGGCCTCAGTTCTCTTCATAGTAGGCAAGATCAAAATAAGTACTACTTGGATTTGAATGCTATGGGTTTCCTATCTAAAATGTGGATTTCAGAAAAGAAAATTAACCTTGCCAAGCATCATTACATGACAGAGTTACCAAGAAACTCTCCAGAGTCCAACATTCATGATTTATGAATCTATCTGAGTTCAGACACCTGGAAAATAAAAAGCGTCATGGTTAGGTCTTGTACAGTTTGCTAGTACATTAGTTATAATATTGTTGTCATTGAGAACCACATGTGTAGTTATGTAGTGGAAACAATACTTATTTCTACCAGCAAATTTAATTCGGATCCTATATATGGGTAAAATCTCATCAATTATATCAAAGGAAAAGGTGGGACAAAATTTTGGCATAACTCTTTGCTAAGGAGGGTAACCTTTAAATACATGAAGTTTATAGAAGTTAATAGCAAACCAAAAGTCTACCAAATCCAGAACACTGGTTCTTTTCTATCCACTTTTATTTCTCATATAATCATTTTCACAGATGTATCTAAGAACCTTCCAATAAAGAAACTGAATAAATTTTGTCAACTTAAGTTTCTTATTTTAATGTGTACAAAGTTTATAGTAAATTATATTCTAGGCATCAATGGTGCCATTCCCAGCTACATAATGCTGTCATTTATAATATATTTAAGAGAGAGAAGATTTTTAACTTCTAGAAGAGGATGGAGCATTTTAAACAAAAATAAATAAATATGTAAAAGTTATCCTTATGTCCTGGGGGTAGATCAGAAATTTGCATGTCTGAAGGATCTAGCAGGAATACTGAACTACTGACTAACTTTACATGACTGTCTGCCAAAGTGGACCTTCCTGGGACATTTCTCTCTTCAAAGTACTTTGTTCTGATACCTACATGTGTTCTAAGCTTCAGTCATCAGAATAGCTGCATTTTGAAAGTGACCACAATGAATTCCAGTAGAGAAAAAATGCTCAAGTCAGCTTTTACAAATAATTTTAGTACTTTAACTTCTGTGAGAGACGAGAATGGAGAATGAGAACAATGTACTATGACAAAGAACTGTTTATATTTTTTCCACATAAAGTAAAACAAGTATAAATATACTTTCAATAAGAATATGTGCAGAAATCAGGTCTGGATATTGTTTGAAAAAAATTATTGTTTCAAGTTTTTAATCCATTTAGATTTGGATGTAATTCATTCTACCATCTCTTCTGTGAAAATATGTAATAGGAAAAGTATTCTGATGCAGATGAACCTCACTGAAATAACTCATTTTGCTTAGGTTTATATTTTGTTTAGGTTTTATATTAATTGATTTTGTACCTGTCTTCACTTCCCCTATAGATTCTCAACTGTTGTGTTGTCTGTGGTGATGCTTGCAGTGTTTCCTGAGGAGTTCAAACTGAAACACTTGCTGACAAAGAAATATTGCCCTTGATTTCTCTGGTGGAGAAGGGTTTGTGCAAATCTAAGTAAGTACCCTCTTTTGCTATGCAGAAATTTCAGAAATTGCATGAGATGTAAATTTGGAAATGTTACTCATTTGCAGACTAGCACCTGCTGTGTTTTCAATATACAGGTCAAAAGTTCGCAGCAAACCCCACAGAATTACTGAGTACTCAAGCTTTTGAATCTCATCAGAGCACACAAGCACATAAGTGATCATTGTTGCTTTAAAGAGTTGTTCACAAAACATTGCAAAGATGATACACATTTTAGAAAAAAGCAGCAGTTTTGTTGATTATCTATCATTTGCATCACAATCACGAACAAATTTCACACCTCCATTCATCGTTGGCTTTTAGTTTAATATTTTGCACCAGTTATTTAAGTTCTGGGAGCATTATTTGGGAAATGAATCTGACCTATGAGCAATGGTTGCAGAGAAAGGAAAAACAGAGTTGATGACAGCAGTCATGATTTTCTGAAACAATTTTCAACCTTGTATTTGTGGAAACCAATAGGAGCTGTGACTGCTCATCGTATGTTAAACTCTGTTCAAGCAAAATTTATGTTCAGAGGACTCACAGCACTTTTGAGATTGTGTGCTACAGACCTCGTTGTGTGCTCAGCTTGCAGATGCTCTGAGCTTATTTCAGCCCTAACAAAGAACCCTGGAACTTGAGCTCAAGCTATAGCAGTTTACATATTTAGCTTGACTATATCTAGTTCAAGCCTTAAATGTCAGCCAAGATGGCAGCTATTACGTAAGTGGGGATTGAAACAAAGACCCTTTAGAACCAAAAGCATAGTCTTTGCAATGCTGAATAAATCAAGCTTTTTAGAGAACCTGGAATGTACATAATTACACAGTGATCTATATAATTATTTGGCAACGTGCTAGAGGGGAAAAGTATATTCCCAATTGCATGTTTGTCCCTTTATAACAAGGTAGAGATGAAACTTTGTAAAGTATTCTGTACTCTTTTCCTTTTCCTCATTACAGCTGTAGCTTTTATGATCGACCTTGGATATGTCTCCCCACTTTTTCTACAAATTATCCCTAGAGAATTCTCAGTAATTTCATAAAATAGCCTTCTTTTCCAATATGGAAATTTTTCGCTATGTATTTTCTGTTCCAAATGTCCTTGTCTAGCACTCAATGAAAAAGAATTTTTACAATTTTTACTTATGAAAAATGAGTCAGATGTATTTTCTAGTGTTAGAAATATAACATTAAATTAATGGAAGCTTGCACTGTGATAAGTCTCTTGCACAAAAGAGATCAGTTCTCAATAGAACACGGCTCTAGATGAGATGATCCATTTAAGCTAGGTGTTAACAGAGCAGCATAAGCCTATGCAGACTGATTAATTTCCAATCAAATTACAAATCTCATTCTCTGTTACAAGGTGCAATTAATTCATTTATTTTGTGTATGTGTGCATTTCTAACTTGGTTCTTTATATATTAGGAGAGGAAATGTTGAGCTGAATAAATCATTCAGTTTTCTTTCAGATGTAAAAATTATATACTTTTTTAAAAAATAAAAATTTATTATTATTATTATAGTCTCTATCACAGAGTCATATTTTGGGCACCACCACAATCCATATATGTGAGGCTTTTTCCCCTGCATAGTATTATGTTTAGATCTAACTCTAATTTCTGTACATATACAGACAAATCAAGAGAGATCATAAATGTGTAGAATGGTTTGAGTTGGAAGAGGCCTTAAAGATCATCTCATTCCAGGTTGCTGACATGGGCAGAAAACCAGGTGGCTTAGAGCCTCATCCAACCTGCCATTGAACACTTCCAGAGGTGGAGCATGAACAGTTCTGGGCAGCAGTTTGGTACCTCACCACCCTCACAATAAAGATTTTCTTAATATCTAATCTTAACCTACTCTTTTTCAGTTTAAAGCCACTGTTCTTTCAGTCAATGATCGTGTAGAAAGGCCCTCTCCAGCTCAATTGTAACCTCTTCTAGGAAATGGATGGTGATATAAGGTCTTGCCAGAGCCCTCTCTTCTCCAGGCTGAACATGCTCTGTCAGCCTGTCTCCATGGCACCTTCACATAGGTGCTCAAGCCCTCTGAGTATCTTTGTGGTCTCCTCTGGGCTCACTTCCAGAGGTTCACATTATTCTTATGTTGAGATCCTCTCCCTCTAGAACAACAACCAACCACACTGCTGAGAGCATGCTCAATCTCACTGTCTTTGTCTTTGACAGAGATGTAAAATAATACTGGTCCCAGCACTGAGCCCTGAGGAATGCCACTGGAACTATTTCCCCCCTCTTTTTGGGAAGGAAAATTCTTCACTCTTTAAATTGAAATGAGACAAAGCTCAACACTAATTCTTTGCTAGAAGAAGCAGATTTGTTTAATTTTTTTTTTTAATGACCTAAACCAGTAGATAAACAAATCTCTTTCCTATTTTTTTAACACATTAGCTGGAAGGAGATCTGCTTTCACCAGCTTTGCATGAATTTGAACATGAGCCCCTCCCATAAACACCCTGAATAATTTCAAAAGACCTCTCTCTTATCGTCTGCTCACATAGTTCCATTGCATTAGGGTCTCCTTAATACCCACAACAAAATGGAAGACGAGATTTTTCAAGAAACCCAGTTATTCATAGAGGTCTTCCAGCTTGATCTTAGTTTTCTGTAGTTACTTCTTCATTGCTAGGAAACATCATGAGTTAGAAACAGAGAGAAATGTTTACTCAGTCCTAATCATAAGTGTGAGTCAATGACTAAGGTCCCCAAATAAATCAATAGTGGTGGAATAGAGAAGCACTCCCTTTTGGGCCACACATACTTCAGGACAGTGAAAGTAAGGATGAAGGAGCCTTGATTGGCTACCTTTCCAGCCTGAAAAATCAAATGCAATTTGTCCAGATTAGTGGGCTTAGTCTCTTTCTGATTATCTGGTGCCACAAATATGTGACCCATGCCTGTGCCTCTGATTTTTAATAAACACATTTGCTGGGTCCAACAGTTCGGCAATTTGTACAGAAAATTAGATGTAATTTGCCCTGAATGCCACTGGTTTCTCAGATAGTTCAAAAAAAATGCCAGGCAGTTCAGCAAATAACTACAACATCTCTGCAACTGAATCAGGCTGAAGACCAGGTTACCTTGATGAGGCTTTCTGCTGTCTTCTTCAAATCCAGGTTCTCCCATTTTCAAATTCCATAACCTTCTGTACATCCTCTCCAGCTGTCCTTCACATTCCTTTTCCGAGTCCTATTACTTCCTACTCTTCCTTAGAAATGCTCAGTATATAGGGTCTGATGCAATGACAAATGAGCTTGTTTTTCTCATCTAAATCAAGGGTGTTGGTGCAGACTCTCCCACAAGTGTTACCATGAAGGGCTACATCTGCTCTCTCAGACCTGTGATTACCCTTTCCTGCCCTAGCATTTGCAGAGGTACCAACAGATTTAGGATACTTGTGACATTTAGTAATCTGTCCTGAAAGTGGAATAAAAAGGTGGAAAAGAAATGAAGGTTGTGCCTTTTTTCTTTTTTTTTTTTTTTTTCTTTTCCTGTTCATCATCTGGCAGTGCCCTCCTCCGCCTTGCTGCCCAGTGAGGGACACAGATGGCTGCTGCCTGTTCCAGTTAGCTTGAATAGCCAGTAAGAGCCTTTGGGGCTCTTAAAAAAGGCTCCCTCTAGGCTAGTCTCAGCCCCATCCCTAAATAAATTTAAATACAATGTTGAAATATTTTATGGAAAGTTTTTTCTAAAGAATGCCAAGTTCATACAGGAAACCTGTGATCCTTTTTCTCCTATTCTTGGCTATATTATTTTTATTTCCTCTTTTTCCCCTCTCACTCACAACCTCCTTTCTGCCCTCTCAGCCCCCCTTTCTTTCCTTTCTGTTTCTCTTCTTCCTTTGCCATCTGCTCCTGGATTTCATTTTTTGGTTTCCCCCTTCTCTGGCAATACAAATATCTCCCCACCCACTCCAAGAGCACTGTTGTGCAAAATGGGTTTTGTTTCTCTGGGCAGTGTTGTAGCAGCTTTGTGCTGCAATTTAAACATAAATTACAAGAATAATATAAACATTTAGGTTTAAAACTAAAAAGAGTATCTCACAGAATAGGCATATTTTAATTTGAAATAAGGCTAAAGTCTCCTTAAAGTAGTGGTATAAGGAGTAGGAACCCCACAAGATTTCTGTGGAATTGAATAGATGGGAAAGAAATAAAGACATCGCACCCCTTTCCTAGGTTATTTTTTTTCCTATAATTACCAATAACCCACTATTAGGCTTCAAGGACAAAAATATCTCTTAGACTGTCTAGATATCACATCAGAACTAGTCTTTTCCCCCCCGGCAGCAGTTCAGAAAGATGATTCCTCATGGCACCTGAAGTCTATAATTGTCAGATCACTCATTCCCATGGAGAAGTCCAGGCAGGTGGTATCTGCTCTGTGATTATTTCTCTCTCTCTCTCTTTTTTTTTTTTTTTTTTTTTTTATTATTTTTTTTATTTTTTTTTTACCTGGTTTCTTTACTCTTCCCAGTTGTCAGATATGTTATGGAGGAATACCTGTATTTTGGGGAGGGAAAGAGAAGGATATTGGAATGGGTTAACTCTGTCCAAGTTGTTGCAAACAGTGACAATTTAGACGTTTAAATTCTCATTTCCAAACGGAGGTTTATGTGGGTTTTGTGATGTGTAGAGGCCCCAGGTGGGAGATGGGTCCCCATGTGTGAGGTGCTGTACAAACACATTAAATTCCCTGACTAGAAGATCTTACAGTGTAAGTAAAGAAGACCAGGGAGAGGCTGGAGGGTAGAGGCTGAATGAGCACAATCTTTGTTTTACAGCAAACAGCTAAATTAAATGGTGTCCCCAGTGGGCTGAAAGAAATCTGAAGTAGAAATGGACATTGAACATCGATTACCTGAACCTCAGTGTTTTGCTCATAAAGCAGTTTAGTCTTCAGGCAAAATCTGGCCTCCGGTTTGATCTTTCAATAACATTCTTTACTTTCTTATCATTTTCAGAAGCAATGGGCTTTCACACTGATGCATTGTAAGGTAGACCAGGCACAAAGGAAGAGCAATTCACTGCCCATTCATATGCAGCCATCTCTTGTGCAGAGCACAGCGGGTATATAACAGCTACCTAGCCACACTACAGAGAATAAAGAAGACAGTGTTTAGCAGATACCTGGGTAGAATGACTAGCAGGTGGGGTCTAACCTTCATTCTTGAACAAAAGTGTTATCAGATTTTTAATGATCACAGAGCAAGCAAAGGACATACACAGAATCCCTCTCTCTTTTTCTCTGTGTGCATCTGTGTGTGGGTATAAGATCACGTCTGTCTCTTGCAGTTGGGCCATGCCTAGGAGAGTAGAATAAGTCATCTCCTAATAGAGGATAGTAAAAACCTCCTTAAGATCAAAAGATAACAGTCTGTGCCTTTTCTTCCCCCTCTCTCTTTTTACTTTTTTTTTTTTTTTTTAAGAAAAGGGGGGTTCTATTCTCAGCTTTACTGTTCAAGATGGGTGATTTGTCTCGTAATTGTGTTCGCTGACTGCAGCAGATGGATTCATTACTAGGGCTGGTCAGAAATCTTTCAACACAATGTGTTTTTGTGAGTGTGTGAAAATGATGAATCATCAAAACTGAAACTTTTCATGAAGATATGGCACTGCAGAGGAAACTTTTCTCACAGAAGTTTTCTCAGCTCCTCACTTGGGCTTGTGATTAAAACCAGAGAAAGCAAAAGCTTCTCATCTTGGGGTAGCCCAGAAGATAGGATGTGTGGGCACTGAGGTTTTGAGTTTCTCTTCTGATTTTTCTGAACTGTTTCTTATCTCATGTTAGTGTGTTAGATAATTTACCATCAAATTATTTAGCATGTTTCTTTATATATATATGTCTATATATTAAAAGATATAAACGGAGTATTAGAGTTTTAACAAGCAAAATTGGGGGAAAGATGATGGTTTGCTGAACATGGTTAAGCAAATGCAGGTCATGTCCCCTATTAAAGCCACCATATGCCTTTTTTTGAAACAGAAAAGCATTTGAAATCTTCAGTGGGAACAGCTTGCTCATTACAGGCCCTTCTCCTCAAATCCACCAGATCCTGTTCATTTTTGTTTCAGTAGAAATTACCAAAATAATCCAGAGGGACTAATGCTCAAAAAAAAGTCTTGAAGGCAAAGTCACTTAGCTCATGACCACAGCTGAGGAGTAACATTTTACAATGAAAGGAGGTCATGAGCCTAGTTATCTACTCATGTTTATACCCCCGTAAATACTTTTCCCCTCTGAGTGTTTGTTTAGCTTGTATATAAACTATTGCTGATTGTACTGCTGCCTTTGGGATCCAATCTTATGCATGACTTACCCTGTGCATAAAGAAGTTTGTCTTGGACCTCCTTAGCAAATGTTCAGTCTAGACTCTAATCAGCATAGAGAGAGAGAGACACTTCCAACAGGAGCTACAGCCAGCAAGAGGCCTATTTGGAAGACAGACAGGACACCAAATGGGTCTTTTAAATAGGGCAAGGCAGCTTGCTAATGGGCAGGAATTTGGCCCTGAGGTTTCAGCTTATGACAGCCATGTAAATGACAATCCCGCTGTAGCAATGGGAAGAGAAAATCAATAACACTGCCCTATCAGTGGGAACAATAATAGGGAACAAATAAAGGACCACTGAGGAGGAAAACATTAGACTGGGATTTACCTGCAGCAGAACAGGAAGAAAGAGAAGGGAAATATGTCAAAATTTATTTCCTAAAAATAACATGGAAGTCAATAAAAAGGCATCTCAGTAATGGAATGAGAGCAAGAAGATGGTAAAAAAGTTGTTACCAAAGGTGAGATAAGGCTAGCCAAAGCGCAAAAAAAAAAACCCCAAAAACAAAAACAACCCCAAATTATTGCAAAGGTCCATTCTATCTATCCAGTAGCAGTTGTACCTGTTCCCTTGAGATTTTCTTCCAGATCAGTCTAGAGCAGTTGAGCATTTTCCATTTCTCGACTCTTTCTGCAGTGATTTGCTTCTTAATTAAAAATATTTTCACTGTAAGGAAAAGGAACCATTAAACATATAGCCATGTAATCTCCTTGCAGGACATCTGACATGTCCCATTTTTTCTCTGGACAATTCATAATGTATAAGGAGTAGCAAATCCATTGCTTAAGTTGGTTAGCACATTGGAGTTCGCAAAGGTCCACCAGTCTATGGTGTCTAAGCTGAATAAAACTACATTAAAATTTGTTATTTTGAATTGCAGATAAGATTTTACCCCCATCCAGTTAACTTTTGCTCCTTTGTACTGGTTTCTTGAGATTTGAAGAAATGTATATTCACTCCATCATGGAACTTTTAGTTCCTTTTGTTAATCTTTTAGACCAGCTTTTTCAAACCGTTTTATATTCAAATAGCATCCTAAAAAATATGTGAGATATCTCATACAGACTTCTCACAATGGTTTTCATCTTACAAAAAATAGGTTAAATTGTGAATGTTTGATTATTACTCCCTCACAACACCTTGTTTGTTCTCATGCTTACCTGCAGGTACATGTTTATATGGTGCAATGATAAACAATATGAAATTTTCATGGTCCCATTGAAGTTTTATGGATCAGATCAGATCATAGATAAAGAAACACCTACCTACTGTTTATCTTTAACTAAAATGATTCTAAACTCTAAAGCTAAGGATTACTTTACTCTAAACTAAAGCATACTCTAAAGCACAGGATTCATCACCCCCCCTTTTTCCCCCAAGGTATGTTCTTATTGCTACATCCAAATTTAAATGTCATGAGGTATTTGGCTTTCATCCATGCTATCTTTGTGCTATACCATTTACAGTTAAGGGTGCCATCTAAAGCTTGATTATCTTCCATCATTTTATGTTTTTATTTTGGCAGAAACTTATTAGTATACTGTCAGGACAAAACTTTGCACTATTTGATCACTCCTTATTTGCATTTTTAATAGTCCCCATTATACAGCCTCCAAAGTAATTAGCCAAGCATCTGTAATAGAAAACTCCTGTTTCCTATTTTCAGAACTAAGAAACTAATAGCTGAAGCCCTACTAGAACAATTAAGTAATAAGAAAAATACTGTGTTAAGGTTGGCAATAGAGTAGCTGCCATAAATCACTACAATAATGACTTTCAGCTCACAGTGTTTAAGTAGATAAAAAATTAACCCACACACTATTTCTGTGGTCTACAAAATAGACATGTCCCAGATTAAAAACTGAAAAGAAGAAAAAAAAGTATGTAATGTATATGGAATCATTCAGGTTTTGTTCATCAGGAGAGGGGAGCATTTATTCTTTAACATGGCAGAACCTGTTGATTTTTATTGCATTTATATAACTTTGAAAATTATGACTTAAATATCAGTGAAAATTATTAGATGTAGGCTTACCTTTAAAACCCTTGAAGTGCTTTGTCCCCTTTGATTTCAACACAGACACTTGGTGCCTAAATCACTTCAAAGTCACAGATCTTAGGACTGCGATTCAGTTGCCCAAATACTGATCTCTTACATTAGATATGATAAATTATCCCACCCCCATTCAACTACAGCTGGAAAATGTATTTAGGGGCATTAGGCATCCATATTCAGGTGGCTGATTTTTGCCTGAAGTAATTTCCACTGCTTTTCAGGACTTTATTCAGCACTTACTTTTTTCTATCATCCAGCATGACAGAATCTGTAAAAAAAAAAAGTGGGGTTTTGTTTGTTTAAGTATCACTATCAACTTTTTCTTCAACAAGTAGAATGTGAAATAAATTATTTTGCCAAAAACAGTCTTTTTTTTGCAAACTTAACCATTCGGAGACACTACTTCAGAAAAGACGATCACTAGAATGGAGATGTTCCATATAACAAATTGTATCATTAAGGAAGGCAAGTAGACAAAAAGAAAAGTCAAAGTAATTTTGTTGTGAGTTTTGAAATAACTTTCTCTCCCCTACTGGAATTTCAAAATGCCCCAAAATTAACAAAAGTATAAACAACACTTGAACAATAACAGATGTTCAAAATTCTCCATCAGTGTGGGAAACTGTTGGTTTCTTCACTAAGAGGATAGTCAATCACTGGAGCAGATTCCCTGGGAAATGGTCACATCATCAAGCCTGTCAGAGTTCCAGAAGCATCTGATTTTTGTTTTGCAATTCAGACCCCTCAAAAAGGCTGTTGATATTTTGAAGTGTTTGCTTTTTTCACTATCTTTATGTCCTCCAAAATTCTTTACCATTACTTAACAAAGTCAAACACTTAATTTATAACTTCAAATTTATATCAAAGGTCATACTTTCTGTTTTCATTTTTAGAAAATAAATTGAAAAAATCGTAATAATATGTCCTCTGCAAAAATAAATAGAGCAAAATAGTATTTTCTAAAAATCTATAACAATCTTTTGGTTTTTATTTTTAACTTCTACTAACTGAATTATTGATTTACCCAAGCAGTCTAAGATTAGATTTTTGTACAATGAGCATGAGAATGGTAAAATTTAGTTTCATAAAAAGACATAGTATCTTGCTTTACTTACATCCCTTACTACTTTGAATTTAGTTAAAATTGTAATGAAATCAGTAATGTGCTTAAAGCAATTGAACTAAATAATGATGTATTTATAAAAATAATGAAACTACCAGATTACTTAAAGCTAAGAATATGTACATTTAAAAATGTGCTCCTATTATGTAGCTAAGTGCCAGCAAGAGACAAAAGATCTTTAAATAACTTTTCCTCTAGAAATAGTATCACCATATTAACTATAGCTCTACATTGACTTGCCATTGAAAAGTACCTTAGGATTTATTTTTCACCTAAATTTTCTTTAATCTGTTTCTCTTCCTTGATCTCTTTGTAAATTACAAGATTCTTCAAAAGAAACAGACATGAAAAATCATTTAAAGAAGTTCAGGTTTCAGGATACAGGATAACATCATTAATCCCCTGACCTTCAAAAACAAAAACAATCCCTGAAGGAATTTTGAACACTGTTCTGTACTACAGTTAAAAAAAAAAAAAAAAAAGAGAGAGAGAGAAATTGTTTATTTGTTTGTTTTTGTAATAAGGAAAGACTTTTGTTTCCATCTAAACTTCTCATTCTGAAAATCATATTGGAAAAATAATACAGCTTCAGTCCTGGTTTATAGTTCTTGGCTATGCCAGGACTGCACCCTTGCATATATATAGGTGTTTGTACCCAAAACTTGCCTGTTGGACTCTGTTTTAGTCTGGTTCTTGCCTCTTCACACACCCACTGCTCTTAAAACACCTCTGCTCAGGCTTTCAGCATTAAGTTACTGCGTGACTCTTTTTTGCGTATGTCTGCAGCAACCTTAAGCAAACTTTGCCTGCCTGTGCCAGCCACTGTGAAAGGAGTATGAATGTGGATGTGCTAAAGTAATTCTGAAGAGTGACTAGAGCCAAAATTTGAGCTTGGTTTTGGAGAGGAAAGACTGGTGAAATAGCACATTGTGGCTGCCCATTACACCGCCTGCTAAGAGACAATAACTTTCCCAAAACTTGCCTGATGCAGCCAAAAAAACAATGACACAGAAGCAGACGTGTTTGTTTCTTATCAGCAGGGATCCTATTGCTGCAAGCTCCACAGTGTTTTGGACTCTAGCTCTACTTGTCAAACCATTGCTCTTGCTCCATCGCCAAGCAGCTTACAGAAGGCAATTAAGTATTGCATAGGCATTTGACTGTAAACAATTATGGAACTTAATATCCTGTAGCTCAGAGGGGGGAAAAATACCTCCTACATTGGCTGAGCTGATAATCAATGACTTTGACAGTGGAGAATTCAGTCTCTGAAAGACAAATTAAGCTATTTCAACAATCACCCCATCACCATATTCCACCACAAACTGTCTTCAATTGGGAGATTATTTCTTTTACAGGGTCTGGCAGTAAATGAGATCTAAAGAACTGGCACAGACTTTTGACTGTTCAGCTTGACCACTGAAGTCTATGCACATTCAGAAATGCATGTCATGCTGTGTGCTTTTTTGAAGCCGACGATGAGAGCTGAACCGCAGTGGGAGGCCGGCGAATGAGTGATTCTGTATTATTTGGAGAGCCCATGCAGCTGAATTGTGCTACACAGCGTGCCAGAGATGGGATCCAGGAAGGCAAGCTCTGGGCAACACAGAAGCCTGATATCAAGAGACAGGAACCTCAAAAAGCATACCAGTAATCTGCAGAGTTTTGGTAACAACACCAAGTTCACACTGAGAGCTTTGTTGGGGAAAGTAGTGATGCGTCATTTGACACAAGGTATTCAGTCAAAACATAAAAAAAAATCTCTTCATTAAACATCAAGATGTCTTTGAAGCTCACAGCAGAGGTTTTTTTTTGCTGTGACAAGTGATCTCCTGGGTCAGACCAGATGGATTATTTAGTTTCCAAGTAATATATATAACATTTTATAACTTAACTATAAATGTTATAGTTACCAGATAGGAAATTACTGTAAGCATTTCTCTACAGCATTTCAAAATTTTATTCTTATCACTTGTCCACAGACACACATCTTTCATATAAACTGAATGATCAGGTATAATCTCTGGGGAGAAAACAAAGCTCTGTCACCACCTTAGGGGTGAAAAATCCTTTGTTGCTTTTACACAGAAATCATAAATGATCTTTAATACTGGACAGATGTTATTATTCTATCCTTCTTTCAGAAGGGTAAAGGGATCCATGATGATATCTCAGACATTAATGTAGGTCCAGATTTACCTTTAACTAGATCTAAATTTCCATGGCCAATATGACAATCTCATTACAGGGTGATCCAACACATCCTAAGCCATATATGTTCCTAAAATGAAATGAGTCACATTTTTGTCATTTATTCTCATCATCTGTAAAAGAATCAATTAATCAATCAATCAATCAATCAATAAACAAAAAAATAAATGAAGAGGCCAGATGCCTAAAGCTGAAGGAGGTGAATAACCTCTATAGTGGTTAATATAAAGTCCTGAGAGATCATTGAACAACCATTAATATTTGGGGTCTATGGACTGGAGAAAGTAAAGTCAATGCCAGTGGCTGAGTAGAGGCTTTGGGATGAGACAGGCTCCTGATGAAATCTGTGCTTCCCAAAATTCAGCAACACTGACATTCACTTCAGCAAGGACAACTTTTCATGCAGAACTCTCATCTTCCTGACCTAACCTGTTAGAAGGTAAGCAGATACTCACAGCAAATCACCAAGAGTAAGAAATAAGTTCCTGGGGTCCGACTTCAGGGTCATTTAGGAGCAAGGGGCAGGAATCAGCCCAGGGAGGAGATTAGGGCAGAACATGATGTGTGGCACAGGGGATGGGCCATGAAGGCAGTGACCCAAGCTATGGGGAGACACTCTGACCTCCAATATATAGGGGAGAGCTTCTCCAGCCACTTCCACCACCTGCTTCTCATGCATGTACCTGGATCATACATCTATAACTTTTGTGAAACATATTCCCTCAATGTCTCCTTCCTCTCTAGAGCCACCAGATGTCTTTTCCACAGTTCCAGCCCTGCTTGTTACACAGTAAGACAAAGATAGCTCCTTTGGGGAAATCCCTCAGGAGCACTTTACCAGGTCCCTTAAAGACATTTAGTGTTTGTGTCACTTTCTTGCCCCTTTCTAGTGAGTGTGCTGTGTCACCAGGCAGGACCAAAGCATTTACAGACAGAAAAGACAGGAGGAATGTCTGTACCTATAAAATTTGTCTGGTGAAATTCCCTTCCTCTTCCTTCAGCTTCATGCTGGAGCTCAGCCCAATCTGGCAGCATCAGGGTACAGGGCCCTGACACTGGCTCCTCAGGTAAATCAAGAGTTCTTTGGCTGTCAACCCCTTCTCTAAATACCACCTGTAATCCCTCTCCTGAGCTATGCTTTAGCTCTCCTTGTCTACCCTGCCCTGATATCTGCTCAGACCTGACAGTCTGGCCAGCTCTGAAAGAGCTGCGTATGAAAAACCCACAGATTCTGTAAAGTGTTCCTGCAGTTGCAGAAATAGTCTCATAGGACAGTTTTCTGTAGATAAGATTGTTAGAAGAAACATGTACAGTACGAGGAGTGTTAGATCTTGAATGGGCTGCAGTTGTCACATAGTGAAACTTTGTGTGTCATTCTCCCCTCTTGAGTGACAGGACAAGGGGAAAATGGGCTGAAGTTGCACCATGGAAGTGTTAGATTGAATTAAGAAAATTTTCTTCACCAAAAATGCTGTCAAACAATGGAACAGGCCACACATAGAAGTGGTGGAGTCACCAGCTTCAAAGATGTTTAAAAGATGTGTAGGTATGGCACAATGGTTTTTCAGTGGACGTAGGGCTAATGGTTGGACTCTTGAAGGTCTTTTCCAGCCTAAATATTTCTATAACTCTATAGCAGAAGAGGTCAGATGGATATGAGAGCACCTTAGCAGTAACCAATGGTGCAGATTATGTTGCTTTAACAACTTATTTAAAAGACTTACTACAAAACCCTTTTTTCCCAGTCAATTTGTACTTTCTGAAGGCATGCACAAAATGCTAAAAATTGTTTTAAAAGAGCTAGCCATTTCAGAACCTATTTTGCCTCTTACAGCAGTGGTCCAGGTACACCTGCAAAATACATACTGGTTTTGGGATGAATTTAACAGAATTTTATATTTGGAAAGCTATTATATACCCAGCAGGTTTGACCGCAATAGTTATCCACACCTGAATGAGGGCTTTCTGAGAATCACTAACAAGTTAAGAGAAAGAGTGGGATTTCTGTATCACAAGAGGAAAAAAAAAACCAAACACAAAACCTCCCAAATATAATAAATAAATAAATAAATAAACAAAACAAAACAAAACAAAACAAACAAAAAAACCCCAAAAAACAAAAACCAAACCAAACCAAACCAAAAAACACACACACACCAAAAAAAAAACTTTTCCAGGAATTGGTAGGAAGATATCATTTTGACGTTCTTGGTTGTGGATGATTGTGGCTTGTTCATAGGCTACAGGGAGGCTTAAGAAAAAAAATGTGATGCACTGAAAGTCTAATGGAGCAATTATAAAAGCAAGAAGAAACATGTCTTCATTATTCCTTTATTAAGATTCACCTAGTACACCTGATAACATTAAGTAGCTGCCAATAAGATGTGAATAGCATCCACATCTCTGGAAATGACAGAACATCCTTTAAGTATTCTCTGTTCAAAATGGAGGAAGAATCATACATGTCCTTTTCAGAAAGATGTAAATCTTTTAGAACAGCTGTACAAGACAGTCCAGTTGTCTTGGTTTGGAAAGACAGATGTCTGCCAGAGAAAGCTGGAATTTCCCTTGGAACAGAGAATGTAAACCCCTCAACACCTCCAAATTATTATAATTTTCAAATTAAGGGCTTTCAGGCAAAGATTTGGGAATAGGAATAACAGCTCTTTACTAGGAATATTTACAATATAAATGTAGTAGTAAAAAAACCCAAACAAACAACAAACCAACAACAATCCTAGTAACCCTGACAGAGTCAGAGATACAACCTGACACCCTGTTGGTCAGGGTGTTGAATGCAGTCCACAGTAAGTCCTCCTGGAGTGGCAGGTGTGGTGCTGTTGCAGCAGAGATGATCCTGAGAGAAAAAGAGTCCAGTGATGGTGAGAAGGCTCCAGTCTGCCTCCCGGAATCCAGTGGAACCAGATACCTTTTGTTCCTACATCTCAGAGTTACAAGAGTGTCTTGGGTTGTGGAACCTAGGATGTGTATTCTATTTTCATCTGCTGAAAGCAGTTGGGGAGCTGTTTTGTTTTATCTCTTGTTTACTCTGGAAGGAGTGGGGCTGGTGCCTTTTGATAATGGCCCAACTGTTAAAACCAGGTAGGGCATTGTTTCTTATCTTTTTTCTGCTAATGGACCATTTAAACACCCCTAAAAGCACACATCCCAAAACTTACCCTCCCCAAGATAGTACATTCACATTCCATCATTCTATTGTGAGATGCTCCACCCACTGGGGGGAGCCAACCGTTCCTACCTGGATAAAACTGGGACTACGGAACAGGATATTTCTCTTGCTTCACCCGATTACCGGAGGAAGACAGGACCCTTCTCACCATCACCGGACTCCCTCTCACCACCTCTGGACCCTTTTGGCTTCAGGATCATCTCCACTCCAACAGAACCACATCTGCCACCTCAGGAGGACTTTTGGACTGCTACCAACGTCCTGACCAACAGGGCATCAGGTTGTACCTGACTCTGTCAGGGCTTTCCAAAATTGTTGTTTGTTTGTTTGCTGGTTTGGTGGGGTGGTTTTGTTTTTCTACCACATTTGTATTATTGATATTACTAGTAAAGAACTGTTATTCCTATTCCCAAATCTTTGCCTGAGAGCCTTGATTGCAAAATTATAATTTGGCGGGGGGTGAGGAGTTTGCATTCTCTATTCTAAGGGAAACCCCAGTTTCCCTGGCAGATACCTGTCTTTCCAAACCAAGACAAAGAGATAAAGAAAAACATCTCCTCAACTGCTTTCAACAGATGAAATAGTATAGACATTTTTGGTTCCATAACCCAAGACGTTATTCACCTCTTATTTCATTATCATCTGCATCATACCTAAATCAATAAACTCTGCTATACAGAATGAACCCTTACACTCAATTCTCATTTAGGATTAGGTTTTCCTGGGGTACACAACTGGTTTTTCCACCTTTCTGCATTACCCACCAAGTGTAACCAGGTCCTTGAGCAAAAACAATCCCACAGGTGGGTTTGCCTTTGCCTGAGGTGGGGTTAACCCAAACAGTCTTTCCTAAAATACCTCTCATGTGTACCACAGGGACTTTATCTCCATCGAATGTGTGCAAAGGGGTAGACTGGGCAGGACCAGCTCGATTGATGGAGCCTCGGGTGTTGACCATCCAGGTGGCCTTTGCTAAGTTTACTTCTCAATTTTTGAAGGTCCCCCTGCCAAGTGCCTTCAGGGTGGTCTTAAGTAGTCCATTGCACCGTTCAACTTTCCCGGCAGCTGGTGCATGATAAGGGATGTGATAGATCCATTCAATGCCATGTTCTTTAGCCCAGGTGTTTATAAGGCTGTTCTTGAAATGGGTCCCATTGTCCGACTCGATTCTCTCAGGGGTGCCATGTCTCCACAGGACTTGCTTTTCCAGGCCCAGGATGCTGTTCCGGGCAGTGGCATGAGGCACAGGATAGGTCTCCAGCCACCCAGTGGTGGCTTCCACCATGGTCAGCATGTAGCGCTTGCCTTGGCGGGTTTGGGGCAGGGTGATGTAGTCAATCTGCCAGGCCTCCCCATACTTATATTTGGACCACCATCCACCATACCAGAGGGGCTTCACCCGCTTGGCCTGCTTGATGGCAGCACATGTCTCACAGTCATGGATGATCTGAGAAATACTGTCCATGGTTAGATCCACCCTTCGGTCTCGTGCCCACTTATAGGTGGCATCTCTGCCCTGATGACCTGAGGCATCATGGGCCCACCGAGCTAGGAACAACTCTCCTTTGTGCTGCCAATCCAAGTCTATCTTAGATACCTCTGTCCTCGTGGCTTGATCTACTTGCTCGTTGTTCCGGTGCTCCTCATTAGCCCGACTCTTGGGGACATGGGCATCTACATGGCGGACTTTCACAGGTAGTTTCCCTACTCTGGTAGCAATGTCTTTCCACTCATCAGTAGCCCAGATTGGTTTTCCTCTACGTTGCCAATTAGCCTTTTTCCACCTTTCCAGCCAACCCCACAGAGCATTAGCTACCATCCACGAATCAGTGTAGAGGTAGAGCTTTGGCCACTTCTCTCTTTCAGCAATGTCCAGGGCCAATTGAACAGCTTTGAGTTTGGCAAGCTGGCTTGACCCACCTTCTCCTTCAGTGGCTTGTGCAACCTGTCTTGTGGGGCTCCATATGGCTGCTTTCCACTTCCGGTTCATCCCTACGGTGCGACAGGAACCGTCAGTGAAAAGAGCATAGCGTGCTTCTTCTGCTGGCAGTTGGTTATATGGTGGAGCTTCTTCAGCCCGGGTTACTTGCTCTTGTTCCTCTTCGTCGGTGAGACTGAAGTTTTCAGCTTCCGGCTAGTTGGTGATCACTTCCAGAATCCCAGGGCGATTTGGGTTTCCAATACGGGCGCGCTGAGTGATGAGGGCAATCCATTTGCTCCATGTGGCATCAGTGGCGTGGTGGGTAGAGGGAACCTTTCCCTTAAACATCCATCCCAGCACCGGTAGTCAGGGTGCCAGGAGGAGCTGTGCTTCAGTGCCAATCACCTCTGAGGCAGCCTGAACTCCTTCATAGGTGGCCAAGATCTCCTTCTCCATGGGAGTGTAATTGGCTTCGGACCCTCTGTAGCTTCGGCTCCAGAATCCCAGTGGCCGGCCTCAAGTTTCACCTAGGCACCTTCTGCCAAAGGCTTCAGGACAGACCATGGCTCCCGGCTGTGGAGTAGAACACATTCTTCACCTCTGGTCCCGTCCTGTCTGGGCCAAGGGCTACTGCATGAGCGATCTTCTGCTTGATCTGGGCAAAGGCGTGTTGTTGTTCTGGGCCCCAGTGGAAATCGTTCTTCTTGCGGGTAACCAGGTACAGAGGGCTCACAATCTGTCTGTACTCAGGGATGTGCATCCTCCAAAAGCTTATGGCACCTAGGAAAGCTTGTGTTTCCTTCTTGCTGGTCAGTGGAGACATCACGGTGATCTTATTGATGACCTCAGTGGGAATCTGATGCCGTCCATCTTGCCACTTTACCCCCAGGAACTGGATCTCTTGGGCAGGTCCCTTGACTTTGCTCTTCTTGATGGCAAATCCAGCTTCCAGGAGAATCTGCATGATCTTCTCTCCTTTCTCAAAGACTTCTATTGCCGTGTTCCCTCATACAATGATGTCATCAATGTATTCTAGAAGTTCCAGAGCCTCGCCCTTTTCCAGTGCAGCTTGTATCGGTCCATGGCAGATGGTGGGACTGTGCTTCCACCCCTGGGGCAGTCGATTCCAGGTGTACTCCAGGTGAAAGCAAACTGAGGCCTGCATTCTGCAGCCAGAGGAATGGAGAAAAACACGTTAGCGATGTCAATAGTGGTGTACCATTTTGCTGCCTTGGACTGCAGGTCGTACTGGAGTTCCAGCATGTCCAGCACAGCAGCGCACAGCAGTGGAGTCACTTCATTCAATGCACAATAGTCCACAGTCAATCTCCATTCTCTGTCAGGCTTGCACACAGGTCAAATGGGGCTGTTGAAGGGTGAGTAGGTTTTGCTGACCACCCCTTGGCACTCCAGCTCACGGATCATCTTGTGGATGGGGATCACGGCATCTCGATTCATCCGATACTGCCAGCGGTGCACCGTCAATGTGGCAACTGGTACTTGTTGCTCTTCTACCTTCAGGAGTCCTACTGCAGATGGGTTCTCTGATAATCCAGGCAAGGTGTTCAATTGCCTAATGCCCTCTGCTTCCACAGCAGCTATCCCAAAAGCCCATCTGAGTCCCTTAGGGTCTTTGTAATAGCCATTCCTGAGGAGGTCTATGCCCAGAATACACAGGGCCTCTGGGCTGGTCACAATCAGATGTTTTTGCCACTCCTTCCCAGTCAGGCTCACCTCGGCTTCCAACAGAGTCAACTGCTGTCATCCCCTCCATCACCCTTGGCTATGGAAACAGGTTCTGCCCCCACATATCCCGATGGCATTAGGGTCCACTGCGCA
Organism: Phylloscopus whistleri; assembly: GCA_017589585.1. Classification (NCBI taxonomy): domain Eukaryota; kingdom Metazoa; phylum Chordata; class Aves; order Passeriformes; family Phylloscopidae; genus Phylloscopus; species Phylloscopus whistleri. The sequence goes on along the minus strand of JADMLD010001003.1, from coordinate 1,439,429 downwards.
CCAGTATCAACCAAAGCTTCATATTTCTGTGGCTCTGATGTGCCAGGCCATCGAATCCACACCGTCCAAAAGACCCGGTTTTCCCGTGCCTCTTCCTGGCTAGAGGCAGGGCCCCTCTAGCACTGTTTATTATTCCCTCCCTGAGCATACGTAGTAGAGGTTCCTTCAAGAGGATTAGACACAGCCGACTCACTTCTGACAGTTTGGTTGTGGGAGGTTGAGGCTACCTTCATTTTAGTCGAACCCCCTTGGTGAGTGTTCCTCTCCTTGAGCTCACGCACCCGTGCTGCCAGGACACAGGTGGGTTTCCCATGCCACACTCCCATGTCTTCCCCATGGTCACGTAGATAAAACCACAGGTCAGCTCTTGGGGTGTACCCTCTCTCTCTAGCTGGGGGTCGTTGGGTTCTAACTCTGGGGCCTGTGACTCGTACTGGTGCCACACTGGAACTGTTCTTCCTCATCTCCTCCCTCACCTCCCTCATTTCCTCTTTGAGTTCTTTCACAACGGCAGAGATATGAGCCTGCATTGGGCCATTGATCATGCTCTCATAGTTCCTAAGCTTATTTGCAACGGACCCCACTGTCTCTCAATTGTCCTCAGCATTAATTGTTGCAATGAAGGTAGTGTACTGAGATGGCCCCAGATTTGCCAGATTCCATAACATCTGCGCTGTGCATTTAACCTTTTTGGGGTCATTATCATGCTATCCACTCCTCCCAAAAAGTACCTCCAGTACTGCCACTTCCCTCAGCTGTTGGATTCCTTCCTCCAGAGTTTTCCAGCGCATTCTATGGTGGTGTTCCTGCATTCTTTCTCTGTGGACAAATCTCTCTCTCACACTCGTTAAAAGCCGCTGCCAGAGGGAAAGGGGCCCTGGCTCCCTTACAAATACCTGATTTATACCTGAGTCCCAAGTTCCCTGCCTCACCACCATCTAGTTGCACACCTGTGCCCATAAGATCCCAGACCCGAAGTAGCCAGGCTGTGTAAGGCTCACGTCCCCGCCGTACAATATCTTTTTGCGGATTACGGAGACTTTCATACGACAGGGACTCAGTGATGATCTGAGCATGTGATTCCCCTGCAGGTTGTGAAGACCCTCCTTTCTTATCCTTATTATCTGGGTTTGCTGTTTTCACCTTAGATTTCTTTGTTTCCACAGAAGCAACTGCTGCTGGCTGTGACTGCCCCTGTGTGTCAGCTGGGACCTAGACAATAATGTCTGTGGGTTCCATTGCTGCACCATCAGACTCTCTTTTGTCAGGGCAGGGGGAGGGTTTCCCCACCATCTGGGGCTAATGAGGCTACCACAGGGGAAAGGTATTCCCTCAGCATCTGGCCCATCTCACGTATCTCCTTCACCCAATCCAGGTGGTTTATCTCTGAGGCAGGCTGTGGGGCAGGGTCCGGCTCTTGGGCAGCATCCTTAATCTCTGGGGTAGGTATCAGGGTGTTTACCCAGGTCAATCTCCCCTTATCTCTGAATGCTAAATAGAGTAGGCCTATAAGCAACACCAGCCACTGTATGACATCATTAGCATTCAAAGGAGGTTTGAACCCTTCAAAAACTGGTGGGGTAGACCCAAAGAGCTGCGTGAAGGGTTGGGAAAATATTTCCCCCGGTGCCATTTCCTCACAGTAGATACTATTGTTAAAGTAAACCCAAAACCACACAGTTAATGTATGATAGCCCTGAATCCATGTGCTTGTTTTCCAGAGGAAGGAAAATATCCATGAATTCCTCACCTTATTAACCAATAAAATAAACTGGATGACAGCCACAGTAGCCTTAGTTATAGGGCCCATGTTTAGATAAGGGCCTGCAAATGGCACAAATACAGCTACAACCATGTGCCACCCAAACCAGGGAAAGCTAGACCACATGATTCTGACTAGTGGGCTTCTGTCCAGTGCACAAGAACTGTTATTCCTTTCTCTCAATGCCCTCATGCCCCGCACTTGGGCACCAAAATCTGTCTTGGTTTGGAAAGACAGGTATCCACCAGGGAAAGCTGGAGTTTCCCTTGGAACAGAGACTGTAAACCCCTCAACACCTCCAAATTATTATAATTTTGCAATTAAGGGCTTTCAGGCAAAGATTTGGGAAAAGGAATAACAGCTCTTTACTAGGAATATTTACAATATAAATGTAATAGTAAAACAAACAAATGAGCAAGCAAGCAAACAAACAAACAACAATCCTAGAAACCCTGACAGAGTCAGAGCTACAACCTGACACCCTGTTGGTCAGGGTGTTGGAAGCAGTCCACAGCAAGTCCTCCTGGAGTGGCAGATGGGGTTCTGTTGGAGCAGCGATGATCCTGTAGAAAAGTGTCCAGTGATGGTGAGAAGGGTCCAGTGATGGTGAGAAGGGTCCAGTGATGGTGAGAAGGGTCCAGTCTTCCTCCGGGAATCCAGTGGAACCAGATCCCTGGTGTTGCTGCGTCTCTCTTTTTATCTAGGTAGGAATGGTTGGCTCCCCCCACTGGATGGAGCATCTCACAATGGGATGATGGAATGTGTCATGTCATTCGTGAGCCTTAATGGCCCACTAGCAGAAGATATCTCCCAGAGGGAGGATGGGCGGTGAAAGAGCTAAGGAACACTGCCCCACCTGGTTTTAACAGTTGGCCCATTATCAGAAGGCATCTGCCCCCCTTCCCCTCAGAGTTACAAGAGATAAAGAAAAACATCTCCTCAACTGCTTTCAACAGATGAAATAGAATACACATTTTTGGTTCCACAACCCAAGATACCAGTACTCGGAGTTAATTCCTGGCTTGAATCACCATGTGTTCTTAGTTACAATTTCCTAATTGATTTAGCTCAGCAATCAAGCTGTGAAATAGGAAGGTATCATCATTAAAAACTTGAAGCTTGAGAGATATCATGAGAGTCTACATGGATATGGAATATAGAATCTTTGGTGTCCTCCATTATATTAAAACCACATGAATTATTCTTCCCAGTCCTGTAGTAAGGGCTTATGATTCCCCAACCAATTTGCAATCAAACCAATCCTACTGTAAGTGTGATTTTTATTTGTGAAGTGCAACGTTTCTGGAAATTACTCCTTAGGTGGACATTTTAAAATTATTTTTATTATTTTTTTTGTTTAGATGAACAAATTGTAAAGCAAAGAGAAGATATAAGAGGAAAGGAAATGAGGAGTAGGAAAAAACTTTTTTGTTGATGAAGGGTAGTCTGCTTTGAAAGGTTGTGTTACATATGAACATATGCATGCACATTTCAGACAGGAAAGATTTAGAATAAATAAGGGAATAAGACCAACATGATCAGAATTGAAGCAGAGTTTCCAAGATGCTCATGGATGGCTCCTGATGATAAAAGTTGAAAATATAGTTTAGGTATTCAGAAGGAATCGTTTTAGGACTACATTAAGGTTAGTTTTAATTCCTGGTGTAAAATTAAGCAAAAGACTTTATCAAGTTCATATAGCAAGTTCTTGAAATAAAATCCTTGCTCAGATCCTGATCTAGCAGAAAGTGCCATAGAACAGAATTACACTGACCTCAGTCAGCTACATTTCTGTCCCAAGATTAGAAAATCAAAGTTGCATTTACTGGATGGAAAATTCTATCTTGAGAACCGTGATCTTGTAAAAGACTTGAAAGAGAAAATGAGAATCAGTCATAGCTCATCAGCAGAATATGGGATCCAATGAGATGTTATGTTGCGGAGGACCAATATGATCCTTAAACGCATAAATGAAAATATATCAGATGGGAGAGAGGAATATTTTTATTAGTTTGTACTTGACATTGATATGACCATTATAGGAAAACTGTCCAGTTTTTGTACCTGCAGCTGAGAAAAGATATTGAAAAAAGATTGGAAAGGGTTCAGAAAAGTTCCACAGAAATTATTACAGGTTTAAAAACACTGTGCAGTGAGGTACTGCATGCTCTATTTAATTTTTCAAAATGAAGATAAAGGCATAACTAGACACGGTCTATAAATATCCCCTGAAAGAATAAAAAATATGATTATAGAAGTTTCTTCAGTCTTAGAAGGAAAAACTTGAAAAGATCAGTGGTTGGGGATTGAAATTTGGCAAGCTGATTCTAAAAGAAAATATCCATTTCTAACAAAAATTATAAAAATGTCAGTAGAATGACTGGCAAAGAACTATAGTAGGTTTTTCATCACCTAGCACTTTCAAATAAGGTTTGCTTGTAGAATGTACTGTACAAGCATAGATCACAGAAATAAAACTGGAATTTCTTCATGGAAGTAATGTCTTTATCTGAAGTGCAGTTAAAATTTCAAATTCAATTAGCTTATTTTAATATCAAATAGCAATTGGATGTTTTCTCTAAGATGGCTATGCAAAAGGCTTTCCTCCACATCCAGTGGATAAAGACTAACACCTTCAAACGTGTGTTCACTTTTCCTAGAGAAGGATCTTTGATTAGATGAATCACCCTCAAAATGTACCTCTTTCTGCTGGTCCTAGAGGGAAGTTATGGGTAAGTGTTGTCTGAACAAACATAGGTACTTACACTTAGTCTTAACCATTGGTCCACCTTCAATTCAAAACCAGAAGCGGTATTTCTAGTGCGTCACTCAGCTCATCCTAAGGAGAACAAAGCAGGGCCTAGGAACTGTTCCCCAAAAATACCTATTTATTGCATTAAATTAAAAACACTGTTATTTCATTTGTAGATCCTATAGTCTTTCACAGTTACACTTGTATGAGATTAATCCCATCCTTAGTTAATATAATTTATTATGGCCTTTAGGCTGAAAGGAAATCCTGTGAATAATTAAGCATTCAGATATAACTATGGTTGTCAATTTTACAATATTCGTGAAGATTTCTTTCTAGCTGGAACTTGAAGAAACAGGTTTGGTCTGTCTGCCTCATTTAAATTTTGCTGAGTAACTGACATTTTCCTACAGCAGTTCTATTTTGTCATTGAGGGGAGCTTTATTTTAAAGGACCAGGTCATGACTTTGGGTTATATTACTTTATAGTAGGCAATCTCAGTTCTACCTAGAATACTTTATGTGTCTGAGGTCAGACTTGTAGACATCTCATTAGCATCTTCTTAATTTAAAGATGTGAAAACCCCATTGGTAACATGAGACTTGGTGTGGGTGGAATGTGAAAAATCAGGAAAATAATAAAGATTTGGCAATCATGTTACTGTCTCACACCTTTCATTCTACTAACATAGGAGCAGCCTTTGATATTATAAATCATATACCTATTTTTTTGACTGAAAGGAACTACATGATGAGTTGTGAGACTTGAAAAAAATCTAGTCAACATTAGAGGAAGTGTCTGAATGATAGAGAGACAAAGTTTAGTCTCTGTTACTCCCTGATGAAACATACACTGAGGTTTAACCTAATCCCTGAAGGAATGACAGCAAAAATAAGGTGAAAGACCAATTAGCCTTCTCCCATAATAATCCTGGTTAGAGCAGCTTATTCTTCTTTTTACACTTGTGGAGACATTCCTTGTACCATAGAAAATCAAAATTGTGCTGGCCATACCTTTTCTTTGTTTGTCACATGGCAGAATTAAAAGATTTCTGATCCTAGTGGAAGATTTGGTAGTGATAAGTCAAGATAAGCCAGGCATGAATATTAACCCTGGATAGAATGATTTTAAGTTGATTCTATTCAAATTAAATGAAAGGATGAAAACAGGTCTGTAACTAAGGTTTTGAGTAGTAAAGGACAAAAGGAAATTAGGCAGAAAAGTCAGCTGGGTGGAATAGATCCAGAGCATGAATATAAAGAAGGTCTGTACATTTTCTTTTTCCAACATAGGAAAACTACTGAGAATTTCTAACTCAAGAAAAAATTACATTTGAATAAAATATAACTAGGCTGTACTGAATGAAAAATTGTAACAGAATAATCAGTAAAGAAAAAGAAAAACTAATAAGTAATATAAGTCAAAAACATTTATAGACATAGCAAAATTATTTTGGACATCAAAAGGTCAATATTCTTGAAGTTGTTTAAGACTCATTAGCAAGAAAACAATATATGCAAAATGAAAGAGATAAAGATTAAGGTGAAAAATTATTATGCTTCAATAATGAATGTATACTTTAGTTGCCAAGGGAAATTAAAATATTCAAGCAGAATTAAAGAAGTTGAACAAATATAAAATCATATATATAATGATATGCTTTAATATATTTCAGCCATACATTTTACCAGTTCAACTGTGGAGAGAATAATATTTCCCAATTTCATAATTGATGAAATGGCATAAGGTAAAAATCAACCTAACAAATAAAAGAAACCCAGTTCTATAAACCACATCACAACAAAAACTAGCAGAAAAGAGATCATTCAACTGTATATATCTGAACCTTCAAAATCTTATGACAGATTTGTGTTTGATTTATGATTATCACAAAATCTGACATAAGCAATTTTGATATGAATAGTTTGCTTATTTTCCAGTGAAAAGAACTTTTAACATTTACATCTTTTCTTGAGATCTGCCAGCCATCTTTTTTTTTAACTTGATATTTGCCATATAACTCCTCATAATGGAACTTTATTAAAAAAAATCTGGTTTAGATAGAAAAATTATTTAACAATGAATACTAGGAAGCTTCAGCTTCTGCATTGTTTGATGAGAAACAACAATCTACATAGGATTCTTTTAAATCTTTTGTATGTGTTGAATACTGACTAAATAAGAGTTAGAACTGCCTTGATCAATGCAATATATTTCAGGTAATAAACCCATCTAAATTAATTATATTCTCATATTTATGGTTTTCAATTAAAATTATCTCCATAAAATGACATTTTTAACATATATATTATTAATTCATCAAAATTTTTTATAATCAAGATACTTGAAAGGAAAATTTTCCAGTGGAGCTGTTTGTTTTTGGTTTTTTTTTCAAATAAGAAATCAGTATTATTTGGGGGGTTGAAAGAGAATAGAAAACTCATCCTCTCCTAGGCCAGATGCCTGAAACTGATAGGACAAGTCATCTCAAAATGTGCATCTCAGCCACTACTAAACTCAAAGTCTAGAGAACTAGTGTGCACTTACAGTATAGTAAAGACAGTTGAATTGAATACCCCTCCCTTCTACTGATTTTGACCAGTAAATCTCTGAGTTAACTTTTAAAATTTAATATCAAATAATCATTAAAACCATAAGAAAAGACACAAGGAAAGTAAACAAGCTGTCTTGTAAACCATGCTGTTGTAAGTCACTGTGTTTGACATATATTACTCAGGCCTGGAAAAAATCCTACATTTGTGATGCCAGAGTAATGTGAACAGAGCATCTGTCTGGTTCCCTGACCTTGCTACTGCAGCAAATCTAAAGACCTTAGAGATTTAGATAATAAAAAAATCCATGACAAAAATTTTTTTCAGATTTGCTTCTTTATGTTTCAACAGCATATTTAGGCACACATGGAAATTTGACATATACAGGCATTGTGCAGACTTAAGATACAGTTTGCTATCTTGCCTGACTGGTTTCAGGCAAGAAGAAGGCAAAATTCTCAGAAACAAATTTAATAGGTGATAAGACTTCCCAAAATCCACCTCTGAAGACAGCCTCACTGCTATTTTTCCCTACACCAGAAAAGTCACCTTGTGAGAGTTTTAACACAGTTTGCCTCTATTTTCCCACTAGTAATTGCCACTAGATCAGTCACAGAAATAAGATGGCAATGAGAACAACACAGATAAGATGGCAGACAGAATATTTATTGATAGCACGAAATCATGGGGATGAAATTGTGGTAGCTGTGTACAGGATTGCTGGCACTGGTCAGAGCAAACTGGTGTGGAACCACAGAGCAGAAATATGTGTCTGTTGGGAAAAACCTCTGGTAGAACCTTGCATCATCTCTCTGCTCAAAGTTGAACAAACCTAGATCAGGTTTCTCAACATCTTGTTCAGCAAATATTTGAATATCTAAAAGGATGGAATTCCAAAATCTTGTTGAGCATCCAGTGAGAATCTATGAGGGAGAAAAAAATTTAGAAGGAAGTTAATAGGAAAAAAAAAATAGGGAAGAGAAAGACCTTTAAAATTCTTACCCTCTTTATTGTAGATTTTGATCCCACTATTATTCTTGGTTTAATGTGACATATTATTTGAAATGTTGGTAGATTCACTCCCCAGAGGACATATACTAGGTTTCCTCTCACTGCGTGTGTGCTCTGTAGAGAAAACAGGTTCAAACACCAGAACTTATGATGGTGTGCCTAGTCTGGCAGGAATGGACCATAATTTTTCATCGTAGGAATCCATATGATGATGTGTTGTGAATTTCTGACCAGAACAGTATTGATAACCCACTAACGATTTGTGTATTGATGAACAGCTTCAAGGCTTTTCTATTCATATGTGTGCTACTTGAGTTTATGAATTTGTATCTTTGTACCTAAGTTTTGCACAGAAATTCCTTTAAGGAGGAACAAGTGAAGAGCCAATGTTATATGTGAAAGAGACAGGTAGTGTTTCACTCAAGGGAACACCTCCTCTAACAATTATAATTCATAAACCAAAAAATCTCGAGTATGACGCTAACCAATTTAGTTTGATATAAAACAGGGCTCATGTTTTCTTTCATTTATATTTTTATGATATGTAATGTCTTTATAATTTTTGCCACTCACATCAAAGCTGCCAACTGCTGAGTGTCTAAATAAGTAGCATGTGAAGAAAATGAGTGAATTGCTAAATGTCCCATTACATCCATGGAGAATATCCTTGCATTTGGAGTCAGGCATCTTAAAATTGAGACAACAAATGAGTGGTTTTCACTCCAACAGAGTGAGGGGTTTGGCAGTAACAATCCTATTATTCTCTGTGTCTGAATAGAAAGAGAAAAACAGAGACAGAGAAAGGAATGAATAAAACCAAACTTATAGAAACCTATTGCAATACCTCAGCTCTAGGACTGAATGACAATTACATCCAAAGAAAGAGAGAAAAGCAAATCTGGTAGAACATGAAATACTGAGAAATATGTCTCCTCAAAGGCCTGGAATTATTCTGGGTGTACTTGGGAGGACTAAGGATTGGGGAGATGGGCAGATGAGAACTTTTACCATTTCTATTATCCAAATGAGGGACATTTATCTGTTAATGCCTACACATGGCTGGATTTTTAGGCACTTTAGCTATGATTGTTAAAGGAACTAATGCTCAAAAGGACTCTCATCTGACCAGATTAGAGACATATTAGGACTGTCTTTGGTCCAGTCTTAGTTCATAGCAACTGACACTTTGCCAAAACCAGGAAGCATTTTAGGAGTTAGGACTGCCCACTCTCAGTAACTACTCCAGGCGTACTTTCCCTTTTTAGAGGCTTAGTGAATTCCCCAGCACAGACCCAAATATATTTTGCTGCTTGACCCTGATGACCAGAAATGTTCCTGGTCCCATTTAATTTCTCAGTATAGATATATTCTTAATGATTGTCATAAATTAGATGCTAAGAATAAAGTAAAATTGCCTAGACATAATTATCTACTGTCATTTGAGATGCCTTTGGGTGTCCCTTTTGGTTGCCATTTCAAAAGAATAGAGGGATTTTGCCTACCTATATTTGGTGTCACATCTGCCAACCTCATAGCATCTCCAGTGATGTTACACACTCAGATGTTTAGGCAAATAAACTGAGTAATAAGGGTAGGCTTCGGCTCCAGATTCAGATGCACACATATGGCACTGATGGCACTTTTGCTCTTGTAGCAGTCAATGAAAATTTAGTCAATGCACTGAAAAAATTTAGGGAAAAAATCTGTTAAAAAAAATATAAAAATTTGTCCATTTTACAGAAGGGCATCCATACTGACCACAATGGCCATTGTGGCTAGCAGAAAACCACCAGTAATGCTGTCACTACTGATCAAGGGCCAAACAGGTAGTGGACAAAATAGTTTTCATAGAAGGAAAACAAGACCAGATCTACGCCTAAGCTCTCAAAACAATTCTATCTTTTCTTACAGTTAAAAAGACTTTCCTCTTTATGAGACAAAGTCAGCATTAAACTGTCAAACTGTGATTGAAGTGATTTAGTCCTGTTACACAGCAGCACTGCTGCGATGAATGCTATGTTGTGTGGTCCTGGCACATAAGTGAGTATCTCACCACAAAACCTGGAGAAAATCCTTGGGTGTATTATGTTATAACAAGAAACTATCCAATGGTTGAAAAAATTAAGTCTTAAATGATAATTCATGAGTAAAACTAGGAAGTTGTTGTCTTAGGATATTCTGGTATATTATGTCTTGTACAGTGTATCTTAATGTGAATTGACACAAGAAAACATTCATTGATTTATGACACTAATTTTAGGACGTGATGTTTTTTGGTTTTGCTACTGCTCTTGTTTTTACTATTATTGTTACTGTTATTGTTATACTATCCTTGATCTATTACTGCCTTTTTTTACACCAAGATTTGACAGGTGGATAATGAATATTGTCTATTGTGCCATTACTATGATTAGATCTGGATAGCAGTTGTTCTGCTATTGACTCATTTCTGCTATTGACAAGCTAATTCTGATTTTTTTTTAGCTTATCAAGATGTATTGTCAGCTGAAGTGTGTGTGTCTTGTGGTTAGCAAGCTGATCTTTTACTAAAACTGTAGGATCCAGACCATTAGTTCATCAGTCAATGCATATGGCACTTTTTATTCCGTGAAATTATACACTATGTTAGCATTCTAAGCCATCAGTTGCTATCAAGGATGAATGAGCCCCATGCAAAGACAACATCTTGGAATAATCACGCAGTCTTCAACTAACCGCTAGTCTGTATAATCAAAGCGAAATCAAGCCATGCCATATCACCATTTTTAGCCATGTGTTCATTACCTAATCCAGGCTAATCTTCCGGGTTCCCTCCACAGTGTCTCCAGAGAGCATTTCTTCCCATTTGTAACAGTCATTTGTCTTTTTGCTGATGTGATCTAATTTTCTGTAACAGTCTGTCTCTCCAATGAATGCAGTAAGTGCCTGTTAAAATGTTTCAGAGTTATCATAGGAGGACTCGTGTTGGGAGGGACCTCAAGTGGCCATCCTGTCTGAATTCTTGTTCGAGGAGAGTCAGATCAGGTTTCTTATGGCTTCCACAGAAATCTTGGATGAGGATTGTGCAACCTGCCTGCACAACCAAGTCTCCTGTCAACCTCAAGGCTGCTCTCAATGTCACACAGCACGATAGTTATGTAAGAGGTATCCCTTGGCATTTATATCTTAATGTGTAATTGAACAGTTGTAAAAATAAGACATTTTAGTAAGCCACTCAAGTTTCTTTTGTTTGGGTATTTTAACTTTTTTTTTTTAGTTGTGGGATGCTTTTATTCAGTATTGGCTATGTTAACAGAGGATATACTACTTCTGAAGTTCCAGCTTCTACGTAAAGCACATTTAGGGCAAAAAAAAAAAAAAGTCTTATTAAAGTGCATAGTAAAATATATAGTGAGCCAAGAGTTTTCAGTTTACAGGGCAAATTATTGTCCCTGTAAATGAAAAAGTAACCTCCAGTGGGCAATAATGCCTGAAGCTGAATTATATCCACTTTTTCATCCCATAAGTCAATAGCTTTCCACTATAAACATCAGCTCTAGTCAATATGATATGCTGCATACTGATATATTGACTAATGGTACTATTAAAAGCTCACAAAATGTCAGCAGCTGGGAATTTCTCATGCATATAGTTCTGCATTTCAGTAGATAAGGGTGCTCTGTGTAACTTATAAATCCATGCCCAGTTGGGAACAGTCTTTGTAATACTTCCCTTTGTGTTATCCGAAAGGACGCACAACTTCCCCAGTGTCTTCATTCCCACAACTTTTTTGCCTTTTTTTTGTAATACAGACTTTCTGATTCTGTCAAAGAAGCCACCCAGAAATTTTTCTGTTGCAAGGTAACCAAAGAGGTAACATGTAATTATTGTTTTTCTTCTACATATAAAACATGACATAGCATGAGTTTTTTCTTTATTCTCTTACAGTGAAGACACTGACTCATATCTCCTTTGCAGACAGAGTGTCTCCGAAGAATGAATTTAGATGGCAGGTAAATGAAAGGTAACCTCCTAGGTTTTCAAATTGCTTTTGTTTTAAGCTGTAATGCTGAAGGCCAAAGCTATCTTTTGGAGTTTGTGAAGAGCTCGCAGGAGCTGTTGGCCCAGAGAACGCCTAGAGATCATGATCACCAACCGTTCATTAATCCCTAATATATGCCTTGTGTCAAGGTGGTCTGTGTGATTCAGGCAGAACAGAAATTAAATTTATGGTCAAATAATTTACATTTACTTTTATCTGAAAATTTCTAGAGAAGTAAAATATTTTTTGCATTTTTGACTCAGTTGGGTTTCGAAGGCTTTGCCAAATTAAGAAAAGGTATGGGTGCAGAGAAGCCAATTGCACTGGCAAGAGAATCCTCATACACACATGAATCAGATGTTTACAGAATTTAGTAGATTTTTTTTTAGTGTGTAAGGGTATTTTTTACAGCTACAATTGCATTAGCTGAGTGAGTAAATTAGGAATGAAAATGTACATGCATTTGTGAATCTGGTCTGAAGCGTCTGACAGTTTGTCAATCACTACCACAACATGATGCAGTCTTGTTAGTCAAACACATAATTTGAATTTTGTACAGTGACAGAGGTGCCACTTTTAATCCTGCTAGTGGCTATTCACTATGCGTGTCATATGACATGATTTGTTGACTGTCTGAAAAGTCTTCCAGGATTGAGACCAGAAACCAAAATAATAGTGATGTAACGGCAACCAAAAATAATTAGTCATGCTGATTTTGTTATTAACTAGATGCATTTTTCAAGAGAACTAGCTAAAAGGTGTAAACCAATATTGGCATTCTCATGAATTAAAAAAAAAAAAAAAAAAAAGATCATTTCTCATTTTTAGAATATATTTATTTTCTCAGATTGTTTCTATTGCAGGTTGGAAAGCATTTCTGTGTGTGGTTTTAGCTCTGTCACTTTTCCTGTAAGCAGGTCATTTTTCCCTTTCATGGAAAACATATTTTTCAATAGCATTTATTTATTAGAGTACAAGATTTTCATGCAAGCCGTGGACCTAAGAGCATGTACAATTTCAGAAACCTACATACACCATGTCTATTCTGACAAACCTGTGTTAGAAGATCTTTATCCTGTGCTTCTTGTGCATTGACAAATTAACTTTAACAGACACCCAAGAGGGAATAACAGCTCACCACAGAAGTTTTAAATTGGATGATCAGTGTCTTGGAATGTTTAACAGAAATAGCAGCAGTCAGGAAAAAAAGGTTTTATCCCTATGACACATTCAGCATTTTTGGCACCCCACTTGCTGAGCATGGTTCAGCATGGAAATGCATAATCATGGAGGATTTTGGGAAACACCATTTACTCTCAGTACTTGGCTGACAGAGAATAATGAAAAGGTGGAGAATAAGAATGATAAATCCTACTAAGTGCTCTGCAGACATTTTCTAAATTCACGTTCTTTCAGGTTTAGCTGAACATTTTTAAACCACTGATTTTTCCCTTTTTTGTTTTAAGACAGATCTATTTAATTTCTAAAAAGTTAAAATATTTATGAAAATATCTCAATTTCTTTTAAAAATGTTAATTATAAATCCATTTATTTATCAAAAAGATATTAGATAGAAATTTTTCATTCTAACCTATAAATAACCATGATTTATAGTGATGCATTTAACCTCACTTTATTAGTTGGGAAAATAGGTATAATGATAATTATTGCTATTCTCACAGGAGCAGTAAGCATGAATGGACATTCTTTAAGTACGTTAAGATGTGAAATAATAGATAATGGATATGTCCAAAGTATCTTTTCTTTGGGTTTTACCTGCCAAAGGCAAATGTAGCTGTGGGAATTAATAGACACAATATCTCATTTTGGTATCAAACTTTTTTTATCAGCATGGTTTATAAAATAATTATCATAGACTTTAATTTTATTACCCAAGAAATATATTAAAAATGTAGATCTTTTATAATTTCTTCAATTAACAGTAGACACTTCTTGATTACTTTCTAATTAAATAATTTCACTCCAAGACTTGGTAATTACAACAAGAAGTTATTAAAATTAGAAAACATTTGCTAACTCAGTACTTTTGATTATTAAGCCTTTATCACTTAATATCACCAAATAGTCTATGAAGATATATGAGGTTGGAAACTGAATTTAATGTATTCAGCTATGATAATTAACCACAGGTGTTCCAAACAATGCAATGTCTCTTCCCTGTCATATAGTTTTCTATGAAATCTATTGTTTCTGTCACTGAACTTATTTTTCATCTTATTAGGGTATCTGTCTATTGACAAGATATTATTGTTCCTATTACAGGGAAGAATACTCTTGATACTGTTTCATTCATCTGGAAGATATAGCAATGAATAGTATAATTTATATTAATCAGTTTCTATGTAGGATAGAACATTTTATACATATTTGCATATAATATCCAAGCATGGTGTGTCTCCACATGTACAGGAAAAGGAGCCAAAAGTCAAAAAAACAATGTTCTTAATAAGAATAAGAGACAATTTGACATGGGCTGAAGAGCTAAGATGACCCAGAACTGTCTCAAAACAGGGGTCTCTACCAGTAAATAGGGAGAAAACTAGATCCTACAAAATTTGATATAATTTCCTACTGGAAACAGATGAACAAGCATAACGTCTTGGGTTTTCAAGGCTACTGATATCTTTCTAGATGAATTCCTCACAATCAAACTGGGTTTATAAAAGAAAACTCCCATTTTGACTATTACTCAATTGTGTGCCATTAAAAAATCGTATCCTTAAGCTGGTATTCTGATGCAAATATTATATGAAGAATTCGGCCACACATAAAAAGACTTGGATTACTCCTGCTAATTTGTGGAGCATCTGAGGGCTTTTAGTGGGAATACCTAGCTCCCTTCAGCTCCCTGTCTAGTCAAGGAAGAGAGATAAGTCCCTTCACCAGTTAACTGAGATCACAGGAAGGCTGAATTAACCTCTAAAGAAACTAAGACAGTCAGGTATTATGGAGCAATGAATCTAGGCCTTTGTGAGTGTGCTCCAAAGAGTTTGGTTAGACAGTCTGGAGAGGTCTGACATTTTTAAACATTTAAACTTTTTTAAAGTTTTAGGTTGGTTTCTTTTTCCACCCTATAGAGAGAAAAAATTGAATCTTCTTGTGCTCAGAATTAAGAATTGTCCAGAACTTCAGGCAGCTTATATTTTTCCTTTCTATCACCCATTCTTTCCTCTAATGAGGAAAGTAGTTATAGAAATTAAGTAGCAACAAATTTGGAATCAGTCAGTAAAAAAAACAACCAACCAACCAACCAAAAACACCTGAGGACATTCATAGATACTTTTGTTGAATAGAATTTTGATGCAAATCTCTGAGTGAATACAATCTGAACCAACCCACCTTTTCAAAAATACCTGAGAATTTTAGTGTCATTGATTTAAGTTTCTCTAATTCATAGTGTATCAGGATGTGTTATCTACCTTTTCTTATGGATGTCAATAAAGAATCTTAAGGCTTAATTAATGTGGATCATTTTAAGAGCCTTACATTTAAAGTCATATGCAAGTGAAAAAGCACTGCCATTAATGTTTATGTTCAATTCTTTGCAACCTTGCCAGATGGCTTTATTTATTTTTATTTCACTTACTTTTTAAAGGGAAATAGTAATAGAAAACAAAGTAAATAAATGCTGATACTACAGTAATTTCTATATGTCACAGATTCCACAGTGTATTCTGATGACCAGAATACCTAAATGACTTGGCCACTACACACCATCCTTATGGTGCCTGTTTCTCAACAATCATCTTTACAGCCTCACCTAAACCTGAATTCTTCTATCTCTTTAACAGACATCTGCAAACCTGGTTGAGTAGTTACCCTTCTTTATTGTCCAGTATTAATTTCAGATCATTTATAAGCTGTTCTGCAGCAGAACTTTGATAACTTCAGCAGAACAGTGTGTTACTGGGGCTAGGAAGTAACTGGATGTTTCTATCAGCTACTTATGAGAACCCACAGAAATTCAAGTCCTGTTTTTTGCTTACTTATGCATCATCATCACCAATCTTGCTCAAAACAATAAAAGAACAAAAATATTTGAAGGCATGACAACTGAAGAACAAAAAATTATGTGTGAACTTTCCTTAAAAGAAAATCCAGGGTTGCTTTTACATTTTTTTTTCTTCCCACAACAATCCAAAACATTAGGGTTTTTCTTCTTTATAAAAAAAACCAAAAACAGAGTTTTCCCTGTCTCTCACATTTTAGAAGTTTTCCATAACAGCAAGAAATTGCCAAATAAAAATTATATCACTTTATTTGTACCTTTCTGACCACAAAGATATTGACCTGCTGGTCTAAGTCCAGAGGAAGCCACCAAAATGATTAGAAGGATAGAGCAACTCTCCCATGTGGAAAGGCAGAGAGTTTGTTCAGCCTGGAAGGGAAGGCTTTGGTGAAACCTAATTGTAGCCTTTCAGTACCTGAAGAGAGCTACAAGGAAGATGGAAAATGGCTTTTTACAAGAGCATGGAGTGAGAGGACAAGACGGAAGGCATTCAAACTGAAAGAGGGTATGTTGGGCAATATGAAGAAATGCTTCCCTAAGCATGGTGAGGAACTGGCACAAGTTGCCCAGGGAATTGGCATCCATAGGATGCTCCATCTGTGGAAGTGGTTAAGGCCAGGCTGGATGGGGTTTTGACCAGTCTGGTCTGACAGAAGTGGGAGCTGGAACTTGATGAGCATTAAGGTCCCTTCCAACCAAAACCTTTCTATGATTTTATACTTCTATGTTTCTCTAAAAGTAAATTCTTCCTCTTAACTGAAACATCGTTGAATTCACAGAATGAAATTTTCCTGTTCTGATATAATTTAGCAGACAATCTGCCCTTGGTGCCTTTGCACCCGAAAATTCAAGAGACATTTGATATTTCTCAAAGAAGATATGGACTTGTGCTTGAAGACAAATCTTCACTTACCTATGCATATGCATCCAGGATTTCCCCTTGCTTTCCCTCTAGCTGAAACTTGATGGAGGAGGCAGAGTTGGACAACCACACTCACTTTTAGCATAACCCGGCAATCCCCTCAAGTACCACAGGCCAGATCCCTACAGCTGCTTCAAGAGAAGGATGTCTGGATCATTCAGTAGAGCAAAACTCTTGCTTTTTACTTGCTATTTGTCCACTTTTACTACTAACAGGCAACCTCTTTGAGAACAGTTTGCTTGGGCCATGATTGTGATCTTACTGAGATATACTTCTGTCTTGCAGAGGGAAGAGTCCATTGATTTCAACATTATTAGACATTTTGGAAGGTCTTGCAAAAGATAGCACTCAGATAGAGATAGATCTCATAGCACTTGTTTGAGTTAGGGCTTTATAATTTCACCAGAAGATTGAGATTTCAGTCCAGAAAGAAGTACTAAACATCATCATGAGGTGGTTTTTATGCACCAACAAATTCATAGCAGCACTGAATTAAGGAATTACAGGGGCAAAACCCCCCCATAATTAAGCAAATTATTTGATAATTCAAATTATTTGACAATCAAGACAATAATTAAGAGAAGCACTACCTCCTTTGAAGAAACTGCTCGCTCACCCTTCGCAGATATAAGAAGTGGAGTAAAAGGTTGGACTTGATGATCTTGGATGTCTTTTGCAACCTAAATTCTGCAATTCTGTGAGAACACCAAAAAAAGAACTAATAAACTAGATCTCTAGCACAGTAAAAATCTCTGTGCTTGTATGTGTGACATTGATTCTTGACAATTATCCAGCTACACAAAGTTGCGTCATGTTACACTTCTTTCAGAAAAATCTGAAAGATCTCAAGTGATCTTAAAGATCTGAAGTGTTTCTTGCTTAAAATTTTCAAGTCCCTGCTGAGTTGCACTTCATGTGTCTCACCTGCCTACAAATACTCTTCTCTGCTCACCTTTTTTTTTTTTTTGCAGTCAGCTGCTCCCTTGTATGATTATTGGAGCTAAGAAGAAATTTTTCAGCATTTGTTGACATTGCTGTCAGAAAAGACTGATTTATTGAAATAAACTTTTCTCAGAAACTGAGCATATTTAGTGAATCTTAGCTATGTCAAGAAAGAGTCACAGCTGCCCCACAAAATTCAATATTTCAATAATGATGGGAGATTGAGGTTCAAATGTCTGGTCCTCTTATTTCCAACAACAGTCTGTTTCTCCCCTGCCAGAGAAGGGCTTCAGACACTGTATACTTGCATAAGCCCTTTTGGGTGATTGGACTTTAGTAACTGAAAATATTCATCAGCTAGGTTGGTTGTTTTCTATCCAGATCTTGTCATGAGTTACTCTCAGGACAGAACTTCAAAACCTCTTTTTTTTTTTTTTAATATTTGGCAGTCAGTTGTTTTGATATAACATGCTGAAAAAAGGAACAATAAGGAAAATTGTGAGTTAGGTCCTGATCTCAGGGTCTATCTTTAACAGCAACAGAAAAATCAATCTAATTTTTCCAAATTTACACAAATGTAATTGACAAGAGAATACAGTCTTTTATCTCTCCATATATCATCACTCAGAATTCCCCTAGTGCTAGTGCCACCACACTACTACTCAGGCTAGATCATCAGGGTGAAATGAATTTCCTTGCGATTTATTGTATGATCCTGCTGAAATACATTTCTCTGACAAGGGCATGGAGATTCCTTTCAGAGCCACAGATCTCAGTTGTGCTGCTGTGGCCTCCACACTTTCATCAGTCTAAATTATTTGATGCAATTTAATTAGTCTAATCAAAAGGCTCAGCAGTTCTTGTAACTCTGCTCAAGAAAGAGGAAAGGAAAAAAATCAGTGCTTTGTTTACTTCCAATGTTGCTCCCAACGCATGAAGACACACCAAAATAACTGCTGTTTATTTTACAAGATGGAAAAAATATTGAACGCCCTCTGGTCATAGAAGCCATTTTCTTTTGGGATTACAAGTGCAGAGATGAATTAGGTACACTTAGGATCAATATCTGTTTCTCTTCTCGGCTCAAGATGGGATTTGTCAAAATTTGAGAGCAGCTTCTATTGAGTGTCAGCTACAAATCCTTCCAGTACTGAGTCATATACTCATTGAAAGTTGAAATATAAATGGCAAAGGGCTTTTTCAGCTACAATGTCTGAGGTCAGAATGGTAGATCACCTTTCTTCCTTCTTTTTAATGAGCTTTGGTTTGATGAAGTGACCTTGCAGGTCTGGAATCTAAGGACATAACGGGTCTTTACAAGCTCTGGCTGTGTTGGGTTCCATGTAGCACAGCTCCGGGAAGCAAAAAGCACAACACAGCATAATGGAGCATTGATAAGTGAAAGATATGGCTCATGTTGAGGAGATTTTAATTGAATCTGAAATGTGGTCTGAATGTGAGGGGGAGAAATAGCCATGGCTACTAGGTCTCAGCATGGCCAACAAGTGTTAATCTGCTGCATGCCATTCCTTGATGTTGCATATGAAAAATGAGGGCGTGTTGCACTGCTGAGAATGTCTGTGGGAAAGGAATACCCTCACTTTTAGATGAATTAGGATCCTAGGGCACAGCCCAGAAATCCAAGGGTCTCGAAAGCAAATAATGACCAATCACCTGTTTGGAAACTGAAACAACCTCTGAAGACACGTATGAAGAATCAAAAAGGCTCTTCCTTCAAGAATGGATTTTGCTTTTTGGAACATATATATCTTTTCTGGAGGAGCAAAACACACCCAGGTTCCAGTTGAACAGAAATTCAATCTTGCCATTTGGATTCTTGACCAAGGTATAAGTAGTAAAACCGAAGGAAATATAATCTAGACCCAAGTTTAAAAAATAAAAATAAAAATAAAAATAAAAATAAAAATAAAAATAAAAATAAAAATAAAAATAAAAATAAAAATAAAAATAAAAATAAAAATAAAAATAAAATAAAATAATAAAAATAATAAAAATAAAAATAAATAAAAATAAAAATAAACATAAAAATAAAAATAAAAATAAAATTACTCAATTCCTTAGGAGTTTGAAGTTTCCTAATTTATTTCAGTTCCTTTGCAATGACTTTATAAGAATGCCTTTTGGCTTTAAATGTCTTATATGAAGGTGATCAGCTGCTGTATGGAGGGTGAATGTGCTAAATAATAGGTAATTTTAGAGACAGAAGATTTTAAGGGCATATGTGACCATCAGATTCTGTATCCTGGTGTTCTATGTAACACCATAAAATTCATCCCATTCTGTCTGCAGATGAAGAGAGAGAAATATATTTCCCTGTAGGATCACTTTGCATGACTGAAGTCAACGCTGAACCATCTTTTCCATTTATGAAGACAGCATTCATACCTGGGCCTATCTGTGGGTCATAAGTCACTCTCTTTTTAAAGGAGATTGAATTTGCAACAAATGGGTTACATTGGTGCACCTCTAATTGGCAAAACAATTGAGTCTGTGTCTTCTGTACACATTATTACCTTAAAGAAATTAGCTAGGGAATTTGGATGGAAGAAGCTGATTCTTTTTGTTAAGTGGAAAAAATACTGTATAATTAATATTGAAGCCAGTAACAAAGAAAAACTAGGCTTCTCATACTTGAAACTTCACTGACTGGAAAAATCAGCCTACTCTCCCTTTTGCTCACTCTCCCTCTCTCTTCCTAGGTCTTTTTTTTTTTTTTTTTTTTTTTTTTTAATTATAACTTGCTGAAGCACTCAATAATACCATTTAATCTCCTTTAATAATTACCCTATCCTAGATTTTTCTAAGCATCCTTTTTGCACAGCATCCACAAATCCAAGAATGAATTGCTGTTAAGATTGACTGACTGACTGATCTCTGAGCTCTGCCAATTTACTGATCATGGCTTGCTCCTGTGGTTCCTTGGGTTCATTGTGGAACCTGCTGAAGGGTGGGAGGCGAATGGGAAAAGGCATTCATTCTCTCCTGTAGAGCCACCACCTGCACTCAGCTCATTTGACTCAGCCTTCTGAGTTGATAATAGCACTTCAAGGAGTCCACTGAAAGGCAAGTTGACCTTGTACTGTCCAGAGATAGCAGAGTAATTTTTGCATCTCCATAAAGGTGTAGAGTAAGATAATGGAAGTAGAATGATAGAAGTAACTGAGTCTACAGCCCTGGAGTTCAATGACTTCAATTTGTCTCCCTACTTTTCCAGAGGGAAAGAAAAAAGGAAGGAAAGAAAGAAAATAAAGAAAAAAAAGAGAAGAAGGAAATAAATAAGAAGGAGAGGAGAGGAGAGGAGAGGAGAGGAGAGGAGAGGAGAGGAGAGGAGAGGAGAGGAGAGGAGAGGAGAGGAGAGGAGAGGAGAGGAGAGGAGAGGAGAGGAGAGGAGAGGAGAGGAGAGGAGAGGAGAGGAGAGGAGAGGAGAGGAGAGGAGAGGAGAGGAGAGGAGAGGAGAGGAGAGGAGAGGAGAGGAGAGGAAAGGCATTTTCCCATCTTTCCTGACTTTCATTTTTTCTGACTACTCGTGCTGGTTAAGGTGCTTCAGCACGTGCAAGGAGTAAAACATACATTACTGGTTTTAATACATATTGACTCTACATTTTGTTGTTCAAAATGAGTCAATATCTATTGTTGGTCATATTTCATTATTTGTTTATATCTTACATTTCTTGTATTGTTTCCTTACTGTTTTGTAAGTCAGATATTCTCTTGCAAGGACCTCACTAAGTTTTCGCCAATAAATTTCTGGTTACTCTGTTTACTAGCTGTACTCTTCTCATGAAATCAGCTGAAACAAAACTCTAAGAAAAAAATATCCATATACAAAGTCAGAACAGTACTATAGTTCTAAGTTGCCAGGAATCCTGTAATCTACAAGGTTTTTGGATCTGATTCAATACTGAGTTCTGCCTGGAAAAATGCAGCAGTAAAATGGTAGCGTATCGAATGCAAGTAGTTGATACCTGTCATAAAGTTTGATTTGCAAAAATGTGTGACAGGTGGCCCAAGACAGTAGAGAAGCATGATATATAGCCAAAATCATGATATATACACAGAAGTTATGATATATGCAGATGGTCCAAATAGGTGGACTTTCTTCAATTTCCTGCTTATGATCTCTGATAAAAAGAGCTTTGTTTAAAGCACTGGGGAGAATACAGATGTAAGAGAGGATTTCTGAGCTAACAATTTCTGTTCACTGATACCAAATGTAATTACGCCTTATAATACAATCTTGTATATTTATTATGTCTCACTTTGAAATTAGTAATTTTTTAAAAATCATTTATTCTGTTATTATTATACAGAATCACAGAATCACAGAATTTCTAGGTTGGAAGAGACCTTCAAGATCACCAAGTCCAACCCATACTCTAACACCTCAACTAGACCACGGCACCAAGTGCCACATCCAGTCTCTTCTTAAACATATCCATAATATTTCTTTTCTTCTTGTTAGAGCATTTTAAAACATCTGTGGTCAGTGGATTATTTTTTTTAATTGTTTTTTCTAAGCAAAGTTAATAGATGTCTTGTTGATCTAGGAGTTTCAAATTTTGCTCTAGCCATAACAGTCAGTTCACATTTACATACAGAAAGGTAGGTAAATACATAAAAATATACACATACAGAAAACAAACAACACACAAACAAAACACACAAACAAAAACCTCACCCAGAACTCTGTTCCCATATTGTCTAAAAAATTTACAAAGTCGTGGTAGAACATGAGGTTTATAAATCACAACTCTGGTCATGTGTCATTTCATTCTCTGCCAGATTGCTTGTCTGGTTAAGTCAAATGATATTTGGCACTGGAATATTCAGCATCTGTACTTTCAATTATATGTTATGAAGCTAAGTTAGTTGCCAAACATTTTTTTTTTTCTGTAGTCCATAAAATATTAAAAGTACGTCCAAAAATTATATCCAGATTTGTAGGTGCTAGGTGAAAAGTAAACCCCATGAGAATGTGAACAGCTGTTTAGTATACAGACAAAGTGAATGTGCTTAGTAACCAGAACCAAAAAAAAGAAAAGAAAAATGAATAAGTGTATCTTGAGTATTTGACCAATCCCAACACAGATTCAGAAATAAATTAGTCAGTGTAGTTCTGGCTCAGAATATATCTGTCTTGAGCTGTGTCCAGATTATTAAAACAGGGAGTTTAAGCCAGTCACACAATTGACAAAGAATTATGATGCCTATTTAGAGATATTTTAAAGAGGTGTCAAATTAGGAGGTTCTAAATTAGGAACTTCATCAGGTTAAGTTTTCTCTGGGGTCAATGGAAGAGGAAAAGGCTCACTTAGCACATGTGGAATTTGAGACACCTGCAGCTAGTGGGTATTCTTTTCCAGTTTGATCAGAACAGGAAACAGTGGCAACTATTCTTTTTATTTGACCACCTAAAATAAGGTAAAGAAGAAACCAAAGCATACAGATGGGACTTTTGTTTTACTTTTGGTTTGTTTTTTGGGGGGGTTTTGTTTGTTTGCTTGAATGCTTGTTTGTTTGTTTGTTTTCAGAAATATTCTTTTTTAGAAAGGCTAAAATATAGATATGTGCAAATATTTCGGGGTCAGCCGCCTCTCAGAATAGAATCTTACAAATAAATAAAGAGATGCTTACTGTTTCAATAAGAAATGAGCTCCAGAAAAACTGAAATTTAGAAAAAGTCCACATGTAGCTGAAACCTTTTATTAGAAGAAATAGGAATAAGAATTATTTCAATTTTTCTTCAGAGAATTTTGGGGTTTTTTTCTGAGTTTTGTTTCCTTAGGGGGAAAAAAAAAAGAAAAAAGAAAAAAAAATAGAAAAAGTGTTTCAGATCCTTTAAAAGATTCAGAGGTTTGGAAAAGGTCAGATAAAACCAAAAATAATTTCCAAAAATAATCACAAAACTCAAGGAACCAGGCAAAGAGGTTTTCAGATGAAGAGAGAAATGAAATCAACCATAGCAGAAAACCCTCTAAACATCTTAAACAAAATCCTGAGGGTTAATTAAAGAAGGGTATAGCACAATTAAGAGGCTTAAAATACGTATGCCACAGCTTCATGAGTTTTGTGAAGTGAGTGATTATGTATAATTAATGACAAAGAAAACTGATTGGATTCAAAATTTAATCTTTT
This sequence comes from Phylloscopus whistleri, assembly GCA_017589585.1. Classification (NCBI taxonomy): domain Eukaryota; kingdom Metazoa; phylum Chordata; class Aves; order Passeriformes; family Phylloscopidae; genus Phylloscopus; species Phylloscopus whistleri. The sequence goes on along the minus strand of JADMLD010001003.1, from coordinate 1,415,281 downwards.
CCTTGAATATTACTCAAAAATAGGCAACTTATTATGGAAGAAAAAAATCTTACCTCCTTTATGTATACTTGATGATTATATTTCAAGAAATTTTTCAAGATATCTACCAAGTGAACCATGGTGAGGAACATCATTTCAACATCAAAAATAATAATAAACACCAAAGGAACATAATTTCAACATCAAAAATAATAATAATAAAAAAAATCCTAGCTTGAAGAAAGGATGTATTTGTTTGTTTTAATTCTCAGCTATCTTAATAAAAATGTCTAGCAATCTTAAAAGGTATATAAGAGTTGCTAGTACAAGATTATCTTATTGAACAGGAGGAAAAAGATGGCTTGTCTCTTAACATGTTTTCATATAATAGCCCACAGACATTTTGTAACCTATTTCTCAATTCTGAGAGATTTCCCCATCTTGAAAAACAGTCACCTTATTTTACATTATTATGACTAAAAGCAAGCAGGTACTATACTGCCTGTAGTTCTGCTAATCTATATTGTTGGCTTCAGTTACTTTTAATATTTTTTAATATTGAAAAACTGAATATTACAAAGAGTAAGGGGCTTAGAACAAAAGACTAAATCAATAATAAAGTTGTGGATTCCTTTACAAAGTGTTAATTCTAGGACAATCAGTAACACTTAAGAAACAGAAGAATTATATGGGTAAAAAAATTAATTCGGATTTTCACATAAGTGGCAGGCATGGGATCACTGACTTACATACTAGACTAAAAGAAAGGAGACAGATTTATTTCCTTACTTTTATTGTTGTGTGTTAATGGACAAGCTGCTTCACTAGCTCAGTTCTCTCTCTAGTTGATTATATTCAGACTGGCATTCTTCAAGGACATGCATCAATTCTGTATCTGCACAATGCCACCCTGAAACCAGTCATGGGCTTTTAGAAGTGACTGAAATATAGATAGTAAGAAAAAAAAAAGGAGACTTACATCTCAGCAGTAGTGGAGTGGGTTTAGTGTTCTGCAATGCTTGGTTGCTTTATTATTAATTAACAAACAGCAGCACTATGTTCTTTCTTTCTTTTCCCCTCCTTGATATGAGATGCAGCATGAAGACAGCTCCTACCAAAACCACTTTTTAATTTCATGGTATAAATTGGGGTTTTTACGCTAGTTAGCAAAAAATAAACAAAGACTTTCTGAATGATTGAAATGGAATTTCTGAAGGAAAGAGCAACAAATAATTACACTTCTATATCACTAATTATTATTGGTAGCTTGAACAAAATTATGTTTCTGGCCTATAGAATTTCTAATCAGTAAAGTCACAGCATCAAAATATGATCTCTTCAAACAGATTTATTTTTCAGATGACTAGTTCCTAATGCCATTTTGGCATTGCACAATTCTGCCTTTGGTTATATTTGTCTCCTGCCTATAAATATACTGTTTACTTCTATTACAAATTATTATTTGTAGCATAGTAATGAATAGAAACTATAGTCATGGGTTAAGGGTGCAATGCACCAGGAATTATCATAAAGGGAAGTTAAAGACTGTCCCTGATGCAGATATTACGATTTAAGAAAATTATATAACGTTTAAATATACTACAAGCCCTTGTTTCTAGCCATGTTTACCTATTACACTTCTTCCACATATTTGTGAATGTCGGTGGAAAATAATCAAAGCAAGAAAGCTGGGTTGGGAGCATTTTTGCACTTAACAACAAAGTAAAGAAATTGCGCCTGGTAGGCGTGTAGTTAATGATGCAAACATGGTTTCATCATGGTTACCTTTTGACAGTCAAGGCCTTTAATTTAAAAGCCTGCATACCATAGGTCTTTTCTAAATGTGAGTGATTCAACATTAAAAGAGCATGTAATATTCCCACTTATGTCTGACACTTAGATGTATACACAGAAAAACCTCAGAGATTCATATCAAAATCATCCTTAATTAAAGATTAATGGGATTTATAAGGGTCGGTCAAAAAGTTAAATGTTGTTTGTGTCCCTTAATAATATAGTTCAGCCCATTTTAGTTGCAACTAAAAACCCAGTTTCCCACCTGGAAATTCAAATATTTTCCTCGATTCTACTGAAAGTTGTCTATTAAGTGTGGACCTCGGTTATGAATGGGGAGATGAGTGCAACCAGAAACTATTGAGACAAATAAATAGGGAAATGGCTAGATAATGAATTTTGAGATGGTGAATGATGATAGGAAAATGGGAAGACTAGCTAATAAATTTTGAGATGATGAAAGACATTATGCCTTGGGATGACAAATATTTTGAATGCAAGACTTGTGTACTTAGACATTTATTGAAATTACAAGGATCTTTTTTTTTTTTTCTCCTCCATTCAGAACCGTTTAAGAAATGGAGAGCCAACATCACATTAACAATAGGGTGAGGTGATGACTGACAGATAGGTGGCAAGACATGGACTTGCTAGCAGGTATCCTTTTAATCACATCTGATGAGCCTGTTGTTCACCTCACGGAAAGGTGGTACAAAGGCAAAAAAGGTAACACAGACTGAAAGACTCAGGCTGATGATAAAAAATATTCACTAAAAGCTTTCAACTAATTCCTTATGTGTGAATAAGAAACTCCTTTGAAATGCTGGAGATTAGGAGACTTTTAAATAAGTTTTGTACAAGCTGGGAGAGTGAAAGCGTTTGGTCACTCACAGAGACAATGCGCTGTCAAAGCTGGATAAATTCAATCCAATCCTCTTATTTCCATGTTTCTGTTGCCTGAGGGTGTGTGGGGTGAATGAGTGGAGTAGAAGAAAGCTGGCTGTGCATGGGGCCACAAACAAACACTTTTAGTGAGAGGTGCTGGTAAGGAGATGGAAATAGGTGCACTGCTATGCTCAGCATGAAGGAATCACCACAAAGGGCTTTATGTCTCAAAACCTGTGGCACAGAATGCTCACCAGGTGGAAAAGCCAGCATTTGCAGCAGTGCAGTGGATGCTATAAATACAGATTGCAAACTCAGAAACCTTTCTGAAGAGCCTCATCATGTATGGGAACGGCTGGCAAATGCTGCCAGCCATTCCCATACAAATGACTGTACCTGGCTGGGCTACAGTATACTAAATAACTGCAGAAAGCAACAAATCACCAGTCTGTTTGTGACAGGTCATCCCAGCTAAATCAAGTTGTCATTTATTTTTGACTTGCTCTTGCCCCAGGATCAGTAGCTGTTTCTTTCAGGTTGAGACTGAAGCAATTTGAAAGTGCAAAAGCCTATTAGAAAAAATGGCATGAAGGGTTAGTTATAGCAGTGGCGGTTGCACTTTGTCATCTGTAGTTAACCCTTTTGCCCCAGGGCTTCAGAGACTTTCTGTATGGTTCACAGGTCATTCAGAAGCTTTGCTGCAAGTAAGCATTTAAAGGTGAAACCTAGGAGCAAAGCTGTCATAAAGGCATGGGGTGAGCTGGCTGTGCGTGTGGTGAGCTGTTAATCCAGATAATATTTTAAATGGAAACGAGCTCCCTGGGGGGCGGTGGGGGGAAAATAAATTTGCCTCTTTTGTTTGGTAGCAAAAAATGCCAATCACTTAGGGAAAGTAGATGCTTTCAAGTAGTGTTTCAGTTGTTTTGGCTGGAATTCTTACATCACTGCTGCCTTTTGTAGACTTACACAAACCAGAGAAATCTGCTTAATCCTGAGCTCAGTTGTATCAGGGTCTATGACCAAAAAAATATAAAACAATGCAAAAATTATTTGTATTAAGTACTCCCCGCTTCTTCACAAACAAGAGTATGCAAGAGGAAAAGAAATGGATTGTTCTGCAAGGAATTCAAAAAAAATTCTTCTGTGGAGAGGAGGTTTAGGTTAGATATTAGGAAGAAATTCTTTACTGTGAGGGTGGTGAGGCACTGGCATAGGTTGCCCAGAGATGCTGTAGATGTTCCATCCCTGGAAGTATTCCAGGCCAGGTTGGATGGGGCTCTCAACAACCTGGTCTAGTGCAAGGTGTCCCTGCCCATGGCAGAAAGCTTGGACCTAGATGATTTTCAAGGCCCTTTCCAACACAAAATGTTCTGGAATTCTATGATTCTGTGGTCCAGAGTCATATCCAGAGCATTATCTGACCTCTGTATATAAAACCAAGTATTTAAGGTAACAGTTACTGAAACTGTGGCTTCACTGTTTCAATTTAAACTAGGCTTTCTGCAGAAGACACTGTTTATCTGCTGTGTTTCCTGTTTTGCTTACTGCTTTTCTAAATGGTTCAATTTACAGATTTGACTCATACCAATGGCAATATTAGGAGAAAGATTTCTATAATTTTCTCATTACTACACTGAAAGATGCCCAGTCTGACATGTTGGGCATGGAAACGGTTGAAAAAGCAGGCTTTAGGAAGGAAGGAGATGTTTTCTGTATGTGACTTCCACTGGACTGGCATAGAGACACAGAGATGTAATGCCAGCCTTGCTGCACCCCCCAAAAATAAAAGGAGAAAAGGTGATTTTTGTGCATTTGTTTAGGTTTGTCAAGATATGTGTATTTGAGATGCATAGGAAGACTGAAAAAGCAGTTCCAGCTAACACACTAATTGTTTATTCAGATATTTCTGCAAAACCACTTGTCAGAAGTACCTTAATAGTGCTAATACTCTATTCTCTGCTAAGGGTTGCAGCCATTCCAAAAGGCTGCATGGCAGTAATCACTAACAGTGTCAGAATAATTACAAATTTACCCATGATCAGTATTGTAGGACTTCCTGCCTTTTTTTTTTCTTTTTTCTTTGTTTTTCTTTTTCTTTTTCTTTTTCTTTTTCCTCAGGTTTCTTTGCTACAAATAAAGATGTACGGTTCTTCCCCTTACTCTGCCAGCCGCAGATATTGGTAATGTCTTGAATATCCTAATCTGACTAAAGCATTTCCCTTTCCCCCTTCCATTTCCAAGAGATCATGAATATAGCATACTGAGGCAGTCCAAGTGTCTAAACAGTTCCCTTTATGGCCTCTGTACAAATTTGCTATAGCTTTTCTCATACCTTTTTATATGCTTTTCTTAAATTCCTTAGACAGCTTAAGTTTACTTTCAAAATAAAACTAGGCTGACAGATTTAAACTCCTCTCTGATATTGTGAAGAAGCAACAGGAGATAGAAAAGAACCTCTGACAATTCAGAACAAAGATATTTTTTTGTTGCAAGCTTGGTAATGGTGTGAGCTCAACCTTAGTCTCTGCTGAATTGTTAAAATGTGAAAGGCAACTTAGCTAAATGGGCAGTGAATGAGGGGAGCTGGATGTACCGTGCAAGCAAAGTGAAAACTATCAATCACCATCTATTACTTCACTCTTGGTATTTGAGCAGTGTTTCAGATGTTCTGGAGAGATTAGCTCAGAGTAAGTAAATGCCAAAATGGAAACTGTCTACACATATCCATCCAGTGTGTCAGCCAAGCTAATCACAGTGTGCTTTATAGACTGACCACATCGGTCCCAGCTCTATCAGGGATCTCTCAGACATAAACTTATCAAGGTAGATGAATCTGACTTGTCTCAGTAGAAAGTTCCATATCCTTCAAGCAAGTCGTCATGCAGATAAGGAATGAAGATATCTGACTTGGAGATTTGACCTTCTAAATAGGCAAAGTAAATTAGAAGCTATGAAGATTTCCTGCGATCATTCCCTGGATTATGTCTTGATTTCTAATACTTCATGGATCACAGGTTGAGAAGAACTGAGCTAGCTTAACATGAAAGCTGTCATCTAAAGCAAAACATAAGCTATGAGCCCACTCTCTGAATTTCACACATGATTAGAGGGTATATCCTCAGGCCTCAAAGCCAATTCCTAGTCATTTTAGAGAATCCTTTTAGTAAACAGTTCCTCATTCCTCATATTAATTTGTAGCTTTGCAGAATATTTTCTTTGACCTCACTTCTGGATAAATCAGTGCAAATTCCTGTTCAACACAACAGGTTCTCACTCCACCCAGTTCCAAAGGACTGAAACGATACCTGATTACTTTGAGCTCTTCCAAAGCAACTGTCCTTTGGATCTCTCCACATGGAGGAACAGTCAGCCACTGTAACTCATCTAAACATAGCACAGAGGCAGCATGAAAACTATGAGCCTTCCTTACCCTGAATATAGTGCTAAAAGCACAGGGATCATAAAAGGTTAAAGGCAAATGTCACTGCCTAGGGTGTGTTTTCTCATGCTGAAGAAACACCACTACAAGCAGTCATGGAGACAAACCTTAGGAGGGAAAATGTCAGTTACTAAGCAGTATCCCCAGGAGTACAGGAGAAACCTTCCTTGCTCAGGTAAAATTCACTTCTCATTCTGGAATAGAAAACGGCAGCAGTAGAAGAGAAACATCAATTGAAGCAGATACTACAAAAATAGTCCTGGAGGCAGGACTCCAGGAGAAATGGTGCTGTAACCCAAAATCTAGAAGGATACCAGGGACAGAGGAGTTGTAACATTACAGCAAAAACTGGTAAAGAGTAGGCAGCATCCGTACTAGCAGAAGAGTGACACAGGTGTAAGAGAAACTGAAGTGAGATAGATTCAGCTAAAAGTTCCCAAAAGAAGGCGGAGGGGGGTTGGGGGGGGGATGATTGAATGCAGCAAGATACAGCCATTAAAAAGAGGTATTTTTTCTTCCTCAGAAAGATGTTTTGAGGTGCAGAAAATGCATGAACTGAACAGAAGAGGAGAAGGCAGAAAAAGGCAGTGAAAAAGCAGGACCACACCTGCACAGACTGCCACTTCAGGGATTCTTCTTTTTCTCCAAATAATCATAACAATCACACTCATGATGTGGAGCATGAGTTCATAATTACCATCCAGCAACTCATATAAGGAACATGTGACAGCTAGGAGAACCCCCAAGATATCTTTTAGCAACACATGCACTTAGGTCTTCTAGCCTTTATCAAACTTAATTTGCAAATGACTCTGACATTTGTTCTTTTAAAAGATAGGGAAGTTGAGGCATAAGAGGCAGGAATAAAACTGACTCAAAGTTGGAAGTTTTAGGGTAAAGACAAGGAAAATGGTTAGATTATTTAAGTCCAAAATCTACAGAACTTATATATACCTCGTAAGAGAATCAGCAGAGAAGAATGCAAAGATGAAAAAGTGTGGTCTTTAAAATATTGTTATCCTTTTTTACTTCTCCCAAACACACATGATTCGTACCTATGCTGTATTTTTCTGACTGTGAGTACAAAAAGGCACAGACTCATGTGTGGCTTCTTTGGTAAACAGAGACAATAGATACAAATGCAGTGGCATACAGGATGTGAGAATGGTAACAGGTGAGATCAAGACAGAATTTATTTATTAATGAGTGACAGCTACGAATACATGAAAAGGTAATCTTATCCCAGATAAGAAAAACATAATTTTTAAAAAACTGATGCTCCAAAAATTGACTGAGTGTAACTTCAATTATATTTTTTAAGATACATTCTAATGAATTAACTTGCATCCAGAAAAGAAAACTGTTTAAACCATCTGCCCCAGCTTCAGATTTTTGTTTTGTCGTGGCTGTTGTTTCTTTTTTTTTTAATTTTTTGGGTTGTTTTTTTTTTGGGGGGGGGTGTAGTTTGTTGGGGTTTTTTTTGTTTTTTGTTTTGCTTAGAAATCAGCATATAATGCTTTAGCCATTACGTATTTTTCAATCTGGGCTTTCAGGCTTTCAGGCTGATGATTCTGTGTTTGGAATTCATCCTTTCTAATGGATGACTCTACTCATGACAAACTGATATTTTCAGAAAACAGTGTTTTAAAGTTGACAATTCTCTGAGCCTTTTAACTGACAACTTTCAGTACTCTATGAATAAAGTTAAACAACTTTTTTTTATTTATATTTATAGCTAAGAATATCAGAATATTTGTTTTTGAATATGAAGCTACTCTGAAAAAATAAATACTTTGCGACTACATTTCCAAGCTTAAGCAATGCAAATGGCTAAACAAGATTGTTTTCAAAAAGATAGAAGGCAAGCAAAGACCTCCAGTGCAAAATTAGCCATCTAAAGTAGCTGGAATTTCTTTTAGCCTGTTCCTCTCAGGTGAAAAAAGTGGATTTTTCCAAATCAAAACTTACTATGAAAACATATGACTTTAGCAACGCTTCAGGCTAGCCGGGGATTGGAACTACAAGAGTGAGTGACAGCTCCCCACATATATGATTCAGTGCATCACCTTTCTGGAGCTGAAAAAGTCCATCTCAAGTCCCTGCTCTGTCATGTCACAGAATCACAGAATAAGCTGAGTTGAAAGAGACCCACAAGGATCATTGAGCCCAACTTCTGATCCTGCAAAGGACACCCCAAGAGTCACACCCTGTGTCTGAGAGCATTGTCCAAATGCTCCTTGAACTCTGCCAGACTTGGTGCTGTGATCACTTTCCTGGGGAGCCTGTTCCAGTGACCAACCACCCTCTTGGTGAAGAACCTTTTCCTGATATCCAACCTAAACCTCCCCTGATACAAATTCAGATCATTCCCTTCGGTCTTGTCATGGGTCACGCAAGAGAGGAGATCAGTGCCTGCCCCTCCTCTGCTTCTCACGAGGAAGTTGTAACTGCAATGAGGTCTCTCCTCAGTCTCCTCTTCTCCAGGCTGAACCAACCAAGTGCCCTCAGAGCTCCTCAAGGCTCTTCACCACCTTGTTTTCCTCTTCTGAAAGCTTTCTAATAGTTTAATGTATTTCTTATATTGCAGTGATCAAAACTGCACACAATATTCAAGGTGATGTTCCACCAGTGTAGACAATATAGGTCCCTGCTTTTGAGGCAGACACATTACTTCAGACAGAGTCCCTTTGCCACAATAACTTAAAATATATATTCAAAAGTCTCAGAGGATCAGAGCCAGGATTTGAATATATTTCTTTCAGGCAGTGAGCTGGATAATCCACTGCCAAACTGTGGCTTGCAAGAGGTAGGATTCAGTCTAGTTCACTTGGCTTATGCTGACACCACCTGCAGCACAGGTAAGCTCCTCTAAGGGTTCAACAATGCCACCTAAAAAAGCTGACTGAAAGTGCTAGCCTACTTGAGAAGAGATGCCCCATTTAGCTAATGATAGCTGAGATTAGTTTCATCCGTGGTTTTCTACATGCTGAAGAAAGTGACACCAAATCCTTGCTGGAGGTTCAGAAGGCTAAGGGTTTTTCTTCTTCATCTTCGTGTCATGTATCACCTCATTTTCCAGCAACAGTGAATGCACAGAAAGGCTCAAACACGAGAAAATGCAGCTTGGTGCCTCTTGCTCTCCAGCACTCATCATATTGCTCTATGAGATGTAAATATGTGACCTTATTTTGTAAGGAAAATCCTTCTTAGCTGCTTTTCAGCTCCATCACTTATGCATTATAGACTTTCTACTCAATTGCAGCATAATCTCATAGGAATTTATTATGCATCCTGTATATAAAACAGTATGTACCCTCTACAGAGAACATCAAAAGGTAGTTAATAGAGATGTTAAATTATTATTGGTTGAAAGCAGCCAATGCCCTAGAGTAATCAGATTCTCTCTTTCTCTCTCTCGCTTCATATACTATATATAATATATACAATTAATAGTGCACATATATCAGTCTCCAAATAGATCTCTATAAAGTCTGCTCCCATGTTAGAGGAACTGATGTATTAAACATGTGGAACCAAGCAAAGATGTCACAATAAGGCACACTACAAATACCAGCAAAAAGTGTTGATGGATAAAGCAAAGGAGAAACTGTGAGTCCCAAGGAAAAAAAAAAAAAAAAGTTTTATGTTATTTCCTGCTCTCACCATTTATTTGTAGAGGAAGACAGTCAAGGTGCTTCTGACTGGCATGAATAGCTGCATTAGTATTTATTAATGGTCAGGAGAAAATGTTAAATGCTTACACTAAGCTAATTACTTATTGCCAAAGATCAGGAAAAAGTATAATATGGAACTTACTACATAATGATTAGATTAATCGAGATGAGATTGAATTAGAATTGTGGTCTCTGGGATAAGGCTCTGAAATAGGAACCAGGAAATTTCTTTGATGCTATGAGTATATTATGAAATCTCTCCTTTTAGTAAGTTGACTCTTTCCATATGTTTATTCAAAACACAGCAACATCTCAAACAAGATTAGTAACTTAAAATAGTGCTTACATTCATAGTAAGTATCAGAGCAATTGGTGAAATCTAAATATTAAATACAGATTTATAAGTTTTTCTTTAACAGGTAATTGAAAAATTCAGAAAAAAATTAGATTAATTGAACATTTAAGGTGTAGGACAGTAGACAAGAAGATAATGGTTCAACTAAGTGATGTTAGAGATTTCCAAACTTAATGACTTATGATTCAACAATAACATATACATATATTCCAGTATATGCTTAAGGTGGAGAAAATACTGCAACCCACTGAAACTTGGGTATCTGACTCCTCTAATCATACACCCGTCTATTGCATGGTGTACATTTGCCTGGGGTTTTGCACTGCTTCCTTTTAAATTATCTGGGTCTATCTCACACCTGAAGGCTCATCCCATGTAAATCACATTGTTGTCATAAAGAAACACCATAGCAAGATGAAAAATGAAAAAAATTTCCTAGCTGTTTCACTCATGAATTCCAGAAGGGAACTCAAAGAGCAAGTTTGGACTGAAGTGACATGTTTGTGTTAACAAGACCTGCCATGGGATTCTGTGATAGATTACCAGATACTGTGTTCTACATTGAGATTTGAATTGAGGAAGGTGTACTTGAAGGCTACCATCTTAGCTGACAAAGTAAACAAATCTCTGAAAGATCCTCCTAAAAATCTATTTTGTAACTCTGAATGTGATGTGGACTGTACTGTGAAGACCTGGCAGACCTAGCAATAAGAACATGTTTTCCTTAATATCCAAGGGAAATTCCAAATCCTCAAAAGCTCTGATAGCAGGCCTGAGGAGGAAAAGGGGGTGAAAAACTAAGGAAAATCATCCTTCCCTGCTTTACCCAGAGGTTGGATATGGTTATTAATAGACTCTCAGAGGTAAGAGAGCTGCATGAGAGCAGCACTGAATACACATCCCACATGATTTTCATTGCATTTGTTTTCATCGTGTCGTAAGCTGATATTCAAACAAAGAAATCCTGATCTCTCTTCCTGCTCTCAAGAAGGTCATCTCAGGATCACATATTGCACATATGGGAGTATATCCAGGGTTAGGTACCTCGGCCACATGAACAGAATAAACAGCGTTGTGACCAGTGGTTCTGTACCTAACAGAAAAAATGCTTAGGTCAAATTTGCCTCTGCTCTGGTCAGATCAGTTGTTATCTCAAACTTTTGTGCCCCACATGGGGTGACTGCCTCTTCCAACTGGAAGCAGAAAAGGCAAAGACTGTGGGCAGACTTAAGAAGAATTTACTGGAAACAGCAATGAGATAAGACAACCAACAGTAACAGAAACAATATTAATAGCAAAAAGTGTAAGACAAAGAAGTGATTTACATAGAAAGTCCATGCATAACAATTAGCAAATGCCAATTGACTCTTCCCTGCCCCAATTCCTCCTGACAGGAAGGAACACCACTCTTGGAAGTGACAGTGCCATTCCCACTCCCCATCTCCTGGCAATGACATGTGGTGGTATCAAATAACACTGGTGCCCTGGCCACATACCCTCCTGGCTATTATAAAAAGTAAACCCTGTCCTGGCAGAAACATGGATATCAAAGAACAAATTTAATACTAGAAGATGAGCTGACAACACCTGAAAATACTATAAATGCCTGTTCTTTATAAGAAAGCCCAGCAACAAAAGTTCAACTTTGATTTGGACTGAATGTCTCAGGTGAAACCATATTAATAATCCATGTTGAAGAGTGGTAAAGGGTGGATTGATCTCCTCAAAAGATGGATTGAACACATCTACCTTGAGACATACAATGCAGATATCTACATCTGACTGCAAGGAAAGAAATAAGCATGAAATGGAACACATTTGCTGAAAGCTGATCTTCAGGTAGTAACATAGTACAGTTAAACAATAAACTCAGCTGCAGATGTCTACCTTGCAAACCTCTGAATGAATCCTGTGTGCTGTATCAAATGAGACTATGTTCAAATGCCTTTGTCCAAAAACAGCTGAATTCTGTTTCACTGGTGAGAATTCCACCTACCTTCATTTTGTGGGATATTGATTTAAGAAGGCGAAACAAAATTCTTGAAGATCTGAGAATTGTTAAAAATTCGGAGTCATATTAGAGTTCTGTTTGCTGTGTTTTTCTCTTGTATATGTAACATATGTTTGGTGTCTTTAAACACAATTACTTTTGTATAATAAAAGTGTTGATTTGATGATGCAACATTTTCTGCAAGTGTGTTTAAGACAGTTTATGTTTTCATAAGTTGCAATGAAACTCAATTATGTATGTGTAATAAGGCTCTTGATTGTTACACTTCTACTTTTCTGTATAATGAAGCCAGCAATTAGAATTTGGTTGCTCTATGGCATAGGCAAACACACTTGTTTTCTAGACAAAAGATCTTAATGAGTATACTTAAAAAAAAAAAAAAAAAGTGTTCCAAAAAAAAGGTCAATAACTCAAACATGTAATCAGATTTCTTAACAAAAAGGATTTGCTTTCTGAAAATATAATAACTTCAATGGGCAAACAGTTGAAATTAAATAAATAAACTCATTCTTATGGTTAGAGAAATTAATGAGAATTTTTTTTCACCAACAAAGTTATTGCTTTTACATAGTTAATTTCTGTGTTGTCTTGAGTGCAGGTTAATGCAGCTTGTATAGTAATAAGACCTAATTGCACTTATTAACATCAGTCTTTTTCTTTGGGCCAGAAGTGTGCTTCTAAACAAATTTCCCAATTGTCTTTATTTACCATACATTGGTTTGCCTTCTGTGGCAGTCTTGGAGCATGACAACTTTCAGATTCCTTTTGGATTAAATTGGAACAGAGGCAGGAGATCTTCAGAGGCATTACTCCTGCAGTCTGTGGGTTCAGACTCTAACTGACCCAAAGCAAACACTCTTAAGTGTTTATGCTGTGGTCATCAGGTTCTAAACACTATCTGTTTTCCTTACGCAGATTTATTTCATTCATCTTATTAGACATTATAGATAAAGATCTCATCAAGGAGCTGATTTATGATTTTCTAGTAACTCTCCACAATGGAGGTTTATTTTGAATTCTCAGCCTTTTAGTATGGGGCTATGAAGTCAAACTGAGTCCAAGCCAACCCATTGCAACCAGAGTTTTCCTGTACCATATGGCACTCTGTGCCCATTTATCGATGCTGTATAGGCACAAACAACAAAATATGAGCAAGTTTCAGTCAATTCAGCGGGGCTGGGAAAAGAGACTTGTCACCTTGGAGTGCAGTGGGTGAGACAACAGAAGAGGTAGGACTCACTGAGTGTCATTATAACTATCTGAATCTGATAAACAAACACTAATCCAATTGTCTTAAAGTTTTGTGCAGTCGAGTGGAGAAATAAACAATTTTCGGGTATAAGATGGACAGTGACCAAATAGCTTCTCTTTTTTTCCATTGAGTGCAAGGTCTCATTGGTGACCAGCACAGATGGAAATCTCATGTTTAACCCCAAATGTCCAAATTGCCTGATCATTAGCAAAGCAGAAAAAATGCCACAAGGATTTTCACCTTCTGGTGAAAGAAAGGGAATCCTGTGTTGAGAAGTCAGACAGGTAAGTGTCCACTTGAATGACTGAAGGCTTAAAGAGTCTGTAGAAAATCTTGTTTTGATTTTAAAGGAATTCATGTTTTACTATTAAAATTAACACAGAATGCATGGGTAAAATGCTGTCAGTGTACATTGTTGTGGTATCACAATCACACACTGCAGTCAGTGGGATTTCAAATGAACCTACAACAGAGTCTCAAGGGTTTATACACACTCATTTGGATGCACTCACAGCAGTTCATAAAGCCAGGCATTTTACAGGTTGAATATCTGTCTAAAACTTTCTTTAAAATATTTTTGTTCTTTTAAAAAAACCAAAAAAACAAACAAACAAACAAAAAGCCCCCAAAACAAAACAAAAAAACCCAAACCAAAGCCTAAAAACAACCAAAAAAGGCATAAGGAGTTAGATTGCTCTGATATCCATACTTATCAGGGGAAAAAAAAAAAAGTGTAATCACAATATTGTAAACATATTTCACTACAGCTTAATTTGTCTTTGAAAATCAGGTTTTTTTAAAGCTTAATAAAAATACCAATAGAAATGTACCCTGGTTTAGGGTTGTCTTTGGGGCTTTTTTGATTCTGTGAAATGCAAATTACTTCCAAATCCTGAATTAACTGATTTTAAATAATTTCCCCTGGTTTTAAGTAGTTTTATAATTGTGCTTGCAATTTAATTATGGTCCAAGAGAGGCAAGATTTCTAATTGTACCATTTTTCTTGAAAACATTGCTGAAACCACTCTTTTTCTATAAAGGCCAATTGCTTTGATCTTCCTTTTTTTTTTTTTTTTTTTAATCACACTACAGTGCCTGGAGTACCCATCCAAGGTGGGCATATGACATCGCATTTTCTCCTTTGTGCTTGATAAAAATCATAAATATTACAAAGGAAACCCCAAAACTTGAAAATTGTGGATGTATTTATTGTTACTTTTCAGATTTTATGAACATGCAGGTGAGATTACACTGAGTACCACATTTATATTGGTAAAGTGTGGAAGTGGAGGTAGAGGTGAGACAGAATGCAAGGCAAGTGAGGCTTTTTTCACCCTGTGTTGCCAAAAATTTGTGGTAGCATAAGGCAGACCTCAGGGAACTCCACAAAACAAGATGTTACTGTACCACAGGCAGGTAGCCCAAGGTAGCTTAGGCTAGCTACCTTGGGGAAGCATAGATGTGAGTCTTATGGATCTCATGTACCAAAACCACACTCTAGGGTCAGGGTGGGTGTCTGGGGTATTATTACTTGAACTGACCAAATAAACCTGATCATGTCTGCATGTGTGCAGCAACTGACCCACCATATGGCAGTGTCATCACAGTCTTAAACAGGTGTTTGGTCTTGGGTAAATTTAATTTGGGTCCAATCCAAAAGATATTTTGGAAGCATAAGCATGTGTTAAACTGCTTAATCCCCTTACACACATACACACACACGAAGAACACGGATTTCTTTGCTGTGGATTTTCCATAATAAGCACATAACATATTCTGGGTTTAAGTACAGTGTGTGCCTGCTCTTTCAAAATAAATGCAAGAAACATATTTTAGATGTTGTTGGTTTGTTTCTCTTTCTTCATCTTTTTTTTTTTCTTCCCTGCCATCTGGGTTTCCACAATTAGAGATAGGATTCATCTCAACTAACCTTCACTGTCTGAAAGGTGAATGGCCTAAAATAATCACCTAGGGTCTCTCTGCAGTCAGCAGAGAAAAACAGACAACTCCAAGTAGTGATTTGTCCCAACTTAAGCCAGATGTCTGACATAGACAGGAAAAATCAGTCTCTGAGGTGCCCATTTCTCTCCACTGAATATAAAAAGGATCCAGTTATCTGCCTTAGAACAAGTATGTAATTTTTAGACAATAACAGTAAGTGAAAAAGATCTTGTCTTTAGCATCTTATGATGCATATTATTCTTTACAAGCCAGAGTAAAGTACTTGTATGAAAAGTAATTCTTGTATAGGGGCTGTCCTACAGATATTTAATAATAGGGAAAATGGAAGAGATAATGCAGATATCTAGAATTCAATGGCAAGCTTAATCCTCAATGACTGCAAGACTGTTTGTTTGACTCAGCAATACAATTACACAGCTGTAGATTATTATGACGAAATACTTTACACCTGGAAACATACATGCATTTTGTCATCAAAAAAGAATTCCATTTTCCATTTCCTTGTACTTTGTCAATTAGATATATAATGATAATAACACACAGTATAAATATTGCATGCAGATTCTCATTAAAGAAACATCCTAACAAGATATTTTAAAGAAATTGCATACATACTTTGTAAAAGTAATATTTTCAAAAGACAATTTGAAGTTAAGTCACCTGAAAAAAATAAAGTAATTACACTTTTTCATACTGGAAGAGACATGGTCAAATAAGACTTTATATGAAAAATTATTCCTTTTAAATATTACTCTGTATTTCTGAGAAACAGCTTCTGAAGTACTGTGATAATAAATTACTCTTCAGAGCAGTGTCTGGTTTAAAAAAGGCTTTCTAAATGTACAATGCATGAATGCAGAAGACATTAAAATTACACATCTTGTGCTAAGAGAATATTACCAAGTCACAAACTTAAGTACTCAAAAATTAATATGTCTTTTTTTTGAAAATTTGAAAAAGTTTAACATAACCTAATAAAAAATGCTCAGTCCTGAATCAATGGCGGAGCTTGTACCTGTTATATCAGTATATAAACTGATCCATCAAGTAATAAACAAGACAGTTAACATCTAAAATGTTCATCACATTTTTCTTAATACAAGATTTTTCTTTTCCCTTATAATAAGTTAGAGTGTATATAGGGGAAGAGTAGGAGGAAGAAAAGGTTGAAAGGAAAGATAATGAGTTTTATCCCACTCAAAGAGCTTTCATTGAAACATTAACTCTGACCCTTTCTTTCTAAAGTGTCTGTGATGGAGTTTTTGTATTGATTTAAAATAAAAAGCACGAATCTACTTTGTCAATTTATATATGTACATGATATAAATGTGTTTCTGCCCAGTGAGTGTAAGGAAGTCCTGAACTGGCCACCTCATATATAAACCTCTGTATTTTGAGAGATGAATTGCATTCTCTCTCCTGGCACTAATGATATTCTGATAGTTCATTAATGGTAACAAAGGACTAAGTCACTGCAGTGAACTGAGGGTTACAAAAGTCTACAGATGCCTCCAGTGCTGAGAGCCAGTCAGAAGAAGGTTTACAAAGTCTCCTCAGTACACAGACATGTATGATTGTCCATTCGCAACTAACTACCTCAAATAAGGCACCAGATGTCTTGAACGGCTATCGGCAGCAACTTCCTTTTTGTGAGGTATAAAACTGAAATGAACAGCTGGGGTAAGTTTCTGTTTAATGAAACATTTTACACTTTTTTAAGTATCCTTCCCCAATTGCACGCATAATTTTCCCTCCTATCTCATCTAGAAAGTGGGGAAATTCTTCTCAATCCTACATGTTCCTAGTCTGACACTTCAAAAATTAAATAATGATACCCTCCAATAAGTAAGTGAATGGATAAACAAATTTCCGAATTTCCAAATTAACAAGCAGTTCCACAATTAAGTGAAGTCCAAATGCTCCTTAAGGAATAAAGTCAGGTAAAACTGACATATCATACATATTTTATCTTTTCATCCATTATCCACCATTATAGAGAACCTCTTCTGTTTCCTAATGCCCTGATTTTCAGGGCATAATAAAGTGGTGGAATGTATGTGTCTGTATTTTGTGTGATTTTTAAGCCAATTTAAGATGACCGGGTGTTTGTACCCAAATCATTGTCAAGTTTTGTCCCTGCAGAGGGCATAGGCATGTGCTTCAGAGCCATTGGCTTCTATAAGAGCTGAGTTCTTATTGAAGTAGGAGGCTCTGAAGCACATACCTGCGTGTTTGGTGAATCAATGACTTCTGAGCACCCAGCCCTGCCCCAAAGGTGCTGGATATTTCACCTTCTATGAATGCTAGTGGGAGCAGAATGGTAATCTACCATAGGAAGATGTTGACATGTTGTTTTGTTTTTCAGAGCCCTGTTAAACTGCTGCGAATCATAAACTCTGTCACCTTCTGAAACTATGGTTCCTTCAGACATCTGCCAGTCTGTGGCAACTGAATTTAAACTGTGCGTGCCTTTTCCTCATGGCCCCATGACCTGTAAAATATGACATGTGATGGAACCATCAAGAATACAAAGCCTCAGGAGACATCCTGCATGCTTGTGTGTGTATGGACACTTATTGCCTCTGCATGTGTGTGAGCACATTTTTATGTATGTCTGTGTTTCAGTGTTCTCTAGTACCCTCCTTCTCGGACTTTTAAAATTAGTATCTGATTTTTGAGTGCACTGAATTTATTGAAAAGAATTGCTAAAGAAGAAAGCTGGAAAAATAATGCTCAGAACACTAACAGCAGAAATTAACTCATCTCGCTTAAGGATATAATGGCCACAGGGAGAAATCTTCAATAATTATTTCAGACTAATATTAGTGTTTAAAAGTAAGTATTTTAATGGAAATGTTTGATCCTGATGAAGCACAGAAATTGGCTGTGTCTTTTAAGTTTCCTTGCTCACACACCTCACATACAGACAGTAGACAGGCAGCATAATCCTCTCTGGGCCTTCAGGTACAAAACAAATCATTATAGTTTTCCCATGTATGCCAAGGTTAAACAAACACCTGTAATGCTCAGTAACTCTAGCTCCTCCGTACACTGTATTAGTGGCAGCTTTCCTTAAGGATTTGGCTAAGCATATGTCTACCCAGCAAAATGGAGACACAATTTCAGAACAGATTGCCCTTAGCCTATTTGACACAGGTAAAGATAATAGCAATGGCATGTTGACACAGGCTAGGAAAACTCATATGCACCCACCAAAGGCCCTGGGTAAACATCCAGGCTCCCAGTCCTCACAAATGGACAGGATGCCGATCAGCAAGGACTGACAGTTCACAATTGACACAGGTTAGAGAAGGCAGTCTGGGAAGTCCTGGGTACAGAACTAGGGAAGTTTGTGATCAAGTCAGGGCAACGTGATTCAGCAGCTTTGACGCTGTCTTCCCCTTGCTCCTCACTTTAACCATTCGATCACTTTGTACCTCCTCTTTCTTTCTTCTGACCTTTTTAGTGGACTGCAGACTGCCCAGGGTAGTGGCTGCCTCTTTTGTAGCAGTCATATTCCCTTTGCAGCAATCATCAATAGGTCAGATTTAACTTAGAAATTAATGTTAAAGGCTGATATATTTATTGACAATAAAGTCTGTAGGCCTTTTTTTTTTTTTTTTTTTTTTTTTTTTTGCTACACATGGCCTGATACCATGTTATCTATTTGTATGATTTTCTCTTCTTTGCAATACCCAATGACTCTCACATCATCCAGGTATACTATCCTACAACAGGTCTGATTAGAGGCTAAAATTTATCAGCAAGTCCTGAGTGCAATGTCTCTTCTCACACTGAAACCAATATAAAACATTTTGTTCATTTCCAAGAGTCACCACTTTATTTGCCTTTTTCTTTGTATTCAGATCTTTCCCCTTCTATATTTTAGCCCCTGTAGCCAATTTTAACACCTACTCCAAACTGCCTGGAGGGTTGCCTGTTGCAAGGCTGGCAGAAAACATTTGAGCATGAAGGACAATCTTTTTCTTTATCACATCTAGAAGGTTTGAATTTTACCATTTTTTTTTTCCTCTCCCCCTGAGCAGAAAATTATTTGGGGAAAGGTACAAAAAGAAGACTACTACACAAATAAAAACTAACCTGTAATTCCTTGCTTACCTATTGGATTAGGGTCCTTATGGGGTACTGGTCATCAGAGTACAAGAGTACAAAGGAATTAGTATTCTATAAAGAAATAGTCACAAGACAATTGTACCAGGTATTTATTTTAAAATAATAGATTCAGCTCCAGTGACTTCATTAAAGCAATTATCATTTGCATCTCCTAAAGGTTTTCCTCCTGGGGAGACTTCCCTATTTATTATCAAATAGTGTCTTTCAGTCTCCCTCTCAGTTTTCTGGCCAGCAAAGATCAGCCTGCACAGTTTATCTCCTTCTATTTACCTTGGTTCTGATAGTGTTGCCTAATTTAATGATGGAGTTGTTAAATTTTCCTGATTGGGCTGTATCTTCCCCTGATTTAGTGACGCCCTTCTTGAATGCAGTTGTTGCACACTTTGATGATTGAGATGCATAATTTAATTTAATAAATGGAGAGAGTTTACTATCATTTTTGCATATTTTATTATTAGGGAAGATTCATAGTTTTGAGCACTGATTTATTCATTCCCCTTATTTATTTATTTTTGGCAAAACCAGCTGCACAGACAACACTTGTTCAGCTGCAAAACTCCGCTGACCAAGCTCTACAATTCAGGAACTGAACTTTTGAATCTTTTCCTTATTAAGGTGCATATTCTAGCAGTAGAAATTCCAGATGCTTTTTGCTTCAGCAGCCAGGGCTTATGTACTAAGCTGTCGACAAATCTGTTGGGGATATCATTTGTTTTAAGATCACTAAAGTACATTTTCTATAGTTTCAGCTATGGTTTTAGATTCTTTGATAAAGCAAATAAAGATGCAATCAGTTTCTTTGTAAATCTTCCTATTTTGCATATAGTAAGTGGCACAAGCTTTCCATAACCAGCAGCTTCAATCTTTAGGGAAGCATTTATCCTACTATTTAAAAGAAAACCTAAGCATTTTGCTATCTTAGATTCTGAAGACACAGCAGGTTGGAAATACTGTAATTCCTGTTCAGTTTATTTTGCATAATATATTGGGGGAAAAACAAGCTTGAAACTGGACTGGCAAATGCTGAATGTAATAACTATATAAACGGTGATAATAGATGGCTCAATCAGCAAAGAATGCAGCGTGATTATGTATAAAATTTCATCCACTAAAGTTCACAGCATGATCAGGAAAGGAGGCAGCCAATCAACAGAGCATAGAGCTCTACTGGGAATGAATATGTTTTGAAAACTCAGCTACCCAGAATATTCAACAGGATCAGCAAAGTTCTAAAGGGGACATTTGAAGATAATAATGGATATGGCATTATTAGTCAGTAGAACGACAACTCCTTAGAATGCCTGTTTCCAGTAGTGTATTCAAAAGAATTTAAGTATTATGTACCTGGGAATACAAGTTAACGTTGAGCATGTCAGTCATGGTGAGAGCCCTTAGCAGGACTGGTATAAAAATCTGTTTCTATTACATGCTAAAGAATTCACTTCATTACACCCCTACTGTGCTTTAACACTGTTCATATTTGTAAAGGCTGCCATCTTGACCAGCACCCCAAGAATCAAGTGAAGAACTAGAAAAGAAGTATATAAGGCCTTTTTTTTCCCTCTGTGAAGAAATAACAAGTTTATTGTCCTTGAGGAAAGGGCGCTCAGAAAAATTGCCAGCAGTTATCTGTATGTTACACGAGGTGCGTAGGTCCCACTGAACGCTCAAAGCCTTGTCTGGCTCACAAAGCACATCTCTCACAGCACGAAAATTTCCATCCAGCCCCTAGTGTATGTATTCTATTCAGAATATATGCCCATATGATCTGGAAATGAACTGTTGGGACTACCTACATGGGTTTCAGCTTGGATGCCTGCCCCCAAAACCAAAGAAACAGAGAGTCTGGAAATTCATTCCACATGGGCCAGTCTCTGGCCACTGCAATCATGGTTTTAACGTACCATGAGATTGGAAATCTCATTCTTTTCTGAGTTTATAAGACTCTGACCATTTCATCTTTCTTTTTTTAATGTAAAAAGTAGGTATTGTAAACAAGTTTCTGAGTATCCCAGGAAACTGCTAGTCAGTGACCTCAGGTCTTAATTTGGCAGAACAGCTTCACACAGTCAAGCAGGGTGATGCAACTTCAGTAGATACACACAATCAGCTGCTGTTGAGGGCCCAGTATTCACACTACAGATCTTTAGGGCTTTTTTTAGTTTATACTAGCCTTACAGTGGTCCCATAAACCCAAGATGCAGGAGAATGTTAGATATTTGACTAAAGTTTATCACTGACATCTCTTTTGTCCATACGAGATCATGTTCAGACATTCCAAATTCACTTTGTGCAAGATTGAGAAAGGTCTAGAAGGTCACTTCAGAACACACTCCTGATCCAAACTGACTCATCAAGGTAGACATACCCTGAACCATGTCAGATCCTCAGGCTTTTCAGTCAGCTAGAGCACAGAGCACACTTTCTCACCATAACACCTCAATATTTCCAAAATATAAATGTCCCAGGCTGACATATTCAAGGAGACCAGTACAAGCTATGTCTGCTGTGGCTGGGGAGCAATCTTCTTGAAAGATCTCTGGGGGTTTTGGTGGACAACAAGCTAAATATGCATCAGCAGATGCCTGGAGAAGCTGCCCTCTCAGAAAAGAGTACAAGAGTTAGATCTTTTCATACTGGAAAAGAGAAGGCTCAGGGGCAACTTCACTTAAACAAGAGCTAGAAAGAGGACTCTTCATACGGAGTCACATGGAGAAGAAAGCAGCAATGGGAGCAAGTTCCTGTGGGTATAGTTTCACCATAAGTTTTTACAGTAAGAGCAGCAATTCAGAATAACCTCCACAATGACATGGTAGAGTTCTCTTCACTGCAGCTTTCAAGCTGCAATTGCACAGGATTCTAAATAATCTTATGTAGGCTCCCTTTCCCACAGAAGATGGAATCAGATTATCTCTGAAGGTACCTTCCAACCTGGGCATTTCTGTAGTTCCATGATTATATGATTCCATGTCATGTCACATGTGTGAATACTGATATGACATATATCACCTTCCCTTAAAAAAGAAACATTTATGTACATGTTATTTTACAGCCCTTTCCACAGCCACCCTCACGTTACTACCACACTGATACTGAAAAGTGTTGACTCTTGTGAAGGCAGCACCAAAGAAGCCCAGTGCTTGCTGTAGTAATAGTCTGTTATGCATCACAAGATATTGAGCCTGAGGTGAGAATTACTGGCTAAAATTCCATGACAGGCGCTATGCAAGAGGTCAGAGCACATAATCATAATGTTCCCTTCCAGCCATAAAATCTATTAATCTAAGGATTTCATTCTACTGGGTATTGTGCACAATTTGCTACAACAAATACTGAATTCAATTCACCCAGGTCACACAGGAAAACTGTTGTTTTTAAGATTACACTTAGAAAGATTTTGCACATGGTATCAGCTAAGTGAAGAAAAGGCCACAGCAATCTTTTCTCACCTTTTGCTTGGATCAGCACACTTCTTAAATATCTGAGAAATTCCAGTGACTTCAAAGGCTTGATGTTTCAAAAAGAAGAACCACTTGTTAAGTAAATAAATGTAGATTGAACCTCTGAGGTTGTTTTGTTTTCTTTTGTTTGGTTTTTGTTTGGCTTTTGTTACTTTTTTTTTTTTATTTCTGCATGGCTGAAAGGTCTGATAAAAGATAAGACTCCTTTAATCCCATTCTTTTTTTACAATACATTTGGTTGCATTGAATTTAGTACTGAAAAAGAGTTTAATTTTAAAACTATCACCATACAATATGAATAAAACATATGCTAAGTGGATTAAGAACTGGCTAGCTGTAAGGTCTCAAAACACAGTACTTAATGTTGTATGATCCCAGGATTTAGGAGCGAGCTTCTTTCTAATGTGGCTTACTAATTGGTGCAGCATTATTCAATATTTTCATCAATAAGTAAATAAGAAGTCACTACAGCTAAAATCTGCAGATGGCACAGAGATTGACAGGCTGATAAGTAAGGATGGGAACAGGAAAAATCACCTGGCTGTCTCAGAAAATGGCAGCCAAATATATAGAAGATTCACTGTAACACGGTTATACCTGGAAAAATGAAGGTCCAAAAAGTCTTTGCCTTCTTTAGAAAGAAGACCCTGAACACTTTACAAAACAGAAACTCAGTATTAGTGAAACTGGTCATTACATTATCAACGCTGTTTCCTGCGCAAATTCAAAATGCAGCCCCATCAACTGATACGAAAAAAATTAACTCTACGCCAGGAAAACCAGCATGGAAATAAACCTGCTGACACAAAGCAATGGGCAAAGAAGTCTTAAAAATAATCATAATGTTTCAAATATATTCTTAATGAAGGATTAAAATAAACCAATTCACTTAATTTTCTGAAATGAAAGCCAGGAGTTGACTAGATTACAACACAGGTAGGAAAAGGTAGGATGTAGTTTAATCTTATGCAACATGACAGAACAAGCAAGAATGATTAGACACATTCAAACTGGCAGGCAATCAAATTTTTAGGAAGGCACAATTTTTAATAGCAGGGGTCACAAACTATTGAAACAAATCACCCAATAAGTAATAGATTCCCTGTGTTTTGATGTCTTCAGAAGTAGTACGGATGCCTTTTGGGAAGGAATGTAATCAAATACTTTGAATTCAATGCTGAATAACTCTGTGACATTTAATAAATTGCGATATGGAACTATCCACAGTAAGAGTGAATGTGAGTGTCCCTTCTGGCTTTATCATCTCTGCATGTATTATTTTGTATTATAATGGATGTCCCACAGGATTGTTGGCTGGAATCCTTCTCTCCTTTTCATGATAGAAGGACATGCCGCAGACTAACTTAAAAATAATAATAACAATAAAAGGAATTTAAGTTCTACCATTCTTTTATTTCCACTTCCTGCATCCCCATCCTTCACAGCCATAATGGGACACATCTAGGTGTGTGTTACCACAAGATAACTCTCATCTTGGGTCATTGAAGGCACTCCTCTTTGCCTTGTGTTTCACACTTCCCCAAAGGTATGTGTTATCTCAGTATAACACATGCCTTGTCGTGTCTTATTTCTCATCTTCAGAAGAGACCTTGAAATTAAATAAATAAGTCACCAAAGAGTATGGGAGGAATTTAAGGGTATTTTTCCCCCAGTGTTTCTTTCTGTTTGTGTGTGCAGAGGGAGGTGTGTGTATGCCGTTTGGATTTCTTAAGAGGAGAGGAAGGAAGAGAGAAATGTCTGGAAGAAAGAGAGAATTAAGAATTGAAAGAAACACAGAGATTAAAAAAATAAGTGTTGAGACAGCAGCACACCTTCGTTACATAGCAACAACATAGGTTTGTGATAATAGCTTCTCATGAAAGAGTTCCAAGAAAATTATTAACATGCTTGCTCATGTACACAAACTAACAAAAACATCTTAAGATAATAAAACATGCATAAAGAAGCAGGGGAAAAAAGAACAAGTAAGCAAAGTGAGAACAACTGGCACCTGTGTAGAAAACCAGTGCATATAAAACCTGGAAACAGGAGAAAATAAGAAATATCCCAAACAACACAATTAGGAAATACAAGCAGAAAACACTGGTATCACATATTCACAGGACGTGTCCTTTTCTCTTCTTTTCTTATGCTATATTCCAGTTCTAATGATAAGACAGACTGGATCATACAATGAGTGAGGAGTAGCAGTGAGATATTGCAGTAACACATGAAACACTTTTGCATGGCTGAAAAAATTAAGACCAGAAGTACACCTGCATCTCATTTCTTCACAGTCTTTCTTTCTTAGTCTAGTTGGAGGTGCCTTCAGTGGTCCTGATAACAAAAGAAAATGGCAGAAACGGTTGCTATTAAGGAAGAAAATGTCTATTGAAATACTTAATTGCTTCTGAAAATACCAGCACTGTTTTCACAGTTGCTTTTTGTGCTTTGGTTATTTTTTTCATCTATGACTTAGCCATGAACAGACTCAAGTCAGTAAATCAAGCTGTCCATACCACAAGTCTCATCAGCACTCAACAAAACTGTGTGATGAGGAGAGCCTTGGGCTGTTGTTGGTGGTGTCAGCTCCAGAGCTGGGACTAAACTGGCTGTATGAACATATGTCTGCAATCAAACTGCAAAAACTGAGCAGTAGGACACATGAATTGGGATGCAAACCCACACTAGGAGAGCTAGCATGTGTCTGGATTCAGTTGTGTATCTGCACGCGTTCCCAGGATGCACAATGTAAAGAAGTCCATCTGGGGGAGCATACTGGTTTTGCTCTGAATTAACTACTACTAGACTCTTGGGAAATACAAAATATAAATACAAAAGACTGAGTTTTTACAGAGGGTGGAAGCTGCCATTTGTGTCCTGTCAAGAAGTGCAATCCAGCTTGAAAGACCACGGAGTTGGACCTCAAAGTGCACAGTATCACTCTGTTCTTCAGACTGGCAAACACAAAACCAGTCTCATGTTTATGGAATATCTTGGCTTGGATTGGAAGGATCCTTAAAGTTCACCTAGTACCTCAGCTGGTCTTAGAGTACCAGTTTGGAACAAAGCCAATCTGGCTTTGGTTTTGTTTAATATTTGTGAAATGTCTACAGCAAGGCATTTCTGCCCCATTCCTTGAGCACTGGTGACAACTTACATACATCTCTTTAAAACCAGCCTATTCAGAAAATGTCTTCTCTTTTGCAGAGCAAACAGGTGAACATGATGAAGAAAGAAGGGCTAGTCTTTTGCTTGAAAGACCAATTCCCATCACAGTGAAGAAGATCTCTCTCCTCTGCTTCATCTGAGAGCAAATGACACATAGATGTCAGGGTCCTGAGTCATCCTTACTGTCCCTGAGCAGCCTCCCTCGGTCCCTTAAAGAGAATGATCTAGGTCACCTCTAAAAGGTCAGTTCATGACAAAAGCTATGACCAACCATTTGCTTCATGAGTTTCCAACCCTGCTGCTTATACCACTCGGCGTGACCTGCTACAGCATTGATTTCATGCATGATTTAAGTCAGCAGAGGTACTGTTTTCCCTAAGAAGATTCATCACATCCTCATCCAATCCTTCCTTCAACCTCTTGTGGCATATCCTCCCCAGACTCTGCTAAAACAAACCTTGGTGTGGCCACACTAGGAATTGAGTCAAGGAAATTTTTTGCTTTAAGGTAAGCAAAAAAATTGCATATATTTCATCTAATAGATCTGTCTTTCCATAAATATATAAGAATTTTCTTCTTCAGAGCTAAAGCAGGGAGACAAGGGAGAAGGAAAGAAAGGCATTGAAGAGCATGCTTTTTTCCCACATCAGTATTGTCCTAACAGAATGATAAACTATACATGAATCTGCAGCTTGAGCCAGCCCTGGTGTCCACGTACAGCGAACAGCAGCATCATGTGTGACCAAACACACAGTCAGGTTCCTACAGGCCAACTGCATGTCTGTCAAAGCTGTGGTCGAAAAAAAATTGATGAAGCCATGGGGGCAAACATAATTGTATGTATCAGCTGTATGTACCAGAAGAACAGGACAGCAAATTGCTGCTTTGGATATTTGTAAGAAGAAAGCAACAATGGATAATGAGAGACAACACAAAGCATACTAGAGGTAAGAAGGTGCCTTTCCACACATCTCTCTTGGCTTTTGACTGTGAACAAGTACATCCCTTGTGTATTAAATGCTCTTTTCCAGCTAGCACAGACCTGCACGCATCAACTTACAGATGTGTTCATTTTCTAGATCTTGGCTGCAACTACAGCACTTCTGGGTACCAATCACCTGGTTCCTGGAGATGAGGAGTTCACATGCCAGAGTTGTGTAGGAAAATGCCACACCTTTCAGGCTCCTCACAGGTTGCCATAAGAGCAAGAAGGAAAGGTGCAGAATAAAAAAAAAAAAAAAAAGGATTTGCAGTCTGGGAGATTTCCCAACATTGGTGGAAAAGCACTTGCTTCGGGCCATTGTAGACCAATAAACAGTTCATTTTTCCATTGTTCTAATTAATTTAATTAAGTTAACTTCCAAGGTGTGTTAAGAAGCAATGCCTTGGGTGATTAACTGTTCCCATATCAAGGTGTTTTCACAAACACATTTACCTTGATTAGTGTACACATTATTATGTAATTAAATACCTCACACAGAGGAATTTATTAGTGCCTCCTTGTCTCCTAACAAATAAAGCAGCCCTTGAAATTCTCTCTGAAAAGAGCTCTCCTAAGCTAGGTGAGAAGGACAAGCAGAAATGTGTGGAGAGAAAGATAATCATGGATTCATCATGCAAGCAGGTCCCTCATTGTCTCAGCAAGGCTCTGCATATCTGTTCTTGCAAGGACTGTGAATGTCTGCCTGGGTCTCCTGGAGACTTTCTGTCTAATTAACCCAGTTTTTACAGATCTAATATGCTTTTCTTTGGCCAGCAGGATAATCACTATCCCACTTCTCTGGAACAAATTTTCTATTCAAACCTTAATTCGGCTAAATGGAAAACCTCTGTTTAAAATATTTACTTAAGAACATTTCAAATCTGAAAAAAAAAAAAAATAAATTACAAAGGAAACTTAAACAGTGTTTAAGAGCTCTTCCTATGGAGCTTAGTCAAAGCAGTGAAGTGGGACAGTTTCACTGAGAGTTTGCTTCTTCTTTCTATCATTTGTAGCCTACAGTCATCTAAGCCACAGTTCTAGACCTAAACACGTGGTTAAACATTTTGTTGAACCAAGGCCAAGGTTACTCCCATTGGCTTCAGCAGAGATTAGTGCATGAAGCTGAGATTAGTCTTTGCCCTATCTGCAGGCTGTACCTGCTATTTTATTAGGCATGACCACAATATTTCAGCATTCTCTTCTGGGTTTGTCAGTAGATCATAAATTGCACTCACCATCTGATGAAGCAATAAGATTTGCTTTATGCCTCATTGGTCACTTTCCCAAGCATTAGAGCTTAGAATGAACAAAACTCAGATGGTTCGAAGGTTTGGTTAAGAGATTTGCCCAAACTTTACAAAAATGTATTTCGCAACCCTTGTGTCTGTAAAATGAATGAGTTTTTTTCTTAAATTCTGGTATTATTAATTATTTATTCCAGATAAGCAAAATAGTTGGATGAAAAATTATTTTAGGCAAGTTAAATACGATTATCAAGTTCTCTGTAGACCTGGAATTTAGTGCTGGGGAAACAAGGTGCAAATTCACTATTGTTACCCCAGTATAACTGTGAGAAGGGAATTTCAGAAGATATATCCACAGTCCATGTAATTTTCTGATACTATTAAAGTCCCTCTTGAGCTAAAGTCTGAATGCTAAGTCACTGCTGTAATACTCCTTAGAAGAATTTCATCATCAATTTCTTTTTCTTTTTTCTTTTTCCCCCTCAAAAGCAAATAAAGTAGTCTACCTCTTCTTTTGTTTATCTTACCCTGAGAAATGATAAAAGCAGTCTGGGTTCTTTCAAGAGCTTAAATGCTCAAATTCATCACTATTGATTTATTACCTATAATTCCTTCAAACAATTAGTTAAAAAAATAAAAATATTTAAATATTTTCTATTTTGTGGAAAATGGTAGAAATGCAGAAAATAAGGAACAGTACTAGACAGCTGGCCAGTTAGGAGAGGAAAGAACATTTTGGCTGACTGCCTTTTTAAAAAAGGTTTACATTGCTTAGCGCTTGCAGCAGTGTTTGAAATTTCAAGACCTCTGGTCCCCTGAGCATCCTCTTACACAAGCTACTTACAGAGCCATGAGTTTGCCACTCTTGATTACACAATATCTCAAATATGGGCATGTCATTTCATGACCTAATGACAGTTGTGCCTAAGACAAGTCATCCATCCATCCATCCATCCATCCATCCATCCATCCATCCATCCATCCATCCATCCATCCTCTACATCCCTTTTCTGATCTCATTCCAGGTTCAGCACATTGGTGACCGCAGAGTAAATCTTATCAGTTTGCTTCTCTGACCAAAAATCAAACATTTAGTTTTCGGGGTTTTTTTTTCTAAAAGTCATTTCCAGCCAGGACATTTCACTGCATCATCTCACTCCATAGTTGCATGATTTCTGGGACTCACGTAAAGTAAGAGCAGGAGATCACAGTCAGGAATTGGGGATGGTTGAGACCACCATTTTAGCCTGTAGCACAATGTTGGATGAGGTCAGGCCAAGTGGAAAGAGAAATGTAACCTCCTGAATCTCTGTGAACTGGTGGTTGGGGACTGGTGTTTTGAGTTTACTCTTCTACTCTCCTCAGTATGGCAGGAACGCTGAAAAAAGTTTTGCATTTTCTGGAAAAGTTTTCTCCCCAGAAGTACCAGCTCTGCTTCCAATGAATAAAATTTGATGCAGATTTATAAGCTCCAAACACCAGCTTTCAAGATTTCAAGTCCCAAATTACAAGAACTTATGCAGAAGAGAACACTGTAAATGCACTGCACTCTTTTAACATATAATTATCTAATTACATATCCTGGTGTTTGGAAGCTGGTTTGTTCTGTCCCTGTCTAGGATAAGAATAGTAAAAAGGAAAATAAAAGAAGAAAAAAACACACAAACCTATTTTTCCCCTTGTCCTATGAGTACAGAAACTATGCTCCTGAGTAGCACTCCAAATTCTTGGAATTCAGTGTGCTTACTTATCCTGATATTTTCCAGGGCACTGTACCCCAGGGGGAAAAATATATAGAAAGTCAAATCTTAATGCTAGTGCATAAGCTTTATGCATGTAGGGCCCAGTTTTCATTGTATGGTAAGTAGAGGTCCTGGTTCACAAGAATGTTGTAGTGCAGGCAAATGCCTCTGAGTTGCCATTGGAATACAAATAATAAGGCTTACTGATTAACCTACCTGCTGACAGACATGAAAAGCCTGACTGAGTTAAAAGCACTAAAAAGCTTTTAACAGCCCTCCTTGTGTGTCTACCTTTCCCCTTCCTCAAATCGCATGCACAAAAGGCAATAGAGGAACCAACAGGATCTTGTTTTCAGTTCAGGTCTTAGAGTGTAAAGTATTACCAGGAAAAAAAAAAAAACCAACAAAACAAAAAAACAAATATTAGGGTCCTCTAATATACAAGCATCACCACCCTTTTTAGAGAGGATGAATTAGGTGACATTTTCTAGGAATCTGGAAAATACTCCTGAATGCCAAGTGAATCAATGTTGAAATAAGAACAAATACAATCCCTACAAATGGGACAAGAGCTATCAGGTCTGTGGCAGTGAGAGAGAATTATGTTTGCCTGGGGCCAGCTCCTCAGGGAGCGAAGATTGATTCTTTATGATTGATGACTCGGCACTTGAATGCCAAGTCATCAATTCCCTGTGTTCATGGCATTGACTGCATCAAGATAACTTTTCCCTCGTGCCTAAGCATGGATATGGTCCTTGCCTGGAGTGCAGCCTCAGAGGGCTCAGGTATAGAACCTGGGTCACTTGCTTTAAATAAGAGACAGACAAAAACTCCAGGTGCCTGGCTGCAAGAAAAAGGCAGCACTGAAAAATGAAGTGGGAATGGTGCATGGAAGGCTTGGCCATCCCTTTACTATAGGAGGTCCAGATTATATATCCTAAAATGAATGGGTTTGCATTATGCAGTTAAGTACTCTGAAATGCAAAATAAATATTTTTGGTTTTGTTGGCTATACATTCAAACTTTTGTCTGGGAGAACTCAACACTCATTCCATTGCAACCACTGTAAGCTGTGCGCCTCACAGCATAGAGGAAAGTGGCAACCAGAAATACGTAGTTTTATCTGTGTGTCTGAGGGGGTGTTGGAAAATACACCAGTCCTAAGTGTCTTGGCAGCTATTGACAGAAATACACAAAATAACTACCCGCTGATAAAGGAGAGACTGTGATTTCATTGTTTATATATATATATATATATATATATATATCTGAAAAAGAAACACCATGAAAAAGCACACATCATGTTTGGAAGAAAGTCTATTCCTTGTCTCATTTGTTCTGAGCCTAAAATCCAAGCGAATAAATTAAGTTTCCTAAGTAAAATTTAGGATAGGTGTGATTAACACTCTTCCAATTGCCACAATGTTTTAAAGGAAAGCTACAGCTGCTTTAAACTAACCACTAAGAATTTCCCCACCAGGGAAGGATCCACAGCTGATACAAAGCCCCCCCCAGGCTGAGGGCTATGTCAGTGATGTAGAAAGGAGGAGGAAGTCGAGCAGGACTGTGATGCCTTTCAGCTGAATCCAGGCTGACAGAAATGTCCAGTCAGTGTATATTAGAGATACTGTGTCACTGTTCTTTCAGAATTTTTAAGCCTGGACAAGCCACTACCAGAGCAGGGAAGGAACTCTGCTGTAAACTCACCCATCAGTCTCACTTCAGGAGGAACCATCCCACTTTTTTCTTTCCTTCTTGCTTTATTTTTCTTTTGCCTTTCATTTTTTGCCTTTCAGTTACCTTTAATCCTGAAAAAATACATAGTTTTCACTAGATGTGTGAAAAAGTTTGGTTTGGTTTTATTTTTTTCATTTGCTTATTTATTTGGTCCGGTTTTGCCCATTAGGTTGATTATCTTATTAACTCAGTTTGCAGAATTCAGACTTTCAAAATATTCTTTGCAAGTTCAGATTGAGTTTCAGAAATAATACATGAAAAATATAGGGAAACACCCTTATTCAGAACTTTCTTCCATTCCTTTTCATTTTTTACTTCTAGGAAGACTGATGTGTGATGCCTTTAAAGAAAGTGTTAAAAATTTTGCAAGCTGTTATTAGAAACATAAGAGCTTTCCAAAATATTCCTAGTCAGGTTTTTTACTTTGCTCCAAAACAAAGCAAAATTTAAGCACAAAAACAAATTTGCACATTCACTTTCCACAATCAAAACGCCCAGTCTTTCAAGCTGGTCAAAAAGATAGAGAAGTGGTAACAATAATAAAGGAATATAGTGTAGATTCCACCTCTATCCATGTGTAAGAACATGCTGTTTATTCACATGTTTACTAACAATCCATGATCACTACTGCTTAATGTTTATCTAGTGATCCCTCTTCCTTGATTAAGACTTAATAATGCTGATGTCAAAACCAGTTACAAAGGAGTATTTGTATTATCAGCTTATTAATGCTTTGGGGCATACAATATTACAATCATCCTTTTAATCACATCACATTGCATTTGCTCTATTCAGAAGCAAGGAGTTGTTTCACACCTCCTGCTAGAATCTTTTTGACTCAGAGGTTATGTACCATATGCTAAAGGATCTATGTATAGAAATAGATGTGAGCTATTTCCAGCCTTCCCTCAAGCCTAGGCTGTTGGATTTCTACTCCTGGGTTATAACTGTATGATGTGTTGCACATTTAAGTTGCTTTCAAACTTGTTTTTAAATGGCAAATACTTGAAGATGAAAGGCTAAGAATTATAGTGTGTTTTCCTCTACAGCAGAATAAAAGTGGTGATATCTTTTGAAGGTTGTGGAAGAGCTGTTAATGATTTTCCATGAACTTTTGATTTAATGATAGAAGGGAAACTAATAGTATTATGCTAAGAGATGAACTTGTTCACACAAACTGCAGCCAGACAACAAAATCCATATTAATCTGTAGCCTCGCCATTCATACCAAACAAACCCAATCCTATTCCTTGTGAAATATTCTAATTCTGTTTTCCCTGGGTTATGCCCTTCCTGCCAATAAATCACCATAGTTGTGGGGTTTTTTTGGTTTTGTATTTTTTTTTGTTGTTGTTGTTGTTGGGTTGTTGTTGTTGTTGTTGTTTTTGTGGGGGGGTGTTATTTTTTACTTGAATTGTATTTTTTTACAGAGGATCTAAAAGATTTTGAGACTTTCCATCTACATGAATGTGATTTTTATCTGACATGCACGTAAGATTGATGTTACACTTCAGGACTTGCATTTGTTAAAGTGAGCCGTGTATATAACAATTTTTTTTCCTCTGAAATACAGAGGTATAGATATGTACACAGACATTTCCATATGTACACAGCTATTTCCACCCACAGAAAATTTAGTTACTTTGTTGGTCTGTAAGGATCCAGAAGTTTTAGAAGTTTGGGCACATGCACAGAGTTTTGATCAAGTCCTAAAACTACATTGCCAGGAGAGGAAAGGAGGCAAAGCATCACTCGGCGCTTGACTGGTTTTTTGTATACTTTCACAAAACAGATGTGGTTGGCCTGAGGTAGACTTCATGCTTTAGGCTAACAAGACTTTCTGTTTGACTCTGTATATGGAAGATTTCCTAAGGAAAAGGTCATTCTGAAAAGAAGCAATGCTTCAACTAGTGACCTCAGTGTATGCACAGATGCTCCCAGCTCCACTTTTCTAGTGGTTCTTGTACAAATCACTAAGAGTCTTTGTCAATTTGTTGACAATTTTAATTACAACAATTACTTGATTATAACTACTTTGCAGACTCTATCCCGTGTTTTTCTTCATTAACATCTTATCAGCAGTATAATTGCAGGCTGGAATGAACTCACAATTCCTTTTACCTTCTTCAAAGCTTCATTCAAAATGTGAAGACAACTTCCAATTTTGTCCTGTGAAGCTAAAAGGAGATACACTCATTCAAATGAATCAAAAATTCATTTCATCAATCTGACGTTAAAGCAACAAAAACTGAGCAAGCACCTTTTGAACTATCAAGATCATACTAGAAACATACTCATGAAAGTATTGCACTGACTTAAAGACTATGAATTCTTCCAGCACTTTAGCAACTGTATTAGCAGTCAAAAAAAGGGACTGAGTTATCTGCTTCCTAGAAGATGATAAAATTCAAAATTTTTCTGTTTCAGAAAACTGTTTGCTCAACAGGGCAAGAGGAAATAGCCTCCAGCTGTCAGGGGAGGTTCATGGTGGGACATCAGGGAGGATTTCTGCACTGAAATTGTGGTCAGTCTTTAGAGAAGGATGCCAAGGGAGGTGGTGCAGCTGCCATCCCTGAGAGTGTTCAAGAAAAGACTGGACTTTGCTTTGAAACCAAAAAAGTTCCTTTTCTTCTCTGAAAATCTATAATAATAATAATATAAATTTAAAAAATTCTGTGGGCCAATCAACTCCTTTTTTCCCTCCATTTAAGGCAAATTGCTTCACTCTTAATGACAGTATGTATTACTATTTTGTCCTTGCAGCACATTCATCTTTTTCTTCAAAACTCCATTGGAGGCTACCAAGCCTGGCTTGTTCCGAGTGCACAGGACAGATGGTGAGTGACAACACCATCTTGTAGCCCTGGTGTATAATCACCATGGTGGAAACATCTTCTCTGCCAGTGTAAGGAGATGCCTGAAGGATGCATTTCTTTAAATTCTATCAGCCACAGGGAAGGGAGAGAATAAAACCAGTGGATCTCCCCTGTCACATCTTCCCTAAGAAGAGATGCAGACCCACCCTGATGTGTATCCAGATGCTGTAATAAGAGTTCACTCTGCTTGACCAGCATAGAGATATTGTGATGACAACAATTTAACAACAAATAAGGAAGTTATGGCCTATGATTATTCTGTTCAAATGTAAAGAACAGATAGAGCCAAGCAACACTCTCCCCTTTCTCTCATTGTTTCCACCACTTTGTCTACTGAGATCTGCTAATCCTCTACCAAGAAGTCAGATTCTGAATCAGGATATTTATTTATCACGTATTAATTAAGTATATGCCTACATAAATGCACTTAAGGTCAGTTCTTAGCAATTTAATTACAAAAGAAAGTTAATCACATTTAGGAAGGCTCTCCCAAGCTTTTTTTTTTTTTTTTTTCCTTCAATCATTTTTCCTCTGTGTTCAAATTAATTAGTGCTAGCTAAAAAAATGTTACTAGATTGACACGACAGAGTCTGTTATTCTGCCTCAATTCATTGCATAGGCAGAGTGCGAGCAAGACAAATTTTTTCATCCAGGTGTTCTTTGATATTGACACTAATTTCAGAAGTTTATGTGTAAATATATATTTAATATGTACAAACTTTGGGGCCACCAGATATTATGATGCTCTCAGATTCAGGAATATGAATACCTAAATTTATCCCTTCCCCTTAATATGAAACACATTGAAAATTGTGTGAGTGTACTGACAAACACTTTCCTGGTTTTCTCTAGTCAATTCAGTCTTATTTTCCTTGAGGAATCTTCTCACACCATGTTCATAAACTTAATCCTATAGCCACAAGCACTCCAAATTACTTAGGGAAAGACAGGCATACAAGCAGATATTTTCCAAAACACATACCTCCAGAAAATAGGCATTTAAAGAGAAAAAATTATCATGAGAAATGAAATCATGGGGAGTTCACAATCCATTTGCAGAGTACAGCTATGGGAACTTCACCCAGTAATTCATGTACAGCACACAATAAACATGCCTCCTACGACAAATGTCTTATCCTGACTGAACAGTAGGTTTGCCCACAGATAAATCTGCAGGAAACTGTAGCCCTGATTCACTTTCTTGTGGGCTGGGGGTACCAGACCTTCCAGATCACTGCCATTTTTCACAGCTACTGGGATCCTTACTGAGGGTGTCAGCCCAGAAAAGTTAGTTTTTGTTTCATTTTGGAATGCCATACCCTCTAGAAGGACAGACAAATGCAGTTTGTTTTCATGTTAGTGTGCCTTTTGAAGAGGAAATTTCCCAACAAGGTAGCTCTCTTCTGTGTATCATGCAAGTTAATTTGCAGATGCTGGAATCAGACTTGGTTTTTGTTTTTTCAGTGGTGGTGTGGGGTTTTTTGTTTGTTGGTTTGGTTTTTGTTTGTTTGGTTGGTTGTTGTTTTGTTTTTTGTGGTTTTTTTTCTGGATAAGAAGAAAATAAAATATTAGTGAAAATACATTTATAAACTCTTCCTCTCCTCCTCCCTGGAGAGCTGCTCTAAGTCTTTTCCTCCACTACAGAGCAGTGTGTGTGAAGGTGACAAAACACCACTTTTAAGTCTGCCCTCCAGGGTCCTTTTGTCCTCCATGTTCAAACAATAAAAATACAGAAGGAGGAAAAAAAAAAAAAAAAAAGAGGAAAAGCAAACATGAATAAGAAAAAACCCAACAAAACAAACAAAACAGTGCATTTAGAAACAGTTTTTAAAAAGCCTTTTAATCGTATAAAGAGTTTCTGCTTCAGATAAGCTGTTTTGACACAAATGCACTGCAAATTTACTGATACCTTTTAAACAGAAAACTTCCCACCTTTCTTAAATAGATAAATTTTTCTCGTCAATATTGACACCTGACAATCTTTTGAGTAACAAAATAACTGAACAACACCCAGACTTATATTTTCCATTAGTGCAGCTATCTGACCAGTTATTAGTTTCCTCTTAGATAATAACAATATTATGAATAACCTTAATAAATATTCCACACAATGATGGCAATTCTGAATAAAATAGCAAAGAAAAAAAAAGAAAAAAAAAGAAAAAAAAGAAAAAAAAAATAAGAAACAATGAAAGGAATGACAAAATACCCAAATACCCCAGTTGCTATGAAATCTTGAGCTATGACTGTGTGCTCTGCATTTGAAACTTCATCAAAAAGCAACAGGCACAGATCTGGGGCGGGGGGGGGCATGGGAAGGGAGGCAAGGAGAAAATATATATAAGCTATAAGAAATATCAAAGGACACCTTTGTTGGTGGAACATTTTTCATTATATCTTGACATTACAGAAGGCAGGATGGTGATCAGTAAAAATGAGTACAAGTATGAAACAAATAGAAAAGTCAATGAACACATAGAATGCATCAGGTATATTCAATAGATCATCAGCAAAGGAAATCAGCCCAGAGTATTTTCAACTCTCTGTCGGTCCATTTATGTATATATCTATTTATCCAAACATTATTCAACCAGAACAGGAAGGTCAAAAATCCCAAGAGATTTAAAAGGAAATCTGATGAATGTACAGGGGTGTGATAGTCATGTGTGTGTTTGTCAGCATTGGTGGACAAGTGGACTCAGTGAACTGGTTGGTCACTTTATATTTTTTCTCTCTTTCCCATGGTACATACAGGATCTTGAGAAATGCCTGGAAACACAAAACTCATTTTGCTCAAGAGACAGAAATGCCTATGTCCACATCAGGATGTAACATCCAATCACTACTAGCAATAATGAGTTTCTTAGACTGTAGGCCCTTAAATGATCAAACACACCTTGAATATAGAATTAACCAAAGAGATGAAATGACAGTGATTTCCCGATTGTCTCAAAAATTGTTTTAAAGGAGGAAGAAAAAAATAAATTTGCAACTTGTGGTAAAGCAGATGGGAAAACAAGCCTGTGCGCTAAATGAAAGTACTCAGATACTCATAATAAATGTTGATTTTTTGGTGAGTTGTTTTGGTTTTTTTTTTTTTTTGTTTTTGTTTTAGATTAGCTATTTCAAATTGTAGAATGTTTCATTAGAAATCTTCCTGTTTATTCTGTTTGTGCATTTGTGCCACAGTCATCATAACAAATGGAGTAGGGTCTTAACCGGCAAAAAAAGAGGTGAATAAAGTCTCTTGAGATAACCATTCATTTCTGAAGGCCATTCATAATGATGAATGTCTGTGAAATGCACTGTAAGGGGAAAATTGCTCATCTAATCTCCACCTTCTTGTTGGTGGTTACAATGAAAAGTTAGTAGAGAAAATTGATATTCATGGAGAACTTGAAAGTCTTTTCAAGATTCCTCAAATGTTTGCTACATTTCTTTGAGTTAGTCTTTGCCTTCTGGCGCACAACTGGTAGAAAGAAAAGAAAGGTGATTATCTGGTTTTCTAAAGACAGAAAATATCCTGTCCTTATGAATGATGAGAACATATATATAAGCATAATCTGCAGTTATTGTTATGTAAATTCAGGTCAGTGATAAGGTAGAGCCTATGACTTACTGAAGTGTCTTTGCCTGTTTCTCTCTTGCCCTTATTAACCACTCATTCTTGTGGATTTGAATTTCCTATTACAGATTTCCTGGGTCAGTTAAACCCGTATTTCCTGCACAAGAGTTGAGAAGAGTTTGAATCATTCTCCATGTCCTCTTCTTCCCCTGTACTTGACATCTCTTGCCTGGAAAGCTTTCATTTCCTTGATTCCCAGTTGGTATCTGAGATGGAGCAGAACAACATGACCTCAGGGACCATCAGTCAGTCCTGGTTAAAGCTGCAGCTCTGACATGACAGGCCTGGAGGTTTTTTTTCTTTTTTTTTCTCTTAGTTTACCATGCTGAGTATGACTCAATATTTTCTGCTTATGGTTCATCCTTGTCCTCCTGCCACACAAGGGAGCTTTCACTATCCATCTATCTCTAAAAAAGTACTTGCAAACAGAAAACATCAGGATGCAGGTGATGCCTAAGGAATGCCAAACTGTGGTGTGACTATGCTCTTCAAGCACTCCAACGAGAGACATTATACAAACGGGGTTGGATGTGGTAATTGTTATAGATTACAACACCAAGGATTGGAGCAGGTATCATCCAACCTGAGATGGAGGTGTCTTCAACAGCTGGAGCAAGACAAGTGTCCCTTGATATAATAAGAGCTACAGAGTACCTGATGCAGAGTGGGAAATCCTAGCAATTATCAAAGTGCAAAGCCAGTCCATGAGGAAACAAACAGGTTAAACAAAACAATTTGTCTGATTTGATAAATAATGAAAAATTGGGTTTTTTTCCAAAGCTTCCCAAGTATATTTAGCTATTATTAATAATTTATTCATCTCTCCCACCTCTCTCCTGACTCAGATCAGTTGGAGAGTCTGACACTTCCAGACAAAAAAAAAACAACAAAAAAAAAAATCATTGCTTTATTTTTAAACAAACAACCCTTTAGCATGGATAACAATCTTTGTTCTTTCACTTTCCTATGCATGTGTAGTGACAATTTTTTTTTTTTAATTTCTAGATTCCTCCAGCTTCAGTGTAGTGGCTTGTACCATTTTAATACAATATCCCAAGACCTCCCTAGCTGACTCAATAAAAATGTCTGTAAAAAGGAGCTCCATTGATCATATCTGAACTGTGTGAGAACGAAACATGAAACAAACTACTCCATACCTTTTCCAACACATGGACACACGGCATAGCAGACCCAGCTCAGGTGAGAGAAAGGAATTTAACAAGAGTAAATGCAGGCATCAGTGGTCTCCTCAGAGATAAGGGTCCACATTGCATATGCAAAGGTCTTGCAGAGGCAGCCTGTGTGTTCCCAGGGGTTATCAGTGTGCCCTCCCAGCTATCACATAAAGTCACAACTTGGTTGTGGCTCACACAGGGTTGTGTACAGAATATGAATTATTGATTCTTGGATTTCTACAGTTTGATGTCCAGTTAATATTGGTGAAAAATTGGTGTAGATCATCTGCTTATATTTGTATGGTCTTATAGCTCTTTTCTAATTTGTGTTGATTGCTCCTTCTGCCTTCAAGCTTCAGACAAGTGTCTTTCTAGGGGTGCATTCTGCCCTAGGTTAATCCAGGAATGAGTTTTGTGGACTTGACAATGCTAGGTTAAAAGTTTGACTCAATGAACTTAATGGTCTTTTCCAACCTAAGTGATTCCATGATTCTATGATTCTAAGAAGACAGGACAGATCTTGCTTCATGGAGGAGGAACACTCAGAAAAGTGTGTTAATCAGCAAATTATTTATATGTGACTGACCCTTTTTTAGCCTTTAACTCCTCTGTTTTCCTGAACTTTTTTCCTTCCTAAATTGTCTAATTCCTCGGTATCTCATAATGGGTCTGGTGCAAGCCCAAATCACTTTTTCTCTATGCTCTTTATCAGGTTCCACACTTTTGGCCTCTTTGTCTGGAAGGCGATCCCAAGAACTGCGTCTGATGCCTTGTGATGATGGGTGTCACACCTGCATAGTGGAGCAAAGGCTTTATCGGACACTTTGGGTCAGGGAAGACAGGGAATTTATTTATAGGTAGTCCTTGATTTGGTTCCCTGTCTGGCATTGTACCCTTGTGGTCCTCTGGGCTAGTGGGCATGGGTATTTTATGGACTCTGGGATAGGCATGAAGTAACATGGCAGTGCACTGTTCGAGCTCCCCCATCCGCTGTGCACTCTAGCTGCTACTGTGTGATGGTCTGAAAATGAGCTTTTCATAAAAACTAACAATAAGAGCTAAACTTAAGCCTCTGTAACTGAATTTGTTCCTAGCACTGGGTCTAGCTCCAGGTGTGGGTATGATCTGATTTTTTTTCCGTCTAATTTTTGAACTCAGATAACAAGGCTCATTATTCCATGGATAAAACAGGAAACAAAACCATCATGTTGCGTTTGGCTTCTTTTTGGTTTCTTTGTGTTTTTTTTGGTTTGGTTTTTGGGTTTTGGGTGTTTTTTTTTTTTGGTTTGGGTTGGGTTTTTTGTTTATTTGTTTGTTTTTGTTTTTCCCTGAATGAAAAGTTGATCTGTTTCAGAAAAGATTAAATGTCTCCATGCTTTGGTAAAACTATGGCCACAATTTGGTAATCACAGGACATTCCCCTCACTGCAATGTATCTTCTCCTAGGCAGCAAAGACTTCCCCAAAATGGCAAAATCAAGTATGTTTGAAAATATCAGTTTGTACAGGTTAGATTTCTGCTGCTAAATACCTTGATAATTTTCTTTTTCTGATGAGCATAATTCAGTCTGGACCTGGGATACATCCTAGCTTTTGCTATTGGAACTACAGTGAAGTTAGTTCTGGATATATTCTCCAAGGGGAAAATGACCTGTTGATTTTAAAGCACTGTGGAAAAATACAGTCTCTGGTTGAATTCAGGGCGAACTAGACCCAGAAACGGGTGATACATTTTGTCCAACAGAATGGGTAAAATAAAACTGAGCCACCTTTTGAATGCCAAGTAGATAGAGAGTTGGAACTAAAAGGGCACAGTACCCCTCGCCATGGATAGGGACCAGGGATGAGGCTGATGAAGACCACTAGAGTTTTAACACGAATAAAGAAAATAAATGATAAGGGACCTGAGGAGTAAAAGGTTACAGAGTGGGGGGGGAGAAGAAACATAACAGAGCCTACCTCTCGCCCCCCAAAATATATAGATATATGTATAAAAAAGCTTCAAGGACGTGGAAGATATGAATATACTGCCATTTCTACTTGTGTCTGAATTTGTTCTGGATTCATTGTGGGACCATTCTTCACATATATTTTCTCACCCTCAGCTGTCTATTTATGCTCATGGCATACCTGACAAAGAAGAAAGCTGGCATTATTCCTGTTGGTTTGGGGGTTTTTTTCAGCCTAAAATATCTACATGGATATCATGAGAAGGCAAAGATCAGAAATTATCTATGGTTCAAGGCCTTAAGAATCTCTGCTACATTTTGTTCAAAATGGTGGCTATATCTGGGGTTTACACAGAACTGTGAAATTCAAATAAAATCTCATTCTTAACTGTTTTAAAATTTATATATGGAGCTAAAAGGCAAAATGCTGACCTGTTTTGGAGATCGGGATTTTACCTCGTGTGTGCTGCCAATGAAGATTTGAACTTCTTGGGTCTGTAATGGTCAGAAATGGCTTCTTCCTCATTTTCTGGTGCCTGGATTGAGGCCCTGGGGTCTGATCTGTGATGGTGTGTGCTGGGTCAGAACAGTTAATGAGAGGAAAGAAGGACTCAGCATGTAACATGTTACATGAGGAAATTAAGTCCTAGGTTAGAAAGTTATTCTGTTCAACTTTAAGCACCAAATACATCCCTGTACCCTCTCACGAGATGGTGCAGAATTGTTCTCTGGAGAAGACTCTCTCCTTCCACTGATTATTGATAGGATGAGGATATACTGGCTTGATAGCTCTGACAGCAAGCTCTAG
Source organism: Phylloscopus whistleri (assembly GCA_017589585.1). Classification (NCBI taxonomy): domain Eukaryota; kingdom Metazoa; phylum Chordata; class Aves; order Passeriformes; family Phylloscopidae; genus Phylloscopus; species Phylloscopus whistleri. Next base: position 1,373,027 of record JADMLD010001003.1, on the reverse strand, counting down.
TGCAGGGAGCAGGGTGACTGGCACCTTCTTGCTTACAGTGTGGATGTGCCACAGAAATCATTCAGCTCTTGTTACAGGGACCACCAGACTGCCCATAGGGCTGATAATATCTCTCTTCTTGAAGTAGTGTTTAAAGACTATGTGCTAGATAAGAGTGGGGTCACAGGCACTGGGATGCACCCACAGTGCACAGGGCTCTACCTGAACTAGTTGAAGTCTCTTTATAGTCAAGGGAGAGAAGTGCTCCTCCTTAGGGGGTGATTCATTTCACTCTAAAACACACATTTAAAATGGGTCACCTCTTAAAATATCTCTTTCTTAACTCTGTTTGGAGGGGAAGCCTGGAGCAGCTAGCTGAGATATAAACACATACGTGTGGGATCTCTGCAAGGAGGTGTTGTGAATCCCATGGTTGGCAATCAACAGTGGGAAAGCACATATAGGATCATTATGTACGAAATGAGGCCCATTCAACCTGAGTGTTGAATGAGGCAGGACACCCATAGAGTGAACAACATGTCTTCATGTAATTAAAAGTGCCTTCATAATTGACAGACACTACCGAAAAAAAAAGGCAGGTATCACTAGCAACCTTATTTCTGATGTTTACCAGTGCCTGAGTGCTTGACCTTATAAATTCCATAAGCAGTCTCTAGGTATACATATATATGTGTGTAAATAATACAAATATTTTAAATTTTTGTTTAGATTTTTCTCTGCATTTGTAATAAACCAGATCCTTCACTAATGCAAACAAGAGTAATTCTATTTTCTTCTGTACACTTATTACAGTTTCTCCTAACTGAAGATCTGGCCTGGTTTGTGCTATATGTCTCCTTTTTTTAAGTTCCACAGACACATAAAGTGAATCAATATTTCTGCAGTTATGCTGACGCACCTCCACTTATAATTGCTGACAAGATCCAAAACTAAGTGGCAGCCTCACGGTGAATGAGATAATTTTTCTTTCTGTTTTGCCGAAGCTTGTCTTACCTGTTTCACTTAAAGATAAGTTCATACTGAGTGTAGTAAAACCAAATCTCACTTGCACTGGAAAGCTTACTGACTACAAAGAATACAGTCTGGATGGGAGATATTGCAGTTAATACTAGCTTGAGATGAAGGAAAGAAGGAATTTTCTTGCCAAAGGACTAAGAGAGTTGGATACCATTTTGAAACAACTGTTTGGTACATCTGTCTTGATGAGTTTTAGAAATTAAAAACTGGAAGTTCTTCAAAGCCCCCAAAACTGAAGGCATGTTATTTAATGCTTCCAAGCAGCCCTGGGCAGAAAATAGAGTTTGGCACTTAAATGTTCCCCTGGAGGACATTGTGTGATATATTTTACATGTTATTTCTCAAAGTCATGAATCTCATGGACCTAGGGACAGACTATTCAGTCCCCAGCTGTAATTTGACTTCTGCACAGAGGACTACACAGTACCAATTTACACCACTTTCTGGTTGGCTTCATTTAATATATACTTGTACTCTGGAATGTGACAGGGAGTAAGCCTTAGTCCAAAAGAGGGGCACTAACCTGCCCTGTAGCTACACATTGTGGTTTTACAGTCCCACTCTTAATCTTGTCTCTAGTGTTGTATTTTTTTTTTTTTTATAGTAAGAGGGTTACTCATTTCAGCCTAAAGTCCAAACATTACCATTGCTTAAGGGTGTTCCACAAACAAATTAACGCTAAAGATTTCTTTGAAAGCTTCTGGCCATAGAAAAATAAAATCTCTAGCAGAATTGGGACATGCCACTGGTAATAGACACATCCTGGTAATAGACACAACCATTCTATGGTTGAATATCTGACAGTGGGTGAGACAGGGAGAACTGTCTTTCATGACCTGGAGGTGGTTCCCATTAAAGGGATAATAATGGGCAATATTGCTATCAACTAGATTAAGTTCTGAATTAAAGACTAATTCCCACTGAAGTGCCAGTCTTACATTTCTAACCACAAGGCAGTACTAATCATGGTTGGAAGAACATTTACTCAGCTTGGAGGAACAGGGTATGGAGGCTCTAATGGTGGCAACAGGAGTACTTCGCTTTCTCCAATTTGAATAGAGAAGGGGAAGTAAAATATTCAACAATGCTTGAAAACATTGTCATCCTTCACAAGCCATGCTCATAGAGAACAACGGCAAGAACTTGGTGAAAATGACAAATAACCTCACCTTGCCTGTTCCCTCATGTGAGACACAACTTCGGAAGACAAATCCTTTATAATCCTGCCTGGCGATGTTTAACCACCAAGATATATCAATGAGTTCAGACTAGAGAGCTTCCTGCTGAAGAATCATGTGACTTTGTCCACTGTCATCACTTCTGCTACCACAGGAAATTACATTCTTCCAAACATGACTTTCAAAGACAATTCAAAGTACTTCTGATCAGTCTGTGCTAGTGCAAAATGTAAGGCAAAAACTCTCCTAGATCCTTGGTCTAGTATCAATTTACTTCAAACTACCAAGAAATTTTATTTCTTACAATCAAACTGGGGGTTTTTTGCATATCTTTGGGTTGTACTCCGAATAATTCCACAGGTCCTCTATGATAATTCATTTTCCCCTTAAAAAACCCTAAAAAGTTAAAAAAATACTAAACAAAAAACACCAAACAAAGAAGAACAAAATAATAAGAAAAACCAAAACCAAACACCCAAAAAAACCCACCAAAAAACCCCAAAAAACACTAAGCAATTAAAAAAAAAAAAAAAACACTCTTAAAAAAGCCCACAAACAAACAAAAGCAACATAAACTCCCCAACCTGTTTTCTTTCCCAGGGGCATTTTTTTTCCTCACTTCTTCATCACCCCCAAAACCAGGTTTTATTGACTTTGATGTGAAACTTTAGCTTCCTTTAGATTCTCCCATGAAACTTTCTCCTGTGCTGGGAAAGTGGTGAAAATTAATGAGGAATTCTAAGTCCAGTTTTGTTAAATATGGTCACACGTAGGTCTGTCTTATTGTGTGAAAGAAAGAACTGGAAAACAGGAAGTGTAGAAGCTTTTATAAGAGGTTTTCTAATGTATCTGTGTTTTTCCATCTGAACTTTTCCTTCTCTGATGAACAGTAGACTATTTAGAGAAAGTGTCAAAAAGTAGTAAGGCAGGGAACAAAAAGTTCCCTAACAGCTTTCAGAGTTTAAGTTTAAAAAGGGTAGTCTGACCATTTGCTCTCCTTTCCACTTTCATTCGTGCCAGAATTGCTGCCAGTGTATATCCGTGGTATCTCATTAATGGAAATGAAAAATGACTAGTTTTGATCCCAGTAAGGTCCAGTAAGGTGCAAGGGAAAACCATTCATCTGGTTCAATTAACTCAGGAATTCAAGTTACACCTCTTGACTATAAAATCCAAAACTATCCTTTGCTCTGAATATAGAGTTCTTAACAAAGCAGAGTCTGAGTGAGGACAGGAGAAAATAAGCTTCACACTGCCTGTTTTGAAAATGACAGGTTAAATCCTCAAAGATGCTGCACACCTACAAGTCCCATAGCAAAATGTTATCCTACTAAATGCTTAGCTTCTTCTACTTTCCAGGATTTGGACCCTTCCTTCTGCGTTAGAGAAATCTCTGTTGCTCATGACAGTTTGAATTCTGCTGAAAGGAAGGAAGATACTGTTTGAGCCTTGAGGCTGGAATGAGAGGTTGTTGTTTTTTGGTTGGTTTTTTTTTTTTTTTTTTTCTGGGGGGGCGGTGTTTGTTTTGTTTTGGGTTTTTTGGGGGTTTTTGTTTTTGGTTGGTTTTTGTTTTGTTTTGTTTTGTTTTGTTTTGTTTTGTTCTGTTGGTTGGTTGATTTTTGTGGGGGTTTTTGTTTGTTTTTTGGTTGGTTGGTTGGTTGATCGGTCGGTTGGTTTTCTTGTTTGTTTCTTTGTGACTCTGTGCCTGCAAAGCAAGGATGATAGTACCTGTGGGGTGTGAGGATGTGTGTTATGAAAATGGGATCAGTATATACTCAGATCCCTTTAGTTTGTCTAATTTGTTTATCATATGCATCTATGTAGGTTTTTAGCTACATCCAGTCTAATATGCACTTACCAATTTTTTGTTGTTTTGGCTTTATTTTTTCCCCATTGGGATATTTAGCATCAACTGTAGTATTGGATTCATCTTGGTGTTATGGCTTTCACTGAAATTCTCTTACTGTGAATTCTTATTCCCTTATCTGGGATAGGATTTGCAAAGAAGGACTTCTCTGAAGTACTTTTCAGTCATGCACTCTCACATTCTCTATCAGCAGTTTATCCAGTTTCCAGAAATGTTGGGCAGAGAAGTGGAACAATGAAAACTACCTCGTGGACAATTTGTTGCTGATGCTGTTTTTATTTTTGCCTAAGATTCTATTAGAGTTAAGTATGCTATGACAGCTGGAGGTCCAATCTTTCAGATAGAAACTGCCAGATTTGAATATAACTATTGTAAAGAGAGAGATAAAAATACAAATCTGAGGGTTAAATCTCTAATGGTGAATCTTATCTCAGTGGCTGAATGCATCCATAGTAGCCCTGTGAAAATTGTTTCTCTTTCCATGTTAATCAAAAAGCAAACAGACAAAAACCAGTGATGATGGGGAATTGAATGCTGAAATGATTGCCTTATAAAGTAATAATAAAAAAAGAAAGGGGGAGATGTCCCAAGCTCCTATTGAAATTACAAGTTTAAAACAATGCTAGGATTTCACCAGGGCAACCAGATAAGAAATTCCAGTTTTTTGCCTGATATGCTAATGTGAGAAGCTCACAATTAAAGGGAACTTTTTATTCTTAAATTTTACATGTTCAATTAATAAGGTCTATCATGGAACCTAGAGCCTCTTCTTAATTTATAAAACATTTTCACTGATGGAAGTCCAGTAGTTACTCAGTCAAGGAAAAGTTTTTCAGTTTAAGGAAAACTTAAAGCAGAGAATAAAGTGTCAGCATCCCATACTTTTCAAGGAATGTTCACGTCTGTTTTTGAAATAGCCACCCCAGTTTAGCACTGTCATTAAATATGATTGGAGGGAAAAAAAACAACAAACAAACAAACAAAAAAACCCCACAAGTATTTTTTTCTCTCTGTTCTTTTCCTTAAGGGTCTGGATAGGTCACCGGAGTAACTTACCTCCTCTATTTCTTCATGACAAGGCAAGAGCTCTTTAAACCTTCCTGCTTCTGTGTCTTGGTTTGAAAGACCGGTATCTGCTAAGGAGGAGCAGGGCCTCCCCAGGAAACGGAGAATTCAAATCCCCTCCCTCCAAATTATTATAATTTAGAAAATTAAAGGGGCTTTCAGGCAGAGGTGTGGGGACAGGAATAACAGCTCTTTACTAGTATGTATAACAAGGCAAACAAACAACCACTACAGCATTAATAGTAATCAGAACCAGGAACCTCGAGGGGTTTTGTTTCACAAAGCCCGGGGCAGCCTGATCTCCTGGGACTCTGAGAGCACCAAGCAGGATCGGTGGAAAATCCCGGGCTGGTGGGTGAGGTCAGAAGCTCAGTGGTGGTGGCTGGAATGGCAGGGATGTCCCGTCAGAGCAGTGCGGGGCCACAGAGCAGCAAAAGCCTCCAAGCAGGGCCGAAGGAAACGGTGAGAGCGGGACAGGGCCAGCCCGGCTCCGGCAGGGCAGCAGGAGGAGCTCAGAGTTCCGGGGCACACGAGCAGATGGTGGCAGATTTTCCCAGGACTGGACCCAGTGGTCACAGCAAACTCCTGCAGCGAGCAACGGTCTGGCCGTCCTCCCTCCGATGCCAAGAGCAAGAGAGAGAAGCTGCCCCCAGCCCTGTCCTTTACCTGCCCCAAAGTGGTCGTTCCCCTCCTGACTTTTGGCCACCTCCTTGTTTTGGTCAAGCACTCATAAGCACCCAGTAGTTAGTCCCTTAGCAACTCACGGGAAAAAAAAAAATAAAAAATCTCTAAGTAAAAAAGGAACAAACCTAACCCCCAACATTCTGGAAGAAAAGAAAATGAAACAATGAGGTAAATTAAGGCAACCTAAGCCAAAATATCCAAAGAGTGTAAAGATATTTGGGTTTATATTACACTTAAAAAGAGTAGATTAGAATGGTACCTGAAGGATTGAAATTACCAGTATTTATACAATGGTATATCAAAGTATTTAGGATGTCTGAGATCCTTAATTATAATTAGTTTTAGTGAAGTCAATAGAACCATTAAGATAATCCTAGTTCAGATAGCTGAAAATATGTAAGACAGCTTGCTAGAATAAGTGGTGTATGTCCATTTACTCTGTCTGTCATATGGAAATAAGGATAATAACTTTCCCATAATCTTAAAATATTATCAAGATAAAATCTCTTGGAGTCCAGGTGCCATGTTGATGAGATATCACATCTGTATTATATTTATGATTCTCTGTTCACCTGAAAATGTTCTCTTTCATTTTGTTATTCCATTTGAAGTGAAATATTTCCAGAACAATCAGCATTGTCTCATTTATATTTGTTGACAATTTTAAATTTAAGTGTTCCACTTCATTTTCATTGTAAAATCCTTGCTCTTGCATCATGTTCCACATATAATGACTGTTGAATTCTGAGCTTCAAAAGTTCTGCTTTTAAATGTAGTACTTTAGGTTAGTAATCAGAGACTATTTTGAAAATGTGGTGCCTACAGTACATATGAATATGCTAATCAGCTAAACTTAATAGTTCTCATTTGTATTAATGCAAATTAGTGGCTGTACTTTCCACCAAATATTTTACTCAGTATTTATTAGAGAAATCAAAATCTCTTTCCACCCATAATAAGTCCTAATATTTCATCTTTACATTTTAAAGGGTATGTTTTATTTTAGCTTAATCTAATTTCATTGAACAAAATTATATCTAAAGGCAATATAAAGTTACAATTTTTTCCATGTCAAATAATAAAAATGGACTTTTAATTTTACATGAATTTTTCCTTTTGGTTGGTACATTTCAATTAAACCTCTCTTGTAATCCAAATGGTAGAACATACTTTGTGTTCATTTGGTCCTGTAGACTGGTATCCAGCTGTATTACTGGTGCCTCCTTCCCTGTAGCATTTGTCCTTTTTCAACTCTCAATCTCAATTTACTCCCATGAAGAAAGATTGGGATTTTTCTGCTTACTCAAACAAGTACTGCACTAGCTGGAAATGAAACCACATGAGATCAGATGTACCCAGCTTTTGAAAAAGAGTAAGGATTGGTAAATATTCACAACAATCTGGGCTTGTTCTGGCCTGTGGATTCTGAATCTGGAGCTGTTACTCTTTTGAGTTTCCTTATTGAACACCAGGAGAGCCCTAGAGATGAGGTGAAGCCCAAAGAGAAAATTTGTAAGAGCTATGTAGAGAAATCACCTCCATTTTTCTAAGCAGAGAGGTGTGCAAGACCGTGCGGAAGTCTCTTATGATCTTTGTCCATATAAATTTGTTATTAATAGCAAAAGTAATTTTTTTGTGTTAGCAACTTTCTCTTTTCCACGTGGAAACTACAGGACTGCTCTTTATTGTATCATCCTCCAGAATTATATTAATTTTATTTCAGGATCATATACCAGCCATTCTCTTCTGAAGTAGAAAAACAAAAGGAAGTCCACCATTAATACTCAGAATGTTTCCAGCAGGACAATGACCAGCATGATGAAGAGAAAGTTCTGTGTTTAAAGGAGCTGTTCCCACCCTCAACAGAGATGAGATAGAGCTTTGATGGGGCACCATGACTACACTTTCCAAAACCTCCCCATCCTCATGTGTGACTTGTCTAGTAGGGACAGGACCAGCTATTCTTGGGTTTTTCTCAATCCCTAATTGCACAGTGGAACCCCATACCTGACATGTCCATGTGCGCTGTTGTAATTAAGATGATTAATAATATATGTTCTGCAGAGAAATAGCTAAGAGTAGCTTCCAAGGCTTGAAGCCTTGTACTTCTTTTCCAGCTTTAAATGTAGCTTTAGACTTGATGGCTTTAACAACAGCTTGTTCTGTGTCCAGTAGAACTAATGAAGCCTGATTTTCACTGGCATTGTGTCTTGTGGCGAGACCATACTTTGTCAGGGAAGGTACAAGCTCTGATCCTGGGGCTGAGATGTTCAAAACCACATTCCTTCTCTGTGGGCTCTTTCGAGTCTAATGAGAGTGGGCTTGTGCCGCAGCCTGTCTTCAGTGGCCATGCTCATAGTTTCTCTGTTACTCAGATGCTTCTTTTCTGAAGCTTGCAGTAATTTAATATCCTTGACACCTCCAACCCCCAGCTAAATTTGATTGAAATGAGCTAATCAGTCTGTAAAGTGAGACAGACAGACAAATAGGTAGAGATGCCTGTGCTCTTTGACCATGATAAGCCTCATTTCCTTCAGAAACCCGAGTGAAAGAATAAAATCCATGATGCTTTCAGTTTAATTTTGGTTCTCTGTTTCTATTGTGTGGGGGGTTTTTTTGGTGGTTTTTGTTGTTGTTGTTGTTGTTGTTGTTGTTTTGTGTGTGTGTGTTTCTTGTTGTTTTGTTTGTTTTGTTTTGTTTTTTTTCCCCAGGGCAAACTAACCCCAGCACTAAAAGCAGAGCAACCCTGACATTAGAGTTCAGGGAAAAAGAAAAAGGCAAGCTATTCCAGAGGGGGAAAAATAAAGGAAAGGTTTTTGTTTGTTTGTTTTTTTCTTTTTAACTGCAGTAGAAATCAAACGCCAGAGCTTTAATGGAAAAAAAATCTCACTTTGTTTTTGTTTTCTTTTTTTGTTTTTTTTTTTCTAGGAAGAAGGAGAAGATGGGAGAGAGGAGGAGGGAAAAAAAAGCTAAGCGACTGTCAGATCAGCTCAGGATCTCCATTAGAATGCAGAGTGCTCCAGAGTAATTACAAAACAGCTGTAATGGAAAATTGGTAGTCAAACCCATTTTCCACCAACTAGAACGGTGAATGGGCTCCATTATGTTCCTAATTCTCATTAACTTAATTTGCATAGGAAACAATGAAAGAATACCTAATGAGTTAGACTCAGCTAGCAGCAGATCGATACCCCTGTGAACAGGGGTTCGACCCATAATTACAGGACATGTGGCAAAGCCAGAATGTTTCTCCTCTTACATAGGGGAGATGGAAAGGTTGGCCTCGCTGTTGTTATTTGTTTAAAGGCTGGAAATGTGGTGCCTATAGGGGCAGGAATTTGTTGCTGTTTGGAGGTGGGAGGGAGGGTTAGTTTTTTTCTTTCTCACTTTGTTCTGTGGTTTTAGGAAGAAATTTATTATTTGACTTCCACTACCACCTTAAAGAGGTAAATTCTTAAAAAATTATCTTTTTAGCCCAAAGTTTAATAGCTGTGATGTGCTGATACTGTACACTGAGGGCTGCAGACAGCACACTCGCTGCATGTGTGCTGGGCCAACTAAAACCTGGACAAATACATGTCATGTGTCATCATGCCCCAGACTTTGAGCCCAGCCAAAAGGCAGAGCCTGCTCACCTGGGTTCAGCTCTGTGCAAACACAATCACATGGTATTAGAGGACCAACAGATGTAAATACTGCTGGCTCAGGGTGCATGTGTGTCTCTTTGCAGTGTAATCCCAGGAAGGTCTCTGGTCAATTCCCCTTCTTGGCAGCACGGCTGTATTTGCAGTCTTGAACATGTACATTCAGCTCTCTGGCGTTTAACTCCTGCATGTGGGACAGGGATAGCAAATCCCTGCTCTGGTTTAGATCCTATGCTATGTGGGGAAGGCTCTGAATGATCTGAAAATTAAGGTAATCTGAATTAGGAATATTTACCCTGACAAGTAGAGACTGTGAGCAGGGTGGGATGCTGCTACTTCTGTATGTTGAGACAATTTTTCTGTTTTTCATGATTTGTCAATCCTAGACCACAGTAGCTAGATCGTGCTTAAAGATATCAATACAACTACTGGAAGTGGTTGAATATCTCCCAAAGGTTACATAGCCTAATTTAGTACCTTTTGTTCCTTCTGAGTGAAATTTCCCTTGTGAAGAAGACTCTTGGAGAAAAAAAAAACAAAAAACAAAAAAAACCAACAACACACACACACACACAAAAAACCAACCAAACAAAAAAACAAAAACAACAACAACAAAAACAACCAACCAACCAAACAAACAAAAAAAACCACAAAACAAAACAAAACAAAACACAACTACCAGCATTATGTGAGTCCTCAAAAGAGTTTTAAATTAATGTTACCATATTTTTGTATGTACTGCAGCTGTGCAGTCCTCACAATGCCAGAGGGAACATGCTCTGGCAGATTCTGTAAGAAATGCATTAAAAGAAAAAGTGCCTGCCTTAACAGTCTCAAAGCCCACCCAGATCAGGAAAACAGAGGAAATTGTCCCATTCCCTTTTTCACAGACAGAGACCTGAGTCACCGAAGGATTCAGTGACAAGTCCAATGTCAGACTCAACTTCAAGTTGATGATTTATTACTGCAACATCTTTCATGTATTATATAACTAAAAAATTATAGGATGCATAGATTTTGGTGTCCCATTGTGCTATTTTTTTTCCATATGACATAAGAAGAAGGAAGTGGCACTGTGAAGACATTATGCTATGAAGGCATGCCCTAGCTGCAGGAATCTCTAGCAGACATTGTGTTCATAGGACCTAAGAAAAACTTTGGGGTCATGTCAAGACTATATGTAAAGGTTGGGCATTAGAAAAGGCTTTTAGCCTAAAAATCATTCCATCTTAGAGTGGATGAGAGATTGTACAGTTGTGAGATCTTCAGGAAGTGGCAATAAGTGGCAACAATCAGGAAAGCATCTCCGTTATATAATGTTACGTGACAGGGAAGGGTAACAGTTTTGCTCTCAATGGGGTGGGGAGCATCTGCAGACCCAAAGGAGCAGTGAGGTGACCAGTGGATTCTGCTTCATTTCCCCAAGGCAGAGGTCAGCAGGTGGCACTCACACACAGACTCAGGAGGTGCCAATGCCACTGGAGTAGTGGCAAGTTTCTCTTTTTAGAAATGCTGCATCATTCGTAGATCTTTGCTGCAGTTCCTTTGTGGGAAGCTGTGGCAAACAGCTCAGGAAGGGTTTTTTTTCTGTCATAGCATTTCTGACTTAAGAGAGAATTGCTCTTTGGGAAGTGGTTTGAAGTCCCTGAAAGCCAGATGGTCCAAACCCTGATTTTATAATTTCTGTTAAATGAGTAACATATATAATATCAGTACATTATCAAGCTGAACCCCTATATAGAGTCATGAATTCTTCCTTCAGCTGCAAGGCCAAGATATGTGCAAGACCAAGATAAGTATAAGAATGTATCATTGCAATGAGAAGCATCACTGTTCAATGTTACTCAATCTCTTAAAAAAACCCTCTTATATGTTCTTTTTGCAAATGTTTATTATTGTCCAATTTCTCATCTGTTTTAAAATAGAGAGTCTTCTTGGAAGTCAACACTATTTTTTTCCCCATTGATATGCTGGTCGTATGTGATGATTGTAAGTTTGTAGATGGGTAAAGAGGGTACAACAGTATTCTGGGCCTCTTGAGACCAGAGGTTCATCTGCTGTGTAATTGACTCAGTGAGGGTATTTGGCGAAGTGATTTTGTCATTCTTTCCTCCCTTTCTCCTTTTCAATTGTTTTTCATCTTCTCTGTTCAGATGTCTCTGCTTCATGTTCTCACTCTTTCTTAATCTGATTTCATCACAACAAATAGAAAAAAATAATCATGATATTTTAAAGTACATTATTCTGGATTTTGACTCAGGACAAAAGCCTTTTGTCCAGCTTTAGACTGTCAGCTTTGATTTGAAGGAACTCTAAGCAATTACTGCATTTAAAAAGATTATGGAAACCAGAAGACCAATCCTTCTGCAAGATAAAACCCTGAATTCACCCTTCACTGGTTGAACTAAACTCAGGATCAATGGCTAGTACTTGAGAGTTTCATTCTGAATTATTGTTGCTTTGTATGACTAGCTACATTTGTTTAATTAAAGTCACACGCCTGTACAGTAAATAGCCCGTGATCAGGCAGTAACATAATATTGTACAAGGACAGCAGTAATTGGATAGAGTAATGAAATGCATGGTGGGTTTGGGTTGGTTTTTTTCTGGTTTTTTTTTTTTTTGTTTTTGTTTGTTTTTTTTTTGTTTTGTTTTTTTTTGTTTGTTTGTTTTTTTTTTTTGTTTTTTTTTTGTTGTTGTTGTTGTTGTTGTTGTTGTTTTTGTTGTTTTTTTCTTTAAGAAAATATAATGAGATTTCATCATTTTATATAAACAGGTAATTAGTTCTTAGAAATACTGGTAAATTATCTACAGATTTGAACTCTCAGCAAGTATTTTATATAGCCCAGCTGAAGAGGTAAAAATGTGTTTTAAATCTCTTCAAATTCAGACCAAAATAAGACCATTATGAAATTAGGGTACTTGTAATAGCTGAAAGGATTCACTTTATTTCAGGACATCTACTGCTATGCTTGTGGGTGAATTTGTGTAGGTGACATGTTTCCCACTGCCTGGGCAGCACTGCACACAACTGCAAGCTATCATTCAACCAGATCATTGTGCATGAGATTCCTTCTCCTTAGACTTTTCAGGTTAACAACTTTTTAAGCCCATTCACTAAATGTGCCACAATATGGAGACACTTCCTATAAGTGGATGTTCCAAAACTAGATGTTTATGATATTAGGAATATGTGTAGAAGAAAGGTGCCAGGTTCTGGTCTGGAGCTCTGGTCAATGCAGGTCTCCTTCTGGGCTAATAATGAATCTCTGTTCCTCACTTCGGGAAAATTAATTCTGTTCCCTTGATGTGTCACAATCACGTCCTGATAGGGAAGGGTGAGGAGGGAGATAAAACACGTTAGCATAGGTTAACATTCAGAGGGTTTGGCAGGCAGGATCAGAAGTCAGGGGATGCAACTGCCTGCATTGCGTCCTGAAAACTATCAATCTTCCTGTTCAGACAGTCCTGATGTTTAATTGATACATTTCTGCCTTCCCCATTGTTGTTAATATTTAAGCAGGTGAGCACAGCGGGCAATGGGCTGCTTGCAGTAGCCAGGTGGCCCTGTCAGCAGCCTGCTGCACTGATCACCTCCCCGGAAATTTGCATTGCTTTTGTTCTCTGAATGTGCACCAACGGCCTAAATTTGAAAATGCAAACAAGCAAACATATATCTAAACTTTCTCTGAAGGAAGCCTAACTCCCTTGAAGAAAGTTCCGCAGGGCCACCACTAGATTCTTTTATTCTTCCCTCTATATGTATTTTTTTTTCTCTCTGCCTTTTATTTGGCTTTCATTCTTGTTCTCAGCATTGCTTTCTTTCCTTTGTACTTTGATGTTTCTTTGGGGATGTGAAGAAGAAAAACAATAACAAAACAAAACAAAGCAAAAAGACAAAACAAAAAAAAGGCTCTGAGGCATTTACAGTTTGTATTCATGCTAACTACACCTGCCAACAAACATGTGGGGGAAATACCAAGAAATACAGAAGCAGAAAGTCTGGGGTACAGGGAACCATTATCCTTCCCTAGAGCCTCTGCCCTGAGAGCACAGCCTTCCAATCATCCAGAGCGAAACGCACTCTACCTGACTTAATAGCTGGATCATTTTCTCTTCCTCCACCCCACTCTGGCTCTTTTCCAGAGCAGCAACCAGGTTGCAGGCAACTGATATATTTGCTCTTGTCTAAGGGACAGTTGGCTAAGGTTAAGAGCCTCCAGCGTTCAATGGTCAGCTGCTTGGTGCAGAGTTAGATTAATGGAAGTAGTCTGTGGTTAGTGTTTGCCCAGTAATCACTAAAATGTCTGGGCCCAAATTCTCCATCATACAACACTAAGGCCCATAAGAATCTGTCCTACCCCAATCTCCTAGTACTGTAGCTCAACAGCATCGGACAGGTTTGAGCTCAAGTCCTCTGCTAGAAATGGTTTCATTTTGTACAGATTTTTTTTTTTTTTTTTAAATATTGAAGAGGTTAAGAAGGTACCAAAAAAGCTTATTTTATCTTTATGTCAATAAAATCTTTTCTTTGGCAGCCTGGCTAAAATGAAAAGACTGACCTGAAGCTTTCTCAGATCCTTAGACTTTCTCAGTTCATTCATGAATGCCTCTGAGAAATTCTGGGCACAAATATAACATTTCCATGTACAAAACAATGTGCTGTCTTGAAGCTAGTACAGTCATCCACAACTGAGGAGGTCTGAATTTAAATCACTATAAACACAGAGGAAAGCCAGACTGTGATCCAGCTACTGAGATTACAGCAAACTTACAACTACCAACTCGGCTAACTAGAAATAGCATTTGTGGCCGTGAATGGAAGAAGGTGGCAATCATTTAAGCAATCCAGAATTAGGCATCTGTTTTCCTGAGAAAGGTAGCTTTAAATCAATTGACTACTAGTTTGCATGTGTTTTGCTCTGAAAACACGAGCTCAAGTATTCATCTTTTTTTACGTATTCATTTAAATCTATTAAGCCCTGTATCCTCAATATGTGCTGCAGTCTAATGTAAAAGCTGGTCCTGTTGTGTTCATCACTCTAGCTATTATATCCTTTGAAGTTTTAGAGTGCAGTAGAGAGTTAAAATAATTTCAAAGAGTCCAAGTGCCTGAGATCTCCTGGTACTGAGAACAAGCATCATCCAAAGACCTGTGAATACCTTTATTACAGACAAATAGATCTATTTCTTTTTCTGCTGTGATTTACCAAGAATCCTGGTGAGTCCTTGTCCTGGCTTCTCAAATGGTATGAAAGTCATTGTCCTTATGAATTTACTGGTTGGTTTTGATTTAGTTTGGTTTGGGGTTTCTTGTGGTTACATATAGCTTATTCATTAGCAAAATGGGTTCCAAATATTCCTGTCCTTGTTTGACACAAGACACAGCTTGTTGTCCTGGCTAAATCTGTGGACCTGCAAGGATGTAAAGACAGTTATAGTCATCTATCTCTTTGTGTGGAATGCCAGATCATGACAAAGATGTTCCCATTGCTTTATGAAAGTACGCAAACCTAGATCGACCAAGATAGTGGAGGTTCTGGATAGAAACAATGTCACCTGGAGAAATACCAAGTCTTAATCTTCTTCCACATTTCTTTGCTTTGTGACATAGAGTTTATACTGTTAAGGAGTTAATAATAGCAGAAGTTCTCTGACCTCTGTGATTCTAAACCACAAAACATCACTTTTACCACAGATCCAGTTTATAAAATCAGGCACTGGGCAGTCAAAGGTTCCTTTGTATTCATTTTATTACATCTTCTGCATCCTCTATTTTTTTGTATGATGGCAATTTTACCTTCACTATGTGCTTCCCCCATTCTTATGTTGGGATGCAGAGAGCATTTTAATAGCCCCATTTCATCCACAGAGAAAGAAAAACAGTAAAGAGCAAGTGATTTATTTATACGGGCAAAATTGTTTGATGTTGTTCCTTGTTGACAGATGGATCTGGACAGAATTACATTCTATTGCTAAAACTATGAAGGAATGCCATTCATCGACCATGTGATGTTAAGTGATTGGGGAAAATTAATTTGTCCATAGAACTTTCTTTCCCAAGCTGTCAGATGTTTCTATAGATTTGAAAAGCCTTGTGTTCACATTTGTGTTCACATCTACTCCATCTTTATTTGTTCAACCATTTTGTCCTTACTTGCACACATTCCTGTCAATGCAGCAAATTTTGAACAGTCTGTTTCAGCAGTTAGCTACCAACATCAAATACTTGAGACTTTTATCTTGGTGGGTCTCCAGAATATTTGGACTTTACCTATCACTAAATAAGTAAATCCCTAGAGAACACAGTAATGATATTTTGAGATTGTGCAAGATTTCCCTTCTCATACACCAGAATACAAAATTTAAAGACTTGGGACCTGTTACTTCCACAAGAGATTTTCTCCATGCATGTCAAAATTCTCCATGTACCATGTGATTCTTATAGCTAGTTTTCTGTCCTCATACTGAAAGGTGAAAGACCTCTTCATAGAAAAATATGAACAAATGCATTTTAAGAGGGTGAGAAACTCAAACAAGTCTTAGTATCTGAAATCATCCCTTACATCTCTTTGTTTCTTTTATCTACTTTTCTCTTGGGCTCTGCTCATGATCCTTCAGTAAAACATTTAGTCTCACAAACACACTTGGGGACCTACCATCTTTAAATAAGGAATACACATGGAAAGGAAAGTGCTTTTACTTTAGATCTGTCTTAACCAGAATTAAACTGAGCTTTAGATCCCATGTGGTGGTGTAAGTCTGACATTTGTTTCTTGCTTTTATCCAAGCTAGCAAGCACAAATGTGCTTCCTCTATAAAGTAACAGAAAAGCTAAGATTGAATGTAATTAAAATAAAATAAAAAAATATTAAAATAATATTAAAGGAAGGAAATGTAGTTCACAAACTAGTCATTAACCCCAGCATCCTCAATAGATTTAAATTTGTGTAACTGTTGGTTGATTTGCCTACTTATAATTCCCACTCTAGTTTTAGCTGGATATTATACTCTTTTTCATTCATTAAATCTTTTCAGCTGCTTCCCACTCCAGTGAGGGGTGCACTGTCATGCCGAAGGGAATGATTCCTAGACAGAAAGAAGTTTTGAGTCCTTTGGGAATTTCTACAACGATTCCAAAGAGGCCTAGGATTTTACCATAGGCTCATATCTATGCTATAGATTAACCTGGTATATTGCATCTAAATTCTCCTGAATCCTAATCAGGTCAGTTAAGCAAAAAGTTAGTGTAAATAAGTGCACAGACTACCAGAATACCCTGAAGCTGGATTTTTTTTTCATCTATGACCCAAATTTGGATCTTGACACTGCATTACTGCCCTTTCCTTTCTCACTGTTTGTGCATATACATAAATGTATATACAAGTACATACATATAGCCTAGTAAGACATACTAGGATGCCTTTAGGATGAAAGATCCTGGATAGCATGTAGTCATAAGATGTTATTTATGCAGTTGCCTTGGAGGAAGATTAATTGGGTTGAGGTACGTACACTAATGCATGAGTCAGCTGTGGTATCGTCACTGCAGATACATGGTTGATTCCGATGATTTAAAACACACAGCCATACTACAAAGCAGCTCAGGACAGGAAGTAAAGAATGATTTCAAAGCCAGCAGTTACTGCAGGAGAAATCTGAGCTGGTAGAATATAATTACACCAGTCAGCATGTTGTCTAGGCAAGTGAATGAATATTCTCGTTTCTGCATGAGAGCCAGAGGCTTCTTTCAAATATCCATAACTCCAAGTTTAGACATGATTATGAGGATACTTTGGATTTAATATTGATTTAGAGAGCACAGGATACTGGATGGAGTCCTGCAAAGTAAATCTCAGGACTGACAATCCCAGTAAAAGCTCTAGTCACTGGAATAAGTTCTGAAGTCTAGTTCTGAAGCTGCCCTCTTTGTCCATAGGTTGGGCAACTTCAGTTAAGGCACTTGACACAGTTCCAGCACTTCTAGAAATGTATCTGTAGCCCAGCAGCCACTAGAAGTTCAAGGACATGGCCTGTAAGAGCTGTTTGAAGTGACCCAATCACTTATTATAAGAACTGCACAATTTAAAGGACAAGGCAGATAAAAAAATTGAAACCACACTTTTGAGAATGAAGATGGTACAAAGGGACCATGCAGAACTCTTAGCAATTTGGAAGTACAGTTCTGGATTCACTAGCCACTGGTAGAGCAGAGAGAAAACCTGTGTCTCTGAAGCCCCCAGTGGTTTCCTCATTAAAGCATCTTTCCCTGGCTTAATTTAGAAATGTGTTTAACAAATTCAAGATGAAAAACCTCCCATGAATTTGTAGTTTGAACTGACAGGAGAATCCATCATGGGAGAGGGTGGGGACAGGGGTACAGAGAAGAGTCCCAAATTCATGACAGAGATCCAAGTCCAGCCTGAGGACCCAGCCCTTTCAGCTTCTTCCCTATAAAGTTGGTGCATGCCCGTCATTTATTCTTTTAGTTAATGAGAAGGCACCCATAATGCTCACTCCTCCCACCACACACCTTGCTGCCAGTCCCTTGCTCCATTTCATGCCAAATCAATATTATTTGACGAGATACAGGTCAGCAGTGATGGCAGTTATATGAGCAGCATGGAAATTACAAAAGAAACTATTGTTTGCCTTCAAATTAAGGGCTACTGAAATCAATAGAACATTTGAAAATTGATATCGACCACTTTGTATTGGTGTCTTTGTATATGTGTGTGTGTGCATTTGCATGTTTACGTACAAGAAGAATTTTGGGGGTTAACTCCTCTTTCAGCTGCATAATTTCTGCTTCTTTTTGACAAAGCCAATGAAATTACCCTAAAAATTATACACATCTGAATCTTTTTGAAGCCATTGAAAGGAGAACAATATTGACAACTCATAATTGGATTTTCCCACTTATAATGGTAACAGCTACTGTTTTGTGATTATTTTCCAGGGCTTGTGTGTTGGTTTATTGTTTTCGAGGTTTGCTCTGGGTTTTGTTTTATTTATTTAAAGGTTTCTATTGAAGTCATATCAAGGAGAGGGGAGGAATAATGTCTGCAAATGCCATTTGGATCAAACAAGCCAAGAATAGTAATAGTTATTGTTTGGCATGTTTGAGAGCTATTGTGTGACAAATAGATTTGGAGTCATCATTTGTTTAAAAAGGCAGTAAATGAAACTTTATGAGATGGGGACAGAGTAACAACACAAAATTACCCATCCAGAACTCCTGATGGTGATCAGTAAAATGAAATAGATTAACTGTTTGTTTTTCCCCCCTCCAAGACACCAAGAAAATAAGATGCAATCAAAAATATTTGTTATCCTTGAACTACAGTGAACCAAAAAATTGCCTAGTAGTGGCTCACGACAGCGGAGTCTGATGGGTAATGACTAGATAACCAGAAGCAGATGAGAACATTACAAAAGGCCAACCAAGTATTGTCATAGTCAGAACAACAAAGTTTTATGATGACAAAAATGATACAGGTATGAAATATGACAGTTGTCTCCTGGTATATGCTAAGCCTGTGTTTTGTGACTTCTCACTACCCAAATGGACAAGGAAAGATTTTTCTCTTCACCTTTTTTTCCACCTGTATTTAATCAATAATTTAGTTTGCTCACCTTCTCCGAACTTCATCTACAAATCACATGTGAGAGCATTTGTGTAAAACCTGAGAATGGTGCTGAGCAACTCTTGATTGGTTTACTCTTACAAGCTCTTATCAGACTCAGTGTTAGACCTGGAGACAGGAACCTTTCACTAAGAAGGTTACCTGGCAGAAAACAGTCTTACTTGTTTCTTTTCTTTTTTCTCTTTTTCCTTTTTTCCTCTCTTATGCTACTTGTCTTCACTGGATTTTTGGCTAATTAGAGGAAAGGAACAGAATGAGAAGTGAGTTGTAGAAGTCCTTGAGGTAGTGGCTCATACATAATGACTTGTGGATCAGATTATTTGAGATTATAAAATTTCACACAGACAGTGGGGAGAACCTCTTTCAGTGCTGCGTCAAATTTTGCACTGTGATATGCAAAGGATATTGATTTACAGGGGAGACTGTGGAAAACCAAGGTGTTTTCCCTCATCTTTCCTTAGTCTGTGTTCTTTTAATTTCTCTGTTTTGCTTGTATCACTTTTCACTGGATGAAATTTCTAGAAGTCAGTAACTTTTCCTGGAAATTCCAGAAATTCCATTTTCTAACTTCAAGTTGCCCCACGCCCTCCAACACCCCACAGAAAGCCAAACAAACAAAAAAAAACCCAAACCAAACCCAAACCAACAAAATCAAACAAACAAACAAACAAAACAAAACAAAACAAAAAAACACACACAAAAAACCTCAAAACCAAAACCAAAACAAAAAAAAACCAAGCCACACAACAAAGCAAAAAGTGCAACCAACCAACCAAAATCTATATTCCATCATTATTGCTCAAAAATTTGATCTGTTAAACCTGATTTATAAGAAAGGTGTCTACTTATGTCTTAATTACCAAGACAATTCTTCACATAGATGTTGTAAATACTGTTATTTATTGATTACACAGCATGTGTCACCAGGCTGGAAGCACTTTCCCCTGAACTACAAACTATTTGGCTAAATTTTGATCTCTCTTGCACCTTGATGTTACAGATCCCCATATGGAAGACACTAAAGAGAGTGCTAAATTTGAAGAATATTCGTTTGAACATTGACAGACAGCAAGAAGACTCTTTCCAGGCCGTGGGCCAAACTGTGCTATGAAACTCACTGCTCCAAGACTAGTATAACTCCCCTGAGTCATCACCGCTCTCAATATTTCTAGCCTCAAGCTTTTCCCTGCAGTTTATGTGCTTCTCAGTCTAATGAATCCTTTTCTATCTTTTCTTTGCCTCTCCTGATAATCCCATACCATCATCCTTTCCCTTCAGGTTAAATCAAACCACACAAAGTATTCCTTAATCTGAACAAATATCCATTTCCCTCAAACTTAGATCCTCACCTAATTATGTAATTATAATCATTTCAGTTCACCAAAGTTGCTTTAATTGTCCTAATTTATACCAATAAGAAATCTTACACATAAATAAATTTTAAAATGTTGAAAGCATATTGTGCTCAAAACCTGTGAAATGGTCTTTCAGTAATCTGCTTCAAATATATTGTATTTTGACGTTCTTCATTTTGCCATTCACAGTTTGGATCTTTTTCTACTCTATGTGTTTTTTCTACAAAACAACCTCTTCCCTCTTGAAGCTACATACTGATTGTAAAATTTCCCCTGAAAGCTGTGTGGACAATCCTATAACCTGTTTTTTAGTTAAATTGTGATTAACATAGGAAGATGCATCAATCTTGAATATCTGGAATATGAAGTAGGAGATAGATTCTAACAAAAGCTTAAGTAGCTGTAGTAATTAAAAGCTTTTTCTTTTTTTCTTTTTTTCTTTTTTTCGTTTTTTCTTTTTTTCTTTCAGGACATCAGGAAATCAAGGAAATTTAATCTGTATCCTGGACTATGATGCCACAAATTTCACCCTTTCAAAGTTCTAATTAGCAGATTTAGGAACCCAGGTCCTGGAGTGATTTAGGAATAGATTGGTCTAGCATTTACAGAAAAAGTCAGCCTGTACCCTGAAATGGTTGTCCAGGTCCTCTTGGTTGTCAGGATTCATAAGCCCTTCTCTTTGGTGGCCTCTGCTTGGAGCATAGAGTAGTGGCAGGTATCTCTCCAGATGGGAGATCAGTTGAGAATTGACATCCACATTATCACCCAGCTGGGCCAGATGGGTTAAATAAATCCCACATCTAGGGCTTTCAGTGACATACAGCAAGGAAATTCTGTCTTTTGGATTTGCAATTGTAACTTCTGACAGAGACATTTCCCTGTTATATCCTGAAGAAATATACTTTCCCTAATAGGAAATATAACCTACTTACATACATTTCTTATATATTACTTATGGATTTTAATGTCAGTAAAAGTTATTGTTATATTAATGTTCATTAAGACACATTTCATTTAATGTTATATTCCAAACATGGAGTTGGAAAAGCTTAATCACCATAAAAATTATACCTAAATGACATCTGGAAAAATCAAAAAGGAAGATCAAGCCAGGTAATGGAGGCAGAATAAGATTTTTTGGGATTTTTCTGGTAGGTTGTTCTATTTTATTACTACAATTTTATTTTATTTTAGCTCACTGAATTCAAGCTGTATAAGAATAATGAAATATAATCCCACTCCCAAATAATAACAATAATGATAAAAATAAAAACTATGTGGGAGAAGTGGAGAACAAAACTGTTCTGCAGAAATGAGCGAGCAGCAGATTGGAAGTATGAACAAGCCTGTCCAATGTCATAGCATGCCAAATTCTTGAAGATGACAGATGGTAGAATTTTCTTTTACTGCACTCTACAGAAATACACAATAAAGCAAAGTGCACCTCCTTCTCCTCCATCCTCTAGCAGGTCATTACTAGCCTTCTCAAGACATTATACTCGTCCTCCCTTGTTTTTCCATGACTTATTCTATTTTGCATCATTTACCTTATTTTTTGCATTTCTTTTTTTCTCAGCTTTTAATGCCAGGATATTGATGTTTTGTTTATGTTCCATGTGATCAGAGCCTTTTATTCTATATTTTTAAAAAATTAGCTTTTTAATGAAAATTTCCTCAAAATGGTGAATGTTAACATCTCAGAGGAAGGGTTTTAATTTTTACTGTGCTCCATACCTGCATTTTCATATTCCAGAGGCTACAGATCCTCTTTGGCAATAACTACCCTTGTAACATCCCTACATAACCAATCTTTTATTATCTTTCCTCTCAGATGGTGTTACTTGTACGCATTTAGTAAAACTCACATGTGTGGTGATGCTCTTTCTCTGGCCATCAGAGAGATCCCCTGAGGGGACAGATAGGGAATGGCTACCTTAATGAGCAAAACACTTCCTGGGAACATTCACGGACACTAGAAGATTACTACTTAACAGAACAGCTCCAGATATGAGTTTGGATTATGACAATTATCCACCTCCAAAGCTATTCCTTGGCATGCAAACAGTATGGGTTAGGGACTGCTCTTAGTAGGCAGTGAAAGTTATGTTTTAAAATCTAAGAAATTGTTGCAATGTGGATGAAGGCCATTTCATGACATTCGGTCATCAAGGAGTTTATTTTACCCCTAATGATATTGTCTAAAAACAGTTCTGGAGTATCTCCACACAGAAAACTATGGGATATACCCACAAACACACTAAGGTGAGATCAGAGAATAAGGGAAAAGTTGCATGCATGTTTAGAACCAGTTTGTATTCTCAAATGACATGTTCCAAGTGGAAAACACACTTTCATTTTGCTCTCCATGCTCCTTCTCAATTTTGTCTATTTTCTGCCTTCAAAACAGTAGGATTTTCAGGTCAGGGACTATTTGTCACTATTTTTATGACTAACTCTTAGCACAAAACATCATCTCTCTTTCATAGCTGAAGGAGTTATGACAATTGTTGTTAACCTACAGATCTTGATCTTGAACACTCATTGCCAAAACAATGCAATTATTAATACAAATAAAATGATCCTTCTGAAGATTTTTATGGAAAAGCCTACATTAAAGCTCATCTTCTCCTTCTTTATCTTGTTAGTAAGAAAACACCATCTTTCTCAAAAACATTTGCTATATTTTATTAAACGACTAATATGAAGAGCTTTATAACTCCTTCTAATAATAAAATAGCTCTTCAAGATGGATTGCCTCCTTTTCCTTTCTGTGAAATAGCAAGAGCCTGACAAAAAAATCAGAGAAAAAGGGGACCGAGAGCACCTTCTCTGAAGGATTTCCAAGAAAATAATCCTGCTAAACTACTTTTGGGAGAATGAATGAAGCATAGTGATACAGCAAACACATTAAAAGTTACCACACAAAGAGAGATATTTTTTATTTGTTTGTTTCTTTCCTTCTTGTATCATCCATGGCCTGTCCGGAGGCAAAGAGACTGACACTTGTAATATCCTCCCTCTCAAGCCGTCTGTCAGCTGGGAAATAATGAAGGGAATTGAGCTTGTTTCAGCAGAGATCAAGATTTCTAATGGGAAACTGGTGATGGAGATTGTCTGAGTGCTTGTGCCCTAAGCATGGATGAGTTAGTCAATGTCAGAACATAAACCATCACTCAGGGAATGTGGATAAGCTTGTTTGGCTCCACAGCTGCTTGCTGTGTTGGGAAAACTTCATTATGTGCTACGCTTTTCTAATTATTATTTATTTGTAAAGACAGCAATTTCTTTTGTAAATGTGCAGTCAGAAAAAAAAATCCTGCTAGGTATAGTAATCTGAGTTGCCACTTTGAACATGTGAGATAGATGGGTTATACAGGAGTCACATATGGAGTAATTTTCTTTTCTGTATATTATTTGTGCAACATGTAGTGGGGTTTTTTCAACACAAGTTGTGGTCAGCTAGAGGTTTGCTACTAGCTATAAAAAACCCAAGATGGATTACGCTAATGCTAAAAAGTTAGAAATTCCATACAAAATAACCATGATGACACATTATTTCTCTTTCCCTTAGCTGCTTTTTCTGCTGAGACCAAAGGCTATTTGGAACTGGAATTGCTTCTTTCTAGAGGTTTGCACAGTGTCAGCTGGTAAGACTTTAATCTGGCCTGTATTCTCCAAATTCTGGTGTAATATATGTAAGTACATGGTTTGCAATACATCACTGGTCATTACTGAGAACAAGAGATAGACAATCTTCTCTTGCAAATGGCTTAGAGTAGTTGATCCTGCCTTGGGGAAAGAACTACATGGATTACACACACTCTTAAGACCCTTTGCAATGTTGTTTTTCTGTGATTGTATCTAATACATACTTCACTGCCATTAAGGCATTTGGAATCTCAAACAGGGACTCCTTCTTTAACATAAAGGGAAGTGTGTGATGGTTTCATCACTTGCTATTTATAGATATGACTAGGAGAACATAAAGAGCAAAACAGGCTTACTTTAAAATTACAAAGGTAGTTTATTCACATACACTAGAAGAAAGAAAATAAGAAAAAAAAACAACTTTCAAAACATCCTTCTCTCCTTCTACAAGTGTTCACTTTCCCACACACAACATAAAAAGATAAAACTTGTAATTTCAGTCAGTTTTATCATTTAAAAATAATCTTTCATCAGTTCTTTTAGGAAAGGAGTCCCTCTGGGTTCCATAGAGACATTGTCACAAGAGGAACAGTCCTCTGGTGTCTCCCATGCCACACATCTGAAACAACCTGAAAAGAAACCCCTGCAAACCGTAAAATCCTACTCATTAGCAGCTTTCCCAACAGTGCACATGGGCCATATCTGCTTATTTAGGGGTACTGTTTAAGGATGCCTAGTACAACACAAAGATTCTCTTCTTCCATCTCCAAAATCATCTTTATCTCAAGAACTAAAATTCTCCTTTTCCTTAGAAGCAAAGAGCTTCATATCACCTTTAACTAGAACCTTACATCCCCCCCAAACAGCATTCATATGTTACAGGAAAATAAAAACAGTTCATCCCCCATAGTTTACCAGAAATGTCCAGCCAAACTAGACCACTCCTCCTCCTTTGCCCCAAACAGTCTTTTCACTCTCTCTTCACTGAGTTCAGTTCCATGCTATATCTCTTTATGGTTCCATCACTTTGTCTGCCCTCACTCCGGGAAGGGCCGGTGCTCTGGGTGTTCATTTGCCGACAGGAAAGAGTTAAAGCTTGCCCAGCCTGCAGTGGGCACCTGGTCCCTGCCGGCGGGAGCTGCAAGGATCCCAAGGCCATGCCGGTGTGGAGACTGCTGGATGCCTTCTCTTCCACCTCTTGATCTCGTGGCCTGGGCTGCTCAGAGCTGCTCCCTGAGGCCTGAGGAAGGAGGAGAAGGGGGACATCCCCCCCAGCCCGGCCGGGGACACGGGAGCTGCCGGGGCTTTTCCTCCCCTCCCTCACTGCTGCTGCTCCCGGGCCCAGGCAGGGCCGGGCCGCTCCTGGGGGGGCAGCGGCTCCCGGAGGGCCCCAGGGGCAGCGGGGCCGGGCCCAGCCCGACTCCCGCAGGATGTTGTTACCTGGTCACTCACCCGGAGAAAAGAGGGAGGCCCCCGCACATTCTCAGCTTTATATGGGTATTACCAAAGGTCACATTCTGTTTTTTCAGTGTTAAACCACATGCCAATAGCCAAGAACTGGTTCCTGATAGGTCTGTCCTTTCTAAAGAAATTCAAAGGTCCTAAGTAAAACCAAACTGTGTTAACCCATGACAAAGTGGCAGTAAGTTCATCTGAAAAGCAAAGCAAAATAAAACAAAACAAATCCTTGTTTCTGAATTGGTGGGGGTTTTTTTGTTTGTTTGTTTCTTTTGGGGTTTTTTTGTTTGTTTGTTTTATTTTTTGGGGTTTTTTTTTTTGTTTTTGTTTTGTGGTTTTTTTGTTTGTTTTTTTGTGGGTTTTTTTTGGTTTTGGTTTTGTTTTTTTTTTTATTTTATTTTATTTTATTTTATTTTATTTTATTTTATTTTATTTTATTTTAAGTTCCTGAGCCAGATGTTGTTCAGAAGCAGCCTTTTGGATTACTGGATTGGATCTGTTTCCAGCTGTACATCTATTGCTCTTTATTCTGTTGAGTGTGTTTCAGATATAAAAATCACTTGCTGTGAGCTTGGGTAGAAAGGCATTTGTCAGAAAGGAGAAGCATGTCCATCTTTTGAAGGGAGAAGCAATACCTAAAATCTTCTGTAGCCGTAGTTGCAAAGATGATTCTGTCTGTGTTTTGTCACTGGTTTCTTCATGTGCTTTGCTCAGAGATAGTTCAAGAGGCATTTCTCCAGCTTCAGACCAAGCTGAAGACACAATATTTGATCTACAACTACCTTTTGCTTTCCAGTTCTGTGTGAAGAACAGTGCATTTTCTGTTAAATTATCTAATCAAAATTATGCAGTGATGAACAAATATCTGCCTAACAAATAGAAAGGACAATTAATTAGAAGACTAAATATAAAAGTTTGAAATTTGTCTAGATCTGCTTAAGCTCTTGTTTCACCACCGAGCAGAGCCTGGTCCATCCTCAGACATCTCCCTGCCGATCCTGACAGACACTGGTAAGGTTCCCTCTCAATTCTCTCTTCTCCAGGATGAAAAGGCACAGCTCCCTCATCCTTTTCTCGTAAGACAGGTGCTCTAGGTACTTAATCATCCTTGTATCCCTCCACTGGGTCTGCCCCAGGGGCTGCATGTCTCTCTTATCTTGAGGAGCCCAGAACTGGACATAGTTCTCCAAGTAAGGCCTCATTACAGCCTATACATAGCAACAAAAGTATTTGTTGAAAGTTCAAGATGCAAAATTTTCTTTTTGACTAGGACAATGCTGTGCTGGTCAGACTGTGTGATGACCTTGTGCCATGCTAGGTCCTTACTCTGAGCTGTTTGGTATCTGAACTTGGTCTCTCTGACTGACTTGGGAGCTCTGATTCTGCATCTGCAGATAAAGTATCTCTCTTATCTTCGTTTTAGCTCAAAAAACTTGCATAACACTGCACGCTGTGAGCTATGGTTAAACATTCAGAACACCTTCCTCTTCGTGACCAGGCATTTCTCTGTCCTCCAAAATAGATAAAGGTCATATACAGAAATTTAAAGTGTACCTCATGAAATTATCATATGTTAATTAACCCCTTCAGATAGGCATCTGTGCTCTGGATTATTACAAAATCTTGGATACTTTTTTATCAGTACCCCCCGGTGGGGCCTTTTGAGTAAGAAGTCCAGAGATGTATGAGGTCTTTATTTATTTTCCATGTCCATTTAGCAGATGCTCTTGCTAAGTACAGTTCCTCATTCTCAAGGGCTTCTCACGGCACAGAGGTCTAAAAGTTCAACCACAGCCTCTACAGGATAAGGCTTACATCCTCTTCTGTGCTTTTTGAATTGCTGGAAACTCTCCCATCCTTCATCTAATAATAAATAATTGCAATAATTAGTATTATTAATAATGCAAGATCTCAGAGGGCATAAGCTCTGGTAAAACAGAGCATCCAAAAGATTTCTGTTAGCTTAGAAATGCCCCCCCAAGGAAATAAAGTAATCAGAGGGAAATATCTGGAAAACAATGTAACTTTGGGAGAAATGTGTTGTTTCTAATACACTTTTGTTTCTCTATGGAACAACAACAAAAAAATCCCCATTAATTATTATAATTGTTGATTATTTGTTAGGCACTAAAAATACAGTCAGGGTAATGAATGATTTTTAATTTTCAAGGCTTTAGGATACTTAAGTGAAAAGACTTTGGTGGATTTCAGTCAGTCTCATGCTGGAGAGGTCACAGAGCACAAACACAGAATAGTGAACACTTATTTTCACAGTGCTATCTATAAACTGTAGGCCAAATAAAACTGAGCAATTAATTTTCTCTTTTTTGTTGCCTGCCAGGAGTACTTCAGCATGGAACTCATTCTGTCCAGAATACAACTATCCCGACTATTTTGAGCATCTGAGTATAATTGGTAAGCTTTGGATATCTATTCCATGAATAGACCTATTTTATTCAATAAAAACAGGTACAAAATTTTATTTTCAAGGTCAAACCAAGAACTTTTGGAAAACATCCCAGAAGAAAACTGCCTTTATAGGCTGGAAGTTACCAGAAATTTCATGTTCATATGGCTTCACAAGTCTTTCCATGGTCAGAGCCCTCCACTACTGTTTGTAAGACCAAATAAAAAGTACTCCAGAGGAGTAGGCCTGAGTAGATTTAATGGAGAAACTACAAGCTCTCAAAGGATTACCACAGGTTACCTCTAGTCTTATGAAGACATGGAGAGACAGGGAAAAACAGTGGCCCTCAGAATGTCTTGGATCATCAGGTAGCATTGCCAGGAACGGCAAAGGAAGCAGCAACCTACTGGGTTTTGTGAGGGGCACAGGTGTGTTACTCATCCTGTTGAACGAGCTGCCACCAAGGCTTAAAAATCAAGGCTGGAATTGGGAAAACTCTGCAGCAAGTGAATCTCCTATCTTTTTGGGTATATAATTCAATTTCCTTATGCAATTCTTGAATTGCCTCCCAAACTCTTCTGAACAACACAAGAAAAGGATTTTCATACTCAAATGTGAATGTTCTGTCCAGTGATGAATAGTATCCTTTAGTACCCCAGACTCTTCATTCTTGATCTCATGCTATATCCATTAATCCTAACTCCATGCTGCTTCTTCCTTCCTCTGATCTCACGGGAAGAGGGGTTTTTTACAGTAGAAACTCCTGTTTTCAGCTGGAAAAATGGCAACACTGGGCCTGATTGTCAGCCTTTCTGGGCTGGTGAGGTTTTTATGAAATTAGACATATTTGTCTTGATGTTTAGTAGAGAGCATGAAATTCAAATCTCTGTGTTTGGCATTCTGCAGGCCAGCGCTTTAATATTCAATGACATAACTTCATTGCGGTTTTGACAACACTATATAGGAGTTGTGCTTACCATTGAAAATTAAAGCCACTGAAAGAGTTGACAACAGCAGAATTGTGAATGCTTCCAGGCTCCTGAAGTGATTGTTATTCCAGTTTGTCTAGAAGTGCTTATTGTGTTTGTAATACCGTCAGTTCCACTTAAGGGCTACTTGAAGTCAATGCAATACGGGTAAGTATTACAGAAATCTTTCTTTCCTCCTGAACATTTATACCTCTGTGGCTCATTTGCATTTTCATTTGCCCATATGTTTATTGATTAGATTTTTGCTTGAAATCTTATCCAGGGTTAGTGTTTATATATGTCTATCCTATCTACCAAGATTCTCATCTGTTCCTTGTCTCCATCATATTTTAGCAGCTCAGAATCACTCACAGGCTTTTATCCTCAGCTCTGAGGGAGGGAAGTGCTGTCTGTGTTTCAGAAATTGGAGATTTGTATGCAAGCCCACGAATTATGAAAACTCTGTCCTAATTTCCTGTACATGTTAGTTACACAGATTGATCTTGCTATGGTTTCTGCAGTGAAAAGGGATTGTGTACTGAGAATCCAAACTTGGTTCAAAAAACAATAGTGGTTTAAAACATTAGAAAAAATCAACCTCCAAATTATAATAAATTCAAATCAGTGAAGCTATAGAGCTGCAAAATTGATATGAGTAAAAGTCAGGGAATTAAGAATTTTGCTTTTCTCAGTGACTTTTACCTGCACATCACAAAGCAAAATTGTTTGCTCAGGTTTACTGTGCTGATCTCATTTCTTTATATTGTATCTTGTAAGATCTCTACACTGATACACGTAGAACCAAGGCTAAATTTATTCTTAACCAGTTTGAGACATGTGAAGCTCCTCACCTCCTCACTCAACTTGCAGTTCAATGCAAAGATTTGCTGACAGAACTTATTTCTCAAGAGTGTCATTAGGACACAACCCATAATCCTCTGAGTCATACAAGCCCAAATCTTTCTTAGAAAATAATCTGAAATACAATTTTCTTATTTTCATTAGCTCTTCTCCTTACAAACCTGGAGAACCTGAGGGGCAATGGTCAAATTAAAATAACTGTAGTTATCCAGACAGTTATCCAGATCCTTTCACTGGGAAAGTTGGAGTTTCCAATTGGCTTGACAGTCTTGATGGCTTGTGCATACTCTGGCTTCTGATTTTGAATTTTAAAGTTCTCACTAACTTAATTTAAACACTTTAAAAATTCAGTCAAAAATTTTACTTCCGTTAACATAATATGGTACTCTGCCCGAGTTTGTTGCAATCATATTAACATTTAAGCAGTGGAATAAAATAAATATGCAATGAATATTCACATTAATGAAGTAGAATTATTAATAGCCATAAAATTTGTGAAAGATGTTGAAATAAATTTATATGAAGTAAATTCTTCTCATACAATCAGTATCACAGGAATGTAGTAACTTTCTGTTCACAAAATGCAGGTATTACATCTGAATATTGCTTTTATTATTTATTGAATTAAAAGACAGTTAGGTTTCCTTTTCCTGATCCTCATATTACAAGGCTGGGAGATCGATGTTAGGCACATAAATTAAAGTTAAATTTTAAATTTAACTTTTTTTTTTGGCCAGGAATGTTCTTTCCCTTTTCATCCAGCATTTATTCATTGCCAATTTATCTCCATATACACTTGTGCCAACAATGCCTTTTAACCTAATAGTTTCTTCTTCCCCTGATGTTTATTTCCCTTTCCCCTCACTCACAGGCATTCCAAAAACATCCACATTTCTTATCAGCCTCTGATATGATGTCAGGGTTGGTTATACACTTATGCAAGTTGGGGATGCACTTCATATCACTAGTGATTTAATCTATGCAAATTGTTCAAGCAGTGATGATATCAATGGAAGAAACATCAAGAGCAGTAGATGATTCAACAGAGATTGAAATCATTGTCCAAGATAGGACCTGCAGATCACTGAATACATCCCTCTCCTGAGTGCTGGGAGAACCTAGGTGAGCCATCTTACATATAGTATTTAAGAGTGAAAAGCCTAGGTGAAAATCTGCCCTGTTTTCCCTGCAGGCCACAGGTGGATCCTTTTCCATGCTTTGGCATTATTTGGTTGATCCGTATGAACAAAAGCAGATAATGCATAACAGAGGAACACAGGGCCCATTCTGCTGGCTCAGAATGAGAGCTAATGGATTCAGTGTCCTATCTCCCACAAAAAGAGACTTGACTGACTCAAAGAAAAATCACAGGCATCAACACCAGATAGCAAATAAGTGTGAATAAAAAGGCAAAGAAATAAATAAATATCCAAATTTAAAAAGGCTGTTACGGTTTACTGAATAACTTGCCCCTAGGAAAATTCTTTCTTAAAGCCTGAAAGGTGGTAGTTGTTAAATACTATTATAATTCTTGTATTCATCCTATTTGAGTATCTGTCTCAGCCTTTGAATTATGACATCTTCTAGGACAAACAGGCTATCCAGCTCCATGGCCTTAATATTTCCAGTTTTCTTTTTTTATTTCTGGTCCTCTTATTCCTTTGTTTAAGAAGCTGCTGTCTTGTTACCTGCTGTGGATTATCTCCATGCCAAGATTTTGTTTTCCCAAACATTGAATTATTTGTGCACAAGCAAAGCATCTGAAATGGTCTTCAGGCATGAAAAGTGCTTGCAATTCCCCAGCCACAGATAACTCAAACCATGAGATTTGAAAACATTTTATGAATAAAAAAATAAACCCCAAAATATTCAGCTCAGAAAGTGAGACATGTTTCAGCCTAGAGAAATTTGTCCCATGCCAAAAGTTTTTTTAAAACTGTTAAAGGTGTTAAGGCTATGCTGTAAGGGTCTTAGTTGAAGTTTAACCATACAATACTCTCATGAGGGGCACTGGAACTCTGCAGCAAATGATCAAGTTCAGAGCAGCTGAACGTTTCTAGCCTTACTACTCATGAATATCCCTCTGCAGACTTCTAAAGCCTGGAAGTCTCAGAAATCTTGTGTTTTCAATCAATTTCTTTCCAAAAACATTTTAATAGAAATTAGACCCTCTTTTCCCTTGTTGGTGTAAGAGTTGTTCACGTGGCTTTCATTTTCTTCTTTGCTGTCAATCTCTTCCCAGTGGTTCTATTGAATTATTTTAAATCCTCCTGATAAAAGGCAATGCAAAGTCACTCCACAGGTTGGTTGTTGTTTATTTCTTTTCCCCTTTTTCAGAGACATTAAGTGGTTCTAGTGCAGAAAAAGGAATCAGTCTCTCTCGTACTGCTGGGTCAAATTCTGGGTTCCTCAAAACAGAGACATGGATATACCAGAGCATATCCAGCAACGGGCCATAGTGATGATGAGGTATGTGGAGCATTTGGCATATGAGGAGAAGCTGAGAGGGTGGGAATGTTCATCTTAAAGGAAGGAACACTCAGTTATATATGTTATATATATATCTGCATGTTATATATTTATCTGCATAAGTACTATATGTTATATATTTATGTTATATATGTTATATATATATGTTATATATATATAACTATATGTTATATATTTATCTGCATAAGTACTTCAGGAGAGACAGTAAAGAAGTCACAGTAAACAAGACAAGAGGCAGTGGGCATAAGTGAAAACACAAGAAAACCTATTCAAAGACAAGAAGAGGCTTTCTAACTGTAAGATTGGTCAACCACTGCAGCAAGTCATCCAGAGAGGTTAGAGGATCTCCATTCTTGAAAATGCTGGAATCACGAATGGACATGGTCCTAAGTAATCTGTTTACAGGAACCCTAATCAGCTGGAGTAAGACCAGATGAACTCCAGAGGCATTTCCCATTCTCACCTATTCTGTGACTTTGTGATTGCTCGCTGCTGTGAACGCCTAACACATGCAGAGAGAAAATAAGTTTCAGTCTGCTTTTCTTTCCTGACGCCATGTTATTCCTTCTGAACAGTTGCTTCAGTCCTACTCACCTCTGTGCCCACACGCTTCAGAAATATGGTGGTCCCCAGATGTCAAATCCTAATTAGCTAACTTTTTTATATGTGACTTTAGTCATAGTTTTTCTTTCTCAAAATCATAGTTTCAACACATCTTTCCTATTTTTTTTTTGTTAATTCTTCGTCAGCTTTCAATCCCACTAATGGTATCAGCATTTCAGTCTTAGTACTTTTGTAGAACTTGATCCTACCTGTTACCGTTAATCCTGTGAGCCATCTTGTCAGCATTAATGATTTCTTCTCATTAGTCCACATAAGGTATGCAAGATTGGCACAATTCAAGAATCAGAAATAAATGCTGAATGGTTCAGAAAAGTCCTATGAATTAGCAGGATGTAATTGATGAGTAAAGTCTGAGTAAATGCTTAGTGAATATGAGAAGTCATCCAGGAATATCTGAGCAGTCTTATGGTTTCAGACTGTTCTCACAGGAGCTACTTGTCATGAATTCTAGTCAGCAAGATTGCACTTGTATTTCATGTTGGTACATGCATGGTGCTTATCGAAGAAAAAGATCGCTCTTCTGACACCAATCTCCAAGGCTTTGGTTTCCTGTCCAAACACTGACATGTTGACAGATATAAAGCTCCCCATTTCTCAGGCAATATTGTTCTGATCATGATGGTTTTGACGAAATTCCATCTTTATCCCCAATCCATTTTATTTTTTATCATGGCGATCGCTTCCTAGTTTCCCTCAGATTACTTAGTAGCTCAGCATCAATAGACAGTGGTACTAAAGGGAATACACTTTAGTGCTTGTACAAAGACCATTTATCATGGAGAGAGGGATTTGGGTATTTTTATAGGATTCTCCTCCATGGTTGGCTGAGTGCTGTTCTGCTGCTGACTAACATGGGGGGATTATAGGTGTCTCTCTCTTGTACCTGCTGCTTTCATATTGCAAAGCAGGGGGGTTATTAATAGCGATTGTTTTCAGCTGGAGCTTTTAAAGCTTGTAATACCAAGACATAGGATTGAAAGTTATTAAATGAACTGCCAGTGCTGCAGCAGAGATGATAGTGTCTAGCTCTGGGCACTTTATTCCTCAGTTTCTTCCTTTTTTCCTGGGTAAGCAGACTTTATATTGAATGTGTTTTCACCATAGTGCTCTCCTTTAGCAGACTGCTTTCTATACATAGTTTCCAAACAATGCTAATCTTTCTTTAATTCCTTTTGTAACCTTTCCCCATCTTTTATTCTCTGACAAATTATACCCTTGGCATCAGGCTCTTCATCATCTTTCAGCTCACTAGGCCTTTCTTGTACATAAAGCAGCTTGTACAGCTTTCTGTGAGTGTTTTCACTCTGAACATCTTGCCTAGGATCATTATCTAAAGGTGTTACAGTACCTAGAACTTCTTGTCCCTTAATTTCCTTTTCCTCACACAAAAAAAACTCAGTCAGGTTTTGCTGATGAACCTGGGAACAGAAGTCTTCAATTTATTTATACCATGATGGGCTCAGAGCTATTTGGAAATGAGGTCTTGGCATGATAAAAGATAGATTTAGGAATGCAAGAGAGAGAAAAGCACTGCAAGTTTGCAGTGCCCCTTAACATGATGCTGTGTGCAATTCTACTTTTCCTCATCTCTTAGAGCAAGTAAGAGAACTAGAGAAGATATAGTAAAAAAGGCAACAAGAGAGATTACAGTTATAAGATAGCATCCATCCATGAAACTGAGGCCTAAATAAAGAGATGACTGAAAGATTATATTATAAGGGTCTGTGGAAGAAATGTTTATGGAATTTTTCAAAATACAGGCTAAGGCAGATGGAAAATTAGAAATTAACAAAAGGAAACACTTCTTGGAACTCTTTACTGCAGGTGGCTGGGTTTGCTGAAATTCTTATGGCTTTGAAAAACAGATAGAATGAGTAGAAAGTTTTTTTTGATAGTTATTATTCTCAAAGATACTGCCCTTGGAACAGGAACAAGAAATGTTTATGAAACAAAAAATCCATGGAGGATATTTAGGAAAAAATCCCCTCTTCTCATGCAACATTTCTCACTCTATGGCTCTTCAGTGGAGCTGGTCAGAAGAAAGATTTTTAAAACTGAATTTCATCAGAAATGTTATTTCAATAGGATTATTCTCTGTGTGTATGTGTGTGTATGCATGTACATCTGTGAAATGAAATGCCAATGAATATTTTTGCTTTAAGTACCTTAGGAGAAACCTTGAGTAATACATTTTCTGTTCAAACATCTTAATGGAATATTTAAATTTAATATCTCAAAATACAGTTGAACAAAGAAAATTACTTTATTTCATATGGAATACATAAATGCACAGATAATCAGAATATATATTTTTAAAATGTTTTGACAAAAAAAGAAGCAAGTATGTTTATATATATGTTTATTTCTGGGGGAAATTCTTTAAAAGTTTTTGGGGTTTTTTTTTCAGATTTGTATTGATATTATATGGCACTGTTTCTCTGCAATAACATTTTGTACAGTAAAGAATTTATGCTTGTTTCTGCATTAAAAAAAAAATATTGTTACCATATAATCTTAGCAGTCAGAGATCATAAGGACCTCACATTATTAAAATACTCCATTTCTCTCCCAGTGTAGGATTATTATCCACACTTACATTGTCTAGTGATTTTCTTGTATTTCTAGTTTTAAAAATCCAAACAAATTAATTTACTGCGGAAAACAAAACAAAACAAAGCAAAAACAAACAAGCAAACAAAAACACAACAAAACAAAACAAACAAAAAAAACAAAACCAAAAACATAAAACTGCTCAAACTATTTTTATATATATATTTTTTTTTTCCCTTGAA
Source organism: Phylloscopus whistleri (assembly GCA_017589585.1). NCBI lineage: Eukaryota > Metazoa > Chordata > Aves > Passeriformes > Phylloscopidae > Phylloscopus > Phylloscopus whistleri. Next base: position 1,337,322 of record JADMLD010001003.1, on the reverse strand, counting down.
AATGCCATTTAAGCAAAACCAAAATGTTTCTGGAATGTGCTAATTTTGATAAAATTCTCCATGGAAACTTTTTAAACAGTTCCAGGTGGTAGTGATAGCTGTGTTTGCCGTGCTTCTGATATTTCCCTCTGTAATTACTCTCTTTCACATGAAATTCCAGACAACATTTTGTTCTAAATTAATTTTTTTTTTTTAAAGGTGTTTAAGATTTGAAATCTTTCTGATAAGTCCATTTTCAGTTGGGTTCTATGTATTACTTAAAGAACAAGGTACATTAACTAATGCTTTCATTTTCTTTTATTATGAACCATGAGGAGAAGATGAGCTTCTCAATTGTTACAAGTATGGGTGGCAACTCCACTCATGAAAAATCCTTGGAGATAGGTTTCATTCTCCTTATCACTACCAACTCTGTAAAGATGCTAAATCCTTTCTTATTTGTATTTATTAGTTTTGTTCTTATCCTTTCTAAACTAGTTGGTTCCAGCTTTGCCTCTCTCAAAAATAGAGTTTGCCATGGTGTGGACGAGGTTTGCTGGAACTGATGAGCCAGACCACAGCCCCAGGTTAGAAAATATTGCTCAAACAGGTTCCCAGACAGCAGTGAAGCATCTCTTTGACCTCTGAGCCTTGAATAGAAATGTTCATGAACTCAAGAGAGACCATGAAAAAACCACAACCAGGGAATCACCGAAAACTGGGAAACAAACTCTCCAAACAATTTGCTAGGTTAAAGGGCCAAAATTACTTTATTTATTTAATTACTTTATAGCAGCATTGGATGCATGGACAATTCTCATCAAAGCATGCATGCCCACTAACCTAAGAAATCAGGTTATATTCCTGGAATTAATACATATTCAGCACATTTTCTGAATGTATTTGTATATGCTAATGATTTCAGTGAACTTATTTGGGTATGGTTCTGGATCTCTTTCTCCTTGAGAGTATTTCAAATACGACGTCAGGTCATCATGTACTTCCCATATTGTTCTCTGTTCTGACACATAATCCTTGTTCACAAAACTAACACATCTACTGGTACATATTAGTCACTGATATAAGTAAACAAGAAAGCATTAAATGGCACAAGACTTATTAGTCATGATGTAGGGAGTTAACACAAGGCCACAGTAATCTCTGGCATTTGCACTAAGCACTTCATGTACAAACCTAAGCATTAACCACAAATATAGGGATCATTCAGTATGTGCTAAAGTTGAAAGAATTTTCCAACATCTTCCCCCACTGCTGCATAGGCTCCTTCTTAAAGAAATACAAGTTGTTCAGGAACAAGGGTATCACAGATTATATGGGTACACACTGTAAATTGTGCTGGGAGAGGAGAGTTAGAGATTGAGGCTCCAGAGAGCCTGGCTTAGCACCGAGAGGGGTGCCTCCACATGAGCAGAGACAGGGAAGGTAAAGCTTAAACAAAGATGTAGCTGCAGCTACAGAATCACAGGCCACAGGCCTGTCTGCACCCAAGGGAGGATGAGCAATGCAGTCTGGCACTGACACTGTCTAATCTCTTCTTAAAAACCTCCCAAGCAACAAAGTTTCACAACATTGCGTCTCCATCACAAGAAGTAATGACCTGACATTCACTGAATGATTGTATCCCCATTCCCTCTCCTTTCCAATCCTTCATGTGAGATGGGGAAATGCTATTAGCCTTGCTTTAGAGAAGACAGTGAAAAAAAATAAATGTTTTGGCCAACATTACACAGGAAGACAAAGCAGAAAGCTGAAGCCACTGCCTGAGTGCCATGCTCTGTTCCTCCTGTTCTTCCACAGCTCTCTCTGCCCCTGAAACATGACTATTATTCTTACACTTGCTTCTTCCCTTCTTTTTTCAGTCCCTGCCATGGTTGGAAGCATTTCACTGTTTTCCACTTGGCCATCCTCCCCAGGCTCTTGTGCGGGTGCCCAGTGCCTCAGCCCAGGGGGAGCAGCAGAGCAGGAGCTCAGCTCTGGAATCAGCTGGACTACACTGGCCACATACAACAGCTTCAGGATCAATTCTAATTTCTCTCCAAATTTCAGCTGAGGAATTCAGCGAAAGATGAAGTATCAGGACGGGGGTGGGAGAAAGGTGAGCCATTTTGTCATTAACAGTATAGCCTCACTTATCATTTACAACTGGAAGTGCAGATAGCAGTTATTAAAAGATGTACCATTAGTACAAAAGCTCATTACAGCGCTGTAATCCTTGTAAGCATTTGTGACTGATACCAATGGAGTTGGCACTGTGTACAGGGTTTTTTATCTTTTTTTCCCCCTTTTTATTTTTTTGTTGCATATATCTGGGATTGAGAAAGGAACCAGAGATTCAAGGAGAGAAATATGCTTAGAGAAAATCCTGTTTCCAGCATAATTATAAGGGGTGTTTATATGTTTATAAAGGGGATGAAGAACCGTGTGTGAATATTTTTCCATCCTTCATAAAAAGGGACTAAAATCCCCTTTCTGGTAAGAGGTAATGTCACTTAGAATGGACCTGCTCATATTTTTGTACTTATATCTGACTTACTTTCTCCAACCACATTTGTCGCACTCTTAAGTCCAGAGTCTTTTCTCTTCCTACCTGTTATTATGACACTTTCCCTTCACCTATTTTCCAATATTCTTTTTTTCTCATTTGAAACAGAGTTTTCTGTTTAAAAATACAAATCCCAAAATAAACCAAGGCACTTTGCCAGACATTTGACAAACTTAAACTGGAAACTGCTATTCTACCCTCTTGACCCTTGAACTTTGTCTGAGCTGTGGTTTTTTACCAGCCACTCCACTAACCTCCATTTTAACTCTTGGCAAATTATTTCATTATTTCAGTGCCTCGGGAAAACAAGGATAAGAACATTTCCTTGTTTTATGAAGTTCTGTAAGATATGTATAAGAAAAAGCTATAAAGAGCTAAGTAGTACTACTGGTAGTAATAATAACAATCATAATGGAGTTAAAATGAGCCTGTGTTCCAAACTTTGATTTTTTTTTTCCCTTGAAAATATCATTACTGAAATGGAAGGGGAAATAATGACAGAAGGGAAGATGTAGTTCATCCTACTAAAAAAATAAAAAATCTCCATGAGTAATATTTGGTTCAGTACAAGAGAGTACAGGCAGCAGTTAATATTCAGACACATGGATTTAGGTATAACAAAATGATCAGAAATATCATATATGCAAGTTTTATCTGCCTATAAATTGCTTATAAAATAGAAATCTCTTAGTTTCAAGGATTCTTCTTCATTGCAATTTAAAATCAATGTTTCAATTTAGTAAAATCACCTTTGATTCAGGGTGAAAAATAAAAATACTGGTCTTCTATTCTGAAGTCACAAATAAAAGTGAAAGAGTCCATATGACTGATACCCAGCTACTTGCTGTAGCTTGTTTCTCCTGTCTTGAGGAAAAAAAATACATTTTCTTGGTTATGCATAAGTAAACTCCAAGGGAATATTTAATTCATGTCACCTTAATGGGTAGAAACACTCTTTTGCAAGCTTGAATTTCAAACAAATAGTCAAGACCACAAGGCTGCCAACAGCTGACTGAAAGGCTGAAAGGCCACCATGGGTGAATTTTGGATGCAGACACAAATCTCATTAAATGTATTGATGTATTAAAGCTAATGTTTTGGCCAAAAAATATCCTTCAGGCTCAGCAAAAACAGGAAACAAGCTGTTCTTTGCAGTATAACAGCTGGATTGTGTCAAAGATCTGAAACTAAAGTACTTGACAGGCTGGGGACAAGTAAAATGGATGCTTCCCATAGGTAAAGAGAGTACCAGAATTTGCATTTTATAATCCTCTTAAAACAGAAATAAATAAGCTAAAGAGTTTTGAGAATGAGCCAAGGGGCTGGGAGAGTGAGCCAAAGAAAAGACAGAGGGACAGGGCCATTAGCACAGAGAATGTCCTGGTGAGATGGACATATAGACTTGACTAAGGCAACTGACTTTATTTTCAGTCAAAAATGCTTTAGGATAGCCTGATGGCAATTGTATGCAAATAGTCTTCTCCAAGATTTTACCTGGCTGTGATCCCTGAGGTCTCAGTTCAACGCTGGACACCCCAGAGGAAGGGTATGAGGTGTGAGGTGCATGCTCAACTCTTTTGTGGCCCAGCCTGGCAGTACTGAGAGATTCACCATGGGAGACAGACTCACCATGGGGAAAAAGCGCCAGTGCTCCAGTGACACCAGCAGTGGTCACTGCTGAATGAAAAGAAATGGCTTCAAAAGAGACATCACTGGCCAGGGATTCAAATAGGCCTTGACAGAGAGCAAAGCCTAGGGGAAAGCCACTGTGTGCTCCTCATTTCCCAGCGTGGTAGATGTGCTCACAAATCCCCAAGAGCTGTCACGTAGCATTCTACCTTCCCTACTCAGATAGCTCAGCAGCTCTGGCTGCCTTATCATCAGATCCTGCACCTCACACTTCTAATAATTCCTACAAGAGCTCTTCTCTTCCCCTCCCCTCAGTTTTCCCTTCCTCTCCTCATTCCTCTGAGTGATTCATGTTGAAGTTAGAAGGATTAAACAATATGTTATCTCAAATGCTGGTAATAGCTTCAGGTTAAAACCATGCAGTCTGCAAGAGGCACCTTGTTGCTTAAGTTATGCAGAGACCAGAGGCTGCAGAGCAATAGAATCTTTTTTCAGACTTTTATCATGCCCACTTCTATAATGTATTATAAATCATTACCTTCCCACTCAGCATCTTGGAGTCACCAATATTCAACAGCATGCTGCCTTTTTTTTTTTTTTTTTTTTAGAAATAAATTAACGTATATTTAAAAAGAAAATGCTGACTGAATTTACTGCTCAGAAAAGTGAGTGCCTAAGAAATGGTATGAATGGCTGTGGTGTGAATCCACACACACAGCTCTGCAGTCCCCTCATCACCCCACTGCCTGCCACAGCTTCCTTCCTACTTCTTGCTATTGGAGACTACAGCTTTCACCCTGCTCCATTCTTTATTATTCTGCTCTTTTTCATCCTTTCCCTTTAGCCCTGTCAAGGCAGTTGAACTCAGCCTAATTCAAAGCTAACTGAAGCCTAGTAAAGCTAAGAGCAGGGTTTTTTTGTTCTTTTTTTTTTTCCATTGACTCAAGGGGACTTTTGATGAGGACATTAGTGGCTCAGAGGAATGGGGACCAGCTCAAGGAAGGGGCCCGTGGGAATATCATCAGGTTTGACAGGACCAAATGCAAGGTGGTGAACCTGAGTTGGGGCATGCTCAGTGTCAGTCCAAGGTGGGCACGAGCAGACCCAGAGCAGCCCTGCCCAGAAGGACCTGGGGGTGCTGGTGGGTGAGAGGCTGGACATGCCCCAGCCATGGCACTCCCAGCCCAGAGAGCCAAACGTGTCTTGGGTTGCACCCAGAGCCCCGTGGGCAGCAGGGGAGGGAGGGGATTCTGCTCCTCTGCTCTGCTCTGGTGAGACCCACCTGGAGCATCCAGCTCTGGGGTCCCAGCACAGGAAGGGCAGGGACCTGCTGGAGAAGGTCCAGAGGAAGCCACTAGATGATCAAAAGGATAGAGAACCTGTCCCACATGGAAATCCTGACATAACTGGGATTGTTCAGTCAGGGTTCCAGTACCTGAAGGAAGCCTACAGGAAAGATGGAGAGGAACTACATACAAGGCCATGTAGTGACAAGACAAGGGGAAATGGCTTCACAAAAAAACCACCACCACCACCACCAAAAAAAAAAAAAAAAAAACAAACCACAAAAAAACCCCAAAACAAAACAAAACAAAACAAACAAACAAAACCCACAAACAAACAAACAAACAAGCAAAAAACCAAAACCCAAGCATGTTTAAATCAGCTAATAGAAGGAAATTCTTTACTGTGAGGATGGTGAGGCACTAGCATATGTTGACTAGGGAAGCTGTGAGTAACCCAAACCTGAGTGTTCAAGGCCAGAGGGGAGGAGCTCTGAGAAACCTGGTCCAGTGCAAAGTGACGCTGTCAACAGCAGGGGAGTTGGGACTAACCTTTAATGTCCCTTCCAACCCAGGCCATTCTATGTTTCTGTGATACCACCTACTGTTTTCCTGATGGACCCTATAACTGTTCGATTATACTTGAAGTTCCTTAACTCCTAAGAACTACAACAACTTTTAGAATGGTAATGAAGCCTATTCCTCATTGCTGTTCCCAACTGTCATTTTTTTCAATACTTGAGGAATCTATAAGTCATGTAATCTGAGCAAAATCTCTTACGTTTTTATTATTAACTTGTGCAAAAACTAAAACCTCTATAGCTTTCCCTTTTTTAACAAGAACAAAAACTGCATTGTTTTTAATTCAGCTTCATAATTTGAAGATTACTGCCTAACAATGTTTACTTGTGGGGTTTTGTTTCATTTTTTGTCTCTTATGAATTCAGATAGTTTGGGGATTTTTGAGTGGTTTAAAAATGTTGGGTCAAATTTTCTTTTTTTTCCCCCGAAAGCTTCTGGAAAGATAAATTATGGTAATACAGAAAGGAAGTAACTTTTAACATTTACATTCCCAGATAAATTTTAAAACTCTTGGAAATCTCATGAGGTGGTTCTGTCATTAAACTGTCAGTATTGAGTCTGGTGGAGAAAGTTGAGCAAGTTTGAATACAGACTGCTCAATAAACTCAAGCTGGGAGATATTCTAACCAACCAAACAAAAACCTTCCATATTTTGAAATATTGACTAGCCCTTGGTAGCACACTGTCTTAGTCTGTGACCAGTTTTCCTGCCTGCCGTGGTCAGAGATGTATGAATTAATAGTGCACACATCCAATGTGCTACACTAAGTATTAGTGAAAGAGCAAAGATCTGTAGTCTTTCTGTCTCAGAGAGATTCAGCTGTTGTCTGGGCCATCACAAGGGCCTTTTGGTTTCAGTGCCAGGTTAGAAGAGCTACTCTTGAGTTCCTCCTAGCCCTCTGAGAAACTCCTGTTTATTCTAGAGAATTCAGCATACAAGGACTGCAGAGGGTCGAGCAGTCCTTTATCGAGCCCCACACAGTGGAAGAAATCATTTCTTAACCACTTAAAGGTGAAAATCTTCTCATTGCTTCCCATATCTGAGACAGGTCTCTGTAAAAGGTATAAACTTAGCTCTGCCTTAAGCTGCTGTAGGATTCCTTCAAACAATGGAACTTTCCAGTCACCTTATTATGTCCCAAGATCCTGTTACATTACCAGGCTTTATTTCTGTGTTAAAACAGAGAGGCTAAGAAAGGCAGGAGGAGGCAAATGGCTCTAACTGAAAAATGAATTGCAGTCTACTCTGGAACCTGGTAAACTGTGGCATAATTTGAGGGCTATCATATTTTTTCCTTTTAATTTTGGGTAATGGTCTCAGGCCCATGTAATGCTCTTTAAGTTTTTAGATTTATCTTCTTTAGATAGTTAACTACCCTATTTGACCTCCCAAGAAAACCTAACAAAGAGACAAAGTCTCTGGAACATTGTCCATATCTGGACTGGACTCTCAAGTCCCAGACTTATCTCTGAAGAAAACCAGGGAAAATCCCACTCCTCATGTGGACACCTCCTCAAAGTGGATGGATCCAACCTGCTGCTCCACAGTGCCTGCATCCCCCTCTCTGAAGGTGACAGCCCAGCTCCTGCCTGTGCTGCCTGGTGCTCAGGGACCCTGACAACACTAGGGGTAGGATGATTTGGTGTTTCTGCAACACCGTTCTGCAATTCCCCTGCTGTTCTTCCTTCCTCCAATGTTTTCTACAGTGTTTTGTTGGGGTTTGTTTAAAGTGTTATTGCATGCAATGCTGAGAATGGATTATTCCTTGTTATGAATTTATACAGTGCCCTAAGGGTCCCTTGATTTGTACTGTAGAGTTTCTCATGAATAGATCTCAGCTGGGACCTGAGAGCTATGAAGTGAGGCTGAGCAGTTCGCTCTCTTCTAGATGAACTGTGAGCAGGGGACTCAGTGATATACAGAGAGAAAAGCTTACTGCTGAGGGGAAGACTTGAAGGAGCCTCTTCTTAAGAGACCAGCCAAGAAAGTGTTCAAAAATAAAATGTGCATTTCTAGCGTTTTCCTTTGAGCAAATAACACCCCCCAAAACAAACCCCCACCATAATTCTCTCAAAATAGCCTGTAAAGTTAAGGAAACAGACCTCCTACAGCAAACACAAATGGCAGCCAGCCTTTCACATTCCATATGTACACACTCACCAGCATACAACCAAGGATTATGGCTGAGTGGGTGCTGTCGGAGGTCAGAGGGAGCCTGTGGATGGGAAGATGATAAACCAGTTGATGGCAGAGACTTGGACCTGCTTCCTCCATGTGTGATAATTCAAAGAGGAATAAACCCACTGACTGCAATCTAGCAAGCCCTGGAAAGGAAAGGTCGGCTATTTAGAAACTTCCATACAAAGTTTAGGTAATGCAGTTTCTGAATATTAACTGCTGGAAGCTGTTCTCCAAAGACATGTCCTAAGTGCACAAAACCAACGTTGCACTGTGTTTTGGGTTGACAGTGCCTCTATCCCGTATCAGTGGACTGTTTTTGTTATGTCTAGCAGCGCTGTTTTGCTCGCGGGGCTTTTGCTGTCCGAGCAGAGCTGCTTCTGGGCTGCCGCTGCTTCAGCTGCTGCTGCTGCTTGGCTTTGGCTGCTTCGGCTGCTTCAGCTTCTTCTGCTGCTTGGCTACTGCTGCCTCAGCCGCTACTGCTGCTGCTGCCGCTACTGCTGCTGCTGCCGCTCCTGCTGCTGCTGCTGCTGCTGCTGCTGCTGCTCCTGCTGCCTGCTCTCCGTTTTTTTTCTTTCCCCCTCTTTTTCCCTTCCCCACCACCCCCCCCGCCCAAGACTGGACCGGCTTTAGACCTGATCTGACCCGAGACGTCTGAGAAGACCCGGAACCCGCCGAAGAAGCTTTGTGCCTTCCTCCTGAGTAAACCTGATCTTTTCCTTCCACTCAGGGTGGGGAGAGTTTTTCATTTGTCAATAAAACCGGTTTTTTCCACTTTTTCTCCTCCAAAAAATTTCTTTCCCAACCCCGGGCTGGGGGAGAGAAGTGGTGGAGGTTTGTTTGAGAAGACTCCCTTTTAGAGATTCTCCCCCTAATTTATCCTAAACCAATACACACTGGGAGTCAGGGAAGTGAATTCTCCCTGGGACTGCTGTGTGTGTAACACTTTGTCTTTATTTACTGTCTCCACTGTCTAAAAGGTCTCTAAACTTTTGAGGACATGGACTGTCTCTGCCTCACAGCTGAGCTGTGTTGTCTTCTTTGGATATTGATTTTTCTGTAGGCATATCTTGCCTACACATTTCACAGAGAAATGGAGATTCAGAAGGTTAAAACTGGTATATAATTCCCAGAAAAAATGACTGCTCAGTGAGACTGAAGTCATGCTTTCTCCAGAAGCTGCTAAGTAGCATTGAAAAGGCAGTGGCACCCCTCAGGAAAGTCATCCTAGTGACAGATTTTAATAGTTTAGAAAATCTGGGACTTAGAGTGGCACTCTGTAATCACCCTCTCTGAGTACAAAAAGCTTTGCTAATAGAAGGACCAGGCTAAAAACCCAGGATGGAAAAACCCAGGAGGGAATTTAGGTTTTGTGGGAGTTGGTTTGTTGGTTTGCTTTCAAATTTCTGTTTGTTTATGTAATTTTTAATTATGTAGACATTTCTGCTAGCATTTGGAGTAAGATCATATGTCATCATACTGGTGGTCAGCATAGCTGGCAAAAACCAACTTCACTCTTTTTCCAGGGAGAAAGTTCACGTCTGAGTTCAAGACTGATAACTGAGATGCTACCAGCCTCTGCATATACCAATCTCACTATGTGGGCCCAATAAATTCTCTATAATTCCTCTCATTCTCCCCTCAAAATAAGGGCAGAAGGGTAACACATGGGGTTTTTGTTTGGTTGGGGGTTTTTTTTGTTTGTTTGTTTGTTTGTGGTTTTTTGTTTGTTTGTTTGTTTGTGGGGGTTTGGTTTGTTTGGTTGTTGTTTGTTTGTGGGTTTTTGTTTGTTTGGGTTTTTTTGTTGGGTTTTTTGGGGGGTTTTTTTGGGTTTTTTTCTGAAATGGTTTTTGATGAATGCTGGGAAGCTAAGTCAAAAAAAAAAGCCCAAATCTTTATGATACATTAGAGTGAGAGAGTCAGGCCCACATGTTGAATATATTCTGGTGCAAATATTATCCTCACTAATGATGTTTCCATGAAAACATAAAGATCAAGGAAAGGAAAAGGAATAACAACATCTTTCATTGTGTTTCTGTGTGTCTGATAAAGACATTAGGGAAAACAGGAAAATGGCTTTTTGATGCTGATGCTGCATAAACATGTTTTCTGAAGGAAAATGTTTTCACATTATCCTAAGAGGTGAAAAAGAAGAGAGATTAAACTGCCAGGCCTCTTACATTGAGGGGTGATTTCCCTTAGCACCATTGACAGAGAGCAGAATGGCCTAGATAAATAACTATAGGGGTGGGTAAAAGGGTACCATCACCCTCTCTGTCTGGAAGATGTACAGAACAGGAGTGGAATGGTGCTTGAAAGCCAGAGGAGAGCTGATTTTGTGAAGGGAGCTGCAGAGAAACTAGACAGCTGAGCTGGAGTGACCCGGACAAAAAAGATTGAAAAAGAGAATCATTGCAAGGCTGGTACATCAGAGAACTTGTTACACTTCCTGAGGCTCACACAATGATACCTATAGTCCTCTGCTGGGAAAGGATGGGTTTCTGTTTTACAGATGGACTCCGGGCAGGCGTGGATGGGGGGCAAGATCTGCAGTTCCCCTGATGGGGAGCGTCCATGAATGTTTTGTTCTCTCAAACTGAGCTCTTAGAATCTGGCTGAACAGAAAATATACAGTCAGGACCCTGTGCCCTGCAGTCCATCCTTTTGGTGCATGTCCTGAGTTTAGATGTTTTTGGTGGGTTTATATGCTTTGAGTTACTGAGACAAACCAATAGTGAGAATGTTGCAGCAGCCCTCTTGTTAGAGGGTAGAAATGAGCCCAGACACAGACAGACCTCTTGTTTATCACAGCATGGAAAGGGTCCTGGTTTATTGCTCTTTACAGCTCAGCCATCCTGACTCCAACTATTCACTGACCCTGGCTGCAGCAAGCTCCTACTGTGGGTTTCCCTTGCAGCCTCTTACCGCTGGTTATTGCCTGCTAAACTATGACTGCATGTATTAGTTTGCAGACTTTGAATGCAGGCTTTTACCTAGCTAGACTATGGCTGCAGGTTCCAACAACAAGCTCTAACTGCACACCCAGACTGACCTCACAGCAGTGATTCTCTCTCCCCAGGATCCTTCTTCTTCATGATTCTCCAGTTTCTGATGATCCTCCCTCACCATCTAACACACTCTCTTTCATCACAGCTTATTGGATATAGCTGTGACTCATCAGGGCAAGGCTGAATTGGGTAATTAACGCAGCTGTTACCTATCAGGAGTGAGGTCCGCTGTATTCCTTTCTCCTACAGGGGAAGACCAACTGTCCCAGTGATCAGTGTGCCAAAGGACACTACTGAGACAGTAGTTCTACGTGACACCACTGTTTAGGGTTATACAGACATCATCTTGCTTCATGTATCTGGTCTTTTGTTGTTCTGTAATAGAGATTATTGTGTGGCCTCTGGAATGTGGAATAACTTTGCTGAATTGTTTTGTTCAGTTTTTCTGTGCTGTGAATATTGTTTGATGAATGTACAACGAACAGGACATCTTGGAACAACTCCATGTGATGGAGTTATCCCCAAGTTGTGACTTCAAAGCTTGCATGTTTAATGCATTTTTGACATAATAGCTGAGTTCTATAATATTATATCTCTTACAGACATAAATTAGATTATATCACAACATGAAACATATGTGCTATCTCTTGTTCTTATGTCTACCTTGCTTAGACATGCCCTGGAGAATCCTTGCACCTCACTAGGAATGACAAAATTGTAAGACCTCACATCAAAAAGGCTCAAAATATTTGCTATTTATTAAAATTCACTGCCAAATCTAGATTTTCAACAGCAGTGAAAATTCACACAAACAAACAAATAAAAATGAGTGAAAACTGGTCCTCACATGTCAGCAAGTTGGCCTAATTCTACCACACTGAGTAACCCCAAGGAAAAGGAAAAAACCTGGATATCAAAGTGTTGCCCGGCCAATTAAACTCAACCAGACACTTTTTGTTTGCCTGCAAGAATGAGATGTGGATGGGGTGAGCTTGAAGGAACTCTTTTAGGGCATCCTAAAAGAGTTGATCTCATTAACTTTTCCATGGGGGACAGAAGTTTTCTGTGGTATGTTATCTGATGCCCACAGTCCAGGCCAGAAGTAACCTCTTTTTTGCACCTGCAGCTAGCAGGATCTTTAGATCTTTAAAAGCACAAATTAGCTCTGTCACATTATGAGGGCTCTAGGAACAACTTTTCTTTAAAGGCGTTTTACTCTTCACTATTTTCTTCTTCTTTTTCTTTTTTTTTTCTTTTCTTTTTTTTTTTTTTTTTCTTTTTGGTTCCCAGCAAATCAAGCCTTAGGTCCTTTTCTTCCTTCCTTTTTTTCCCCCTTCATCTTTAACCCCTTTTCTTTGTCTCTCTTTTTTTTTTTTCTTCTTCAACCTCATTTCAGAGGTCTGACAGCTCAGATCTGTAATGGGTCTTCCTGCTGGACAGCTTTATAATTGGGAGTGCAGAGTTCTGAAAGCATGCCAGATGTGTCGTCATCAAACAGCAAAGTCCTCATTAGAGCCCGAGTTGTAAGTGCATGTGTATGTTTTCAGAAGAACTTTTCCATTAATGGCTAGTGGGTGTCCAGGAGCAAAGATCATTGTCGCTTTTGTAGCTGGCCTTTATATAAAGGATTTTACCTAGTGAAGTGAAATATTTTCTTTTGTCCCACTGTGTTTTCCATTGTAATGGGGACTTGTCTGTATCATTTGGTTGCTGAAGTGGTGCTTGATATGGCAAGAAACCACTCTCCAGATGTTAATTGCCCTTGGGTTGCATTATTTATGCAGGAGAAGCAAAAAAATGGGATGTTCCATTTTTTTTTTCCATAATTCTTCAACATGATAGCTTTCCCTTTATACTGTACATGCCTGAGCTGTAACATTTATCCAAAAAAGATGAATTTTCTTTTATTTTGAAAAGAGAGGGAAGGGTGTACAATGGTACCTTACTTGATGTCCCAGTCCAGATCTGCATCAAAATAATTTCATTTTTGCAAATAATTTAGAATTTCCATATCTTAGCATGTTAGTGAGAAGATAAGTGCAAATATCCTTTATCCAGACTGTCCTTTGGAGCTGCTTTGAGAATAAAATGTATATGAGGTAAAGTTCCTTGAATTGAAAAATATTTTTAGGTACAAAGTAATTAATTTTTTCTGTAGAAGAACTATAGTAGATAAGTGTATAGAGAGAACTCAAATGAACTGATTAGCTATTTTTTGGTGGGGGTTCCTTTTTTTTTTTCCTTTTAATATAATACAGAGATTTTTAAATAAGACTAGCAGAATGTCCTCTACCAACCTTTCTTTCTTTCTTGCAGAAAATGCTTGTCAAAACGGCATGCTTGTGTGAAAATCTATCAATTCTAATAAAATTCCATTATGAAGAAATCTGAGAAGACTGTTCTGATGAGCTTGTAATGGAACAGAATGTTCAGATGTTTCCATTTCAGTACAGCCTTTTCTGTATATCATTTTAAAGCTGTTCATAGTGTATAAAATCAAACATGAGCATTACAATGAATCTTTTCATTTTCTTTGAAAAAGCAGGTTTCAAATAAAAATCATTATTATTTTATTTCAGGCTCACATTCCCGAGTAAATTTCACATTTCTCCTATTATTATTATCCAGCTAAAAAGAGTGAAAATTATGGGAATAATGAAATTTTCTGTGTAACAGAAAATACATTTGCAGCAAGGTTCTACTTTTAAAAGTAAATTGGTCAAACCATGAGTGAGCAATTTTGTAGATACATGAAGTGGGGTTTATGTCATCTACTGTTAGATGTGAATAGTGCTAAGTATCCAGACTATCTCTGGGATCTGTGGAGAAAAAAAGGTGTTACCGTAGGATTTATCTCATGTATCTTAGAATGCCATGAAGTACTCATGGCATATATATAGTTATATATTCTGTTTGTTCAGAAAAGAAATGCAAAGAAAATATTATAGTGAGAATGACTTTGTTTTAAGAACAACACAGGACAGGAAGGGTTCTGTGTCTTATTTTTGGTCTTCTTCTTGTTAAAATTTGTCTCAAAACTCAAGAATTATTATGTTGTTTGTATTCCTTAGCACCTACTTTTGCTGTTCTGGATGGACCAGACCCCACACCCTGCTTAGTGCAATAGAAGTCTGACTGCTGTTACTGTGTCACTAAGAGCGTGCAATGCCAGGTGACAACTGTGGGGATTCTCAGGTAGTTTCAGAAACCTTAGTGAGATTTAGTTTTACCTTTTAGAACATGTTAAACAAAACTGAAAATGTCAGTGCTGTCCTGTCCTGGTTTAGGGAATCACCCTAGGACATATCCTCAGCCAACAGAGCAGAGAGAACAGGACATGTGTCGTTCACTCCTCCCACATGATCCTGATCCCAGCTGTAATAAAACAGAACAGCTCTGTAAGGATTTTGGATTCACACAATAGCAAGTAGGACCAGAAACTATTTTGTTAATAAAAGCATACGTGTGATTCACAGCAGTGAAAGATATGGTCCATTGCTCTTTTTGACTTTATCCTTACTCTTTTTTCTACTCTATTTTGTCCTTTCTGTCTCCCCTTTCTTTTCTTCAGTTCACTTGTGATTTACTACATTATAATTATATGTTGTCTTCTGACTACTAATAATTCCAATATCCTATCCATCCATAAGAGAGTAATTATTAGTTATAAAATGTTGCTCAAAACAAGGACAAACAGACTGTCTCTTTTTTATCTTTTATTTTATTTTTTTAAGCTGATTTTTGAAGGCATTCTTGGTAATGAATTTGCCTCATCCCCCAAGGAAACTAACAAAAAAAGAAAAGAAAAAAAACAAATGCCTACACAAAGGAAGAATGAGAATACAAAGAGGAAATTCAATACTGTGTATTAACTCACAAAGAGAAACAGTGAGTAAAGTGCTGGGCTTATCATTGACTGGAATGAAAAAAGATTACCCAACAAATCTATTCCTTCTGTTGATGCAGAGCTTTTTGTAGACTTGCACCAGAAATTAATCTGGACCAACAAAATTACTTGTATAAAAGAAGCACTAAAAAGAAAACCAGCAAACCACTTCAGAATGGTATTATTTCTTCATTTTATACGTACATAAATACGAGGATTAAAGAACTTGCATTATATTTATTCTTGACATACATTGTAAAGAGTACCACTATTTATCTTTCCACTCTGTTTAGAAATTCAGATTTTAATTATAAGACAGGTGTCGAAAAAGGCCCACAAATTTCATTCTTTTAGAAAAGCACGTCCTTTTAATAATTGTAAACACGCTGCAAATTTGGCCCACAGTGCCATAATGGATTGAGATCCACATGTCTTTTGCTAATAAGATCAAAATATGAGAGATATTCTAAAATGAATTGTTAAGAGCTGAATCTCAAGTCAGTTGAAAACAGTGGCAAATGTCCCAGTCATTTCAAATGTTTTGCCCCAAGCACCTTAGAAGCTTGTACCACCAGGACTCTGTGACAATAGGTTGAAATATTCTAATCCATCAAACTAAGTAGCCTCTCTAATACTGACAATGGATGGATACCCAGGTAAGATAAACATATAGTGGCATTTTATCAGAATACACTTTCAGTCTCCAATGCTAACTGCAATTTGCAGTGCAGAGATTTCTAAGATAAGAAATGGCCTTTTTATGTTAGCCTTGATGGCTTTTTCTTTCATGAAGGGCTTTTTATGAACCCATATAGATATTTAATCTTCAAATGTTCCTGCAGCAGGGAGTTCAACAACTCATGAGGCTTTTAGTCTTTACAATCAGAACACTCTTGATTTGTTAGATTTGTGTTTGCTTTTTAATGATTGAATTTGATGTCCTCTATTTTCTGTGTTGAAAAAAAGGTCATCAAATGTAATCTGTAAAGCATAAAGTCTGAAAATCTTCTTATTGACCTCCATGTCCTTTGTGTCGGGCTCATAATAATTTCTGCTAGAGTATCTCAGAAGAGGTCCGGCACTACAGTATACAACAGAAAGTTCAATACTTCTCATTCATTGCTTCTTAGACTGATTCTTCAATTAGAGACTAACTATGAGATGGTGGAATCCATGGACCATGAAAGAAAGTTAAAAAAAACTAACAGCAGGATCACAAGCCTGGATTTCAAGTCAGCAAACTTTGATCTGTTTGGGGATCTGCTTGCAGGAATCCCATGAAATACAGACCTGAAGTGAAAATAGGTCCTGCACAACTGGTCGATTTTCCAAAGGCTAAGCACTAAAATGGTTCATCTCAACTAACAGAAAACCTAGAAAAGGCATCAGAAAGCCTGCATGGGTGGACAGTAACCTGACAAAACTTAAGATATGAAAGTAAGTGTAGAAAAGGTTGATGCACAATCTGGTGCATCAGATCTAAGTTCATACTGAGATGCTAGGAAAGGCCACTCAGTGGAGTTGACTCTGCCAAGAGACATGAAGGATAAAAAGAACAAAAGGAGAATTTATAGATAGTTTAAGTTTGACTCTGAATAGAGTAGGGGATTTGCAATGTAGTGAAGGCTGAGGTACTCAACACTTTATTTGGTCTGTTTTTTAGTGGTGAGACTTAACATTAGGATCTCCAAGGCTCTTGAGGAAACCCCAGGAGCAGTGGAAAAGTCTGAGCAAGGAAGATTTACTGTTGATGGAGGAGGATCATTTTAAAGCATGTTTTTACAGACCGAACATACACATGAACTTGGGACCTGATGGAATGCACCTGCAAGCGTTGAGGTCCCGGTCAATGCCATTGTGAGGCCACTTTAAAATAACTTCTGAAATGTCATGGCATTTAGGGGAAGTTCATGAGGAAGCAAAAACCACACTTACAGGCAAGAAAAGTAACCAGGGGGATTTGAGGAACTGCAGAATGCTGTGTCATGTCAATCCTTTGGGAGATGATGGACAAAATACTCAGGGAACCAAACACTCAAGGGACAAGGAGATGGTTTGGAACAGTCAGTACAGGCCTATAATAGGAGAAATCATCTCTGACAAACCTGATAACCATCTAAGGTGAAAGGAATAATTTGATGAAAAAGAGAAGAGATATGAATCTTAGTTTTTCTTGATTATGTCAAAACTTATGACAAAAGTCTTCCACTAACAAACTGATTAAATATGGGCTAGTTAAATAGACAGTGAGGTAGTCTGAAATCTGCTTAACCTCTGTTCTTAAAGAGTTGATGATCAGCAAAATCCATGAAGGCCACTTACTAGTGGTATATCACAAGGGTCTTTAATGAGGGCCAATACTATTTAAAATCTGTATTAATAACTTAGATGATGGGAAAATGAACCTTCAGCGTGTTTGAATTACAAGCAGTGGGCACAAAAGGATATACAGTAAATTTCACTTAAACATAAAGAAAACTTCTTAATTGTGAGTGTGCTCAAATATTGCGTGAATTGTTTAAAGAAGTTGCATAGTCTCTATCCATGGAAATACTCAAAATCCCTCTGGACCTAATCTGACCCTGATTTAATGAGGGAGCTGGACTGGACAATCTCTAGAGATCCCTGTCAATGTCAGCTATTTTGTGATTGAGTTAAATTTCCAAGTGAGTAGGGGTTTGTGTTACCATTTTTTTCCTTCTTATCTCTGACATAGGTTAAGGGGCTGGCCAGAGCATAAACAGACCACATAATATGCTCAGGAGTGTTATTAATCCCTAGTTCATAAATGTTAATGACTTTCCTGCTCATGGCTAATCCAGACAGAGAAAAGTGGTTTTGAGATTAGAAGATAAATCCTTACTTTCATGGCAGGCCCAAAGGACTCTGAAGCATTTGGGAAAATGACATGTTAACATCAACACCAATTCTGCATCAGGATGCACCAGCACAGATTTATGTTCCTGAGAGGCATCCCATTTATCACGTGTGTGCTGCAAGATCCCATTTTGCATAGGTTTTTTCCACAAAAGTTCAAGCCATGTTAAGGCTGAGAATATAAAGAGAAAAAATATCAAGAGAGACTATGTAGCATGAAATGACAGATACCTCCTGTACCTGTTCTCTCACCATTCATTTCATTCCCTTTCACTTGTTATTTTGTCAGTGTGGACTGTGTTCTTGCAGTCCCCCAGACAGTTGAGTTTCGGCTCTCAACATGGACAGCTTGAAAGAAACCCAGGTTTTACAGTCTTCCCTGAGCAATTTGAGAAGCACAACTTCAGGAAAACAGACGTGTTTCTACTGGTATCTGAACAGTTGAGACAAAGGGAGAGATATCAGGCTGATGCATATTTGATCTGAAATTATTTATATGAATGTACATATTTTTTTGCATGTATATCTAAAAATACATGGAGATACATGCAGATATGCATATGTATATGCATAGGGGAATAAAATACATACCAGGTAGATATTTCAAAGTGTTATAGTAAATGCCTGTTCAGGCTATTATTACATTGGTTTGTGTGGTTTTGAGCATTAGGGGTAAGATTTTTTAACACTTTCATATTTCACCATCTCCTGTCTCTATCAAAGAGATGAAAGTTATGATGGGACAAAGGAAAAAATATAGCAATTGTCACAGCAAAGTAAAGCCACCCTAAACTTTTTAAGTGTCCAGGCCCAAGAACTGGCATCAGAGGATATTGGCACACTTCAATTTGAGGGAATGATATTGTGATGACAATAATAAGGGCCAAATTCTTGTGAAAATGACTAGATCTTCAACATGTTTACCAATACAAGCCTCAGGAGATGTCGATAGTTCTTTCTGACTTTTGCCTGCTAGTTAATGTAAATATTTCCTTTTTTAAATATTTATACATGACCCTCATGGCAGTCAGGGTTGGTGATGAGTAAGAATCATGAAGAGATCACAGAATAATAGAATTACATTGGAAGGGATCTTAGAGGTCATCCAGTTCCAAACTCCTGCCATAGACAGGGACACCTTCCACTAGACCAGGATTCTCAAAGTTCCATTCAACATGGGCTTAACACTTAAAGTTTTGGGCTATCCACAGCTTCTCTGGAATGTGGAGGTGTTCCCTATTTAGCCAAACTGACTTGGCACCTATCTGGAATAGAAACTGAGGCTGCTTTTTGCAAAATGCCATGAGTAAGTCAGTTTTAGGTTTCCAGATAGCCTTATCAATGGATGTGTCCAAAAACCCAAACATTCACAGCCCAGGAGCAGATGTTAATTCCTCAAGTCTTTTGTCTTTGTTGCTCTAAATAGAAAAAAAAAAAAAAAAAAGCCAAAATATAAGATAAAAGGTTGGTCAAAAATATAAATTGAAAAAGGGGGTTGTTTACCATACATATTCATTATCTTTTAAATTTTAGAACATATTTTGCACCACACAACCATCACAGTAATAACCATTACTCTTTTGCATGTTACAATACTGGCAATTAAAAAGCTTGAAAAATTAATGGCTGGAATGGTTCAATCCTGGAGACACCCCTAGTGCTTGGTGTAAACTGAAGTCCATCTGAACCTGGTACAGCCAACACTAAGAGTATGTTAACAAAATATCCCAGTTATGAGCATTCTGGTTTGTCTGGAACAGAAACTAAAATATAAAGAAAATTTATAATGGTCTCAAGTAAAATTATGTTTCCTCCAAGGCTCAGAACAATAAAAACAAGCAAACAAACAAAAATAACAACAAAAGAATAATTTATCAAATATACTAGGAGTAAAAAATATTTGAAGAGTGAAATATTTCCATTACTAAGTAGTAATAAAATGATAAAAAGGACAAAAAAAGATATATTTTATATGAGAAGTTAGGTTTCATATTTGAAAGAGGCAATATGAAGTACTTGTAGGAGATGAGGTCAATTAAGCACTTTTCAGTCCACCAGCAACCAATAAAGATAGAGAAATATTATTTCTAGGCATGGACCTTTACAGACCATGGGACTGAAATTCTCATATCAGGAATGTGAGCATGTGCTCTAAGTGCTCATCTTCCTGCTAATGTGAATTTGTATTATTTTTTAGAAAAAGAAAACAACAAAATAAAACCAAACTACCACAGGATTCTTATTAAAAAAAAAAAAAAAGCATTATTGTTCTATATATTTAAAAAAAACCCCCTAGATCTCAGTTCTGGGAAAGACAATGTAAAATTTTGCCAAGCACTCAGAAAATAGAAAATTGAATAGTATATAATTGGTAGAAAATTGGTAGAATATGATCAATAATTAATAGCAATAACAATAATAATAATGCTAGGTTCCATAGAGCAAACCTGGTTTAATGTTTGGAGCTGCTTACAGGTGTCTTCATAAGAATAACTGCTACAATGTCATACAATAAAGTATTTCTTATTTCAGCACACCATTTTTGATTAAAAATATGTACTTCAAAGTATCATCAACACACACCCACTTCTCTGTGCTATCCTGCCAGATGATTAACTGACAGCTGTGAAAAAAATATTTTTATCAATATGGAATCACCAGTGAATGAGAAAGTTAGAAAATTGTTTTGTGCCCATCAACATTTTAAACAGGAAACTGGAAGGAAATCTGAAGTCATTACTGGCGAAATGTGCAGATGACACATTATTTGTCCTTTCTTTAGCTGATCAAGGGATAAATATTAGCGATATCCAAGCAGCCATACAAAGGCATGTGGGCTACTTGGTAAACTAGTCTCTGCTATCCATGATATTTAGTTTTGCTCTGTTTGGTTCTTTAAATTCAATCACATATTTGGGAACAACAAATACACCCTAGACGCAGGACGCTGGAAACTGAAGACTTTGAAAAGGTTAAGTGTAAACAATGATTTTAAGAGAGGCACTGGCAGAAGAGAAGCTTGTGTGATGCTACGCTGCATAAAAAGGGAAGAAGTAGGAAAGAGTGGAGAAAATATTCCATTTCAGTGTTCAGCATTCATAGGGTTGAGACTAGAATACAATTGTGGCATCTGCATGAATAAAAATAAAGAGTTTATTAAAAAAAATGAGCTGGGTGCAGAAAAGAGCCATGGAAGTGATTTCTGGTCCAGAGAAACCGCTTCACAGAGAGAGACTTAAAGAGCTCAATCTGTTCAGCCTATTAAAATGAAGACTGAGAGGTGACTGCAGTACAGCGTATCAGTACCTTCACAGGGGAGGAACGCTGGGTATTAATGGGCTCTTTAATCTAGTGGGGAAAAGGCACATCAAGAACTAATGGCTGGGAGCTGAAGCCAGACAAATTCAAATTAGAAATTAGGCACAACGGAGGAGATGATTAACCAGAGTCACAAACTACTGAGGGAAAGTGTTTTCTCCATTGCTTGATATCTTCAAAATCAGAAAAAGAGTTTTGGGTTTTAAATTTTTCAGATCAGTCTTGGCTGAAGTTTTATTTCTGGATAAAAAGACATAGCTCAGCCCAGGTTCGTGCAGCTTGACATGATACAGGTTGGTGGGAGAGGTTTCTTGATGTGCACTGAGATGACAAAAAGCTAAGTGAATGTAGTTAGCACAGAGATGGGGCTGAGCTAACTAATCTGGCGCATTTATTAAAGCTCCAGTCTCAAGAGTCTTTTATGCATTCCAGTTGGCACAAGGAAATGCAGCTTGTCTTTTTTTTTTATGTGAAATATCCTATAGAAATATCCTTTCTTGTAAATAGGGATATGTTTTACATCCCTAAAGAGATGCAATATTAGCATAACTTTGTCCAGGTACATCAGACCTTTAGTTTCAGGGTTTACAGTTCACAAAGCTGTCTTCCAAATTTAAGGATCAATATTCTACTTTAAATACATATTTATGTGAATGACATTAAGTAATTGAACTTTAGATCTCCTTTCTGTGTCTTTTTGTCTGCTTTGGGTGTTTTGTGGGGTTTGTTTGTTTGTTGGTTCTTTTTGTTTGTTTCTTTGGTTTTTAATGAAATGCAGATGAAAAAATGGGAGACACAGTACAAAGGAACTAGAAAATTAGACTTGAATAAATTAATAAAATGTGAACTTTGCTGCTGGAGTTTTGAATTTGTTAGCCACAATGTCTCAAATATAGAGACTACTGCCATTTTCTCAACCAGTTATTCCAGGAAACCAATGTACCATGCACAAGTGTGGCAGGAGTTTTAATATGCTGCTAGACACTTACTACTTTTCTCATTACAAGAAGACAAACAGATACCAGGGATGATGATTATACAGACTACGTATCCTTCTATTATTTCCAGATGGTTCTGCTTTTTTTTTGTGATTTTAATGCCTTTGCAAAATCTATTTATTAAGAGTATGTGCTCTTCTTCTTTTTTCTTCTTTCTTTTTCTTTTCTCTTTTTCTTTTCTCCTTTTCTTTTTCTTTTATTTTTTGTTTGCTGATACCCCAGAGTGCTGTGCTGTGCTGAGGAAGAATAATGCCATTCACTTCATGCCCCAGTGCACTCTGGGAAGAAGCTCTGTCTAGAAGGAGCCAGGGGTCCTGGTGGACAAGAACCTGCTCCTCTATCCCTGAGCCAGCAGTGTTCCCTGCTGGAAGGCCAATGATTCTTTGGGGTGCCTTAGGCAGAGCACTGCCAGCAGTCAGGGAGGTGATCCTGACCCTCTGCTGAGCCCTGCGTCACGTGGAGCACTGTGCCCAGTTCTCAGCTCCTCAGGATAGAGGAGACATGGAGCTCTTGGAGAAATTCCAGTGGAGAGCTTACAAGGATGATGAGGGACTGGAGTGTCTCTGTTATGAGGAAAGGTTGAGGGAACTGGGGTTGTTCAGCCTCAAGAAGAGATGACCGAGAGGGAACCTCATCCCTCTCTGTCAGGGTCTGCAGGGAGGTGACCAAGGATGGACCAGGCTCTGCTCAGTAGTGTCCAGCACTGGGATATGAGGCAACAGGCAGGAACTGATGGCCACAAAGTTCCACCTGAACATGAGGAAGAACGTCCTCACTGTGCAGTGGCTGAACGCTGGGACAGACTGCCCAGAGAGAGTGAGGAGTCTCCCTCACTGGAGATACCCCAGAACAGTCTGGATGCAAGCCTGTGCCCTGTGCTCTGGGATGACCCACTGTGGTCACTCCAACATAACCCATTCTGTGATTCTATGCTTAAACACAAGTCTCTTCTTAGTATCTGGATTTGATATTTTCAGAGTGGTCAATATACTGCATTTTCCAGCAGATCTGAATTTTTTTTTCCAAAGCACAACGTAAGGAGTAGAAATAAAAAAAATGTGCTTCAATTTTGCATTCATTTCTTTGTGTACATTTTAAGAAGGACTACATTCCTGTTCAAAAATTGCTTAAAAATTTATTCAGTGTCTATGAGATTTAGTCTAGCTGTTTAATTTTTTTTTTAAGTGTTCATTGTTTAGGGTTGCCATTTCAATAAAAGGTAGTATTTATTACACTTCGAATTTTTGGACAAAAAAAAATGTTATTAAGTGTGGTTTCTTCTTTACCTTCTCACTACATTAGAGAGGATTCTGATTTCAGAATGGCCTTTTAAGACAAATAACGCATTTTCCTTTTTTTTTTCTTTTTTTTTTTCCTTTTTTTTTTTCCTTTTTTTTTTTTTTTTTTTTTTTTTTTTTTTTTTTTTTTCCCAGAATTCATGTTAAGTCATTTGAAACAATTGATGTCAAGGTTATAAAGAAAAAGTAAACATCAGATCATGACAGGAATATGGTTATGTGTGGAGTCCCCAGTTAGGTCTCAGTCTCTTCTGAGTTATACCCAGACCAAACACACACAATGCAATGGTGACACCAAAGACTTTACAGCTGAGGTAGAATTGGCCAGCAACTTCTACAGGAATAAATCTTTGATTTAAGAGTGTATGGATCAGGACTTCAATAAGAGTTTACAATGACCAGCTTTACTTTTGTGAAAAAGCCTTTGTGGCACGTGGAGAATATATTTTCAAAAGAATGAAGCTTAGGCTGAAGAGATGAGAAACGTGATAAAGGTGATGGGTGTTAGCAACATTTTTAAAGTTTGATTTTGTGCAAATGTTTCATGATTTTCAGTAACACCAGAAAACACTTGCAACAGTTCTCCTTGTTTCTATGCTGTTTCACTTTATAAGTCCTCAAGGAGTCAACTTCCCAAGGATTTAGGAAAACTCAATATATTCTTGAAAAATGAACTTGCTTAAGCCTGAAAACTTCTGCCTGAGATTACAAGTCCTGAACCAAACTGATATAAAACCCTCTGAAATGACCCAAAGAGAAAGTGATGAAACCTTACACATTTCAATAAAAATTTGTTTAGAATTTTCTATTTTACATGTTTTCCAATCAAATAAAATTTTAATACTAGAATATTTTTAATTTTATTTCATTTTGACACATGATTCACTGTAGAGAGCACAAGAGCATCAAAGTACAGTCTATACAGGGGGATGTGGAATTTCTTCTATTAACCTAAATTTTATTTTGAAAACATTAGAAAATATTAAAGGCATTATAAATAACAGATGCCCTTGAAGTGCAACTGGAGCAGTCCAGGCTGGACAGTGGGAAAATACCTGCTATTAGGGATTGTGCAGTCCCAGAGATAATCACACAGGAAATGGAAGGAGTTTCTACCCCTGAATGTTTTCAAGTCCAGGAAGGTAAAAACGTGCCTGGCCTAACACAAAACTGTCTTACTTCAAATAGGTAGCTGGACTAGAGGTTTCAAAAGATATCTCCCAACCAATGTATTATATAAGTAGCTAAATAATTGCAACATGTACTGGATCACTTCTTCTTTTAAATTAAATTTGTTAATCAAGGCTTAATAAGTGATATAAAATAAGTCATAAGGACAGCATAATTTGTGTATTAAATATTCTAAGACCCCTTAATTCAGTATTTCACATCTTATGTTGCTCTATAGAAAGCAAAAAAGTATTTTTTTATGAACAATACTAAATAATCTGGAGGTAGAAGGAATTTCTAAAGACACATAAGAAAAACATTTTTCCAGGATTATAGAATCATTTAAGGTGGAAATAACCTTTATCAAGTGCCACAGCAGACCCAGCAGTGCCAAGCTCACATGTCCCTAACCTCCATAACTGGATGGTGACTCAACCCTAGACACACTGTTCCCATGCTGGTCAAATTCTTCTTTTGATGAAGAATTATTTCCCTAATATCCAATTTAACCTCACCTGACTCAACTTGTGGCTGTTTCCTCTTGTCCTACTACTTGTTACTTTTAAATGTGTTTGTTTTATTTTATTTTGACTTTATGAAAAAACAAAAAAAGTAATCTGAATAAAAATAAAGTTTTAGTGTCAATTTTGTTATGATACCACATTTTGACGTATTTTAGAATGAAACGTTATAGCTTTCAATTTCCAAAATATCATTTTTGTTATTCCCTTAAAAGATTAATCCTCTCCTTCCTGCTGCGTCTTCAAATAAAAGAAAAAGTTTAACTTTTTTATTTGATTTTTTTTTTGGTGATCCATTTGTGGTACTTTTCATTTTGCATATTTATATTTGAGAGAAATATATTAAAATAATGAAAACAGCTTCATATTGATGCATTTTCCTTCTCTCCAACTCTGTAGTTTTTTATTTCAACCTTCAAGTGCAAAAACAAAAAATAATTGGTATTCTAGCACTTTTACCAGTTACTTATTGCATTAAGCAAAAATACAAATTATTATCCAAAATATCTATATTAAAAAAATGCTTTACCAGGTTGATTTGGAGTGTGACCTTAGGTCTTCAGTATCCACCTTTACATAAAAAAATAAAAATTGTAGTTTTCTACCACAGTCTTTCAAAATTTATACATTTAGAGTGCTTAATACCATATAGAGTTATTTCTAATTTACAGCAGTATGACTCTCCTAAATACAGTGATTTTTATTGTGATTTACGCCACTGTTGCTGAGTTCTGAATCACAACCTTGTCCGTATTTATGGTTTTCACAATCCCTTTGGTTGTATGTAATTTTTACAGTAGAATAAAAATAGCAGACCCCTACTTAAAGGACCTTATCATCATAGATCCTTAATTACAGCTATGTTAAAGTAACCTCTACAGTGGCCCACGAGCCAAAGCAACAATAAATAAAAGGGACTGTAAAGTGAGTAGCTTCTTCCAAAGGGAAATGTCAGCCTGCGCAAGGAAATGTCACCAGCGCAATAACATTTCCCTCTGCAGCACAGGGTGGGAGCAGAGCAGAGAGAGGAGCTGGTGCTTTCTGGGAGGGTGTGAGTGGTGAGAGGCTAGGAACTCACAGGACAAAGCAAACGGAGTTGCCAGGTGGGTGACCTCCTCCCCTGGAGGGAGTGGACTATCAGACTGAGCCAACCAAACTGCAGACTCTGTTCTGGAGCCTTGGAATGAGGCTGCTGCATCAGTTGGATATCAATGCCCCATTTGAGTACTATTTATTTTAATTCAGACACTACACAGCCTTCCCCGGAAGCAGAAGATCTTTTCTTCCATCAGATGTGTTCCTGTTTCTGCAACAGCTGACATGGCAATGTCCATCAACAGAGAGTGGACGTGCCAAAAGTTCACCAGCCTCTGCCTTCTGGGTGAGGTGGTCACGTATAATAGGATGAGAACACTGTGGCAGAATGCCGCTGTCCTACAAGAAGCCTTGTACACGAAATATAGAGGAAGTTACCTCATTTTCCTACAGGCAGCAAATCTATCAGCAGTATTTACTTTCTTTCTAAATCCCTTTTTCCATCTCCAGTAAACTGTGGTTTCAGTTTTGCTCTAGATCCTGTTTGATTTTGCCCAACCTCCCACCACATGGGCTGCAGACACAACCCTTTAGTCCTAGGTTTGAAGAACCACACTGGGCCAGACAGCTTCCCTCTTTTGCCTCTCATGTATCCATCTTTTGGGATGCTAGATTGCTAATCCCTTGTTATTTTTGTTGCAGGAAGAGGTCTTCTTGCTTCATTTGTTGAATCTGAAAGACCATGCCTAACAGAGTGTATGGCTTTAATGAACTCAGTGATTATCTCTGTTCGAGAGCAGATGTAAGAGCTCTTGGTGCAGTAATGCCAGTGAACAAAACACTCAGAACAAAAAGAAAAAGAGAATCTGACAATTCCAAGCAAACGTTAAGCTTAGTACCTGTAAAAAGCAGTAACGAGGCAGGTGAAATTTAGTTAACCAACAATTTAGTTAACACAGACTGAAACATATTCAGCCACAACCCTAAGAAAGACAGTTTAGCTAGTAATAGGAAGTAGGACTTACAGAGCGATTTTTTAGGCTGAAGATGAGAATTTGCATAGTGAAACATAAACTGTAATGCATTATATACTACACATAAATGAAAAATAACCTCTGGTCAACAGTAGAAGGCATATGATTCCCTCTACATATGGTTTTAGCAGTAAGAATGAAAGGTTTGCTGGGACTTTCTTTCCCTCCACTATCTAAGGTGCAATGAGAATCAGACCCTTTGCTTAGGGGGAAATCAAAAGGGAAATCAAACCCAGCAAATGCCTCTGGCCCTTCCCCTCCAGTCTGTGCCACATCATATAACTAAAAGATCCAGCCTTACATCTCAGAAGCACTAACCTTTTGAAGTTGCTCAGAGATGATATCTGCTGGCAATGTCCTTTAACCAATTTTAACTGCCAGACTTTTCACCTGGAAAAAACGGCTTCATTTTCCCAGCAGAGGGAAACATTTTTTTTCTTCCTCTTTCTCCCCCAGCTCCTTTGCATCTTTTCAATTTATGAAATGCTTTGGGATCATTCTGGGAGAAAAGCTCCATGCAGTATAACCACATTAGCTTGTAAAGCAAACAGAAAAAAAATGGCCTGTTGGTCATAAACAAGCTGTCTGCAAATTTTTCTTCTGCTATCTCTGCACTGGATCTTATTCAGGACTGCAAGATGTGGTGGTTTGTTTTATACTGATGGGCACTGTTGCCAGGGATTCCATCCCAATATAGATGTTTGTAATACACATCTTGTGTCAGTCTCTTCAGTCAGTTGTCGGTAATAGAGTTTGAAAGGCATATAGTGACAGTATAAATGCATATGGTATATCTGAATATTTTGTTGGAAGGATGATGGGTCCTGGCTGCTTAGGATGCTACATGGAATCCTGTACAACCTGCATTTTTACCAGCTCTGTCTCCCTAACTGGAAACGAAAACAAGCCATGCTGGTTTCTCTTTACTGACAGTGGAGTGAAATCTGGAGGTCAATTCATCTGACCTGCCTTTGACTTCTATCTTAGAATGAGATGAGCATTCCTTTCTACTGACTGTGAAAACATGATGAGCTGAAACAACTGGAGCTCTATGCAATTCCTCAAACTTAGGCCCTGCCTAAGTTTCTGATCAACTTCTGCTTTCTGGGTGCAGCATCCTTTTGAAAATATGTGGTATCTGCCAACCATTTTAGCTGTCTCAGCCTAGGGCACTTAGAGTGTTACCACTTTTTACATGAGCAGCTGAAAGTCCCAGGTTCAGCTCAGTGCTGGGGTACCTTTTCAGTAGACTATAGGCAGTTGGTAAGGTACCACATCTTGCTTCCACTGGCAAGTGGTTCCAGACATCTCCATAAAGTCCTGCTCCACACAGGCCAGCTCTGTGTGGGTGTCTCCAAAATGCAAGGACACTCCAAGTGTTGTCAGACTTCTATTTTCAGGCAACTGACTCAAGCCACTATGTATCTAAATTTAGGTATTTGCATATGAGCCAGGTGTCTAAGCTTGGAGAGCTATTGCTTGACCAGATATAGACATTTGCTTCATCTCTTTGTAAACCACTAATTGCATTGACTAGACCTCTACTCTCTTTAATGGATACCTGGCCATTTATCTCGCATGCAGACATCTAAAATTAGATGTCTTAATCCCTGAGCATAATCACACCACTAACTTTTAGATTCCTAATTAAGATAAATTAATTGAAAACTACAAGACCTTTACACCATTTCTGAGCTTTCTTCGAGCTTTCATCTACCCTTAGTTGGAAAGAGTAGATGACCACACTGCTTTCTTCTTTGATGAAATACAGGAATTGGGAAAAACAAACAAACAAACTAACTAACAAACAAAACAAAACAAAACAAACCAAACCAAAACAAAACAAAACAAAACAAACAAAAAAAAGACAAAAAAAAACCCACGACAAAAAAAACCCCAAACCCAACAAAAACAAAACAAAACAAAACTATTTTAAAAATCAGAAACTGGGCTTTTCTTCTTTTCTGAAGAAAAGAAACTAGCAGCTTCATGCACACAGAAATTTACTTCTTCATTCTGAAGGTCGTGAAATACCAATCAAAGCCTCAAAAGATGGATTGCTCTGTCATCAAGCTAAGTGTGTCAGGGGAGGTTTTAGTTGGATAGGATATCAGGAGAAGGTTCTTCTCACAGAGGGTGGTTGGGCACTGAACAGGCTCCCTAGGGCAGCGGTCAGGGTGGGATTCTTGGGTGTACCCTGTGCAGGGCCGGGAGTCAGATTCAGTGACCCTTGTGGGTCCTTTCCAACTCAGGATATTCCCTGATCCTGTAATTCCATTAAGAGATAGCTACAGAAGTGGCTTATTTTCTCCACCTGACTAGTAGTACTGGCCAGACCTGACAGAGAATCCTTTCTAGGTAACTTTACCACCAGAGCTTCATGCCAACACTTAAAAGTCTTGTTGAGCTTGAGCAGTGTGATCTAAATCAGATCTTCTCTGGCTGCTATGGCATGAGAGGTGAGCAAAGTAACATTCAGCTCTATGCAGTTGCATGTGTAGACTTTACCTTGTTGAAAGAGTTTACTCCAGCTTTGGCAATTTGGGGGGTTTTGTGCTTAATTTTTGGAGTCGCTGTTGGGGGATTTGTTTTTGTTTGTAGTTGGGTGGTTTTGTTTGCTTTTGTTTTTATGAAATATCAGGAGACAATTTCTTTCCTTGTTAAATAAAGAAGGTAAAAAGTTTTGACTACCAACTTCAGATAAGTCTGGTGAAGTTGAAAGACTGTAATCATGACATCAATACTAAAAACTTTCAGAAAGAAGAACATGCAGAGGGACAGGGTATGACACAAATGTCAAAAAATATCCAAAACTTGTACAAGAATTGAAAGTGCTCATTCTTACATAATTAGAGGTTATTTGTGCCTCACTACAGAAAAAAAATGTCCTTGGAAAACTGGCTGTTTCAAGACCAAACAGTGTTTCTTTATGTAAGTTATTGTTTGGTTGGTTTTTTGTTGTTTGTGAGTTTGGGGTTTTTTTGGGGGGGGTGGTGTTTGGTTTTGGTTTTTTGGTTTTTTGGTGGTGTTTTTGGGGGGTTTTTCGTTTGTTTGTTTGGGGTTTTTTTGTTGTTATTGTTGGGTTTTTTTTGGTTTTGGTTTTGGTTTTGGTTTTGGTTTGGGTTTTTTTTTTCAGAAATGGCATGATAGCATTCATGTGATTTCATTCCTTCAAAGTGACACATATTTTCCATTTCAACAGCTATGGAAGATAGTGAATACAAATGTTTCAAGTTTACATGAAAGGAACTGAGACAGAGAAGGCCAAACCAGAAAGGCATTTAACCTCCTTCTTCCTTTTGAAATTATCATACAGCAATATCTTTGGAGATGTAGCTATAAACTTTAAAAGCAATATTCAGAGTACTCACTTTCACATCATAATGGCCAAAGATCAATTTCATTGATTCTATGCTAGCTGTTGAACAGGGAGAGCTCCTGATTCTCATGTCAGAGGCTCTGTGAGATCTGTTCAAGGGTCATCTACAACCTGTAGATGTTTTTAAGGATAAGAATTCATTGTGAAAATGGCTCCCTCCTTGCTCCTCATACATTGATTCACTCGGGTTGTAAAGATCATTTTGTTCCAACCCCTGCCAAGGGCAGGGACACCCTCCACTAGACCAGGTTACTCAAGGCCCCATCCAACCTGGCCTTAAACATTTCCAGGTTCTTCCACAGCTTGTCTGGGCAACTTGTGCCAGTGCCTCACCACACTCCCACTAAAGAATTTCTTGCGAATATCTAAACTAAACCTTCCTGCATCACACTGCCTATACAATAGTTTGGCGCTACATGGAAAGAGATGAAAGGTCTCTTTCCAATACACCAAAAAATGTTATTGAGAGGATGAGCCATTCACAGCTCCAGTTCTTAAAAAGCAGAATGCTGATGAACCCTCTGGATTACATTCCAAATTATTCGTTTAATGGCCACTGCCATACCTCTACAGAAAATACAGGCACAAATCAGTCTGTACCAATCAGCTGAGGGCCTGATATTTCTGGACATTTTGGGGGTTGTTTTTTCTTTCCTAGTTATGGGCAAATAAATTCTTTTCAAGTTATGCCTTGAATAACAGAGTGGTGGGAGGCATTTCATATTTAGAAATTTTTTGAGGAAGTCCATGTATGTCATAGGCCTGACTTCACCCTAATGCTGCAGGCCAGGCAACTCATGATTGTCCTGTTCTTTCTGAAGTCAGGCATCATGGAAATCTGCAGTGAGATTTGTGAGGCTCTAAGCTTAGACAATCCTTTGAAAACAGCTTCCTGGAATTTAAGGTTTAAGTTCATTCAAAGCCCCATTTGGACACTGAAATAAACACTCTGGACCACATCTCAAGTGCTTTGTTCAAGGTCATCTGAGAGGAGTTCAATGGATCTTGGAAATGAGCCCAGATCTCTGCTTAACTCTAGCCATAGATCCATCCATTTTCATTCCATAGCAGCATAATAGGGATTTGGAAAACTACTCTAAAACCTTGAGAACTGAATAGATATCAAAATCCTTCTGTATGTATTTGGAATCATCCCACAGATTTCAGTGCAGGAATATATTCTTTCTTATAACAAATTGAATTGCTAAATACGTATCGAAATCTCTCATTACTTGTTAAAGTAACTACAGCTTTCTCATAAATATTGTAGAGATACATGCAGAGGGTTAAAAAGTGACAGCTCAGTGGTCTGGAATTAAATCTGTTGCAGGTATATAATTTAGTGTGACATTAATTGGGTAGTGGGGAAGCATAAATGAGGAACACAATGCGTACACATTGGAATTTTTTGTTAAAGAAAGAACACTGCAAATGCTAACCTCAGCAGCCCAAAATCAAAGAGACCAGAGAGGGAGGGGAGGAAAGAAAAAACCCCAAAAACCCCAATTTCCTCCCCCCCACAAAAAAAACCCCAAAGCAACACATAAAACAATATACAACCAAATAATTGTGTCTTATTTCTTTGGGAAGAAGTTAAAATTAGCTACCAAGGATTAAGATTTTCAGCTGAAAGAGATCACTTTAGCTCTGAAAATGTAGGTTTAGCTGATTCTAAGTCGTTGCAGTTCAGCTCATCTTTGTAACAGTATGTCTTGGGGCAAGCAGAGGGCAGCTGAACTTTGTGTACATAAGTTGTGACCACACACAGCCACTCACTCACTCCCACACCAGCAGGACTGGGGAAGGGACTGGAAGAGTTAAAAGCTGGAAGACTCATGGATTGAGATGAAGATAGTTTAATAGGGAAAGCAAAAAAACCATGCACACAACCAAAGCAAACCAAGAATTAGTTCACTGCTACCCACGGTCAGGCAGGTGTTCAGCCATCTCCAGGAGAGCAGGGCTCCACTATGCTCAACTGTGACTTGGGAAGGCAAACTCCAAATTATCCCCTCTCTTCCTCCTTCTTTCCCCCACTTTACATGCTAAGTATGATGTCACATGGCCTGGAATATCCCTTTAGTCACTCAGGGTCACCTCTCCTGGCTGTGTCTCCTCCCAGCCTCCCAAGCACCTCCATTCCCTCCCTGGCCTGGCAGTCCGAAAAGCAGAAAAGGCCTTGGCTCTGTGCAAGCCCTGCTCAGCAATAATAAAAACATCTCTGTGTTATCCACCCTGTGTTCAGCACAAACCCAAAGCACAGCCCCACACTAGACACTGTGAAGAAAATTCACCTCACACCAGCCAGAACCAGCACACCCACTCTCTGTTTTGCCCTCACTGGCTAACCAGTGTTGACTTGTAGAAAATACATGATGCATAGATTAAAGCTGGCAGAATGGGTGAGATCTTATGGAAATTGAATCATCAAGGAGAACACAGTAACTGGGCAGTACAAGTCACATGAATAGCAAGAGGATCATATACTTCAGTCTCCTCTCAGGAAAACTTGTTTTAGCCACTTTCATGACAAGAATTAAATTAAAAAAAAAAAAAATCTACTGTACAGAGAAAAAAAATTAGAAAAACCTTCCCAACATTGCACATTCTTAACATAGCTGAATGGATTCCTTGCACCACAAGAAAACAAAAAAATACAAAACATGCAATTTGCCACTACAAAAGAGCAGAAGATACAATGATTGTTGCCAGTGTTGTAAGTCTCTTCTGCCCTAATTGCATATGTGTTATTGCTGGCCTAGAACAGGGCTTTCTGTACTCTTTTTAATTCTCTCTCTTTATCTCTCACTCTATTTTTTTGAGTCATTAGACATAGAATGTGCTGGTTTGGGTATTCAACTGTGTGTTCAGGCACCGACCTGGATGATTAAGTCAGTTCACCTATCTGCTATTCCTCTGGGTTCTTCCTTGACTTTTATGTTCAGGGTAGGGTCTGTCTTGTGTATAATACATACTGCTATGGGACCTTGGTCTCTGCTAGGGGTATTAAATGTTGCTCCCACACAGACATTAAGTGTGCCTGCAGTTAGGTAATCTTACAGCAGGTAATGCACAGGTAATCTTACAGCAGAAACTGGGGGAAAATAATAAATTCAATGCCCTACCATATTAATTTGCACAGCCGCAGTTTTGGAGATTAGTCTTAAATTATTTTGAATTGCAAATCCAATTGGACTTTAATTATGACTATGACATCTACTTTGTGGCACACAGTTCAGTCTGTACAGCCACAGTCTATGTTAAATTACTATAATGGTGCTGTAGATGATGCAGCATAGCACAGAGCCTTGCCCTATATCTGTAGACAAAGACATGAATGCACATGCACATTTTGACTTGGAACAACCTCTTAATAATACAGATTTATTCTCCTTTGGTTTTGCTTTTTTGGCTTCCCTTCACTCCACATACAGGGTAGCAAGGACTCAGTGACTTGCTGGAAGAAATCTGTAGAGTATGTTAATTTCTGTGGAACTTAGGCAGCCTCATAAGTCTTAGAGATTAATAAGAATCTGGGAAGTATCTATCTTCTGGTGATGCTTTCATTTGCGCAGTAATAAAGCTCGCCTTTCTTGTTTAATAAAAACAATGAGGAAACAAATGGGTGTGCAGGCATTGGAACTTTTGAGGAATTAATTCAAAAGCACGGAGGAAAGTTTTTTATCATGCTGTAAGCACCAGAAAGGTGAAAATTACTCTTCCCTAAAGCTCTTACCCTCTGTATGCCTTATCTCCAAGTTACACCAAATTTAAGGCAAAGCCCTCAGAAGGTGCAAAGTGTCTCTTAGAAAGTACCGATCATTTTCCTGAAAGGTGATGGGGACATTTCAGTGAGACCATCAGCAGCCTGGGAGAATTTGGCATAATTCATCTTCTAACCCTTGCCCACTGGAGTGATTTCCTAGTAGAACATTCTCTCTCCAATCAAACAATGTTCCTGTGGAAACTTTCAAATCAGAAAATTTTGAGGCTTTTTTTTTTCTTCTTTCTTATAATTCTCTTTTGGTTTTGGAGAGATGGTTGTGATTTTGCCTTGCTGTTCCCTTTATCCTCCCCCCTTAGAAAGTTTTTGTCACTTTAGCTTTCTCTGCACAGACAGGAAATTGATGAAAGTAGGAGTCTTGCAGCAGGCAGGGGGCCAGGGGCTGATCACCCAGCTCCTGCCCAGCTCCCAATCTCCTTACAGCTCCAGCTGCCAAAGAGGCACAAACCCAAGTCACTTAGCATCCCCACATCTCCTGCAACTCTGGCTGCCAGAGAGCTGGAGCAGAGTGAGAAGTTGCAAAAGTAATTAGCTTACCCCTCAAAAAACCAACTTTGCAAGTTAGTACAATTTTGATTCATT
Organism: Phylloscopus whistleri; assembly: GCA_017589585.1. Lineage (NCBI taxonomy): Eukaryota > Metazoa > Chordata > Aves > Passeriformes > Phylloscopidae > Phylloscopus > Phylloscopus whistleri. The sequence continues at coordinate 1,302,217 of JADMLD010001003.1, read as the reverse complement.
TAGGCAAAAAGATTTAACAAAAAAGAGAGATATTTCAAACCCTTGTTTTCCTTTGATGTACATTACTGAACTTATTATATTAAAAGTGGCTTTGATGTCTTAGGAGCTGCACCTTTGTCAGCTGGGGTTACACACTGAGACAGTCCTCTTGCTGTGACCAAGAGCTGACCAAGCCTCCCTGCAGCCACCAGTTCCCAAACTCTGTTTCAGGATGAACACAGCTGCCTACAGGGGTCATATTCAGTAGGGAATGAAAAGATAGTGGAGCAATTACTTACTCAGGTTTCTGAGTCTCCTTGTCTTGCTGCTATGGCACTTGGTGGTCTCAGAAATGGTCCTACTCTTGTCTTTCTACAGGGAGAAGTTCTCTTAAAGAATACTGGCCAATCTGTATTTGTTCTGCTTCTCAAGCAAGCCATTACTTCACCACTTATGGCCCACATGGATGGAAATGTCACATACAGAATTGTGGTTTGATTGGTGTTGCATGCAGACATTGCTGTCTTTCTGGTTCAAGGACAGACTGGATGTTTGGTTTCTTCTCCTCTCAGCCCTGTTCCCAAAGTGAATTTTGTCTAAATGTCAGTAATGTTTCCTGTTTATCTCACTATGACAACCTGAGAAATAAAATTAGTTGAGATATTATTCTTCCCTGCAACAGTTTCATCCAGTCTTACTGTATAAATCTAAAAAATTTACTTGATGGGCAGGACTGTCCTGTGAGTTGCTGAGTTTTGTTCTTATTTTGTAGCTGGACCCCATGTTAACTGCAGTCTTTATCTTCCACATAATTCGTGCAGTGGCACCTTTAAGGGACATCCAGCTCTTCCTGGGTGGAGAATATGCAGAATTCTTTGCACTGGTAGGAACAGAGTTACAGTCAGGAAGCTTTTGTCTTTGCTTCTGATCTGGAGCTGACACTGTGGAACAGGTCTGGGTCAGGATATTATGTTTGTAATCATATTACAGTGGATCTGTTTGGACCCTGACTTTAACCTTCACTTAATAAAAATGTGCTCTAGCCACAGGCTATGAGTTCTCATGACTAGCAAAGGTAGGGACCTTTGCAATGTAATAAAAACAGGGAGGAAATACTGTGAGATATAGCACAGGTTCTGCTCCCCCTCCCATCTTCTTAGATGCTGATCTGAAATCTTTGTTTTAGAAATAAACACTTCGGAACTTAAATCAGTTTTTGTTTAATCAAACCCACTTTTTAAATATTCTTAAATAAAATACTACTATAAATGGGTAATTTTACATGAAGTGGGAGAGAGATAGTGCAAGAACCCACAGTATATCAGACTGAATTAGTTTTTCATGCTACAAGATGTAAACAAATCTATTTAATTAGAACACCTTGTTCTTATTGCATTCAGAGTAATTTTTTATACAGGAAGAAGGGGAAAAAAAAGGGTTTGGTAGCAAATTTCTACAATACTACAAAAAAAAATCTGAAATTATCATCTCCCTTGGTAAAATGGATATTTTCTACTTGTTGTAGATAATAGGGTCTCAAAGTCAACTACAAAGATGATCCTTGAGCCAAGTACATATATTCCTAGAGACCAGCTTTGATTTGAAACTCTTCCTTTCTACTTCAGTGGAGACATCCGATGTGTGATCATGCAGGGGGAAGCTGGTCCTTCAAGTAACTTGTTTGGGTTATGCATACCAAGACCAGACTTCACTCACAAAACTTCCTGCCTCTGCCAAGGCCATGAGATTTCCATGCTTGCTCACCTCTGGGGAAATCTGTCCAATTTTCACCATTATTCCATAGGTGTAACCCAGAAACGATAGTGACTTTTCTCTCTTTGCAGTTCTTTTCTCTGCTTTACAAGGCAAAATGGAATCTGGAACAGCATCAGGAGGAAGAAGAGAGGCTGTGTGCTCGAGGGCTTTATTAAACTCCATAAAAACTCTAAGAACACCCTTCTCGTTCCTCTCTGGTAGCCGTGCAAGGAGCCCACTTGGCTATACAGGCTCATTAGTCACAACAGAGAGGCAGCACAAGGTCCCACAGTGACAAGCTGCCACCTAAATCTAGGTAATGTGCCGTGCTAAAATGCTGTACACTTGCTCGCAGCAAGATCTCAGTTCCTTGCTTAAGGTGATGTTTCCTTTTCTTTCTGAATTCTAGACTTGGATTTACCACCCTTGTGGGCCTGTGTTTTCTTTGATACACATTTTTAAAACATGTAGCTTCCTGCCCACACACTTCCAAAGCCTCAAATAGGCAGCAGAGGCACACAAATGTTATCTGGGAATATTATACCAGACCTCTAGATTCAGTCACCACATGGAGACTCTCAGGCCAACACAGAGGTAGGTTGAGCTATTAAACACCCACATGGGTGTCTTTCCTCTCCTCTGTCCACAATAGCCAGGTCTGTTCCACCAGACTACTGCTACAAAAAAGATTCCTTGACTGTGTTGTGGTAGAAAGACCTCATGGTGGGATTTTGGGGAAAAACAGGGAGTACTTTCCTGAATATCTTTCCTGAATAATGTGACCTGTCTGAGCAGAGCTGCATAACGCTGTCAAGGATGACTTCATCGTATGATGCCATCTGTTTTGGTTCCTAGTATACTAGACAGTCATGTTGCATACTGGTCCAGAAGTATATGGATGTAGATTAAAGGGAACTTCAGTAATAAGGGAATTTTTATATTTTTTTCTCTCTTACTGTGGCGCCTGGAACGAATATCTTCTTTGCATTTGTGGAAGGCGTCCCTGCCCATGGCAGGGAGATTGGAACTAGATAATAATTAAGGTCCATTTCAACCCAAATCATTCTATTATCTTTTTCTCCTCCCACCTTTCCTTTCACCTTGCCGTTTATATGACCAGTTCTTCAGGACAGTCTGTTTTGTTCTGTAGTGATGTCCAGTGGACCCCCGTCTCATCTAAACTGTCCAGAAATGGTAGTAGCCTGTAATCACAATAATCACACTGAAAACAGAATGCCAACATTTTTGTATCAGTGTGATGGCTGTTTTGTATTCCTCTGGCTTTGTCCCCTACATTAATGATGCTTAGAGGCAAAACAAAAAGCTGATCTTCTCGCCACTGTTAAACACTATCAACAACTTTTAAACAGTTGTTAGTGAACTTAAGTGCTTGTGTAAGTGAGTAATTAACAGTCCTGGCTTAATAAATATCTCAGATACTGGCACACTACGTATGGGAAAACTGTCAGTTATGCCTGTCTTCAAAAATCTCCATCTGGAGAAGCAGCCAAGCAGCACACAATGACACTGCTGTCCGAGCCATCCTCCTCACTCCCGCCCAGAAGCCACAGCCCTCTTTATCACTCGTCGAGTCTACTCTCTGTTATCCAGCCTTCTCTCCTCCTATTCCGCTTGTGGCTCTCCTCTGGTTTCCTCATACTCCTCCAAAAATATTCCATGCACTTCCTTCCTAACATCTGTCCTATTTTCTCATCTGTCCTCAAAAGACAAAGCACTGCTCTGTGCATCAAGAACAAAAGCAATTTACAGAAACAATATGATATGATATCGTCAAGGAACACACCATGCCCATCTGCAGTCCTCGAAGAAACGCTGTATTCAGTTCGGGGCTCCTCAGCATGAGGAGCTTCTGGAGAGGGTCCAGCAGAGGCCATAAAGATCTGAGCATAAGGAATCTGGAGCCTCTCTCTTAAGAGAAGAGATGTGAGAGCCGGGCTGGTTTAGTCCAGCAAAGAGAACACCGAAGGGGGACCTCATTAATGTATATAAGGATCTCAGAGGCAGGTGTCAGAGGATGGTGCCAGATTCTTTTCAGTGGTGCCCAGTGACAGGATGAGGAGCAGTCGTCACAAACTAAAACACAAAAAAGTTTCACAAAAACCTCAAAAGTATAAGGGAAACCTTCTTTGCATTGAGGGTGGTAAAGCACTGGAACAGCTGCCCAGGGAGGTTGTAGAGTGTCCCTCTCTGGAGACATTCAAACCCCACCTGGATGTGTTCCTGTATCATCTGCTCTAGGTGCCTTAGTAGGGAGTTGGATTGGGTGATTTCCAGAGGCCCCTTCCAACCCCAACGTTATTATGACTCTGTGAAATAGAAACCAGTGTGAGCTTATGGCAAAATCTGTGGCCCGAAGGGCACACTCTATTGCTAAAGTGACCCAGCATAAAAAGACAATGATGTCACTAGAAAACGATGTCCCTATATGAGATTATTCACATTTGTGTGCCCTTTCCAAGCTCTGGAAAGGTAGGTAAGTGTTGTTATGTCTATTTCACCTGTGAAACTTTGGTGTAGAAAGGTTATTTTGTCCAGATTTATAAAAGACATTTTATGGCAGAACAGAGACATTAATTCAGTTCTTTTTGCATCTTGATCACTGCTCTTTATTTCCTCTCTCACCGTGATTTCTACTCTCTAAATTTTCATTAATTCCTAGGAGGTAAATTTTTTTTTGTGAGGAAAAAAAAGTCTGTTTCTTTACTGGCTGCATGAGGAACATGGTTTAATCAGATGATTTTCAAAACAAATCCCAAATGCCTTTCAGAGACTTATTACCTTCCCTATGGTCTTACTTCTGAGTATTTACCACAGGGAAAAAAAGCAAACAAACAAACAAAAATCACTCATTTGCTTCTCTCACTGATCTTCAGTTCTTGCCCCATGATGCCCCTTCTGCTTGGACCACATTCCTGGAACTGTTCTATCGTCCCTTAACTAACTACCCATACAAACATCTGCAGTACCCCCAAGGAACAAATTTTCCTTCCTTTTAAGTGCAGCAAGAAATAAACCCCAAATCTGAACAAAAACAATGCCCATTCCTACTGTGATGTGTGAAATACTTTCCCGAGGCTGGTATCAACTCTCTCCATTTCAGTGGAGCTCATTTGCAGTCACTTGCCTATTCATAGTAGTTGCAGAGAGCAGAGCCAGGGCTGCCTGTCACCAAGATGAATAGACAGATGGCATGAACAAAAGTGGTCACATTTGGTCTGAGCCAGGGGTGCCATTTTTAAGGTCAGGTCTTCATCTTGTAGTGGTCAGGAGGAGGCCTGTGATGATGATGATGACAGTACATTTGGAATGATACTGCTATTTGTTTATCATGGTTTTTGCACAGGAGGTACCAATTTTAGCAAACGCAGGAGGAAAGTAATTGAGTTAGCCCTGCAGCAGCATCTGAGGATCTTATCTGCATGGATGCCTCTTTTTTTACCCACTGCATATCAGAGTTTAGGTACAGAAACAAAAAGCTGTTTTCTATCCTGGGACAACAGTGAATACTTCCTAGTTTTTATTTCAGTCCTTGCTAAATTTCTTCCCATCTCTTGTTGGACAGAACTACTTGCAACTTCATCAGAGATTTACTTGCCAGTTTGAACCACACGTTAATCAGAATGGCTGGATCCTTCACTGGTGCTTATCCCAGTGTCCTGGATCTATGGATGTGGATTTATGTGGAATATTTCCACTAATCTCAAATGGCTGGTCAGAGTTTTCCCTGGTTAAATTGAACACATCACAAAAATGGTTTTGTCCCTCTTCTTCCTCATCTACATCCCTGTGCAGACAGGTGCTAGACCACAAAAGTAGTTTTCAGTCAGTGAAAGTAGATGTAGGTTCTCAAAATGCAAACATGATATGTCAGTTTACCTTCAGTCAAGACTCTGAGTATAAACAAATTCTAAATATCTCCCACAAGTGCAAAGACCAGAATATAATTAGATTTTACTTTATCAACAACCCTAGAAGAGGGCATTGATGTCTAATGCATTTTCCTCATTAATTGGAGACTAAAACTTGACCTGAACTAGAAAAGGCATATTTATTTACAAGTTGGAGGTATGCTTTAAATAGGAAATTAAAAGCAGATAGCCATATAATCTTGTAAGAATAAATGAGGAGGAAGACTGATTTAAACAAAAAAAAAAATTCTTGCAGCTGTGTTTCACATATGACCTCTTCAGAATGTGATTAAGAAATAAAAACAAACAAAAAACTTCCTTGTCATATATATGTACTTATGAATAAAGAGTAGTTTGGATTAGTGCTATGTTAACCAACTGCAAAACATGGATCTCTGTATATTTAGTTTTTAATGTTAGAAATCAAATTCAGCAATGTGATGGCAGGAAAAGAGTTTCTTTCAAGGATGAGAAGTAAATCAAGTTATGGTGGTTCTGACATGGTCCTGGTATTATAAACAGCATAGAGTTGCAGTCTGGAAAAAGCCAAAATGTTGTGTGACCCCCTATACTTTACAGTACAGTGTAAGGAAGGGAAAATAAAACCTCCTACCTCTACCTCTATGTGTGGTGCATCAAGGACTTGTTTTGGTGGACAGGTATCTACAATTTCTCTGACTGTCAGGACCAAAAGGGGAAAGAGGAGCACCTGCCTGCCCAGGTAATGTTTTACTCTCCAGGGCTCACTTGTAGAGTTCATTCGAAGTGGAATAAAAACAAGAATATATTTAGTATGCTTACAGATGGTCTGGAACTCATTTTCTTGCTCTTCTGCAGACACAAAATGTAAACAGTGCAGTGGATTAAGTCTTTCTTAGCCTCCTTTGAGTAGAATAGCAAAATATATTTCCTTTCGTCCAGCACAAGTCCATCAGGTTGTGAGCTCCTTTCCATGAGGACTCCTTTTACCTGTGCCATAGCCTCTGTAGCCCAAGTAGGCACATACCACCGCAAACCTAGAGTGACAGACTTGTTAATTCCCAAATCATTAGAGGTTGCATTTCCTTCTTTTCATCCTTCTTTTCTAGCGAATGGCTTCTCTCAGTGATCTCCAGAAAACTTCTCTGGTTTTGGGCTGCTGCGGGCACCACAACAGCTTCTCCAAAGCAGGTTGGGACCCTCTGGCTGCACATCTCACTGTGAGAAACAACTCGAGGAGTCCATTGCCCCCACCCCAGCTGCTGAGGGAAGGATGGTGTCACCAGTGAGGTCAGCCTCACGTGATGCCTGGTGGCACTCCGCCCCCATGTGCATCTTGGCTACCACCTCCTGGTGGGAAAATGTTTTTATATGGAGCAAAAACTGCTTCCTGGGGAGAGCACTGTTGCCTCCTTGGAGAGAGTCCAGTACCGGAGGAGGCTGCAGTTTATCAGTTCTGTCCTCACCACTCCACTCAAAGTGTCTGAGCAGTCAGGGGGATTGATGGAGTTGGGAAAACCCCCAAAGCCATATAACTTGACATTAAAGAGAGGCTGTGAAGCTCTCACAACCAAGAGTACCTTTCAGGGAGACATGCAGAGAAAACTGCTCTGTCTCTTTGGTGGATGACTTTTATCGTGAAGCTGCACAAAGCCATTACTAAGAAAGGAACAAATTTGCTGGAGCTTGGAGCGGGGAGGAAAGGGGAAAGAACCAACAACAATAAAAATAAGACACATACTGCTCTCTTTTCTCTTCAGAGGCTTTGGGGGAATGTCATGAGGGCTAGAGGCAGCTGCAGAGACGTTGTAAGGAGGGAACAGTGCACACAACCCACCTGTAATCTGACCCAGCGTGAGCACTGCAGTGGACAGGACTCCTGGTGTAGCACTATATATCTCACCCCAATAAATTCTCCTGGATAATACCCAAGAGTCCCTATATTACAAATCAGTTTATTCTTTGAGCCTTAGGGCAGTCAGCAAGGAGTGGAGGCAGCTGGGACCTCATGGCAGCTCAGCAAGTGACTTTCAACATGGACTCTGAAATCATAAGAAAAGACTAGTAGCTGGTGAGCTTGGTGATGCTGTGTCTGGCTTGCTAATCATGTAAGAGCTTTCAGGCTGCTCAGGTGTATCTACACAGGAGTGCTGGCCCTTCAGCCAGTGGATCCTGTGGCTTTGAGCAGCATTCTGCACCATGGGCAGCCTCACATGGGCATTCACTGTCAATAACATCATGATAGTGTAGGTAAGAAAGGGGGCTAGAGGATTTATTTTTTTTTTTTTTAACTTACTGCATAAATAGAATCAAGGAAAATATAATGTAATAGAAATAAAAACAAATGGCTCAGTCAACTCATCTTTAATGCTTTGCTGTGTGACATCTATTTTGTCTAATGGAATACGACTTTCATACACCAACTGGATATTTAACCTTGGCCAAAAGTTATGATGTACATTACAATACACTTTTATTATGTTACAATCTATTGTTGTTGTTTTTTTAATCTATTGCTAGGCCCCTAACAGTATGTCTGTGTCGATGAAACCCATCTGTCAAAAGCACAGAAGGGACATTATTATGTAAATGTGGTTGGGTCTTCCTTTTGTGGAATTGGGGGCAGGAATTTAATATACTGTCCTAATATTCCAGCCAGAGGGGAAAAAATATTTATGAAAAAAATCTTCTCTTTTTTTTAAGTAAGAAAAAAGTCTAGCTGAATTTGGCTTTTAAAAAGTCAGATATTTCTCTTCGCCCTTCCCATTAAGATCTTTAGAGCTAATGATACAGTTTCTAATAAAAAATAAAATAAAATACATGAGAGACTTTTTAAGTGCACCAGGAGACAGGTCATTAATATCAGCACTGCTATCTTTTCTATATTACACTCATATTTCAATAACCTACATTTTGGGGTTATTCTTTTTTTTTTTTTTTTTCTGTAACAGGTGCCATTTTTGATTATTTCTTTATTAGGGTTTGTTATTATATATTCACAAAGGTATGTAGATTTCTAGGGGAGGCGTGGATGAGGAGGAGATTATTTATTACAGTTCTTAAATATCAGCCAAAATCCATCCATCTAAATTGTCTTGCCTTAGACACATTCTGCCATTATTTGCAAAATTAAGACATTTGTCCCTGTTCAGAAAAGGGGCTAAAATTCAAATAGCCACTGTAGGAAATGAAATATCTACAAATCCCTCCCTTGGGCACGCTCCCAGCCTGAGGAACAGACTCCAGGAGGTTTGTCCCAATGTGATGCATGAAATGAAGTGTATGTAGCTCTCTAAATCCAGATTACCAGCTGATTTCCTCCCCTAAATTCAAAGGCACCATCTGTTGAAATCACGACAGCCTCCAATATGAGGATCTCTGAGGTGGGAAAGTGTTGTCATCTCCTTCTCTGCAGATGGGGTGCTGAGGAGCAGAACAGCTGAGTGTGTGTTCGCACAGAATTAAGGTATACTCACAGCATAAGGAAAGGCACACGCATGATGGCTGTGTTTCCTTAGCACAGGTAATGGAAACAAGGAGCATATAACAGGGAAAGGATTATCATGGACAACAAGTATTTATGGCCCACTAACAGTCCTGATCACCCCTTGGATCCAGAGACTTGCCTCCTGTTGAGTGAGTTTTGGTGAAAGCTCTTCCTGTTTGAGAATCCTTTCTAATTTCTTTGCAAGGCGAACAGTGAGAAAAGCCTGGTTTGGTTGAGAGACCTTACCAAAGCACACAGGCAGCACTGTGGGACAGGAGGTTTCTGGGGAAGCAATAGTCAGCACCAATAACGAGGCTGTACATGCCACATAGCAGTTAGCCAGGGATTTAAGCATCTAATTCAAAGACTGAAGACAAAAAAGGGCTTGACTTCACCATATATTTCTTGAGCCATTTCCTTATTTGATAAGAAAGCTTTTGAAGTATGCTATAAACCCCCTTTTTTGGTGCATTAGCATGGGCATGGGAAAGACCAAGTTTTCACCATCTACAGTAGACTCAAGCCCTCAGCTACCAGCCAAGACAAAAGCATCCTTATTCCCAGGCAAACTCCAGGAGGATACATTTATCCTTGGTCCCAGAGGGACCACTGCACAAAAAAGAGTGTAACAAATGCATGTGATGCTAGTACCTATTACTATTTTTGGCAGAAAAGGGAAAACATTTAGCTTTGGGTACACTTTTCTCTGTATAAAACTCTTGGAACTCTTGGAAAGATCCTGTTTGCTAATATAAAATGCCACAGGATGTCCCCATGTGCTCCTAGACTTGACTAAAAATGACAACGTCCTGGGCATACTAAACTGTTGAGTGTCTGTTTCACATCTAAGCCATGTTCAATAAATATCTTGAAAGCATTTGACAAATTCTTCTGCTAAAAAACCCCCTTTCTTTTATCTGGAAGTACAGAAGATGAAGTGTTCACACAAGAATATGGTAACTAACTTTTAAACTCTCAGTCTTTTTGAAGTAGTTTGAAGCAATATCTTTTCCTTTCCTGAAGTTTGGACTAAGGTAATTTGAGATAGGTGTGATGCCTGGCACCCATGGTGGAAATATTCTATACCCTAAAGACTGAGAAAATCACCGAGAAAAATGGAAAGCTTACACTACACTGCAGACTGTCCCTGATTATTAAGTTGTGCAGACAGGGATTCCTTCTCAGTATTTGTGTATTATGGTATACAGAAACACCCAAATCATTATGTTTGCCTGTCTGGGCCCAGGTCTCAGCTCCTGGGTGTAAGTTGTCTTTCTCTCATTTAAAACACATTAGGGTGAAGCAGAGCCTCTATGAGAATGACTTTATTTGACGGTGAGCGTTGAGGTTCTGGTTTAGACTGATGAGCTCACGGAAGCAGCAAGGGATTTGTGTTGGAAGGACCCTTATAAATGTCACGTAGTCCAACCATACAGCATCAAGGTGTTGCCCATGAATCAGACTTCCAAACAATTTTCAGCCTGCCTTCTCTCCTCCCTGCTGCTGCTGCATGTCATCCTCTCAGCCAAAGCAAGGTGATGCTCAGAGCTGAATGAGCATAAACATAATGACTGGGCTTAATTGGGCAGCATACAGTGGAGATAAACACAGTGACTTTTCCTCATCCATAACTAAGTCTCACTGCACTCAGCCACTAACATGCTGAACCTGATCAGCAGAGCTAATTTTCATTAGCTAATTGAGCAGAGTCACAGCATTCTCCATCTCCTACGGCTCCCAGGTGCCTGCTGAAGGAGGTGCATTGAGTGCAGATCCCATCTCAGAAGGGTCAGCTCAGGAGGGAGCTGTCTCAAGAGAGAAAAGATAACCAGGGCTGTTCCTTTTGCACGCCCTCTTGCTTTCCACAGACACACACTTCTTCAGATATTTCTTAATTTAAACTTTAATCAAATTTTCTTTTAACATCTAAGCCCTTATGTGACATTAATATCTCTAAAGACTAAAATACAAATCTATAGATATCTCCTAGTCTAAAAATACTTATCCACTATTCCAAAATGTTAAATAACTATTAATTCCCCGTCAGGGGCAGGTTTTAAACCAGGCTGTAGAGATGCATTGTGTGAAGGAGGATTGAAACACTGTCACGTGACACTCAGGGCACAGCACAAAGCAGAGAAGATAAAGTGTACTATTTAGTAGTGAGAAGAATCTGAACACTGGCTTGTGAATCTTTTAAAGCTCCAAGCTAATTGGATAGGACCCATTTGGCAGGCTACAGTGGAAGAAATGGCGGGGATGACAGGATCAGCTTAGTACTACTGAAGCTGGTAAGAAAAATGGATTATATCCTGGGCTTTATGGTTTTGTTTTTTGGGGTTTTGTTTGTTTGTTTGTTTGTTTGTTTTTCTTTTCTGAAAAAAATTTTACAAATTTTTAAAAATAAAGATCTGAGAAGTTTTTATTCAGAATGTCGCCTGGCTGTTTCATAGGAGCCACAGTTTCCACAGATTTTATTGGAATTTAGTGTGTTCATTCCCCTTAACTGGCTGAATTGTCTGGTTAAACTACATTTCCCATTGCACCTCAGAGCATCTACATGCTAAGAGAGTAGATATTAAGGCAAAAGAGCCCCTGAACACAACTAATCAGGCAGACACAGTCCAAGAGGCATATCTGTGAATTAAGATATTTGTGTTTGCTCATGTAATTGGAGGGGAAAAAGTTGTTCCACAGAATTATTATTGGTGAAAGAAAAATTCAATGCTCTAAAAAAAAGATGTTGCAAAAAAGATGTTATTTGTAAACTATTACATTGTGATATTGCATTAATAGTAGTAATTTATTATTATATATACATGTATATATGTATGTGTATATATATATGCATTTCATATGTGTGTTTGTATAATAGTTTTTTTAAGCCATTGGCAGCAATTTGCTGCTGCTCCTGCATCTCAGATGGGCGATCTTATGGAAGACATTAGGGATCCAATGGTGAAATCAATAACTTGGATGCCCATCTAAATTTTCTGTGGGTGTTTTCTCCTTTTGCACACCAAAGTAAGTGCCCTCATCCACAGGCTGGATGTGGTGCTGTCCTGAGGAGCCCAGGGGTGCCTCAGCAGCAGCAATTAGTAAGGAGCAATGGCAGGGAGGTTTCACCCTATGAAATTTTCCTGCTGCAGTGGGTGCCTCAAACACTTTTGTATTTACACATGGGAGAGAAAGGATGGTGCTGCCTCAGTCTGGGGAGAAGGGACAGCTGCTCTGGGCTGGCAGCAGGTAAGTGGCAGACTGGGAGGCAATTGGGGGAAGGAGCCCATCTCCAGTGGTCCTGCCTTTTGTGCCTTTGTAGGTTTTTCCATACCTGAGTGAGCTGCAGCAGGCAGCTGCTGCTGGGTGTCCCAGAAGCCTCCTGTCAGAGCACATCTTGATGACAGCATCCTCACATCTTTTTAAGCACTTCTGAGGCACACAGGCCATAAGGAGGTGGTACGGGGACAGTGCTGGAAGCAGAGACCGTCTTTCATAAGGTCAGTGCAGCCCCTTGATTGGCAGGGTGGCAGCTCTGATCAATAACTGCAAGGGGTTATTGATTAAGCCACCAATCTGAACTCTTAATTACTGATATTAAATGTCAGAAATTTCTAGATTTTAAGTCATATGACTGTAATCCCTTATTCCAGGATCTCTGTGGTGGGTGGCAAGGTCTCATCAAACTTTGTGTGGCGGGGGTGTGTTCTCAGCTCAGCTGCTGCACACAGGGAATGTTGTGGCTGTCTCTGGTGTGGCTGCTCTGGGCTTGCTCAATGGGAAGGAGGTTGCTGTTTATAACATTGCATCTTTCTGCTGCATATCAGTCAAAATTAAACCATAATAACAAAGAAGAGCCCTTCTCTCCCACTAGCAGAAACTGGAGTCCTCTGTCCAGTGGAATCCTTGCTTCAAGCACCTCAGAAGGAGATGAAGCTTTCCTTGTTAGGCCCATATAAATATGTGCATATAAAGAGAAACACAGCAGGTGAACATTTCATATATATATTTTCTTATGTATGTACTATGAACCTTGGTACAGAAAAGGAAAATAAGTCACCCTCATACTTTTTATCTACAGGTACATCTCTGCTTGCATGAGTTAAATGCACACAAAGTGTTCTGGAGATACCTGTGACAGTCTCTAGCAACTGCTTAATTGAGTTGTCTGTCTGATACTTAGTAAAAGTTTGAATTTCTTTACTGATCACATAATATCTTGTTCTCCATGTCCATTACTGGTTGTTTGTTTTTGCTTTTCTATTTTCCTTTTTTTTTTTTGGTGAGTTTTTTGTTTGTTTGTTTGTTTTTGTTTTGTTTTTTGGTGTTTTTTTTGTTTGATTTGGTTTTGGTTTTGTCGTTTTTGGTTTTGTATTCTTTTTGTTTTTTGTTTGTTTGTTTATGGGACTTTTTCTTTTTTTGTTTGCGTTTTGGTTTGATTTGGTTTTTCGTTTGGTTGGTTGGTTTTATTTTGTTTTTTCTTTTTTTTTTTCTTTGTAGAATCATAGGATCATTTGGGCTGGGAAAAACTGTTCAGATCAAGCCCAACTGTAAATTCAGCACTGCCAAGCACATCCTAGCACAATGTCTATATGGTTAGGGATTTTCTCTCCCCTTTTAATTACTTTGCATATATCAGCACTGAATTTCACCTGACATTTTTTTGCCCTATCATTCAGCATCATGAGATCTGTGCTTCTAGCTGTCAGATTTATTTTAGTTACCCTGACTATCTCAATCCCATCAACAGAATTTTGTCTCTACTGCAACAGAAAGGATCCCTGTGGGACTCCTTTGGTCCCTCCAATAAAATTTGAGCATTCATTACTACACTTCACACCTACTTCTTTAGGCAGTTATTAACCCAAGAAAAGCATTTCCTACTTCTTTCTGCAATACCCTGGTTTCTTTACAAGCCATTGGTAAGGGACTTTCCAAAAATCCAAGTGCGCTTTTATCCATATGCTTGCTGACTCTTTAAAAGCACTATAATAAATTTTGCAAGGGATAACTACCTCCTATAAAAGTTGTGTTGCCTCTTTCACATTACATTAGATCCATCTACTTGCCTGCCAGTTCTGTTCTTGATTACAGTTCCTTCCAATTAGCTTGATACTGTGTCACACTTGCTGGTTTGCAGTTCCCCATTTCTCAAACTGAAAAAAATATCCCTGATAAAAAGGTTTCCTCTTTAGCAAGAGCTAATAATCAAATTAAAGGCCATGAAGTACTCTTGATTGCTAATAACACTTGTGAGTTTAGAAGGAGAAGTTATTTCAAGTTACTGAGTATAACTTCTTTTTTTTTTTTTTTTTTGGTTTTTCAGACTATTTATAATCTGAAGAAATCATTAAAGGTAGAAACCAAATCTTAATAGCTGTCTGTCTGGATGGTGAATCAGGGTTGATTCCCTTCATTTAGTCTCTTGAACTAGGTTGTTTGTCATGTCATAATTTTAAAAAAATGGAAAAATAGATGGTTCATTGCTGTGAACATTTCATTCTCAGGAAAAGGGAATTGCATTAAAAACAAAACAGTACACAAACAGTGATTACTTCAGTCTCATGCATATTTCTTTATAAAGGGTTTTTGGAAGATACTACACCTTGGAGGGTCAGCTGATTCTTGAGGGAACCAAGTGTCAGACAAGTAATACTGTTTCACAGGTAATTAAAATACTTTATAGAGGGTCAAAATTCATTAAAGGGTTGATGACTCCTATTTGGTGTATTGTGGACAACCTAAGCAATTTATAAATGGGCAAATGTGACTAATCTTAAATAAATCCTATGAAACCAAAGAAAGCCTTTAAGTCAGTTAATCAAAAGGAGCAGTTGTCTTGAGGTAGGTAAATCAATGAATATCAAGAACCTTAAATCTGTTATAAATCCCATTACTTATCTTTGTTTACCAAATTGTAACGTCAGTGCCCTCTCCAGGAATATATATTCTAAAAAAGCTGGCATTCAAAAGTAAAAAACCCTCAGCCATGTACATAGCAATAGCACTTCCACATCCTGGTAGAACTGTTCAAAAAGAATTTAAATTAAGTTCTGTGGCAAAACTTTCCTGCTGCACATCACCTCTTCAAATGTCACATCAGTGATGTCATCACATGGTAGGAATAATGCTGAGTTATTGAATACTGCTGTTTTATTTTGAGTTGTACTGTCTTTTGTTCTCAGTCCTTCTTCTTAGGCCTCTGGTTGCTGAAAAGTCCCAGGAGTGAACTGGAAAAGCTGTTGGCCATACTATAAAGCTGAGCAGTAGGAGAACTGCCTCTTTATTTCAGAGGATTTTATAACCTCTTCTCTTACTTTAGGCAGGAAAAAATGTGCATCTCTTTCAGACTTCACTGGATTCAAAATCAGATCTTTTCATCTACTCCTTAACACCTCTATGGCTTTAGAAGCATAGTTCAGGACTAAGTCAATTTAATACGTATGTAGGACACTTCTAACTGGCTTTTGTATGTATGTGTATCTGGAAAGAATGACTCGGAGTTCCTTTAGAGATGAGGTTTTACATTTTTGCATTTATTTAAACCACTTAGTTACATTAGGCTCAGTACAATCTGAAATTCTGCTTCAATTTAACTTGCAGTTAACTCCCTTTTATAAAAGAATAAGGGAACAGTCTAACATTTCTCATAAAAATATTTTAAGACTTGGTTTTCAAGAGGGCTTTCCAAATTGAATGACCATGAAAAAACATTTCTGTTTAACTTATTAGCCTGTGTGTACAAGCTCTATCTCTTTTATTTTTCCTTTGATTTCCCATTTGGTAAGGAAGGCTAAAGCTACAACATCAGTTGCTGGCAAGAACAATTGTTCAACTTTTCTGCTAAGTTGATCATAACATGTAAGAATTTCGTTAAAACACACTCAGCCTAAATGAATAAGCAGAACTAGGAAGGAACACTACGTTTTATTCAGTAGAGCACACTTCTGCTCTGCCTGAACAATGGCCATAACAAGCTCTTTCTTTCTTCAGCCTAATCTTCAGCATAGGTCTACCTTAATGAGTACATCCAGTGTTAAACAACAAATACATACTCTTACTGAAATATTCATCTGGTGTTGTGTACAGTACTGAACAGCACACAGCCTTATATTTGAAAGGTTTCCTGTTAATAGCCAGCCTTTTCACAAGTGCAGTTCCTCTCTGTGCATGAGGCTGGATAAGGCTTCTGTAAGCTTTGCAAATCAAGGTAAGGCAAGCTTTTATGGTCCTAAATTGTTTGCCTCCCAAAACCACACACTGAATAGTCAGTTATTTCTGTGACGGAAATAAATCAGCCTTTCAAAACCACTAAATAAAGACAAAGCCTATGCAAGTTTAGGTGTTTAAGGTATCTGGACACAAACTCCCCTTGGAAAAAACCCAGTGAAGAAACCAACCTTTCCTTAATGACCAGCAGGAAAGTTCATCCCACTTGTCTTCAACTGTGTGGATTTAGCATCTCGTTGTATTTGTCCCCTGTGTCAGATAGGCAGCTGCAGAACACTGTGCTTTGGTTAGCTTCATGTCATACGTCAAACAAATGACAAATGTCACAAGGGATAAAAACGTCCTGCATTCAGTACAGGGGGAACCTGTAAAGTTAGTTTAGAGTACACTCCTTTCCCTTAGGTAATAAAGCATGGTAAAATTAATCCCAATTTTATTTTACAATACCTACCTCAGTTACTGTTAAAGGTTAGGCTCATACCATGTTGTCTTGGTTTGGAAAGACAGGTATCTACCAGGGAAAGCTGGAGTTTCCTTTAGAATGGAGATTGTAAACCCCTCACCCCCCGCCAATTACAATTTTGCAATAAAGGGCTTTCAGGCAAAGATTTGGGAATAGGAATAACAGTTCTTTACTAGGAATATTAACAATACAAATGTAGTAGACAACAAAACCACCCAACCAAACAATCAAACAAACAAACAACAATTTTGGAGAACCCTGACAGAGTCAGAGCTACAACCTGACACCCTGTTGGTCAGGGTGTTGGAAGTAGTCCACAAGTGAGTCCTCCTGGAGTGGCAGATGTGGTTCTGTTGAAGTAGAGATGATCCTGAAGAAAGGGGGTCCAGTGATGGTGAGAAGGGGTCCAGTCTTCCTCCAGGAACTGGGTGAAGCCAGATGCCTTCTGTGTTCCTGAGTCCCAGTTTTATCCGGGTAGGAATGGTTGGCTCCCCCCACTGGGTGGAGCATCTCACAATAGGATGATGGAATGTGAATGTTCTGTTTTGGGGAGGGTGTAGTTTGGGGAGGGGATTGTGGATGTGTGTGCTTTGGGGATGTCTTAATGGTCCATTAGCAGAAAATATTCCCCTGGAGGGAGGATGGGTGGTGAAAGAGATAAGAAACACTGCCCTACCTGGTTTTCACAGCTGGCCCATTATCAAAAGGCACCTGCCCCTCCTCCTTCCAGAGTTACAAGAGATAAAGAAGAACAATTCCCCAACTGCTTTCAGCAGATGAAATAGAATACACATTTTAGGTTCCATAACCCAAGACACATGTACAAACTAAAATATTAGATTTATAGATAGATGTCTCGGAAGAATTTTACTATTTCATGGTTATCAGGAGATCAAAACAAAGAAGCATCTATAAGAATAAGAGAAAACACATTTAATATAGAAGTAATTGCCTTCTCCTCTGAAGCCTTTTTGAGTTATAAATATGCTTCTGAAGGTTCAGAAGTTTAGAGCATTTTTAGAAGAAAACATGTTCAATAAGAAATCATCAGGAAGACTTGATTTTATTTCAACAAGAAGTTTTTTTTAGAGTGTGGAATGAGAGTTGTTTATGATATATTCTGTTAACATATCCCTACATTACTCTTTGCTCTTTACGTTTTTGAAAGTCAGGTTTCTTTCTAAAGCATATTTTATAAAAATCTGTTTTTGCAAGATTATGATAATGTCTCTACCAGCTGGATGTCTAGTACAAGGAGTCTTGTTCTTTGAGGAGATATTCATGCTAGTAGCTTGATTCTTGACCAAATGGCTACTAGTTTTACAACTGCATTGCATTTGTAACTTTATAATTATGGGTTTTTATTTAATATTCTATACAAAGTAAAAAAAATATAATATTTATATCAATTCTAGTTAAAACTTCAGTTTAAATCTACTAAAAATATGTTGATTTTATTTTTGAAAGTTTTTTTTTAATAGGTGCTATAAAATAGTCAATGTTTATAAATATGTTGCCAAGAACAGCTGAAGACAGTGAAAGCTACAACATGTTTTAATTATACAAGCTGATTTTCAGACTTCAGATAATACTGGCTGTTCTATAGCCTGTGGTATTATCCTCCTCTAACATGTACAGCTGATTCTTAGGTGAAAGAAATGGGACCAGAATGGACTATTTTTAATTAGCTTGAATATTTGAATAGCCTGAATATTTTAGTAAAATACACACCCAGATACTTTTAAACCTATTTTAAATATATGAGATTTAAAACAATTAAAAAGCTATCTTAAAATTTTCCGGCAAGTTACTAACCACCCAGAGTAAATTCTGCTAATAATGTGTTCCAATGCTACCTAGAGGTACTCAATGATCAGCAGTGATTGCATGCCCCTTTTAGAATTCTGCTCTTCTTCAGGATAGTGCTACAGTAATAAAGCAGTGTCTTCCAGAGTATAAGATCTAGTAATTTTACTTTTTTAGTGTTCTATTCAAAAACAAGGAAAAATTAAATTTTATGCTTTCTGACAGTTGAAAATTTTCATGCATTCTCCCTTTGGATGGAATTAAACATATACTAAAAGGAATAGAATATCTTGGAGATCTAAAGGTGATGATTTTCTTTCTGGGTGTAAAGATGGAAGAGAGGAAGCTACAGGGGAGGAAGAATACTAAAACTTTTTCTTTCTTTGTTTGTGTTTATAAAGAAGACCGCTATTTCAAAAAGTCAAATGTATTTTTTTAATGTTTTTAGTGTCTGACTCAGAAAAAGAGCCACCATGCTCATATGGGAACTTAAACAGATATGCCACCAATAATGATATACCTAGAAATACCTTTTCCTCTTGTATATATGTACCTGATATTATCTGAAGCATTTGAAAATGTGTTTGTGTACAGCAGCACTATAATAGGATTTTGTGAATTGTTCTTATCTAAGCGTTATATATGCATCCAGAGGGAAAACTTTACTTTAAGCAGGTACATTATCAGAAAATAACAATCTGGGGCATAAGCATCCCAAGTGTACACCTTTTTTATGGTGTCAAACAAAGCAAACAATACACATATTTTCCCATTATTTTATGTTTGATTTTTTTTCATTATTATTATTATGTTAAGCCAACTGTGTTGGATTTGTAAATGGGCTATGACTGTTACTCTATAGCATCTGCTTATCCAAACAAACCTCTCCTGATAATGGTGCCCAGCAATGCAGGCCAGGAAATAGCAATGGGAGATGAAACAAAGGGTATGTCTCTGCCAGTGGCCACAGGTTTCACCTCAGGCTGATTTACATGAATGCAATAAGAAATTCGACACAAAAGAGTTGTTTTGGAAAAGCTATTTCCAACAGGAGAGCATGAATACTATCCCCCAAGCTGTCCAAAAATTAAGATCAGGGAGGCAATAGTTGTTTCTGTTAAAAAGTCACATTCCTGTGAGAGCAACGCACTGGAAACCAGAAGAAACAGGAATCAGCAATGAAAGTAGGCAAAGGTAGCAAACATTTCTCATATCTATGTTATATACAAGAAACTTTTTTTTTTAACTTCAGCACTTCTTCACAGCAGTGTTATGTGTATATTCCCAGCAGTAGAAGACAAGCTGAGAAAGTTTTCCTCAGAAGAAAGTTTTCAGGACTGAAGCACAAAGAAAAGAAAAATTGATCTAACTAGTAAGATGAGAGAAAACAACATTTTTTACAGAGCTTACGGAAAAGCAGTTACCATTTTCTTGGTGACAATTTCTGTGTTAATCAGCTTTCCACCTGAACTTGGAATAGAGGCAAAGCAGGTTTGTTAGAGTCAACCCTTCAAGTGAGTAATTTCTGTGAGTTCCAGTTACCAGATGCTAAAATCTTCTTAATCCAGATGGTGAAAGAAAAGAGATATAGAGAGGTGTCGATGATCAAAAGTGGAAAAGATTCCATCAAGATCATCGTAAATATTGCTTTTCATTTAACACTCCTGCTACAAAAAATCTTATGCTTGACTTGAATCGCAGCTGTCAAAGCCTTGCTGTGGCATTTCTTTTCATTAGGTGTAAGGGTAAGTTTTCCTCTTTTCAGAGGGCAGGTTGAACCCTTCTGTAACCCAATGGATAAATTTAGTGTTAGAAGTAAAATAAATAGAAGGTTCTCCATGTTTGAGAAAGCATCCTTTTTTTCCAAACATCTAAAGCAAGGAAAGTAGAGACTCCGTGTCACACTTTCAAGAAGTACCTATTTCACTGCATGATAAGAGTGTTTATACTCACTCATTCCTTACACTCATGAAAATTAACAAGATTCACTGAAGCTGCAATGGTGAAAGCTGTACATTTTCCAGACAGGATGCCTTCCTACTTCAGTCTCTTAGTCAGCGTGGCTGTAACTGATATTTTACTTTTTGGATGGTTTTTCAGATTTCACTTGGCATGGTAAATTCCTGGTAAACTCGCAATATTAGTAAAGCAGTTCCCATGCTAGAAGTCCTCACTTAGGAGAAAATGTTTAATATTCTTCCTCTCCCTTTGCAGTGAAACACTTGGGAAACAACATGAAGCAGCTGCACATGGGCTGGTAAGAAGTAATTTGACACCTTTACGCCCCGCATATATTCCCCACAGGAGTAATTGGAGCCTGGTTTTTCAAGCTCCCATGATGGTTCAGTCCTGTGGTTGAGAAAAAAAAAAAATGCAGGTAACTTATTACTTTTTTTTCTTTTTTTCTTTTTTTTTTGTTTTTTTGGGGGGTTTTGTTGTTGTTGTTGTTTGTTTGTTTTTTCTTTTTTGTTTTTTTTTTTTTTTCCTGAGGAGGAACTTTTATTCCCACATGCTGGTTTTAGGTGCTTAACATATCTGCCCACTCAAAAGAGGAGTTAAATTTTTTGTGGTGAATTCCAGAAGTTAAATTCTTTGTATGTGATGAGATGGACTGCAGTCAAACAGCCCTCAAAACATGATGCTAATAGCTGGCATGAATCACTAGCTCTGAGAGTAGAAGCATTCTGAGTGTTTCCAACGCATGTCAATAAGTCTTCTGTAGTCTGTAAGGTATTTTGGCTACCACAGGTTTTGACTCCATGACCCACAGTCATAGCAGAGTAGCACCAATGCCTCTGTCCATTGACTTCAGTAACTTCCCAAGTAATTGTTATCCAAGCTGAGTAAAATCTTCAGAGTGTGATCACTGGTTTGTGAAGCTACTAAGTGTTTTGCAGTGGAGTTTTAATATGGCTATGACAAATGATGTAACAGAGATATCTATTTATATTTAAAAGTGATACTGTAAATAGTTAAGATCCATTTAATACATTGCAAAGTTAGGTAACATGAAAAAAAAATCTGATAACAGGCAGGCTTTCAAATGCATTAAGTGCATTTGAATATTGCATCCTAAATGTACCCTATTTACAGGACTTTATGTTAGAGTACAAACATATAGGACTTAAAAAAATCTACAATAAATAAAATGACAGTAACAAAATAGAAGCTTAGTGAGTTTCTTGTTTGACTACTCTTTCTTATTCCTTTTAATCTTTATTTGACACTTTATTAAAAGTCCAGAGCTCACGATTTCAACCCCTAGTCAATCAACACTTAATCATTTGGCATAAGTTAAAGACACTTCTCTGCTACGTTGGTTTTCCCCCCATACAATTCTCCAGATTAACCATCAGATATTTCTTCCTTTTCCCAATTACAGCCCGAATTTAGATGTGGTCGATCCACCTCCTAAAATACTGCCAAGTGTATATACTATAGATACTAAAAGAATTATATGGAAATATGTGTAATCCTTGAAACAGATTCCACCCTAAATTATGTTGTGAGCTCCAGAGCAAGGATTCAGACATGGTCTGGGAATAACTCATATGTTTAATCCTGCTAACATAACTAAAAGCCTAAACTTTAAGGAGCTTCTTTGTACCAGGATCCATGTGGTGACTAAGCTGGACAAATTGGGAAGTTGTGTGAGACTGTGTGATGTTTCAAAATTGCACAATAACACCTTAGAGTAATTGTTCACAAATACCTATTTAGAGCTGACCACAACTAATTGATGGATGTCAGGAACAAGGTTTCCCCACAGTACGGGGGGGAAACTAGTAGGGCTGGAAGCAGCTTTCTTTCCACCTAACTTTTGCTGCCTTCTCTGCATGCCACTTCTCCCTCCTGTGAGTTGCAGAATTAATTTCAGCAGTGATGTGTGATCAGGAATGTAGGAAATCTTTGAGCCAAGATGGGTGCTTGACATAATGAGTCGCACAGCGACACCGTGGAACTCGTCAACTGTGATCATCACCAGGGCGCTGAGTTTGGGATATTTTCTGTAAACACACACATCTTTATTTTTCTGTGTGTTTTGCAAACCCGTATGGTGGAAGGCTTTTCACACTTTTAGCCTGCAGATTTATTGAGTGTGGAAGCAGAGTTTATAAATAGGACCTCTCTTTTTTCTTTAAATGCCATTTAGATCTCATTTTAGCAGAGTTTATAAACAAGCTGCATTTGTTCTTTTTATTGGCTCAAGAGAACAGCTGTCTATCAAGCATTCCTCTTTACATGATCTCCTTTGGTAAGCCATGCTTAGAGACCTTCTGTGGGTTATCAGTAGCTGTTATATAAATAACAGCATATTGGATGAAATCTGTGATATTATTTCATGTGCATTTTCTTCCCTTGCACTGAAGTTCTCTTGTAAGCAGTGGCCCAGAACCAGATCCATTCACCTCTGAAATGTCTCCAAAGTCCTCTTTACAGGCACTGTGTTAAATCCTGGCAGACAATGCCCCAGGGTTGCACAGATCATATGCTGGCTATCTGTGGAGGATTGCATTTCAGCCATAATGAATTAAGTGATTTCTTTCTTCAAAAAGCAGGAGATGTTTGACAGAAAAGCTAAAAAACACAGTGCCAAAGTGGGAGGTCTGTGCTGTCAAGAGGTGTCAAACTGACAGAACTGGAGACCTAAACCTTCTGTTCCCCTACAGCAAAAAACAGATTTCAAACCACGTCACATACTAGAAGCACTGGCAATGGAACAATTCATGTATGTTAGCCACGATATAGAGGCACCAGATGTAGAGACGTGAGGAGATTTTAGTTGCCATCTCAATTCCAGTCTCAACTTTAGAGGTCTAGAATTTAGTCCCCAGAACTTTATCCAATACTGCACCTTTTATTTCTGTAACACTCTCCAAAGCTTATCCCCAGTGCTCATTCAAATACAGGATTTTGGTTCCAAAGCAGTTGAAGATTCTACTTTTCATTGCCCAAACATTCCCCAATTATATAAGTGAAGTAAAATGTTCAGCACATGTTTAACTCCATCTTTTAGAAGTAGTAAATGTTCAGATTCCTAAAGGACACAGCCCAAGTTAAGCGTATGCTTAGACAGCATCCTGACTCAGTTGTTGCCCTGCTTGTGGGGGCTCCATGAAACATAAAAAAAAAAAAAAAAAAAAAAAAAAAAAAAAAAAAAAATCCTAATTGTAATTCTGACTTTGGGCCAGGATTTTATTTAAATATTTATAAATAAAGACATGGTGGTATTTAATTATTTAAGAAACAAACTGGTTGTGGAAATTTCACAGAGATGTAAGGTCCTTGGACTTGTGCAAGAGACAAACTTGGCCCACTTTCCTGTGACTAATATATACAGTACAGAAAGAGAGAAAGGGGAAGGAAAAGCCATTTTCTTTCGCAACAGGAACATATGATATTAAGGAGACTGAAAACTACATTTCTGAAATTGTTTCCATTTCAGTGTTCTTCTGCCTATGGAGAATCAATATGCCAGAAGAGCATAGCCTATAACATTAATATTACAGAATAAAATTTGTTTTTGATGGATTGATAGGCACATTTTCTTAAGGCCAAGCAATAATGAATACAACCTTTTTTTCAGATAGTCTATCTTTCCCCTCTCCCTGCACAGAGGATGTAGAGAATAATATGATACCACTTGCCTGTATATAGAAACATCTGTTATCAGGCACCAAGAGGTTTCACTAGGATGCATGTCCTCAACCCCATATATCCAACTGAAACAGCAAGGGGAAATCAGAATACAGGAAAATGCTGTTTGCTCTGTTTCAACTTTAGAAAGCCAGTCAATCAAGAAAGCTTGGCTGATGTCATGGTGGCTAATAATTCCCAGGGGATTTTACTCTGCCCTAACTACACCATCCCTAAGCAGGCTGAGCTTAAAAGCAAATCCATGTACACCCTGATTTCAACACGTAGTTTTACATCATGTCACACTTGCTTTTCTTTCTGAATCAGCAATAACTAGTAAGTGCTTGCCTAGTAATTCTGATCGAAGACATGGACAGAATAAAAATAATAATTTATCTATTGTACTGACATTTGGTTATTCTTTGCAGGGAAGATACACGGGCCCATATTTCTGGGGCATCTCTAAATTCCTATGTCTCTGAGAGATGCTTCCAAGATCGCTGGGGATGCACTGAAGTTGTATTTCAAATGTGTGTGTGTGTTTCACTGTCAGGCACATTTTTATTCACTTTTGTACTTACAGAAGAGGTAATTCCACAAATTCCCTCTTTTCCTTCCTGTGTCTTTCCCACTTAACAATGACAAAGTCAAATTTGAGTATTCTTCAGAGGGAGAAGAAACCACTGGGCCCAAGTAAAAAAAAAAGCTTTTTGCAAGGTTCCTATATATTCTATTCAAATATATGTACAGAGAGGGTTGGTAATGTGGAGAAAGCAATTCTTCTCTCTTTTGGATAAGCCAAATAGGAGAAAGACATTATGTTAGGACATTTATGTCATAAGTAGTTTTACTCTGTCATGACACAGTTTATGCAGAATTCAGGGAAAAGGCTGACCTTTTATTGAATGTCACCTTTTAACAACTCACAGTTTAGACAAGTAATTTTCTTAAATGAAAGGTTGGGAGGAGTATTCTTAGTCTGGCTCAATTAAAAACTGCAGTGTCTCTGTCCTAACTCCTTCCAGCATCCTTAGTTTCTGCTCTGACAGAGTCAAAATCAGTGGAAGAAAAAAAAATGGAAGGGAAAGGTTCAGTAAGAAATCAGAATTTTGCAAAGTCCAGACCAACTTTGCCATCCCCTGAGATTCTTGGCAACTTGTCTATCATCTCCCAGTATTTCTACTCATAATAAGAGCATAATATTGTAGTCATTGATTGCATTTTATTATTGTATTCTGAGTGCTGACTGAGGCACTGCATTAGTGCAGAAGACAATGAAACCTGACTCACCCAAAACTTATAATTGTCTTGGATGAGGTTAAAGATATCACCACAAAACTGTTTGTGTTATGTTACTGTTGAAAAACCCAGCTTTTGGCAAACTCTGGAGCGCTGGTTTGTGCATGGAGCAGAGAAGAAACTTACCCTTAAGTCCCAAGAGCTTAGAAACTAAAGCTTCCTTAAGAAGACTACAAGCTAAAGCTTAATGCTGCAGTATTACGTGTTGATTCGCAATAATATCAGCATTTGCACATTGTAATACGACTTAGGGACATGTTATTGATTTTCTCTCCTAAGCAGCCAGTAATCAGCATCTCGGCTAAGGTTCCTGTATCCTTCCATATGTTGTACAGCAAGTCATTGTACCTCCACAGAACCTACCCCTTTCTTATTTCTTTTTTAGGTTATTGCACCCCCAGCCTGTGCCAGGTGCTTCCCAAAGAACAAAGCTTAGGAAGTAGCTTTGAGATCTATGTAAAAACTCATTATAATGATTTTTTTTCCTTCTTTGAATTGAACTGCACCTTTCAACTAGTGAATTCAGCAGAGTTAGCAACTTATACCAAAAATTGGTCCTTTGTTAAACTTTTTCAAGCTTTCTTTTCTCCCTTGTTTTGAATAGAGGGAGATACAGTTTCATCAGTTGGTCGTTTAATGAAATTCTCTTCATTCTTTTTTTTTTTTCCTTTTCTTTTTCCTCAAGAATAAACAGATGGCTTTGTAGCTAAAAATATGATATAACACACCTCCAGTCAAAGTCTTCTGAAGCATATCTGTTCTTACTTATTTTTCTGTGAAACCATAAATGTCCCAAATACTTTATAGAAATCATACCTGACTCTCACCTAGAAATGAGGAACGGGATTTTTAGTGGGTTTCTTTGTAGGCCTTTTCACTTTTATCCACTTTGACAGAAGTTTAGAAACTCAGAACTAAAAGGCCTCCTACTCTTTATAAACTTTATAAACAAAACATTTTGACCCCTTTGTGGACATATCTTTTAGCTAAATGGCTATTTATGTTCAGAGAGTAAATTTTTTTTCAATCTATCTTACACCAAAAAGTTTATTTTTATTTGTTCATTTTCTTTGCAGCTCATAATGCATTTTCAGTATCCTGGTTTTGTCCAAGATAACCTGGTTTCAGATGGGACAACCCCATAGGCCCATCACACACTGAAATGCAGATAATCATCAAAGTGGAGTTTTTAATGACCTTGAAAATTAACTGATTACTTTTTTCTTTCTTAGTAAAAAACGCATAGGTGCAGAGTACATTTTAACCACAATTTCCTAACGGCCAGGTACATACCTACTCTTAGCCAGTTAGTATGGATGGAGCTAAAGCAACAGAGAAGTTTCTGCTTTGGAAACCACAAGATCTCACATACTATGCAGTTATTTATTCATTTACTTATTTACTTGTTATTGTATTTCTAAGAATCTTTGCATGCACACGGATTTCATGTGATGGGAAATGTTCATCTTATGTTAGGGAAAAGAGATGAAAATATTTTCATCCAGCTTCTACAATAAAGATTTATTCTATGACCTTTACTAAATCAATTCTTGATGTGTCAGTTTCCCCACTGGTTAGATTTTGATTAATAATGACCCTTAATATAATTTCTGTAGTTCAGAATGGGGTGATGAAAGTGAAGCCCCTGTCCTGGAAACTTTTACCTCTTCAGGTAGCACTTACCCCTGAGAATGATTTTTATAAACCTCAGTAGAAACTGCTCATCTAAGAAGTTTACATGAATAAGTATGATTTATTTGATATCTGTCGATATTTGTCAATTTTTTTTCAATTCTTGAGGTTTAACATGGCATTTAAGTGATTTTTTTTTCTTTATGAGGGTCTTTTTTAATCTCATCATAACTTATGACAATGCAGATAATTTAGCACCCTTTTTAATGATGGAAGAGCTGAGATAGTTTGATGCCACTTGGCTACAGATTAGGTATTTTTTATTTGGAGCTGGGGTGGGGAAGAACTTGTTGTCTCTGTGTAATTTTTTGCCAACATGGATTTACACCTTCAGACAAAGGCTCAAGTTGACTGATGACATTTCCATCTAAGGTAGACAGCAAAACTCTTTCCAAAATCTAGCTGCTATACAGTTAAACACATGCAAAATGACTCATTTTTATTGCAGTGGCATCCAAGATTGTTACAAGAGCTGTGACAGTGTCCAAAACAAAGGATGCATTCCAAATCAATTTAGTGGTGAGGGGGGAACTGG
This sequence comes from Phylloscopus whistleri, assembly GCA_017589585.1. Classification (NCBI taxonomy): domain Eukaryota; kingdom Metazoa; phylum Chordata; class Aves; order Passeriformes; family Phylloscopidae; genus Phylloscopus; species Phylloscopus whistleri. Next base: position 1,274,429 of record JADMLD010001003.1, on the reverse strand, counting down.
CAGAATTTAAAAACCTAAGAAATATTCTTATCTTCTCCTGGCTATATTCAGAGATTTTAGAAGGTCTCCATTTTGATACCAGGAAGCCAACACTTGAACATCTGAACAATGATATAACTCATCAATTATGACACACTTCTCTGTTTTCAGAAAATACATGTTTCAACAGCTTTATCAAAATGCATAGCAGAGGAAGTTTGGTGTAGGCTCTTCCCACAGCTCCAGGATAACTTCTGTAGATGGCTTTATAGACAATTCAGGGAAAACTCTTCTCTTACTAGTGGGACAAATCTGTTTTACTGTCTTTTCAGATACTGGAATCTATATTAGGTGATGAGTTAAGGTATAAGTCTCAAGCATTTTAATTTAATAAACTCACAGTGCTAATTGTCCAGAAATTATCCAGAAATTCCATAATTTTTATTTTGCAATACTTAATCCATTATGTCAGTGAAGTTTTTGGCTGGGCCTAGAAGGTGATAACTACCATGATCATTCTTTTCCTTTCTTTCTTTTTTTCTTTTTTTTTCTTTTTTTTTTTTTTTTGTTTCAAAAATCAATATTATAGTCATTTTCCACCCTTTCTGTTACCTCTCCAGATTTTCAATTACTTTTCTGAAGTATTTTTCTTGGATAAAATTAAACCAATTACTGGTCATCTTGACAAGTAATGACATATGCCCTATGAACTAGTAGCTCTTTCTGTGCTCTGAAAGTAGTCCTTCATGAAACAAAGGTGTTTATTTGTTCTTTTAATACTTCTTTCTCCAGGAAATTGAAAACTTAACCACAGTGCCTCTTGATACATCAGAAGCTTCTTCTGCCAAACTTTCTGTATTGCTTTCTATCAGATAGTGCCCATGACTAGTAGATTATGCTACTAGGTATTTTAATTTTTATAGATTTTTTAAAATTAAATCCCCTAAAATTCTTCACCAAGCAAAGATCTTGAGCCCTTTCTTAACTTAAATCATATAAATGTGTTACCAGGCAGGACCCTGGGGACAGGATGAGACATAAGACCATGCTCTGAGATGTTGCAGTACAAGAACTATTTACACATTGAGACACAATGAAAGAAAATAATTTCCTGCCTCCAGAAATGGACAAAGTCACATTACTTCCTTTCTGTATTTTCAAACCAAAATACTTTTTTTTTTTTCTTTTTTTTAAGCTGCTTTGGTAATTTCAAAGAAGTTAAGGGATAGGAAAACAAACCAAATTGGCCTTCTGCTTCTCTCCAAGGTTTTTTGGGGGTTTTCTTCAGTAACAAAAAGAAAAAATTCTTTTTTGGTCTACCAGCCAAGTGAAAAATCAATTAGTTACACAGGTCTGGCTATTTGTTAGGATTAACTATCAGACAATGCATGCTTTTTGTTCATTATTTTTTCCCCATAATACGACATATCGTGGACCACAAAACCACTGAATTTTTGTTTACATCTGTACAGACAAAGTAGCCTTTTAGCACCATTCTTTAAGGTGCAGACAAAAACCAAAATGTAATAAAAGAGAAGAAGAAGGAGAAGCAAATCCATCTATATTTTAAAAATATATCTTCCTAGGAAAAAAAAATAAATGATTTAAAGATAGACCTAGAATATTCAGCACTTAGTTCTTTTTACGTGCAATCTCAAAGTGAAACTTCATTTGACACCCTCATTTAGTGAGATTCTATTTGGCCACCATCAAATTCAACTTCTCACACCACAGTTGGATTTTTTTTTTTTTTTTCTGGTAAGAAACCATTTAGAGGCTAAAGAATATCCTACTATCTTCAGACTGGCCTTGCACAAATATTGTGTATGATATTTCTCTGTCTCTCTTTTTCCAGTAGCTACAAATTCCTTCTGAAAACCTATTTTTTTTCTTAGAATATTTCTATGTTGCAGCTTATTAAGCATCCAAGTTTCAATATACTCAAATAACCATCAAACATAATAAGAACCAGTTAAGTACATGAGTTTGCCAGGTGAAGAGGCATATGGGGGCAAACCATCAGGTGCTATGAAGTAGTCCAGCTCCACTGGGTTCAGCACAAAAATTTCTGGTTATAACAGAGAAGATATCAGTACAAAATCTTCTCTGCTGGAAGGCACTTAGTAAGAGATACCTGAGAACAAAATGCATATTTAAGAGTAGACTAAGGAAGGCAGCTTACAGGCAAAGGATCAAATTAAAAAAAAAAAAAAAAATCACCTCTCTGCTGCCACCTGAGCTGTTCACTATGGAAAAATATCAGCTGATGTACAGGAAAGTTGACAAGGAATACAAGGAAGTACAACTTCTTATGCACTACCTTGGACTAGTTAATATTCATCAGCAAAGGCCAAGGCCTTAAACAGAAAGGTTATTTCAGGAATTGTTTGGAATAACAAGAATCAGTACAGCCCAGAAGTGTTGAACTTGGAATTCAAGGATCGAGGTTTCCAACACCTGAAATTTCACATGTGGCTGGATGTTCAGATGCTGCATTGTTTTCTAATTGCTACAAATCTTGTGGGTTTTTAAGCTGTGCACATAATCTGCCTTTCTACAAAACACATTTACTAGTTACCAGAAACCCAATGTATTGTTAATTTATTTAATGCTGGTGGACTGAATTGTGTAATGGAAGACAGTCAAGGATCAGTGATTGGCAGGAATAAACCAGTTTCACTGAATGGGAACAGGAAGGATTTTCTTCAAGGAAACGGCAGTGAAACCTATCCTAATAAATAACCAAGCTGTGTTGGCTCAAGCACTTATAATGCCAGTGTCTGTGATAAGCAATGGAAACATTAATACAAAGTGCTTCACCATAAACGAATACAGTAGAGTTCAGAATGATATATTGCAGCACAGCCATGCCTAGCATGGCATGCTTTTAAAGTGCTTATAATAATTTTTATTTTGGTAACAATAGGGGGGGGAAAAGAACAGAACAGCAAAAATTGTTATCTGCTAAAAAGCAACTGCAATAGCAAAATTTCCTGATAAGAACCTACACAAGGATTTAGCCACAGTGAGAGAACTGTGCTCAGATACAAATGCAGTAACTAGGAATATGGTTGTAGCTTGTTCATTTCTAATCCTAGCTGTATGTAACAGTCAGATGGTGAAAGCAGTCATTTCATGAAATAACTGAAATTTTCAGATATTTCATGAAATAACCAGCATTATGGATGTTCTACTACACTCTTAGATTGTTTCCCTCCATCATTAAATTAAATGACTGGTGGTGTTGTGAAAGTCACATTGGTGCGATTTTTATCACTTATATTTAGGAACCTGAACTTAGGTATACAGGTTAGTTTAGGCTCTCAAGTCATTGAAGAAAAGATGGCATGTCCAGCTGGTAAATTAGCTGATCCAAACTTAGTTGGTTTTAGATTAAATAAACCATCCTTTGCATATACTACTCTCACTTAATTACGAAAGAAGTCAAATGTGGTAGGTTTGAACAAAGATGCTTACCCTTTGATTGATCCTTCTGACTCCTATTCACCTTCTGATTCCTATTCTCCTGTTGCTTAATATTATAAATCTTCTCAACTGCTGTGAAAAGTACTTCTGTTATGACACAGCTGGAGACACTCACATTTTACACCCTGTGCTCTTTGCCACAGGACATCTGATTGCACTGGATCCATTTGCTCCCTCCTTGTAGCTTACATTTCCCTTTCCCAGTGTGCCATGTTGGCTACAAGATAGAATTAGTATTATATTCAGGGGTGGTTTTTTTCATTTTGTTTTGATCAGAACAAATAGCATGACACATCTTTCTTTACCCAGTCTGGGACATTTATTAAAGCTTTCCACAGTTATGGCTTTCCTACAGTCCCTAGACTTAAAAATTTGCCCCTGTTGTGACAGTCAAATTCTAGTGACAGATGAGCATGTTAAATGCCTTTATTGCCTTGAAGAAATTCTGTCTCATATTCCTAGTAAATGCAGCATTTGTTGGTCCTTCCCCTTGCAGGCCAGAAAAGACTAAGGGCCTGTCTTTCTAACTGCTTCCCTGGGAAGTGAAAAGTTCTATCTTCAGACAGCCATGATGAAGTGGTAGCATTCACAGCGAAGACAATATTAGTTGAAGTATGGATGTGGTGAGTGTCCATTAAGTTATATGACAGGTTCACTCTTTCCTAACGAGAATCTGAGAGGAGCCAAGGGATTCTGCACATCAGATTAGGAATGTCCAATATGGTTCTGATAGAACAGAGAGACTGGAAACTACAACTCAAAACAAGTTTCCTGGCTGTGACTGCATAGCAGGGGAGATGCAATTCAGGGGTTTTCTGGGCCCTAGGAGGAAGGCAAAGCAGGCACCTGCAACACAAAGGAGAGTCTGATTCTCTAAGAGACTTACTGGATACTGAAACTGTAAAAAAAGTAGCCTTTATCCCAGGGAAAAGATTCATTTAAATGGATAAGGTTGAAGTTTTGGATGAGGTCAAAGACTACCTGCCAGTTTGAGTCTTTCAGTCTAGGTTGAGAATATGGATAGGGTAAATATTAATTCCTATTTCATCTGCGTATAAATCTCAGAGCACATCACAAGACACTGACATTCATATCAGTTCACACATCTGAGTGATCTGAATTCCTTAGAAGGAGGATTTTTTTAGTATGTACCCCTGTATGTTCTTTTGGCTGTGGGATGTTACACAGAAGAACAGTCGAGGAGATAAGTAGGACTCAAATGTTGACGTCTATTGCCCTTCCTGAGTAAAACTTTACCACAAATTCATACTCCAGAAGAGAGCAGGGAAGAGTTATAATGGCATAACCACAGACAAAGTGAGACGTGTCCCAAGTCTTAAATGGAAAATGGATAGTGAGACCTAGGAAATACTGGTCACACAGGGAAGATATTTCTCACCATACTTCACACTGTTTTATCAGATGCAGGTTGTTATCATGAATATGTGCAGCTACCTCAGAACAGTTTTGAACTGGTGATATGCATATTTATGTCAACAAATATTATGCAAGCAGTAGAGCTTTATGCGCTGAACTCACTGCCCACTAGAAGGTACAGCACAAAGTCATATGACAGAAGTCAAGTAATTCTGAGACAAAATACTTTATGCTTTTTCCTGGCCATGGTGCCATAAATCCTAGCCGTTCCCCCCTTCCACATCAAAAATGTAAAAAGAAATTGCCTTCTGATTTGTGTCCCCTTTTTTCTTTTACAGTCTGCCTTGAGAGATAAATGATCAGTTGAAACATCCTTTACAGACTTCATGGCTATTAAACAGTAGAGAGACTTATCCTGAACTTCTGTAAAGCTAGACATTTCAGAAAAGCTGAAATGTTGGACAAGAAATAGGAATGTAATCCCATACACGAAACACAAATTATCCTTCTAGGGTTGCTGCTAAGGAAGTGAGAAACATTAGTGGTTTGGGCTTGGTTGTTTTTTTTTGTTTTTTTTTCATATGTCATCTCGATATTTAAAAACATATTTACCTTCCAAGTTTGCTTCTTAGACTTGAGTTTTCTAGTTTTTTTTTAAAGGCTCAATTAGGTTATTTACAAATTAGCTCGTTTAAGGATTAAACTGTTACTCACAGAATTTGTTTTTTCATTTAATTTAATGTAATATTTTAAAGCTTCCTGAGAAGCAGATTTGTTGTGTTTGTTTGTTTTTTTTTTTTAATTAAAAGTTTTGGGTTTTTTTTCATATTATTTATTAGGACTTTAATTTTGGTTTTGTATGCATGGATTTTGAACATATGAGTTTATGTTTGTTTCTACAGTTATTATGGTTTTCAGTAAAGCATATACAATTAGACTTTTGAGTCAGTGTCTATGAGGTCAGACAAACTGACTTCTGAACTCCAGCTTCATGTATTTAAGATCAAAGAATCATAGAGTAATTTCAGTAGTGAAAAATTCCTGAAGGGTCAGGATGTCTCAAAGCTGGGCCAATTTAATGTTATACTATTTGACATAGGCCTTCATTCAGCCAAGTTTTTTGTTCTGCTGGAATAGGTATCTCACATCTTGTCTGGGCCTCTGCCTTAATGTTTGACCAACCTGATTGTGTGATTTTTTTTCCTGATTTCTAATCAGAATTTCACTCTCTGTAACCTGTATCCATTGCCTCCTGTCCTTTATGCGTCTACCTCCAAAATGAGCCTGGCTCCACTATCTCTCTAACTGCCTAATTCATATTTAATGACATTTATTTATTCTGCATTTATTATTCTGCTTTTCTGAAGACTGAATAAGCTGCCTCAGTTTCTTTTAATACATCTTGTAGTGTGGACACCTGCATACATAGCACCAGGCAGCATGCAGCTTCCTCTTGGCCAAGCTTGAGTATCTTGTAGATGTAGGGGAGATGTAGTACTCCAGGTCTGGTTTCACTAGTGCTAAATAGAATGTCATAATCACTTCCTTCAGGCTTCTGCCCATGGTCTTGCTAATGTATCCCAGTCTGTGGTCAGCCATCACCTCTGTAAGGATGCATTATGACTCATGTTCAACTCAGTGTCCACCAGGGCCCTCCACCAAGTTCTTTTGTGCACAGCCGTTTCCAAGGCCAGCTGGTGGGACAATGCACCAGCTCTTGATCTGCACAAAAACACTCCAGTCTTGACCACACTCAGTGGCCCCAGACAGCAAAGCCCAAAAAACCTCCTGCGAAGGAAATGGCTGCACCTCTGTTAACCTGATGAGCAATGCTCTTCCATCAGATCAGGGCCAAGACAAAGCAGTGGATGGTGTACTCCTTCAAGGTATGACTGCTTTAAGGTGAAATAAATTGGGATTGACAATTTTCTTCAGAACAATTTAAAACTTTAATCCCTAACTTTATTCACAGTGGTAGAGGCAGAGATCCACTGAACAGAGGTTGTGAGAACAAATTGTCTCAAAATAAACTGAAAATGTGGCAAAACTTATGCATTTCCAGATGGTAATGAGATGCAATTATATATTTGAACTAAACAGATGTATCATATAGCAATTGTTTTGAAACTATTAGAAACTACTCAAGAGAGTAAGTGTGCCTGCTTGTTTGTCCCAAGCTCACAAAGAACTCAGCTATGCTCAGATCTCCTCAGCTGGAGAATACACCTTCATTAGCAGGTAGTTAAATAAATGTTGATTGATAATTCCAAAGACAGGTTATATCTATTAGTGAATGTAGATATAGTCTTGCTAATTTCCCAGTAACCCAGAAGTTACATGATAACACTTTCTGCAGCTAAATGGGTGGCATCCAATACTGATACAAAACCAAAATGAATCACTGGAAATCTTTAAAACATGAGATAAGGGTCTTATATGTATCTTGGCAAAGCTTATAGGCTAAAAAAAGATTTTAAACTAGAAGACAAGATTGTTTAATCTCTACCTAGAGTCAACACAGGGGGATGTGACCCTCTCCAGAGGGGTATCATGATTTGCTAAATGATGGTCGCTGCATGCCTGGTGGCATGGCAAGGGTGTGTGCCAGAGTCTCTAATTTGAGACATGTCATTCACATGCAGTAGTAGCAGATGAAGAAAAATCTTATTTTCTATCTTGTGTTGTAGGCAGAAACAGGACATATACATTTACTATATGTTATGACTGCATCTAGTCGTGAATAAAGAATCATAGAATGGTTTGGGTTGGGAGGTGCCTATAAAGGTCGTCTAATCCAAAGCCCTGCAGTGAGCAGGGCCATCTTCAACTGGATCAGGTTGCTCAGAGCCCTCTCCAGCTTGACCACTAGCATTAAAAAAACCTTCTTTATTATATCTAAGCTAAATCTACCGTCTTAGTTTAAAACCATGACCCCTTTTCCTCTTGCTGTAGGTCCTGCTAATAAGTCTACCCTCATCTGTCTTATAAACTTCTTTTGAGTACTGTTAGGCTGTTAGAAGCCCTGTCTAAAGTCTTCTCTTCTCCAGGCTGACAAATCCCAATTTATTCAGCTTTTTCTCTTAGGAGGAACCCTCCAATCATCTTTGTAGTCTCCTCTGGACCCACTCCAATATGTCCATGTTCTTCCTATGTTGGGGTTATAAATTGACAAATTTTACAAAATTAAGCTTTAGGGAGAAAGACCGATTTAATTTACAATTTAATTTAAAGTAATATAGGACGAATTCTTGTGGCGTTGTAATGTCCCTTTTCAGTACTGGTAGAACAAAAACTTGGTATTTGTGTTACAATATGATTTTTATATTATGATGACGTTTTGTCTTAGATGCATTCTAACAAGGTTTTAATTACTTAATTAGAGGTAGAAACTCATTACTTTGTTAAAGGAAAATCTTTGAAATATTATTTTTTCCTAATGAACACTTTTAGTATATTTTAGACAGTTCAGAAAAAATAACTTCATCAACTCAGAAATTGTTGATAAAATGAAATTTGCTTCTTTCTCACACCTCTAGGTTATTTATTACACATTCTTCATTCAACATCTGGCACTTATTTTCAGTTGAAACTTTCATTGTTGCGATGGTTGATTACTCATACCAATTATTGTTGTTCTTCTGGTTGTACTCTATTTGAAAGAATATGCACAGCAAGCAAATGCATTATTATCTATTATGACATTTATTATGATTATTAGTATGTGTAGGGAATATATGCAGAGTATTATTCATATGGTAGTTAGACAGTTCCACAGTCTTGATATTTGCTATCGTTGATATCTGGCTATAACAGTGTCCCCACTTTATGTACTAGAGATAGAAGTAATAATTAAAAATCTTGCCCAAGGTTAAGGAGAGAAAATGAGTTGGAGAAGGCATTCACAGTCTTCTGGCTCTAATTTCTTCTGGAACAATATGTTTCATTGTATTATTGAGACCAAAAAGAACTAAGAGTGATAGATGAAAGAACTCCCAGTAGTAGATATCTGTGTTACTCCTGCAGCCATATCACCGAATTGGTTTGATTTTCACATCAACAGACTCAGTTTAGAAAATGTTTGTCTGAAATCCAGGAAGGCTGAATATGTCCCTAAATACAGAATAATCCAGTTCTCAAAGAAGTCAACGGGAGCTTTCTAAAAAATTATTTGGGGTTGGAAGTTTGGTGGGTTTGCTGTCTCTTTAACTAAATTGAAGTTGTTGATTCTGGGTGTAATGAAAGAGATTTGTCAGTATTAAAGATGAGGGAAAAGTTGTGTAACCTGCAATGGTTTTCAGAAGATCTTTTCATGTTTTCATAATAATCTGGGTTCCACATTACCATAATGAAAACATAGTGGATTGATAGACTAATCTTGCTAATTATATGTTAAATATTTCACTGAAATAAGGAGCACATGTAACTGGCGCCAAAAGAAGGGCATATAACTCTCAGAGTGTAAGAAAGACAAGTGCTTCCAGTATGTAATTAATTCCATACATTTTAGGCTCCTTTTTGGCCATTTGAAAGTGCTCTATCATTCTCCTAATCAAAGACTGGGACCAACTTAAGTTTATATTAGGAGCAAAGGATCCTGCTCTACAGGTCAGTTCTGGAGCTGCTATGAACAGGTCACCAGTGGTGAAAGAAATGAGGACGTGGAGTTGGGTGAAATTAGTTTTAAAGGCAGTGAAGACATAAAAGACACAATATCTAACATATATAGAGCACCCTGTGTGTAGCAAACTGGGATGTAATACAAGGACGCAAACAAGGAAGAAAAAGCAAGGTGTATAAGGATGTTAGAAAATATGAAAATAGCCCATGCCAATTCCTCCAAAAAGGAGGAATTAATGAAGAAGCCCTATTAACACAGCATTTTTTTTTCCTCTTTTTGAACTTGGAACATTGGTGGCCTGATCCAAATGTTCCATTGCTTGAGTAAGATATGTAGTATAGAATCCAGAAGGACAATGGCAGGATGACCACAATATTCATGAAAGGGATAGGTGCTGTTGTGTGTATAACAATTATAACTGCTTTGTTATAGTGCTGAGACTTTTTTTCTTGGTACAAATATTCTTTATTTTCTTGTCCTGTAATAAATAAATCTGAACCAATAATACTTGTCTAGCTTTACCAATAAGATTTCATTTTTATTAATAATAAATTCTTGACTTCATGTATTCACTGCATTTCACTTTAACACATAACAAGATTTTAAACATAATAAAAAGCTTAAAGTTTTAACAGACAAACAAGTTCCCATTTGACTAGCTTCAAACAGCAGCTTCAAGAAGCAGCTAGGACAAAGAGCAGTGTTTGTTTTTGTCTCATCACATTTTTATTTCTTAGTGGAATTTACTGCTAGAGAGCAAAAAGAGTTTCTGATCATACTCAGTTACTCTGAAAAATATATTTTATTACTTTCAAAAAACCCCACTTAAATGAAGGGAATTATAAAATCATTTTTACAGGAGTCTTTGGATAATAAATTGTCAAGCTTTAAATATCATCAGATTCTTTTATCTGAGTTTATCTTGTCAAGATGGATCAGAATGCTGTAATCAATCACTCAGCTTAGCCATAAAATGGCTTCATCATGCATGTGTATTCTCTTCAAAATCTAGTTGTAACATTTGCACATAATAACTTATTGGGTTGCAAGGTTAGTCCAAGCCTGTGTTCAATATTATCTGACATTTTATTGGCTACTACACAAACTTTTGCCTAATACAGTCATTTTACTTAGAAATTTAATTGAAAGGTTGCCTGTAACAAAGTACTTTTTTAATGTAGGAAGAGTAATGTAAAACTGCTTGATGCATGGGAGGAAGACAGGAGACAGTAAAATGCGGGAGAAAATGAAGAAGAAAAAGAAAACATTCATTCTAATGAGAAATGGAGTTTGAAGAGGAAGTTTCATAAGGATGAATTCATTCCCTAAGGGAGCTTAGTCTGCATTTGGCGCCTGGATCAGCACACCTTCCTAGATGAAAAGTATAAATCACACAGTTATGTGATGGATGATGTTTATTTAGAACGAGGCTTGTTAAAGAGATGCTTAGCAGGGAACGGGCGTCTTCTTTCAAGGAACAAGGTCTTGATGCTGGCGTTTAGAGAGAACAAAAAGGAAGGCAGGAAGGCATGGGCTTGTAGGGGAAAACCCCAGCAGAGGATAAAAAAGGGCTATCCTCAGTTTGTGACTGTCTGGACTTTGTCAGAGGAATATGCCAGATGCAAAGAGGCCTCTACTGAAGGTTTCAGGCAGGCAATGGATCTAGCTTACATGTGAAACTTAAACTGACCTATTTCATTTCACAGGAATAAGGTTTTACAAAAGGTGAAATAAAAGTCTGCTTAGAAGTGTAATTGATGTCTGGGATCATGAGCATGCAAGAGGAAGTAATCAAAACAGAAATATAATATTAAACAAACACTCTGTTTTCTCTTGTAGGTGTTATTTTTATTTTTCTTTCCTCCCATGTCTTAGAGGTCTATAACTCTGGTGAAGAAAACTTTATAAAGCCTTGTTTTTAGAAAGCTTTTTTTTTTTTTTTTTTTTTTTTTTTTTTAATCTATTCCCAGCTACACCTCTAGGACAGGAGGGAGTCACACTCACTTCCCAATTCTGAAAAATAAAAATACCCCAACAAACAAATAAACAAAAACAAACAAACAAACCCAAATAAAAACTGTTTTCTGAATCTCCCTTATATTTGACATTGAATGAATATGCTAATAGAAGTATGTGATAGCAAAGTATTTTGAAAACCAAACTAAAGAATGAATAAGCATGAAGAATATTATTAAAGCTGAGATTGTGGCCCCTAAAGTTATGTATAAACAGTTAACATAGAATAACAGTAAAACTGAAAAACCAAGAAACAAACAACAACAAAACTTCTAGAATGCTTTATCCTCATTACTGTTTACTAGAAACTTCCTGAATAATAATATTCCCTCCGGAGGTGATAATTTATAAAGTAAAAATTCATAAAATATAAATGTTTCATGACAGCTATTGAATGTTGATAGAGCTGTGCTGGAATCTAAGACTGGGTTCCATTAAAAAAATATTGTCTTTTCTTTGTTCCAGGTCTCTCTCCATCTTTTGCATTGGTTATCTACAGGGATTGCTAGGATCCCACTGTGCTACTTTATATGGAAAGGAAGATGAAAACTTGGAAGCTATTGGATCTTCAGTTCCTGAAACACTTGGCCCCTCCTCATCTTGCTACTTACTGAAGTAGCTTCCCATTTTAAATGTGTAGGATAAGAGAAACAGAAAACTTGTGGAGCCTCTGTACAGCCACCCTCCCAGGAGCTTCCAGTGTTCCTATCTTCAGGATGGCTCTTCTGGTGGGTTTCCTGAAGACTGTGACATTTTTTATTTTACACAAAGAATTTGAAATGTGAGGTTCTCCTTCAGTTCATAACAAAGTCAGCTATTCTGAAATATCAAAGCCCTTTGTGAATTGGAATGACCTTTCCCTGGTTAGCTCCTGCCCTTTAGCAATGGGTGTTGCTGGTTGCTCGAAATTCACATACATGGCCACTTTTTGCAAAAAAAGGCAGTGAGGGGGCAAACTTTCTCCAAAAGGTCTTTAACTTAAAAAAGTCAACCCAAGGCATGAAAAAAAGGGAACCAGTTCTGCAGGCTATTCACCTCTTGGCCTCTTTACTGAAATTGCCAACAAGCAGAGGAGCTGCGATGAAGACTATTCATTTATCTCTGAAAATAATGTTGAATATCTGTCACTGCTTTGGGAAATGATTGACCTGATAATGATAGGTTTTATATCAGCAGGTCCTCGAGTGCCATTCTCAAAGTCACTATATGGGGTTTGAAAATTGACTTCTTAATGGTGACAATCCTGTGAAACAGAAAAGAATTGCATTGCAGATGAATTTTCTGATGCAATTGCACTGACTTTTCTCTACCCAGATTGATGCCCATGCACTAAGTATGTTGCCCAGAGGAAAACTTAAGGGAATTATAGTGCAATGACATTACATAGAGTCATATATACCTTTAATGTCATGCATTAATTTAAACTTTTTCTTATGATGGTGAATTGGTTCTCACTTTAAAAAAAAAAAAAATCACCCAAACATACTTACAGGAGAGTTATATTTAAATTTGTGAGTATATAGTTTAGCCTTAAGAAAAGAAAAAAGTCTTAATTTGTGTCTTGTTTTTAAGGTTCATTACAGTTAAAGTTTTCTTCCAGCGAAGCATCTCACAAAGGTCAATAGAAACTATTGGGGATTAAGGATGGAATTTTCAAAAGTAATTACTGCTGGCCTAAGTCTGATCTCACTGGTTTCAATGAACTACTGTTAACTTTAGTTTGAATATAGGTAGTCAACTGTCAGGAGCTTTTTGGAAATCCAGTAGGAGTGATGTGTCATTCAGTTGACAGCGAGAGTACAAGACCCTCAAAGTGGGTTACTTCCCTCTTTCTTTTCTGTGAAGTGTGGATATTAATTTCTTAGAAACATATAAATGCTATCATACCAAATAAATATGCAAATATAGAAAGAGATAAAAAACCAGAGTGAATGAAATTGAATGGCTGGACAAAAAGGGGTTAACAAAGACAAATATAGATAAAAGTAAACAAATACAAATCCAATGAGATATTGTCTCGGAAAATTGCTACCTAATTTATTTCCTCATTAGCATTTTTGAAACTTAACTAGGCCCAATTTCCCAGTAAACAAGAAAAATGAATTGCAGATCCCAACTCTGTTTATGTTCAATTCCAATGCTTTGTTTATTTCTCCCTGAATTAAAGAAAAAAATCTGTCTTGTTTGCTCTTGAATTAATATTATAATAAATGCAACTTTCCATGGTGTTTGCAGGTTGTCACTACTATTTATTAGATACAGTATGTTAAAACCCGAAGAATAACCAACAGAGGTATTTTGTTGTGATAGGCAAGACTGAGATACTACCCATTCTCGTCTTTGCTTGTTTAAATGGTTCATTTTTAATGAGTAAAGCAGAGAACACTTTTAGAGGTAGGAGAGAAGAACACACATAACACGGAAGTTAAGAAAATAATATTCTGATTTGTAGACTTCAAATTATTCCTACAATTTTGGGCAACTTTGAGGAATAGCTGCTTTCAGCAATTTTTTGGAAGAAATTGAGAACTTACGGTAAAAAGAATTGGAGAATAGTAAAAGTTAGATTTTCAATCCATGAACTCTGTTGGCAGTTGTGCAGCTGTCTTTTGCACAGTGAGCCAGGAAAAGGAATGGCTGCAACAGGAAGAAAGAACCCACTCAGCAGTCCTAACTGGAAAAGTAAGGCTGTGCTCCGTACATAGAATCCCAAAATCAGAGAATAGCCAGGGTTAGAATGGACCTTAAAGATCGTCTTGTTCCAACCTTACCGGCATTCATTCCAACCAGGTTGCTCAGAGCCTCATCCAGCCTGGCCTTGAACACTTCTATGGTTGGGGTTTCCACAGTTTCTTTGGGCAACCTGTGCCAGTGCCACACAACCCTCACAGGGAAGGATTTCCTCCTCTCTTTCAGTCTGAAGCCATTCCCCCTCAGCCTGTCAGTACACTGCCCCACCCCCCCCCCCCCCCTAGAAAATTCCTCTTTCTTTCTTCTAGGCTCCCTTGGAAGACAAAAAGGCTGCAGTTAGGTGACTCCAAAGACTTTTCTATTCCAGGCTGAACAATACCTGTTCTCTCAGCCTTCCTTCATAACATATCCTGGTTTGGGGGGGATGTTTGTTTGTTTGTTTGTTTTATTCAGTCATACACATTTTTCCTTTATCTGGATACTTCATTCACTGACTATCAGATACTGGAGTTTGTACAGTGAAGACGACCCTTCAACAGTTAAGACAGGATGTGAGTAAGAACCTGTTCTTAGACAGGTGCTGGAATCTATCGTGTTTGCTTATGTTGTAGCTTTAGGTCACAATCGTCCGTAGATGAATGCATATGTGTACATCCAAGTCAGTAAGTTACAGTTTATTTTACAATTAAATAAGCTACATCAGTTTCTGATGCAAAAATCTGGTCTTTTTAGCATCAAATCTTTGGGCTAAGATTCAGTTATGCTACAAAAAATTCTCAATGTCTGACTGCTGTTCTCTGGTTGCTGTGGATGTTTCTGGGATAACTGCACACAGTGCCTTAGCACCTAGTGCATGACAACATGACACTGTTCTAGAGAGAAGGTTGTGTGTGAAATTGTTCTGGAATTCTGTGCATGTTTGGAGTGTTTGCTTTACTCCAATATATATATTCCCTCTCCTGTACAGCTAGTCTGTTTCTCCTCTCATGGTATGGTATTTTTTTTTCTCCAGTCCATTAGACTACTCTTACTGTAGGCACTGGAAAGATATGTTTCTTGTAGAAAAAGAAAAGAATAAAGTTTCGTAATCTTTTGCTGAATTGTTCCACATTAAATGTAAAGCAATTAATTTCCATAATGAATT
Source organism: Phylloscopus whistleri (assembly GCA_017589585.1). Taxonomy (NCBI): domain Eukaryota; kingdom Metazoa; phylum Chordata; class Aves; order Passeriformes; family Phylloscopidae; genus Phylloscopus; species Phylloscopus whistleri. The sequence continues at coordinate 1,259,118 of JADMLD010001003.1, read as the reverse complement.
TTACTAAATGTAAATGGAATCCTATTCAAAATATTTCAAAGCAATTTTTTTTATTATTATTTTGGGCTTGTTTGGGTTCTTTTTTTCTGTTTTTTTTTTGTGTAACACAGACATTTATTCTCCAAATATAGCAAGTGTGCTTACTAGAACCCATTCCCTATATGATTCATTTACACTGGCATTAGCCTGTCTAGAGGCTTTCATCCAAACATGTAAAAGCACTGAAAAATATCAGGTAATGACTTATAATTGCTCTTTCTGATGGACTGTGGAACTTGTATGATTAGTTTTGTTCCTTCTTACCAGCCTCACATCTTTATTAGGACACTTTTGTTGCATTTTTTTTTTCAGGCTGCAAATTCTGTGGAATAGAAATTGCATCATTTGATTTATTTTTACAGCATCTAACATAATGTGATACTAAATACGTCTGTATATAATCAGTACTGTATCAGTGTTAATAATAAATAATAAAACCCCTGTAAGATTATTATTCATCGCTCAGGTAAAGAAAAATTGAAATAAGTAGGCAACTGCCCTAGGCTCCTACACCAATCAAGGGCAGAAACAACCTTCCAAACCAAAGTAGATTAAGATTAAGATTCATTTTCAAGGCATGACAAAATGATGTGTTCCTCTAAAGGCACAATTAAAAGATAGACATCATCTGCCATGAGTATCCAAGGGTGAGCTTCCCTGTGGACCACTCCAGATGACTTAAAATTTAGGCACATCATTTTTTTGCTCAGCAAAGAGTGAGGAATATCCACCTCCCAAAACAAATTCCTCCCAGCTCTCTGTCCTTGCTGACTCCAGAAGGAACCAAGACAGCTCAGAAATTCCTGGACATTCATGGCTCAGCTCACTTGCATGCACTGACATCTGATGATCCAGGACATTCAGGCTGGGCTGGCAGATGGCACACAGGATCTTCCAGGTGCCTCTTGTTGTGGAATGTGAACCTCATGTTTAGGATCCTTTTCCAGACAGAGCCAATGTATTCTGGTGAATAATCAAGCTCTGCCTGAAGTAGGCACGGTGTTTAATCAGAGTGATCCCTCTGAGGAGTCACACAATTTTAGCAACTGGAGCTCAGAAACCAGCACTTATGTAGACACTTACCCTGCAGTTAACTAAAATTAGGTGAAATGAATCCCAAATTCATAATTTTTAAATAGCTATAGTTATATTAAATGCAAATGAGCCAGTGAGCAGGGATCTGCAGTAATTTCTGATCAAAGATTCCAGAGTTGGGCTGGAGGATGATGACTGCTAAAGTTCAGGAACAAGCTATAAGAGGAAACTGGGGACCTCACACAGGACTTAAAATGGTGCTAGACAGACACTTCCAATAGACTTGCCTCAAATCTATATCAAGGAAGGTATTTGGAGAGTATAAAACCTTAATACTAGCACCAGGGTTATGTGAAGAAGACTGGTTGATATTTCACATATTTTGTCTTTTTAGAGAACCGTGTATCCGATTTCCACCCTTGAAACTGGTTTACTAATTGTAGAAAGGAACTCTTTGTACTTAAAAATCAGATATGTTCCTTGCATCAAAGAGCATAAGGCAGAGATCTAGATCAAGAAATATTTAAAGAGATTATTTTTAAAGAAGACTGAGAAAGACTGTCAGGCTGACAGGCTCTTGAATGTGTTCCATCCATATGGAATAGAGTATTGAGCAGCAAAAAATATAATATGCATACGCAAGAGGAAAAACATACATAACTAAATAACATAATGAGGAGCATTAAGAAGAGCCATGGTACCATTCTGAATGCTAGACTGATGTAGTCAAATGAAGTGGGGAGGAAGACAGCATTCACATGTGCATCAGGAAAGAAAGATTCTGCTTTAGGCTAGTTGCCTGTCAGCAAAAATATATTTTTAGTTAATACTGGATGAATAAAAATAAATAAACACTGTTCACAAACAATTGAAAAGGTTGGGAGTGGGTTTATTTTCTATATTTTGCCTGTAAGCAAAATTAAGTTAAAAATGTTCAGTGTACACTTCCAGGTATGTGTTTCAGTAAATTGAAAGAAAGAACAAACAAACAAACAAACAAACAAACAAACAAAACCCAACAAACAAACAAAAAAAATTTCTGGAAAACAAAACAAAACAAAATGGAGGTTATTTTCACTCCAAAATATTTGTGGGGTTTCGTTTTATGTTTTCAAATAAGATTCTTTTGGAGTTCCTAAGCACAAGAAATGGTGACTACTTGTGAATGACCCAGATTTGTGACTTCAACAGAAAAAGTGAGATCTCTTGACTCCCTCCAGTGTTACTCACTCTGACTGTGAATACTTTGAAAAGAAGCAATCCCTTCCAAAGAAGCCATGAAAACTACAGGTGTCGTCATCTTTCTCATTCAAACCACTGTGACACTTGCTGACTTTAGTGCAATTATGACAATCAACATCAGTGGAAGATTTGTCTAAACTGAACCTGAACTATTTCTGTACGGTAGTCCAAAGTTGTAACTGACTTTCTTGTCATGTAAGGTTAAACAGCTTTGTGCTAAAAATGATCACAACAGGCTCTGACACCTAGTCCAGATCTGGAGAAATAAATATTTGAATGCCTGGTCTGCTGGAGACATTTGTTTCTGCTGTTCAACATCAGTAAAGTAGTTGCCTGTAACTGCAAAACCAACTAAAGAATCCCCTTCTGTTACAGAGGAAATACACATCTATAGATGAACTTCTACAAATATTTCCAAGATGCAAAGAAGAAATATGCAGTAACTACTACACTTAGCCCCATGTACTGCTGTCACTGCCACTATGCAATTTTTAAAAAGACAAATGAGAAGTTAAGTCATAAGAACAGATGTAGGAAAGAAAAAAAAAAAAGACATTTCATAAGCCTTAATTGCAGTTAAAAATATTTCTATCATTCTTGTGAAAAATTTCTGCATCACTAAGATATAATTTTAGTCATCTTATACCTACACTAACAGAACAGAAGTTCCTGACTATCTAAAGGTAGCAGAAGCCATGTTTTCCTAATCCTGGGGTTGTTTATTTCCCCCAACATATGCAGTTGAAATAATAACAAAGCTGCCTCATTCCACCTCTACAACCCAGCAGCAAATATAAATCCATCAGGGTGACAATAGGATTAAACTGTGGGCACTGCTTGCTTGTTAGTCTTCTCCCTTAAATAACTTCCATGTGAGATGGGAAATTAATGTTGCAATAAGTTGGTTCCTGTTGTGGGCTCAACAATAGATCCAGCAATCCTCTTACCGTGGAGCATTACTTTTGCCTGTATGTCGGCTGGCTAAACTGTTCAGTCACCTTTTGTCTCCATAGGAGTACAATGTGCTTGTTGATTTGCCAAGTCCCAAATCCTATATTTAATACAATGCCTTGGTGTAATTTGAAAAATAAAAGTATGACTCTCCCTGAATATCATTAAGAAAATTGAAGCGGAGGAGAGAGAAACAGGGGCACAAGCTCACATATAGATATTTTCACATTCAAACCCCAGAAAAAGACTCAAGCTGTGTCTTCAGGTGAAAGGAGGCATGGACAAAAGAAAATGTATTAATTGGACCACCTCAGGACTAGGTGGTAAGTTATCATGGCTCATCTTCTTCCACTGCTTTTTCCTTGCTATAGTACAAGGCCATTTATTTGTTGCAGAGCTACCTCAGCTCTGAAGGCCAGTGGAGAAAGAGGACAAGCCAAGTCTGCTCCTTTTCCTAACAGGTATTTCTACACCTAAACACAGCTGTATTGGGTTTTATTTGTTCCTAGCTGTTGAATCCAAGCCTGAGTAAATCCAACATATGTAAATCTATGACTAAGGGCTGTCTAGTCCAAGTCTGCATGAGAAAAAGGGCCATACCTACTGGGTGTTTGCCTGCACTCCTTTATATGCCTTAAGCTGGTCAGAACATTTCAGAGCCAAAGTCACTGCCATTTAAAGTGGTTGAAAACAATGTTGTCAGAATTCCTGTCTGGTGAGGAAAATGATATCTTTCAAAATGCCTAAAAAAGTATTATTTTCAAGTAAATTTCATGCAAGGAGGAAAACAAATCAAACACAGTGATGGTGACAAACTGTACCGTGGCAAAAGCTTCCACATGGGATCTTTCTTTTAAAATTTCAAAATAGCTTTAAAAAATCATTGGTTTAGTGCATTAAAAAATCGTATTTAGTTTTACTGTTGAATTAAATGCTCTGAATTTCGTACAGCAAAATGTTTGGACTGACCTTCACCTCCCTCAATTTTTTTCCCTCCAGGGAATTTAATTTTGAAGCAAGATGTTTATTCATTTGTTCTTGAGGGTTTTTTTTGTATTTTATGAATGAACAAATAAAAATAATGGATTTAGATTTTCCCATCATACAGGGAAATCTGTGTGTCCTCTCTCCCCAGGTCTAGCACCATCTCAACACTTTTCTGTAGGTAATTATTCTGTGCCCTCAGTTTGCCTCCCATGGGGCAAAAGTAATGCTCAGAACTTTCCCAGCACACAAAAAGGAGGAAGGGAGGGTATTTTCAGCTGTAAATTTGTGGGTATTATTTGTGTTCCAACACACTCCTTGAAAATCCAGTGCCCAGGACCATGGATCTGCTATTGCTCACACAGGTGACAAAAATTCTCCTAAATTTACAGTCAGGATGCAGAGACAGACAGATGTGAAAAGAGCAGGGCAAGTGGCAAGGCAGGAGCAATGGTACAAGAGAAAAGAGTCACACTTCAGCTGGAAAATTGTGATCTTCTGTTTCTGATTGCATGACTAGTAGATTTAACCATCCTACATCTTCATCTGAGGCCATCCCTTCAAGTCAGACCTCGTGGGACAGGAGGGAATCTTGGACTCTCTGCCCCATTCTAGAGGTAAATAGATGAGTACCATAATAAATTTACTTTAATGAGAGAAACAGATGCATGCAATTTATTATACTGAGGGGATAAAAATTGCAAGCAGCATTGTCATGGTTTGAACACAATTCTGCCCCACACATCTACTCCCTGGCTATGGTGGGACAGGGGAGAGAATCAGAAGTGAAGAAACACATGGGTTTTTCACCAAGACAGTTAGCAGGTAAAGGAAGAAAAACACAAGAAAAAGCAAAACAAGGAATGCATCCAGCACTTCCCATAAGCAGGGAGGTGCTGAGCAATTCCCAGGAAAGCAGGGGATCCATCACACACAAGGAAGACTTGGGAAGACAAATTCTATCACTCCAGACTCCCTGCACACACTTTCTTCTTGTATGCTGAGGGTGATGCCTACAATGATATCCCTGAGATCACCTGGGTTCAGCTGTCTTGTCTCTGCTCCATCCCAAGTCCCTGTGCACCTACTCACTGCCGAGATGAGGTGAGAAGAAAAATGCTTGATCCTGTGCAAGACCCACTCAGCAATAATGACAGCATCTCTGTATTATCAACACTGTTGCAGCAAAAATTTGAAACACATCCCCATGGTAGATGTTGTGAAGGAAATTAACTCTACCCCAGACAAAACCAGCACATACATGAATCTCCATCCAAAGCGCAGAAGACAATTCCCAATGAGAATAAACAGAGGGCTTCTGGAGCAGAGGTGCATTCTCAAAGTGACTTTATAAAAGCTTTCTCCTCACTCCAGTCTTCTCCCCCACTCAGCAGCCTCCTTGAGATCTCATGTATCATTGTTTTGTGCACATCACTTTCCATGAAATGAGTTTAATAGCATTATAAAAGTCACATTGTGCACAAATTGGGAACTTCAGCGCCTCGGTAACTGCTCTGATGCATACACACTTGCAAAGTTTTCAAAGCAGAAATGTTGAAGGCACTTCAAGGCAGAAAAACATCCTTGGGTAAATTACTTCCTATTAGTATGTCACATATATCTTATATATGACTCTGGTTTCATGAAGTGACAGCCGCGCTTGACAATAAAACTTTGCACTCTTTTTTATTTATATTTTTCCTGATTTTTTTTTTATTTCTTCCAAGTATATAATGTCTGATGCTAAACCACTTATCTTCCTGCTACCAGTGAGACCAGCACTGCCTACTTTGCTTACCAATAAGCTAGAGCATTTCCACCCCACACCTCTGCCTGAAATATCAAGCAATTCCAATCACTGCTGGTTAAGTCAGACAAGAGAAGGAAGCATGGATAGTTTTAAAAGGTGGGTAGGTTGTAAGTCCTGTGACCCATTTAACATTAAAGGGGAAAAACATGAAAGAAAAGCTGAGTATCTAAAAAAGAGATGTTTCCTTGTCTGGATAAATTCCACCTTAGATCACAGAACATCACCCTTTTTTCAATATCTCAAAGGTATATAGCAAGAAAAAAAGTACCAAGCCTTCCCTCTCACCTACAAAAAAGGAAGAAAGAGGCATAGCTTTTACCCGTATGAATCCTCAAATTGTCTGCAACCCTCCCCCTTTCCAGATAGTGATTCCAGAGTGAGTAATTTTGTTCTCAATTTTTTAATGAAGAATCTGATCTCCTTTTTTTTGTTGTTGTGTTTTATGCTTCTGTATAATGGGACACTGAAATTGAAAAATCAGTTTAAGTTCAGGTTTACAATCTATTTCACTTCCTCATTTCCAATTACAATTTTGGAATATTTTGTTGTTTGCATTTAAGGCATCATATGGAGATATTTAACTCTTCATATATAGTAGGTTAAATGACAATTTTAATTGACTGTTAGGAAAGTTTAGAAATACATAAAGACTAGAATAAGATAAGTCCATTTTTCTCTGCTTCTCTGCCCCATACAGCATTTATACATCACTTTGAAACACAGAAGTCACATCTCCTTAGCAAGTTCTGATCATTTAAATAGCCCTTGTTTAACTTCCTCTAGAGTATATTTCTGAAATTTTATGGCTGAGATAAAGATGGAGTAGATAGAGATAAATTACAGAAAATAGAAGTGTATCAAACCTACATATTAATCCTCAACTAAACTTACAGTGTACATTTAACTGAGCTACAAACTCTTTGTTTACAACTAAGGGAAATGTTTCCTAAATAGTTCTCTTTCCAGTTAAATTCCTAAACGTGGTCACATCTGGCCAGAGGAAAGTATGGGAGGGAAAGTTCAGCAATTAGTTAGCAAATAAGTTATTTGAAAATTTTGTTGAAAAATCATACCTTTCAGACTTCCCAAAAAATAATCAAATTTGAATCTAGGATCAAATGTTACAATTATGTTTACTTGCAAACTTACTTTTTCTGTAAATCCCTGTAATTTGGTCTGCACTAGAAAACTCATAATAATTCCTATTAATCCTAAACAAAAATAAAAACCAAGAAAAGCAGTCACCACATCAATACCATTACAAAGGGTAACTGTAAGGAGATTTATTTTAGACACCCATTCTCCATGTTTATACTGGTTGAAAAAGATATTATTTAAATAATTGCTATTTTAATATATTAAAATATGAAAAAATAAAGATCATTACTACTCCTTCAAATAAAGAATTCAATTTAGAATTAATGAGTTATGATGTTTTTAACTATTAGTTTATATTAACTTTTATTTAACTTTTTTCTTTTTTTTGTTTTTGTTTTAGGAAGCAGACAGCTATTCAATCCCAGACTTTGACCTGTTGGAGTTTTATTTTTTCAACATTATATGACATCATAAATCATACATAAAGCAAATATCTGAAGCATAAATCTCCCATTAGACACACTAGACAATGTAATTTCCTTCATTTAAGCTTCAAAGATTTAATCATGACTCTTTACCTGAATTTTGGTTCTGATTTAGGTAGTGGCTGTCTAAATAAACCTCCCATAAATTGTAGGGAAAATCTTAGTTTGAAGGAGGTAGAAAAATAGGGAAAGAGTGAAAGAAAAAAAAGGACGGGAGGGAGGGAGGGGGGGAGGAAGGAAGGGAGGAAGGGAGGAAAGGAAGGAAAGGAAGGAAAGGAAGGAAAGGAAGGAAAGGAAGGAAAGGAAGGAAAGGAAGGAAAGGAAGGAAAGGAAGGAAGGAAGGAAGGAAGGAAGGAAGGAAGGAAGGAAGGAAGGAAGGAAGGAAGGAAGGAAGGAAGGAAGGAAGGAAGGAAGGAAGGAAGGAAGGAAGGAAGGAAGGAAGGAAGGAAGGAAGGAAGGAAGGAAAAGAATCTCAGGCAAGGCTGAATCCAGGGAGATTGCAGTGGACTATAAGGCTAAACCTCATCAGAGAAAGCTTTAATCCCAAAGAGAGTTGCATTGAAAAGGAATAATTGACTACAGAAAAGAAAGAACCGATTCATATTCTTTGAAGTCAAATCAAATTCCTCATCCTGAAAACTTCCTTTCACAGATTAAGGGCCAAGTTTTCCTCTGCATTCTGTGAAGCACAATAAATTACCCTGGTATGAGTGAGACGAAAACCCGTCTACAGGCAGTTGATTCTTAGATCAAGGCAGCAGAATATTTTTATATGCATTGATTATTCTGCTCACCATTTCACTGTATAAAATCTCTATATGGCAATTCCTAATCTCTATTTTTCAGCATATTTATTCTTATATTCTTAAAAGACCTTTCTGCTTATTCCAATAACACCTGAATGTGACCACCAGGGTTAGTTAGGGCCAGGTCTTTCTTATTCCTTCTTCTGATAAGAAAATTGTTATTTTTAAAAAATTACTCTTTCATATCAAGGTAGTGTGAATTGTCTCAAAGACCAGCAGAAAGAATGCAGAAGTGCACTTGACACCCAGAGTGGAAAGCATTATAATTTATACAACGGTTCTTTCTTTTCAGAAAAACTGAGGGCAGTTCTTTCTTTCACAAGAAGTCTTTGCACTAATAGGCTCAGGGTGTTTATCAGTCCCAGGTTTACCTTTCCATAATTTATAAAGTGAGGCTCAAGACTCTGAGCTTGATGTATAAAAGCAGAGTAAGGAAGGGAGGGCATAAAAGTTTTCCATCTGGGAGCAAAGGAATAGATAGGATGGTGGTGGTAACCTTTCACTGGGAGCATAAATAGGTGTATATATAGATGGGAACTATCAAAAAGCAGTTGTTAATATATTCTTGAAACAAGGCAAAGTCTTACCCACTTTTAACCTTACACAATTTCTTGCACTGACATCAATGGTACAGGACCTGCAAGTGGAGAGCTCTCCATACAAGCACTTCAGATTCTGGGCCAACTCGTCATAAGGAAATAAAAGGGAGACAGCTGTCTTGAGTAAAGCCATTACCTAGCTCTGGTCTTTGGGAAAATCAGCCCTTTTCCTACTGTTTGTGTGGCCTTTGATGATATGGGTTCACCTTTGCAAAAGACATTTTGCAGCAGACAGTTCAGATCTCTGTCCTTTAAATCCAGACATTACAACCAGCTGGAAGTCTGCAATGACCTCTTTCATGGCAGAGCTGAATAAATCAGTGACAAAGTGCTAGAATCATTGCAAGAACAAAAGAGGTCCCTCCTCCTGGAGCCTGTATTTTAACCTCTTTAGATGAGATTCTTGTTACCTCACATGGTCCTCTGAAGTTAGACATCTAAGTTTAAGCTAGCCATTTATGATTCCTTAAGAGTCAACAGCAAGAAACACAAACCTCCAAAAGGGCAGTTCACCTCATCCTAAAATAGTCTTTGGGAATGAGTCAGCAGTACTGCCCTCTGCATTACCCATATCTGTTCTTTGACTATAATGGATGGTGAGGGCAGTCCATACCTGTAAAATTCAAATAAAACTGTAAACTTCAGACACAGAATTTATATATGAGGACTCTCACTTTCTTTATGGTATTTCAGATTTCATTCCTGCAGAGTCAAGCACATGAAACTTTTAAGTCCACATATTCAAGACTTGCATCCTATAAGTACTCGGATAGGTTACATAATCACAATATGACTTGAGGACTGATTTGAATGAGAGAAAAGGAGAAAAGACTGATGTTGGTCACCTTAGCTATTGTGGAAAAAATGTACCGTAAATATAAAGCCATAATATCAATCTCACTTTTATGTCCACACACACACACACACACACACAAAAAAAAGAAAATGAAACAAGGTAAATTTGGTCTCAATTTACGGAGATGGATAATAAGACTTCCAATTATTGTTACATTATTTGTTAGTATGTGGATGAAAGATTAGGTGACAATATGCAAAATATATTTTCTGCATATTATAATATTTAGTAATGTCATTCGATTTTTTATATGTTTCATTAAATTGTTTTGTGGCTTTATTATCTACCCAGATGCACAGCTCAGAAATACAATTATTCAGATTTAGAAGCAATAAAATTTGGCATGCATTTACTTGTATTCAGAATTCCTGCACGCTAAAGAGAAATTACTGCATTCTTCCCACATAGCTCGGTTCTCATGCCTTCACTGAACCATTCATTAGAAGGAGCACATTATAGAAAATACACCATTTATGTTAAGAAACCCTCTGATAACAGATGTATTTGTACAAAGCAAATATTTCAATATATCATAGCCTTTTGATCATGACTATAATAGAAGCAAACCTGTACACATTTTCTGTAATGCATATCTCTGTTCTATGATTATTGGGGGGGGGGGGGGGGGGCGGGTGGAGCGGGGGGGGGGAAATGAGTGTTATAGATTATATGTTGTAAGAAAAGGCACCTGCAGACAGAGGTTGACAGTCATTTGAAAACATTATTGAATACAATAAAAATTGTTCCATTTTATAATAAATGTTTTGAGGTTGCATTAAAAGGAATGTCTCCTAGCTGAAGCAGAGGGAGCTTTCCTATAGACAAGTCATTCCAGCTTTGTTTTGCCGTTGCTATGTTTCATAAATCAAGCACTCAAATATACGACACAATGTCCTGAAGTCGTCCCCTGTCCCCTGTAGTTGCAACTGAGTCTGTTCCTGATGGATAGCAGAGTAGGGAGTAAGTCAGCGGTCGTGTCCTAGCAGGGGAGCTCTCAATGGTGGTGTCTGCTGTGCTCTGCGAGGCTGCACACAGCACCTGGGGGCCCTGCTTGGACCTCAAGTGACAATCCTGGGCAGAAGCCTCCCAGATGCTTTAGTGTGTGTTTTTTGTAAAAGCATCCCAGATGTACACTCCCTGTCGTACAGACCTGCTGGGCTAAAATGGGCTGTAACTGTTTATCAATATGCAAGTAAATACGGTAAGGGGAAGGTGATACTTCTCAGTGTTCCTTCCACTCTACCTTCCAACAAGAACTGTAATTCCACCACGGTGGAGTTGCATAACTGTAAGTGTTTTCATTCACCAGTGTGCTGCTTGTCACGATGTCTCCACAAGAAGAGCATCCCCTAGCAGAAGAGCACTAATGAACTTCCATTTGCTCCCAGGAGTAAATGGGAGGATTCCAATAACAGGACTCCTCTTCATTCTGTCAGCCTCTGACCAGTAGTTCCATACTCGATCAGGCCACACTGCCTGGTCTTTGCTCACTCTCAGTGTCAGTGCCACTCTGAGTCAATAGTTTGCATTTTAGGGTGTCCCCCAAGGTACTGCCATGTGCTACACTGGGGAGCCCCTGGTCATTGGTCCTTCCTTCATGCTATCAGGACTGTACTATAATTGGTGTTACTGCTGATGAATTCCTTGAAGTTTCATGTCTCTCGCAGACTCAAGCTGTCTCCCATTTCTGTCCACTCATCTCACAGGCAAACTTTTATCTTGTAAGCCTGTGTGAGAGAGAAGTCAAGGATAATCAGCTGAGCAGCTGTAATTTAAGATTTGGATAACTGAGGCACAACATCACCATCTCCAAGCAGCAATCCCTAATTGATGTGGGAGACCTGTGATGTGGGGGTATCAGAAACTGGCTCTGCCTTTTTTCTATTATTTCCCTCAAAAAGCAGAAAGGCCTCCAAGCAGCAATATTGGTCTGAATATCTCTGCTTTGCAAAAACCACAGATCTCATCCTCTTCTTTTTCTGCTGGAATTATTAAAATGTAGAATAGCATTTTATTTTTTTAAATTAATAACTCCTGCTTCAGCATTTCTGATTAGGGTATAAAAGCTTTATTACATGAATGAAACCAGTATAATCTTTTTTGCCTAAATTTACACGCATAATACAGATAACTTTAGTTCTCACTTCTGCAGAGGTATAGAATTTTTGTTCTTTTATCCTAATGGATAGAATTTCAGGCAATTATGTTGTTTATATTTTAGAGACTAAACTATTTTTTTTAAATTTCAAATAACTCTATTGACTTCAACAGACTTACAGTGGATTTACATTACTATAAATGGTAGTACATGTTGGTCCTTAAACGACTATGGGGAGTTTGGATTACCCAATGGATTTGGCAAACCACACTCAATAATTTTGCTAAAAATGTCTTTATTCCTGGGGCCATTTAATATTTATGCACTTGTTTCAAGCTTGTTTCTAAAGAGTACAATGATTTATTATGAACTAACACTTGCACAATAAGCTATAATAAAACAGCTATTTAGGTTCGCTTATGTTTACCACAAAATCAGTTCAAAGCATCTGAGAATTTTCCTTGGTTAAAATAAAGTATGTCCAATATAATAAGAAATCTTACTTGATATAACTCATAAGCTTGTAGGACAGACAGCAAAGTGCCCTGGTTTGATAGATGCCAGTGGATATTCATTGCCCATCACATTTTCCCCTCTTAGGAATTCCCTGTTCCTCGTCTCCCTCCAAATACATTATCTTTTGAAACTGGGGATAAGTCGTACCAATAGTGAAGAAGCAGTAATCTCTTTCTGTGTTTCTTGGCAAGACACTGAGTTATTTTACTTGAGGGGTAACATTCTGCGAGTTTCAAAATTGTAAGACAAACAGATGGCTGTCATTTATGTATGGTTTTCAATTTCTACATTATAATCTTTCCATTATTATTTTGAAAAAGTATCTGAATAGTTTTCAGCTTCTTCAAACCATGAACCATCTCTTTCAACATCTCTGCAGTTTCCGTGGACATTGTCTCAAGGGAGAAGAAACCTTGCTCTTCATGCATGATTTGACCCTACACTGAGGTCATTGAACATTCTCCCACTTACACTGGATAACTGAGTGAGGGCTAAATGAGACACTTGACAGGGTCAGGGTCAGTGAACAGAAAGGTTTATTATATTTTATTTTATTTTAATTATTTAAATATTTAATTATTATTTTATTTTAATTTAATTTAATTTATCTTATTTTAAAAACTCGGAATCTAAATTCCACAGACTCAGCAAAAATATCATATTAATGACTGACATTTAAACCAAAGGCAAAAATCTGAGATCCCAGATTTTGAATCTCTTTCCCTTCTGTCAAATGATGCTTTTTAGTAACCAGAGATTACTTTGATTTAATTTTTCACTATGTTCTATCCACCCCATTTTGTTGTCCATCAAGCAAAAAACATTAGTCATCACTCTGACGACAAAGGAAAAATAAATGGTTAAAATAGAGATGTGATATATATCAATTGCTGTTATTCTTATTGCAAATCAAGAGACTACAATTTCCACAAATTTGCTTAGACTCATAAAGTCTCATGCTCAGAGATACAACTGGGATTTTCAAAGCCACATCAAAGCACAAGCCCTGTCACTGCCACAAGAGGAGAAACAATGCTCAAATCGTCAGCACCTGCATTATGCATACCCACTTCCTTCCCTTTGATGACATCAACGAGATCAAAATGGGTTCAGTTCTCAGAAAGGAGTGTTGTGGCTCAGTCATAGGTGTTTGGGCCAGAGAGAAATTGTGGGAAGAAACTCTCCACCTTCAGGCTATGCAGTAAGGTCACCAACAAGCAGTTAAAAGCAATTTATTACATCATCCTCTCTTCCAAGCTTTCTGCTTAGCTTTCTGGTTTCCACGATGTCACACAAAGATTTTTCATTTAGCAGAAATGCTTGCTGAGTGGTAATTGTCATATTCTTGGAAACAAACAAACAAACAAAAACCCAAAACAACAACAACAAAAAATGAACAACCTAGAAGACTGGAGCAATTTTGGAAATCCATGAAGAAAGAGAGAGAAATTTTCAGAACATAGCTGAATTTTGTGGCCATTGCAACTGTCAGGAAATAGAGCTTCTTGTTAAAAAGGAGGCTAAAAGAAAATCTGATATGGTCTTACTGCCATGAGACTGCTCAAGTGAGTAAAGGACAAATGGAGACACTGGGCAGAAAGAAGTATCTCCCACTTACCGGTATTTCCAAACTTAATAAAACTAAAATGTACCCTGTCATCCTTAAAGAGAAAAATAGGACAGAAAAAGGGGGAAAGAAAGGTTAGGGTTAATGCAAAATATTTCCTGTTTAATAAGACAGAACTTTGGCATGTGCTTCTACAAACGCCATAGATCTCAGATCTACACATTCAGGAGGCATCATTTCCACACTCTGATGTTTAGGTTGGTTTCAACTCCTGACCCAGGTCACTACAAACAAGCCACACTGTGGACATGAGAGAGCCAAACTGTGATGGCTCTGTTGTGGCACACTAGAACACCAAAATGGACGGATTTGGGCAGCCTCAAAAACTTGGGAGCATGAAAACAAATATATAATATAATTTGATGTGTTTAAGTCAATTGTGTAAGTCATCACTAATCACTCTGTAGCAAAAGAAAGGGAAATTGCACAATTGAGCAATACAGAAAACTGAGCACCAGTCTGACTATCCAAACTGGTGACTGGTGACAGGCAGAGAACCCACCTGGCTATTAATGTGATCAAGTCTCTGCAGACAGAGCACATTCATTTACAAGGGCCCAGGCACAACTTCTTCTAAGTGCTAAAGGCAGCATGCACTTATTTAATAAGAGGCAACTACTTTCCATTTTGGCCATAAACCATGTCTAACCATCTCATGACTTCCTATTGTCATGCTGGAAATACATTTTTTGATTTTGATATGATTTGCGAGATAAAACTAAACTCCACAGACAGCTAAAACTTCAGTCCCTCTTTCTGGAACATCTGCTGGAAGTGTGAAGGAACACAGTGCAGAGGTTTTCTCTGAGCTTATTCTTTGATTTAACACTACCAAATGCCTTAAAAAAAAATTGTACTGTACTTGCTAAACAACTACTCTGAAAGAGAAGCTGCACATCTTGGGAGGTAAAAAATAATATCCCAGTTCTGGTTAGACACCACCAGGGTGACCAAGTTGTGCTACCTGGTGATGAGCATGTAGGATAAAAGCAATTTGTTCAGACCATTTCCATTTTTCCCACTTTGTGGCTGCATTCAGACATTGCAACTAATTCTGAGAATGTACTAGGGCCAGTTAAGAACTGAAAAGCCTAAGAAAAGGCTAAAAGATCTATAAAAAGATAATAATAAAAAATAATTTTAAAAAAAAGGAGCTAGACAAATATAAATTGACATTTAAGAAGTCGTCAAGATTTGCTATACATAAGTATAAGTCCAGTCCAAGTCAAAAAAATCCAAAGTCACTGACTCAGGGAGAAAAAAAAGAAAAGACTCTCTGGAGCAAAGCTGACATAGGTCTGATTATACTGACAGAAGAAAATAAAGTACTTTTTCTAGAATATTATTCTAACTACCCTGAGAGCTCACTAGGAGACATTATGGCTAAACAGGTAATCAGATATTCCAAATCTATTTTTGCTAAATATAGTACACCTGCGATCAAAAAGTCTGAGAGTGGGCTACAGTTTTATAATTTACTGATGGGAATTAGATATATTAAGCAGTAAAGAGGCCTCAAGCATCCATTCTGTGGTTTAATGAAGTTGTCTTCTTAGAACCATAGAATCATAAAATTGTTTCTATTGAAAGAAACATTTTAAGAACATGGAGTCCAATCATTAACCCAGCACTGTCACGTCCACCACAAAACCACGTCCCTAAGAGCCACATCTACATGTCTTTTAAAAAACTACAGGTATGATGACTCAATCACATCCCTGGGCAGGGATGTAATATTCCAAATATTGACAACCCTTTCCATACAAAACTTTTTCCTAATATCCAGTCTAAACCTCCCCTGACACAACTTGAGGCCATTTTCTTTTGTGCTGTTGCTGTGACTTGGTAGAAGAGACTTTTTAGATACTTTCAGAGAGCAATAAGGTCTTCTTTTCTCCAAACTAAACTACTCCAGTTCTTTCAGCTCCTCTACATCAGACTTATACTCCAGGCCTTCCCCAGAACCATTGCCCTTTACTGGACACTCCAGCATCTCAATATCTTTATTTTTGCAAGGAGGTCAGCTTCTTAAACAGGACAGTCTGTCCTCTAGATGTCCAAGGTGTCAGTGTTGCTGATCCCATCCTGCTTACTTCTCCAAGAATCAAAAACTCTATTTTTCCATTGTTACTATGCCCGGGGCAGCTTCTGACCATCACATCACTGACCAGCTGTGGCTGCCTGACCAACTCCGTGGCCTTCCATGATGGGTGACCACATCAGTGGATAAGGGAAGGGATATAGATGTCATTCACCTGGACTTCTGTAAAGTCTTTGACGTGGTGGCCTTCAGCATCCTTCTCTCCAAACTGAGATGGATTCAACAAGTGAACTCCTAGATGGTGAAAGAGTTGGTTTAATGGTTGAACCATTGCTCCAAGAGGAGCTCAAAGCTTTGGCCCAGTCCCAGAGATTTGATAACACAAGTGTAAGTGAAACCTGGTGAGATCAGAGTGCCCTGTTGGGAGGATACAGGTGCTGCAGGGGGGAGAGGCAGGGCAGGAGAGATGGAGAGGTGGTGGCACTGTTGTTTGTAATGGTAGGGCTGGAATGTGTGGATTTCACAGTTGGCAATGGCACAGCTGACAGCTCTGGGTAAGAGTCCAGAGACAAAAAATAATGCAGAAGCCATTGTGGGAGTTTGCTACAGACCTCCCAGACATGATGATATTCATGGGGTCCTCGGGATGTTGAACAGGACCAGGTGCAAGGTGTCCCTCTGCTCTGGTGAGCCCCCACCTGGAGTAATGCCTCTAGCTCTGAGCAAGCTGGGCTAGTGGGAGGTGTCCCTGCTTATGTCAGGGGGCTTGGAACTGAGGGTTTTTTAAGGTCCCTTCCAACCCATTCTGTGGTCACATTACCAACCAGTCCTAGTTGTTATCTGCCCTGGCCCTCCCCTTGATCCTTACCCATAAATTGTCAGCTATCATTAAGCTCTAGACAACCAAAACACCCCCTAACACACTTACCCCACCACCTCTCCTTCTTTGCCTTCTGATGAGGTTAAAACCATTTATTGAAGCACACCAGTGGTTCAAGAAGCCAAACCATGTTTATTCCTGTTTATTCTCTTATTATTCCCTGCAGCTGGAAGGATAGAGGAGAGGACTTGTGCTCCTGAGCCCTTAGCCATTCATCCCAAGGCCCTAAAGTCTCTTCTGGTTCCTGTAGGACTTCTTGTAATTTCATGAGTGACCACCTGGGAAATCAATAGTGAGTAATGATCTCAGGGCCCTACTACAGAAGGTCCTCCCCTTCATGTTGATGACTGGGCCCAATGGCAGCAGCAGTGTTCCCTAAGGAATGGGGCTGGTCTGTGGTCATAGACACACCTGCTGTGCTGGGGAGGAATTCGGCCCCATGTCCCTCTGTCCCTTCAGTCAGTGTGTTCAGTCAGGTGGGGAGAGGACCGGGATGTGTGTCCTGCCTATCTGCCTGTCAGGCCTGTCTCAGGGAAGTCTGGGTGCAGTATCAGTCTGTCTCACATTCCCTAACCCTCCTCAAACTACTCCTCTCCTCCTGGAGAGGAGCTTCTCTGCCTGGGTGACCTCCCACTGACACAAGAGCAGGACACACCCTGCAGCTGGGTGCTCTCCCAGAGCTCTGCCTGGGTGGCTGCCTCAGTCATGGTGGGCATGGAGCTCACAGAGGTCATGCCTTTCTGCCCTCTGTACACCATTGCTCTCTGAAAGAGCTGACAGGGCTTCAGTGCCCTTCCTGCATGCCTTTCTGCAGGAATTGCCACCCAGACTGCCAGACTATGCCCTGATGGCTGTGTCGTGCCATTTTCTCCCACCTTGCTGGTGTCACTCCTGTTGCTAGTGCTCCCTATATGTTCTGATTTCATAGGTGCAGAGGCTTGGCCACCATTGCCACTGGCCCCACGTGGCTTCTGTCATCCAAGCCACGTGATCTGTGGGCTTCCAGCAGCTCTCCTCCTGAGCTTCCCTCAGGTCAGGAAACTGCGTTGTGCACTGCACCAGAGTGTTCTGCTGCCAGTCCTGCCAGGACCAGAGCTGCTCACCTCAGCAACCTCAGGAAGACCAAGCAGAAGATGTGCTGACAAAGGGGACAGAAGCAAAATAAAAGGGACATTTTTGCCAAAGAAACCATCACAAAAGCACCAAACAGGAAAGGAAGAAACTCAAAAATATAGCTCTCCCAGGACAGTTGGATCTGGTATTTCAGAGCAGCAATGGCACATCTTATAGGAGGCAGTCTTGGCAAAAATAGCATGAGTGAACAAGCACAGATTCTAAGTACTGAGGAAAGTCACAATACTACTGATATCTCAGGAGAAACTCAGTAATTTAGGAAACTAGAGAGGCTTAATTTAATTTAAAATTGTTAACAGAGTAAATATGGTGGTTACAGCTATTTGTGACAGGGTGTCATTTGCCTACATTTTATAAAGTTGGTTTTGTTTGTTTTGGTTTTTTTTCTCTTGCCTAGGACAGTAAAGCAGAACAAATGTTGGGAATTGCACCTTTCAATGGAAAACACAGACATTGATTTAAACCACCACAGACACTTAAAATCAGGATCAAAATCTAAGCAAGTAAAACAAGATCTGTTTCCGTCTAGTGGAGAAAAACAGACAGCATCCTTCACAGGATGCTTTTCCATACCTCAAACCAGGAATCTAAACTGGGGAAAGTTTTTCCCCTCTCTCTCTGTGTCTCTGTTTCCCCATGGGCTATACAGGGAACACAGATGGGAGGTCAGGCTTAAGTATCTTACTGTGTGACATTTGGAATCAGGGGCACAGCCTCTGTGAGAATCCTGTGCTCAGCCTCAAGGATGATGCTTGACTAACAGTATCCCTAGGAGACAGCTGTTTTCCGTGACCTTTTCAGTGACCTTAGGCCAGGCCTTCAATAAGAAAGCTTTTTATCACTTCACCAAGGACTCCTACATGCTACAGGAGTCTGCTGTATCACCCTTTTGCGACATCAGATTGATTTCCCTGAGAGTCTCCACTACAGCTAGTTTCAAGGTCCCAAGTTAATTTTCTTGGTATTTTCATTTCCACACCCCTTGGAGTCCTCCTTTGCAGCAAACCAAAGCCCAGGGAACAAACCCAGGGACAGGACATCTGCATTTCCCTTGGGTTTCATCTGTTCCCTCATGCATGGGGCTATTGGCTACAACTCTGTGCATATAAGATCAGGTTGCTTTGCATAGTGTCTAGCTCAGCATTACCACTCGGGTCTGCAGCTTTCCATGTCCTCCGAAATGTGAACAGCAGGGCACTCTCGAAAGGCGGCTGAGTGGCTGCTGGGGCTGGAGGTACTGCCTGGGCTTCTGCAGCCCATTTTGAATCAGGCCCATGGTAGATAGCAAACAAGCATTGCTACCATCTGATGGTTGCTTGGGGAAGTGAGTTTAGATGCTGCAAATGTTCGTCTCCGAGAAAAAAACACCACTCCCCGTTGCATCAAGAAGCACCGTGCTGGCAGCTTCCTGGCTTGCAACAGGAAAGATTCCCAGACTTATGTTTTATTTCTAGCTCCTCTCACATGACTCTGAGGAAAACAGGCAGCATAGATGAGTAGAACTGAAAACTGAAGTCATTAATATAATTAAATGCTCATGTGAAGGACAGAGGTATATTTTTAACTTAGTCAGACATTTTATTCCCAAGGACTTTTAAAAAATTATATTAAAGAGTTGTTTTATTAACAAAGGGAAATGTTTGTTATTTTCATAATACATCTTCATTGGGGGGAGGAGGAAAAGCACTAAAAGGGTCCTTTTGTTTCTTTTAAAAAGATTTTCTTAAAAAAATGCCTTCTTCTTTAGTGTATGGATAGATCAAGGAATTACTTTACAGTCCTTCATTGTTTCTATGGCATATCCTATATACTGGGAAACTGAGGCACTGAGATATTAAAGTTTAAAACCACAGATTCTCTATGAAAATGGCCAGTACCTGACCTTACAGTGTAGTTCATTTTACACTCCCTTTTGCATGTTCAAAATCCAGCTGTAGTGAATTCACCTGTCACTGAAGACTCAGCATTTTCACCAATTAGGATAATTGCCTTTCTTGCAAATATTGTGTGGCCACAATGGTTTCTGCCCACAGCGCAGTATCCATCCTCAGATCCTTCTTGCCTTCTTGTCCCACACCCCATTCATTTTTAATTAAATACATCAACTGTCCAATCCATTTTTAATTTCCCTCCTTTCCTCCTCAACAGTACCTAATTCAAATTTATTTTTCACTCCTTCTCCTCTGCTTTTCCTGCCATATAAATTTCTTGTCCTGAGCTGTTTCCAATATTCTCAAGCCAGGTTTCTCTTTCTCATATGTGCAGCAAGCAATTTCCTCATCTTCTCTAAGACAGGCTCACTCGAGGAGAGGAGAAAGGATGTATACCAGGGAAAGCACAGGAGAGTCATTGAATTCAGGTACCAAAATGCTGAGCTTCACAGCCCACCACCCAAACTGCAATTGGAGCTGAAACTGAATTTAGCAGCTGAAATTTAAGATATCTCAAAAAGCTCAAGGACCTTGTCAATTTTAGAGACCTGTACATCAGTCAAGTTCTGGTCACAGCAAGTGACACACTGAGATCTTGAATCTTTACTACAGCTTATCAGAGCTTTAGAGCTTAATTAACAAAATATTACTAGAAATTTGTAGATAAGAAAAGCAATATATTTTTCTCTAGTCTTGTTATATTAAAAAAAAAAGTTAGTGAGTTTGGACTTTTTGAGGGTTTTATTGGCTAATTTGTTGTTTTGTTTTGGTTTGGTTTGGTTTGGTTTTTTGTTTTGTTTGGTTTGGTTTTGGTTTTGTTTGTTTGTTTTTTTAGGGGGGAATACAAGGTTGCTGGTTGGTTTTCATTGTTGTTTGTTTTCCTTTTGCTTGGTTTGTTTTTGTTTTGTTTGGGGTTTTTTGTTGTTGGTTGGTTAGTTTTTTTGTTTGTTTGGGTTTTTTGGTGGAGGGTTGTTGTTCTCCCTAAGAAGACATGCAAGTACCCAAGATGTTAGAGCTGTAAGGACCTGGATTTAGGGCCAAATAATGGGTAGTGTCATTAACCTTAGGAAGGAACGGGAAAACCAGAACTGCTTATCTGAGAGAAAATGGCCTATTTTTTCGAGGTGACAAGACCCAACAGCATCTCATGAATCCATTATCTGAACTATTATCTGCTTTACAAAATGCCAAACTCTCCACTTAAGGAATAATTACAGTTGCAAATTGCCATCGTTTGCATAGTTTACAAATCAGACCGTTTAAAAATCCTACCTATTGAAAGCACTGAGGCTTCCACATTGCCCACAAAATAGACAAATGCAAGTAAGTTATCAAGAAATGGACATTTAAAGTGGTGCTACACTAAGAAACCAATTTTTGTATTTATTTATCATCCTGATTTTGATACCTAAATATACCCTGCAAAATAAGAAATGCCTACAGAATAAATTCTTTGTAAAATTAGTATGTATGGGAAATCTCATTTCAGGTAAACTGGCATGTATTTTTATACATATTATGATTTGTTCCTGAAGCAAATGCATTTGTTTATGAGTTAAACAGTAAAAGGCTTTTGTGTACCTAGATCTTTGTGCATAATCTGAAGAGTGTCAGTTCTTCAGAGTTTGTTACAGAGCAGTTGTTCTTTCCATAATAGTGCTTATGCATCTTATAGGGTTTGTTTTGTTTTTTAATACCATTATGCAGTTTTAAATTCTTTTCCCTTTATGAGGTCTGGAAATCTCCTTCTCCATCTTAAAGTGAGAGAAAACTTAGACAGGAGAAAGCTTAATGATTTATACACAGTCATACAGGTAGCAGTAAGGCAGCTGGACAGGGTTTTCTGTGTAATATGCAAGGAGAACGATATTTGCTCTCACTCCATAAGTCCTAGAAATAAATTACTAGCTCACTGGCAGGGTTTATCATTTTTCAGGGGTGTCCTCACTTACTGGGTGGCATAACTTGGAGTCTTAGATGGAAAAACTGCAGTCACTGTGCTGAAACCTACAGTTCTTACATAGACTAAAGCAGAGCCTCTGAAATCCTTGCAACTGCTTGTAATAGAGCTGCAGTGTCATAGCACCTTCTTTAAACTACATTCAGAGGGCAAAGGGTGGGATGCAGGGTTACGGACAATCAAGGCCAAATAGAAAATAATTTCTATTGACATTGATATGTGAGACAAGAATTAATACCACCAAAAAATCCTAATGTAAAAAGAAAAGAATAGAATATTATGGACATAAATGTGATGATACATGATTAAGTTACACCTGTCCTCCAAAAGAAATGTTGAAAAAACTGGGGTAGTTTGTCCAAAAACATGGGAGGCAAAGTAATGGTTCTTCAGTTCAAGAGCTGCCAAGGCAAGTGTGATGAATTATTTTTCAGAGGCACCATGAACAGGAAAAGAAGGCATGGACTTAAATTACAGCAAAGATTTAAAGTAGACACCAGTAATACGTTCTCCTGGTGTGGAATAGTTAAATAGCTGAGTAAACTGTTTGGGAATCTTGCAACATCTCCATTTCTGGAGGTTCCTTAAAACATAGTGGAGACTTGTCAGGCCTCAAACAGGCAGAAAATCAACCTTAGAAGGACAAAGGAATGGATTATTTCTTGATTCTACATCCTAAACGTGAGTCAACTTCCATGTCTTACTAACCAGAGTTGACTTTTGTTTCTTCTTAAACAGAAACTCTTTGTAATATACAGAACCAGGAGACAAGCATATGATCTAGTAAACTGAAGACCTAATTTGGAAAATATTCATGAGATTTCAAGGCTAGGATATTTGAGGCAAAAATAGAACCATTCTTTTCAATGATTTATAAGATTGCTTTAGAGAGACAGGGTAGAACATGCACAGTGATGTAGTGAGTGAAAACAAAAGTAATTGTTAACATGTTGCATTTTGAAGAGTAGCAGCACCATTTGCCCTCCTGAATTTTGTATCAGTATTTCCATGAGCTCTCCTGGTCGGTGCAGATGTGACTTTGGTAGGCCTGGGAAAGGCATGACCTCGGTTATTCCCTTGACCTAGAAATGTCAGGGTTAATCTGTTCTTCCAATTTATATGTAGGTTGCCTGCCCTCCTTCCCTGGGAGTGTTTCAAGACAAACACTAAGCAACCATTCAAAACTCTCAGCTGCTGTCTTATCCTTTATTCAACAAACTCATGAGTTTTTATAAGTCTTACTTTGATTTTTGCCTGCTGCATCAAGCCCCTCAAATTAAGGGTTACTATTTCAGGAGACTAAAATAGCCTCACAGGGCATATGTCTCCAGCAGCACAGCACAAACAAAACGGTAACACTCTTCCACTTGCTTAATATTAGAAATAAAATTGCCTGGGCAATTTTCACTGTAAGATAATTATGAACTACAAGGTAATAGGATGAGATGATGACTCACTCTAGCTAAACCAGTTAAAAAGGTGGGGTTTTTGTTTTGGTTGAAGGGTTTTTTTGTTTGTTTGTGGGTTTTTTTGTTTGTGTTTTGTTGTTGTTGTTGGGGGGGTTGTTTGTTTGTTTTTGTTGTTGTTAGTTTGTGTTTGTGTTTGTGTTTGTGTTTGTGTTTGTGTTTGGTTTTCGTTTTCGTTTTCGTTTTCATTTTTTACCTTAAATTACTGGTAAGAACTTTCACCTAAGTGGCTTCTCTGTCATCTGTAATGTAATTTGGTATTATCCCAAGTGAAAACAGATGTCTCACAGAAGTCGTAGAATGGTATTTTGAAAACAATTGGAACCATCTGAATATTGAGATAACTAGTAGTTAACTTTCCTCAGTGTAGGCAGAGGAGAAGTCTGAAACTTCGC
The DNA here is from genome assembly GCA_017589585.1 of Phylloscopus whistleri. Classification (NCBI taxonomy): domain Eukaryota; kingdom Metazoa; phylum Chordata; class Aves; order Passeriformes; family Phylloscopidae; genus Phylloscopus; species Phylloscopus whistleri. The sequence goes on along the minus strand of JADMLD010001003.1, from coordinate 1,235,165 downwards.
TAAAGGGCCTTCAGCTTTTTGGAAGGACATAGGGCTAGCAGCACTATGCGTGAACACCTCTAGCTCCCAGCAACCTTACAAATGGCCATAAAGTCCCTGTTTCAAGTGTGGGATTGAAATAGGTCTTCTCTCAAATATTGTTTCCACTGGTTTGAAAATCAAGTCTGTAAAAACATCAATTCTGCTGTTTCAGTCCCCCAGAATTTCACATATTTTTTGTTGAGCCTATTTTCTCTACAAAAATCTATGACTTTCTGAGAGTCAGAATAGGCCAAAAATGCACCTATTTGAATGTTTCAAATAATTCTTGGTAAGGTTTAGAAAGGAATGGAATATTGAGGCATGTTCAGTTGCTTTGTTGTGCATGTTAAATCTTCGTGCCATTTGTGATGCTGCAGTACTCAGCCTCACGTCTTTGCCATATATTTCTTCAGAGGTCACTTAGCTAAATTGCCCCTTTACCTTTTCTTATCTTCGCCTGAATTTTCTCCCTTGCCCTGCATGAGTCCTGCAGTAGAATCCAGAACCTCAGATGGATCAGTAACTTTGGAAACCCCGTCTCATTCTGCCCCACTGCTCTCACACATCTGTCTTCAGCCAAGAGTTCTCCACATTTGAGCTCCATCTCATCTCATTCTACATTCTTGTAACTCATCAAATATTATTTATTCATTTCACTGTTGTGGTAGGGTTCAGCCTAGAGAAGAACTTCACTGAGCTGTGTGAACAATGTAGGAGAGTTTCTGTTGCTGAAAAATTTATAGTCAAAAGGAACAAATAGTGAGGGAAACACAGTATTTTTGTCATATTTTTTCTGAGGTTGAGTGGGAACATCAAACTATTGCCTTCTGTTCACACAAGAAATCTCTGATATTTTAAAATACTCTGCTTCCAAGCCTAGACTACAAAATCACTTTCCATTTCATCAAGGTTTTGTATTATGCAAATGTGAGAAGACACTCATATTTTAGAAGTTCCAATTCATTCCCAACCTTCGTCTTTAAACTGATTTATTTGTTGGGTGGTTTGGTCGGTCTGTTTGGTTTTTGGGGGTTTTGGGTTTTTTATTTGTTTGTTTATTTTTTCTTTCCACTTTCCAAAATTGTTTGCTCTGATTTCATGTTGTTAAAAATAAAATCTGCAATCACCTTCACGTAAAATTTTGTCTGTGTTCCGAATTTGTCTGTTTTCTCTGTACTTTGGCCACTAGAGGGTAGCACAAACAGCCTCCTGGAGCGAAGGTCCAAGGACCCCCAGGAGGACCACGGCGGACAGGAGAGGTGGAGCAGGGTGGTGAAGCAGGAGCGAGGGGCTGTGGACAGAGCTCCTTGCCTCTGTTCAACCCAGCAGTGAAGCGACCCCTGAACCAGGTGGGTCTAGACATGGATCATTCCTATTAACCAAGCCTAGGTGTAGGTTTTGGGGAGATAAAGGAGAGTATTCATGCATATATATTAATGATTTTCAAGAGAGGTTGGTTTTGTTTAAATGAGAATCTGTTTGTGTTTAACCCTTTGGGCAGCATTCATTTGGATCTGATTAAGAGTGCACAGGGCATTAATTGTAATGTTTACAAGAACAAACTGGATGGTAGGATTCAACAAAGGTAGAGGTAATGAGATTAATGAATATTTTTTCAATATTGAAAAAGTAAAGTAACCAGACCATATTAAAGAAGTGGGGGTAGTGACAGTATGCCTCTGTAAATTCACATGTACAGTAGCCTGGATTCTCTGAATTGTTTAAAAATCTTGCTCCCACTAATAACCCTTTGGCTTATAGGTCACATTACTGCCTCCTGACTTTGCCTTGAGATATTTGTTATATGTCAATCCAAAGGATGAAAGGTTTACTAGCCTACATACCCCAAGCCTGAAACATAGCCCAAGACTGAGGAGAAAGACAGGAGATAAAAGCTCTGGAGATAGAATAAATTTCCTGTGTAGATACTAAGCAACAGGTTAGACCTGGTGTAAAAAATTTTCTCCTTTCTAATGAAAATGGAAAGCAATAAAACACAATATCTACACTAGAATTCTGTCCACCTTGGCTGCCCAGATCAGAAAAGAAGGTGAAGAAGCCAAGACAAAGAGATTGAAAACACAGCTGTTGTGTATACTGACCCCCAGATATCCTGTAAACTTTAACTGCTGCACAGAAGTGAAAAAAACAGAAACAAGATCTTTAGGAATGATCCGGTACAGAACAGGAATGCAACAGCTGAGCAAGGCCTATTATAAAGCAATTTTCATAAAGTCTCTACAGTTGGAGAACTCCAAGGAACTGAAAAAAAAAAAAAAGGATAAGAGCAACAGACGGAAAAATTATATAACAGGTTGTAGATCATCAGTGTTGGGGTTTTTTTGTTGGGTTTTGTTTTTTATTTTTCTTCTCAGCAGCATTGAATCTGGTAGTAAAATCAGCAGAAAAGCAGTGTACAGGTCCACTGATGGCAGGAATAAAGCAGACCCAGGGGAAAGCCTAAATGGACAATAATTGCAGGTTATTATATACTGTGCTACAGTACAGTGGAGAGCTGGTCAGCTATTAGCAAGTTTGGAAGGAATAATCAAGAGGACAGAGAAGAATAATCTTTCACACTCAGCAAATCAGAGGCAAGTCTCCAGAGCTGAGAGATGCGAAAAGAAACCAGTGATATGATGCACCAGGATTGTATCTCCACTGCTGAGGAAGGAATTTGGCTGAGGAAGGAATTTGTCTAAATATGATTTTTTAAACCACTGTGGCCTGCAAAGCTGTATTGAGCTGGGGTTCCTGGGCTGGATGCAGAGGTGTTCTAGGCTGATGGAGGCGGCACCTCGGGAAAGGAAGTTAGTTCTTCATTAAGGCTTTAAGCTTTTGTTTACCTATGATAAACACTTTGAGCAAAATTCAGTTTTTTCAATATAGACATCCACTGTCACAGAAGGAGCAGTGGGACATCCCACTCTCTCCTGGGAGTCCTGTGTCATATCTATCTGCACCAAGGACATGTCTTAGAAGGGTATTTGAGAGATCATTGGATACCTGTGTTCAGACACATGCCTCCCATCCCCAGGTACGTGGTGTTGTGAATCCAATGGAAAACGATAAACAGCTCCTAATCCATCTGAAGATGTCTGTCCTTCTGCCTCTAATTTATATATCTTCGAATAACTAAACTTCTTGGTTTCCTTGGACAAGTGTCACAGCTAAGTGGGATGAATCCGGACCTGAGTGCCTCCCGGTCCTCTGTGTATTTATCCTACCAACATTCCTGTGAAGGAAAGAGATGTTATAGTTCCTCCCTGACATATGGGCAACAGAAACAGTCACGCAGAGAGTTTGTGCTCAAGAAGGAAATTGAGTCTCCGTCTCCTAGACTGTAGCTGTTGAATTGTTCCCTCTTATTTTGTTAGAACTGATTGCCTGCACAACAGACAAAGGTTTAAAAAACAATATTATTACTAATTAGATTCTGCTGCATTCATTTAGTTTAACACTGTAGATTATTTGTAGCTTTTTTAATGTATCTTTGTCAAGTCTGTTTTTATTTGACATATCTGGATTCAGTTATGGAATTAGGAAAAGAGAAAAGGGAGACAAGAGCCCAAATTTTCTGCTGATTATTTCAGCTCCCACTACACAGCAGATGACTGAGAAATCTTAAAAATGAGTCATAGGGTGAAATAGGAAGTGTGGAGAGATTGTTTTAAATTAATGGGTGTGCTGAAAAAATATCTGATAACAAAAAAAAAAAAAAGGCAAAAGCAAAAAAAAAAAATTCACATTTCTAGATTAGTTGTCTTTAAAGACTTTGTAAGTCAGTAAATGTATCAGTGTACCTCCATGTCAAAGAGAAAAAGAGTGTTGGAAAACATATTTTTCTTGATTAATTTTAGTAAAAGATTGAAGAAATAATTAAATCACTAAAGTGTAATGCAGGAGAAATTTGCTTTGTAAGGTATCACAACTCAGTTTTTACTGTGGTATTGCCACTAATGAAAGCTTAGCATAATATTTACCTGGGGATCTGCAAAGGAAACCCAAGTGTCAGGAAATGGAATGAGTCAGTATAAGACCTCTTTCCTTTTCCAGTTCATGCCAGTTACCAAGTAGGGTTCTGCTGAGGCTGTGAAGGATATTATGATCTTGCAGATGTCTTCCTTCAAATGAGATATAAAATCAAGTCCTGACTACAAATAGTTATTGAAGGCCTCAGAGCCTGTCCCACCTGAAGTCCAAAAGGAATAATCACTTAGTCTCCGTATACTGATCCTTCATTATCACTCAAGGAGAAGCTTTTTTCTTGAAGTACAGATCAAAAACTGCCTGATTGCTATCTGCTGTTAAACAGACACTGTTCTCAACAACCTCTGTCCTCTTGGGAACACAATTTTATACCTCATCTGTGAAGGCGATTGCACTGCACTTCTGGGCTATTGGTTCAACACAGAGAACTATGGAGGACATTTGCCAAGGGATCTGACAGGTGAAAGGTGGTGCTTTACACAAAAAATTTAAACATTTCAAGACATGCCTTTTAGACAATCGGAAGTAATAGTTGTAAAAAATTTTAGCCCAGACTCAGATATACATAACAGAGGATGAGAACTACTGTTATTAACAGGTAATAGGGATACATTGTGTAGATTGTCAAAATGTTCTTTACCAGGAGGGTGCTTTCCATCAGTGAGTACCTGGGAGAGTCTGTGAGAGGCTAGAAAGTGAGCAGCTATAAAATGTACTGCTGCCAGCTGTGGGAGAAGTGAAAGATTTTGTTGGCTATGTAGTGTGAAGCAGAATCTTGGAGATCTTGCTCCCAGATTATTGCTTGCAGCAAGGCTTGGGTGGAATTATTTAGCCTTCCTGACCTCTGAGGACAATCGCTGTGCTGAGTCGTTTTGCATGGATGTTGGTCTTCTTTCAGAACTGCCTTGTCACATGCTGTGAGTTTTTGAATTATCCACTCCAAACAGGACAGGAGCACCTTTGCCTTTGCCTTCTACTGCATTCAAAGGAGTTTTGCTTGTGTGCGGGCTGATAAAATAAGCTGATAAAAAGACTGGATAACTAGATTAGGGCAAATAGGATATAACTGATAATGACAGTGAGTGAGAAGGCTGGAAACTGGGCACAGATAACAGGATTTATTGGGGAAATCAAACCTGAATTGAAATGTTTTTTGGCAACCAAATGAGTTAAAACAATAAAACAAGGGACACCAAACTAGCCTTCAGAAAATCAAACTCCTGGGCCCAGTGTAACAGAAGAGAGGAGAAAGAGAACGAACGATTGTTAACAGGGAAAAAAATAAAGCAATCAAACAAAAACCAACTCGCACCTTAGCAGGGGAGCAGGAGGATGAGATGAAATTATGAATGCTGATCAGGAAAAGGAGTGAAGCAAATCCTTTTGCTTGGGCTTGAGGCCATGCTGTCCAAAACAGGTAAATAACATATTGCTTAAACTTGAACTAGCCATGTTTCGTTATCTTTGTTTTTTTTTTTCCTTGACCACCATCCTGCTGAACGTCAGAGACGTGTATGAGAATATTGTCCACATGTTTGTTTAATGGGAAACACAAAAAATAAAATCTAGCTTCCTTCTTCAGATCTTTATCTTGCAGATTACCTAAGTCCATTTGTCATGGAGCAAGAACAGTTGATTTCATGTTCCTCAGCACACAGGGAAGATGGCAGGCTGCAATATGTGCTTTGTATGTTTGCCTTTTGTAGGTGGAGAAAAGTCTGTTTCCTTGTAGATTGTTTTGCACAAGTGAGTATGGCTAGATTTTTGTTTTTTTCTTTCAGAGGTGCAATACATGATGTTGGCACTAGGTTTTGTAGCGAGAATTAATTATGCACAGGATTAAGGGGAGTTAGATTAGAAGGAAGTTAAATCTCATTATTAATCCAGGCATATTGTTAAGGAAAACAAAACAAAGGAAAAAAAGAAATCCTAGCAGTAAATACTTCCTCACCCATCAGATTTCTCCAAGGTCTTCTTCAAGCTCATGTGACTGAGATCTTTTGGGTTTGGGCTTTGGTGGTTAATTTATGTGGGTTTTCCCTGCTTCTCCTGTTGGTCTAATATAACTTCCTCTACTTCCAGTGTTACCGGGGAAGACCACAAAACTGGAATCCAAAATGAGTCACCACATACATTCAGAGGGATGTTTTTCCTAGACTGGGGGTGGTGGCCATAGGATCACAGTCAAGAGATGAACAGTGACATTCCAAGCGTGAATATTTGACCTTAAAAAAGATAATGATTTTATATTGTTTACTTGAAGGGGGGGTGTGGGAGGGTGGGATTGAGATAAGGGAGAAATAAACCTATTTCCATTTTAGAGCTCATGAAACAAAAAACAGCCACCTCAGAGATCAAAACCAAGGAGTCAGTCCAAGTCATCAGACTCCAGGTGTGAGAAAGCAGACAATATGGCCTTGTCCTTTTATTGAGACTGTTTCCCTGGCATTTCTCACCAATGCTAAACACATAAGGAGAAGAATAACAAAGACTCCAAGTGCAGGGAAATAATGAAGACTTGTGAGGGTTTGTTCAGTTGCAGCAATCTCACATGTTTATTAATAGAAGGTCACCATGTGTAAATATATAATTTTGGCTGGATATGGGCAGCATCTCCTTAATTATCTGAAGAAAGAGGGTATTCATTATGTAGATAGTAAAGGAACATCATTCAGCAGAAAAGCAACAGAAAATTTCAAGCAAAGAAAGGCATGAACTGCTATTTTTCCCTGTCTCTTGCTTGTCATTATGAGTCATTTCTACAGTCTTTCTGTGTATGTGTAAGCATGTATATATTTTTACACATAAAACTGTAATATCTGTATGATTTATATAAAATCATGTGTGTACTTCCTTGGTAACTCTAAAGGCAGTCAGGAGCTGAAAATCCTGGAAAAAGAAAAAAAGTTAAATGAATGCAGAACTGACCTGGCTCAGTGTGCAGTGACTGAGGGTAAAAAAGAATTTGGTTTCACAAATTGAACTTCCTTTCATAGCCAATGTGTCCTAAAGTGCTTTACATACAGTACAATGAGGGTGATGCTGGGAGTAGAGGCAAACACAGAAGTCATTGTAGGCACAAAAATAGCTCACATGTAGCCTTCTATATTAGAATCTGTTTCAGCAGGAGGATGGTCTTGGGAACATTATTAACTCTATATTCATCTGTTTCCTTATTGCCAACGGATGTTGAACTTCTCCTTAGACAACCTCTGAGAGGATGGCTTGAAGAGCATCACAGTTTCCATTCTCTTTAAAAACCCCTGCTATTATCACTTCCAAGTACTCACATTTCACAGCACAGTTATGACTGTATTGGTCTTTTCTTTCTTTTCTTCCATCTTGGACCTTGTCTGATTGAGTGTGTGTGATTGAGGATATCAGACTGTTATTCAATCAGAAGACTGGATAAGGGCCAACAGCAGCATTACACTCAGCCCTTTCCATTCATTGTATGCATTGCTTCATATCGCAAAGGAGTGTTTCATCATTGCTAAGATTCCCAGGCATCCCAGTCCACCATCATGCAAATAATATCCAAAGAAATTATTGAGTCCAGAGGAACTGCTATTTGTCATATGAGATTTATGTACCATAGTCACCTTTCTTGTATGCATTCATGGACCACTTATGAACTTGGAACTGAAATTTTCCCACCTAGTTTAAGACATTGGCTTGAGTTAGTGATTAGTTGTGTGTCTTTCCATGTCACACTGTGTTTATTGAGTGATAAAAGCATCTCAAGCAGCTAGTTTTGAGTAGTCAGGAATAAAATGTCATCCAGAGATTTAGTTGGAGGTTCATGTCCTGTTTTCTGGGGTCTTCTGTGGACAAAAATCTAAATTCATCTCTTTTGGGAAAAAAAAAAAAAAAAAAAAAAAAAAAAAAAAAACCAAGCAAACCAAAACAACAGAGTGGCTCTTTTTTACTGAGTCTGTTACTCAGTTCTAGTGGGAAATTGGAGGTCAGCATAGATAGATGATAACCCTACAGTGAGCAGCACTAGAGTCAGGAATGAAATTCTGTCCTTACCATTCACATGCACTTCACTTCAGCACAATGCAAACTTTGTGTCAGAACTTTGTAAAGTCTACTTTGGAGTGCTTTAGGGCTCAGAGTAAACAAACATATATAAAGGCTATATCCAAACTGAATAGCAAATACTTATTTTGTTTATTCTATTAAATCACCGTTGTTCTAATTTGCTGATTGCTCAAATCAGGGGGAACTGAAAAATCATACAGTAGTTGCCATCCAGACTCCATGTCTCACGTTTCTTTTCATGGAAACCATGGCAAAGGAGCCTTGATTCACTCCTGAGGCTTATCCTGATATGAGCCCAGGGACTCAAAAACACTTTTGGGTCTACAAGCTGTTCTTAACTCAGTTAAGTTTGGAACTAATACTGCTCAGCCTGACTCATCTCATATGTAACTCAGTTTATAACAGTGTCCTCCAGTTTACACAAGCTTAGATACAAGAAGAACTACTGATGTCCCAACAGTAATTATGACCACTGAAAGCTCTATATGGAAAAATATCCTGGGTTACTAAGGTCAATATTAGTGTTCACACTGAGATTGTTCAGCTGATGCATTGATTTATCAGAAGGCATATTTCTCTCCCAAGCCCACCTGACATTATTGAGTTCTATTTTAGAATCTGTGATTTTCAAACCTTCAATATGTTCTATGGCAAGTATTACAAAATCAATGAGGTATGATGACTGGGGATGATCTGGTATTTAATCTGCTGCTGACCAAGTTGACTGCTTTGAAAGAAAGGGAATATGGCAGCCAAAAGAGTTATTTGAAATGATGTATGCTTGTGCATTTGATGCATATATTTGAGAGGTAATAATAAAGATTTTTTTTTTGCAGCTTTCAATGTTCAGAAACACTTGAGATAAGTTTTAGTGCTTTGAAATTGAGGGGCATGGTGAGGGATACAGTGTCTCTGAGTCTTACATGCTTAGGCAGAAGTATTTACCCCTCAGTTCTTATTTTCATTTTAAAAAGTAGAATAGAGGACTTGAACAGCAACAAGGTTTCTTATTTAACTGTTTTGCACGAAAAAACAAACCTGGTATGGACTAAGATATTTTATACCAATCACTAGAACAGAACTTAAATTTGCATGAAAGAGCTCTTCCTTTTAGATGAAAAAGCTGTGGGGTTTTTTTGGGGTTTTTTTGGGATTTTTTTGTTTTGTTTTGTTTTTTTGTGTGTGTGTGTTTGTTTTTGTTTTGGTTTTTTCAGTTTTTTTGGGGTTTGTTTTTGTTTGTTTTTTTGGTGGTTTTTTTGTTTGTTTGTTTGGGGTTTTTTTTGGTTTTTTTTCCAGGATGGGCTGTAAAATCTGATGTAAATTATCTGTAAAACTTGGGAGAGGTAAAGATAGAGAGAACTGATGTCCTTTCGGCAGCCACACTTGCTCTCTTGGGAAGCAAAATTTCTGCAGAATACAGTCACCAAAATCATATCCTACATCTTCAGTTAAGCACAAAATACTGTGGATTCTGAAACCTAGACCAGTCCACTTTATGTAATGGAAGCTCACAAACCACCAGCAAGGCTCTAGTCATAATTTGATCCCTTGAGGTGACTGTGGAAGACAACCAAGCTTTCAGGCTCTAAGAGCCGGATTTGACCACATGTCAGTAGGACAGCTTCCCCAGGCCTGAGACTCACGGGCTATATGGAGTTACAGAAATTCAACTGATTCAGCTGTGTGGATGCAAAATCACCTAGAGATAGACCCCTCTTTGCTAAAAATGTTCCATTTTATGACTGAACAGCAAAGACAATGTTTCTGCTGTTATGTACAGGGTTGTAGTCTTATTACATAGTGTTTGTCGGCCATATAAAAATCTTCAAAGTAGCCATTTTCCCCATGGCCTGATCCCAGCTCTTCAAGGGACCAGAATTCTCTCTCACATGCATTACTAAGAAAGCCTCTCTCCCCACTGATTTCACAGAGAAGAGTAATAATACACAAGGCGGTCATTTGCTGGATATCTCTGATAAAAGTCTGGTACAACCTTACCCTTATGTCCCATTCTGTGGAGTTTTGGTTCTGCTCAAGTTGCACTGCAAGCAAGCAGACACCAAGCTCTCCTTTAGCCAGTTAGTTGGACACTTCCTGCAGTAAAAACTGAGAAGAAATACAGTATTTCCTTTCTCTGCACAGACTGGGAAGAAGACCAGGCCTTTTCTATTCAAAATCAATTGCCCCTGGAAAGCAAGGTCTGATTCTGTCAGCCTGGGACCTGGCAGGGCTCTCCGCCATCTCTTCTTAGTGCTTCTCTGGCTGCTTGCCAGCAGAGGCATGAACACATAGAAGAAGAACTATGGGACAGAAACTCTCCCATTTTGCCTCTAGGTCTCCAACTGATCCTATTTTGGATACCTGTGCTTCATTTGACTTCTTCCATGTGCTTGAGATGGCTTGCTGTTTATTCTGATGACAGACCTTCCAACCAGTCCAGTGGGTGGAAGTTTAAACTTATATTTAAACTTGCTCCATTATTTCACACAGAAAATCTGGCTTCCAACTGTGTGTGAAGCTAGTGCTGGCGTATCCTAAGTTTCAATGTCAAAATATTCATGTAAATACGTGTACAAACTTCTCTGCTCATCCTATGCCCTTTTTTGGTGTAGATAAATTCACAAAGGTCATGATATCTTTCTACTCATTCCATTATTTCCTGTCACAATGTAATAGATGGTAGTGATAGAAGGTTTCCATGAGGAGCCACTGTAGATGGAGCTGGAACATTTTGTTCAGACTCTTAAATTAATTCAGAGCTGTGGAATTATGGCAAGTTTCAGGGACCTGTTACTGCTTTATGGACTCTGGAAGTGCCTATGTGTTTTTTGCCATGTCTCTCCATGCACGACCTCTTTATTTTTTTACCCCTCCAGGCTCTTGCATCTCGTTTTCTTAAGAGTTTGTTCAGGTCTTCCTCAGAAAAGCCTCAGCAGAGTTACCTACCCAGTTCGTTTTTGATAAACTCTTCATTTTTTTTTTTCATCCCAACAAATACCCTCACCAAGACTCTTTTAGTTTTTCCAGGAAATATAGTTGTTTTACCTTCTCCTGCCTGCACTGTGACTTAGAATTTTCCCTTCACCCCTTTATTTTCTTTCAATTTTCCCTCTCTACCTCCCTTTCCCAGTTCCTCTTTTGACCTTCTCTGACTATTTTTCTCATCTGCTGCCTCCTAGAGATCTGGCATTTCTGCTGTCTGAATTCTAATCTACCATCTCCTCTTCAGCTAAAGGTCTGGAGAGATGAACAGCCCTCAGTAACACCTGTCTTTTAACATCAACTGCAGATGTAACTGGGACTCCTAAATTGAATGGATATATGCAGAAAGCACAAAGGATAAAAAATTGTCTGTTCTAATTTCAGGCCCAACCCACCAGCTGGAAATACAGGAAAAGACCTCTTCACCCTCCTGTTTCAGTCAATGGAACAAACTGAGCCTCAATTTTTGTATTATGCTGTCATTTGTACTATAACTATTACTTTTAGATCATGGGGAGGTACATGCAACACACAATTTTCCTGATATGCTGGAAGGCTGGCTGAGAGAAAACCAGCTTCCAGGTGGAAAAGTCATTCTGAAGTTACCAAGACCCTACACTTTCCTAGAGAATATACACTTGAGTGTGCACACAGCAGCCAGAAAATCTCTTCTATTTGTTCCATAAGCTTATTAATGTGGGCTTGACTCCATAGCTAACTAGAACCATGAGCATTCTCTCCCACTGCTGTTGAAGCCATGGAGAATTTAAATATCCCTGCTTATTTCCTTTACTGTCTCTACCTGCATGTCTGGCCTTCAGAAGACAGCTCACTGTACAGGTGATTTACTATTCTGGACAGAAACAGACAAAAAAAAGGAAATAATCAATAGGAGTTTAAAGAGATATTAGAACAGATCTAGGGTTTATTACATTCATAAATTCCAGGACAGATTTATAAATTTGACCATTAAGGAAACTGAGCATATTTGCAACACCAGTAACAAATAATGCAGGTAGAGATATCATCTATCAGACAGCAAAGAACTGATATATTTGTAGATATGTAGACAAACAGATAGGAAGGGAGTGAAATAGGCAGAGACTGGCAGAGAGAGGAAAAAAAAGGTCTTAAAGGTCTCTATAAAATTCTAGCAGAAAACTGATGAGGAGTATTTTTGCATGTTTAGCTGTAGAGTACCCTCCTTCTCTGTCTGCATTATTTCCACGTGTGCATGTGTGGATGCACTCCTACATGGGCTCACAGCCCCCCAGAAAACACACACACACACACACCATGCTGTCAGCACTTGGTCATCTGCCATGCATCTGCGTTAGAACGAGGTACATGAAATCAGCAGCATTAATGCTGGACCCTGACTGTCATTCCCTCTGGGCACTTAGAGAATAAAATAGGAGCAAGAATGTAAAGTATTCACTCATGCAAATAGATACAGCATTGAGACTGTGCCTACAACATGTGTCATTCAAAGCAAGGCTGGGCATAACTTTAGAAGTAAAACATGCCGTGGAATGTCAGTGTGTTCTGAATCTCAGCTCTGACTTTGCCATTTTTTCCCCTGAGGCTGTAAAGGTCCATGTGAAAAGGGACCAGTGATTTGGGATACTAGCATCACACACCTGATCTCCACACTTCATTTTCTCTAAAGTTCAGCAAGCAGCTGGGTGCCTAAATATGAGTTAGCTGCTTAAAGTCTTTTTTCAGAGTTAGGCCTGATCTTCAAGAATACACACTGACTGTGACTCCGGGAGGACAAGACTCTCCAAAAGCTAGCTTATAATCCATCTTTAACCTTGTTAAATTGAGTTAAAGTCCCCAAATCCCAAACTGGATATAGAAAAAAAAAAAAAAAAAAAAAAAAAAAGAGTGGTTGGTTGTTGTTTTTTTTTTTGGTTTTTTTTTTTTTGTTTTTTTTTTTTGTTTTTTTTTTTTTTTTTTTTTTGTTTTTTTTTTTTTTCTTGCACACAAGCCCTAATTAAAAGGAAATTATTCTGGTTGCAAAGACAAGCACTTAAATATTAAGAGCTCCCAGAATTGAGGTTACTTGCACAACCTGGATTTTCCTTTGTTGTACAGATGCATTCTAATTCAGACTTTAATTACATGATCATTCACAGAGTAGATGGCATGTGTAGTGCTGTTTGTTGACTGTAGAGGACTGAGGGACTCTGCCTCACATTTTAAGTACACAGAAGAGTGGACTTTTAGGGACAAATATTCTTTCAGGCAAGACCTTCTCTTCTTTCAACTCATCACTATCTCAGATCCACCCTTTTCACTCTGCATTCCCTTTCCCTGTTATAGTCCTGTATCCAATTTCACTTTTTGGCTCTTTCTTGGTTTGCCTCTTTTATCTTCCCTCAGTCTTTAAGTGCCTTGCCCCTGAGTTTACCAGCCTCAGAGATCTCAGATCCTCTGTGCTTTGCCAGAACTTATTTTCTTATGTTTTCTTACACTGTGTTTCGTGTATTAACCCCTCACTTTTCCCTAGTTTTGTACTACAAATGGTTATCCATTAGATTTTTCTCCCCTCCCTTTTCTCTCCATTTTCCCAGATTCTTTCTACTGAGAAGCAGACTGCTGTGTCTCAACACAACCTTTTTCCCGAAGCTCTCTGTGGCTAAGTGGGCCAATACAAATAAATAACCAGAGAATTCTTTAACCCTGGGTCCAAATGGCATGGCACCAACTATCCATATGGCCAAATGCCCTTTTCCATAAAAAAACCCCACATTATCCTGTCTGTAATGCCTATTGAAAACACCACACCAGCTGTGATGACCTCCAAGCTGCATCCAGAAAGTACCTGGGAGGCTGGTAAGGACCAAACCTGTCAAAGACTGTGCTGAGATTAAGGAAATTAATACTTTTCTTTAACTTACACTCTGAACTTGGTCATTCATTTCCTGATACACATCCTACCGTTGAATCTGAATCTCAGTCTGTTCCCCATTTGAATCCCTTTTGAATCCAACCCAATGATACTCCAATCTTCTTGTCTTTCCAGATTACCTGAATTTCCCCCCAGCTGTTTCTTTTTAGTTTCTGCTCTAGTCTCACTGTTGGATCTCCCTGTCAGCCCCTGAGAGCAAAAGGAAGACACATTCCCTGTTTTTGTCTTAGGTATCCAGACTGCAATTTTTCCTGCCCTGTCCTGGCCCTGAGCTGCAATGACAGGAATAACTCTCTCTACTGTAGCAAACCCGGTGAGAGTCAAGTCACTGGGGAATCTGGTTTTGGAAATCTGCCTCTCTAGTGAGCATCTGAGAACTGCCATTTTCCCCAGGCTTTTAATTGGCCGCTTTGGGGCAGATTTTCCCAGAGATAGCAAAAAAACTTGAGAAAGAGCTTCACCTCCTGACAGCTCTTAGTATCATGCTGTAAACCATGGGGACAGGAGAGCTTTACAAAGCATCTCATTTGACTCAGTTCAGTCTAGCCCAGTTCTCCTACGGGTTGTTCTCAGCAACAGACAAATAGTTACAGACAAATTTTCTGAGAAATAATTAAAGAATCTGAGCTGCATGCTGGTGCCCAACTTACAGTTTCAGCCAAAACATGTGCAGTTTATCAAAGCTGAACAGGATTTTATTAGACTGAGGCAACCTTTTTAATTGGTGGTGCTACCAGATCATATTAAAGTGAAATCTCCCTTCCTCACAGGGGCGCTGTAAGCATTAATTTGTTAATGACTTTACAATGATTTGATGATGAAAAGGACTATATTAACATGAAGCATTATTGTCCCTACAATACAAGCTTGCCTGCTTTCATTACTCATTATGTACAGGGACATACCTATTATGAAAAGGGATGTGGAGATAATAAACTTGATATTCTTTTCAAAGGACTAATCCAACGTGTTTATGGTGTGTGCAGCACAGGCAACAGGAATATTCTGGAGACCTCTGTTTAGATGGCAGAATCCATTGTGTGGAATGTAATGATGTGCATGTATGTATCTGCACAAATCCTGTGTCTAAACATACCTTCGAACACCTGCATGCACACTCTCTTCTACTTTTCTATCCTCTATTAACCGTGGGTTTTTTGCAGCCCTCCCTTTGCCACCTCAAACTCACCAGTTCTACTCTAATAACAAAATGCCTCCATAAACAAACTCTTTTTTAATTTGTAACACTGATATTTTTTGTTGCCCACATTGACTACAATCCTGTGCTAAGCTCCTTTGGATACAAATAATTTTTCATTTCTCTCCTCAATCAACCTTCTTGATTCTAACTAAGGCAGAGGAAAAAAAAAAATAAAACCACAAAAAACCCAACGAACCAACCAACCAAAAACAAACAAACCAAAAAACAACTACTGACTTATGCATTAATTCAGGGACCAATCTTGCAAATGTTTGCATGGGTAATCCTTCCTCAGATGAATAATCCCTCTGACCACAGCAGAGTGATTAACAACAATGCAGATTAAGGTTCTCAGCATCGGGCCCATCCCCTATTGCTTGGGTTCCCACCCAAAGTTTAGTGGATGATGGTTTCTCTTCTTTTGTTACGTTATTAGAGGCCCACATGCAGCTCTCAATTATTTCATTTGATTACGTAGCTAATATGCCCTGATCCTGTCAGCACTCCCTGCAAAGCCTAACAAGCTGAAGTAAACAATTCCAGCTGAGTTAGAAGACTTGGCAGGATTGGGCCCTTTAATAGCAGCTGTGAGCTGTGTCTGATTTGTGATCAGAATGTCTTTTATATTAACAGTCTCATGTTTCATTTAAAAATAATCTTAATAAAAAAAAATCTAGCAGAAAATCTGTGAGTATATGAACTGGTATAGCTAACTAGATCTAAAGAAGGAGAAATTGCTATTTAAAAACTAAAGTCACATGAATTTTTATTTCTTTGGAGCAAAACTTGCCTGCTATTTAGCTTATCTATTTAAAAATAAAATTCACATATATTGCTTATTTATTTGGAACAAAACCTGCCTGCAATTCTTTTTACATCATACAACAACTGATGGTTTTATGTGCTATGGGTCCAGGGGTTTGAAGTTCAGCAGAAGAATTCCCCTCCAGCAACCTTTCAGCCTATTCCTGCCTTTCTTCTTTACTTGCTCGTTTCCTGGAGAATGAAGACAGTCAGGACTGATGTATCGCTGTGTCCCCCTTGCCTGCACCACACGGTGTTCATTAAAAACTTGCTGCTAGCAAGGGCCTGATCCAGCCCTCCTAGAAGTCATTGGAAAGCTGTCTATTGACGTCATGGGGACGAGGAGCATACTAATGCATGCAAGTACCTTTACTAATGCGGCCAGTCCTGTTAACAACACCGAAGTTGTTCACAGGATTAACAGCAATCAATCAAGCCCTTTGAAAGGCACATTAAAAGCCCAAGCTTGGTCTGCAAGCCCTTTCTCAGAGGAGGTGTGTATATACCTGTGGCTGGTCCTGCTGCATCCTTCTGCTCCCATCCTGGCCGTGCCGGTGCCTTTTTCCAGCCCTGTTGATTTGGGGTAACATTTCTTCTGAGGAGGTAAAAACTGATGGTCATCTATCCCCAAAATAATTGTACTTGTGTTCTAAGAAAAAAAAAAATAAAATAAAAACCATACTAACCAGAGAGAAGCAGGAGAAAATGGGGCTGCAAATGGCTGTGGGAGAGGGATGCTTTTTCTCTGTAAGTACAGAAAAAAAGAAAAAAAGAAAAAAAGAAAAACGAAAAAAAAAAGTTAAGTGCTTTATTTTGGTCCCAAGCAGATAAATAATTTTTAGTCTCCTGGGGAAACTGAAGCCCAATACAAAAGACCTTATCCTTACAAAATTCCTGTGGACTTCTCAGCTTCTGGATTGCTGAACTGGACCCACTGTGATTACATTGGGAACATTTCGCACTGGGGAACTGTTTAGCAAAAGCTGGTTTATAGATAACAGTTTCACTCCTCCTTTGCCTGTATCTGTTTAAAATCCGTTACAGCCCCTTGTACATGTGTAAAGGTGCTTATGGGGTATAGCTTATTTCCACCCATAGCAGCAGCTGTGTTCATCTTGGAGCCCTTGTAGCAATATTTGTGTCCGTATTATTTCATCCTGCCACCCCTCACAGCTGTGCCTGTGCACCAGGGGGCTGTACTTGAACAGCATCCATTTCTAAATGACTATACTTACGGCTCTGTGAAAATGGGGCGTGGACCAGCTCAAAGTTTTAAAAAATAGAGATTGTTATAAAAGGGACGCCCGCACTCAGCAGCAAAATGTGTCTTTTTACTACCCTGTTCTTTTTAATTGGCTTTCATTTGGGATAAGCCGTGATTGCAGGCAGAGTGGCCTGCTCGTAGACAAGGTGTTAACAGAGCTATCCCTGGGATGGATCAGTGCCGGATGCTGTTTCACTTTTCACTGTAGTGGATATTTCTTCTTAAAAAAAAAAAAAA
The DNA here is from genome assembly GCA_017589585.1 of Phylloscopus whistleri. Taxonomy (NCBI): domain Eukaryota; kingdom Metazoa; phylum Chordata; class Aves; order Passeriformes; family Phylloscopidae; genus Phylloscopus; species Phylloscopus whistleri. The sequence continues at coordinate 1,217,708 of JADMLD010001003.1, read as the reverse complement.
AAAAAAAAAAAAAAAAAAAAGGTTTAGGTCTTCTTTCTAGTGAGTCCTCCCAGTTCTATCACGGGTGTGGTTTTAGGGATCAGAAAGAGCGGGTATTAGGATTTTTAAGGGGCAGGGGGGAGGGCTGAAAGATTTTGTTTCATGTGGGTTTTGTTGTTGTTGTTGTCATTCTTTTATCACAGTCCAAGGCACAAGGCAGGATTTGAAAACAGGTGAGTCACGGGGATGGGAATTTGGGAGCGGGGCTGTCTGAGGGTTTTACCCTCCCCGAAGCTCCTGGGCTGTCACATACCCGTGTCTGTAGCCTTTAAAGGTTGCAGAAGTGTGCCCAGGAAGGGAAGACGGGCAGACCAGCCCGCTCACCCCCCTGCTTGGACCCCAGTACACGGCACGCCTGGTCAGATGGCAGACAATGCGCGGTGCCTGCCACCAGCCCGGCACCAGGCGGCTGACAGCCGCTGCTGCCCATCAGCACCCGAAGATATTTAAAGAGCCGTAAAAGGCAGCGCAGGCTGCCGGGGGCTCCGCACGGGTTTCGCCCCCAGGTGCGGACCCCCGGAGGGTGGGATGGGGATGCTCCTCGGGTCCGGTCCCGTCCCGCCTCCCGCCCGCAGCGCTCCCCTAGCAGGGATCGGAGGTGGCCCCGGGGAGGGGCGCAGTCCTGCCGCCCCCCAGTCCGCCCCCGCTCCTCTGCTGGCAGGACAGGGGAGCACTCTCAGACACAGCAGTACTTGGAATAGCCGAGCCACCTGCAATGGGGTGATTTTATTTTTTTTTTCAGGTTTTTGTGGTTTGGGGGGGGGGGGGGGGGGGATTGGTTGATTTGGTTTCGTTTTGTTTGGTTTTTTGGTTTTTTTTTTTTTTTATTGCGGGGGTGTTGTTTTTGTTTTTGTTTGTTTGCTTTTTGTTTTTTTTTTAACGGGAGGTGGAGGGGGCAGGGGGGTTGGCAGGACACTGCCTTCCTTCTCTGTTATTAAAACAAAAGCCAAATAAAGTGGAAAGACGGTAAAGCTTGCTCCCCTCTTTTCTTTGTTTACTTGTTTGGTTGTTTTTAAAACAGAAATAAAATTTAAAATAAATAAATAAATAACAACAAATCCCGGTCAATAAAGAAGGCAGGAAGGTTGAAATTTTAAACTAATAGCCTCCTTCCTCCGCGGCTGCCCCTTCCGCCGGCTGTCACACGTGTTACCTGCGCTCCCGGGGGGACGGGCGGCCGGGGGGGTCCCGCTCCCAGCCCGCCCCCCCTTCCCCAACTCCCCGGGGCCGCCGCCGCCTGCGCCGCGGGGCTCAGCCGGCGGCGCCGGGAACAATGGCCGGGGCCCCGCGGGGCCGGGGCGGCGGGGGTGCGGCGGGGGCTGCGGACACCCCCGGGGCTGGCGGGCAGAGCCGGGCGCCGAGCGGCTGCAGCCCGCCCGGAGGGGAGACGGGGTTCAGGCCAGGTAACTCGCAGGCTGCTCCGAGCTCGGCTGCTGGTGTTCCTCCGAGCTCCATCCGCGCACGGCTCGCACGGGAAAGAGGGAGAACCGCAGAAAAGGGAAAGGGGCGGAAAAAAAAAAAAAAAAGAAAAAGAAAAAAAACAACAAGGGGAAAATTGCTCTGAGCGCACGCAGAGGCTTGTTTTGTTACTGTCCGGATTACTGTTATTATTATTTGGGGGACAAGGGGGAGTTGTGTCCTTAATCCGAGGCTCCCTGCCCTCCCCACTCCCAGATGCTATGAAAGAAGAGCTCATTTCGTCTCCACCATACAGTACACTTTGTCTGGAGAGCATTGTTCGGACAAGCAACTCCCGATCACTGATGACTACAAAATACGATTTATGTTTCCATCAGAGACAGACAAAATATCCTGACGGCTTGAAAGTCGGGCAAGAAAACCTTACTTAATCAATCCCTTTCCAATATACACACGCACATACACACACAGCCTGTATAGGAGATAATGCCCGCACTGACTGTACATAAAATAAATATCGGCAGCACGAAAATTAATAACAGTCATTTCGGTATTTTTCGTCTCTCTTCAAAGCTCTACAATAATATAGTTTGTGCTTTCCTAGTTTGATGTCATCAGCAGTAACATAATTTATATTAAAAAAAAAAAAAGAAAGCTTAAAGAGCATGCATTTTTTTTAGATGCAACATGAACAGATATAGTAAAGAGAGCTTGTAACATCACAATCACAACAACAACAGCAAAAACAACCTCTGAGCCGGGGGATTCATCCGTATCTGAACTGCTTTTTATTATCATTTGCGAAATTATAGTAAGAGTAAATAATAAGTAAGAGGCAGCATAATAACAGAAAGAAGTCAGAACACCTTAGGTTTGGGGTTTTTGTTCCCTCTCAAATAAAAAGGCAGATTTCCCGATGATCACTGAAATTATAACGACAGCGATTGATCGGAGGGCTTGCAAAGGAAAAGGAAAAAAAATCATCATCATTGGTCCTAAAAACGCAACCGTTCCCCTTTGCTCACTTGGCACAATAGAAATTGACTGTCTCTCAAAGAGCCATGCGCCTAGTGCTATTTATAGCCAGGGGCTGTGTTGGAAGATACCATTAAGCCTCTGCCGGGCAGACAGACAGGGGGGTGGTTGAATGGGAGGAGGGGGTTTAGCCAGAGTAGAGGCAAAAGCAATCCCCCACCTCTAGCCTCCCTTCCCCATACACACACACATCCACACACTCACACCCCACCCCCTAGTCTGGCTGGGAATTTGAACCGATCCAGCCTGTTTAAACGGAAAGGACACAGATCTTCAATGTAAAAAAAAAAATCAGATCAGACCCAGAGAGAGAGAGAGAGAGAGACAGAGAGGGAGGAGTGTGTGTGTGTGTGAGTGTGTGTGTGTGTGTGTGTGAAAGAGGGAGAGGGAGCGAGAGAGCGAGAGAGAGGGAGAGAGAGAGGGAGAGAGAGGGAGGGAGAGAGAAAAGAAGAGGGGGAAAAAAAGGAAAGAAGATTTTCTCTATGTATATAAAGATGGCCACGTTAGCAAACGGACAACCAGACAATACCAGCCTGAGTAGCAATCACAGCAACCCCAGCACCAACGGGCATATGAACGGATTAAACCATAGTCCCGGAAACCCATCCACCATCCCAATGAAGGACCACGATGCCATTAAGCTCTTTATTGGGCAGATCCCCCGTAACCTGGACGAGAAAGACCTCAAACCGCTCTTCGAGGAGTTCGGGAAGATCTATGAACTGACGGTGCTGAAGGACAGGTTCACTGGCATGCACAAAGGTGAGTTACCTCCTGAACTTTCCCGGGAGAGATCGGGAGAGAAAGGCAGGCTTCCTCTCTCTCCCTGGCTCTCTTTCTCTCTCTCTCTTTCCTTTCGATTTCATTTCATTTTATTTCATTTTTGGTTGGCCCGGGGGCGGAGGCGGCAGGCTGGGGGGGCAGGGAAAGAAATAATAGACCCATCCTGAGAAGAGAAAAGCAAGAGTCAGGGCAGGGACTCAGCTCTGTTTGGTTTATTTATTAGTATTTTTATTTCTTTCCCCGCTTTTTTGGGGGGTGAGGGGCAGCTCCAGGGGGAGCGCCGGGCGAGCGGCGGCGCGGGCGCGGGGCCGGCGGCAGCTGTCCGCGGTGCTGAAGCCGGAGAGGGTGCTCTGTATTTACCTTCGGGAGCCGCTCTTCGTCAGCCCAGGGGTGTGTGTGTCCGTCGGTCTGCCCCTGGGTTTACTTGCAACCCCCGATTTTACAACTGTTCTGTATCTAGCACCGGAGGCTTTTTCTTTTCCTTCTTTCTTTTTATTTTTTTTCTTTTTCTTCTTTCTTCCTTTTTTTTCTTTTTTTTTGGCAATTTTTTATTTTTTGCTGCTGTCACATCTACAATTTGTAGTCCTCTACAAAGCAAGAAGTAGAGGAGAGTTAGTTGCTCCGAGAGAGCTATTTCATTTGATTCTATTCAACACGGGAACAGGGATATAAACAACAATAAAGAAGCCCATCTCAAGCGGGGCAGGGGTGTGTGCACAAAATCACGGTATGTGTGCATGTGTGGGAGAAGGCAGACAGAAAGGACAGGTGTCAGCTTAGTTCCAGAGGGAAGAAGTCTCTGATCAGGCATATTCCAAGCACTACTTTAATGTGCCCAAAGTCCATGCTGGGAACTTTTTAGGTTTTCTCTAAAGGTAGTGGAGATGTACTCCTTACACGATGCCTCACTTGCTCCATCTCTGCCCGCTCATTCCCTGCTGAGCTTAGGCTCTCCGGAGGTGCCTATTAGATTAGATGGTGCTCCGTTTTGGGGGTGGGGGAGGGTGTGTGTAGTCGGGGAGAGGTGCTCAGATCCTCGGGTAGGAAAGTAGGACTCGCAGGGAGGAAGTTGAAGGAAATTTGTGTGGTAGCGCTGCTTAGGAGCAGGAGAGAACCAGGAGTGATGTGAGCCACCTTATTAACTCAGATTCTGTATACAAGTGTGTATGTGTGTGTTTATATTTATTTTTTAAAAAATAAAAAGGAAAAGGAAAGGACCATGTCAGAAGTGATTGGGGTGTGACTCCAGATTTAGCGCAGGAGGAGAAAGCCTTTAGCATGGGGCCACGGGGAGAGTGGAAGTTGTATCGTTTACAGGACAGCTTCAGTACCAGTGTCTAGTCCAGCCTGGTGCACTCCTGGCAGTGACAGTCACCGGTAATGGCATTACTGGCTTCCCAGCTTTCCAGATGCCTTGGCGAGTTGTAAATCTTGAACTTAACGACATGTTTAGCAAGCATCTCTTCCCTCTTCCCACTCACTCCCCTCCTTGCTTCCACTCTTAGGAAATGCGAATGAAAATATACTCTGACAGTGCAAAGTACCAGTTTTACACAAGCTAGAGAAAATGTTCAGGGCTCGGAGACTAGGGACTCAGTCTAAGTTACAGGATATTTCTTCTATCCTTTCTTGCCGGTCGCTTCAAACACTCTTCTCATTTTTAAAATGATCAGTGTAGCTCTTTTGAACCTTGCTTTCTTTTCAGACTGTCTTTCTAGAAGCCACATCAAGGTCTGATTGGCATCATTTAAACATGACACCTGTACTATAATAATTATTAATAATAGCAATAAAAATAATAGTAAGAGGTACAGGGAAAGAAAGGTCCTGAGAGATTTCATCTATTAGTGAGAGTAGACACTGAGCTCATCTGTGTGTGTGAATGTGTTTGCAAAAAATTATCTGTTTCTGTAAAATAAAAATAATAGCAGTAAAAGCTACACTGAAGAGAACCTCTGAACACAGTGTAGAAGAAATCTTTGAGCTAACACTTCGATGAAGTATTTTTTTTGGTAGTAGGAGGTTACGGTGATTTGTTGATGAGATTTTATTCTTTTGTTATGTTCTATGTTAAACCTGAGATTAATCATTCTGTGTGCTAACTTCAATTTCTATCTCATAGATTTGAGTTCTCTCTCTTTCAGTTCGGTTTTGCTTTTACTGTATGGTTGCATTCACAGAGACAAACTCAGGAAGGGAGAGAGAGAGGGGAGAGAGAGAGAGAGAGAGAGAGGAGAGAGAGGGATCATTTATCTTGCTTGGATGTGTTTAACACATATCCCTGAATTAAGCAAGATACTAACTTCATTTCCCTTCATTTCATTTATGTTGTAAAGCCGCAACCTAGGAAAAAAACAGGTGGGGAATCTTGTCACCTCATCAAATCAAATTGCATGAGTTCATCTCAAAATATACAGTCATTTTTAACCTGCTATAAGTTTTGGACTTTGGAAAGAAAATTTATGATGATGATTGCTATTTTGTGGGCTAGGGTTTGAGCAAAGCTTCAATAGACACTGAGTTGCCAGCATTTCTGAGATCGGTTTTATTTAGTACATCCGAGAAGAGTTTGAACTCCTTTCTAGCGATGCCGCTGATTTATTAGCTAATCCTGATAAAAATGTGCCTCTGGCTACCTGGAAAAAAATTACTTTCTTGCCAGTAGTGATTAATTACTATTAAGTCAAAAAGCATGATGGGGCTTTAAAGTATGAGGGTTGTGTTTGGCTTTTTTTACTATTATTTTATTCACTTTATTTCATTTTTAATCTATTTTTTCTCTTTTCCCTTCTCTAAATGCAGTCATGTGAAGCATTGTATTCACTCAGATGTCCTTATTTTGGCTTTGCTTTGCAGGCGTAGGTGAAGAATTGCATAAAGATAGTCCAACTTGGCTCACAGGGGTAGGTTGGCAATACAAAACCCCAAGATGCTTTCCATAAGAGATGCATAATGCTTATACATTAATTGATCCGTCACTCTCAGTTGATTTCATTCCTAATTCAGAGGACGAGGCTGTGGCAGTGGTACACCCTGAAGGGTTAATAGTAGGCTGTAGTTTATTTAAGTGTGCGGAGAGCAAACCTTGGGTGTAGAGCGGGAGAAGGTGGGATTGTTCTAGGAGGAGGGAAGAGAGAGGAATTAGCTTAAAGTAAAAAAACAGCAACCGGAGTAGTTTCAGGTGTAAACCCATTGAAACGAGATCAAAGGGTGTGTATTCTTGAAAATATTACAAAGACATTCTATTGCATTGCCCCTGTGTAACAGGAGGGAATCGAAAATGAAGAACCTAAAGTACATTACTATGCCCTCATCCAAGAAAAACTATCGCAAAAGGAGAGTAAAGTCCCAGGTTCTCTCACCAGCAGCTCTGGCTGATACCAGTGCAGACACCAGGAAAGAGGCAGGGGATTATGATTCTCTTGCAGATATGCAAAGAGAGAAAGGGTACGGAGGAAGCTGCGTGTGGGAGAAGGCGGGAAAGGCTTGCCAGATCCCTGAAAAAATAAGCTTTCATGGCACGAGCGCAGCTGCTCTATATTTCCCCATCCTTGCTTCTCTCCACACGGGGCAGGAACAGGCTTCTGCTCTGGTACTTTGCTGTAGGGTTGGGAAGAGGCTGTGTACTGAGATCCACGGGTAAAAATCTACCGGGGCTGATCTGACCCACCCACTCACTCACACATACTCTCACACACATGCACTGAGTTAACTAATCACACTTTAACAATTTAGCAAGACATTCATTCATAACTTCCCCCCATCTTATCTAGCTGTGGAGTATGCTTAAAGGCTGAGTTACTGGGAGATATAAAGGTTAGTGGTCTCAGGACAGCCATATTATAATGCATTATCTTTGGAGTCATTTAAGGCCAATTTAAGTGGTATTTAGTATAATATTTATGAATGAATGTTATCTAAATATAGGACTGTCCCCATAGGTTTAAACAGTCTTTTCTATTAAAGCTTGCTTGTACCCAAGGCCTGGGAAATGTTTTAATTTAAAACACACAGGTCTCCATATTATTCTATTTTGGAAGTCAGAAGAAATCAGCATTTCACACTTAACTGAGATTTACTGAAACACATGCGGACAAATGCACTTAAAGTGTGGAGATAGCATGCACTGGGAAAGCAGGAGTCTTGCGTAGACTTGAGACCAACAACGCTTGGTCTTTATTTAAGAGTGGAAAAAGCACAAACCCCCTAAAACCTCCTTGAAAGCCACTGCTGCAGTCCCATGGTTGGGGTTTTTTCCTACCTGACCCAAACCTCACTCTGTAAGCATTCAGCGAAGATAGAAAAATGCAGTATGAAAAGAATAGTTTAGTCCCTTTACAGCTTTACCTTCTTAAAAGTATAAATAATTTTGAAATTTAGAATACCTCTGAGGTAGGGAAACAAGGCTTCCATTCATTATATTCTGTTCTGTTTGATTACAAAGATAGATGATAGAAAAATTGAAACCTTGTTAAGTTTAAGGACATTTATGAAGGTTTTGGATATGTCAGAAATTCAAAGGCGCAATAAAAATGAGCATTCAGTCAAGATGATGTGTATGTTTGTTTGCAGAAATGTATAGTTTTGTGTGTGTATGCAAACAGAAAAAGAGATGTGTACACATTCATGTGTACAGCCTTTGGGAAATGGAAATTTTAGTTGAAAAGAATCACAGCGCAATACAGGTGCTGAATAAACTCCTCCATAATTGGAACATAAGACTTGCCTGGCTGAAAGCAACACATACAGCATTTAGTATGGTAGTAAACCAAACAAGTTTTAGGGAAGTAAACGCACAAATTACCTGGAATAAAACAGAGGAAACTTAAGCCTTAGGTCTAAAGAACAACCCCTTAAAACAGTCACAATGCAATTGGATAGCTTGATGGAAGAGAGGGAAAAAGCAAACCCCTGTTCACTAAAATCTCCTGGACATATGAGTGTCTATGTGTTTTGATAATGTCAAACAGATATCCCAGATTGTTCTATAAATTAGAAGGCTATATGTTAACTTTTTTTTTAAGGGGTCTGGACATGGATTCTGGTTTCTAAAAGCAGCTGCAGCCAGTTACGATGCTGTTGTTACGGTTGTGTCAGCATTTCCCATACAAACTCTAATTTTCTGGGATCTCTTGCTTGCCTGTCAAGTTTTGCACTGAAAGCTGTTCCTCAGCTAGTCCCACTACCATATGAACTAATCATCCTTACGAGAAGGATTTGTTTAAAAGTTACACTATTGTGGGGAAAAAAAGAAATCAAAGTTTGTGTGTCCACAGCTTTTGTTTATTCTCTTACATTTCGCCAGGTTAGACTTACATTTCTTACACTTTTACAGATTATGATTTCTTCTGTCCCTCAATACCTACGTATACTGGTACCTTTGGGCATTTTAAGGAATAAAAAAAGGTCACTTTTTTTCCTTTAAAAAAAGCTAATTAAGAACAACTAAATTTCATAGTATTTCTTTGTCCCTACCAAGGTTTTAATTGAGGGGTGAATCAGAAACTTACTAATTTCTGCAAGCAACAATAGGAACAGGGGACAGTTTGGTTTAGTTTCATGTCATTTTTTTCCCCTTATCGAGCCAGAAAAATTGGAAATTTCAGCGCTGAAATACAGGGAAAAATTGAGGATCCTTGTCACCTTGCATACGAAGCGTGGTTCATCTGGTCCTGTATCCCACATCTGCTAGTGGCCAGTGCGACCGGCAGGGCTTTCTTTAGCAGAGGATTCAAATTACATAGCATAATAAAAGCCAGGCAGCTGATGGAATATAGTCTTTTGGAGGAGATTGTCAGAAAGCACCTGGAAATTTTGTCTGGTTAAAGAGTGAGCGAGGTTGCGGAAAGTGTCTTGTGCTCAACTGAAAGGCAGATTGTACCTGTCAGGGAGGACAGGCAGAGAACTCTCTGTTCATGGTGGTCAAGAGCAAGGGACGGAAGGGTTTGAGTCATCAAGGAGGGTCTCCTCCAGCCTTAAGAGCTGAAAGTATGCAGCCACATTTTTCAACAAGACATCAGGGTGTTTTTTTATCATGCATACCCTGTGCGCATGCATACCAGCCGCATTGACCCGACAGACCATAACGACACTAAAGGAGCTGTTACTGTCCCTCCCGTCAATCAAGTGTGAACCGAGGCAGGTTTATGCGGCAGGCAGTAATGGTTCCAAGGGAGAAAGGTGGGGGAGATAATCTAGACTCGTTGGACTGCTTACCTGCATTTAAAACAGAGGGAAAACATCAGATGCCCAAAGACCCACGCAGGCGTTGGCTATAACCTCAAAGTAATATTCCAAAAATGCAGGGGGCTGCAGAGCTCAGCTTGACCTGGCCATCAAACCGTTGTGTGGTTTCTGCCCCATAAGAATTTGCACTAAGCAAGTGAAGTGTTAAGGAAACTAGGTTGAATCCTGACTTTAACAAATATCTGGTGCTTCATTAATCCCTGTGCCACCCTTATGTCGGGAGCAAAGGCCTGCTACCTGCCTCCTGGGCAGAATGCAGTGAAATTTCTGCCATCGCTTAGGTGGCTTCACATTTGGAAATCCTTTTTTGGAAAATTTGGAAAATTTGGAAAATGCAGGTTTGCACTTAGTGTTTCATGTTCCTTTTAAAATTCTGGATTATGGGTTTACACAGCAAACCTCGACACTTGCAGGTAATGCTACTAATTTCTGCACTTGCTGGCTTGTCCCTTAACTTAGCTTTTCTTCTGTAAGTGAAACTAAAACTAAAACAAAGCTAAGGAACTGACAAAAGCCTGATCCCTGCCACACTTCTCACTCACTTAAATGCTCCACCGAGCATTTAAGGTTTGTCATGATAGACTGACCCTTATGCATTGAAATATGCTGCAGAGAAAGGGAAGATATTAACCATGGCGCGGAAAAGTTATGGTTTCCTTCCACCATTGCTCCACTTACTGAGCTGGGGTATATATTACAAGGGTCTCTCTTTCCCTCTGCCTCCGAGGAAGCCATTGTCACATTTTGGGGATCTCAGGATCTACTGAGTCACTTTGTCTGTGCTGCATCTCTTGGTGTGGTCTGGAGTCAGGATGTCATCACAGAGATAGCATTTATTTGCTTTTGTCACTGTGAGCCACAGCTTGAATGCACACACAGGTGAATGCAGCTTTTAATGTGCATTCATTATATCCAACTGACATCCCCTTGAAGGAAGAGAGGGCTTATTATTGTCACTCCTTAAAATAAAGATGGATGAGAGCTCTAAAGCTCTCAAATAAAGTGCCTGACCATACGTAGTAGCTAAAAATAAATCATATACGGCCATCTATTCCATGTAAATGAATGGTAAGACATATAGATATAGACATTGTGTTAATTTTGTCAAGCAGAAGCAGCCAAAAATATTGATCAAGGCAAGGGGGAAAAATTGATAATGAACTGGACTTGAAGAAGACTTTAATTGACAGTGACTTCTGTGAACCAGCTTTGGACAGTATATATAAACTGACCACGATGTAACTTTATTGCAATGCACTCTCCTGTAATTAATTGTCACCTTTGTTAAGACTGGCTACAGATCAAAGGTTTAAAGATACTTAACAGGTTCTTAGTAACAAACCCTTCAGATGCATTAGAAATATCCGACAGCTCAGCCAATGAGGCATGCAGATTTCGATCTACCTCACCCTTATCTGTTTATTTCTCCCTCCTTTGTAGAACACGAAAGTCATTGTTTAACATTAACTATTTAATAGATGACTTCATTGGCAATTTTGATGCCTCCAGGGATATATGGTTGTGGTGATGGGAACCCTCACTCAACGGTCTTTAAAAGTATTTTGTCCACGGAAAGTTGTTTATGGTTCGGTAGACCAAGGTGTAGTACAGACACAGTTTGCAGTGCAGACTATTCTTACCCCTTTACATGGCTAAGGTGTTTAATTTCCTTATTTAAACCTAGAAAATATAAAAAGAACAACAACAACAAAAAAAAGAACAAAAAAAAAAGAGAGAGAAACAGAAAAGTGTAGCTGAGAATGGACTTATATGGGAAAACTGCGTATGCAGTGAGATAGAAGTGCGTGATTAGTATATCACACACATGCAACTATTTATTTTACGTGAATGTTAATGAAAACATGCATTCAATACAGACAGGATAATATAGGTTTCTAAATAATTCCTTTCTAAAAGACAGTATGTTCTCTATACTTATGTGAAAGTGGCAGGTGACTTAAGAGGGTATTCCTGGAATTATATGCAGAGTTTAATATGACGCGTAACCATTTGCTCATTATACTATTTTAATGATACGGGTCACACTTAATTAAATTAATCTCTGGTTTATTTGTACATTGTGTCTGAGCCTCCAAAATATTTTAGAGGCTACCAGGCTGCTTTTTCAGTGCACCAGGACAGATAACTCTGGACATGAAGCTTCTTCAATCAGAATAAAAATGGAGCTTTGAAGACAGAGTTGGTCTGATGAGATCTGACTGCATATTTGGCCCGTTTCTAATTCAAATGCTTGTGTATATATTACACAGGGACTGTGTGTGCATGCATGTATCGAAAGGGCAGACTTACATTTGCACATAGTTCCTCTCCTTTCCAGTCCCTAAGGATAGATTCGCATCACACAATATGAATCACTCACTGCAAACGCACACAAATATCTTTGTCGGACTCAGTAGCTTCTTGCAGGTAGATGTATAAAGCAGCATCAGCCTAATAATATCCCTATAAAACAGTGCTTCCTTCCTAGGATTGAGAGGGATGAAGGTTGTCAGAAGATCAAAAGATATATCACAGTGTGCTTGTAGAAATCCCCTGATTATGTTTCCTCTCTATAATGCTCTAATTCACTATTTGATCAATCGTAAAAGGGCCAATGCTTTAGGAAAAAAAAAAAGTATTAGGTTACTAGATGCTTCAGGGTGAGTGAAAATCACACCTAAAATTATATGTAGCAATACAGTAATGAACTTGTCAATACTTCTTTAAGGAATCTGACAGCCCTATATGAGAGATTCAGTTCTGTGAGCAAAGGTCACAATATAGGTATTGCTTATTAAGACTATCAATAGCCTAGTTGACCAATCTAACCAGAGACTGTATAGTGTACCTCCTGTTAACAGGTGGGGAGGAGAACTATGAAGAATTTACAGAATTGCCCACATGTAATATTAATAATATTGATTCTAATATTATAATAAGGTAAAGATGCACTTCTTTGAAATGGTGCATAGAGGAATCAGGGGGAGACTGAGATACCTTTGCAGAGCAGGTTGAATTGGTTTCCACCTCTCTGAAAGTTAGCTTAGAGAAAATTCAGTTTTCTTGCCTAGGCTCCATTTCCTGATCATTATTTCACCCAGTGCAGACAGAAACCAGATTTGCTTTTCTCTAGGATCGGGTCTTGGCCCAGCTGGTGCACAAAAGCCAGGGACCTGAGAAACTTCTCGCTGCGAGGAGCATTTTGATCAACAGCTTCAGCCCCAGTCAAAATACGATTAATCCTAGAGAGTTCTTTTTCGACACAGAATTGCAGTGAAGGTGTTTCATTTTTTTCCCACACTTTTATCAACATTTAAGGAAAAATATGGTGGAAATAACATATGTTCTTCAGTGTGTAAAATCTATAATTGATAAGAAAGGACTTTGCAGAGCAGCCACAAACCTACCCCAAAGCCTGCTGAAGTCCAGAAAAAACTCTGCCTTGCCTGCAGCTGTGTTTGGGTTGGGCCCGAAGTCATGGGCAGTTCTGCAAGGTGCCGCTGGTTGAAGCAGGAGCGGCTGATCACACGCGGTGTGACTAACTTAGGTTGTTACTCACCTAAACCCAGACACACAGACCTGGCTCCATCTGAATTTCCTAACTACTGCCTCTGCAACAGTAGGCTGCCTAATCTAGGTAAGCTGGTTAACTCCTTCTGCTATACCATTCAGCTTCAACTGTTCCCGTTCCGGTGTCCATATGGTAGTTTCAAGAAGGTTTACATGTCGTTGCACTTTTTTTTTTTTCAGTTTACAGGGCAAGTGTTTTTCTTTTGTGAGCATTTAATTGTTTTTAAATGTGATTATTTGATCGTATTCCATCTTCAATAATACATAGATGAGAATGATTTTTTCACCCTCTTTTATAAAGATACATTGTCATTCAATTATGCATTTCTGCGGGACTTGCTGTTTTCTGCATTCACAGGGAGCTTGGTTATTTTTTTTTACTTTGCTTTCCTTCTTCCTATCTTTTTTTATTATTGTTTATATGGATTTATTTTTTTTTTTAGAAAAAAGAATCTCATTCAAGATACTGGAAATAAATGAAAAAAGTAACAGTGGAAATGAGGAATGGGCAAGACAACCAACAAAAATCCTTCAGCAAAATTATTTAAAAGCACACCATTGCCTCATGTTTATTTGCAAGAGGAGATACAGCCAATTTTGGTGCCAAAAAAAAAGTATCTAAGTTGTTTAACTCCAAGTTTAGGAATTGACAGAGAAGGAAAAAAAAAAAAAAAAAAGAAGCAAGTCAGCTTGTAGGAAAACTAGCAGAAAAGGCACCTAAAGACGTTGCAGGAGGCAAGAATGCCAGAGTGTTGCTAGTTTCTACATTCTGCTAGAGATTTTGAAAATTAACAGCAAATTAAACAAACAAATAAAAAAACAAGGTACACAAGCATTGCCATTCTTCCGAATTATTTGTAATGGTTTATACACTTCAGAGCTGCTATGTTTAAATTGCTGCCTGTGCCTGCAGCTTCATTCAAAGGAAGGGCATTATCTGGTGGGTGAGGGCGGGTGGTGAGGACGCCTAGGTTCTAATCACAGCGTGGATAATTACTCACCAACACTCTCTGATGGAGTCACTTAAGCTCAGTGCCTTCAGGCCTGAACTGAAACCTGTTGAATCGATGGAAAGATTCCTATTGGCTCTAGTGAGCTATTGATCTTTCATTTCCCCAACTTCAATATTAGGCCAGCTGGAATTTATTTTTTTTTTATTATTCTTTTTTTATGAGGGAGAAAGTAATGGCATAAATTTGACATTTACTTTTTTCTGTGTAAAGGTTTTGGTATATCTCTGATGGTAAATGTATTACATCAGAGCCCCTTTCAGCATAGGTCCGGAAAACATGCTTTCAAAAAACACTCAGTGGGGGCATAGAAAATTAGCTTTGCTCTTTTCACTTGTAAATGCATATTTGTCCCTGCTTTGCTAAGAAAGGGTCAATGGCAATTTTGCCAGTTTTCTTTGTGTGAGTAGGATTCAGCCTTTGTAATTTCTACATCTACAGGAATGTCATCATTCACTGATTCAGGATCTTGATTTATTTTTTATTCCCTTCTTTTAGTGAATCACATACATACTCTTCATTGTTATGGCAACTGAGGGAGCTGCAAAGCAAGGATTTGATGAAGGGCTACATCCCACCTTTCTTCTTTAAGGGCCTGATCCAAACCTTTGCAACACAGTTTGGATCAAGCTGAAGGTATCTGCCTTCACCGGGTCAGTAAAAAGAGCAAGTTCCCTCTAGACAAGTGTACTCCTGCCCTCAGTACAGGCAGATGGAATTGGCAGTCGTCACCCATTTGCTGAGCACCGACCCAACACTTTCTGAAGTCAATAGTTAGACTCTGACCCAGCCTCACAAACAACAGAGAGACACTGTGTGAATCCTTAAGCAGTGATGTGAATATCCCTGACTTTGCCAGAGCAAGGTAGTCCAGAAGGGAGTTTTCATTGCTGCTACCCAAAGTGTAGGTTGCAGGGAATAACCAACATCCCAGTGTCATTAGGTATCCAGCCACAAAAGATTTAATTTAATGTTTTCATCAAAGAGGAGGGTTTCAGGTGATTGCCTACAGCAAAGACCTGACAAATAAATGAATCAGACTTCTTGTGGGTTTTCTTTAATTATTTCAGCTGTAGTTCTAGTTTGTTCATGAGTAGCAATGTACCTGGGATTCTTTTGTTTGTTGGGAGTCTTTTTTGGTGTTTCCATCCCATCTGTGCTCATGTGTTTTATGAAATAAATGAAGGAGCTGGAGTGTGCATGTGGTTATGTGTGTGTATAGAGTCAATTATCTAACCTCTAGTCTATTTGAAATCATCACAGTGCACTCAAGTCAATGATATTCTGTCAAAGGTGGAGAGGAAGCCTACAAGCAGTGTGAGTGTGTGAATGCAATGCTGTTTGATTGCCTGAAATCCAACTAAGTCTCAGTTTCAAAGGCCTGGGGGCAGCAGAGAAAGTATTTGTTTGTTTAAATATTTATATATTTACTCAGCTTTACTGACAGTGTTTGCAGATGGGGGAAAAAAAGAAAAAAAAAATGAAGAAGGAATGTTGGGTTCTTGTTTGGAGGGGAACGAATGTGTGTTGTATTAGCCTCAATCTGTTCTCCCATACAACAGATAGCTGCTTTGTGCTGTTCAATGGTCATTTATTACTGACCGGCTCATTAAAAAAGGCCAGAGAGGTGCTGGTAGAATTAGATTTCCCAAGTTTATTCATAAAATGAGTTGCACAATAGGTGTGTCATTCCCCTGTCTTTTCTTCTGCACCAATCCAGGGATAAGACTTCTGGCATCAGCTTCTTAATTCAAAAAGAAATAGCTGAGCCACCAACAAACCAGGTGACCCTGCTGTGACAAATGATACAAGTCCGACTGCTGGGTGAGCAGCTCACTCCCCCGGCTCGGGCCTCTATCCTTGGCCTCTGCCTTTGCTGTTCAAGCGCAGCACCCAGGCTTTTACTCGCTGGGCTTGCATCCAAGACCAGCTCTTCAGCCTGGCTTCCCAGCCCTCCTTGCAGGTACAGGTGTGGATGTGTGGACCACAGGCTTAGACCCACTCCCAGATCATGCCCCTTCCCCAGGTGCCTCTCCAGGCTCGCTGCCTATTCCCACTTGTCAGCTTACCGTGCTCATGAGTCGTTTATTTTCCACACCCAAGCTACAGATAATTTTCCCCAGCTCTCACCATCGCTGTTCACACTCCTCTTCCCTTGGTTCAGCTCTCCACTGGTGTTCTGTCCTCTCACTGTCTCTTGCAGAGAACACTTCACCAGTTCATGTCACAAATCACCACCTGAGTTCTCTCAGACCATGTTAGCTATCGCTCCTCTCTTTTCTCATCTCCTTCCCTAGCAGGTTTGGGGAAATGGAAGCCATGTGTCCATATTTTCAGAAAGCAAAACAGCCATGAGTAGTAGCAGAAAGACCTGCACTCACAGAAGATGCAGAAACACACATACACAGACGCATTTCTGAATGTAAACTACTAAGAGAGTAGACAGAAAAATATTATTTTTCCTTTTCCCTTTTGGGGTTCGAAGCTCAATGTCCTCTTTCAAAACTAAAGAAAAGAAAAGAAAAGGAAAGGAAAGGAAAGGAAAGGAAAGGAAAGGAAAGGAAAGGAAAGGAAAGAAAAGAAAAGAAAAGAAAAGAAAAGAAAAGAAAAGAAAAGAAAAGAAAAGAAAAGAAAAGAAAAGAAAAGAAAAGAAAAGAAAAGAAAAGACAAAAGAAAAGGAAAGAAAAGAAAAGAAAAGAAAAGAAAAGAAAAGAAAAGAAAAGAAAAGAAAAGAAAAGAAAAGAAAAGAAAAGAAAAGAAAAGGAAAGGAAAGAAAAGAAAAGAAAAGAAAAGAAAAGAAAAGAAAAGAAAAGAAAAGAAAAGAAAAGAAAAGAAAAGAAAAGAAAAGAAAAGAAAAGAAAAGAAAAGAAAAGAAAAGAAAAGAAAGAAAAGAAAAGAAATAGTGCATTAAGCTTTTAATTTCACCAAGAAAGTTGCACCTTTTTATTTTTTAAATTTGCTTGTTTCATTAAATCAGCAACTGGTTTTTCACACCTGAACAAAGATGCCGCATATGTTTTCCTTCAAATTCTAAAAACTGTGATCTTATTCTTAACTATCCCTGGCAGTCTATTCTGGGACTACACTTCAGCTTCTTGCAAAAATATTTTTTCCCGCTGTTTTCAAACATAACTATCAGAACTTCACTTCCAGAACCCCTCTCTAGCAATACAAAATTAATGCAAGAAGGCAAAATAAGCATTTGATCTGGTGTTGCATCAGAGTTTTCTTCATTCAGAGGTAGGTACGAAGGGATTAGAAGCCTATTTCTAGCCCAGACCTCTTACTAACCTTTGGTATTCTACCTGATCCCGTTCCCAGACCTTGTTCTTCCTTAGTTTGCTATGTGTAAAGAGGAATTTATGATATCCAGCTTTGCAAAGAGCTTTGTGTGTGTTTAAGGCAGATGTCATGCTGTAGCTTTAGCGGTGATGGTCTAAGGTTATAAATGAGACCACATTTGTAAGGAGAGGTAATATCTTTTATTAGTCTAGCTGATTTAGCTGGGTTAAAAAAAAAAAGAAAAAAAAAGAAAAAAAGACAGACTTCCTTGTGTGCCTGAAAGCTTGTCTATTTTTTTCCAACTTTATCACTTGGTCTGATAAAACATATTACCTCTCCCAGCAAGGCTTGTCTCATTTGAGGTGTAAAGCATATAGGCTAGTAATTTAGACCTGGTTTTTGTCTGTCTTGAGGGATTAGACTTTTCTTCACCTAGGTGGACAAGTGAAAAAGCACCCTGGGTTGGTGTCCCTGTCTCTCATTTTCTGTGATCAGTGGCGGTGGCCATCTCACAGGCATTGAGAGGTGCAGAGAAACTCTGACAGCCCCTGTTTTCTGATCCTGGAGATGTCCTTCTTTTTTTGCTGCTCTGCTCCATTCCAAAGCACCACATGCCCTCTCCTCACCCCTGCGACTGTGATTTATTTATAAAATTGCTGCGTGTATGTGTGTGTGCGTATGTGTGTGGGCAACCACACAAACATCCCCAAGCTGCCGAGGAAGCTGATGAGCATTTTCTAATGTATTTAGCAAGTAATAATGCAAACCACAGGCAAAAAGTACAAGGAGAACAGGTAAAATGCTTAAGCCAGGGAAGACTTTGGAAGAAAGGGATTTTTTTTTCCACGGCTATGAATAACTTGCAGCCCCCTCCGTGGCTGGGAGAAGCATTTTGGTGGGGATTTTTTTTATGTTTGTTTGTTTGATTTTATAAAGTGTTGCTGAAGATACTGAGCAGCAGAAAAGAATCCAGAAGCAGATAGCAGGTTCTCAGACACAGCAAAATCTGAGTCGTACGCATAAGGCAGCAGTAGTCAGAGGACAGCTATTACTTATGCTTGGCTTTACTACCAGGGAAAGCGTCGGATCATCTATTCAGATCAGGATAGTCAGCTATGCCAAAGGTTTAATCAAATATTAAACATGGTCGTTAGACATGCAGGAGTTCTGTTCCTTTTCAAGCAAGCACTCTAAGAGAGGAAAGTTTTCTCCTGTCTCTCTCTGATGGAGACCTTTTGCGGCTGGAGGGATTCTTTTTTCAGACAGGGATCCACATGGGTGTATTTCTGCATAAATAGATGTGCATGTGGGTCTCCAAATGTGTGTCCCTTAACCTGTCAAGTAGAGACAGAGCTGATTTTTTCCATCAAGTTCATATCTTTCTCGGTCAGATCATTTCCTGTATGCTGTTAACTGTTCACCCCGTCCATTTCTCTGTCCATCTGTCCCTCTCCAAACATGTTTTCTCTCTTGCACTCCCTCTCATCATCTCTTCAACAGAATTAGAAAGGTGCATGCTTGTAGATATGTGTATGTGTGTATTTGCAAACCCGTTCAGGTAAACGTGGGTATCTGGCTGCTTATTGATAAATAATACACTTACAAAGCCACATCTGCCTCCTTCTTCTGTACACTGGGGCTGTATTTACACCCTCCAGCTCTTATTTATTCTGACTGAGGACAGTCAAAGGTAGAACACTTTGCAGAGAGTTATGGTTTACAATGTTACCTCTCCCCTCTATTATTCATTCTCTCTGATTTTTATCTAATCTCTCTTTGATTGTCCTGGTGCAGCTTAAGAGACAAAGTGAATTTTTATTACATCATCAATATAATCTCCAGCTAATCAGCATCTGTGTGCATTACCTTGCCCCCTTTGGCTTTTCATCTGTGTCCATAAATAATAGGAATAAGGGCCAGGTTTTGTGTGCGTGTGTGTGTTTGTGTGTTGGTATCAGGAAGAGTCACAGCTGCACTTTTTCAGTTCAGCCAGCTTGTTTTAGCAACATTGGACCCAGCTTTTTGCAGATTGTCTTGACTATTGCCCAGATTAATTTCCTGGTTTAAATCATGGAAAAAATTTAAGTGGGTGAATCCATGCACATCTTCATACAGCAACTGAACTTTGCTGTTAATTGTACACATATTTCCATGGCATTACAGGCAATATGCCCATGCCAGTGGACTGTGAAGTAGCCAATGTATCCCCCCATACAGGCATTTAACCTCTAAATTTTTAGTGAACACTTGCCACTCCTTCTTGGGTAGGAGGATAGTACATCGCATGTCTTTGAAGAGGAAGCTCAGAGACCAGATTTTTGGCTTCTGATTGCTGATATTTTTCCACGGCTTGCTGTGTTGCTTTTAGCCTGCCACTCAGGTCCGCAAATTTTGCGGAGTTGAGCTCCTATACATTTTTTTCTCCTCCCTTTCCAGCTCTGGAAGAACAATGAGAATAATACCTCCCCATAAAGTAAGACTTGTGCTGTACTTTGAAATTCTCATCCTCTGTACAGATGCATTGCGAATTTTAAACAGAATCACTCTGCTATTTCTTTAAAATACCCTGATTTGGCAGAGCAAGACAGAAGAAGTGCCTCTGTGTTAAGCAGGAAAATTTCAGGTTGGCTTCCCAGTGGCTTAGGGTGATACTCACATCCGATACACAAACTGTAATGCTTCTGTCCTGTTCTGAAGTGCCAGGATCCAGTCCTTTCCAAGTTGTCCAAGACTCCTTGCAAACCCCATGCGAGGGTTCAATTAGACATGACAAAATCCTCAATTAAAAAAGGCACATACACTTACAGAAAATTTTAGATTGATATACTGGAGAGCAGCGAACCCTTTGGGAAAGAATATGGCTCTCTTCCAGATGTAATGTAGTTATGGTATAGTGCTTAATTCACATTGTGGAAAGCCTCCCAGAACGCAATAGGTTCTTAAAGTTGAGCAGGTGCTTAAATGCTTTGCTGGATCTGTGGAAATCTGTAGTTCAGATGAAATAATTAAGCGTAGGGGTGTTGCAGAAGCCAAGTGAAAAGCATAATTCTGTGACTCAGAAATAACACTCCTTCTGCGACAGAACAGTGAAATAATGAAAGAAGAATTGTATACCTTGAACACCTTGCAGGGTGGATCATGCTGAGATCACCTCTATATTTTAAAATATTTCCTTTCTGAATTCTTTCTTCATGGGCATATTCTGATTAGATTTGGCTTGGGAATGGGTCTTGCTTTGAGCAAACAGAAAAACAGAACATTTACAGTTCTCATCTTCTGGTTTGTTTTGTTTTTTTTTTTATAGCAAATTCTTTTCCCTGGCCCCTCCAGTTCCACTCCCTGTTTTGACAAACCACCTCATTTATCAGATGGGAAAAGAAGATGGGGGGAATAGGAATATTTTTGGTTGCTACTGTTTTGCATGATATAATCCCCCTCTTCACTTAGCACCTCCGTAAATAGGAGCTCCAATCTGAAATTGGTCACAGTTTATCGAACTCAGGATGAGACCAGATTGGGTCCTGAGTCTCTGTCAACCATGTAATAAAGAAAACAGATAGTTTATACTTCACACAGATAAATCTGACATTTCATGTGATGTCTTCTCATTTTACTGGATCTTTACCCTTTATTCTTTTCTTTTTTTTTTCATTTTTTTTCTTTTTTTTTAATTTTGAATGTTTAATTGCATGTGTACTACTAGGTCTCTCCTTATTGTTTCACTATTTATTTATGCTCCATGCACATTTTTACACCCTTTCTTGCCCAGCTTCCTCAAACCCAGTGGCTAAATCCCTTGGGCAGATATGAAACCACGATAATTGCTGGATAAAAATCTACCTTGAAGGATGAAGAGCATCCCCCATTTGGAACTGGAAGCCATGAAAAAGAACACATCACTTATCTGAATTTGCTGTTCATTCAAGCACTGTTTATGGAGATTTACAATTCCTTGCCTGTGCAAAGAGCTCTATTGCATGGTGTCTGCTGGAGGATTTTAGGTGGCAGTATTAGCTGCGGTATTAAAAATGCATCGGAAGGCACGGAGTGGGAGATTAGTTGGATAGAAGGACCCATGAATGAAGGGTTAATTGCATTCAAAGAGGCCATCGTATGGAGCAGAAGAGGCAATAGGTTTCTTTTCTTCAAAATTTACTAAATAGCTGGAAACACGGTTTAATGAATTTTAATGGGATCTTTCTGAATCCTATGCATATTGCATCTGCTGACTGTAGGAAGTCAGAGAATTGTTGAAAGGGAGGGTATTGCCCTACTTTAGGTTTCACAGTTCTGTATTTAAAAAAATATTCTGCAACAAGCACTTTATTCAATATATATTTTTCTCCTTATTTAATTCCTTCCCCCCCTCCACTGCAAGTGGAAAAGACTTTCAGAATCTGTGAGCCCTCAATACCATAGATTATTCTACTGTTATGTAACACATGCTTTACATTTATTGAACCATCTTGTGCTGTCAAGATAAAGGAGGCCTTAGTATTTTCGTTGCTTATGAGCCATCGATGAAGACATGGTGATGAATTCTCCTCTTGGTTATATCAATGTAAATCTAGAGGAACTGACTCTTGTGAATTTCTTCCAGGATTGCTGTGATATAAAATGAGACCGAGATTTGGCCCAGTCTGGCGGGAAAAATAAAGAAGGGGAAGAGTTGGAGTTCTCTTTCTCCCTTCCAAGTCTGTATAGGCTGGGCTGGGATCTCACACCACATTTCCACGGAAGCTCCAGCAGAGGTAGCAGAAAAGCTTATCTATTTGACTTTGATGCAACACAAACCAGATACTCACTCACACTTTAGACAGAGAGGGTATAAAGGAAGCTTTTTCCAATGGGAAACCAAGTCAGGGCATGCAGCGAGTTTTTCTCAGAGCAGCTGTGTGAATCCAGCACGTATTTTTTACGTCTGTCTTCACTGTGTTGAGGTTTCCCATTGCCTTGGTAACTTGAATTTTTCTCTGTCGCTCATCCTCAAAATGCCAGGCACCCTCTCAGGCAGCCGATAGGATAAGGCTGCCCTACTTTTTATTAACCTGGGGCCCAGTTCTCCTTTGGGGTGCAAAGAGAATTGCTGAGACCCTCAGAAAAGAAGCTTTGAGGTTCCCTCGAAGCCAGCAGGAACTGACAGGGCTTGACATCTTACAGTATTGTGTCTAGGTCTGTGGAAGGAGAAAACTGCACTGTTTTAACTGCAGCAGCATGATCAGGATGAAAAAACTTCTCTGTTAGAGATGTTGTAGTGCCTATATAGAAATGGTCACACTCCCATATAAGTATACAGACTTACACACAAATACAGAAAATGTGAAAGGAAGGTAAAAGCATGCTGGCTTCAGGCATTTTTAAATGAATATGACTGTGGCCATTCCACTGGGATAATATTTTCTGTGACCAGTTGTTGTTACACTGGCTCTGCAGATCCAGAGGGTGTCCAGGAACCAGGGCTTCCTAAGAGCAGAGACAACCTTAGATCTGGATTTGGAGTGAGACTATCAAGACTGAGAACAGCAGGAAGGTTTTGCACCCAGGGCTCTTAAAAAAAGAAAGATAGGTATTTAAACGTCTTCTTCAGGACTCTAAACAGCACTTCTTCCCAGTACGATGATGTTGGTGTTGCTTTTCCCCCTTGTCTCCCATCTCTCCCTCATGTGTTTCAGATCTTTCTCTGCTTAGAAGCACGCAATGTGATGCCTGCCTTAATGGCACAGATAAGTTAGCCATGCAATTCGGAGCGCCAGCCCTAAACCACCTATCCTCCTCCCTTTGATCTCGAATCAAAACAAAAGACGCTGGCATCAAAACAATCCTTTGCCAGGTAACGGTTACTTTGTGCACGTTGCCTTAATTCAGCTGCGAGGAGCTCTCATCTGTGTATCGTGCCCAGATCTGTGCTCATCTTAATACTTTATCAATGTGCCAGCAAGCTGCTTCTGTCATGGATACAGCTGTGCAGAAGCTGTCAGCATTTTTAAGTAAAGCATTAAACAATACTTCGGGAGACAGCAAATTGTTATTTCCTTACCCCTCCTCCAAGTCTTCCCTCTTCCCCTCCCCTGCCAAGCCCAAATGATGAAGCCCTTATTTTTATGTCAGCTTCGTGCTCAAATTATACAACCCAAATTCATTTTCCTTTCCCCCCCCACTCCGCCCCGATGGGACACATTCTCTCTCTAAGGGGTGGAGAAAGAGAGGCACAGGAGACCTTCTGAGGAGCTGCAGACTAAATGAACCTCATGAGCAAGCTGGCTGTTTTGGTGGCTCATTACCCGTCCATTCCAGATGAGCCACTGGAGTGAACTCAGAGAAGCCACCCACCTCACCCAGGTCCTTCCACAGGTACAGCCTGTAGCTCACATCCCTTTCTAGACTTTTAACACACGGCACTGTTAAGAGCTTGGAGTTAGGAGACATAATTGTTTTGGGTTTTTTTCCTAGCTCAGCTGTTGGTTTACTCTGTAGACGCTGAGCAAGTAATTTCTAGAGAAAAATTAAAACTGTCTGTCACTTATTTTAATGCCTACTTGTTTTGTGTGCTTGTTATGTACTTGCTTTGGGGAAGGGGTGTCCCTAGCACGATTGGTGTTTCAAGCTGGACACTGTAAATTCAAGATTGATTTAAAAATTTCAAGATACTTACACTTGTTGGCATTTCCTTTCTGATCCTTGTTTTTACAAAACTGAATAAATAAAATTTCCCCATAAAGAACTTTGAGATTTTCCAAAAGGTTAGAAATTGACAGTCACTTGAACTATCAGGGATCAGACCTTGTTGGACTTGTACACACTGTGTAAACAGATATTTCCTAACACGAACACTTTGCCAGATTCTTGCTTAAGGGAATCCAGCTTGTTTCGGTGCATAATAATCAAGCCACCCCACTTTTTTTTCCCATTTTTTTTTCCCTCTTCTCCAGAGAGGGGCAGTTCTGAGGCACCAGTACCTGAGAACAAAGTTTACTCCTGATTTGTTGCCTTCGGCACTGACCCTCTCCTAATAAGTCAGGTCGAATTTGATACAAGCAGGACCAAGGTCAGGCTCGCTTGACTCCAGCTGTCTCTTCCACACACCAGATACAATGCTGCCACTTTGTGGTTCCTTTCTCTCTGTTCTGCGGCACACACACCCAGCTTTCTCATCCTGCCAGAGAGCATCCCAGCTTTCTCACCAGGGAGGAATAGTGATACTCCAAACACTCCAACTCTCACACTGCCTGGTCGGGGGTGCTGTCCACCCCACCTGCCCCAACAACAGGCAGAGACCAAAAAAATAAACCCCTCTGCCAGTGGGGGTCTATTGTAAGCCGCTTGTGCACTCCCATACCTTGTTTCATGTGGCAACTAGTGCTTCCAACTAAGATCCTCTGAGTTGGAAGTGAGGGTGTAAGGATGCCAAACTCCATTTCTCAGATAGACACCACCTGTTTTTACCCTCCTCTCCAGATCCTTACAGATCTGGATGATGATTTTGGTGGAAGAAAAATGTGCTCAGGCCGTTCTTTTCCTAAACATCTTTTCTCTTTATTGTCTGTCAGGTTCTTGATCCTCTTTATTTTTTCTACCATTGCTTTTTTCTTATTTCCTTCCTTCCTTTGAGGAAAAGAAAAACACATACACACAAAAACACAGCAGGACAGGAAATTAAACCTTTGCACAAAGACGATTTGGTAAGATGCTGGCTTTTTACTGATTGTTTTGCACTGATTATTTTTTTATAGGGGAGAAAGGAAAGAGTGAAAGCAAAAGGATGTGATAGAGAGAGTAACTAAGTAGAGGGGAAAAAGTCCTTTAACTTATTTGGGGAGCTCAGACATTGGTTGCTGTTTTCCCCTCTACATATGAGAAAACCAAAAGAGCTTTAACTCACCAGCAAAACTCACATGAATGAAACACCAGGTGGAACTGCTCCCATTTTCCTGGATATGATAAGGATAATGGCTTCCTCCTGGCAAGATTCTCCCCACATCATCTTGGTTAAGCAAGTCTTAGCTGTATTGCAACACTACTAGGCATTTCAAGACTCCTTTTATTTAAATGAATCCATCACTTTGCACTGAAAGGTTGTTTTAAAATAAGGCCATAGCAGTTCCCTCAAATCCCTCTTGGTCTTTTATGAGGCTATGAACATTACTGGATGTCTCTGGCTCCCTGCTCATCCTCAGTGCTCCCCAGATAGCATGGTTTGCCTCCATGCAGTGAATCCTCAGAGAGGATCTGCCCCTTGGAGACACTGAAATCCAAAGAGCGTGAGGGAACTGCCACAAGTTTAGGAATTTGTACTTCAAAAAAGTGGTGGTATATCAAGGATAGTCGCTTTTTCTGAGGAAGGTGTGCCCCAGACAGGAAGATTCCACTGTTCATCCATGGAAGTGTCTTACACTTCCTGGCTGTGATGGAGTCTCAGCAAACCCCAGTCTTCAACCGCGGGCTGGGAATTTCCCCACATGTCCTACACAATGGTGTATCTGCCACAGGGTTTAAACAGTTTCGTATTCACACACTCTGCAAACCCAGAAAACACTGTGTTCTCTGTGGTTGCTTTGTTCTCTGATCCTTCTGGCATGAAGGACCATGCCTGGTCTTACTGAGGAAGAGGGACAACTTTAGGATGCTGAATGCTGTTGTTAGGAAAAAGAAAAAAAAGGAAAAAAAAGAAAAAAAAGAAACAAAACAAAACAAAACAACAACAACAACAACAAAAACCCACAAAAAAACCGACCACAACCACCTGGTTTAGTAGTCAGAGCAGTGGAACTGTGACTCTTATCCTAGGAGACATGTTTAAAATTGAGATGCTTCTAAATCTGACCAAAATAAGGGGAATGTGTGTCTGTTCCAGGACAGCACTTACAGGGATGTATTGCTGTTTCAAGACCTACCTGCTTATTTATGTATCCTTTGTCTGTTTCTGGACTGCAAAGTAAGCAAGGTAATAATCCCATGTCTGGGAGGGCAGGATGCAAAACCTAGTTCGCACTTGTAAAATAATTGAGATGTTTTGAGGAAGGGTCACTGGAAGAGCTGAATAATTGAAAAGGCCACAGGAGATCAATGCACAGCAAAATACATAGTGTTTGTTGATAATTTTTAAAGAGCAAGAGAACATTAACAAATAAACTATAATAAAAAGGTCCTTAGATTTTTTTTCTTTCAGTTTAACTCTCAGTATGTGTTGGTCATTTGGGTTGGGTTTTGGGGTTCTTTTTGGCAGTTGTGATCATATCTGTATTATATTTTTTCAGCAAGAGCTGAGATCAGGAATGAACTAGATTCTAGATGCTGTACAGGCACTTACACAGCTGCCATATTCCAAATGGACACAAACAAGAACACATCCAGTAGAAGCAAAGAAATACCAGACCGTGATCAAACATGTTGGGTTCCTAACCCAGAGTTGCACTGAGATTAAGACTCAGATCCTTAAAGTCAGAGCCCAACTCCCATTGAAATCAAAGGGTGTTAGATACCTAAATAGCTTTATGGATCCAAGCATAAATAACTTATCCAAGGGCAGAGCAGCAATCTACAGCTGGGTTGGGAATTAAACACAGATTATACAAGTCCCAGTCTGATTTCTTAATCACAAAATCATCTTTCCTGTCTGTATTTTGTGCAATAAATCCCCAGCATTCACATCACAACATGGATACGTGATGTCCACCCTGTCAAATCACTGGAAACCTGCAGTGACAAAAATGGTTTTCCTCAACACAAACCCAGCTACACACACACCCCAGTACATTTCATCTGTGCTTGGGGTTGGCTTCTGCTCTTCTTTACACCACAGAAGCTTCCATGATGTTCAGAGTTTCCTCCTTAGGATTTACACCCAGATGACAGAGAGCAGAATCCAACCCCAGCACTACAAGTTCAAACATTTTTCACCCGGCTCTAGGGAGGGGATGGATTAGACAAACTGAACTTTCTAAAAAGATCAATATGGAACATCTCTTTCAATTACTCTCCAAGGCCCTAAGCCTGTGAAGTCGGTTATGATGCATTTATAAATCTTTCCAGGAGGGGCTGTCTGACATTCTCCTCTTCCACCTTTACTCCCCGCAAATAATTCCCTATTGCCTGGGGTGGGCTGGCAGGGCAGTGTTACTCAGGGAAGGATCAGGCTTGAGTTTCTCAGAACCAGGACAGATGGGGACCATTTTCATCTCCCTTTCCCAGACATTAAAATTCACAATAATTAGAGAGGCAACTACAGAACAGCAGGGGCCAGGACCAAACCTTCTGAAAGCCACTGCAAAGTCACTGGGACCAGAAGAGGTTGAACAAGCTGAATGTGTGTGTCACACTCTCCAAAAAGATCACAGCCCTAATGGAGTACTAGTTTGGATGCAATTATATAGGGGAATGGGGTGGGGGAGCCCTTATGCCGATACAGCTCCTTCGATTCATGGAACAGGTTTAAAGCCTACCCAAAAAATTATGCTGAAGGTGTTGACTTAAGTTCGTCTCCAGCAAGCCTGCTGGCTCTGATACTGCAGGGTTGAAGTGAGGATTTGAAGCACACAGGGAGAGTTTTCTAGAGGACCATGAGTCACTATACTGTGGATATGCTTTTCTGTGCATTTACCTGCCAGGACAACAGGAAACCTGCCAGTTAAAGGAACATCAGGGTCACTGGAGATGCAATCTGTGTCCCTAATTCTCCCTCTCCAAAAACCCTTGCTTAAGATCAGGCTGTCTGAAGTTTTATTTTGTGTTCTGTCTTGGTGTCTGGTTAGGACCTTCTCTAGAGGCATTAGCTGAAAGGCAGTAATAGGCTTGGGCAGCCAGGGCTGCGAGTGTTTAATTCGTATAAGCTATTTAGACGTTGCATCAACAAAGCTGCGGGATTAACGCATATTAATTCCCATCTTTCAAATCCAACTGCAGACCAGGCCTAAAGACACCACTGCTGGCCGAGCTGTCTCCACTCCTGTGTGGGTGTTTTTTTCTTAGACAGCATGGTGAGACAGCTTTTGGGGGGCACATGGGATGACTCTGTGTACTCTTAGGGTGTAATAAAATCCACAGGATGGTGTATAGACAGGAAAGAGATGCAGGGCAGTTCAGAATCCTCTCTGCATTAAATGCACTCTCCTGCTGCAGGTGCCATGGTTGCACCTTGGGGTTGCCTTCACCCTGGGCAAGAGTCTGTCACCTCTGCTGGGGCTGAGCGCCCCACTGCTGGGTGCTGCACAGATGGAGGACAAACAGAACCCCCAGCCTCAAGGTGCCAGGCAGGGGACAGGACACAGCAGATGGATACCAGCAGACAGGGGATGTGTGAGTTGGTGCCGAGAGGTTTTTCACCGTTGTGGCTGGCAGCCATCCCACCCACCTAGACACTTTGGGTTCCCAGGCACGAACAAGGGGTAAGAAGGGGCTCAGCAGCAGCTGAGGGGGTTTTGGTCTTGGCTTATTACCCCAGCAAATGTGACAGCCATCCAGGGATGTCCCCCACCATGTCCCTTCTTCCCCTTCCAGCTCTTCTTTACCCCAGCTTGAGAAAGGCTGGGGGGGAGGTATGTCCTTGGTTCTTGTTTGCTCTGACAGCAGTACTGGGGTGATTCCTGGCCTGAGAGGGTCTGTATTGCTGATGCACCTTCACACAGTAGACACCTCTTCAGCCTTTCACCCCTGCCTTTAAGGAATCAGGAGTTACAGATGTGGGCAGGGGTAACAGGGGAGCTGGCAGTGTGTGAGAAAGGCTGGAAGTGCGGCTGGGGAAAGTGTTCTCTGTTTCTTTCCTTCGAGATGACCAAACCCTCAGCAGCTACAAGGGTCAAGCCCTTGATTTTTCATCCACCGATGAGGGTGAGACTTGTGAGGGTAGTCAGAAAGGACATTTTGCCACCAGTGTGACCTCTTTTGCCCACCAAACCTGTGGAAGCAATGGCAGTCCAGAAGATACCCTCGCTGCTGCCGATTGGGAATTACACTGCAGGGCAGCAGCAGGGAAGACGCTTCAGGAGCAGCTGTAGATTATGGGGAGTAAAACTGTCCATAACCTGATCCCAACTGTGGGATCAGGCTGCAGTGAGGTTGAAAAGGACCTGACATCCTCAGTGACAGCATTTGGTGAAAGTACTAGCCTTATTTTAACCCAGTTGATGCTGTTAATGAGAGGATGTAAAGGCACCGAGGAAAATTTGCATGCAGTGACTGTGCAAGGATTGAATCTTTCGGAGTGAAATTTCTAGTGTGAGACAGTCTTGGTAGATGTTATGAAGAATTAATATTTATAGACCATCTTAGCTCTTAGCTGGGAATTTCTACACAGAGGTACATTTGCATTCTTGGAAAAGAACTTTTTATGAACTTTTTTTTTCTTTATCACTAAATAGAAATTACTTGTTGATATACAGCATATAATTTGAACTGGTGATTACTGTCACATTTACAGATAATTGAGCAAAGTGCACATAATAGATGTATTTTTACATTGTAGTGGTTACATTATCTAGAAAAAACAGAGAAATGCACATGACTACATTAAAGATTTAGGGCTCTATTCTGCACCATTTAAGTCAATGGGAGTTTGTCACTGATTTTAATGGAAGTTAGGGGTTTACAAGCTGAAGTAATGCAGCTGCTAAGGAATAAATATTGACATAAGTGGGTCAATATATTGGTGTCTTTTAAGTGCTAAAACTGTACTTTGAGATACCTTTTGCAATTTTTTTTCTTTCTTGCTTGCCTTTTTTTTTTTTTTTTTTTTTTTGCATATTCATTGTAGCTGCAGTGCAGCCATCCTGCTGCTAAAAAGCAGGACATGGTGGGTACCAGTATTCATTGTGTAGTAGTGACACCTTCAGGTTACTACCAAAACCAGTCCCCTCTGTGCAAGGCACTGCACACACACGTGTGGAGAAAGGAACCTTTAGTGAGAGATTTGGTGACTTCACCAAGGACGTAGGGCACATTAATGATGGAGGTTGAAGTGAAAGCCAGGAACTGCAGCTCCAAGGAGAAATCAGAACTGCACACACTTAACGAAGTCTTACTTGGGAAGTTTGGGATATTTTTCATCATTGCGAATAAAAAAAAAATTAAAAAAATATTGAAGTTTAAGTTAAGCTCAAAAGTTACTTCGTTATTTTTCTATGAAAAACAGGCCTCAGGTATATTTTATTTTTTAATTCCTCCATATTGGGTCATCTTCTATACTTTTCATAAAATAGAATAACAAAACCAGATCACACCCATTAAAAAAAAAAAGTTGTACCCACAGATAAACTTTTTTTTTTAAGATAATAATAAAAAATGTATTGAATTTATCCTTTTTATGTCCTGCTTGAAACAATTTGTCAAATTTCCTCCAAATCTGTGAACATATTTCCTTCTTGCTAAGCTATTTTTCCCCTACAAATATCAGCTGACAAAAAAAACTCTGCAAGTCTAGTCATCAAGCTAACAGTCTGCTCTCAGTCTCTCCGAACTAAGCAAATAGTACACAAAATAGAAAAGAAATTAGGAAAGAGCCAAAGAGGCAAGAACAAAAGCAAAAAGGATTTATTTTCTTAAAGCATCAACCTGGAGTACGGGGATATTACTCCAAGATGCACAAGAACCACTAGAAACAGCCACCTCCATATGAACAGAGAGAGTGCTGTACTCTGCCTCCATCTAATACGTGAGATTTATAAGTGCTTCAGCTCCCCAGAGGCACTCAGGCATATTGCTATATATAGGACTGTTCCCAGATTACAGAATGCCTTCCCTTGACTGTAGCATTTTCAGTCCACAGGGATTTTTTTGCTTCTTTTTATTTTCTTTTAAATCCAGCTCACTCCAAGCTGCTTGCCTTTGTTTGCTCCACCACCAGTGTTAATCATTGCATGGAAATGGGTTCAATGTCCGGTTCAAAAGCAATCCTAGGCAAATATAGATAAACAGTCTCTCCCAGGAAGCGACAATATTTGTGCGGCACATAATGTGGACAATAGATTTGTTTTCTGAGCAAGTTAGCTGGAAAATCAGTTAGGGCTCTGCCTCACATTGAGCTGTGCCTCCACTGAGGCCAGGACTGGGGGATGTGGTTGTTGGGCTCAGGGGTGGTGGAGATCCAGGGAGTAGCTGGAACCACCCATGGACTGGGGTATGCTGCTTGCATCCCATCCACACCAGATCCGTGGAGGATGTGGTTCTGTTCCAACTTACACTCAAGCTTCTTAGCTCGGGAAGTCTTTGCTTTAATCTGAAGCATTCACAGGGACAGCCCATCACCCTCACAGGAACAGTGAAGAGGGGAATTGGACAGTACAGTTGCTCTTCTCTTATAGGATGTGATTTCACATGGTTTTGGGAAGACATGGACAGATCCTGCAAGGGTGCTGAGTTCCCTCTGTGCAGAGCTGTATCTCTTTCTCTTTAACCTATAAGGAAATTAGGGTGGTTTTTTTTCCCTCTTTCACTCTGAAACTGGTGTGTGATTTCATACATCTCTGCTTCTGCAATCACTGGCCCCTCCTCCATTTCTTAGATTTTTTTTGTGCTTTCCTTCCTGTCATTATTTTTGTCCAACAGCTATTTGTTCAGTAATCTCCCCCAAGGGATTAGCACACTAATAGGCAGTCAACAAAACAAGAAAGAAAGAAAGACACAGTACTTAAAGGATGAATACTTGGGAGAGAGCATCAGTCTTTTGATGTCCTGATTCCAGTCGGGTTTATTTGCTATATATATGTCTGTAATAACTATACATCTTCGTACAGCTGTCCTACTGCTGAAACAGAGATTTCTGACTGCCTTGCAAACCCTGTGAATATCCTTCACTTGCAGAGCAGAGTGAAACAATGGCATTCCCAGCACCCAAAGGGGTACCCTGGCACTCACACATTTAGGGCAGCAGGACAGCTTAGCTGCAGAGTCAGTACACCCATTGCACACGTTTTCCTGCCCTCTGTAGCAACAACCCACGTCCTGAAAATATGTCCAGACCTTTCACTTTAACCCCACAGTTGCTCCTGTTCCCATTTGAGGGGTCTCTGCCTCCTGATGGTGCAGGACCAGAGTTCCATTTTCAAACAAAGAAGCTGGATTTCGCTCAGTCATGGCTGACTAGAAGAATATCATCCGATCTTTAGTGACCCTACTGTGCTGAGTGGATAACAGGCAGGCATTTAGTACAGATGCAAAAGAAGGCAGGGGCACTCAGGAGGGAAAAGATGGCTGCAACTGCATCACACTTTGCAGCATGGTCTAGCAAAAAAGGCAAGCACACTTTTCAAAGAAAGTTTTGGGTTTTCAGGCATGCTCCATCTTTGGTGGTTGCTCTTGCTTTCTTTTTTCTCAGACAAATTCTTCTTTTAAAGTGGCAGTGAAGACTTAGGACTGCATTAGGGGCTCTTGAAAACACCCTGGAAATTGATACCACACACTTGGGCGATTTTATTTTTTTTAACAGATTGGTAGGCATTCTTTTAATTTCCCCCTTGTGATTTTATACAGAACACTTTTTCAGGCAGATCTTTTCATACCCCTCCAAAGCAGTCAATGAAACCATTTGCATGCATACAATTAAGCACAAGGGAGGGGGTGAAAACAGGAAAAAGTTACAGCTACAACAGCCAATAATTTAATGTGAAAAAAAAAAATTCTTCAGTCAGCTAATATTCTGAAGCAACAAGTCCTTTTGAACAGAATTCCAAAAATTCATGCATACCTCTATCATTTTATATACCAATAAATTTAGGAACATATGAAGCTAATAATTTTAAATCTAGAAAAAAATCATACATTCTGCCCCCAGTTTGCCCTTGATTCTACACAGTTGAGGGTGGTAGGAGCTTTATTATTGACTTTGTTGAGCATATGATGAAGTAGTTGATGGGGTGCAGCCTCTCTCAAGTCAAATGGACTGTGCAGGTGTAGCAGAATTTGCCCCCATGTTTCTGATAATGTGAAACATAAAATCCCCCAACTTAACACACTCCAATACCCAGAAATCATAGAGGGACAGTGGGGGGGGGACTTGTATCTGGGGAATAAAAATGAAAGAAGTTGAATCAGCAGGAATAAATATCTTCACAGTAATGTAGGTATCTTAGGTATTAACATACTAGGCCTCCTCCTAAAAGATCAAAGCAACTCAGTTATACCCTGTGGTTCCCACCGTACACAGAAGAGGGAGATACTCTTAGAGTTCAGAAGACCATGAAGTTGTTACTTTTGATTTCAAGGAAAACAAATTGATGTTTGAAGGTTAATAGGGTTTCATTTTCAGCTCTTATCCATTCAGAAAAATGGAAGAGATCATCCAAAATCATGATGCTGGACTGAAAATCTCTAGACAAAATACATTCAGTCATTTTAGCTCAAAACTGCATTCGGTTTTGCAGTATTTCAATCTATAAGATTCAGCTTTTCTCAGTTAACACACAGACTGAAAAATGTACATTAAAAAAAAAAAAAGTTGAGATTCTCATTTATTCTCACACATTCTGGAGCTTGTTGTGAGGAAGTAGAGCAAAGCACACCAGACTTGGAGGAACTAGAAGAGAGAGCACCACCAAAAACAGAATAGCAATGTTTTTCTTTGAGTATGCATTTAGTTATTTTCAGGGTCAGATCTCAAAATTATCTTTTAAATTTTGCTTTGCTATTCATTCCCACTTATCTCCTGGAGTCCAGTGAACATGAGTATGAGATTTGTAAACAAAGCTGACACCTTTGAGAGTTGCTTAGAAAACCTTTTCAACATTAAGGATATAATGGGAAAAAGAAATAGAAAGAAAAGAAAGACAGAGAAAATGAAGAACAGGGCAAGTGTGTGCAACACCTCCCTCAGACGTTCTCCCAGGCTCTCACCATTTTCAGCCCAAGGGACTTCCAAAACCTGATGCTGCTCACTTCTTTCTGTAGTGAACCAGAATGAGCTATTTCATCCCCGTGTAGCTCCAACCCACAGGTCTTGAAGGCCTTGTACCATAGGTGCATGAGATATTCCATCTGTGTCGGTGCATCTGGTCAGAAGAGAGAAGAAAAATAATTCAGAGGGCACAATAAAACCTTGAGCAGAGTCTTCTGGAAGTACCCAAGAGGAAATACCCATCCAGAGACGTGCCTGAAGTAGACAAGGTTTGCCTTTTAGGACTCACATTTTAGGGATATATATCACTAATATAAGAAAAAGAGTGATCGCATAATTTCTTGGAGAAGCAGTACATCTGGAACCAGATCAAATGTCTGCAATAAAAGCTGAATACAAGTAAAATTCACTTGCATTTAATGTTTCACTCTAAGCTTCAGGGTCAGCTAGATTAAGTTTAAATCTGTCCAACATTTCAGATGAGCCTAAAGTTTGAGAAAAATAGGAAGGACTTTTGTTTTTCCAACATTATCATGTAGATGGAACAGTGGTGAGCCTGGTGAGCCTTTCACTTTGACCAGCACTATCAATGCTCAAAAAAAAAAAAAAAAAAAAAAAAGTTGAAAAAGTGTGACTTGAGAGAGCAGAAAAGGATTTATCTTGTTCATATTTTATCATGCCTTTACAACATTTCCCAAATGAAAGGTTGGGGTATTAAAAGTGGTGACCAAATTTACCACCACTTCTGTAACAAGTTCTTTAGACCATCCAACATTCTACAATGAAAGATCAATTTCTATCATCATCTTACACAAAATGCTGGTATAAAACTTTAATTCCCACTTCTTGCCTCTGAACAATACAATAACATCCTCTTGCTTTTTGTGTTTTCCGGCCCAGGTCAGCTTTGGATTTCTATTCCAAACACTGTATTCCAAACCCAAGCCCCTGCCTCCCCTCATCCCAGGTAGACACTGGCATCCTTTAAATGATCTTGTTTATTCTATGTGTTGGAATACAGTTATCTGAATATTAATTATGGTTTTAGTGAAGTTCATCGGTTGAGTGCGGGAATTGAGAATTCTTCCTTCGGTTGCAGCCACCTGCTTAGATTTCTGTGTTTATCTGCTTCACTGAGTTTAAATCAGTTTCTGTAAGTGAAAGTCTGTTGCTTTGAGCAGATGTTAACGCTCAGAAATAGTGTACAGTCTGCCATTAGCATATGTAGCATAACTCTAATAAATAGAGGCATGTACCATCCTTGAAGGTGATTCTGATTTCAATAGAGAAATCTTCCCCCCACCCCCCCCACATTCTGCCAGCCCCTTTCCTTAGGGAAGCCTCTTGCATATACAGCTGTTAAAAGTGAGGGATCTTCCTCCTACCCCTGGGAAGACCTTAGCAAATGGTCCATTCTGTTTATGCTACATTTGGATGATTAATGATATTGTATAGTGTAACTAAATTGTACTGCTATTATCATCAGGTCACTGCTGACAATTAGATATATCATCTCTGGGGTTCATACACAGATAACAATTTTAACTATGTGGATAAGTAAAGGTTTGATGGTGTCCTAATGTTAATGTAAATATTACCACATATTGGAAATCAGTAATGCACCACATGCTGGGATCGCGTTACACAGCACCGGCTGCTGGGGAGCTGGAGCTGGTGAGATGGTCGCAGCAGTGGTTTTCTCCTCTATCCTTCTTGCTAGTTTTTTTCCCTTCCCTGAGGATTTGGAACAATCCATCTGTAAAACATGACAGCCATTTAGGCTCTAAGGGACCCAGCAGCTTTCAAGCAAAGCTGTAATCAGACTGATTTGGGATGTCTTGGGTTTTGGGAGGGGGGGATTTCAGTTATTTCAGTGCTCTCTTGGCTCCCTGCTCAGTGCAGGGCTTAGAACTCCAGTACTAAAGCAGAGTCACTGGAAGAAAAGTCGCTTGAGCATGGCCAGCCTAGCCATGAGAATGAGAAAATTTGAGAAAATCAGGTCTTGAAAGAGTCTTCATGTTTTGTCTCGAGAACAGAGCAGTGTTCCTAATCCTGACAGCTGCAAGTAACCATTTCAGAGAGAGGTCGTATTAAGTCAAGATGAAAAATTTGAGAAAGGACTTATTGCAGAAATGCAACATTACAGCTCCTAGCTAAAGTTGAAAGTATATTGAAAAGGTTTGGAGGAGCAAGAATTCAAATTGAGCAAAGCCTCTGCCCCTTTTACTATTCATCCATCAATAACTGGCACATGTCATGTTAGGGCACAGACTAGAAATTAATTTTCTCGCTAATATTAAGAAACTTTATTGCACCAACCCTTATCTTCATAAATCCTGATATATACCAAGAGCAAAGAACACGGAAGTCACTGCAATAATATCAGCAGAAAACTGGAGAATGATAAAAATCAGCTTTACAGACCTTGCATTTCCATGAGTCTAATTCCCATTTCATAGGGAGGAAAACATAGCAATCTGCACTCAAAAAGAGAAAAGAATCACTGGATCAGAGCCCCCAACTGATTTATACTTACAATTTCCTTCTGAGATATCAGCAGCGGATGTGAAAAGCAAAGACTACCAATAATTCTGTTCTCCCGGAATGTGAAGAGAAAGATTTTCCTAAACTCAAGAAATTACTGGAGTCAAATTCATTGGACAGTGGTTATTTTTAAGTGGCTTGAGCTACCCAATTCCATCATTTCAGGTGGGAGATATAACCCATTTTCCACAGAGGAAGGCATTAAAAATGAGAATGTTTTTGCACAGAAATAAAGATACAAGCTGAGGTAACACTTCAGTGATTATTGCATACCTTTTCTGCTAATTAAATAATGGGGTTTAAATTAAAGTAAAAGTAAAATACAAAACAAAGAAGAAACAATTAAAAATGCTAGAAAATGGTTGCTCATCTTCTAAGAGAGATGAATCCATGCTGCAGGAACAGATCTCCTAGTAATTTTTTACAATACCCAGAAACTGACAACAAAAAGAAAACCAGAAAAACCAAACAGATCCCAGAGCACCCAAGTTGTGCAATAGGAAAAGAGAGATGGTGGCAAGTGGATATTAGCTTCCAACTAATCAACACAGATCAGAGCATCATTTCACTTGACATTCTGCACCTCTTGGGAAAGGGATTCATCTTCAAGACAGTGTTTGGGTCTCTAGGCAGAGGTGCCCAATTTCTGTGGGTCTCAGAATAAAAAATCAAATTTCTCCCTGTTCTTTAAGCACACCCCTGCTGTAAAATCAGTCTGTAAAAGAGAGAAAATACAGAATGAATGATATAAATTCATTTTTATTCCATTGATGTTCCCTTGTCCAATATTTGCACTTATTGATCTGCAACTAAGGGAGAAGGCCAGAAGCAGTAAAGGATAAAGGTAAGCCCCAAAAGCACTGCTGTTTAGAAGCTGGAGGGCAGAGGAGAGACAGGGAAGAAGAGCAGCAAGAGAAAGGGAGAACAGAGAAAGGAAGAGAGAATTAGAAACAGAGTAAAAAAAGATTAAGTTTCATCTGACTTCTTGGATGTATATTTGGAAAGCAAAAGACAGAGAGAGGAAGGGCAGGGGGGAGAGAACATGAACTGCAGCAAGTTCTGTCCTGAGGCTCCATGCAATGGTTTTGTCAGAGAGGCTGGTCTCTGAGGCTGGTGCCACTTCACGTGATGTGTAGCTTTAATGAAATAAGGATGGGGGCAGGCAGGAGGAAAGGGAAAAAGAAAAAGTGACTGAGACTCTCTGTCTCTTGCTTGGTCTCTGTTTCAGAGACCTATTGGCTATAACTCTTGCAGGGCAAATAACAAGCGTTCCCCATCCAAATGTAAGCACATTGGCACTTAATCCTATTTTATAAAGGTTATAGTTTTACATAAATCACTCGCTCTAAATGCACTTTAGTCATCCTCTTCATGTTAAGTTTCCCTTTAAGCCTAACTAGGCAAGGAGGATTTCTCCCACTGGCCCCCTGGACATGACGCCACCAAGATTGAACTATGCTCTCCATCTTTAATGTCCCTGGAGGGATTCATCTGTAATGATGTCAGGGGCTAAGCATATTCCTTTGCCAGGGCGGGGGAATTAAATTTGTCCTTCCCCTGTCTCACTCAGGTCCAACACAGCTAAAAGCAAGTTGTTTGGAGACCAGAGAAAACTGATGACATCTAACTTTTGATGTCTTGCTCCCCATACAGGTTCCCTAATGTCCAGTCAAGGGTGAGCTTAGTAGCCTTTTCTTCAGTGATTTCACTGTCAGTCCTCCCATTAATGAAGTTTGTAACAGTCACTGAGACCTCTCCTCTCTATCCTATCATGTTGAATTCACCCAGTGATTTTCGGGGTTACGCTGGAAGGACAGACTGACAGAGCCAGACCTAGGTAGGCAGACAGCATATTGTTTGAAAAATACACGTTTCACTAAGAAATCAGGCTAAAAGTACTGCTGACATAACTGCTGAAAGTCATCTTTTACATGTTCTCACACAGATGCATCCCTGATGAAGAAAGCACACTCAAGCTCCTGTACATTTTCCTAATGAGTTCTGTCTTTGTTCCATAGCAGGGTACACAGGCTGTTGAATCATCAAGCACTCAAGGAACTTTGAGAGCTTTGACCAAGTTAGGTACAATGATTTTAGCAACCTCAGAGCAGAAATACATTACTCCAGCCACTGCCTTTACTTTTTTTAGTTAAAAGTTAGTTAGTTCAGCAGGATAAAGTATCCTGCCATGGACACAGGGTTCATGTGGCCAAAACAGAACTTGTGTTCTTTCAGCTAGCATAGGTGAGCTGTCTCTGTGGTCCCTCATTAAGGCACCTTTAATCTAAATCTTCCTACACAGATACCTGTTTCCATAGCATTTCTTACAGTTAAGTCACTCAGATTTTTGACCTAGTCAGGTTTTCTGAGGTTGAACAGATTTTCAGAAGTCATTGGAGTGGAGTACGGGAGAGTCAGAGACTGTAACACCATCATCAGTAGCCTTGTCTTCTGAAAACTGATCTAAAAACACACCCTCTTTACAAGGAGATAAGGTATGTAAGTAACATTGGCTGGCAGGAATGCCCCTCAAGCTGTCTTGATCCCTCTCCACAGATCAGTTTCTGGTAATCTGCAAGGACACCCTGAATTTCTTCTGAGGAATCCAGAAACCTTTTTTAGTTTTCCACTAGCACAGACTTTGCCTGCCCTTTGTGTTTAAGAAATGATTCATGAGATCCAGGTTTAAATGAGTATCTCTGTCTAGCATTAGAAAAGAAGCTGTACAGGAAGCAGCTCTTTTGTTCTTTCTGGCCTTACATCAGGCAAGAGACAGTTTATGTGACTTCCAGTCAACCGATGCAAAACCACGAGTCATTGAACTAAATTCCCAGTGTCTGATTCAGAACACGACTGTAAATAGATGATGCTCCACTGAAATCATCGTTGTTTAACTCTCCCCACCAACTCTTTGACTCTTCACAGCAACTCTGATTCTAGCTCCAAATTAACATTAACAGCACATAATCTGTCTTAACAGAAAACTAAGGACAGATAGGAGATGAAAAGCTTGAACTCCTCTGCAGAGAGCAATCTTACACCTATGAAATCCTTAAGCCCTCTATGTCAGCCTCAGCTTAAACGATTGTAGAAGCCTAAACAGGAATGACTTTCACCCACAAACAACATGAAGAAAAATTCTACTTGCCAGTCAGTGACGATTCATGCATTAGCAAATTCACGGGAAGTTCAAAGCTGCCTAGTTCTGTCACCAGCTTTGCACAGCTGGGAGGAACTCCATTTCCTTGCAATAGTAATGACATTCTACTACAAGAGTAAGAATAAATTTGTTTTCTATCAGACAACCAATAGAAATAATTCATAAGTTTGCCTTATGCAATATGGTTGCGTTTGGAAAGCTCAGCTGCAATCAGTGCCCCACAGTGCAAGGTGCTGTTCATTCTTTAACAAAAACACAAGCCAAGAGAAACAGAAGAGAGGAAGTCATACACTCAAGGCCGTGCAGCAACTCAGCAGCCAAGGGAAAAAATGAACTTAAGTTTTTTGACCACCAGCCCAGTGTTCCTTATGCTGCACCATTCTCTGTGCCATCAGTGAGGTCAGAGAGAGTTTTATATTTAC
The DNA here is from genome assembly GCA_017589585.1 of Phylloscopus whistleri. Lineage (NCBI taxonomy): Eukaryota > Metazoa > Chordata > Aves > Passeriformes > Phylloscopidae > Phylloscopus > Phylloscopus whistleri. The sequence goes on along the minus strand of JADMLD010001003.1, from coordinate 1,177,379 downwards.
GCACTTCACACTATCATCATGCAAAAGCACCTCACAGCCTAGATTCTTATTATGCCCCTAGAAAGTAAAAACTGCTTCTGTTCCCAGTAATGTAAGAGAAATTGAGATATAGGAAAAATCTGGAGCTACAGCCACAAATAAATAAATAAATAAATAAATAAATAAATCTGTCTAGACCATAATTTGTGGTGCTTATGTCCCAACCTCAAAGGCCCTTCTCAGTTTCTACTCAACCCCAAAAGCACCTATTCCATCAGCATAAATACTCCTTCTCTAACGAATCCATACCTTGGAACAGGGCCCAGATCTGAGGTCTCCTCTGAGTCTCATAAATGCCCTTACCAGAGCATCATTTTCTCAAATCTCTGGTCCAGAATTAAGACACAAGAAGGAGCAAAACATTTTTATCTCCTGCTATTGCAGCATCCAAAGCACCAGCTTGATTTTTCTAGATGCACACTGTTTGTTTTGGGAACAGTAGTAGCTGTCACATGAAATGACTGCCATGTGCTTGGTGGGGCACTCACTCACTCACCTGTACTGTCCGGAGAGCCACCTTCAGCACCAGCATCCCCAAGCTGTGCTCAGCACACCCAGAGCAGCTGCCTGCTCTCCTCTGTGCCTGAGATCCCCAACCAAAACCTCTCTCACTCTCCACACAAATATACAAGAAAAATGTTTATCTGAAATGTTTAGAGCACTGGTTTTCTGAGGATTTTCTGTTAAAATCTCCTTGGCACTAAAAAAACAGGCTGGGTCATGGAAACACAAAGCTTCTAGTTTCTCTAACAGCTGACAGGAAAAGAAAAAACCAAAACCTTCTTCGCAGAGAAAAACAGGCTGGGGCCAAGGACAAAGAACCAAGTTGCTGTTTTCTAAAACATTGATTTGAACCTGCCTTACACTTAAAGTAAAACAGAAAGACAATAAATCCTAAGAAAGAATCAGCAAAAAACCCACAAGATATCAAAACATATGGAGTTCTATAGTAAATCTAAACTACTCGCATTAAGGTCTTCCTGCTGAAACATCCTAGGAGGACTTTTCTCCTCAAGGGGATGCCAGAGGCACCAAGGTTAGCTTATCCCCCTCCTGCAAACATCTTTGGAAAGTATCACAGCTGGAAGGCTGACGTAGATTTGAGACAGACACACACGCTGGACTGCTCATGCAAGAGACCCCACGCAGTTACAGTGACAGTCACACCTGCTCCATGTCTGTATATGCAAGTCCCAGACTGCATCTGATCCACGTGGAACTGCTTCCATTTTCTGCTCCCCTGTTTAGCTGCACAGAGCCACAAGACAAGGCAGAGCAGCACATATGTTGTTCAAAAAACAAAGCAACAGAAACACAATGTCATCAGTGAAAAGCAGGAGATTCTTCAGCACTACTGAAAGGTGAGTGGTAGGAGAGTCTTCTTCTTTTTTTGAAAACATCAAAACAACACTGGTTCTCTCATCTGCCACCACAGCAACCTATGAACACGGCATATCAATTTTATGCAGCCACAGAATAAACACAAGGTTTAGAAGGCACTGTCCATATGCTGTCAACACATATTTCATGTCTGTGCTTCCTAACACTAAACACCTTCATCGGTCTCTCCATTCCATTACATAATTGTTCTAGTGCAGGTGTACCCAAATTTTGAGTCAAAACCTTTTTTTTTTTTTTTGCTAGTCTTTTTTTTTTATATTTTCCTTTTTTTTTTTTTTTTTTTTTTTTTTTTAATTCCCCTGGCTACTCTACTTTATTTCCTTCATTTCTGGGAAAGTATAAGACAGGCAATTGATGTCTAAGCACTTTCTATTGTTTCGCATGAAATTAGTTCCTGAAAATTGCTCTTATTCCTATTTAGACTATCTAGAGAAGGGGCAACAATAGAGGATTAGGACAAAAAAGGGCTCTTTCATGTAGTTTGGAGAGGGGATACACTTTTTTTTGCCCAGAAATGAAGGTGGACTTTGGCAGGCTTCTCTGCAAAGCTCTGCTCCTGTTCCTGACAGCTCTCCTGAAGTGATTTCACATGGAGGCAGGAGCTCCTTGAAAGATTAGACCTGGTTCCCACTCACTGCCTTTGTCATGAAGTTCCCAGCTGGTACAAATTCACATTTCTTTGCGAAAGTCAATAAAGCTACAGCTCAAGTGTTGGCTGTAAAGCCATTTTCTTTTTTTTTGAACTTTTTCTTTAACTTTTTCCTTTTGAGAGCTCTTCTGTGTGAATTAATGGTCCATCCAAAGTGAGGGTGATGAAGACTTGTATCTAAAATGTTATTTACATAGCTGACCTCTGGTTTTGAATTAAGCTCTTAGTCACTAAAAAGGAAATACTTCCTTATTTAATCATTTATGAGTATAAATTCATTTGCTACCCACCTAGAATGTGGTCATCTAATTATTTTCTTTTAGGAAGAATAGGAATGGAACTTGGTAAGAGCTATAGGGTAGCAACTCCTTAACTACTAAGGAATGTATAAGCTCTGAAATTTGCTTTCAACAGAAGCAAACACCACATCAGAGAAGTCAGCAAGCGGGAAAAAATATTTGTTACTCTACAGGCAATTGTGTTTAAAAAAGCTTAGCTCCTGGAGTATCCCCTTATTGCTCACAACACTTTGACTCTATCTTCATAACTATTTACGAGAGGTTTTGGAAAACTGTACCAAAAAATTCTTGCAGCAAGCCCTCCTTATAAACTTAGCTGACTTGCTTGCGCTTTGAGTCTTTCTTAGTTTTGTCACTATTGAAGTATCCATTTCTATTTCATGGATGGAATTATCAAAGCCTTATTAGAAAAAAAAAAAAAAAGGCAAAAAAACCCCCAAATGACACAAAATCAGAAAAAATCCTCGAAACCTTTCCAATAATTAATTTTATTAGATATAATAACAATCATAGCAAATGCTCCAGAGAATAACTTAAAAATAGTCTTCTCAATATTTATTAATTTCTTTATATTTAATTTCGCCTAAAGACACTTGGAAAAGAAATTTACTCAAAAAGCAGGAGGACACAAGTCCAGGACTGCACCAGAAGCATCATATAGAAGCCCCAATGTTCTCTCCTTTTATCCTTTCCTTCCCCCAAGCTGCATCTTGTCAAGGTTTCCCCTCTATCAGGGCACTTTTTAGTCTATTTTTTGGAGGAATTACTTCTTAACACAAGTGGTAGAAGCATTGCAAAGGCCCTAAAGAGTCTGTTTTGCAGTAGAGAATAAACTGATAAATCTCATTGTTTCAGGTTGCGAGTATCCTTATTCTTTGTTTGTGAGCTTTGAGTTGGGCTGTGTGTCTCAAACAAAATTAGTTATGCTTTCCCTCCCGCACCCCCTTAAAGCTTAATAGTTATATTTTTCCTTTTGTTCTCCTGAAAATTGTTCCAAGCTACTTCTCTAAAAAATCATCTCTAAGCAGACTTCAGACATGGAGGATGTTGGGTTTTTTTTGTTGTTGTTGTTTTCTGAAAGCTGTGGATAGGCCTGTTCTTGCATAGATCCTTGGAAGTAATTCTCATTAATACAATATGTTAAATCCCAGTCTCAAGAAGACTTTGATGTGTAGGCTTAGGAGATGTTCAGGATGGGATCTATCCACTAAGAAGGGCTTGCTTGGGACAATGATTTGTGTATTAGGGCCTAGAGCTGTTAGTTTAAACACAAGTAATAAGATGAGGTTATTCCTGGATGTAAGGCTAAATATAGCACCACCTTTGCCAGCTTATGCTTCTGCCTGAGAAACTGTCTTACTCCTAAATCCCTATGCCACATTCCTGCACAGTTCTGGGATGCTGTTTTATCCCTCTAGGATGTTAATAAGCCTCACTGGCAAGGAAGAGAGCATTAGTCTTTGATGGGTAGGTAGATTAAATATGCACGCATAATAGTAAATATTTATTTAGGTACCTGAGCTATTCTGATTAATGGCTGCATTTTTCTTTTAAGCGATTTGAGTACTTTTTAATGGCAATTAATTAGTATTTATGGCATGATTATTTAATTTATTTCACTCTTCTGCTGCTAGTACTATCAGGGAAGCTGGAAACTCCAATTTTTTTACAGTTTTTTCAGGTTGGTAAATATTAGAGTTTGCTTCTGTCTTCTGTGTGCCTGGGGATGCACAAACCAGCATGGCTCTGCTCTATTTCCTGGCACTTATTTACCAGCAGCAGAACTACCATCCAGGGAAATAGGACTCTGATCATGCAAGCACTTCATGAAGTTTTTTAACTTTAAGTACACAAATAAACTTGTTGTGGTCAGCAGTGGCACAAGGATTACATGCATAAGTTTCCAGAATTGGGACCTCTAGGTCTCTCTAGTGACCTGCTTAGCTTGCAGTAATAACAGGGCAGCTCTCAAAGGACTGTGTACAGAGATACCCAGTGCCATAATCTGGCTTTGTGGGTCCGATGTAAGTAGTGGCAATATGATTTATTTTTGGCCCCGATTGTTGAAGTGTGAGGAAAATAAATGAGGGTTTTGAGAAAAAGGACACAAGAAACCCTTCTGTCAGGCGTGTCTACTTCAGAAGCTATGGGCAAAGAGGGTATAGCAATATGTATCTCCTTTCTTTGGCCTGTCAGGTAAGCTACAAGGATTGCAGGTATCCATCTCTTGCTCCTGCCAACATTATAAAAGGACATTGTTGATTGACCCTGGAAAGAATCTCCAGTGTTACCTCCCAAAAAAACTATTCAAAAACCATAATTTCTTCTTTGGGTGAAGTCTTAGAAGTGATATAGGCTTTGCTGTTTGTCACTTAAGCAGTTTGAGCTTTCCCTTGGTTTGATATATGCTTTGGCAGTTGGATTTTTTTTTTTTTTTTTCTGAGACATGTGGGTTTGTAAATGAAACCAGTACTGTATTAAGCCAAAACTTTGGAGTTCCCAGTCCTATTCCAGATTTGTCTGAGACAATTTCAGAGATGCAGGGCTTCTAAGATTATCTGGGTACAGAAACTGTTGACAGCCTTGAGAAAACCTTGTCTCCCAACAAAGAGTGAGGATAGGACCAGTACCTTGCCTGGATCAGGCAGAGTTGGAGGCTACCAACAGGGAAGAAGTTGATGGGAGAGGTCCTAATGAAGCAGAGGGTGAGACAATTAGTGCCAAGGGATAAATCTTACACAGACGGTTCTTATTCGTTCATCCCCTACACTCTCCTCCCTCAACATCCCTGAGTCAAAGCAAAGCAAACAGATGGGGAAAAATACAATTAGTTGCAGAGCCACCAGAAATCCAAACAATATTCCATCACAGGTTCTAGGCCAGCACACTAATTTATCGAGTGCACGGTGCTATTGGAAGTGGCCTGGTGTGCTAACTCGGCAATAGATCATGATAAAAAATGTAAGTGATCCGTTATCGCCAGGTTAATGCGCTTTACTATGCAATTCTGCTAGCTCGACAGAAACATCATTACATAATGATAATGATGCTCTGCAAACAGAAGCTGGAGCAGGGGAAGGAGGGAAGGAGACCTCAGGCTCCAGGATTTTGCAGAAATTCCTGGGCAAAAAGTGCTGAATTTCAAATTAATTTAAAAACAAATATTGGAAACTGAAGAAAGTCAAGTCTCAAAAAGCAAAGATGTTAAGGAATCATTAGTTCAAAGTAATGAATGCCTTTTTTTTTTTTTTTTTTTTTTTACAGTTCATCTGCCTGATTAGGAATGTTGATAACCATGAAATTCACCAGATATTTGCTATTGTTTCATTTCTCAAGAGCTGATGGGGCTGTTCAAATTTGGATGCACTTTGCTGATAATGTGGATGAATCAAAAAACTGTCTTCCCACCTGGCACATGGGCTTTTGCAAGCTTGAAAGAGAGTCTGGAGGGAGGAGGCAGGAGGGAGGGAGAGAAAGTGCAAATGACAGTCAGTGTCTGGGACATGGATGCAGAGAGAGTCGGACAAGTGGGAGAGGCTGAGCTGGGCAGGGTAATAGGAATGAGGAGAAAGGCAAAAATAAAGCACTGCAGCATGGTACTGGTGGAGCATGTGTGAAGTGAGGTGAGGGAGTACACACAGGCAGTACCCTGGGTGAAGAGTCCCGGGGAGTGAGCAGAAATAAGTGTGTGATGGAAAGAGAGCACTCTGCCTGCTCTGAAGGCGTGACATGGTGAATGACATGAGTGATACTCGTGACACAGCCATGGTTCCAGCAGATGGGAGTGTTAGAAGTCACTGCAGGAGCCAAAAGGGAAATTCTCCTGCTTTTGATGCCTCATTGGGTGCTGGTTGCAGGACAGAGACTGGTCTCCCACAAGCTGCACTGCTTTACCCCCACCCTGCTCTGCATCTTCTGGGTGTGACATGTTTTTCTCTGTTGCAGTTTGGTGTGTGCTTGCCTGGGTATTTTTAGCAGGTGCTTTACATTATAAATCCTGCTGGCTTTAACATTGCTGGGTAGACTTGGTATAATTTACCTTTGGTTTAGCAAGAAATAGGAGCTGACTCAGGGATTAAGGTGTGTCAAGTCAACACAAATAAAAAATAATGCAGGGGAAGATTAGTCAAAGATGAATGCAACACGGGACCTGAGTGTTAATTGTGAGATCAGCACAGGGAAAGAAAAAAATAAAACCTCCTTTATTTATCCCCTATTTCTCTGAAGACAGAGCCTGCCTTGGGGTCAGTATTGACACACAACACATCCTGTTGATGTGACTCTCTGTAGTTTGCAGAGGTTGCATACGTTCCTGTGGAACTCATTGTCTTTATAGGCCAGGTTTCAGAGTTGCATATCTTAGATTAAAAAGCTCCTGCTAGGCCTCCTACACAGCAGGCAGGGTGGCAGCCCTCAGCCACATCTCGTGGCTTGCAGCTGCTGTGTGATGTGGCTCTGAGCAGAGGCTGGCTGCTGACAGGATGAATTGGGAGATGCTTGATTTGACACAGATTTCATTCTCTGGCAGAAGGATTTCCCTTACAGACTCCACACAACTTAGCCATACTGGAAAGTGGAAATTTCTGAAGCATTAAAACTCTACATGAAAACCTGTTGTAGGAGGGGCGATGCTGTTGAGTAAAGCTGGTTGCTATTAAATACAGGGTCCTGTGACTTTGGTGAAAGATGAGGGGTGACTTGGTAACATTGAAAAGACAGGGGAAAAGGGGCTGGTCTTCCCTGAACAATCCCTATTGGGGTTTTTTTGAAAATGGAAGACCCTGGAGGTTTCAGCACCTGAACAAATTATAAAACTTCTGTCTTCCCTGAGGGTCAGGGGGCCTATTCTGTTCAAACTGCTGGAGTTCATGCTTTTGCCATATGGCAAAGGCTCAGGGTTGAATCCTTCAATGACTGTAGGGTAAACTACCTTCCACTATTGTTCTCATTCAGCACAACTCTCCATACACACATATGGACTCTGCAGTGATGCCTGTATCACAGACTTCTGGCTTATATATTGCCCTGCTCATATTCCACATTTCATGGCTGTGACTAGAAGACAAAAGAAATTAAAATGGCTCAGTGGTTTTTGATCTTTTTGTTCCTGTTCTACCTGTGCCCTGCCCTTGGCAGAAATAAATGGTCATAACAGACCTTGAAACAATAAATTTCATAGCCTTGGGTTGGTTTCTTATGAATTATTGTCCTCATTGAGAATCTCTTTACATTTCCTTTCAATTCTTTTTCTACAAGAATATGCAAGGACTAATTTGTAAGGAAAGGCTGGGAGCTTGTATGCATTGCATGTGTGCATGGACATGTACACATTCTCTCTAAAGGTAGTGTAAAATTTGTGATTAGTTTAGATTAGTTATGCTTCAAATTCTCAATCAAAATTAGATGGCTTTTTTGCCAGTCACAGCAATTTCACAATACCCACCCCTCTTCCCCCAATGTTCCTGACACAGTTATCTGGCAGCAGCCTCTGATAAGGATTGACTGGAGGTAGGAGAAGGCTGAGGGCTCCAAAATGCATACAATGTGTACAAGTCAGCACAGGACAGTTGGTTTGGACCTCTTCACTGACAATGTTGTGGCCCAGGAGTGACACCCTTTCACACTGCATGTTCAGAGTCCCACCAAGCAACAGGCTGAAAACAAATCTCACTGCCAGCCTTCTGAAGTTCTGTCCATATACAAGCATGAGGTGAATGAGGTGATATGATAGAGTGGGTATCCATGGATTGGGATAGTGTAAATATTGGGCTGAAACAGGCAGGGTAATGCTCCAAAATACTGCCTTCATCAGGCCTGGGCTTCTAAATTCTCTGTAGGACTGAGGTGGCACTGCAGAGGTCTGAGGTAGACTCACAGGGTTAAGGACACCTGACATTCTGTCTATTAAGTCATTTAATCCTTCTGGGCTAAATACAATTCCCCTGTGTTGAATCATCACTTCTCTGGTAGTACGTGTGAACCTACAAGAAGACATTGCTAAGACTCCTAAAGAGAGTATACTTTTTAATTTCATTTTCTGTAAGGGGTGCAGAGATAGAGTGGAAACACTTGATTTTTTCCCCACCATGATGTCACAAAGAGAAGGGATAATGCTGGTACCAATGGAATATGAAGCCCCTATCATTTTACTTGAAGACCAAACCAATGAAAATCTCAGTCATACAAAATGCTTTATATCTGATCTTTCACTGTAAATGTCATATAAAGAAAGGATCTCTCTGATATTTCAAGGAGCAGCAAAGTCTGTGATGACATGCTGGTATCAAGATTTGCATATTTATTATAGATAAGCTGTCAAAATGTATGTTGTCAATTTCACCTTATACTCAGAATTTAATGATGCACATAAAGGACAGAAAATCTTTAATATTAATATTAATATGATTTTAGATTATAAGACTTCATTGTGGATATCAATCACCTAACCCTTAAGGACATGCCACTCAAGTTGATAGAGTTTATAGAAAATTAATGTGATCCATTCTGTATGATCTATTGCTGGATGGGGGGCTCAGGGGGTGGTACAGGGAGTAGGCAGGGGGCTGGCCATCCTGAGTTTCCTCCTTTCTTGGGTATGTTCAGCCCTTTGAGTAGATTAACTCTCCCTGACCTGGGACTCGATTGCTGTCTTTCATGTAGCTGTTGAGGAGCTGTGCAGCCTGTAACCTGAGGGAGAGTTTGCAGCTTTGCTGATGGCCCCGTGTTGGGTCAGTGCCTGCATAAGGAGGTTGTATTTCATCAGCAAGAGGTGCTCTTGGAGAAATATTTCACTTCCACTTGCTACTTAATAGCTTCAAAGGGGATGGGTATTACAGCTTCCAAGAATCTAAAGGGGAAGGGAACACAGGAAAGTAGTTGAGAAGGCAAGCTACTCCTATGATTGATACCCATATAAGAAGAGTGTTGAGGTTGACAGGTTTCTTAAACTTGATTGTAGCGATATTCTGGTAAAATCACCCTGATATTTAGAGAAAGGCTTTGAAAAGTAGTTACAGCCTTGGTTGGGGTTATTTTTGGTATCTTCTTCCTCATGTCAGAACAGCCTCATTCATTTAAGGCACTACCAAATCAACATTCTTACACCTTCTTTGCATGGGCAGAAGCTTCCTGATAGAATTCAGAGAGGAATTAGGAGGTTTTGATCTTTTACTGCAGTATCTGCTGCTATAGTTCATTACCTACAGCACTTATCACATGCAGCTCCAGTGGATCTCACATGCAGGACCTTTAGGAGAAGACAAAGCTTGGACCAGGCAGCAACAATTAGATCTGTTTTCTTTTGAGTGGGGGAACACAAGAAGACCATTGCTCACTCTCCCTAGCAACTCTCATATGACAAGAAGACATATTTTGTGGGCTAACAGAATTAGAATCAGTTTCAAGCTCAGTCACAGGTGGGAAAAAATCTAAATACCCTAACAAAGCGGTGATCCTTCTTTTTGTGCAGCTCTGCTGTCCTGCCCTTCCTCTGCAGGCCTTATGTTCAGACTGCAGCTGTGCTGGTTCAGGGCTTTCAACACAAGTACACACAACACATGGGCATAGCCGCACAATCTTATTTGAAATTGCTAGTGATGGTGCATCATGTCTGGTTACCTCCCTAACCCTCATCTCCCTTGACACTGGTTCCCAGGGAGGAGAGTGTTAAGCTTGCTGATGAAACCATGCCCTCAGCTTGCTGTAGTGTTTCTGGGTTGATGGGCCAAGAGGAAGTAATCCAAATTTAGAAATTATCTGTTTTGTTTCAGTCCCCGAAATTAAGTAGCTGACACTACTTGTATTTGGGATTTTAGGAGGCAAAATACCTGATACCCACCTTTTGTGTTATCTTCTAAGCTGTGAGTTCTGAGAGATGCTTAAATTTGTACAGAGCACCTGGACTCTCACACCGTGGTGGGATTGGGGCAAGGAACTAGAAACTACTATTCCCACCAGCAGAGAATCTTAATATTAAAGTTCAAGCATGAACAACATTAAGACAACATTAATCTATTTCCTTTATCTACTTCATAATACCTGCAGAAAAGAGGTAGGGGAGCTCTTATATTTAGCACGTGAAAGTACCATGAATCTCTGGTAACACAGACTGGATCGATGTAGTTAGCTGCTGTTGGAGTTTATACACATACATACTCCTCTTATCTCTGAAAAAGACAGTATGCACAGGCTCAATAAAATAAAAAAAATAAAAAAATAAAAAAAAAATAAAAAAAAAATTAAAAAAAGGCAGGTGGGAATGAGAATGAAGGCAGAGATGGCCTGAAATATCTGTAGCAGCTTTAAAAACACCTTCCTTACATCATGGTTTTAATGGAACTGAGTTCCTACAGATCTTGTGTTAGCAACTTGGTTTCTGTCCCATATCCGGGTGGGGAAGGAGAGATTGCATTGCATCTTGATTGTGTAAATTAATGGGTGAACACCCTGCACATGTTTTCTTAAATAGTACCAAAGATTCACTAGTACAACTTTCTCTGCATGCTGGCAAAATGCTGAATTGGGAGATCTTTCTCAATATGTTTATGCCTCTAGAGCAACTGTGAAAAAGATAAATTCCAAAATCTGTCCTATTTTGACTGCTTTTTATCTCTTTTTTTGTTGTTGTTGTTTTCTTTTTTTCTTCTTCTTCTTCTTCTCCCCTCCCCCTCTCCTCAACTCTCTTCTTCTGCTTGCATATTTAGGACACTTACTCATCTGTGTAACTGTCTCATCTATTTCCTGTAAGCCTCCTGCATAGTAGTATAAGCAATGAAATAACCTAATCAGCCAAACATGTATGCTCTTTCTTGCCTTCTGCATTTTCTCCTGGTTTTATCTGTTTATCTCTGTGTCTCCAATATCTGCTTTTATCTATTAGTATGTCTTCTTTCACATGTTTTATCCATTAATACCTCTTGTTCAGCTGAGGATAAACTCAGTAATAATTGCGCTATAAAATGAAGAGTACACTACATGTCTCATATTGCTCAGGGGTCTGTTAATTGGAATTTATAAAGTTCAATAAACAGTAATCCAATAAGACCTAAACTCTTATTCATTTATCTTAGAGGTAATATCCAGGCTGCCAGCAGCAAGCTGGAAGTGGCTGAGCCACAAGCCTTGGTCACAAGTGCAGAATGGATTTGTCTTTTTACCTCTCTGTAGTAGGTACCTGCAACTGTGAGTCTCCCAGCATCCGTGCCACTCCCAACAGCGGGAGATGTTTTCCCCCTCTATAGGAGACTTTCAAGGAATGTGGCAATAAGCATCTCATGCAAAGCAAAAGGTAACTTTTTTTTTTCCCCTTATGTCACAGCCTGTCTAGCAGATCCATGTAGAGGTAGTGAGTCCTGTGACTCTGGGTGTTTTTTGGATTTGTTTGTTTGTTTGTTTTGTTTTGTTTTTTTGGTTTTTTGGGGTTTTTTTTTGTTTGTTTGTTTGTTTTGGGGCTTTTGGGGTTTTTTTTTTTTGTTTTTTTTTTCTCATTTTTTTGGACACTGCTCATTTAGAGCTAATTTAAAACACTGTTCTCCACCCCCACACCACCCCACCACACCCCTTTGAATTTTGTCTTTTGAACCTTAGCCCTTAACCAGAGGTATCTGCTCTGCTCTCCTCCTTCACTCTGGCCTAAAGCAGTGCTTATTAATCACACTGGACAACACTAGCTCATTTTCAACTCAGACTATGTTTTAACAGAGGGAGAGAGCATGAAGCAGCTCTGTGATATTCTTCAGTACCATGCAGAGAGCTCTGTGTGTACAAGTACTAAGTTTTCTGCAGTTCACTGCAGCGGAAATCAGTAGTGGAGTCCTGAAGACATAGATCAGGTCCTGTCCCTAAAAGAGTCTGGAAAAGCAATGCAGATATGGGGTGAGTAAGGGTCATGTTTTGGGGTCTCTTGTTAACTAGCATGGTGGCTGTCTGAATAGTCCTGCATTAGGCTATGCAAACAATTAAGTGTTCTGTAATATGATCCCTGCAGATGTTGTACCAAATATATCTCAGTGATAATGCAACTTAAATAGCAATGTATTGACTGGACAGACTAAACAGATAACATGATACCTGATTACCGGATCAGTTTGGAAGCAAAAAGCTGTAGGATCTGAAGCTGATTTACCTGGCCTTTTGAAGGCCATAAACAACTGTGTGATTGCTGCTACCTAAGAAAATAAACAAACAAACAAAAGTGTAAAAACAATTTGTCAAAAAAATAGACTTTCAGTCTATTTCTAGTCTTTCTTTTTAACCCTTTAATAAATTTGGGATTTAAAACTGTTTGATAAAGCTAAAAATATTGTTTAGAAACCATCTTTGAAAATAGCAGTTCAGCATCTCAGTGTTTGCCAGGAAGCCCCACAGAAACCTCCCCATCATGCAGCAGTAGTTTTGCTCCTTGTAAATAGTTGTTATAGATCTGAGAACAGATGCCTGAACTTGGGATTACACAGCTGAGCTGAGGGTCTCACTCTTTCCTAAGTCTTTTGCACCTTGAACCAAGACACTGTCAGCCCCTCACAAGAAAAACATGACAAATACTGTTGGCTCGTCTTATCAGAAGTGCCTGCAGTGCTTCTGCATTTTATCTGGATGCTAAAAAAGTAGTTTGATCTTGGCTCTGTGGCATTTTTACCTCTGCTTCCAGAGGCTGGAGTGTCACTGGAGGTTTTGTTTTTTGGTGGTTTTGTTTTGTTTTGTTTTTTACTGATACCTTCTCATATCCTGCCATCTGATATGAGCACCCTACTAAGATTTTGAAGCAATGATATTATGGCAGTGGTTTCTACATCATTGCTTATGCACTGGTTTCTACATCATTGCCTATCTTTGCAGCATGATGTGGTTGGCAGAAGTTTCCCATCTCAAAGTGACTAGGCAAAGGTTCAGATAACTCCACTCAAGTATTTTGCCTTTTTTTTTTTTTTTTTTTTTTTTTTTTTTTTTTTTTTTTTTAATCTAAGGTTGCTACTTTGGAGTCAGCAAATCTTTGAGATGTAGATAGCAGAGGTTAAGAGAGTATACAAGAAAGAGAGCATATATACTTTTCCTGTTCTTGTGCTTTTCACTTAATAGCCATTACTGACCAATGCCAAGGATGGGACACTGGGATAAATAGATATTGGGTCTGACCCAGCAGGCTGTGGTTACAAACAGCCCTCCTGAGACCCCTCTCTCTGCATTCACTGGCTGCATAAATAACTTTGAATCATCACAGTCTGTTCTGAGAGCCTCAGCCATGTATCTAAAGTGGAATGGAAGGAATCTCTGTCTCTGGGTCTACTCTTGTCGAGCAAAAACTAAACCATAATTGTGAGTGCTCCACAAATGCCCTCCAAACCCCAGAAGCAATGCTGGGCAAGGCAGTATGTTTGCTTTGCCCCCTTTTGGTGATGAAAAATGGTTTACTAAAGAAAACTGAACATGTATAAACCCTAAGTTCATCAGTGGGAAAGCTGTAACAATATATTTGATCCTTTTGTATTTCACTGTTGTAACATAGCGTTTAATATTAGGGTTTATTATTAGGGTTTAGAACAACGTATGTCCCTGTTTTGAGACTATTCACTTGTTTTAGGAGTGTGGAAAAAAACACAAGCTCTATAGTAAGGAGAGGAAAGGGACCTCAATTTTAGCAACTTTAGTACAGAAATGGACAAAAATCCTACCCTTGATTCAAAGCTTCAAAGGTGTAAAGTGAAGGCTCGTTATGACCTGTTCTGTCAAATGAAGTACAGTGGTTGTTCAGAGGTAATATCCTCATATATTATCATGCTTAAAAACAGGCAATGTCATAAACATTTTGAAGCACCTAACACACTACAGAAGCTGTGCAGGCTGGTAAAGTCACTAGTTAACATCTCTAAATCACATAAAGCTGGAAGTGCCATATTCTTTCCTGATGTGTTCAAGGTGACCTGCCATTCTCAATATAAACTGGATTTTTAATTTATTTTTTATTTAAGAAGGGAAATGCATCCACTCTGGGGTGATGCATAACAACTTTTTAACCATGCTGGGGCACTGTTCCTTAGGTGGCGGGTAAGGACATGTGGCCTAACCACAACTGAAGACTTTGTTGGTGACCACCATCCCAATATTGACAAATTTTTCAGTAACAGAGGCAGGTGCCTTTGTTTCCTCTTTCCTTCACAACCATGATGCATTTGTTGAGCCTAAACACAGGTAAGCCCCAGGTGTTGTCCTGCAGTCTTTACAGGTGCAGCAACAGATTGAATGTTAGTCTTTTGAGGAGGTGGTAGGATGTGTAAAGACAGTGAAAGCACCGGCTCCCTGTGGGTTCCAAGTCTCTTCTCAAAGGCAGGAATAGACCTTCAAACCTCTGTAGCTTATTCTTAAATATGTGCTTGAAGTTACACTTTTAATGCTCTGTATAGGAACCAAAGTGTGCAGCCTGTCTTTCAGAGATACCAAACACACAGGAGATCCCACCTTCCGGAATCAGTGGTGGCGTCTTTGTCAGAAGCGCTGAAATAATACCATGAGAGAGGGAGAGATGATTTCTTCCTCCCATAATCTATATCAAACCTAGGTGAGGTATACCCAGATCAGGATCATATGGAGCTCAGTGTTTTGAACAGGAGCTTCTGTCCTGTTTGATTTATTCTCTCCACACTGGTTTGCACTAACCCATCCCTCAAACCCTCCTCCCTCTCTAAATCACAGTACTGCTTCACTGACCATGTCAAAGGTTCACTTTGCTCCTGTAGAAGTCTTTTCCAGCCTGGTTAATGTCACTTAGCGTTTAGCTACAGTGTTTGTTTTGAATCAGATTAATTAGGTTTCCCATGACTGGTGTGTTAAGAGCTTCTTGATTCATGTGTTCTGAATATTGTCTCTGGACTTGTTTTGTGGACAGTCTTTAGAAATGTTTGTGCTGTGGTGATGTTTGTTGCTAATTGCTGTGATTTGTTGAGACATAGAACAGTTGACTGATATCACTGTTAGCAAGGGCAGACAGAAAAATAGTAGATTTCATTCTGAGGTCAGAAAAAAGTAGGAAAAAAATCCATTGCAAGTTCTAATGAAATTTTCCCTGTGTAGCAAATAATTACTTTAAAAAGCATCTTAACGAAATGAACTTTTTGAAAACCAAGCAAAAATCTGTTATGTTTTAGAAATACAAACTTACAAACGAAACACAGCTGTTCCCTGCAGCTATGTTAATGGTGAAAGGTGCCTTTAAGCACCTGCTTAAACAGGGGTGGCCAGTGCTTGACAGTGTTACTGTTTTTCAAGCTCCCTTGGTAAAAACGAAGTCAGCAAGTTTAAGTACAACATTCTTTCTGAAAACTACAGTGACTCCCAATGACTTCTAAAATTGTGTAGCTAAAGATGTAGATTGTGGCAGCTATCTCTCCTAAACATAAATGAACCTGCAAGAGGTTGCCTATTCCCTGTCCTTCTAGGAATGCCTCCCCTTAAGTATCCTGAGTGCTTTGAGTAACAACTTTTCCTTGTACTGATCAGATTGTCAAAACTGTGTGCAAAGCTGAGGTTTATCTCCAAACATATGTTCATCTCCATCAGTGAGAGGGATCTGGTGCTCTGGCAAGTTTTCTCTCCATGGGTCTGTGGTCTCCTTAATATCCAAAAGCCAATGGCTTCTGACTGAAAGTTTTGGATATAATCTAGATTACAGCAAGATAATATGGTGAGAAAAGTGTTATTTATGGAGCACTGGGATAAAGAGGCTATCTTCCAAATACCGAGGAAAACAAACCTTATGAACATTATGTTCCAGCTGCTGATAAAGATTATGTTCATAATATAATAGATACGGACATGGAGTTGGATGTCTGAAGAGTCCAGAATTTCAATTTGGCAGATTGCTATGTATTAGTAGCTTTTTAATTTTGGTCATACTGTTTTCTCCTTGATCTATGTAAATTTGATGGAGTGCATCTTTCACACTCTCTGCTAGCTCACAGCTGCTGCCAGTGTGGTCAGGGAGACAGACTGCCATGATGGTCAAGGATAGGTACTATTGAGGAATTTGTGCTTTTCTAGACTGCCAGCAATTCTTGGGGTTCCTGTTCTTGGCATCTTGCCTAAGTCCATTTTTTTTACTGTAAATATACCGATTTTGTTCAGAGATATGTGCATACACCAGCCATTGTCTGGAGACTGTTTTGCCCAAGCTGTGTTGTGTGAGGGCTGCTCGATTTTAAGCAAGCCTAAATTGTTTTATAGGTATCCGTTCTCACAATATGAAAGAGGTTTTTCTTGTTCCTTTGGGAGGAAGCACAAAAAATGTTTAATGTTTCGGGACTTTCACACCAGACACAAAGCAAGAGAAGGAATCATAGAATTGCAGAATATTTTGCTTTGGAGGAAAGTTTCATCTGTTCTAGTAGTTCTGCAGTGAGCAGGGACATCTTCAACTGGATCAGTTTGCTGAGAGCCCTGTTCAACCACATCTTGTGTGTTTGCAGGGAGAGAGGGACCCAACACCTCTTTGGACAACCTATTCTGGTGTTTTAAAAAATATTTAAAATTTTTTTTTGATTATGCTTTATCTAAATCTTCCTTCTTTTAGTATAAAACCGCAACCTCTTCTCCTGCCATAATAGGCCCTACTAAGAAGTTTATCCCTGTCTTTCTTATAGGCTTCCTTCAAATACTGAAAGACCACAATAAAGTTTGGAAAGCCAGAATTCTGCCCCTTTCTTGAATATTCTTTTTTGACATATTATAAAAGTTATGGTAGCTTGTAAATTTACCATAACTGTTCTTCCTCCTCCTCCTCCTCTTCTTCACGCTCCCTATAATATCATCAGGTACATATGGCCACTGCTTAGGTAAGGGCTCTTACACTGGAACACACAGTAAATTTCACCAGTGGTTTTGTCTTTGGAAGAAATTCCAATGTTAGGATTTGCAAATGTGCTGGGAATGTAGGGCCAGCCCTCTTTCCCTTGCCTTTGCTGAACACCTGCATGAAACTTACCCTACCAGAACCCAGATAATCTGCAACTCAAATATCTTCTGTGTATCTGAAACAAATTGTGCTGGCTGTTTGCCATGCAGTGAAATCACACAGTTTTTCATTACACTCTCAGAAGCCTTAATTAGTGAATAAGGCAGCTGTATGCTCTCAAAAATACATCTATCAGTACAAACGGCTGCCTGATGCTCCAAAATAAAACCTGCCAACATTTCTTTCATGCTTTCTCTTCTCTTAGAGCTCATGGGCAGGTAATTGGGGGAAAGGGACCACTGAGGATTTTGTTACTTTGTGATTTATGTTCATCCCCAATTAAGAAGAAAAGACAAAATGCATCTTTAAATTGTCTGTCTGATTAAAACTATCTGTCTCTGTATGGAATTGCATTCCTTTCTATCTTGTCTACGTATACAACTGGTACCTTGTAGCTCCTGATTTTGTGAGTTCTTCATGCTTGGAGAAAGGTTCTCTAATATTCACCCATTAGTTCCACAGTGCTGTTTCTCAGCATAAAGGAAGAAGAATGCTTGTCTTGACACATCTTAAAGAGAGCAAGGCTCTTATCTGTCTTAGAGAATTGACCAGAATGCACCGTTTTTCTAAAAAGGGACAAGAATTTTATTTAAAAAATTGACGTCTCACTTCAAAAGGCTCTTGGTATTTTTGTTGAATAAATTGGCCCTGGGGACATGCACAGGTGAAGTTTCCTTGCCTGGAAATTTTCTTGGAATTTCCTCTTCCTTTTTACAGCAAACTTAGAAATGAGCTTAAGGAGTTTTTTTTTTCACTATCATAGCAGGTAAATAGCTCCTATCACCCATATTTCAATAGGAGGTTTCCACCAGCTTTGAATTGGTGCTGCTGAAGCATCACTGGGGTTCTATCCTCTCAAATTCCCAGGGGGGCAGTGAAATTGAATGATTGTTTTTACAGAGGGGAGAAAAAAATTCCACCTGCCACCTATGTTTTTACAGAGGGGAGAAAAAAATTCCACCTGCCACCTATGTTTTTACAGAGGGGAGAAAAAAATTCCACCTGCCACCTAAGAAGCTTTTGGTGAAGATGGGAATTGAACCCTCACCTTTCACATCAGCAGGCACATGGTGTTGATGCCGTGAATGACTGGCGCAACTTCAAGAAGGAAGAGGGTTAGTTTAGAGTGGCATCAAGGGGATGCAAATTCACGTTGCTTCCTCTCATCTCCCTGAGCCAGGGAACTGCCTAATGATGCAAACTTGTAGAAAGTGACAGAAAGCCCAAGGGAAAGGTACGGAAATGGTACTATTCAAAATTTTATATAAAGAACAGGAAGGGTGATGAGACATCAGTCCTATTGTGAGTATTTTGTCTTGTTTGTACTGTTTTCCATAGTGGTGGTTTAAACATCCTGTTTGAGAGACAGAGGGGAGAAAGCTGTTTTTTCCAAGTCAGGGGTTCATGTCTACTGCAACAATGGAGTCTGATCTTTCTGCCTGTCTGCATCTCACGTGTACTTGTACTTTGTATTTCTTTCTCCCCACTGCATCCTCAGAAGAGCCAAGCACCTCTGCTTCACTTCTCATCCAGATCATTTCCGATCCTTCTTCAACAAAATTCTAGTGCAAGTCTTGGTCTCCTGTGTCTGTCTCAATATGAGATTCAAGTGTGAGTCAGAGATCCATCTGGACACTCTCTGTGTCTTCTGAAGGAGGCTCAAGGATCAGCATAAGAGTTTTGCTAGCCTCAGCTAGTAGAATGTCTCTTACCTAGTCTACATCTCAGGTTTTTTGTTCCTTTAGGAGATTCGTAGCTGGAAAAGTGTTCACTGAAAATCTGCTAATAACAAAAGAAATTTTAACCTTTTTAAATTTCTTTTAACCTATATTGAGTGTATACCCCTAACAACTTCTGACTCACAGTTGCAGATCCTGGGAAATCTAACATTCTTTTGCAGTATAGTGCAGACAGAAGGACATCAAGTAACTTCAGTTGAACAAAATATATCAAACAAGACTAGATTTAGACTTCATTTCCCCTCCCTCACTCCCTTAATTTCTCATATTTCTGCTTTTTGGAGGTTTTAGCTGTGGTTATGATATGAACAAAGAGCTTTGATAGTCAAGAGACTCATAAATAGAGGGCAATGCTAATTGTGATGCTTTCATCATTGAATTTAATAGTGAAATAAATTCTGCACATATGAACTTCCCAAAAAGACAGTGTTTAGCCTTGGCATTAAAATACACATTTTCTCGTAAAATCATAGTCCAAGCTGAATCTTATCCTTCAGCAAAGAGTTGGAAGGCAAACAAGCAAAATTTGCTCCCCAAAAAATGCAAGTGAAATAAATACAAGCCTTCTGTCCCTCAGCAGACTGGTAACATCTCCTAGATGCTACATTCCTACTTAGAGGTCTTCAGTGGTACTGGGAGGAGATATGCAAGTAGACTTTTCAGATTTCTATTTTTCCTGCACATTTGATCCTCCTTGTGGCTGAAAAAGAGGTAATATATAAAATCAGGGTTATTCATGATGGCAGTAATACCATTAACTACTGCCTTAATAGCCTGAAGGAAATGAGTAGGAGTATGTATCTTTCTATTTATGGTGAGCAGAGGGACACCATGAAGAAGGCTTTGACAGCTCCAGTGGTTTCTGTGGTTCACGTTGTCCGTGGTGTGTTTATCTAACCTCAAAATGCACTTTGGCTGGGGTAAGAGATAAAGGAAACATGTTACCTTCTACAAAAGAGGGGCTGGGGGGCCAGCTGGACAGGGAGCTGAACCTGAGGAAAGGGGATTTCATACCTTGTTTCATACTCTGTTACCCCTCTCCTTGCTGAGTTTGGCCAAGTCACTTCATATTTCTCCAAGTATCTGTCTTCTCATTAGCAAATGGAATAAAGATATTAACCTTAAGTGCTTTGAGACCTACTCAGAAAAGATAATTTCCAAGACCATGGTAGGTTGAGAGCTTTACCCTTTTCTTGGTAAATAGGATGCAATTCTCTCAGGCTGTCAATCCAGTAGCTGTCACTTGTCAGAAGCACTAAATTCAGATGCAAAATGTATAATTGCAGACAAAGTTAAATGTACCAGGGTCAGAAGAAGGGGGTGGTGGGAAAATGAGATAAGTTGTTTATGTGGAGAGGGAAGGTACATGTGTGGGGGGAAGTGTTTGGTGAACTTCATAGACCACATCTGAAGGATGGAGCATGAGGATTCCAAATGCTAGTTTCTAGCAAAAAGCATTAGCTGCTGGAGAAGCAAACCCATACATTATAGAGCAGCAGTTTCTGTAATTTTTTTTTGAGGCACACATTTGTAAACAAATCTAAAATTAGAGTTCTGCATCAGAACAATGAGTACTAGCTCTTCGTATTCTTTGCTCTCAAATTTTGATTTTATTTTTCCCTCTTCAGATCATAATATGAGTAGTGCATGGGTATATAATTTATTTATATTTTTAAAAGGAACTTTCTATATTTCCATCTGTTCCAATTAGACTGAGTGGAACAGCTTTTGTAAGTAAATGGAGAGAGGGGGAGGAAGACAAGAGTAAAAAGAACAAAATGGCTTAAAACACAAACCTTGAATGGAAGAAGAGAAAACATTTGTTGCTTAGCACCAAGATGAAAAATATCTTCTCTCTGCAAAACTCAAGGAAGCAAAATTCTTGTTCCTCCTCCTCTGTTGTCCTTTCTCCGTTAGAGAACTTTCAGCCACTAGCAAGGAATATGGGTTGAGAGACTTGAGCACACAAAGTCACATAGGACCTGGGCATAGAATTGCTCCTGTGGCAGATGGCATTTTCCTAAATGGAGAATATCATTGCAGTCAGAAATGACCCTTCATCACCTCACCATATTTTGAGTGAGTTTATACAATCCAAGCAGAGGGAAGATCTTGGTCATATTGGACAACACACTCTTCAGAATCTCCTCCCAGTATCCACAATTCTATGACTCAAGATGGTCAGCAATATGTATGCTTCCTCTGTTTTGAGAGGCTGTAGTTTTGATTTCTGTTCTGGTGACTTGGTTTGCGTAAATTCTTGCCAGAAACTCTAATTTCATGGTGAAGCATTTAAAAATCAGTTAGTCCATTTGGCTTGTTAAGCAATGATGACAACAGGCCAAGAGTATTCTGAAAGTCTGACTGTTTTGCTACCATTTTCTTCTACTTGGCTTTGGTTTTTCATTGCTTTGTTTATTTGTTCGCTTGTTTGGGTTGGGGTTTTCTTCTCTCTCTTTCTTTTTTCTTTTTTTTTTCTTTTTTTTTTTTTTTTCTCTCTGAATGGAATGCTTTTCAGTTGCTCTGATTAAAAACTTGCACTTACTTTTCTCCAGGATTTTTGGCTGCTTTGTACCTCCATTTCTGGGCAAACTGAGGCTTCTAGAGCTAGTAGAAGGTTCTCTGAATTTGTCCTTCTTCAACCTCTGTTTGTGAGTCTCAGCAGAAAGCTGAGATATGACCAAGGGTGAAAGCTGTTTATCTCCTGGGACCCTGCTTTACAGTGCGGCACTTGGAAGGTGCATCCATGCTAGATCTGTGCTTCCTTCAACCAAGTGGTAAAACCAACCAGGCTGTCTAAGCCCTTTCCACTCCAGAAGAGTGAACAGGCCTTCTTTAGTGGCTGGAAGTTGCCTAGAGATGGGAACCCATGCAGTTTTTAGGTTCATAACCCCCTCCTTCCTCTTCCCTCTCTTCCCGTGTCAGTGTTTTGTTGCTATGGAGACAGTAATTACTCCAGGAGGTTTCTAGACTCTACTGAAGCTCCCATCAGTCTCACCTCCCACCTGGGGAGCTTCTGACATTGAGTTAAAGGTCAAGTCCTCATGTAAATGTTTTCCCTTCCAAAATGAAATATTTTACCTATTTTGGGTGACTGTGGCAGTAGCACAGAAAACAGTTTGTCAAATCACTTACAAAACCAGAGCTGGGACACTTAAATTCTATTCCCATCAGGTACATGGGAGTATGGGTGGAAATCAACAGCCTCATAAGTCATATTTTAGTCCAAGTTGAATGCTTGACTTTCCCTATGTAATATTGCACATGTGTTTTGCCATTCCCTTCCGTCCCCCTCCTTCCAGCTTTTCTGAGCTTCTTGTTCTCATTAATTTGTTGTTTGTTCTCCTGCCTACACATAAAAGCTGGGATGAAATCATTTTTATTGACGTTAGTCATAGGCTGACACCGTCCTAGAAAGGATCCCCTGGGTCACTGAGTCTGGCCCCAGCTATTGCAGCAGGCAACCACGTAATTTAATTCCTTTCATAAACTACCTGTTAAAAGCCAGAATAATCCCTTTTTAAGTGACTGTGAGGGAGGTGGGGGAGGGAAAAAAAACCTCATGCCCTGATGTTTCTTGTATAGAGGGCAAAGAAATGGAGATGTGTTGTTAGAACACTTAGAATAAGAAGCAGGAAGATGTGGTTCTCTTGGTTTCTTTTCCCCAATTAACCCATTCAGTCACTTTCTGGAAGGTGTTATCCATGTGTGTTAGACTGGACAGGATCAATGAAATGATGGTGGTGATACACCAGTCTTCCCTGAAGAGAAGGACAGTGTTGCAGTTTCAGATGCAACACTGAGATTCATGTGACCAAGTTCTGCTTCTGTCTTTGTCCTGGAGCCTTCGTAAGTAACCCCAGACAAACAATTTCTTTGACAAGGTCTTTGCTGTCTGTCCATTGGTGCGTGTAGCTTTCCAGAGAGGCCAAGGCAGAAAGAAGTGTGTTTGTGGTGGCTCCTCCAGAAGGAATAGCTCTGCTGAGCAGTCCTCCATCCAAGCTGTGCCTGTGATCTGTGCTGCTGGCACAAGTGACACGGAGGTCAACTGTGCTCTTGTCAGAGGCAGACTGGAAAAAAGCAAGTGTAATTTATGGAGGCTCGGCATGCAGTTAAGTGTAAAGTGATGGAAAGTGTGGTGGATCACTGCACTGGTGCACTTGACTTGTGCATCAGGCACATATCTATGCAAGTCCATGTTCAGTTCAAAGACAGTCCTGAAAGCATAAAAAATGGGCAGCACTCCCAGCTACAGCATTGTCAGTGTCAGAGGATGCCATGGGGTTTTGCTCTTGATACCTTTCTGAGCCTCTCAGCAAAGCACACAACTGTAATTAGTTGACAAGCTGGCTGTGAGGAAACTCTGGGCTTTTGTAATATCCTCGTGTTTCACTGACACTTTTGATCCTGAAGTGCTTTACAAAATTCTGCAAGTGCACAGAGGAGACCTTTAGCATTTGCACTGACATTCAGCCACTGTTGGGGTGATCTGCAGCGGGTGGGAAAACAAAGAGTAGCTACAGATGCATTGGGTGCTGGAGAAAGAAGCACTGAAACAGTTGATGAGTTTTGGGTAGGCAACTTCTGTAAAGTGGATAATGGCCCAAGTGAATGCCATTCTCTCAGGAAAAAAGCAAAAAAAAAAAAAAGGAAGGAGCTTTCAAAGTATGTTAGCGAGTTGTTTCTAAACCAATGTGTTGAGCTAGGTGGCTTGCAATAGGAGAAAGTAATTCTGGAGGATCAAGTGTACTTGGCAATTTTCTTTGAGAGAGGGACTCAAAGAACAGAGGGCTTTTTCTAACAGCTAAAACTCAGGATACAGGCTAAGCTCAGCCAGTGAAGTTGAGCTGATGAAGAAAACAACATCCTGCAAGCAGATCAAAGCTGGACTGTATAGACAGCAACTTTAGCATTGGTTGAGTATAAAAGGTACATGACTGTACCCCCAAAAGGATATCTGCTTAAGCAGACTTTATTTTAGTGAGACAAGTGCACAATTTACAGTGTCTTTTAGGCCTCCTCATTGTGGGACTGTTTATGTTGGAATGCTGAGGCTTTCAGAATGGTTTGAGCAGTTCAGACCCATGTCCACATCTGCAAATCCACACTTAGTATCTATTTGTTCTTGTCACAAGTAGATATGGTACAAAACAATGTTAAGGAGAGTGCAAATGTCTGTCTTAAAGTGATAATGTGTCCCGGCTTACTGGTAAACTGCTTTTGTTCCCTGAGGTCAGGGGTTGCTGGTCCAGTCAAGTAGGTGTCATGCTTAGCAGTCAGGGACAAACTTTGGGCTGTCTGTCTTTTCTCCTTGGTTTTTGAATACCTTTGATCTGTCAAGTTCAGACATGGGTGCAGTAACTATTGATTAGTTGTGATTTTCAATGAGTTTTCCAGTCTCCACTATACCTTGGTTTCCCCATTTACCAAGTGAAAGTAATCTCCTTTCACCAGCATGCTTGGAGGAAAGGAAGCAGACCTTAGGTATGTTTCCATTGACTTGTATTACTGATGGAGAGCATTCTTTAGCTCAACTGAGAAAGTAGGAAGATGAATTTAACACCTGGAGGTTTAGCCACAGCATTAGTTAAAAGGTCTGAGCACTGCTGCTGCGGAGTAATTCTGCTTCTTGGTACGTGAATCTAACACTTTGGGGAGGTGGGCATTGAGGTAGATTGCAACTTGCCCAGATCCAGCTGATGTAATCAGCAGCATTTCTGGCTTGGAGGCTTCTGAGTTCCCAGAGCTGCACTCTGAAACCTTGGTCTCTCCCAAAACACAGTGTAAAGTCATTGGAATGGACACCATATTAAACTTCCCTGCTTCACAAACCGTAATCTCTGCGGTGTGTAGCCACAGCACAGCACAGCAGCAGGCTGCTGTGTAGTAAATTCATTGTGTATTGTGCAAGGGACCATTAGTTAGCTGATTATTAATACATGTGTGGGCTTTAATATACTGGTACTGTATCTGTCAGCATCTCTACCAGGTTTGCTTTTGTCCTTTGTGTTTTCCCAAAACAAGCTTATACAATTAGTTTCTTCTTGTTTCCTAAATTATTTTTGCTGTTCCTAATTATTTCACACTCCATATAAAAGAATTATTGGGGTGGGTAATGGGAGGCAAGGGATCACCTCGCCATTGCACTGCAGGCAATGTGACGTTAAAGCAGTTTGGATTTGTTTTTGTACTTGTTTATATTTGGTGCTTAAGAAATAGGAGATACTTGGGATCTGATTTTGTAGGTTAGGGTGTGACTTTCCAGTAAAGAAAAAGTGGCCTATCAGGTTGGTCTTCATGTACAAGTAGGATTTTTGCTGAAATAGATTTAGACAAATCACTGTCAATTCATTCAGAGATTAATGTTCTTACCAAATATGTGGAGTTATTGGTTATTTCTATTCCTTTATAGACAATCTTCTTTCTTCCTATATATACAGATACTTATATGTATCTTTAGATACATATAAGTAGCATCTCCAAACATTCAAAGCTATTTACATCATGAGCAGAAGACAGGATTCTGTTGAAGATTGTCTTAGTCTCGTGCAGGTAGTGGAGAAGAAATATGTGAGAAGAGTGTGAATAAAAGGAGTTTTAGAGCTGGACAGTTAAAACATATTTACATTTCTGATATCTGACAAAGCAGCTAGCTCCTTAAATACTAGTTGACTGAGTGTGAATAGGCCAAATATCACTTATTTCTTAAATATCAATTAAACAGCCTTCTCAGCATTAGAATGCAGACTAGCAATGGAGAGAACCCAAAGAGATTGTGTACTGAGAGATTGTGCTGCTAACTTGCAGAGAGTGCCTCTTGCCCATCCAGGACAGTGATCCATGTCCCTCACCAGGCATACCTGTGCTTGAAAATTTCGACCAGAACTGGAGTAGCAGCTGCGCTGTCCAAAGCTCTAGGGTAAACAGGGCCTCGAGTACACTCATTGCCAAGTCATGCTTGGATTGCGGTGGTTAAATGCTCAAACACCATCTGCTTATATACTTTTGCTGCCTTCCACAGAGCAACACCCTTGCTAACGTTTGCTTTCTGGTAGAGATGAAGCATGTTTGCCTCTTCTTCCCAGGTTGAACTAGAGCAAACACATCTATTAATTTTCCAACACAAAGTTTCTTGCTTAAAATTTGAGGGATTCTTTCCTCAATGGACTCTTTCCTTCCAGTGATGACATCCTGCCTTCCTCTAGCCTAACCTCATGCAGCCAGACCTTTGAAAAAATGTAGTTTAATGGGAAGTAGCTCAGAACTGGGGCTTATGAAGAGCTGGGGATGAAACTAAACAGCTGGAAGCACTGTGGGGAACATTACAGAGGTCAGGGAGAACATACTAATTAAATCTGATAAATATGTTTCTCTTGGGGACAAAAAAAAAAGCATGGAGTTTGTTGGTTGGGGTTTTGTTGTTGTTGATTGAGTTTTGTTTGTTTGTTCATTTGCTTGTAGGTTCTTTTGTTTGCTGGTTTGGTTTGGGTTTTTGGTATTCTTTTTGTACGGTGAGTGGGTAGGTCTTGAAAAGGGGAAATGCAGTTTACCTGATTATTTATTCCACAACTGAAGGCATGGGCAACAGTTCCCCATTAGCAGGGGGCCGGTCTGGGCTGGGTGGCAGGGCCCTTCCACTGCAAATATCACTAAAATTCTCATATCCTCAATGTGAATGAGTCCTTGCTACAGGGGGAGGGAATGCCATAGGAAAAACAAGGTCATAAGCAGACAAAACCTCTCTAAATGGAGTATTTGTTAGTTTTCCATGAGGCACAAGTGGGTTTTTAAGCTCTTCCAAGCTTTGAACAAATTAAGACTGAGTGTAAAGTGCAGATATATTTATATTTGTTCCATCTCTTTTGGATAAGTCAAGGATCTAGAGGAAGACTCATCAATTCAATGCATGTTCCATTAGAAACTTCTTGGGATTAGATCAGGTTAATGAAAGGAATAAATAGGGCTTTGACATGTTGTTTGGTTTTACAGGACTGTATTGTTTTATGATGTTTTATGAGAAGCACTTATACTACTCTTCAGGCAAGAGATTATTGCGTCTTTTATAAAAAGTAAAAGAAAACCCACTTCTCTTTCTTTTTCTCTCTGTTGCTAAGTAGATGCAATATTTGTTTGGAGTCGTCATTTCCCAGTAGAAATGCTATGTTCTGGACCACTGCCTAGAAAGAAACGGCTTCAGAGCACAGATTTCACAAGCAAAAGTGGTGGTGCAGTGGGAGGTACCCAAATCATGAGCACCCAAAAAAATCTTGGAGTAAATAAGTTTTCTTGGAGAGAAGATGAATGAGCACAGTGCCAGATGAATACACCCAAAGTCCAAAAAAGCCCCCTTGGGCTTCCTTCTGAAATATTGCTCTTGTAACTTTTTTTTTTATTATTATTTCTTTAGAACTCTAATATCTCAACCAACAATTGAGAACATTCTGACACCAAACCTCTGGCTGTACAGAGAACATCTGAGGTGATGTCAGTTTTCAATTTGAATAGGTTAAGCTCAAGCTCTGAAAGCCTCTAATGCCTACTTTCAGAGCTGGTCTTTTAGTCTTTCAGCATCCTGGTTAAAATGGGACAGCTGATCTTTTGATTTGCTTTAAGGGTTTGGAGATTGTCATGCCAAATCAACAGGGAGTACTTGTTAAGCTGCTTTGTCTCTGACTTCACAGTATTCTGTTAGGGTTTTAATCTTTTCTGTAGGATTTAAACAAAAACACAGTAAAAGTGTAAAACTGCATCCTAAGCTCCATCCTTCTCTTGCTACTTTACTCTTCAGCTCAGCTTCGCCATGCTAGCTTTCATATAGAATGACATCATTATTCTAGATATTGTCATTTCCACTTTTAGTATCCTCTCTCTTTATGACGACAATCCCCAAGAAACTGGTTTAACTTTCTAACACTTCCAGCACTGTGGAGCAGCACAGCAGTTACTATTCCCTTGCAGATGGGAGGCAGAGCTAAAGAAACAAAGCAGTGTGCTCAGATCCACTCGGCTTGGGGGATGAACAGACTTGAACAGGGTCCTCTCATAACCTTGGCTTTACAGGAGTCTCTGGGTTGTACTTGCAGACTGTCATTGGTTTTGTGAAATGGACAAATGTCTGTTAGACCAATGTGACCCACTTATGCGTGTAACCTAATGAAGCTTTGAGTACAGACCTTTCCTCAGAGGCAAAAGTCCAATGCACTCGCCTATGAAGTCTCTTCTCATTCACCTTTAATATTTTGATGTTAATGGATCATGCTAAAAAGGATTAGCCATTTCAATTTATATTCTGCTGCTTTCTGCATTTAACATTCTTGCTGTAAGTGATGAATTATTGACTATTTAAATGTGACTACAAACAGTCTGAAAGAGAAGGCCTGCTTTACCGTTTGCAATGCTGAACTCATACAGCACAGGTGAAGGTCTTCCTTTCTCTTTTTAGTTATCCATCAGTGGCCTTCCTTCCCAGATTTCACCTACTGTCCCAGTACCCCAGGCTGGTGTACTGTCTGGTGTTTAACAGCCCAAGAAGAGGCCCCTGGGTTAAATATTGTTAAGTATGTGAAATTTAACCTATATTATTGATATTGGGTTCAGACCAAAGTGTCTCAAAGTGGCTTAAAAGGAAGAGTTCATTATAGAATAAAGCACTTTGGCAGAAGACCAAACCCGCATGCCCTTAAAATTGCTCTTAATTCCCCCCTTCATATTTAAATGTATGTAATTACAGAATCGTCCACTGTTCAGAGATCAAGTTCTGTCCTTTGAATATAAGTCAGAAGAGATCTAGGAGCAAGATGGGGTGTCATTACTTGGGTCTTGGAGCACAGTCTCTTGAACAGCTGAAGCAATGCAGTAAGGTTGAGTGTTTTTCTGGGCCTGAAATAGTTTTATAGTGGCACAGAGTGTACTCTATGAAAGCAACGGTGAGTGCAGAGGCTTTGGGAAACTGTTTCTACAGACTGTAGTGAGGTTTCAGATTTCCCCTGGAGAAATGAAGGATTCATCTTTACCTTGCTCCCTGCAAATCTCCTGCAAGTCAACTGTCCTTGGCCACCACAGAGCTTAGAAGTGAATCATGCAGTTCCAAGGTGGAAACAAGGTTTCTACCCTTGAATGTTGGAATTTTTGGGGTGGGAAGGAAATGAAGCTACATAACATTAGTTTCCAGGTTACTCATTCTGGGGAAGAGTAGAACTTCCTGATAAATGTCCAATTCTTACTTGTAGATGGTAATAGTGGAGGAACTTGGAAGTCTTCTCTTGTGTTTATGTATTGTGTCTAATGTGATAGACAGTTTTTGTAACTTTGACAAGGGTAATAGGTCTGTGACATCTTTCTTCTGGAAACGGACAGAGAAGAGGAACAACTTTTCAAGCAATCAGACTGAGAAAGCTCTAAGCTCTTTTCTATCAAGACACTACATTTTGGTTTGGTTTTTTTTTTAGTTCAACTTCCACAATTGCTCTTTAGTCTCTGCACCAGGAGTGACTGACCATATCTGGAGAGCAGCTACCAAGGGGAAACAACAACAACAACAACAACAACAACAACAAAATCACATGTGAAAACTGAAGTGCTTCTCTAAAATAGGCTATAGAAACCCCGACTAAAATAAAAGTGAGAGGCAGGCATGTGTTGGTGGTGCAGGCAAGATTTTACTCTTAAATGTATCCAAACATTTGAAAAGAAAACAATTTTCCCAGAGCAGTTAGAAGAATATGAAACAGGTAGGTATTTGGCGAACTCTAAGCAAACTCAGCCTTGTCTGATCTCTTCTTCACATGTGCGCATGAGAAGCACAAACTCCTGGTTAGAGGAGAAGGTGGCATCAACACAACCATACTCAACCATTAGATGGTTGAGTATGACCTAGCAGCTGGCACTGAGCACGGAACTTCTGGCTCCTCTTTCTGTGACAAATATGATCTGAATCTTCCATCATCTATGCTGACTGTTACAATTATTTTTTTTTTTTTTTTTTTTAATTAAAAGGCACTCCTTTAGTGTTAAGTATTTACTGGTTTGGTATGATATTGCATATCCATGTTTCCTCATGAATTCATATGCCTGGAGTGTTTTGCATATAAATCCACAGGCATGCAATATTACATAGTGCTGTCAATAATAATTATGTAGTTCTGTTCAGGGCCTTTTGTAAAGGAGAACAATACACTTAGAACTTCTCTCATGCACTTGAAAAGCTGACACAGAAAGTTAGAAAATTGTTGACAGAATCTGAAACATTTTTATTCCATCTCTGGCAAGGTTTCTTCTAAGCTAAAGAAATCATCTCCAGTGAATGTGTTTAGTCCCAACTCTAACGAGCAATAGTTAAAAATACAGGTAAGAATAAGCTGCATGAATGCACTTTTTTTTTTCAAGAAGAGGAATTGGATCTTCTGGAAGAAGGACACTATTAATTTCAAGAGACATGCTGACAGAAATGACTCAGTTGTGCAAATTTCCCTTTATTTCTTGGGTGTTTCTGTTTTTGTTTTTGTTTTTTATGCATGTTCTTTTGATATCCAAAGTCTTATTTTAAGAATTTTTACAGCTGTGAGAAAGAAAAAATGACAGACCTTCAAATTGTTTTGGGTCTTTCAGACTATGAAGCATGATTTCTTAGCATATGGCTAGAGAAAAAGGGTCTGGATATGCTCTGAAATATAATTTTCCACAAGCAGTTGCCAATTCTGCAAAAGAATTTCCTGAGCAGAGACTGAAAAGACGCTTCTGATTCCACTCAGGGTGTTCGCTTTAATGGAAATGTCTAACTCGCTGCAGTAAACCTTGAAGTCCCCATGAAAAATTCATGGAGGATAGAAAAAAAAAAAAGCCGAAGGACTTGCGTAGTGCTGCAGGACGAGGCTGGCACTTAGGCTAGGTGACATGAGAAGTCCTGCAGCTCTGCCAGGTGGTGGCCTGGAAATAGCGAGGAGTCCAACTCCCGTCATGCTCTTGAGCACTGCTGAGCTGGGAGCAAAGTACTGCAGAGGAACCCCACCACACCTTGTAATTTAGTTTTCCTCCCTTTCTTTCAGCCTTTCTGTCTGTCTTGGGGAAGTCCAGACAGGTGTAGAACTCTGGCAGGGGATGTGAATATCTTCTTCTCCTTTTGGAAGGAAGACGTACAAAAGCAGTTCCTAGACTCCAACCACACACAGTTCTTGTGCCTGGGAAAGAAAACTGTCTTCCTTCTCTTCTGGACAAAATCTCTGTTCTGGATTCAGTTCTGTCCATTCAGTGTGAACTTAGAGTGAATTGAATTCCATTTATTTGGTGTGAATTCAATTCAGATGATTTCACCCTTGATGTAAGTGAATGGAAGAGAGATCTTTCTAGTGTAGAATATGACAGGCAGTCATTGAATTTAGCTGTTCTTTTCCTTATGAAGAGTGACTATAACTTGTTCTTCTTCTGAGAGATGGAGTATTGAAAACAAACTAATGGTGCTTCAGGCCCACAGGGTAATGGCAGCCAAATGGTAATAAGGCAATAAAATTGCTGGCATAGCAATTTGAGCAGTATGACCCTTGTGATAAGGAATTTGCCTATAAATTATACCTAAATAAAATAAACATAATTGTTAGAGGAAGTATGGAGTGAGATTTAAAAAGAAGTGTAAAGTAAGTAAAATATTCATATTCCATCTTCATTTATGGGCAGCTGTGGGGGCTGTGTAGGGCTTGTTTGACAGCAGCATGGTTGGACAATGACATCCAGAGGCAGAAGGAGAAAGATTTCCTATGTGGTGTTATGGCACACAAGAAGTTAAGAATATCTCATTGGTCCAGTGATTGACATCATCAAATGCACTTACTCTTCCAAAGCTCTTGTCTGTCTCAAGCCTGTTTGGCAGCAGAGCCAAAGGTCAGAGAGAAATTAATCTGCTGTAAATGAAACTAAATAGATTTCAGGGTGTTGTTTGTGACAAGAGTAAGTGGTGGAAGACTTCAGCATACAAAGGGCTGCAATTTAGACCTTGCTGGTGAACTGGGTCATTCATCTTTCCTATGTAGAATGAGGTGAACCTAATCTTCCAACAAAATCAGGATAACAAGCAAGATGGGTGTTTTTAGCAATTTAACCCCAGGGCAGCTACTATCTAAATAACTATGAAAATAAAAAATAGTTAATTGTTGTCATCCTAGATATCTCAGCTCTAACTGAACCTCTGGTAATATATTCTATGTTCTCTAAAATTACTGATGCTTGGGTATCAATTGTATCTGAGGAGTACTCTGAACCAGATCTGGATGAGAAAATAATTCTGATCCTGCTCCCAGATAGGTGATTTTGGGCAAGGAAATGTTTTTGTCAGAGTATTATGGCACCTGGTGCAGGGATCCCTCAACTCCTTGGTGATTGACTGGGGACATATCCTGTTTGATTCAATCCTCCCAGAGTTTTGAGTGCTTTTTATTCACTCTCACCCTCTTCAGTATTTTATTTAGTTCTCTGAAAAGCAATTAAGACACACTGATTTAAGAAAACGTTTTGTGTACAACTTACCTGAATGTGGTCCCAGGTATGTGTGTGTTTCTTTACATGAAAAGAAACCAATCCAGGTTGAGATTTCTAGGTATTAGAAGGTATAAATAATCTCCTTTTGAAGTGAAGTGAAGTAAATGGGTGTACTTGTAGGAGAGCTAGCTTTCTATTGAGAAACGTATAATGATCCCAGCTTCTGAGGTATCTGAACCAAAATATGTGTGTGTGTAAATGAATGTACATCTCAGTGCTTAGATGCTCAAGTGATGGATGCTTTGGGAGAAGATAAAGAGCCAGGAAGGTATGAATAAATGTCTTACCAGTGCCTATCAATAGGCAGTGACTGCTGCTGACATGCTGTGTCTCAGTGGGCAAACTGTAAGGGCTTTAAGTAAAAACAATTATTGAATGTATGATGTCCAAGTCTATTAGTTGTATACTATTATTGACTGACATTAGATTAAAAAGCATGTCCTTATTACTCCCTCCTGTCATTAACTTGCCAGAAAAGGTCAGTCAAGAACTATATTATTACTAAATTGTAGACTCACACATTTGTAGATGAAACAGGAATAAAGCCATGGAGGACTAGAGCCAAACTTTGGTCAGGCCCAGAGCCTAGTTTTGTTCTCACTCCCCATACTCTATGACTAAGCCAACTGCTCCCCATCCAGATACATTGTGGCTTTGTCTATATTCTGTGCTGAAAACAAGCGGATTTGTCTTACTGTAGCTTTCCCCCAAATGCCTCAGGGTACTCTGCACTGTGTGAGGAACCTGGATCTAAGCCTGCATTCGAGTTCCAACCTGCTGTCCATCAATGCAGAGCATGTGCAAGCCCACGGTGTGCTTGATCTAAGAGACAGAAGGAAAAGAGAGGGAATAAAGGCTTTGTGCTCAAAGTGTATATTTATCTGTGTCATGGAGGGACCAGTCAGCTGTGTTCAGCCTGTCTCTTTCTGTTATTTAATGTTTCCTGCAGCCATGGTGGTTGATCCACACCAAATAGTGGAGAAGATGCTGCCAAATCCTTCCTGAAAGAGCCTGACATCTGCTGCTGGAAAGCAGATGGGATCTGTAAGCAACCTGTCCTAAATCAACTCTCTGTCAGTAGACATCAGGAATCAAAGCCTCAAGCCAGAACACTGAGGGGTGGAGAGTGGGCAGGAAAAGAACTGACCATCAACCTTTTTGTTGACCTAATCATCACAAAGGCACACACGTGGTTTCAGTGATAGACCATCCTTGGATCTTCTCTGATTTTAGCAGTAGTTAGTCTGAAATGCCTGAACTTTCGTCCATGAACTCCTTTCTCAGAAACAGTATTGAGCTAAATAGGATGCCACTTTGCAGTGACTTCAGTATTTTGAAAGTCTTGGTGTTTAGTGTCATTGACATAAAATTGCAAGATTGGGGGTGGGTATGACCCCACTTATTCCTTTTCCAGGAATTTCTTAAAATGGTCCTTCAGCTGCTCAAAACTTAACACTAAGATTTCAGAACAAATCAAGCTCAGAGGTGAAAATGGAAATTATTCTTTGTCCACAATGTGGACTTACAGATACAGCAATAGGTTACTGACACAGACAGAGAAACAACTTGAACAAAAATGAAGCTTTGTTTTGATATTTTTTGGTCCCTTTGCTTCCTTCCTTGGACAGAAAGATTTATCACAGTCTTTTGATTCAGAACAAAGCTCCTTACAAACATCATATTTGTGACTTTTCTTTTGGGAATAATGTCATTGTTGTGGCCTTGCACCTTCTTCCCTCTCTTTCCTTATTCCCTAGTAACCTCCTTGAAATCATGTGGGTTAGTGTGTTTTCATTCTTGGACTCTTGCATGCCTAAGGGAATTGACTCATAAATGTCTTGTGTTCACAAAATTGGTGAAATAAAGCCCAAGCTTTTAAGATACAGCTTGGCAGCTTTTAAAAGGGCATAAGTAAAGGCATAAAATATTGGGTGAAGTTTCCAGAGGGATTTGAGAAAGTGATTCCTAAGTGAGCTTAGAGAATTTAAAGAAGATTCTGACATTCATTTTTTGTCTCCCAAAGATACAGAATGATGAGCCATTGCACATACATTTAGACATCTTTAAGTGTACTTCAGAATATATGTTATTCTGTTCCTGCAAGAATGGGGAGCGTGTGCGTGTGACTCCAGAACAGGCTCATCTTTAAAGTAAAACTTGGGAATGTCATGTGTCAGAAGTAAGAGGGAGTTAGGAAAAGAGTTTGACGTTGTAGTGGGAGGGAAGGAAGGAACGAGCTGTTTGCTCTTTGTGGAGGAGTTCAAAGGTTCAAGAACTGTTTAGCCATTTGGAAATATCAGTCCTGTTTTACAGACCAAAATCAGGGAGACATGGTTAATCTATTGACTGAGAGCTGGCCATGCATCCTGAAGGTGAGCTGGAGGACAGCTTTTACAGAGGAACAAATTTCTGTTTCTCAACAGAAATGTAAATGTAAAACCAAAGCAAGAGGGACAAGGTGTGCAGACATTAATGTTTGCCACAGGATCATTCTGACTCCTTTACATCCATCCTACTCTCTGCGCTTCTCTCCAAGATATCCATATCTCTTTTGATCTCAGATCTTCTCTTCCTGGCAACTTTGGAAAAAAGTTAAGTTTTTGAAACTAATCTTAAGGATTTTTATCTCTTTTAAATATCGTATCTCTAGTCTGCTGTGTTTCAGAAGTGTCACACCAAATCCTGAAGCGAAGAGTGAGAACACCAAGCTCTGCATAATGCAGGTGCCCAGGAGAGCAGTAGGCAGGCTGGTTGCTATAACAGCTTGTAGCTGTAGAACATCTTCCATTGCAGAAAAGATCCCAAATCTCTTTATGGACTCAGTTGAGAGAAGGTAAAATGCTCTATGGACAAGTTGGGAAAAGCTGAAAGAGGCAAAGTACTGGGTTTAACTTGGTATCTGGGATAAACAGTCCTGACCTACTAAGTACTCTGTATGCATAGATGAGAAAGGTAGTCAGAGTTCTTCTGCTTATTTCTAGACAGTCTTTCAACATCTGTGAAATAGGGATAGCAATTTCTCTCTTTTCAGTAGCACTGGTGCAGAAGAGGAACCATGCAACATGGTTAGAAAACCCTATGGCTTAGGAAGTTTAGTTCACAGTACTCATCAGCTATTGTGCTTCGGTATAGAAGGCAGTTAGGTGAAGGATGAGATGACAACTGACACCCTGGACTGTGTCTGTGCAACCTATTTTTCTTTTGGAAATTATGGGGAGGTTTGTCCCTATGGCTTTAACAGCCATGACTGAAGTGATCTAATTTGAGAAACATGGATAGGAAATATTGTTGGAGTGGTCAGGCATAAAATCACTGTGAATTTTGTGGTGAGTTTATGACATCCTTAAGATTTCTGAAGACATCAGTGGTACTTTCTATATTCTTATCAGAAGATAATTTCCCTTGCAGTGTGAAACTGCTTTGCATATCAAGACTCATCTTTCCTGGGAACTTTATCAGTTAACTTAAGGAAAAAATAATGGCTAATATCAAAACTGCTGTTGGGGTAATCCTGGGACAGTATTAACTTTGCAGAAGTGTAACATAAGGCTTTTTTATTGAAAAAGGAGGAGTGGTTATATTCTAAATCTTCTTCACCTGCCACCCTAATACTTAATAGGATTCAGACTGAGGCAGTTTATATTGCACTATGATTCCAATATGTAGATTCTTTTTATTTCTGGAGGTTTCTAGGAAAGAATTGGACAAAAATTGTTAAATGCTTTATGTATGCCATGCATTTTGGTAGCTGGTGGGATGAGCTGACCTCACAGGCTCCATTTCATAGTAATTGCTATGAATTGACAGTTCTGTGATTCACCTGAAACTGTTAGGTAGCCAAGAGTGCTGCTCTCAGTTTTCAGAGTTGAACAGAAAATATGGTTTGCATGACTAATATGCTTATCTAGATGTGTTACCTCCTTCAACAAAGCTTACAAATGCATGAACTGATTTTTATTAAATATCAAACATGCTTTCCTGTGTATATATTTTGTTATTAAAATAATGGAGTAGTTTGCCAAACTTTCCAACAGAAGTAATATTTCCTTTTTTTCCCTCCATCTTTATTTCAATGACAAATGGTTAAATTCCTCATTTCTCAACATCTATGAAGATTTCTAGGGGTTGTGGGTTTTTTATGGTTGTTGTTTTGCTTGGTTGGGGTTTTTTATTTTTGATTTTTTTTTTTTTTGGTTTTGGTTTTAGTTTTGGCTTTGTGTTGTTGTTTGTTTTTTTTTTTTCTTTTTTTCTGTTCTTTTTTTTTTTTTTTTTGGCATTTTCAGTAGTAGAAGTTCCCTTTCAGTGTAAGTTGAAATATATGATCTTTGGAAAAAATGAAGCCAGTCCTGTTTTAGAATAGGGTGGTCTCTGAGATGCCTGGTAAATCACTGCACTGCGGAGGAGTATTTAGGTTGACAGGATGAAGCCTGGAACACAGGACTGGGGGGAAATTCTGGCTCATCAGGATGTGTTCCCTACCATTGCAGACAACCACATCACATAATCCCTTTCATAAGTTTATTAAGCCTCATCTTTAAACTAATTGGGTCGTTTGCTCTCACTATCCTTGTTGGAAAGCAGTTCCAGAGCATCGCTCCTCTGATGGTTAGAAACCTTTTCCTAATTCCCAAATCAAATTTATTCATGGTCAATTTATACTTATTTGTCCTTGTGCAACATTGTCCTTTATTTTAAATGCTTCTTTTCTCCTTGATATTTACTGTGGGGATGTAGCTAGCAATCCTATCTATGTAAAGCTTTTTTTCCATTTTGCCAGCCAGATAGGGCAAGCTCTTATTTCTTGCATAATACAGGAATTTGGTAATATCACTCTGACTTACAGGTTTTCTATTCCACATTTGGAATACAGGTGTGGGGAATGGTTCCTCTTCATGCTGAGCTTCCCAACAGCCTTGTTAACGGTGATGGTACCCTTTTCCCTGATTTTTGAACATCCTTCTTGACACATATTTTGTTTTTTACTACTGGAAACAACATTAGGGCAACACACTGAGATTAAGCCACTGTCCTTCCACATGAAGAAAGAGATGTAATCATACCTTAAGCAAACAGTTTAGAACAGGGACACCCCTGGATGTGCATTTCAAAGTATCACAACACATCCTATCACACAAAGACCACTAGATGACCACCATCTTTCCAAGCAGTCTCCAAATTTGTGAAGACCTGCATGAATCTTGAATATTGACCAAAACCAGAACAAACAGTAGCTACAAGCTGCTCTGTCTTTGCCCTTACATTCACAATGTGACACACAGTACAGAACCACGTGAAAGAGGAAAAGACTGGTGTCATGTAGCTCTTCCTGGTATGCAACGTGAGCTGCAAATAAAGCCCTCACAAATGGAGTTCTTCTGGGGACACGAAGTTCCATGAGTTTGCAGGAATCATAGCCAAAGGGGCAGTGATATGGCTGCAGGGCATCTGCTCAAAAACTGTGAAAGTCTTAGACATGGAAATGCAGAGCAGATGAAAGACTTTGTGGATACCTGGCTGTACTCCATGGAGGGCAAAGACAAGAGGTAGAGTAACACAGCCATTAGCTAGTCCAGCATGTCAGCAGGTTGTCACTGAGGAGGGTTTTCAGCAGTTGGACAGACCAGACCATGAGACATCAAATATCGTGTTAACACACCTCAATGTTAAACTGCATGAGCTGTCTATGCTAAATTTTATCTGTTCAGCTCTAAAGCTTGATAAGGCAACATCAAACTGCAACATCCATCTACAAAACATGTCCTCATGATCTTTGGGCATGGAATTCTTACAGCATGCATCCTTGTGAGAAGTAATTCTGAAATCTTCTTGTAGAGAGAGGAGAGGGGAAAAAAGTACTGCATGATTAGAGTCTGAGTTATGTGAAGAAGTGTCTTATGCATGTCAGAGGTTGGGAGGAAGATGTGGGCCTTTGAGAGACATCTAGCACCTTTCCTACTTAATAATAGCTGGATAAGAAGTTTCTGGGTTTGTCTTTTTTGCCCCTCTCCCAAGGTAAGAATTCCTGCTCCCTTAGCTATAAAATAAGGTTCTGCATATTCTGATAAACCTAATCTGTTGCAATTAAATCATATGGTGATCATACCACACATTTCAGTTTAGATGGAGAATTGCTTCAGTTTTACTCGAGGAAATGGCTGAATTAGATTTATTTTGGTGAGGATGCTGATCTGCTAAGATCTGTACAAGAGTGGAACAAAGACAGTCCAGTGAGAGAAGCTAAAGTGCAAGGAATACAAAAATAGTGTGCAATCATATAACTGACATCTTCTATAAAGCATACATATATTAACATAGTTTTGCTATAGAGACAATTTAAATTCTGCTGTTTCCTGGCTTCTAATTTCCATTTAAAAAAATTACCTCAAAATCTTGTATTTTCACTTTTGAAAATGTAAGGACCTTGCAGAGATGTTGTAGTCCTTGTCCAAGAGAGAGTGGGGAACGGGTGAAAGGAGTGTATGTAAAGTTTCTTTATTTTTCTGGGGGTCGGAGAAATATTATTTCGCATTCCTGTGGGTATTGTCCCATTATCATGCAGAATATATTATCATGAGAAATTTGGTTTATCAGCAGAGGTAGATTAGAGAAGAAATTCTGTGATAAATTAGTTCCCTATTGAGCAATGTTGTTTTACAGGAACCAAAATATTTGAGAAATGCTTCAACTCAAAGCTTCTGCCAGCTGTTGTACTTGGATCTTGAATATTTGGGTGTATAAATGGGTTGGTAAGATACTGGGAGCCCTGTATGACACCTCTGTATCTATAACCTCTTGATTAATTTTTTAGACTGCTCCATAAAACCAAATTATAGGTAGTTCTGGAAGTAGGCTCTTATAATGAAAGTTTTTAAGCATTTAAGAATGTCAAGCATTCTTTCATGTGTGTAAGTAGTAGCCAGGCGTCTACTACTTATCCTGGAAAACTTACTCTTTATAAATGATAAGAAAACCCACAAATTAAGCACCCTTAAATCTGTTTACAGAGAAAAAAAAATAAAAATTAAAAAAAAAAAAAAAAAACAAAACAACACAACAACCAAAAAAACCAAAAAAAAAGCAACAAAACAAAAAAACCCACAAACCACCAAAACACAAATAGAAATATTAAAACAGCAAATGGCTGTGGAAACTGAGAGATTCGCTTTCATCAAGTGATTACCGAATATGCAGAGAACACATTTGGACCAGAAATCCCTGAACCACAAGGCTGAAATTTGAGAAGAATGCCCAGAGGAGGCATGATATGCACATCTTCTGCTTATAATCTTTCCAGGGCGCCTGCTTCTGGCCACCACTGGAGTGAGGATATTGAAAAAGGTGGACTTTGTCTGAACTAGTACCATCATCCTTACATAATGTTCTAGTCCACTATTTTGAAGGCAACGCTAGTGGTTCTTTGGGATTTTTAAACTCATTAAACTCTACTCTCCTACTTTCTGACATCAGCAGGGATTCTCCAGTGAGTTTTAGCCTCCCAGAGACGCACAGCAGCTGGCTCACTATATTTAGCTTTCCTGATGGAAAAAAAAAATAGTAAAATGTAGCCACGTCTTTGATGTGTGTCTGCTTTCAGGCATCCACTATCCACTGATTCATTGACTGGTAACAGAGAAGATTTTGGTAGGTCACTGTATTCATGAGGTAGCCTAGAAAGTTTCTTTCATCTGTCTTTTAATGTCTTGGTCAAAATGGCTTCCAACAGTCTCTTTTGAGGAGACTGCTCTACAGTCTGAATACTTCCCCACTGGGAACTGTTTGCTGGTACTGTGTTGGTACAGATATGCCTTTCTGTTCATTTCTGGCCTAGAACTCATCAATCAAATAAAATACCAAGATGTCTTATTAAACTTTTATTAAAAAAAAATAGGAAAATTATAAGTGGGGGGTGTATGTGTGTGTGGGTGTGTGTGTGTGATTGATTCTTAGGTTTTTTCTCTGAAATTAATGTTTACGAGATTTTAAAAAATAATTATACCACTCAGGAAAATTTAGTGGCTGGCTGGCTGCTCAGCTCCATCCAACCCCTTGAAAATTACTGGCATTTGCCCAGCTGACCATGGATGGAATGGTATTTTAATGCAAATTTTATCACAGTCTGTTGACATTCTGATTTCTTTTTACCAAGAAATTCTATGGAAACTGTTTTCTTAAAAAATTAGCTTTTTCTTTGGTTAGACAATGTGTTAAACTTTGGATAGAGTCATTAAAGTTAGAAATAGGGAGAAGGGGGAAAATGGAGGCCCTCTTGGATCAGTATTATCTTTTGTTTATGGTTTCAAGTCACTTAAGTAATAAAAGTTCCATGAAGGACTGATTTGCTCTAATGGCTGGGAGAGACAGTTAGTGATGTTTACTTTTACCTTCTGTAGGGCCATAAACTTCCATCTTATAGCTTGAATTGTCCTAAATGGCATAAGAATTTGTAGTTGTGATTCTCTTCCAGGGTTGCAAGAATTTCGCTCTCCTTATGCCTTTCAGCAGATTAAGGAGACAAAAACCTTACAGGACAGTAAGATGGAACAGTGACAAAGAAAGGTGTTGGAAAATTACTGAGTTAAAAGTTTGCACTAAGCATCCTCTGCCCTTCTATATTGAATTAACTCTTCTGCCTTTTGCCTCCCTGTTTTTTCTCCATCCCTGCCTCCAACACACACAGACATAGACACCCCTCAACGATGTTTCATAGATTATTCCACTATTGCCTTTGAACTTGTATGATCTGGAAAGCCACAGGTTATATGGTCATGCACTACACTCATGGAAATAAATGCCAATAAAAATTAAATTAAATGTATTCCAGACTAACAGGTTGTTTAGACACAAAAGCCACTGAGATTGCGCAGGAGGAACAAACACCAATATTCTGAACAGTTAGGAAGCATTCCTAAAGCTCAGGCTGAGTGTTTTAATGTTGAATTTCCTGTCGTTACCTCCAGATATTGTTCCCTTGTTTCACCCCGAACAACTTTTGTCCAGTCTTTGTGCTTATACCTTCAAGACTTGGAGCCCATTATCATCTATCCCCTTGAGTCATCATTTGCCCAAGTCATATACATTTACTCAATCTTCCCTTGTAAGTCAATCCTCCCAGTCCATTAAGAATTTCTATTACTCATCTCTGAAATTCATCTTTTCTTTTCCATTTTTTTTCCTTCCATGTCTTTCTGAGAACTTTTGGGCAATTAGAGCTGACAGGATCATTTAATATGTGGGTTTTCTATTGACACCAAAGGAAAGAGGTGTCTGATCTGGAAGACATACACACTGTTGTATGTGATACTGTCCACTGTCATCTGAAAATGTCTTTTGACATTACTGCCTTTCAGCTTCATTTGTCCTGTTGAGCGCTTTCCTCTGTGGCTATTCTTTACCTGTATTTTCAGAGCTGAACCATGCAAGGTTCTAGGTATGGCTAATCTTCTCAAGTAGGGATTCAGGTTCTTGACCATGCTATTAAGGGGCTCAGGACCCTCTAGGATCTGTTGCAACTTATTCTCCATTCCTTTTTATGTGTGAAATCTTCTTTGCTGTGCTGTTTAAATTTAGTATCAGAACTTCTGCTTTGCTAGATAGTTCTTCTACAACTGACATTTATCATGCATATTCCTCGTGCCAGCCCTCAGTGTTTTGTGGCCTACACTGTTCATAATCTAACATGAGTTTGGTTTCCAAAGCAAAAAAAATTCTACTATAAGCTGTTTGAAATGTTCGATTGAAACAATTTACTATATACTCAGCATTCACAAATTTTTAAGTTGATCAACAAAAAATGTGATCAAAATATGTCTCTGGTAGTTGATTATTACAGTTTTCCTTCCGTTCTCTTTGTGTCAGGAAATTGTACCTCCTTTACTTCAGCCTGACATGAGCTCTTTTTAAACCCAATGCACTGAAGCTTGTAAATTGCACAGATCTTGTTTTAATTAAATTCACTGTTTCTTTTTCACTTCAAAGATTATATCCTTATACCTCTCGTAAAAATCTGAAGTCTTAGGCTTAAATTCACACAGTTTGTTTTAAACTTGTTACCCATGAACTTTGGCCCACAGTAGTGGATGGGAAAATGCACCTGTATACAAGCGGCAATAGTGTTTTCCCAGGTTGCCATTTTGAGATAATCTACTGGGTTTATAATGTATTTGTGAGTCTGCACAGGCATGTGCCCATGTTCAAGAAAAACAGACTGATAGGTGTTCCTAATTCTAGGTAGGGTCTTGGGAGATTTTGAGTTCAAGTTTGACCTTTACTACAAACTTTTTGTATGGCTTTGGACAGTGATTAAATCTTCATTCAGTGTCTGCTTGCCTTGTTTAGGTTCCTAAGTTACTTATGCATGAGCCAAGCTCTTGAAGGAAGCTTGTACCGTGCAAAGACGGCTCAGCTTAGAGCTTTTTGCCAGAGAGACAGTGGAGACCCTTGCTCTTGGGACAAACCTCTCTTCCTTTGTGTTATAACTGATTGATGGAATCTTTGAGAGGCCCTTTCCATCTCTCTCCTGCCATGCTCCCAGAACACCTCATTTTGCCTCCTTTTCTCGTGCACACACACAGGCTATGCCTCGTGGTTCTCAGCCTTAAGTAGATAGAGGTCTGTTGATTAAGAAGATTACTTCATCTCTGGAATCTTGCAGAACTTGATCCTACTTCATAACATTCTGCCACCTATACTTAAAGAACAAGCCAAATTGAGAAAGAAGGATAAGGAGAAAGAAATAGGTGATAAGAGAAAATACTTATTTGCTCCCAACATCTCTTAGAGGATAGAAGAAGCTATTCAAAGTCAAAACATATGGAAAACAGCATCTGGTTATGGGAGCTTGGATGTTAATTGTTCTGACAGCTGAAATTTGTCTCCAGAAATCTCATGAAGCCAGCTGGTATTGTAGAGTTTTCTCTGGCTCATATTGTGACTCTTACAAGTTTCTGGAGACTTCTAGTCTCAGGGTGATCATCTTGTAGGAGCAGCTGCCGCTTAAAGATTTTCATTTCTATATCAGCTGGAATCAGGAAATACATTCTTTGTGGGTTTGGATTTGCTTTCGTAACATAAAAATCCTAAAGTGGCTTCAGATGCGCTTTCCTGAATTCAAACTCAACAAGACCTTGTGGAACTTAACAGAGAAGTTCTGATGTTGTCCAGTTTACAGTTCTTGCATATGTGGCGTGGAGAAAAACTTAGAAAGTGTGAGTAATAAGGTTGATTTTTAGAGGTATTTTAAGATTCCATTTT
Organism: Phylloscopus whistleri; assembly: GCA_017589585.1. NCBI lineage: Eukaryota > Metazoa > Chordata > Aves > Passeriformes > Phylloscopidae > Phylloscopus > Phylloscopus whistleri. The sequence goes on along the minus strand of JADMLD010001003.1, from coordinate 1,133,474 downwards.
GAATCTAATTTTCTTGAATCAGAAAAATCTGGGCTGGCAAACTTGGTAAGAGCAGTAACTCTACAGAGATAATTACGATAGTTTGTTTCTGAATGGGCTAGGAGTTGTCTAATAATAGATCTTTTCTGCTGTTGTTTTAGTGCCTTTTTCTTTCAACCTTGAGCTGGAAATGCCAGAAATCTATATTGACACTTATGCCCTGTCTGAGAGAATAAAGAATACGAGGTTGTTTAGAGAGCATACAAGTCTGTATTTAGAACAAGCTACTTACATGTTTCTGAGACAAAAGCATAAATAACTAATCATTTGATGATGCTATCAACAAGATGTTTGCTGCATGGCGCTGACATTTTTTAAGGGTGAAAATACCAACTTTTCCTAGGCAAAAGTACAAACACATTTCCCACAGATAGACTTGATGTTATTTTCCAAGAAATGTCTGTTCCTTACCCTTGTGAAAGATAATGAGGAGTAAAAGAAAAAAAAAAAAGAGAGAGAGAAAAAACCCAAAATCAAAACCACTCTATATAGATGCAGAAAAGAAAGTCTTGGACACAGCTGTAAATAGCAGAGCAGTATAATTAGTTTAGAGATGGTTTTGCTTTAGCTTTATTTTGCGAAGATTCAAGACATTCAAAGTGATTGTTGTTTAACAGTAGTATAACCTCTGGAGATTAGTTGAACATTCTTGAAGAAGTCTCTCCAAAAGAAGTGAATCCAAAAATCAAAACAAAATGAAGCAGAGGAAAAGTTTCTGAAAGAGCTAAATGTTTTAGAAAATCCACTGAGTTATTCATATGCTGCTAACAATAGAAAGAACTCAAAAGGCAGGACCCAGAACAGCAGGTACATAGTCTAATTAATGCATGTACTCAAAGGAGGTTTAACCCATAACATTCTGAATTTAAGTGTTACCTTTTCAAGAGCAGGATTATATTCTTCTGACTTTCACCAGTAAATAAAAAGACACAACCCCCTCCCAACTTTTATACATTTTTCTTTATCACCTTACTGCGAACAAGAAATCTTGAAGATTTTGAGCTATTTTTTGTTTCCTGAGGCTGCAATGTAAAGTGGGTAACATGATTATATTGGATTTTCTTTGAAGAAATAGGTAGGTTGAAGTGAGCCAAGATTAGAAATTATCAGGATTTTAACTCAAACTTGATGCAACCTTATGGAGCAGAAGCTGGAATCTGCTTATTCTCGTTCTCACACGTGATCTCCAGAATTTGTTCATGACTTTCTCATCAATGACAGAGTTCTGAAATACTGGGAACACTGTTGCTTGGTCCAGAAAACCACTTGACTATTACTTTCACTTTAATATCTGTCTTTCTTTATTTTAAATCAAAAGAGTGCCCTAATTGTTTAATTAATAGGGCTTGAAGGCATATACCTCTCACAATACGAAGTCCATAGGTATTACACAATAAATGAGAAATTGAAGTGAGTCTGGTCTGTTTAGAAGTAAGTTTTCTACTGTAGCTGAAATCATTAAATATTTCCAGGCCTTATTAGGCACACCAGCACCCTCTGTGGTAGACAACCGTCTTAACTAGTAATCTACATTCTGTTTTCTTTAATGGGGAACCTATTCATTGGCCATTTCTTGTGTGTATGGAAATTAGACACCTGTAGTGGGAAGAAAATGTTGTGCATAGTCAGAATTGCAGAAACTTGAGCAGTGAGTCTTCTGTTGATTTGGCTGGGATGATCAAAATTATCTCAGAAGTTTCAGGATGAAGCTCAAAGCTGAAACATTGGCAGTTATGAGAGAACAGGATTTGGTACGTGGTTTGTCAAATCAATGGTTCATTCTGCACCTTGTTTTGAGTGTATCGGTCAGTGAAAGATCATCCAAAGCAATTTTGCAAGGACCTTTCAAGACCCCAGGAAAAAAAAAAAAAAGCATCTATGTCTGAAATCAGAGCCAGAAACTGTTCCCCCATCCTGGGGAAGAAAGTTTGACAGGTCAAAAGCCTTCCAGTTTTGCAGTGGTATGGAGGCAAGGTATTAGTGGTGTTACTAAAAAATAAACATGAAGCCTTGGGGGTCTGCCAGTGACAATGTACTCTTCTGTGTCAAAGCTCTGCACTTAAGACCCTGTTTGCCTGATCCAGATTAGAGCCCAGATTACTGGCTATCCTGGAATAAATTACTCTTGCTGTAGGATCTTGTCAGAAATGGTATCATAGGGCTGAGAAATTTGGTGAACTATTTCGTTAAAAATTTCTACGAGAAATTCTGACTTTTAAAAACTGATGCTTTCATTAAAAAACTACTTGTTATCAAAAATCAGGACAAAACCATTGTCTGTGTTTTTGAAACACACATACCAACAGATGTTTCAGTCTCTGCTGTTTGCCTGGACAGTGCTAAATATAATTCAACACTGCTTACACTGAGGACTGACTCTGATTTGGACTGTGCATATCAATGTCTCATTTTGAACTATCATAAATTAATTTTAAGTGGGCTAGTATTCTGTAAATATGATTAACTTCTGCATTTGCAGATTTGGCCTCTTAATTTGTTTTTCAGTATTGGTTCATGGGCATATATGAGTGGATCTTTTGTATGCTTTTAACACAGAGAACCCTATCAAGTTATCTATAGCAGGAATATTACAGCATCATAATAGTTAATGGAAAACAGCAAAAGAGGAAAAAGAAAATTAACATTCCACACAGCAGGGCATTTCGGATGTTAATCTGCCTTACAATATAATTGACAGGGAAGCTGATATCTGGGAAGATTTTTATTCCTATCTTTTTCTCTAAATACTAAGTGTTCAGTTGTTGTGCAGCAGGGGAGATGGAGAAAAAGAAAGTTCTAGCCAAGTGAATGTTCTTTACCAGGAAAGACGTTAACTTTTGTCAGAAGGTAGTTAATCACTGAGAGAGAAACAGATGAATAAATTGGATAAAACATTTCCAGTTCCAAAAGTCTTTATTGATTGTGTCTCCCTCAAGAAAATTCAGCTCAATCTCTGAAACCCTCAAGTGATTAAACCTTGGGCAGTCCACTGTAGACAGAGCAAATGAGAATTGTTTCAAAACCAGACATGTTGAGCTAGGATAGTTAAAGTGAAAAAAGATTTCTTTTTCACTTTGAAATCCTAGCTTGGAGACGTAACCTGAGATGTTGATTTTAAGACAAGAGTTTTCTTAAGTATCATGATCTTCCTCTATATAACAGATCTCTGAATTTTGAAGCAATGAACTTGTTTATTTTCAGAGAAGAAGCTCTCTTAAAACACAAACCTAGACTCTGGAAAATAGGGCACAGATCTCTGGTCCACAACAGATGACTTGTATATCTTGGTCTAATTTTTTTCAAAGTTAATTAGGGCACAGAGATCTTGAGACATCACTAAATGAGATACTCAGACCTGTCACCAGTTGAGAGTTTCTATATTTTTTTTCCAGCTATGTGAACTTTTTGCTCTCAAACCAGCTCCTCTAAAGGTCTGTAGCTCTTCTTGAGTTAGAGCATGACCACTAGCCTATGACCCAAGCTATGCAGAATTACTGGTCTCCTCCATTTTCAGTATACAGCATGAGGGTCTTGGAGAGTTCTGTTTGGATTGCAGCTTGCTTTCTGAAAGGCCATAGTGATCCGCTGGAGTAAAGCCCTTGGCTTCTCTGATTTGGGGTTTTAGGGTATGAGGTACACTAAAATGGTAGGGGAAAATGTAGACACTATGAGCTGATCTGTGCTTTTTCTTCAGTTACAGAAGACACTCTTGCTCACTAGTTCATGCGCTGTGCAGAATTCTAACATAACACAACACAGAAAGGCCACTAAGGAAATCCTCACTGTTAACTAATATATTTGTAGCTAAAAGCAAGAAAGTATCTGACTCAAAGAAGAAAAACCAACAAAAAACCTGACAGCCTTGTGGAAGTTTTATCCTTTTCTGGGCAATGATTCTGATTTTAGTTACACTCACATGTATTGGAAGGGCTGTAGTTTGAGAAGTTATCACCTGTCAGGCAAGCTGTGATAACTGGTTGAGTGCATATAGTCACAAAAGTTTGTGAATTAAAAATTGGCTTAGATTACTCGAGCCACCCTTCAGAATGCCTAAGGCTATCCTAACTGTTCTAGATTATTGTGGCTGAGGTAAGCCAAGAGAGGCAATGGATTAGTGTTCAAATCATCAATGTATTTTCGCCACTTTGTTCCAACTCCCCTGCCATGGACAGGTCCACCTTCTGCTAGACCAAGGCACCAAGCCTCATCCAACCTTGCCTTGAACATTACCAGGGATGAGGCACCCACATCCTCTTTGGGCAACCTGTTACAGTGCTTTATCACCTTCACAGTAAAAAATTTCTTCCTAATGTCTGATCCAAATCTATCCTCTTCAATTTTTAAGTCATCTTTCCCCTTGTTCTATCATTTCATGGCCTTGCAAAAAGTCCCTCTCCAGTTCTCTTGCAGCTCCTTAGGTTAGATGTCCCCAGAGCTTTTTCTCCAAGCTGAACAAACTCAACTTTCTCAACTTTTCTTTACAAAAGAGGTGCCCCAGGCCCTCTGATCATCTTTGTGGTCTCCTCTGGACGCTCTCCAACAGTTCCACATCCTTTGTAAGTTTGTGACTCCAGAAAAGAAAGCATTACTACAAGTGGGCTTTCACAAAGGTGAACTAGAGGGGAAAATCACCTCCAATGGACACAATTATTTTGCTGAAGCTCGAGACACAGTTGGCTTTCTGGGCTGTCAGTGTTCATTGCTGACATCAACCACAATTCTTAAGTTCTTCTTGGCAGGGCTTCTCTCAATGTAGTTTATTCCCAGTCTGTATTTGTGCTTGGGTTTGTCCCAAAATGGATAAAGGACTTTGCACTTGGTCTTGTTGAACTTCACAAGACTTGCATGGGACCACTTCTCAAGCCTGTCAAGATCCCTCTGGATGGCATCCCTTCCCTCCAGAATGTCGAATGCTCCACAAACGAAGTTTCTGTTTCAAGGTAAACCGTTGAAGGTGCTCTGAAACCCAGTGTCATGTTGCCAGCAAAGATGTATAACAGTACCAGTTCAAATACCAAATCCTGAGGAACAGGAAAACCACTTGTCATTGTTCTCCACTTGGACTTCAAGCCATTGGCAGCAACCCTTTCAGTGTGATATCCAGCCAAATCCTCTGGCCCATTCCTGAAATCATTTTTTCTCCATTTTAGAGATAAGGATGTTTTGTGAGATAGCATCAAATGCTCTGCACAATTCCGGGTAGTTGGTCTCAGCTGCTTTCCCCTTTTCCAGAAGTGCTACAATCCTGTTGTAGAAGGCCCACGGGTTTGCCAGGCACAATTTGCCATTTGTGAAGCCATGTTGACTGTCACTAAGCACAATCCTTATTTTCCATGTTGCATGTTGTCCAGGAGGCTCTGCTCCATCATCTTATCCAACATGGCCTGTAGTTCCCTGGGTCTTTGTAGTTTCTCTTTTAAAAATAGGGATTTTTTCCTCTTTTCCAATCTGTGTGTACTTTGCTGGTCTCCTAAATATGATGGACAGTGGCTTACCCATTTCACCTGCCCATTCTCTCTGGACCCATGGATTCATCTCATGAGGTTCCAAGGACCTTGCATTTTGAGGTTCCTTAGACGGTCTCAAACCTGATCTTCTGCTAAACTGGGTTGTTGTCCTTTCTCTCAGGTCCTGCCTTTGCCTTCTTCAACTCAGGCTGTGTGGCTGGCTCTAAGTTTTCAGAACTATTCTGTTAAGCTCACAGTTTATCTCCTGACAGTTTTGCCTCCTAGGCTTGTGCAAAATCTTCTGGAAACTTATTATGAAGTTGAAGTTGCCATAACCACAATCATTATCCATCTGTATCTATTTTTTATTATTTACACTATTGAATTCTCTGGAGATAAAATTAAAATAGAGCTTTTGTAATTTCTTTTCCACCTCAAGCTTTTGTTTTTGTTTCCCACCATCTCTTTAACAATCCTGTTTCCCAGGAGACAACTTGATATGTCCTAATGCTTCTAAGACACTGTAGTTCAATAGGTTCAGAGTTAATTGGCATGTGGAAGTTCCCAGATGTTTATGTGCTTGCCCAAAATGCTGTCCACTGGTAGCAAATGAACAGCTGGAAAGACACAATCCAAACACAGCATTTTTTAGCTGATTGACATATGGCTGGAAGGCATGGTGTATTTGAGAAAAATGCAATTGAAATTAGGAACAGTTTGGACTGAGCCTTTCATTATCAATAATTATTCAATTAGAATTTTTGTTCGAATTCCGATATAATTCACAAGCACTGTACTGAGTGAGTCATTACCACCCATAGAAGTGGAGGATAGAAATAATGCATTGCTTAAGAGATATGTTGAGAAATGTTCGTTATACTGCTGAACATGGGTAATACAAAGGGAATGGATGGTGCAAATGTTTTGTAATGGAATGTGAAGCCTTCCACCCAGAAGTCAAGATCAAACAACTGATGGCAAGTGAGCAGTTAAGTTGAGCTACTTACGAGTTTACCATGAAAACCCCTTTTTTCCCAGTGAAAGAAGTGGTTCCGTACACAATCATGAGGTTCAGCAGGGCAAATTGATTGTTCTGAAATTGTGTTCCATCTGGGAAGTCAAAATGAAAAGAAGGATAAAAAAATCATACAAAAACAAAACACTATTTTTCCTAATTTTGTTTTCTCTGCAAAAAATCCCTAACATAGGTGCTTCATATGATATTATGTTGAGACTCAGTTGTTTAGGGTATACTGTATTCAATAGTTTTAACCTGAGTGTCTAGTGTCGTGTTTTCTAAGCAACATTTTCCAGGAAGGAAGAGCCCTTTGGAGGGGTCATATGGAGGCACATTGAAAGAGGTAGCCTAGGAAAAGTAATAACTGAAAGAGGTTTTACAGTTGTCATCCCATTAAACATCACAGTACAAAGTAGAGATCAATTTTGATGTTTCAAGGAGGTGGTAAGGGTGGTGCAAGAAAAAATGTTGCCTTTCATCCTAATGTACAAGGAGATGAAATACAGAAATTCTTGCAGGATGGAATAATAGATACATATTGTTTTATAAGAGGCCTCGTGTTTTTGAAAAAATACTGTTTTAGCTGATGGCTAATGTTGCATATGTGCCTTAGAGAGCAATCTTGTGGAAAGGGAAGACAAAAAATCCCCATGAACTGTCCTTTTCAAGTTCAGGTTTGAGGCCTGCTATGAACATTAATCTCTACTTTATTTCATTTGACCACTGCTGGGATGGAACTTCTTACTGTCTCTAAGCAACCAAGTCTTACTTAAAATAAACAAGATATTATTTTTCATAAAGATATTACTTTTTTACCCAACACTTGTGGGACAGATTGTAATTCCATAATTGTGTGCATGATGTATGAATGAAAAGGGAAAAAGAAACACTTCCATAGAGCATACATTTCTTCTCTGGAAAACAGAAGGGTTTGTTGTTTTTTTTATCTGATCATATCAGAGAGTAGGTTTCTTTTCAATTTCAGAGTCTTTTAGTCCATAACACTATGTTTATTATATCAGTGATAACTGGATGCATTCTGAGTACTGTTTTGGGGAGTTTGGTACTTCTATCACTTTTGACAACAGGTTTGGAGAGAACTTAATGGAGCTTTCTCCCTGGTGAGAACTTGCCTCCACACACAGACACATTGTGGATCTTGGGCACAAAAATTTCCACCTTCAGAGAAGAGCTGTCCTCTGCTTACTCGGCCTGAATTACAGTCATGGTACTGTAAGAGCTGCAGGACATTGTTACCCTGAACTGTCATCATGGCAATCACAATGAGGAGAAAAATATAGCTATCATTATGAGAGCTTTACACAGCATAGTTTATCTCTATAACAGTGTGCTATGATGTGCCTAATTAGACTGTATCAGCTGCTCCATGTCTGCTTCTAAAGGGAGACTTTCTTATTGTGTCTAGTAAACAGAGAGCTCTCAGCCTGTGATTTAGCACTGAAATTAAATTTAAGCATAGTTTCCCATTTGATTATCAGGCTATGGGTGACGTTTAGGGACCCTTTTCAATCCATTACTTCTGCTAGCTGTAAACTCTCTGCCACGATTTCTTCCTGTTCTTTGGTGGATACAGACTAACTGAGAACTCATCTACTTAAAGTTAGAGGGGAACAAATCAAAATAATTCCAAGCATGCAAACTTTTGATGATGTTCAGTCTCCTTTTTTGATTGTCACCTTCTGTGTCTGAATCTCAATTATTGAGACATAATAAATGTGATTGACTTAAATAAACAGAAAGTAACAAGACCTCCAAGATTACCAGAAAGTAATACTGAATAATAAATAATGAAAAAAATGTTCTTTTTCTTCTTTTTCATGCCATACCATAGCTTCATTGTGAGAGAAGTAGGGTGACTTCCACAGAAAAAATCTTTCAGAAAAAAATATGTAAATTTATAGAAAAAATCTCATTTTCTTGTATGTACTAACCTATTAAAACCATCTAAAAGCGTGTATTTCTTTAGTAATATTATCTAAGGAAATAATTTAGAAAAATCAGTGGGCATTTCATTGACAAAATGCTCACAGTGAAAATCGAAGCTGAAAAGAAGTTTACAGTCTACTATTCACTCACCTGTTATGTACTTTAAATATTCTTGGAGAGAGGTAGGGTGGATCAAGATGAGGTTATGGGACTTGATTGTTTCTTTGAAAATCTCTCTGTACTTGTGCTGCTCTTGAAAGATATTTTCAGTTTGAGGGACATGCTGCCTGAACCTTGAAAGATACAATGCCTCCATTTCAGGGATCTGAAGACATTCTGTAGTTATTTCAGAGAAAATGTCTTCTGCATAACAGCACTTTTTTTTTCTTTTTTTTTTTTTGGGGGGGGGGCGTGTGGGGGTTTTCTGGATTTTTGTTTTGTTTTGGGGGTTTTTTTTTGGTTTGGTTTTTTTTGTTTGTTTGGGTGTTTTTTGTTTGTTTGTTTTTTTGTTTTGTTTTGTTGTTTGTTTGTTTGTTTGTTTTGGGGTTTTTTTTGTTTTGTTTGGGTTTTTTTTCACCCGCAGGATCTGGCAGGTTTTCAGTATACTGCAGTAAGTAGAAATAATTTGATCACATCAGACACACAACCGGAGTAAGATATTGTAACATCAACCAGTTTACCAGAAGGGAAGCATAGAGCTGGGGAAAAAAGGCACAGTAGGATTCTACCTTGACAGGCCTTTAGGCTTTGTAGTGGATAAGTTAATCTTAGGAAAAATCAGAGATGTAACCCATTGGTGTATCTTTGAAGTTCAAGTGATCTGTGGGTCAGGGATGTTTTGGAGTAATGGTTTGGGCTTTGGCATGATTGTGTTTATGACTGGAAGCCAATGAGTCCTTGCAACAGCCAGTGCAGGGAGGTGGCTTTTTGGTGTGATGCAAAAAGAGCAATGAGTTTTTGGTGCAGGTCAGGCTAAACAATAGAAATTTTCCTCTGCAGTGGGAAGTTCAAAGTCCTTGTACACCCTTTTTTTAAAGTACTTGGTACTAAAGAAAGGTATGAGACCTTTCAGCATATGACAGCAAAGGGTTTGTTCCCAGTGTTGCTGCTGGAGCAGGAGTGGGATCTCATGCCCCACCTTGCCATCATGTGGAACCTTTGAGATCCCTAATACTGTGCAGCCTTATGTAACTGACACTGAAACATGTATTGAAGGAAAAATAAGCACTCACAAGTATGCTCACTTTCTACCAGGGTTCAGAGGAAGCTATAATAGCTTCATTTCTTGACTCTTACTACTGACACACTAAGGAGAGAATTTTATGATTGATTTACTGGGAATGGGATGATGACAAGAAAGTGGTTTGTTCTATGTCTCAATTTCAGAAGGATCTTCTCTGAAATAGTGCTGTTACCGAGGTTTTTCTTTTTCTTTGCAGGCTGTGCCTTCCTAACGTACTGCGAAAGGGAGTCTGCTCTAAAGGCCCAGAGCGCACTGCATGAACAGAAGACACTGCCGGGGGTGAGTCCAGACTGATAACTTTTTCTTTTAATCCATAATGGGTTACATTTGGTGTGCTCATCTCAGATTTGGAAACATAAAATCTCCGTTTGTTTGGATGATTCACTATTTGCATTGTGCTAATAAGATGAAGATACTACCAACCCACCCAAATGGTTTCCATGCACAAAACTAAAAGCTTGTTGTCCTTATTGGGAGCCAGGAAAACAGTAATCAGCTGGTTATGGACTGGATTCTACCAGTCTTACTCAGCTGAGGAACTGCTTTATGATTCTGACCACTACAATGAAATGTTCAAAGTCCTCACCAGGTGCTTCCTCTCACTACTTTTCTTCTCTGAAGCAAAGTTTGACAGCAAGAAATCAAGAAACAGATCACATTATTGAGTTATCACAGAATGAAAACATATTCCTGATGACAAAGTGGTTTGACTCAGTTACTTTAGTATTCAAGCAGCTGTAGCAGATTGGAAAGGCGGTGAGACAAGGAGAAAAGAGAGAGAGGAAAGACGCACACGAGATAATGAGGAAAATTATTCACATGAGCAAGATCTAAGGTTCAGACAACACAAGCAGAACTAAAAATAGAATCAGCATTATGTGGGGAAGACCTGCCCTGCTGGGATGGGTTTCTAGTTAAGCAGTTACCCAGGGGAGGGAGAGACATTATTTAGATTCAGCCAGAGTACGTGGATTGGGAACAGCCAAGTGCTCCTGTTAGCTGGAATGGGGCTGGTTTTACAATGACCAGGAGCTAGTGATCACATAACTAAGAGCAGGCTTCTGAGATTTCCAGGTTGCATCTAAACTGAGAGGAAATCTATCGAAAAGTCTGTCTTTATTAGCTGGTGTTGAATGATTGATTCCTGTGTAGCTATAACCTACCTTTCCACCAGAACTAAGACACATCCCTTGCTCTGTGTTCTGAGGAAAGTGTTGGTTCTGCTCTGCTTGTTTCCATCATCCTGGGTCTATTTACCTATCTCTAAGCCACCTTGCCAGTATGGAGATGCCCACGCACTTGCTCATCTACATCTATCTTTGCTTAAAAGGCCATACCTTATGCAAATATATACATACTTCATTGCCTAAAAATATTTCTGTCAGCTGACAACTCCCTCTGAATTTTTTTTCTAGAAACTCCTTAGCAGAAGATTAAAAGTAATTTCAGTCTTGTGGGGGGTTAAGTTTTTCTTCCTCCTCCCCCAATATTTTCTTTTTGCTTCTCTCTTTCCTGAAAGATAAAACTGGATTCAGACAAAAAAAAAAAAAAAAAAAAAAAAGAGAGAGAGAGAGAGAGAGAATATGTTGAATAAGAATGTTTCAGGCAACATTTTAACTGAAATTTTCTGAAATATTCATGAAATAAAATATGTATTTGCCAAAACTAGAGATGTGATGAATAGGGTGTTTTGTATTTAAAAAAGACTATTTGAAATTACAGATTTTCCACTGAGACTGTTTGTTCTTCTCATTAGGAGCTAGATTATTCACTTGCACATGGAACCCTATTATCTCTATGGTTTAAAATCTCATCCTGAAATTGTATGATGATAGTATCTTCAAGAACACAGTGGGTCAGTGAGATTGAGGACTCAGGTGTTGGAGAGCAAGGGCAAGTGATGATTTAGGATTTTATTTTTTTCCTAAGTTCTTTATATGTTAACTGTTCTGAATCTCAATCTTTGTGTTAGATACTTCAAATCATAAAACTCTTAAAGTCAGAACTCTTTTCTTGGACAGTGGTAAAATTCAACCAGCTTTTGATTTAGGATCAAGACTTCCTTCAAAGGCTGCACTGACTGATTCTAGACTACAGGGAAACAATTTCTTCCATGGTTTGTGTAATTTCTGTTACATATACTCCATACTGGCCACACTGCCTCTAGAAGGTTTTTGTTTGTTAATTTGTTTGTTTCCTTGTACACTTTCAGGAAACACATCAGGATCTCATTGAATTGTGAACAGTGAATCCTCTATCTAGAAGAGCAACCAGGTTTCTTAGAGTTCTGAGCACTGATTTTCCTATCCCTTTCATTTCCAGTTCTATTTGTCTCAGAATAAAGGTTTACTTTCCACCAGCAAACCCTCTTCATGCAGCTTTCTGCCAAGTTTCTGAACTCATCCTCTGAATGATGTCACTGTAGTTTATTTAAGGAAACCAGTCTTGTCTCTTGATAAAGTATCATGCCTGGATACTGTTTTATGGTTCCTATATGAGTAGCAGAGAATTATTTATGACTTACCTGACTGTTTTTGATAACATGCACCAAAAATATCAACCATAGTTCATCACCATAAAATAAGAGGCACTTTTCAGGTCAGGGGTCTAAGTCCTTATTCACATAAGTTCATAAATGAGACATATATAACATCGTCTCTTGACACTCCACTGTCTGTGACACAAACAGCATGACTGAGGAGGCATCAAAACAATTAACTGACATAATATGGAAAAAAATAAATAGTGCTAGATTAAGCCATTCTTTCCCATTCCCCAGTAAACTGCACACTTTCTCGCTCTTGCAGCATTGCTGTTTGTATTCTTTGTATTATAAAACACAGAACTGAGCAATTTTTAATAATATGCACATGAATGGTAATGCATGGAAATGGTGAAGCAGGAGGAGGTTTTGTCCAGATTTAGATGCCTTGCCTCTCAGCTATGTATCAGTTTGTTTTTAGTGGAGTGGCTACATGCACATATTTTACAGTAATTACTTTCTGGATGTGCTTTGTAAGATGACAGAAATATGTTTCACATATTTCTATGTTATATGTAGGACATAAACTCATCTTGTGGAATAATCAAAAGACTTCCAAGCAGGTATGTGTTGATTAATAAAGTCTTTATGGCACTTTGTTTTTGGGTGGGAAGGAATCATGATAGATATTTTGAAGCAACTAGAATGGAATGTAAAACACAAAACTATCAGTTGCATCTTCCTCATCTGAATGAGTAAATTAGGTTCTTTTGGAGAGTTTGAAATTGTTTTGCCTACAATGGAAGGTTAATATAACACAGTGTGTACGTATGTGTAAAGAACACTTTGTGATTGTTGGACAATTCAAATTCTAGTGTTTACTTGTGATTGTTTATTTTACATATAATAGAGTGGCTGGATGATGAAGTATATTAGTTCTTTAATAATTTATAGAAATGCTTTGATGTTGCAGTAATTACATTAAAGGTCACATATCAAAGGTAATTTGGTTGAGCAGCTGTGATGGTTTCTCAGAAGCAATCAATATTGCTGTCCATGGCGCTGATTTCACCAAGGGGACTGCCAGATTAAAGCAGGCTTATTACCAGACAGACAGACACGGGGGAAATCAAGAACAGATTGGAGAGATGCACTATTCTTTTTCTTCACCTATAATTAACACTGTTCACCATAATCGGTGCTAATCCTTCATAGTGGGAAACCACCTTTTTTAAAAAAAATCTCACATTATAAAAAGCGAATTAAGGCAAGGGAGAGTAATTTGGGGAGCAGGAGTGAGAAATTAGAGAAAGTAAAAGTTGACTCACCCCTGGGATTTCTGATGCTGATATATCCCACAATGATAAAAAGCAATATCAAAACCACAGGCCATGGTCCTGAGGAAAGCAAGGCAGGGGGATGGGGGGGGGGGGGTGGTGAAGTGATCTAGACAATGACAGTGCAACGTATGGGAGAATTATCTGCCTGCAGATTTTGTATAATGTTATCTATTTGCCCCACAAAGCTCCACAGGATATGAAATCAGGGAAATAAAATTATGTTTTAAGTGTAGTCATTTTGATTACAAATTATAGTGAAGCGAACTTTTTCTCCCCTTTCTTTTTTCTTTCTCAAGTGAATGGCAGAGGATAATGCTGAGAAATGTAATTACGCTATCAAGATCTACTTTTATTTATAGCACAAATAAACTGAGCTCTTGTATGATAAGCACAGCAGCATTTTTCTTCCCCTAGTTCTTTGTGGCTCTCTCAGGCAATGGGAGAGAACAGTCCATGTATACTTGGTTGGAGGCACTGTCTCTTTGCATAATGTTAAAACCTTTCTGTAAGACTTGCAAAGAACAACTACGAAATTAAGTATGTACGAAACTGTTAACCTCAGCAATATGCAGGGCTTGTTCAGTCTGGGAAATAAGCTGGGCTTTCTTACTGTATCTCTTCCTGTTGAAAGAGACAGTGGTGCTACTGGTATTCTAAATTTCTCAGTGTGTAACATAATTAGTTTTCTCCCTAACTGTTCTGATATTCTTTGTCTCTTCTTGCCATCTAGAAAAAATGCATTCTGTTTTATTCATCATATGCAAAAATATGCATCTTTAACATTAGAAGACAGGTGAGTTCATAAAACTCATATTAAACCAATTTTTTAAAGAAACAAAAAAAGACCATCTAATTACAGTTGCCCGCAGTTTGGGGTTGTTTTCTTGTTTTTTGTTTTGTGGGTTTTTTTTTGTTTTGTTTTGTTTTTGTTTTGTTGGGTTTTGTTTGTTTGTTTTAATAAAAAAGGTTTTTTCCAATATTACTGGAATTTTTATGTACATGTGAGGAAGGACACCTGAGTATAGGACATAGGAGGGACAGTACCTTGCAAGGTCTGGCCTTTCTTAAATCCATGTAAAAAGGTTTAAATGAGATATAAGTATCATGTGGACTTCAGAATAAAGCATGGATTTCACTGTTTAAGCAGACCTTGAAATTTTACTGTCTTTTTTTTTTTTTTTAATGTTTCAAAGCTTTTTTCCAAAAGCTTGTTAGAAAACCGTTAAACCATGTATCACCCTGCATGCTGTGTTGTGCCAAAAATGGTATTATATTCCCACAACTTCCCATTTCAAAAGTTTTTTTCTACTGATGTAAATTGCAATTTGGTCAGCATTGGTAAGCTGGATGGGTTCCATTGATTAAAGTAGCCTGCTGAACACACAGCCTGCTCACCATGCCCTTTAGATTTTGAAAGAAAACACATTTAATTGTTCCCTTGGGAGAAACATGTCTGTTTTCTGAAGTTAAAAATGAAGATGAAAAGGAATAAAACCAGATTTGAGGTAAGAGACTTGGAAAAAAAAACCAAAAACAAAAAAACCACCACACTCTTTGAGAAATTCTCCAGAAATTCTCCCTTTAAGATCTTTGGATGTCAATGTCATGCTTAAAATCGTATTCATTTTTTTAAACCTTGTTTCCTCCTTCTGAGTGACCAGCCAGTAAAAGTACTTTTGGATCTTGGTTTGGATGAAGCAAGACAGAGGAGAGGAAGCTATATGCACTTTCTATTTGCTAAAAACCCCTGTAGTTTGACAGTGCTGTTCTGTTCACCAGATGAGATGAAACACCTGGGTCCTATCTGCTTGGTAAACATTAAAGTTCCATTTCACTAGTTAAAGATTGGCTTCTGTATCCCTATCAGGCAGCCTCTAGAATACAAAGTAAACTCTCTCTCTGCTACCCAGTCCAAAGAGCTTTGCAGAGAAAGAACACAGTGCCAGCATCCTGACAGAACCAGTGTGTTGGATGCACACTGTTATCTCAGCTGAGACTGGTGAACTCATCACCTTTGTGGTGCTTAACCACACTCAGCCTGAGATGCAAAAATGGGAAAAAAGCTTCCCAGTCGTGCCTGAGATTTGGTGGAAATTGAAAAACGATGTGCAAAAAAAGTAAATTATAAAGGCAGCACTGTCTTTTCTTTTTAATTTGACGCCTTTTGGATCTCAGAGGATGATTTCCAAGTTATTCAACAAAAGCTTTTGCTGGACCTTCATTCGCTTTATGTGTTATTCAATGACAACTTTTCTCTCTGACGTGTCTGCCATAGGAGGATCAATCTAATTTTATGTACAACTGTAAAGATGAATGATAAGTAGAAAGGATTCAGGCAAGTACAAGCTGAATAAATTATAAAGGGCAAATGATGACAGGACTGGGGGTCCCAAGAGACAGTGATATGATAACAGAAGCTAAAGACGAATTTATGATGGATGTAGTTAGCATGTACTGAGGCTGTTAATTCTTCAGGGTAGTTTTACAACTTCTTGTGATTGGAGCAATCAAAGTATTTCATTTTAAAGAGATGCTGTATATTTTCACTTGTCTGTTCTGCATATTTGTATGTATGTCCTCATTTACATGCATAGCAGTAAACTCCCATAGGCTAGTCAAGCTTACCTCCCATCAAAGGACCCCTATTCTCCAAACCATAATGCCACTGTTTATGCATAAATAAATAGATAATGTGTAACGATTTGAGGGCAAAGCTGGATATCAGGGAAAAAAAAAAGTTTCCATTTTCATAGAACAGAGCAATAAAATTATTTTAGACCCTGCAAGTAGCTGAGCACCTCCAGCTACCTTCAAAGCTAAGCCTAGGGACTGAGCTAGCTCACAGATCCCTGATGAAAAATTATGTATAACAAGTTTCAGGTAGGTCAAATTTTGGGCTTAAGCTACTTTAAGAGCAGCTGATGCAGCATCATAAAGTTAGAAGCAAATCTGATCTCAGAGCAGTTCTTGATTGCATTTCATTCATACTCTTATTTCCAACTCTTGTTCCTTATTATTAAGGATATTTGCATGAAAATGATCTTTTTTCCTTCCTCTGAAGGGTTGTCTCTTGTCTGTGAGTAATGCTTACTCTGGCCTACATTTGTGAATACCATGGGCTGGATTCTGACTTCATTTACAAAGTGTAAATCAGCAATGATCTGATTGAGGTCAAGGGATTTATATGGCGTAGGAAAGAGCAGACTCAGCTATATTTGTCACTGCTGAAATGATGTCATGGTGAAAAGTACCGTAGCTCTAAATGGGGAAACATATTTTTACCAAGAATCTTTGCATGCGAATACATGATCTCACAAAACACTGAGCATCCCTGACACCTGCTGGGCCCTTCAATAGCTCCCACAGCCCTTTTGGTAGAGAGAGGTCCCAGCCCCAAACTGTAAGAATTAAAGATGGTTGGTGTCTTGGTGTTTCAACAGTGTTAACTATTAGATACTAATGAACCCTAAGCATTTGGACTGCCAGTTGCTAACCCTACTGATTCAGCAATGATAGCACACACCCAGAAATAGATTGAAAGCAGTAAACTTTCATTCCTCATCCCACGTTCCTAGTCACAGAAAGACAGAGGAAGAGAACAGGCACCCTTTACCTTTTCATTTTTTCAGTCATAGGGGTGATAGTGTGTGACTCCTGTGCCCAGGAGTCATTGTTCATAGGTTAACCTTTCCATAAACACCCACTTCCCATATTTGCACTACAGTGTCTGTGCTGGTTGTGATCTCCAAACCTACTGAAGTTTCCAGTAAAGCACTTAGTAGAAGATTCTGTAAAATTATGTGATTTGGATTTCTCCCTGGGGTGGCGTGCCCACCTATATTATAGCTTTACCAGCTGTACTACACATAACCTACCCTGGTGTGAGCTGTCTGCCTGATGTTTTTCATGCAGGTACACATCCCTTAAAATCCTTCAGACACTCAGTGACAATAAAATAATTTTATTTTTTTTAAATACCAAAGTTGAAGACCATGCACAAGGATCAGATGTGTATGTCTGCCACCGAAATCATTATCTTTAAAACACACAGACCTGAGTCTTGATCTAATTTAATTTAAATAGTCTATATAATAGCAATGAAAACATGGACTTGAATGCTGTGGAGTAACTGCATTCCATGACTGTAACCCTGGTGGACAGCTCTAGAGTAAGGACTTGAATCTTGCCTGAAATATTATTTCTGGTAGCACTACTTATGCCATGTAGTTTAAGAACATCTATGCTTGTTGAAAACGTTTCAGTTGCAGAGTAGACAGCCTGCCAGCCTTACCATGTGAAATCCATTCACTGGCTGCAGATCCTTTAAAAAAAAGCTGTGTTTCCTGCAACAATAATCTAAGAGCATGATTCCTCTGCATTAAATCTAAAACTGTTCCTTAAGATAAGGACACCTTTTGAAGAATTATCTGAGCTTTTGGGAGCGGCAGAAACTGTCCCATCTCTCCACTTACAGATACCTTCTGATAGGACTTGACATGATGTAACCCATTTAGCTCCCGTGTTTCCCTTCTGCTGTGCTCTGTCTCTGGCAGAGAGAAAGTGGTGGGGAGTGACTGACCATGAGACTGCACTAACAGTTGAGGCAAGCAGGTATCTGAAGTGATTTTGCTCTGTTGAGTAGCTGCAGTGAGAGACTTACAGTGGCATTGCATGTATGAGCTGCTGCACTTGGCAGGTTCCCAGCAATGTCAAATCTCTCTGATTAGTTTCTGTAAGTGCAAGGACAAAATTAAGCCTAACCTATTTTTCAAAGAAGAAATGCTCATTTCCCATTTTTCTTTTAACGGGAACTTCTTATATCTTGTGTCCCATACATTTTTCTCCTCCTCTTCCCACCATGTCACTCCTTTAAAAAAAAAATTGTTAAAATACAATTTCTTGTAAAAATATGTTCTTCCAAATTTCTTTGATTTCTGTAACGTATTTTGACCTTGATATACATTCGTTTTCAGCACCAAATCAATACTATGGTGCTAGGATGAAGTTGTTCTCTTACTTTCCCCTTAGGTATGGTAAACTAGTATCCTAAAATCCTCTGAGACTTTCTGGTGCATATTTTCTTTGACATGTTGCAAAAAATGAAGTGTTTTGATCACTGGCTTTGTAGGCAGATTTTGGCAGAGCAAGTTTTGTCCAGCTATAACTAATCCATTCCGAGCTCAGGTTGTTCCTTCAAACA
The DNA here is from genome assembly GCA_017589585.1 of Phylloscopus whistleri. Taxonomy (NCBI): domain Eukaryota; kingdom Metazoa; phylum Chordata; class Aves; order Passeriformes; family Phylloscopidae; genus Phylloscopus; species Phylloscopus whistleri. Next base: position 1,114,758 of record JADMLD010001003.1, on the reverse strand, counting down.
GATGGAGAAAATTTATTTTTCTCTTGTTCTTAGAATGGCTTAGTAATTTCTATGCCACTATATTGACTTTGCACGGTAAATATGTAACTGATAAGACATGCTGGAGTGAGTTTCTGATTCCATTTACAGCTTTGATCAGTGGAAGAGCACTTTGTTTTCAAGGTGGTAAAACTGAAATCAGTTTTTCTTGGTATTTTTATTTATGGCCAGCTTACTGTCAAGATCTTCCTTGGTAAACATCTGAGATGTTGCTTCTGTCTTTTAGGTTATTTTGTAGTGTCCTTTCTCAATGAAGTCAGGCTAATGTCTGCTGCCTGGCCAAGCATTATTTTCTCCTATTCTCCTACATCCCATCTCATCCTGCATGTCTGTCCTTGACATCTCTTATCTCCTTTGTAGATTTTCTGGAAACATTACCCTGTGTTCCCGTAATGCCTGCTTGGTGAAATGAGTTGAGATTACAGCTGCTGAGGAACACCGTGCTTCCCAACTACTGCTGCCTGGGAGAGCACGTATTTTCTCTAGACAAAGGGAGAGACTCAGCTTACCGAACTTTTCCACGTTTTGTGATGCCTCATGTGTATGGATTGCAGAGTTGGCTTGTCCTAAACTTGATGTCTCTTGAAATTATGAGGCTTAGTGTGTAGGAGATTTTCAGCATATATTCACATTGCCCAAGAGAAACAAGGCAGTCAGGAGAGGGTTGCACATGCTGTGTCCTCTTGTCTGTTCTTCCTCAGAGCAACTGGGGAGTGACTGGGGATTGATTTCTGTGTCTGTGTTTATCCTGCACAGGGGAAGGGAGTGGCATGTACAGGGGGTGAACCTTTCAAACCCTTCAGGGTACCTGTTTTGTTGGCAGCAGCCTGCTACTCTCACCTTGTTTTTTCTACCACTGCACCTTCACATTACTTGATATGACTCACACTTTCACCTGGGAGAAGAGAGGCTGAGACGCTCCTGAGGAAGTTGGGCATGTGTTGCTAGCATTCAACAAGCACAGAGCTTCTGAGGGGAGTCTGAGAATATGGGCTCCCATATTTGAGGGCTTTTTATGTTTTGGGGTTTTTTTGTTGTTGTTTTGGGGGGTTTTGGTTTTGTTTTGTTTTGGTTTTTTTTAAGGCTACAGTACAGGCACTACAAATGTGGATACATTACAAAGGGACAGAAGTGACATCCTTCAAAGACAGTGTCTCATGTCCCAGTGGAGGTCCCAAATTCATGAATATTGCTATGTGTTCCTCTTTCATTTTTTAGTGAGTTAAGCCTTAAACCTTTTCTACCAGCACTCTGAACCCCACCTGCCACAGCACAATGATAATGTTTTTAAAGTGAGCCTGTCCAAACTAATTTCATTGTCCTTGTTGAATGAAGTGCAACAATTAAGCAGACAACACAAATGGGTCCAGATAAATCAAGTATTTACAATTATTTCAGTTTGGATAATCTAATGTGATATTCATTGTGCAACTAAGAATTATGTTTCTCAGTGAGGAGGGGCTGTCATTCAGTACTCTTGTTGGCTGGATGTAAAGTCAGAGTAACTCCATGCACTCTTGTAGAGTTTAAGCTTCTTTACATCAGTGCAGCTCAAATGAGAATCATGTCCTCTTTCTTTAGATGTCCTATAAAGCTGAGTCCCTTCAGCTGTGCTTGCACTTTAGAGATACAGCCAAAGGAGCTGGAAGGTCATTTTCTTTTTCTTTCTCTCTCTCTCTTTTTTTTTTTTTTTTTTTTTTTTTTTTTTTTTTTTTTTTCCTGTGCCAGGGCTGTGCTGTTGAACTTGCTCACTTTAGGGCATCCAGCTTTGTCTGGGTACCTCTTCACTCTCCAGCACTGGAACACTGACTGACAACTTGAGTTACCCTCCAGATCTGGCATTGCTGCTGACTTTCTGAATATCACTGCAATCAGATCTCCTCATTACGAGTGCCTCACTTTCTTGGTATTAACATCTCGTGGCTGTGCCCTGCCTTTCCACCAATTCCAGCTGAAAATTCATAGCAATCCTGGTTGAAAGGCAAGGGATTTTTACCAGCATATCAAGGTTAAAGGCAAATTGCTGCTTCTTTCTGCTTCCCCCCCACGCCCCCGCCCCCGTCTGCTCAAGCACAGCACACTGTGTTGCTGGGCAATTTGCACCAACTTAATCACATTTGGGCCCAGTGGTTTTTTTCCTGCAGACCCTGGAGTGTGCAATGCTTAGGCCTTGGTTATTAGTTTACACAATATATGAAGCCCATTAGAAGAGGATAATCAGGGCTTGGAGAAGGCCACCTCACTCGTTATCTGAGGAGGTTATGTTAAGCCTCTGTAGTTATTAATCATACTTTCCCATGCAGATAGCTGAAGATTAAGAGTCACATTTATCCTCTTTGCTCCTCATTCTTACGCACTGATGTGCAAACGCTCTTTATAATCGTTGTTATTATGGTTATTCATAGCCCATCCAGTCAGCCAGGACTGCTCCTGAGATGTCACTTGAAGTCTTGCACCTCTCCGTGGTGGCCTGATGATACAGATCAGAGCCACTGGAGGTCTCTCCAGTTGAAACTCGGAAAACATCCTTGAGAGTCCTAGAAAGTCTCTGCTAGCTGTTATTGAATTGCAGTATCTTGTCCAGAGGCCAAGAGAATTCTGAACAGAAGCCGACACCATTATAAGAGCCAAGTTTAACAGCAACGCTCTTGATTTCTCTTGTCTTGCTTTTTAATACCAGCTCTAACCTTGAACTTTGACTAAGATGATATGCTGTCTTGTGGCTTTTTGAAACCTAGCCTAATGCCCTTTTAATCGAAGTGAATGATCCTTTTTCCTTACTTCATTTTTAAAGCACTTAAGTCAACTCGGATAAAATCGGAACTGTACCAAGTGGATTCAATATCGTTAAAAAAAAGGGGGGGGGGGGATTAAAAATGAAAGCATTTACTCCATCACAGATTTTTTTTCCCCCTCGTAATATGTTTAGGTTTTCATCACTGTCTTTTTGATATCTTGTGTACACATGCATACACACTCACATAACACACACAAAACAACTCCCCAGAGAAACTTGTTTAAAACCCAAGTAGTTGAAGCACTTTCTCCAATGGTTCTAGTCATGGAGCCTTTGGTTCAATAAAATTAAAGTTAAAACAACAGTTAACAACTAACACCATTCAACATTTAAAGCCTACACAACCATCCAGTCACAGATCACATCAGTGTGCAACTAATCCCAACTGCTCACACACCTATTCCTTTCCTTTGGGGCCACTACCAGCTTTACAGAAGCTGTCCTCCACTTTTTCTCTTGTTCCCCTTAAAGAAAAGCATTTTTTGGTGAGTGCTGAAAACAGTAGCCATGTCAATGACACACAAAAATCCAAAACCATGGAGACCACAGTATCTATCACACAAATTTAAAATCATCCATTCACCCAGTTTAAAACTTGGATTTACTCTTTGAACTTGGAGTGAGTTACCATATATGTAAGTTTTTCCATCCTAAAATTGTTTCTCAGCCTGTGAGGAAAGGCTAATTTCCAGAATGAGCACTTCATAACATTTCTCTCCTTTGACTGAAACAAATAAAACTCCAAACTCGGATTTCTTCTTAAGAAGTCTATCTCATCCCCAAATGCTGTGCTTATATACAAATTCTGCATATCTAAAGAAAATCAGTACTGCTGTATTGACAGAGAGGTCCACTAGACTCTATCATCTCATCATCCAGCTTCTCCTTTTTTCCCTTTTCTTTTCTTCTTTTGTATTTTTGTCTTCACCTAGGCAGAGTTGATAGCGTATATCCCTTGATAATGCATAAGACCTGTGCTAGGGCATTATGGTATTTTTTCGGTTGGTTGGTTGGTTTAGGATTGATGAAGGGGCTTGTTTGTTTGTGGAGTGGGGTTTTTTTAATGAAAGTATTTTCTCTAGAAAATGTCAATTTGAGACCTTTTCATTTGGGAGATCATAGTGGATTTGATCATGCATTTATGTGAAGACTGAATTTTGGATCTGATAGAAAAATCTTGCTCAAATGAAAAGGCCAGTGTCCTAGGGTGACACTTTTTGACACTTTTCTCCTAAACCAGGACAGCCAGAAAAGCAGAAATCAACCCAGACAGGCAGGCATGACATTTGCTTGACATACGTAACTTCCCTGATACAAATCCCTGCATTACTTAATTCAAACTAAAAAGTGAACAGACACTGGCTTTTCTCTGCCCTCCCCAGCTAAATTTCCTATTCACCTGATCCTTGGCTATTTGAAGATATTTGCACACATGCTTCCTTTATTTTCTCTTCCTCTCCTTCCATTTTTATAGAAATTGCTACATAATTTTCTGGAAATGCTAAGGACTTTTTTGAGTGGATGAATATTTTGGTGTGGTTCGCTGAGGCAGAATACCAGACCTGGATGATTTTAAGATGAATGTATAGGTTTTTGACATGCAATGATGAGAGGGGACCAGGCACTCAGATGGAGTTTTCTGCACATGACCTCAGGTTTCATTAAGGTGCCGGCAGCTCCTGAATTGTCTCTGTACAAACTGGTCTCCTTTGTCCTCCCTGAGGTGGGAAAGTGAGGCTGTGAGAAAATGAAGCGAGAAAATACCTAAGATAAAGAGCAGTTTTGAGGGCTGAACTAGAACCAGGATTTCCAAACTCTAGATTCAGTACTTGCCTACGTAACAGAAGTCAAGGAACACCACTATTGCTTTGATATCCTAACAACGAAATAGAGTTAATTAACCTTCCCCCTAGTGTTATCTCTTTGATTGGTAGACATTTAGAGTCATCCAGAAATGTATTTTTCCTTTCATATGCATCTGTGTTTGTGTACAGTGCTTAGCAGTGACAACTCCTGCTTTTGACTACAGTGTCCTAGACACTCCTGTGATGCTGACAAAGGATGATAACTGTTGGGAGGGAAAAGCTTTCTTCCAATACAAGTTGATGGCTCAGGATGATTCTTGCCTTTCAGAAGTGGGTTGCCTCTCTTCTCTTTCTCATGATTGACCTGAAAATAAATAAGGAAAGAGTGACATTCTTACTAGTGTCTTATTTTTATATTTTTTTAAGAAAGGAGAATTTCTCTTAGACTCATGCTGTACTCATCCATACTGTATTTGACATCTGTAATAAAATTTGCGTCAGATACACCTGTCGATAAAAAGAGGCATCCTACAAACAGCCCTGTTCTTGCATTAGGGTCATGTCAAGAATCATAGAGACTATTGTCACTGCAGTGAACCTCTGCATTGCATTAAGTATTCCTCACTTCTCTCCTCTCTGCTTCTCTCCAAGACATAATACAAGATGCCTATCAAGTTCCACCACGTCTCACCAAAGGGTACAGAAAGAGGAGATGGCTAGCAGGGTGTAAAACTCCTCCAAGTTGCTCCAGCATCAATGAGCACAGGCTAAAATGGAACACCCCTTGTCTTCCTTGATCATATGTCTCCTCTCCACTTTTGTGGATGAGAATTGCAGGGAAAAAAGGGATTTTGTCTAGGGGAATTTCAGTTCTTCTTGTTATTTTTAAGCACAAGGTGTATGTTGGAGTTGTTTTTGTGAATGAGCAGCGTCCTGTGGATAAGGGAATCACACATTGGCATATGAAAGAGATGGTCCTAGGTAACTTCCTTTCAATGTTTTTCAGGTGCACAAACATCAAACACTTGTATGTAAAAAATGTTCTACCTGCTTTGTCTTAGCAATGAGATTTCCTGCTACATCTCTACACTGTCCACCAACAGCAGAAAAATGCATGTGCTATCAGAGACCTGCACCCACCTCTGACCTGTTCACATCCAGAGATGGCCCTTGGTCTTAACTTCCTCATACATCTTGCCCTAATAGTTCTGGATCATCACCCACAGCAGTGTGGTGGCTCAGGACACCTCTGTATAATCATCTTTTTGTTTATCAGCACATTTGTAGTGGTCAAGAATACTTTCAACACTGAGCCTCAGTCAAACCTCTTCCAATTCTGGTGAGACAACGGGAAACATGGAGAAGGGGAGATGATTTCCTGTCACTCATACCTCATAAAAGGCTTAGAAGATGGGTCATGTAGATAAAGGAATTATTTGCTCTGAATTTAATGCCTGAAGTTGCTCTGATGTGCATCACCGGACCTTTTCTCTCCCTGAATAATATTTTGTGGGGTAGACTGTGAAATCTAATCCCCCCCAGAAGTGCAACACCCGGCTTTCCTCTGCACAAAACCACTTTCACTTGACCAATACATCAATAATTCAGTGTCACCTGCTTTGGCACCACACACCTGCACTTTCCCTCCCTTCCTGTCTCTCCTTTCCCTTCTTTTTCCAAAGCCTAGTGACATCCTTTGCTATATTTTAGGTGCTAGCATAGATCAAAGTCCTCTCAGGATCAAACAACGTGCTGCATACAATCCTTACGGTAACAAACAAGGTCTTTCACTGACAGAAACACGTTTCTGTGCTGAATTTTCAGCAGCCTATCAGACTTGATTCAAGGGTAGCTTTTGATTTCACAAGGAAATCTCTCCTGCCCTTCCCCCAATTCTTCAGATGGAGGGGGAGGGGGTAAAAACCCACTCAGTTTGCCTGCAAGAAAAGGGAGAAGAGCCTTCTTGAAACTTTGGGGAGAGACTTAATATTCTCATGCTGTATGCTTTATTTGTTGTATCAAGAAGCAGACAGAGAGACCTCTGAAGAAGGATGAATGTATCTAATGTAAAAAGCAAGAAAGAGAGAGGACTGAGACACTTGCCTGAGTGTTTCTTACGTCATTCTGATGATATTTTTTAATATTTTGTGGTCCTCAATTTCCAATAAGGTTTTTCCAGGTCAAATATCCCTTCAATACAATTGTTGATGTTTGAAGTGCCAGGTGGGTCCAGAAAATGTTTTGAAAGTTGGATAAGTGGCTTTCAATACTAGTTACTATGGGCAGCTATTTTTTTTGAGTCCTGTCTTCGTACAACTTCAAGAAAACCTTCAAAGGAGATGAAGTGAAAATATAAGTATTAATGTACAGTTTTCTGACTAGCTTGTATCTTTTGTGTTCCATCTCTTGGGGTTTCTGAAAAGCTCTCTGAAAATTCAAGTGACGTAGATGCTGAAAATTGAATGCAAATACTAATTTTGCAAATCCCCTTTGCAGAAGTTCACTTTAGTTTCCAGTACTCTGAGAACACTCTTTGCTGAACAACTTAGGGTTTGTTTTCAAACCATTTGATAAAAATCCCTTTTAAATTATTTTCAAAAAACAATTCTGCTTGAACCTTGGAAAAAATCCCAACAACATATTTTCTTTGCCATTTTCTATACAGTCAGAAAAATGGAAAAGTAAGGAATGTAAAGAATAAGTAATACCCTTCTCCACGTTAACGAAAGAAAAATCTATATTTTTGCTAGGGAAAATAATTGCTGATTAATATTTCTGAACAAACAATCCTCATACTCCATAATTCGCATTTTATTATTAAAAAATCAATCAGTAGAAAGCTCTTCTTAATAATTAAGTTCAGGAATGTTACTGTTTACTCATAATGTTACTGGGTTTGGAACTGTTCTGGTTCATCCTGAATCACAGAGATGGAAAAAAGCACTTACTTATTATAAGTGGCATACAGATGAAACATATTGCTTTCAAGAAGAAAATTAGAAATCCTCCCTTGATGCCCACTTCATCAGGGTCTGTTTATTTGCTGGGAGAATTTTAGTTTCATTCCTAGTTGATATTTCTTTTCTAATTTTGAACATCCACTCTTCTTAGGGTACAAGTAGCTGGCTCACAGGTCCTCAGAAGATGTGAAAAATGTAGATGATATGCTCTGAAAAACTGTTTGTCAGGAAGCAAGAACACGAACCCACATCAGTCTGTGATTACCCATTATGGGATCACACACTTGCTGGCTTGCCTCAATGGCCTCTCTTCTGGAGTGCTTGCAGGGTAAATAGCTGTTAATTTCCTTGCTACATAGAGTGCATTTTCTGTCTTGTCTGAAGAGAGGAGGTGCTCCTTTCCCCCCACCCGGAGAGTTTCTTTGTGTATTGGTTTGCATGAGACAATCAGGAGAGAAAGTCCGCTAATCACCACACACTCAAGTGAGATGCAGTGTGCCTTTCTGTCCCACAGTTAATTCCTTCGAAGTCTTTCCTCACAAAGTAATGTCTACGTTTCCTTCCCAAGGAAATATCCCCGCTGGTCATTACAGATAGCTGACGTGGTAATTCAGATTCAAGAGAAGCGAAGTAGAAAAAAAATTAAAATAAATTGGCAAAATTATTATGAATTCACAAATTAGAGTGAAATTTCAAAGCTCCACAAGGCAGAAAATGGTTATTTACAAAAAACAAATCATAATGTGTACATATGACTCTAATATGAGCAAATATAAGTAATACATGGGAGGCATAGAAAGATTTGATGTGGACTCCAACAAGTTCATTGAAAATCTGACAGATTTTCATATCCATTCCAAGTGCGACTCTCCACCTCTGGATCGTAATTTCACCTCCTTGCCTACCTTCAAAGAAATCAATTTAAAAGGAAATATAGAAAAACTGTTTTATGGGAAATATGAAATGGTTAAATGGAGTTAAAATTTTACTTTTTTTGAAAGGAATGCATTCATAGTTTTCAGATTCTCTGTGAAAATGAGCATTATACAAACCTCCTTCAAAAGTACACTGAAGCAATTTCATGTAATGAAAGTAGCTTCATTTAAATGAAAATACTGGTGTAATTCTCATTAAGATTTAAATTTATGAAAAATAACCCAAAGAACGATCTTAAAGTGATTTAAAAGAAAAGGAGGACCCTTGCTAAACTTGAAAAAAACAACAGGGGTTGAAACAACTCTCAGTGAGGAAGGGGAAGACACTAACAGGAAGAGATTGGTAAAACCCTGTTATATTAACCTCTCTAGATTATGACCCAGAATGTGTGGACCAGCTCAGCACAAAGGGCAGGAAGCACTGAAAACTTTTCTCTACACCCTTATTCATTACTACAAGCAAATCTTTCCAGGCCTAAACCTGCTCTGCAAAACTGAGGCTGCTGAAGTATCTTTCTTACCAGTTGCCAGTTTCCTTGATGAAGCTCAGGGTGCTGGGCTGTGTGAATTATCCAGGGGTGTTTGGCTCTGGGCATCCAGACAGGCCTTCAGGTGAGTCAGGACTGCAATCTCTATGCCCACCTTGGGCACAAACACAGTGATCTGGGGGACCACTTCTCTCTGGGGTAGGCAGGGAGCAGCAGGAACGCATTGGAGCCTGTGGGATCTACTACAGGAGGTTGAGACACCCAGTAGCATATGGCCCGTGTGTGCATGTCGCATTTCTGCTCGCTGCTGACTCACCGGTGCCTCCGCAGCCGGCGCTCACGTGGCTGCGGGAGGTGGCTCTCCGTGCGGTGAAGCCCCACTGGTGTTCATTTGATGTCATCCTGGGAGTCCACAGTTTTAAGCGGTTGTGTGGAAAAACTAGAGGCTTTCTGAAGTTGGAATTAAAGCACAGTTTTACTATTCCAAAGGGAAGACAATGAGGAGGCTCTTCAGGCTTTGTTGGTTGCTGGTTTTGATCTCTCTCTCTGCGAATTAGTCAATTACAAATGACTCATTTCTGTGCAGAGAACCCAAGTTAGTACTGGGGGAAGGGATGAAGTTGATTGGATTTTCTGTCAGTATGTGGGTAGATTTTTCTTATATATGTGTTCAGTATCTGTTTTGTTCTGCTCTCAGTTGGAACCAGTGAAAAATCTTCATCTGGATTCCAAGAAAGTAGAGCAAAGTCAAGGACACGATAAACCTCTCTTTTCATGTGAATTATCCATTATGTCCATTCCCAGTATGTGTGGGAGGAGGTAGAACAGGGCTTAGTAAGCTGATGGTAGAGCTCTTTTATTTCCAAGGATGTTGTTTTTCTTATACTGGGAAGCTGGTGGGAGTTGTGCAGTGAGTAGGTGAATACAATTCTCAGAGGCTGGCTTGGTAGTGGCAGACGTGCAAGTTAAACTGGAAAATGCAGTCATGTGATTTGACTTTTAGATGAAGCTAAAGTGGGAGCAATATTCTGGTACTGCAGTGTTTTTGTGAGCTCACTGATCTCAGCCCCTTTATCCGGATATTAACCCTTCCCTATCTCAAAAATTGTCTCTCTGGGATATGGTATTTTAGGTTAGCTTGTAGGTATCCTTATAGAAATCCAAGGCCATCCTACCATTTCCTGAGTGTATTCTCACTGTCTTTTTCCCATGGCTCTTTGATGCTTTATAGTGTAGAGAGATATGATGCAGGATCCTACATGGTATCAGTTGTTCTCTAGAAAGCAGAGTGGACAGGGTGAAGGAGATTATTGCCCATTTTCAGTCTCACCTGAATGTTCTCAAACTGTCTTTGTGAACAATCAGCTGGATAGTTGAAGTTATTTGAATTGCTGATTTGTACAAACCTGATTAATCTGAGCCTGCAAGCAAGATTACTGCCTCCCTGTAGCGCAGAGTGATGCCCAGGTGACTGTGGCACTGCTGTCATGAGCTGGGTAGGGCTTTATAGCTCAGATGCTCGTCTGTAGCCAGTCTGGCTGGAAGCTGCTTACCTTTGGTACCACACATTCTTGGATCACTATTCTTTGCATCTCCAGAGAAGTTATTAACACTTTGAATTCCAGTCCTCACACCTAATAGCTCACCTTGACAAATGGCACTGTTTCTTTTGTCAGTGCTCGGCTGTATTTCCCAAGTAGCCTTCTGTGGGGAGGAAAAGGCAGGGAGCAATGTGAACATAGTATTATTTCAAGCACCTATACATAGGATGCTGTGTATCTGGAAAGGAAATATTCAAGCCAAACTTTCAGGAGAGCTCTCCATGGGAGATGGAAATAAAGCACTGAGACTTCAGGGTTTCTTCTTGTGCTTGGCAAAATAAAGCTGACCATTCTTATTCTGAAGAAAATAGAAACAGAAAACCCATCCACTAGCTTGGTTCCCAGTGATCCTGGGAGGAAATGCCAACCACAGCCTGGGACTTGAGGTTTCAAATTTGTTACCAGGTTAACTATTAGAAACATGGGTTATATTGGAGAAAAAATTATTTTGCCTCTCTGAGTCTTGGGCTTTCACCCATAAAAGGAAGACAAAGCTCCTGAACTCTTTTGCCAAGTAGCATAGAAACATCACGTATTTATTGTCCAGTCACCTGCTCCCCCTGCACAGGAGAGATTTCATTTTTTCCTTAACCATTTCACTATTGTCAGATGCTGGCAAGAACTGCTAAAACACCAACTGTTTTCCCACCTTTTGGCTTTTAAAAACTGTAAGCCCTTAAAATAAATTTGAAAAACACCAACCAAGCAAAAACCTGAATTTATCATCACCTGGTAGGTCTGGATAGGGCTATTCATGAGAACAATCCAAAGGCCTTCACCTTGACTTCCCAACATAGTTTGATGTGATTTTAATCTGATTATTAGACTCTTGATACATCTTGCAAGCTTGTAAAAGATTCATTGCTGGCAGAAACATTTTCGTTACTGGGGAAACTTTTTGTTGTTGTTGATGAATGTGTTGCCTGCCATAAATACTCATCCAAGAGCCAAAGGTCATTTGGTAGCTGCTTAGCAGCTTCACTTTCTGAAATGAAACTCGAGTGTGTTGGATCCTCAGCAGAAAGATGGGGGTGTAAAATAGATGAGGGAAGAGCTGTTCTGCAGCATTGAAACAGCCAGATTATTTTCCCTCTTGTTTGGTTTGGTTTGGCCTTTTTTTTTTTTTTTGGTTTGTGGGGGTGTTTTACTGGTGTTTTGCTTTTTTTCTTTTTTTTTTCTTTTTTTTTTTTTTTTTTGTTGGTGTTTATTCATTTTGTTTTGTTTATTTTCATGTTGAGTTTTCTCGTTTTTCACTTTGTTCTCTATTCTTCTTCTTTATGTTCAAGTTAACAAGTGCAAAGTGCAAAAGGGATAGCCTTGCTACCCAAATCTGGTGTTTACTTACAGGGTTTATTTGCAGGGCTGCATAGTACAGCCTGTGGCATTAAGGGATGCACTCCCAATGCCTTGACCTTCTCCTATGCTAGCCCAGGGGATTTGTCTGCAGAGTAGCAGATGCAAATTTGGGCTTGTTTACTGGGCTAACCAGAATTATTTGGTAACCAAGGATAGTGGGTAATCAAGCCTTGACTTAGAAATTTCATTATGTGTACAGAAATGAGGCTGAAGACAAAACTGAGATTCTGGCTTCTGTTTGGTGTGCAACCTAAACACACCCTGAACAAAAAACCAAAACCAAAACCAAACCAAACCAAACCAAACCAAACCAAAACAAAACAAAACAAAAAATAGAGTTTAGCTCTATGTCCATTCAGTTCTCATTTTGCTTCTATAAAGTCTACTTGAGTAGGTACCAATTTCTGCTAGGGTTTGCAATATCTTTAAAAAACCTCTGTGACCCACATGACACAGCACATCAGGTTAGGCGATACGTCAGCAAATGCTCACTCTAAATTTCTTAATGGTCTGGGGTACCACCTTATATCTCTCTAGATATCTGAACTACCCTCACATAGGGTTTTGTTTCTGAATCTTCAACAGTAGTAATTTGGTGTCAAAACAGAGGCAAAAAAAAATTGGCACTGTTATAGCCAACAGACCTGTTTGTCCCTGGTGCTTGAATAGCATTCACTGCAACTATATTTATATTTATATTTATATTTATATTTATATTTATATTTATATTTATATTCATATTTATATAACCTGAAAAACCTTAAAACTGTCATTAAATGGAGATTTTCACCAAACATTTTTTGAGTTAACAGTTTTAGTTATGGAAACAGATGAAGTGACAGCACTGCCAGAATAGCAGCAGCTCCTGACTGCAAGACCAACACACATCATCTTCCAGGAGTGAGGAGAAACTGGCCTGTGCTGAGAAGCTACCTGTGCAGTATCTATAGTGCAGTCAAGTTCACTGTTAAAATTGCGACTTCATCCTTCCTTGTTTAAAACACAAGACACTGCCAAATTTAGTAAGCAGAAATGATAAAAAAAATAACAAACAAAAGTGATTCTCCTGGAAAGCACTGAAATGTTTTCTGGAACAATGTTGCTTTTGGTATATTTCTTACTACTAGGATGGTGTCTCAGATTCAGAACAGTAGTTTGACCAACAAGTTCCCTTTATCCTGTTTTCATGACATCTGGGGTTACAAATCAGTAAGTAAACCTGCTCTGAAACTGGTAGAGAATTCTCTTCTAAAACTGCATCTAATCACTGGATAATACACAGTGATATTTCTCCTCTTAAAATACCAGTTTCTCTCTATCAGGAGAGAAATAAGCTTCATAGCCTTGCATTAAACGGAGTCATTTTTTCTGGCCAACCCTGGTGGTGCCTTGTGATCATGGCTATATTTCATCTTCCTTAACTTCACCTTAATGAACGTAAAATATTTGGTTTTCTTCTTACAGCCACTGCAGAACAGTAGTTGAGTGTGGCTAGCCATCCCATCTTTTCTTTTCCTTTAATGGAGAGTGACCCAAAGGCTAAGGCTGCCCGAGTGATGTTAGGTGAAACTGCTCTGACAGCATGGTTGGTGAATTTATCCCCTGGTCCCAGGCAAATCAGTAGCCTGGTCTTCCAAATGAAGCTAGTCAGAAAGTAGGTTTTCATCCTATTAACCCACATGCTTAGAAGATTTAGCATTATGCAGCTTGTTATAAGCTCTTCACTGTCTCTGTTAAACTATTTATCTGAGGTAACTTCATATTTTCTTTTAGGATAAACTGGAGATAATGTAATGTGCTTGTTTTAATTTGCAAGGTTAACTGATCTAATTATCTGTGTGCGTTTATTTAAATCCTTTCGAGCACTAGGCCCTTGCAGGTGGCTGCTTTGTTTTCCACCAACAGGAAATCTTTTAAAATAAGATGATATAACTCAGTGGGTCTTCTTGTATAAAAGATTTTCTAATAATGTATGAATTTATTAAAGACAAATAGAGGGCTTATTTACATTAAACAAATTCACAAGGAACTATTTTTTTTTTCCTTAACTGGGAAGAACAAATGACACCTACTTCTTTTACTACGTCAAAGGATTATACATTTTCTACAAAAATAGTAAACATCAATGTTTTGGGTGAGGCCTTTTGAAAGACATTTCCATTCTCATATCAGGCAAGTTTTTCGGTGTTTGTAAGTTAATATTTTCACAAAGTCTTTGAATCCTGAAGATTTGAAACTTCACTGGCACAGGAAGCAGCACCACAGTTCTAAACTTCTGTTTCAGGTTGAAAGAGTGCAACCTTTGTGTTGTTCTGTGTCTATATGCTCAGTAATTTAAAGAGAAGAAACATGTTCCTACAGCTGTCTAGATACCATTTCAGCAAAACTGAAAGGAGAGGGATATTTTTTCCTCCTTCATTTCTTGTGCTCTTTCCTCTTCTACTTTTTACATGGCCACATGAAACCTAGATGTTCTACATGCAAATGCTGATTCACTATTTGCTGTACCCAGCTGATGGAGTTAAGCTACAAACTGTTCCATCTGGGGAAGCTTGTCAGCAAAGGTGCTGCATGAATGTGGCCAGGCAGCCTCCAGACCAGAGAGGCCTCTGCCCTGGCATCCCCTAATCTTTCAGCCCAGGGATTACCTTGAATAGAGCCAATTTGTGCCAGCCTGCTCCTTATGTTGTACTGTCACCAAGGTCCCCGGGTTTTGCAGGACCAGTAGATTTCCTTTGTTTGTGCTGCAGAAGGCTTTCTCCTAGTAACTGTTCATCTACTCTGAATACTCCCCATATTAATGAATTACCATGTTCCTCCTATCAGCTCACAAAGCCACCTTTGATAAACAGACTCATTTGCTCTGTTTCCTGACCAAGCATTAGCTTAGTGGCCCAGCACATCCATCTTATCTTTTGGGAGCTTTGTTCACTATAGCAGAGCTGATATCTTGCTTCAGTTAAGCACCTGCCAGTGATAAACAGAAGAGAGACAGGTGCTAATCTCCCTGGGCCTGCCACTCCCCAGGGAAAGAGCCCATTTGGTCATAGATATGAATTGCTGATGGATGCTACATCTCACCATAAATGGAATTGGCTGAAGCTCTTTGTTGGTTTTGGATGTTTTTTAAGTCTTGACTGGCTGGGGCACTGCAGAATGTGCTGCAGAAAGCAGTCATGTTTTGGCTAGCATGTAAAACAGCGCTGGTTTCAGACAGAGTTGTGTATGAGGAAGGTCTTACTTTTGCTGATCCTGCTCATGCTCCAGCCAGTCTTTTATAGGCTGTCAAAACACAGAGCCAAACTGAAGTCTTTCCTTGGATTGTATGTGGTCTTTACTTGAGCAGAGCCTGCACTAAGTGAGCAAAATCTAAATAAGGCTGTCAAGGCTTTGACCTAGACTATTTACTCACATGAGTCCCTGTGAGAATTGCAGACTTTATACATCGGTGCAAATGTAAGTGTTTCAGCGTGTTCTTCTGTGCTCTGACAAAGTTAATTGTCTAATCTTGACACCAAGTGCCCTGTACTTTTTTAAGTGGTTTATGCATGAGACTAATTATCTACTGTTAATTTGGCTGCTAGCAGCTTTCTGCTTTTAACATCCATTTGATTTGGGAACCATAGAGGGTAACATTTGCGTGTAACTAGTGCAAGGGCTGTAAGCTGGATGCTGAAAGACAAAGGCAGTATATACCAGTGGAGCACTCAAAAAGAGGAGGAAAGTGCTTATTCCTTCGTCTTGGTGTCCATAAATACAAGGATGCATGATCCACAAGTACAGAGAAATTTTCCCTGCACAGAGAATTTTTTCCAGTGTATATGTACTCTTTCCATGTAGATACAAGGAAGATTAGCATTTTTTGTAACTACGGGCAAGTGCAAGGAGAAAGAATTTAGGTTACAAGGGCAGGGCAGCAAGTCCTAGGTTGGGACAGGCTATTTCCATCAGTATACTTGAACTTTCAGTTGTCTCAACTGCTTTGGAGACACCTTTAGACTCAGTAACATCTTGGCATGCAAGCTTTGAAATGAGACAAACTTGTGAGTTATCTAAATTCTTGAAGACACGCTAGTCTGTCACAGCTAAAAGTGCCTCAAAATCTGAGCAAAGCCCTTGCACAATATTCTGGAAATATTCAGCCCTGTTTTTCATCCACAGTTTTTATCAGAACTTCCAGTGACTGCAACTGAAAGAGAGAAAAGCAGACAGTGTTTTTTGTTCTGCCTCTAGAAAGTGCTATGGAAAGATAATCAACTTTGTACCACAGGATCTTTACTGTACCGTGCTCCCAAAGTAGTTTCTCAATGGTATTATGAAGAAGTTACAAAATATCATAAATAAAAAAAAAAAAAAAAAAAGTGGGGGAGGCAAGCCATTGTGGGAATCAGATTAATATGACAGCAATTTGTAGGTGTTTGGGGAGGGGGATAGTCTGAGCTACTACTGTGTTACAATCATGTTTTTCATGTCGTTTCTATCTGAAATGAAACATTATGCCAAAGATCTTAAGACAACATTGAACTAATACAATGCTTCAGGAGTGGAGCAAGTTGGCTCTTCAGATGCTTTTATTTCAAAAGTTTGAGTAGATCAGAGCATCTGTAACTGGTTTTGATTATGAGCCACGTAAATATGCATTAAGTTTCTGCCAGGGCAGTCTCTGATTTGTAGTTTGGGAACTGGTAGACTGCCGGCTGTCCCCTCACGTCACACGGATGTGGAATTTTGGGTTTGAGAATGGTGAACCTTGATCTTGGGTTTCCAGCTGAAGTTCCCTGGGACTCTAAGTTCAGCTCCAAAGCCAGTGTTATCTCAGCATGATGGAGCTCTGAGGCAGCTGGTCTTTGTTATGAACCTCAGACCTTCAGCCTGCAGGCTAAGACCTTTCTGAAACCCAAAGCAACCAAAAGAAAGAAGACTCCCCTGCAAAGAAAATGGTATAACAATTTCCTGGGAGCTCCTCTGACACTGTAGGCCTGATTGTTAAGAGTATTTTTAACTGTGGAGTCTCTGAAATGACTGCTCTTTATCTGGAAATTTCTCATCTGGTATAGATATCAGGCTGTCAATAGACCTGTTTTATTAGGAAAAAAAAAATCCAGGTGTCATTAGTAAGGTATTAGGATCCCAATTTTTTAAATTTAAATCTAGGGGCTGAGAGCTGAAGAATATTTTTTTTCCTCTGAGACAATGTAGTGTCTTAAGGCTGAAGAGTTATTACCACAAACCTGTGAACCCTTTTGAGTCTGTAGGTGCACTGTTCCATGAGCAGGGGGCTCAAATAAATGCCTAAGTTGATGGATGCTTAGCCAGTGAGATTTTTGTTTTGTTTTTTTTTAAGGAGCAGGTGTTGCATGAAGTTGGAAAGCAACAAAATAAGAGGACTTGGTTTCTGAAGGCAGCTGGGCTGGGCAGGAGAAAAGCATAAGCACAAGGGCAGCTGGTAACCTGTGCTGAGAGGAAGAATAAAGAGGAGCCTCTGTTGAGGACAGGGGAGAGTGAGCCTGCTCAAGCTGAGTGGGAGGCAGCAGGAGGAGGAAAGTTCACTGCCTGCTTAATTGCAGGGGGTGCCACAGTCCCACTGTGTACACAAAACCCTGTCAATAGCACTGAGGTGCCAGCCTGTTAATTAATGATTTACTTACACTGACCCTTAACCCTGAGGCAAATAAGGGGGATTTGTTTTGCTTCTATTAACTCCTCAGCTTGCTGAGCAGAGGCCCTGTAGTCCCCAGAATCACATGGCCACACAGGAGCTACACGTCCTTTATTGTGCGAGGATGCAGCTTGTGACAGAGGGAAGGGACTTCCCATGGGGCTCAGTAAAAGAACGGGGGGCTCTGGGCCTCCCTTTTCCCCCTACCTAGCTTAAAAGTGCATGTTGATGCAGCACTGTGGGTGGTGGCAAAGGAAATATGTACAAGTCTCTTTGGAGCTGGATGCGATTTCCTAGTGGTATAAATGGAGATAGAAGTCCCAACACATCCTCAAGGACACCTCCTGTAATTAGCACAGTCAGTTTGGCCAAGTGGCTCCCAGCAGAGCCTGGGGTCTGACTTGTGACTGGTGTCAAAGTCAGATTTCTGACACAGAAATCTGTGGGACTTATGTCTTCCTGCATGACCATGACCAGGCCTCACACCAAGATTCAGGTCTCCAACTACCATGCCATAGGAAATGAAGATTTGAGAAAGCATTGGGAAAGCAAAAGGAGCAGCAATGATCTCTTCTTCCCCTGAGTAGTAGGAGGATAAATACATTTCAGAATGTAAAGAGATTGATACTATGGAAATAGGAACTCTATAAGTTACTTAGTTCACACACGTGCAACTCCCCGAGGGTGTAACTAGGGTTGTTCTGGTTTTTTAGTATTATTGCTTCAGGCATTACACCTGAAAATGCCAGATGTATTTAAATCAAGTGTGATGGTGTCACTGCATAGTAATAGTGTTTTATCAGGGGGATGAACTGGTCTGCTTTCTCTTTCAAGAGCGTTTGGGAGAGTATGATGCATAGTGGTTTGGAAGGCAGATGGGTTCCTCTCTACTGGAGAATTACATTTTTATTAAAGTAGCTGGTTGTTGCTTCAGTGGAGGGCCAGTGGCGGCTGCTGTGATCAATAGAACTGTGCTTTTTATGTAAGATTTACTCTTGCTTGTCCCAGTTTCGCCGAGAATGTTCAGCTTGCAATCGATAACAAGCCATGATGACAAAGTAGCTTGTTTCAATTGAATTTGATGACATTAAAAATGTTTAAAAAACTATTGTCTCTTCCACCTTTTTTTTACAGAGAAGCTTTTCAATGAGAAACTTTGGTGCTGCCCTAGCAACCCAGCATAGTGAGAACGACCAACCATCTGTCTCAGCTTTGCAAGTGTTGGTCCAGGATTATCATGCCTGAATCCAGCATCTGGTAGCCCTGTGCTTAGACTGGGTTGTGGCTGCAATTTCCCAGGAGAAGAGATGCCCATTGGTGACGGGAGAAGATTCCTGATGGTGGGCTGTGATGTGATACCAGGCAGTTTCCAAAGTAATTTTAGCTTCTCTCACCTCTGGAATCAGCCTCCTTTTGGCTTTCGGTATTAAGAGTCTGATTTGTAATTAGAAGAATGACATTAGGATAACTTTAAGCTCTGGAAGGTAACTGTTGCCATGTATCTCATAATTTTCCATTTCCAAAGTCAGAACACATTAAGTAAATATCTCTCTCGTGCCCAGAATGGGTGATTATATTCTGTTCTGACTTGAAGAAACCCTGATGCAGGGGCTAACTTGCTCCAACCTTTGGAGAGCAGCCACTTCTTCTGACTCTGACTGGAGCAAAATTGCATTTACCAGGCTTGTCTTGCACATTTCTGCTTGCTTAATTTCCTAATAAGTTCCTCTTCTTGGGCAGAGGAGTAAAGTGACTTCTCATTCTTCCAGGAAGTCAAATCATTCCTGGCTCAGGTGGTTCAGGTCACAGTGACATAGCATGGGGGGGGATCCCAGCAGTAACTTCCTGCAACAAAACAAATGGTTGCAGAATTTAATTAGTCTGGGAAATGTTCTGAGTTGTAGATTTGACTTTTCCTGTCCGATCTGCCAAATTGTGTCTGCATTTAGAAAACCTGATACTTGCTAGGGAAAGCAGCCCTTACAAATCAGCTTCCAGCTGTTGTGGTGTTTTGGTTTTGGTTTTCTAGTTTTTGGTGGGTTTTTTTGCTTTGTCCCACACCCTGCTTTAAAAGCGTCCTTGCGCCCAGAATGTTCCCATCAGCAGTTATTTTATTATCACAACCAGGCAGAGAGAGGTATGTATGGCTACAGAGCTGCCTAATCCTTCCTCCTAGGTGAGTCTGCTGGGTTAAGTATCTCCTCGGAGCAGATAGTCCCTCCTCTGAGAGTTTCCCAATGAGGGGCTGCAACAGCAGAATAAGATGAAGAGGAATGGGATGAAATACACGAAGGCCCCAAACCATCTTGCTACCTGCAGCTGGTTCAGGAGAACACTCTCTTTAGATGGGCTTAGAGGTAGATGGAGCTGAAGTCTGACAAATGAGCTTGGAGACCCTGCTGTGTGCTTGGAGCAGGGGGAAGGCAGGATGAAGCGACTATAGACCAGGCTGACAGACGGACTTTGTGCTGGTTGCTAGGCAAAGGCAACTCATGCCTGAGCCAGCAGTCCCCAAACACTGCTGAGGAGCACCAGAGCTGGAGATGAGGGTTGCTGCTATTCCAGTGCCAAGGAACAACACTTTCTTTTGTTAAGAATGTGGTCCTGCTTTATTTGTTTCCCCTCCAGTTGCTGGACATTAGTAGCAAGTTTAACTCTGCCATGGGTGGGGAGAATTCCTCGCTGTGGCCTGCTTCACATCTTTTGTTTTGTTCTGTTATAATTTCATAACCTCAGCAGCAAACTTCTCCCCCTCCTCCCTCCTTATTCCCCCACTCCCCTCCTCCCCTTACTCCAATGGTTTATGAGTTTTGTGCTCTGTGGCCTATTAAGGTTCAGTTCCCAGCCAGTAAAAATGAGGAATTGGTTCCTGCCATTCCACGCAAGGAGTTTTAATGCACTCGGTCTCCTGGAAGCCTAAATGTTTTGTATCAGTGATAGTTGTGTAACATAAAGCCTTAATAAAGGTTTATAAGGGAAGGGATATGAAATGGAGCGTATGGAGTTCAGCTCTGTCTGTGGCTCTGTTGGAGAGTTAAACCAGGGAGAATGTTTCTAGGAGAGCTGTGGGTCTGTGCTGTGTACAGACACCCACTGCTGTGACACCCCCATCCCAGCCGTTTTGCCTCCTCCTTGAGATGACAAACTCCCCATCCTCTGAATGTGTGTGGGAATTGTGAAGCGCTGGTCTGAAGAAATATGGTTCAGTTAGAAGAGTGGGTTTCCAGGGTGGACTCTTGTGTGTCTCATCCTGAGGTGTCCTCTGCTGCTCACTTTTCCAGAATCCTTGGAGAAGCACTTCCCTGCACAAGTTCTCTCCAAACTTGTGTGTGCAGGGCAGGTGCTTGCATGTAGAGGTAGCAGCTAGAGAGGCACTATCTCTCCATACACCTTACTCAACTTTGGCCTGAAAATTTGGGGTTTTCTTCCACTTCATCTTTTGCTTGATTGTTTTGCAGTGATCCTTGAAAAACAGCTTGCTGTCACCTCCTTTTGCTGTCAGCTCCATTTGCTGTCTCACTTTTTGGGTTGTAAGCTCTTCGAGATACAGTCTGCTCCTATGCAGTGCCTAGCACAATCTTTCTTCAGTGGTCAGTGATGCATCTAACACATATATTTAATATTTAATAGTCTTGTGGGACTCAGATGGGAAATACAGAGAGAGTCTCATACCTACCTCTTGTCTTTTCCCCTTTTCCCCTGTTTCAAGGATGGTGCCACAGAGTTACAACTAGCCTGCCTCATCAGTTGGTAAAACATAAGCTTTTTATGAGCTTTCCCATCAAAATTCTTGAAAGTAAGTGCATGGGAATGCATTTAGTAGGGTTTGAGGGGTGCCCTTTAGCTGCCTTATGGTATGAAAACATCAAGGTATTTTTTGTGGCTTTGTTCTTTAGCAAAGCAGCAAATCATTTCCTCTTGATTTTATTTAAATGCCTCATAAACATGAGCTTTTAAAGGGATAGGGATGGCAGGTTTTTGACATGTAGGGAGTTTGGGTTTTCCCCAGATCCTTGAACAAATGGAAGCAAAAACATGAGAATGTGTTTCCTTCTCAGCCAGTCTTATGTTCTCAATATTTTAAATTTTAACTTTCCAGAAGTCTTCATGGGGGTGGGGAAATCACTGACTTTTATTTCGTTGTTGCTGTTGTTTTCTGCGTTCAGAACCCCTCTGGTACTACTAGACCCAGTCCCATTCCCAGTCACCTCAAATTCAGATTTCCGTATGGTTTCTACATTTATGAAAAAAACTTGAAATACAAACATAAAAGTTCTGATGACTTTGGAAAAAAACTTGTCTTCTGATCCTAAGGTCTGTTTCTTTTTCCTCAATATTGTTCTTGCAGTCTTTTTGCAACTTCAGAAATTTAAATTCAGATCTAATTACGACTAATTTAATTGTCAATTTTTAATATACACATTTTCAGGCTTAGATTTCAAAACCAATGATGTTCAAATATATGTATGGTGTTTTGGTTTTATTTGTTTGCTTGTTCTTTTTAACAGGTTAGATGGAATAAATATGTGAAAATGGTACATTAGGGATCAGTGGTCTAGTCCCTAATATTGTAAGAAAAATTCAGGAAGAGTTTAACTCTAAGAAAGACAGTGAACTGTCCTCAGTGATTAGAAATGGTGCTTCTGTAAGGCGTAAATTCTCCATAAATGTATTAAAGGATATTAACAATAAAGCCTAAAAATGATGGATGAATATTGCAATGAACTTTTTCATTGCTGATCAGGTTAATAAATGGGGTGAAGAAGAAGGTTAGTATGAGGCCTTCTAAAGGTCCTCAGGAGTTACTGCGGAGGACAAAAAGCAGAGATGAAATAGAGAAAATAGATATGGATAATAACCGTGCTTCTGTACAGGTGCAGTTTTCTCCTGTGCAACACAGGTGACAAGAGATAACTAAATTGGTGTTTCAGTAATTGCAAAGTCTTGGTCCATGCCTTAGCATTTTGCTGCTGTTCTTAAGTTACTCTGATGAGAGGACAAAATATTCTTAAATGAATATACTTGTCTAATGATCCAACCCACAAAAAAAAAAAAATCGTGGTGTTTTTTGAATGCTGTTAGGCTGTCTCACATGCTGTTCACCTGCAAGCAGCACAGGGCAGCTGTAGCTCACCTAGTTTTGTCTCTGAAGCTGTCTTAAATGGCACAATTTGGCATCCTGTGTTTCTCAGTACGAAGGTTGATGTCCAGAAAAATTTCAACCATTGATTGAGTGACTTTCTCTGATGGATATTTCTTTTCTTTCTTTGGCTTGACATAAACAGTATTTCCAGGGACATTATACCATGGATTGGTGTGAGGTACCCACAGAAAGGATGGTGACCTTAATATCATATCCAACTTCACTTCCACCCTTCAGAAAATTTCCTGTTCAGCCTAGACTAAACCACTTTGTGTTATAATCAGAAGAGTATTTGAGATGGGTGACTCATATTGAAATCAATATGGATCCATTGCAGATACAAGCTCTGGTTCCCTCTTGGCTTCATTTCCATGTGTGTTAAATGGTGAGAGTGGCAACCTCTGCCTCACAGAGCAGGAGGACAAAATACATTAAATACTGAGAGCAGCTCAAATGCTGTGGTGATGGGAAGGCACTGAAGTACCAAGTTGCAAATGCTTCAGACTAAAATGCCAGCAGGAAGAACAACTTCAGCATTGGAAGTAAGTCATCAGGGTATCTGCAAAGGGAAAAAAAAAATTGCTTGAAAGAATCCCCTGAACAAATTAAATCTTGAGGCCTAAAGACAAAGGGAGAGAGAATTAATTTTTCTACAGATATGAAATGTTCTGAATCAGATAAGTCTTGTCATTAGAAAAGGCACTAAGCAGCAAATGTCTGGATAATACCGCCAGCTCCAAGCTTCTCTTGGAACCTCTAAATACATTAAATCCATAAAACTAAATGAAAGCAGCTGCAGTTTTATAGAAATAAAAGGCTCTCATATTAAAAAGCTAAGAGCTTATGAAATGAAAGAAAAAAATAATAATAAAATTAAAGTGGGGGAGGAGGGAAGAGAGAGAGAAGTGAAAGTTAGAAACATAGGTTCCTAGGAAAGGATGATGCAAAAAGCTCCAAGTTAATGTTAGAATCGTGCAGAGACAACACACATTCAGTGCTCAGTAAAAAAGAATAATAATTTTTTTATTAAATATTTTTTGTCTTTAAAGATAGGTTTTAGTGTAAAAACACCATTTTGCAATAAAACCTTTTAGAGAATTGTACCCTCCGAAATTTTGGGGAGGCCCAGAAGGTTTATCCTTTTTCTCATTTCTGCTTCAGTTTTCTGAACTGAAACATTTTGACTTTCCATTTTGAAATGCTATTCTTCCACCTTTTTAAGTTACAAAAAAAGATAGGTCTTTTTGTCCCCCTCTTCTCTTTCCTTAAACGCATCAGTGCATAGAAATAGCCAAGCACATTTTATGAGAAATTCTGCTGTTTCTTCTCTTTGTGGGAAATGGAAACAAGGTTTCTGTCCAGCAGTAATTCCTCGTGTCTTATGCATCCTTGAGGTTCTGAGAAAAGAATGAAACTGGAGGTGAGGGAATAGTGCACGCAAAAATAACTTTCATTTGTATGCAAATTTGCTTTCATTAGGATTTTCAGTTCTTCTTTCTTAGATGTATTACAGCAGTGTTTGGAGGCCTGCTGTACAAACACATGAATTCTGCATTGCTAACATCCCTTTGTGCAAGAGCTGTTGAGCCACATCTGTATGATTTAAGCAGAGCTGCTACTTGTTGTGTCTTGGCTTTTGCAGAGTTGTTAGAGGAGATTCATCTTGCCCCATCTATGGTGTTTGAAAGTCAACTGTCCATGCATGATTGGGCTGTCTTAGACCCATTTCATAGCCAAGAAAGGGACAGGAACCTTCAGAGACACACTGACCTTTGCCTGTTGGTCTGCATTGTCTATAAAAAGAAGTCTAGGTTGAATAACTTGAACTTGGAGTTCAGATCACTGACTCCCACTCTGTGATTCCTTAACTTGCAAGAACCACTCTCACCAGATGGATGCTTTCTGTTGAAGCTGTGCATCACAGGACTGCTATTTTGCCAGCTATTCAGGAAAACGTGCATGTGGGCCATATGGCTAAAAGTAGCCTTGATGTGTGGTGATTTAAATAGGCCTTCTCCTGTTTGCTTTGTTTTCTTTTTAGTTTTTATGACATGGAAAGGATGAAGAGGGAGAAGCTGGTTGAACATCCCATTCATAGGAATAATTACTATTGTAAGGCAATTGAAGGGAAAACAAAGAATTATTTGATTCCCACAAAGAGAAAGGCAAGAGCTGAGACAATGAGGCATCAATGAATAGATATTAAACCAGCCGCACTTAAGCAGAGTATGGACTCGTAGTTAGAGCTGATCTTCCTGACTGTGTCACTAGTTTGATACAAGATGATGGGTGAAGTGGGTAACATCCTTCTCCATTAATCATAAAAGAAATAAAAGCTCAGATGTTACCACCGATGATTTCATTCACCAGACTTATTGACATTAATGAGGCCTTACAAATGTGAAAAATTAATGATGATAATGCTTTGAAATCTTAAACTAGATGCTAGTTCTCAGCAAAACAAAGTATTTTAAATCCCATTATCCTTTAAATTCCTGTACCGTTTTGCTTTTTGCTTTGTTCTGGTATGTCAAGCCTGTGGAGCAATATTCTTTCCTAGTCCTCTTGCCTTGGCAGGAAGACACAAAGGCCAGGGAAAGTTGCGTGATTTATTCTAATTTTCCTTAGAACCTCTCTCTTGATACACTGAAACTCCAAGTGGGCAAATGCTCCCAATCCAGGAAGGCAAAGCTTGTCAGATGTTACCATGACAACCTGAGTGTAATTAAGGCCCGTTTCAGCTGCTAACAGCTGTGTGCATTTTATCTGTCATGAAGATTATATATATACACACACACACACAGATAAATATATATCTACATGGAAGTGTACAGTGAGGATATCTGCATCTATCTAGCTGTACGTAAACCCACACCTAAATTGCTGCCCCCATGCACTTCCATATTAACTGAGCTGAATAAAAAAAATTGCAAAGACCTTGCTGTTCTTAAGGATGCTGAAGAACCAGAGCTTCTCCGTTGCCTTTCCTTTTACAACCAACCATTTTTAATGAAGTATGGGAAAATAAATATTCATAGCCAAGAAAAAGGAAACCTTGCTTCAGGGTTAGAGTTTCCAGCATCTTTTCAAGTTGGTCATAGAGACTATAATTTTTGTTCCTATTAAGGAGGAAATAGGAGCAGTTTCCTAGCATTAAATGTCTCTTGCAAATGCATCAAGTTCTGAAATAAGGCACTTAACCTTTAGGTAACTCTTCCTGGCTTCCTGCAGGAAGCCATTCTCACGTGCATTGCTTCTGTGCTCAGCATGGTGTGTGTTGTGGTGTGTCTCAGCACCATGCTCCTTGGAGTGCCATGTCTCCAAGCTGGGCTGGACTCTCCGCATCCCAGGGCACAATCAGTGCTCAGCCTGGTCCTGCAGTGGACAGCAGAGGTCAGGAGCTGCTGCAGGCAGTCCTCTTATAGGGGAGGGGATGGGACCTGCAGGAATGGATATGCAGACCACTCAAAAATAGGTGCCAGACAGATGTGCCTTGGTAGCCAGCCAGGACAAGAACCTTTTGAGAGCTACCTAAAGCAGGTATGTTCACTGTCAGCCATGAGACTACCCTCCTGAGCTCACTGGATTTCCCTGCCTGTGCAAGAGGCTGCACTGGACCTGCTTGGAGGATGTGAGTCATTTCATTGTGTCACAGTGGGTTACAGAATTGTCACCTAATAAACAGTGGTTCCATTGATTGTGCTGAAGGTAAACACATTTGCTGTGAGTGTGGCTCTTAAAGAAGGTGGGGTTTTGTGAGATATTTGTCTGAGGATGTGAATATATTAGACTCCCACTCAAATTTAGATACACGTCCTTCCACCGGAGGAGTTTAACACTTCATGGAGCCTGTAGGGATACAGGAAAGCATGGGGAACTTCATAATTAATAAATTTCTTTTCTAATATCTGTATAAATTGTCAGAAATTACACCAGTTTCAGTAGGAACTGATGATCAAGGGCTTAAGTCAACCATTTATGGGAAAATAAAGGAAGATGAGGAAGTTAAAAAATGAAGAACTGTTTTTGGGAAAGACAGTTCACAAAGTAAATGCAGTGTAACGAAGGCAACAATGGCATTCAAAAGACAATAAACTCTGGACATATCATCTAAGACCTAGATTTGTTGTTGTTGTTGTTTTTTAATGTCCTCTAGGTTTGCACCTGCTATAAACCATACAAATGTGGATGTCCAGAGTGTGTTTTGCTGGCCTTTGGGTTTTGTTTCGGTTTGGGGTTTTTTGGAGGGTTTTTTTTTTTGTTGTTTTTTAATTATAATAATCTCAGCTAGTGAATACAGCTGCATTCTCCTGCTCTTTCCCTTTGTGTGTGTGAAATTATAGGTGCCAAGGGATACTGTGAACTTTCTGTTTTGGGAAGGAATATCTTTGTGATCTGCATTTTGGGAATGCAGAATTTCCCCTGAGTAAGTGAACAGGGTTATGTCCCTGAATGCTTTTTGCCTGGGGGACAAAGTAGAGGGAAGCTGCAGGCAGAGAAGCCAGCAGTGTGTTATTATGTCCATAAGGTCCTGTGTCTGAGGCACAGTTTTCAGAGGTCAGCTAATTCTTTGCAGCTCTGTTTTGAAGTGCCTGGCTGCAGAAAGGTAAGTCATCTGGCATCACTTTGCTTGAAATTCTTTGTCCCAATCCTACACACTCTTCTTTCCCAGAAAGTCTCCTTGGTTATACTGTTCCTCTTTCCACTGCAAATGATTGTGTCAGGACACTTTTTTTTTTCTTTTTTTCTTTTTTTTTTTTTTTTTTTTTTCTATAGGAGATGATTGCAAAAGGTGTTTTGATTAAATGATTCTTAAAAATCCATTGAGAATGTGTTTAATTTGTGTGCAAATGCCCACAGGCATGTGTAACTTGGAATATGCTCAGTCTTGGATACAATAATGGCCACATCCTGGGTACAGGTATCCTGCACTGGGCACTGGTAGGGGTTTAGCTACAGCTGCAAGATAAAGTGGGAGTGGTGTGCTACAAGTTAGCCTGAATCCAGAGAAATTAGAACAACTTGAATGCCATGCCGTACATTTAGCATGCTCTAAATGATTCCTTAGAGAAAAAAATACATTCAGCGTTTTGTGGTATTTATATGAGGGAAGTGCTGTTCAGGGAAAAGGGTGAGATGAAGGTTTCAAACAAAATAAATGGAATTTCATGAAGACATTAAAAGGGGGGAAAGAGTTGGAATGGTGGGAATATTGGGGTGACAGGGAGTAGGAGACCTTTGCAGAGTATGGAGCTTTTTGTTAGAGGGATTTGTATAGGTTTTGATTTGAAGAATTCTGTGAATGATCAAAATATATTCTCCCTCCACCTACACTCAGTTCCTTTTCCCCCAAAAAACCCCACCAAACCAAAGAAAAACTGATTATGAAAACTGTTCATTTTTGCTGAAATAATTCCAAACTCGAGATGTCAAAGAATTATTTTCAGGTCCAACTCTTATATGTGAAAAGCTCCAGTTCTTAATTTCAAGTTGGCATATGCTTTATCAGACTGGAAATTCCATCTCTGAATGGAAGCAGAAGAAATAATAAACTGGTAATTGGGATAATATGATACCAAGATTAGCTTCCTACATAGCTGCAATGCCTCGAGTCATTTTCTTGGGACTATGATATACCCAGTTATATCCAAGATTATTTTGTCTTGATATATATATACATATATATTTATGATATACTTAAATCCCCCACTGATGTTTTATAGCTGGATAGCCATTTTGTGAAGTGCAAAGTGAATACCCTCAGAGGAAAAGGAAAACATCAGCACCACTGCTTTTTGTGTGCCATTTTTGGGTTTCTGCTGCCCTTTTTATACCCCATGAGAGGTGACACCATGAGGAAAGTGTTTCCCTGGCAGTTTGTATGGAGAAGTGGAGGAAGGTGAGGATGGGATGTGCAAGGGATAGAGAGGTCAAATATTTACAGAACTAGGTCACATTTTCCAAGCTCAACTTCTGGATAGCAATCACAAAGAAAAAAACTCGTTCCTTCAAAAACCAGGATGTGCCCTGAATAAGGAGGAGTCTGTAAGAAAATGAAAAACATGCTTATCACACAGTCAAAAGATCTACTTGGAACTGGGAGATTCAGCAGTTTAAATGTGCCTTTGGACTGTAAATAGACCCAAACCCCTATCTAGCCAGTCAAACAGACTCCAGTCCTTTTTAACATAAGATTTGCTTTAATTGCAGAAGCATATTACCATTTGTCACCACACTCTAATCCCTAACCATACACCTCCTTAGCCTCCCTTATCCAGTAACTTTACTCAGCCTACTATAACTGATATAAATCTACATCTACATATCAAACATATTCATGAACCTCTGTCGAAAAAAGAAAAAAAAAAAAAAAAAACAAAACAAAAAACAACCACCCTCTTCCCCATCAAGTGCAGGATTAAGCCAGCAGAGGTGTGCCTGTCCTAAGTCTTGCTTTGCTACTGCTGAAGCTGAAGCTCACCAGAGGTGCCTGCATCCCACAATAAGGGACAGGGACAGTCTCCCTGCCAGCCTTGCATGCGTAGCCCATAAATCCCTTTCCTTTCAGAGTGTAGGTGTTTGGTGTCACAGTGCTTTACGCATCTCCTCAGTTGCTGGCGAAGCTTCCTGAGGTCTGTGGCGATGGATCAGGGTTCTGATGTTGGCTTGCCTGTCTGTACACTTTGCTAATTAGAATAATAAAACTGGTAGCAAATCTTCAGGCATCAGCCATGCATTGCATCAATTAAAAACATCAAAAACAAAGTCTCTCCTGGTTCTTCTCCTTTCTACTTGATCTCTTACTCCATGGGATGATGTATCAGTTTCCCAAAGTCCTTCTCCTAATTACTGTGTTCCTTCCTTTCTCTCTGAGCTTTCTTGCAACCCCAATTCTCTTCTCACATTTTATTTGCTTGCCCTTTCTTTAGCTGCTAGGGGACACCACTACTCTAATAGGGGAAAACAAGCATTTGCTGAGCTTATATACTCTGGCAGAAATGTAAGCATAAGATTTTTAACTAAATTTTTCTTGTAATTTAATTTGAAACTGACTTTTAAAATTTAATGTAAAGTACCAATTTTTGAAGCATTTCTTCCAAAGGATAGAAAAGTATTGTTATCTCAGTTACGCGTGGGGTATTCAAGACACACAAGTTTGAATTAGATGAGCTCATATGCTCTACTGGATAAATTCTAAGCCACTGAGCATGTTGATATCTTAGGACATTGACAAAACATGATTGTATGGAATTTAGATAAAACACCCTGAACATTAATTTTGACAGAACTTGGATTCAGTTTTGAACGGTTAGCATTTAAACTCACTTCTCATGTTTAACTGATGCAGAAATATAAAATACTTGGAGGAAGACAGAGACACTGCCCTAAATTTTTTCTTAGGCAGTTTAGTATGTGCAAAACAAAGCAGAGGGAGATGCCTCACTGTAAAGATAATTCTTTGTGCAGAGTCTGAAAAATGAGATCATGGTATAAAGAGGCTATTTCCGCACTGATGTAATTTCCTTATGGGCTTCTAATATAATTGTTTATTTTTCTTAGATTAATGTAAAAATAGAAAGAGTGCACTGAATATTTCAGGTGATCCATAAATCATACTGTGGCTATTTTGGTCTTGTCATCTCACTTTGTCCAGCTTGAATTATATTGTGGCACATGGTGGAAAAGAAAAACACTGCTCAGTGGAATTCAACACCAAGTGTGCAGGCATGAATATAATCCCCCCCCACCCCCCCAGATATTACATGTCCCAAAATTCAGACCATCAATATTTTGTCTTTTTCCCTCCTATTTAATCTCTCTTATGCTTTTGATTTTGTGCACAAGTTTTTGCTGTTGCCAATGAAAACTGGGATGGAAAATCTTGTGACAGAGGCCAGTGCTTCCCCATCATCTTCTCCCTTTTGCTGACTCAGGCAGTTCAGAGAAGCATCTCAAACACAGGAATTTCTGAGCCTGAACTCTCAGGCTTTCATGCCTCACTTTTCAGACTCCCTGCTCTGCTTTCAAAATGTTTGTTTGCTTGGCACCACATTAAAACCTACTTTTGTTGGGACTTCCTTTGAAATCTCCCTATCCAACCCCTATTTCCCTTTCTTCCTTCCTCTCACTCTCTTCATCTGTGAATTCTCAGAGCTGCTGTTGGGGGAGTGACTTGAACCAGGGCAAACTGCATTTAATTCAAGTCACTCCTTACACCTACAGAGCTGCCTTCCTGCTGTTCAGCATATGTTATGAATCCCCTCTCCGTGCCTGGTCTGTCCGCCTTGGCAATTTAATTCAAGCTGCACAGCATCATGCTTAGAGTCTCCAGTTTGCTCTCAAGTGTCAGCCAAGATGGCTGCTGTCACATTCACTTAAACATCCCATGTAGATGAGCCCTTTGTATGACAGGAGAAGGGATTTGGTGGGTCAAAACCAGCACAAACCAGGAGACACAGCAGTTCCTAACCTATTTCTAGCTGAGCTATCCTGACATTTCTGACCAGACTTCACATGCCACAAAGGACTGACTGCAACACACACCTTCCTGATGAGTTTCTTCTTAATTAATTATTTCTCTTCAAAGAAGTTGTGGGAAGGTTGATATATTGATATATGGTACTTGCAGTCAGTCCAAAGTAGAGATCTGTCTTGAAAATTTTGGAGAATACTTTGTTAAGAAAAACCTGGAAGCAAAAAGCCCCAAATGATTGCAGGATTTACAAAGAAAGCACTAGGGACCAAGAAAGGCAAAAAGTGAGCAGTGTTAGTGTGTTAGTGTATCTGACATGTAACAGGATGCCTGTTCTTGCATCCTTTGGTTAAATCAACTCAAAGTTACTGTCTAGGAGGAGGAAAAAAGAAGGGGGGAGTGGAGGAGATGGAGGATAAAGGTGGATGGGGAACAGGGGGAGAGAAAGAAAAAGAAAAATCAATTGAAGTTGAGTGAGATTTTGTTTGCCAAGTTTCCAGCTGCTGCTCAGAGTGAATTTTTATGGCCAAGTTATAAACCTTTGAAAATAGGAGTTTCTAATGGAAATGCTGACAGACCCTTTATATGGTGACATTAACACTGGCCGCTCTGCAATTGTCCTTGCCTTCTTTTATTTATTTTCCTCTCTTTGTCCTTAAGGTCCTATCACACTTACTGTGAGCCTGGTGAAGAAACAAAGAGAGAGAGGTCAAAATCCCTTAGAAACAGGAACTCTTTGTAAGCTGATGAAGCAGGTTGGGGAAGGGCACTTTCACTGTGTGGGGACAGAAATGCTTCAAGTTATTGTACCCTCCCACCACAAAACCTCTTGTGATGCAAATTAGTGTTCAAGCTCTCAGTATATATTGTTTTATCTTTCTCCTTTTTTTTTCCCACTCCCAGTAGCTAAATGTCTTGTGAATGGTGTTCCTCCTCACAGCCAACTAATGAGGTAAATTTTTAAGCTGATAAAAAAGTGAGCTTGAGAGAAAAAAAAAAAAGAAAGAAAGAAAGAAAAAAAAAGAAAAAGAAAGAGAAAAAAAGAAAAAGGGGGGGAATTGTACCCTGTGTTGTTTTCCTTTTGGTATTTTGTGCGTGTTTCAAATATTCAGGTCTCTTTCTCAGCTGAAATTAGTCATCTTTTAGGGGAAAAACAGTCTTTCCTAGCTGTTTATTGAAAAGCTTGATTATATTCATACACGCTTTTGATTTACTTGAAAAAGTTTAACTTTCCTTATGACTGAATCAAAATCAGTCTCAAGATGTATTTCTGAAGTAGGCAGTCACCTCTGGATTGCTGAAAAAAAATGGTCAAGAATATGACCTTGTCCATATTTGCTGCCACAAGCTTTTCTTTCACGTGTGCAGGTTGGGACGGGGAGCATCCAATGACCTGAAGAAAACAGGCTCTGTGTGGAGCCAGCAAAGGGATTAACAATTCTGAGAGCAACTGGGGACTCTGCAAAAGACGTGAAACTTCCCTGAAGGAAAGGGAGGAGGGGATGTGCAAGGAGGGAAATGAGGACATCAGTCTTGGCCCCCTCTTTTCCTTCTGCAACCCCTTTGACTTGCCAGACAAAAGAGAAGAGTTTCTGCGTCACCTGAGATTTAGTTTGGTCTTATCATTCTTGGAGACATTAGGCATAAAGAAGGTCTTTAGTTAGAGAGGAGGAAAAAAAAGCATCTCTGATCTTTTAAATCCTGTTACTTACCTTTTCTGGGCCTTGCTGACTCAACTTTCCACCAGCAAGCTGTTGTGTGCACCAGTGCCCCAGCAGCTGTGATGGGGAGGGATGTCACACCTGTGAGGAGAGGTTCCTTCTAAACTGCCCTGCATGCAAAGGCTCCTCCCTGCCATGGTGGGTGGGTCCCAGGCTGGCCCCAGAGCAAGAGGCAAGTGTTGGGTCACAAGATGAGCATTTGTAGCATCTCTAGGCATCCTCAGTGAGAAAAGGTGATTGACACCTTCTCCCAAGAGATGATGGATACTCCTCTTCAGTGAGGCAGCCTGTTTGCCTAGTGGCAGCACTCTCTAAAATCTGTGTATCTGTTCTTCAGTGTTTGTGCCCTGACTGGAGCCGAATGTACCTGCAGAACATTTGGGCATCATTGAATTTAATAGATCTCAGTCATGCCTCCCTGCACTCCCCAGAAGGTGGAAGTCAAATACATGCTGCATGTTTCAGTGCTCTTCAAACACGTTTAGCATCTTAACTTTATTTCTTGGTTTCCATTTTCATGGTACACAAAGGGTTTAATGTTTTCATTGTTATACACAGTAGCTTATTTTTTTTTTTCCTTGTAGCCTCTGGGCTGTTGCACCACTGTTATGAGATCCCTCCTAGGAACAGCAGGGCAGAAATGTTCTTTATTATGTGCTTGAATTTAACTTTTTTTTTTTTTTTCTCTCTCCTCCCATCGCTCCCCCCACAGTTTCGTTTGCCTCTCTGGTTTTAATTAGCCTTGCTTTTCCAATTAACATCCTGGTCGGCTGCAGTGAGGCCAAAGGAGGGAACCAGAAAGGCATGGCAAGAACCCCCTTTTCTGAGAAAGTCTCGTGGCTGAGGCTTGGAGACTGAATTTTCCCAAGGTGGAGCTGCATTGACTGATTCTTAATAAAAGGAGAATTTGGGGCCCAGCGGCACTGTGGGTTTGTAACAGGCATTGTTCCTTGAAAATATTAAGCTCAGTAGGAAGCACGTTCCCCCTTGGCCTCTCCTAGTCTCAGGTAGTGATATGGAAACTATCATCACATTTGAACCCCTTGCAACCTGTCCCTAGGTGGTAATGCTTTATGAATACCACTGAACAAGCAAAAAGAAGAAAGGAAACAGGAAAATAAAAGATTAAAGCAAAACCTTTTGGCTTGTCCCCCAGCACAATCAGCTTGGCATTTTCAATAAACTAAAAAAAAAACCAAACCTAAAAAAAAAAAAAAAAACCCACTAAAAAAAAAAATTGGGGGCTGAGCAAATCCCTTAATTGGGACTTAAAGATTGTCTCAGACATTTACCAAGTGTCAAACTGCTGTTAGTGCATCACCTAATGTGATACATTTATCTTCTCTAGCCTGGCACTTGCTTTCAATGAAGTGAGGCTGGATTTTCCTCCCTGATTTTCCTTCTCCTGCGCATATCCAGCAAATGGTGGAGTACAGGCATTGTTGAAGTGTGGTCCCCTTGTCCAGCAGGGACAAACTGGTTCTAGTGGTCCCAGTCCTTCCATAATGGTCCATCCTTCCATAAGGGGTCACAGCAGATCACAGCCAAGGAAAAAGGGACCTGGATCAGCCTTGTTCCGTGGGGTGCAGTGTAGGGAAAGGTGGTGATGGTGACTTCCTGACAGTGATGCTCTGTCCAGGTTTTCTTTCTCTGCCCAAACTGTGTTCTCTGGTGGGGAGTTGGTCTGCAGTCACAGAGTCCAGGATCCTAGTGTGGCTTAGCAAGAATCAAAGCCTTCTAGGAAAGAATCGTAGGTACAAATTATATACATGCTTATTTGTATTCAGATTGGATGTGTTTGCATGATATTTCTAGATAAATAGCATCTTGTAAGAATATAATTTTCTAGAGATTATTTTGGTCTGATACAGTCAATATCTATTTATTGGCACAACCAAAGTTCAAAAAATGGCTTTGATCAAGACAGAGAATCTACATAAATAAGGACAAATTAACATTTTAGAGAACACTTTTCCACCAGTGTTCTTGAACAGACTAAACTATCAGAACTTTATTTTTTTCTCTCTGTCCCGCTTCCAATTTCTGCTTATTTTTCTGGCTGTGATCATGCATCCTTAATTCCATTCAGATTTCTTTCCTATTAGAAGATGGTAAATTAATAGTTTTGCTGGAAATACAAAAAAAAGAATGTAGCCAATATATAAAGTACCTGGAGATTTAGTACTTTGCTGAAGAAATTAATAATTACAATAATATGAATCTCATTGCTTTGCCCAGCCCACCAAAAAATTAACAAGTCTCTTCCCCTCTAGAGATAAAAATCTTATTTAGACCTGTCAGGAATATACTTTTGTTGCCTTTGCAGTATCATTGTCAGTGCAGGGACGGAGGTGAGGGGGGGAAGAAGATTCTATGTAATGTAACGGATTTTGATTCTAAATATTTGATCACATCATTCTCTGCTGAGATTTGTTTTGTTTTCCTTATCTTACTTCCAACAGTTTATTTTACCCTCTTCCCACAAGGTTGGTGTAGCTTTAGTCATACCTCCAAAAGAGCTCTGTGTTAGACCCTGGATTCAGCCCTGGAAGGGTTATTATTAATAGTGATGTTTCTCAGTAAACTTGCCTCCCAAGGTTGCTCTAGCCAAGATTGTTTAGAAAACTCCACTGGGATACTTGTAAGGGACACCTTGGGTCTAATGTACTAGCATTTAATGGACAAATCTATTTAGGTCCCTGTGTTAATATAAAACGGTTTTGTTAGTTGTGAAGCAGGCACAAAGCACTACTAATAACAGCTGTGAAACAGAGCTAATTTGAGCATCAGTGGCCACCTGAATACTGGAAATTCAGGGCACTCTTAAAGCCTCTCTGTTCTTGATGAATAAAATTGGATTGATGTAAATTTCATTATTAAAACGGAAATTCTTACTTCCCATAGAATTTTTTTTTCACTTCTTTGAAAACAAAAATTACATTTTTCTTGAGAGAAGAGCATAATTTGATAGCTAGGAGAACTATATTCCCTGATTTTTCATGGCTCATTTTGGAAGGCTGATCCCAGGCTGGTCTTGTAATTCAAAAGCATTTGGAGCCTGTGCTAACATAGTAATGGCAATATTGGTGCTATTAATTTTGTGTTTCACTCTGCCTTGTCCTGCCATGTTCCAGTTTTAGGACTGGACAGATTTGTCTTCTGCTCTGTGGGGAGCTGTCAGCCAGATGATCTCCCCATCTGAGGGTGCTGTTATTTTCCCTGGTAAAGTGTTGCAGTAGCCAGACCTGCCACAGAAGTGGGGAGTCAGTGGAGATTTCTCAGTAAAGAGAGGTGGTTTGTAGATTCAGCATTGCAGCTCCCAGTGTGGGATGAAATTGTCTCAGAATCCAGCCAGATCCCCAGTTTGTGTGACAGAGAGAAAGGAGGGTACAGAGAGCCATGACGACATGAAGAGAGACACCAAACCACGATGCAGACACTTTCTTCCTACCCCCAACTACCCATGTTTCCCGTCGTCTGCTTCTTTTTAAAATCACATTTTTCACAGCTCACAAAAGTGGTCTTTGTGTCTGTCCTTTTCTTTCTACATTGAATCACGCAGTGGTTTTACATTTTCTTCTTGGAAGACTAAACCCTCACATGCTTGGGTCTTGTTCAGAATCTGACCTAACAGTCAATTTGTGTTCACTGTGGCAGGGGGAGTAACGACCCTATTTCGAGAAAGCATGGGGGAAAAAATAGAGGGCATTTTTTCTGGAATATTTCTGAAAGAAACCTTGTAGAAGGGCAGAAAGTTACAGATGATTTAGCATTTTTTTCTCTGGGACAGCTGGGTGGAGGAAAGTTTTTGGACAGCAGGGAACTGGTGGTATGTGATGCTGTGTAGGCATTGGATAGCAGCACAGCAAGAAACAACACAAGAAGCAAAAGGCCAATTGACCAGCCCATCTCCTGTGTCTGCACTGCTGTGCTTTTAAATGATGCATTGCTTTGGCTTTTCTTCCTGGGACCTATGGTGGATAATACCAACAGTTTTTCGTGCAGCCCTGGTATCCTGTGTGCACCAGTGTAGCTCAGTCTTGCTGTGACCCTGTGAATATCACTTTCAGTGGCACAGATCTGTCCTGTTGCTCTTGACTCTGTGGTGCCGTGCAGCCTCTCCTGTAACTGACAGGTGCATTTCTCAGGGGACTTATTTGTCAACCTGGAATTCCCCTTCCCCTGCTTTAGCAAAAACCTGTCGACATGATTAGCATGGGGACTGCTGATTCACCAAGTGGGAAACAAGAGGAGATTGTTCATTTGCTAATGTCAGACGTCAATTCAAGGTAATCTCTGACCCTTGGTCAGGTCTCAGGAAATGAAGTTAAGTGATACCTTGGCCAGTTTACTTTGACAGAAGAAGCAAAATATTATTATAAATTATATAGAGATTAAAAAGAAAAAATAATATGGAAAAAACCTTCCATGGGGGAAAAATTGGTAGCAAAGGAACCCCCAGTGTATTATCTCTTTGAAGGTATCTTCATCCACCTTTGTGACTTTTTACTTAAAATAAATAACCTAATCTTAACCTAATCCTGTTCAAGTTTCAAGGAGAATTGGAAGAGGATATTAGAAAAACAAAACCAAATCAGACCAAACCAACCAACCAACCAACCAACAAACAAACAAAAACCCCCCACAACCAAAAACCCACCAAAACAAAATTTAAAAACCCAAATAAGCAAACAAATAAACAAATAAACAAATAAGCAAATAAACAAATAAACAAATAACAAAACCAAAACCATAAACAAACAAACAAACCAAACAGACAAAAAAAACCAAAAAAACCCACAACAACAACAACAAAAAACACCTCACCAAAACAATGGAAAGCCTGAGTGCTAACAGAGAGGTAAAATATATATATAAACTTCATTACGAAAAGACCTTACTGATGGCAAGTTGGTATCTCCCCAATAAAATAATGTGAAAGGTGTTTACTTTGTGGGATAGATTAATGGTTGGCAGCATGAAAAATCCATACGTTACACAATATCCACCTGTCCTCTCCTCTGTTGGATTCCATATCCAATATTGATAGCGAACAAAATATTCTGGGCTTTTAACAGTGGCTGATACTAAGATTTTACAGAGCTGATTACATTTTCCTTGATGCCTGCTCTTTACATAAACTGGATGAGACTGGATATATTTTTAAGTCAGAGCCAGAAGATGACTGAATTCTCTCCCTAAAACCCCTCTGATTCTAAATTGTTCCCTAAAGTAGGGTCTTAATCAGTCACTGGTGCAAATGACTCGTGAGCAGCTGCCAGACTAATCCAAACCTCACTGATGTTAGTAGGAATCCTTAACTCTGTTGTGAATGGTCCATGAAAGCAAGTAGCCTGAGATTTTCCTTGCCACTTAAAACCCACATAAAAGGACTAGGAAAAAAAACATCTCAGGGTCAATTTCCAATGAAGAACAGAGTTAATCTCTTAAAAAGTGTTACTTACAACTCATTTTTCATGTCTCTGGCCATTCACATGTACTCCTGACTCCTTGCCTTCCAATGCTACCCTTGAATGTGCAGCCCCTAAACTGGAGCTTGATCTTGGTAACCCTCAGAATAGAATCTCCCACCATGGCAGGCAGGAATAGAACTCTTGGGCAGGTACTCAGTGGCAGAACTTGAGATAAATGAATCCTTGTCTGCTACAGTTCCCTCTTAAATACCCTTACTAGCATCCTGGTGAGATCAGTCTCCATTTCTCGTCTGATGATAGAAACAGATGATCTTTTAATAGTTCCAGTGGTGGGAAGGCTGTTCCCTCGTCTTCCAAGGAAGAGTTTAGAAACCGACAGGTAATTAGCAGGAGCAGCTGTTCATATGAATAGGCCTATGTCCAGCTTTCTCCTCTTTAACTGTTATGCTCTGTGGAAACAGGAAAAAATGATATATCAGTGCAAGACCAACTTAATTTCATGTTCTTTTCCCCCTTCTCCATCATTTATAGTAGTTCCAACAGTACTGATGTGGTGTGTCAGGTACCACTTAAAGCTGAGACCTGCTAAAAAACGAGACCCTTGACATTTATGTCAATGGATTCAGAATTTATCCTTTTTGTTTTACTATATGACACCTAAATTTTTTTTATCTATTTCTTGAAATTCAGAATTCTAAAATTTTTGTTTTCAATGACGGTTTTGTTCAGAAAATACAACAAAGTGGGTTAAAACGATCTGTTGCATAGACAGCTTCAAATAGAAGAAGATAAAAGTAAATTTTTTAGAGTTCTTTTGGGGGTTTTTCTGCTTTGGTGTCTTCTATGTCAACATTTTGTGAGGCGGGTGGTAAAAGAAAGAAATACACTAGAGGCTTCAGTATAAATTAAGACGTGCTTTCCAAATCATTAAAGGGAATTGTTAATATTCACAGACCCTTCCAGGGGTCAGTTCAGCCTACCTAGGATCTGAATTGCCATCTGGCTATGCCAATCTCTGCTCATTCAACACATAGTGAACTTAGGGACTAGACTCCTAATACTAAGATGCTGTTTCCAATTTTGTATTAATATTCTACTCAGATGTGGAAGATTGTACTTCCATTAGAATCATCTAATTCAGAGGGTGTTTTTTTTTTTTTTTTTAATGTGGGCTGTTGCCTTGTCAAAAGTAGCTCTGCTGGTGATGTAGTAATTTAGATTGTAAAGTTATGCATCAATAATTGCATGGTGGGTTCAGTGAGAGGCAGGACCCTGCAGGGTTAAGCATCTCATGCTGTGCAGAGATGTCCCTTGCCTTTGGAAGTTTTCCGGTGTGGGGTAGGAGTAGAGAGGGATGGCAGAAAATTGGGGTAAAGGAAAGCTTGTTCACCAGCAGCCAGCAGTACAGCTGTGAAGAGAACTGGTGATTCAGCCTTGTGTCTTTGACTGCCTGCCCTTGATTCACTCCAGCTGAGGTGTCAAGTTAGGAGCTAATCTCCTTCAGTTCACTCTGCAGTCAATGAAATCTCTTGAAGCGTTTCTGAAGGACAGGTTACTTAAGAGCTTGAAGTTAATGAGATAAATTGAACAGTTGGTGCCCCTTTAAGTTGCTGTCACTTCTGCCCATTGAAATCTCCAATGTGCGTTTGGCATGGCAGCATGACAAATCCTAAGCAACAGTAATGATGACTTCAGTCTCTCTAACACCAGTTAGCCAATATAATATAAAAGTGTTAGTAGTAGATGTTGTATTTTTGGTTAGATATGCTATTTCTCTAGCTGGGAGAGGTGCTCCATGCAGAGCCCCATCAATAGCTCTGGAAGCCATATTCAGCGTTGCTAATTGGATCCTCTGCATTTTCTAAATTGAGGGAGAAATGCTGGAACTGAGAAAGAGGCTAGAGCACCTCTTTTCCCTATTCACTCTGCAGCACTTCTGCAGCTGCAACCATTGTTTTTCCGAGTAATTTCCAGGAACCCAGACAAAGGAGATTACATGATCACTACAGTGGCTTCTCTGAAGAGACAGAGTGATTAAATGTGTTGATTAGAAATTTGCTGTTCACCCCTGATAGCAATGGTATGGATCAAAAAGTCAGCCACAGGTGAAAAAAAACAAAAAACAAAAAACCTGCCTTTTGAGAAGAACTGAGTACATTTCCAACAAATACTTACAATAGTATAGCACAACTAACAAGCAAGCAATGGGCAGAAAAGTTTTCTAGGTAAGTAATTTACCATATAAAAAAACCCAGATGTATGAATTTAGATGTTTTTTGTCTACCCCATGCATGGACATTTTGGTAACCACTTCTTACTCTGCTGCTACAGATACTCAAGTACAGCAGCTGCCCTAGCCTTGAGCAAGTTTTTGTCCTTCATCTTTTCTGCCTCACCTAGCAATATGGTCACTGGCAAACTGTAAAGTTCCTTAGTTTTCCCTTGAAGAGGAACGTCTTTTCTACACTAAAGGGTATATTTAGGGTTTCCTGCTGTCTACTGCAGGAACATGGCTTGTGTGGGACAGAGAACAGAGATGAAGAACTCAGAGTCCCTGCAGAACCTGCAGAACACAAGAATTAGATGTCCAACACAGGAAGACTTCTCCTTTTTTCAGCACATAATGGGTGGTGGAGTAGAGAAGACTGGCTGATGCAGTCCAAAGCACAATGCTTTGTGTGTTTTCTCAAATTTGTAAAATCTAGAAACAAGTACATATTTTCTAAGGACTTATTGGCAAGAGTTGAAACTATTTGTGTTGCTGTGATCCATTGTGTTTGTGGTTCTATAAGCATTCAGTAATAGACAATGTCTATTCTGATGTTTTGGGTTGGTGTTGTTTTTTTTTTTTTTAAATATGGAGAAAAACCTACAGCAGCATGGGAAGGGGAATGTTTTATACATAATGTATTCTTCTCATTTTTCCTTCTCGTCTTCTCCTGATTTTGCTCCTTGGACTCAAATTGCAAGCTGTTGAGACATTGCAAGTATGTTTTCATGGTGGGGTTCCAGAATGAGCCAGAGAGATGTGCAAGCTAACATATGATACACATTAAATTTCCTCGTATAATTTACAGGTTTTACAGAAAACCTGTGATGAAACCAAGATTTCAAGCCTGATTTTCCTGTGTCCCAGTGATTTAAGAGCAGAGTTGGACATTTTAGTTAATTTTTAGATTATCAAGAGCATGTGGGCTGAACTAATTTGGGTCAGATTTTATGGACATTCTCGATAATAATAAGATGTGGAATGTCATACTAGGATGTTTATCTCTCCAGAATGTTGCACTTGTCTTGGCCCTAGGAGGCCTCTGTCTCAAAGAAACTTTGCCATTCAGCTACCTGTGAATAAAAGATTCTTCTCTAGGTCAGCAGAGCAGACCATGAGCTTTTGAACAAGACCAGACTAAGGTTGGTCCCCTTGGCCACTGAATAATTGAGCAGAGAGGAGATGTCACAAAAAGTGGCAAAACAAAACTTTTGAGGCTGCGGTCATTTTTGTTACACTGCACAGGGAAACAGTGACTTGAACAGTTTCACAGAGAAAAGAGAGATACAGAATATTTTAATTCTCCAAAGGCTCCTTAGCAATAGTACTTTTTGCTTCCAGTTTGGTGCTACACCTATGGGCTCAAGCCCTCACCAACGTGACCCCACTGAAACTGGCGATGAAGCTGCCCTCCACAAGATAAACTCCATTTGTCATGGCAGGTCTGAGTGTGGCATTTTGAACTCACTGTGTATGGCCTTAGGCTCTTCTGTCTTGAAAGGAGCTGTATTTCCATCTCAGACATAGAGAGACTTTTTCATCCTAGACAGGGCTCAGCACTCCTTGCTTTAGTGACACCTTGTCTTCTCCTGTTGCTTTGTGTCTGCACTCCTGACACTGCCTCCTAGTGCTTCACAGACAAGGGCAGCAAGAGCCATAGTTATGTATAATGCTGCCACTGGTTGCAAATGAGGCTCAGGGGCTTCAAAAGTGTTTAGAAAGTGTGCGAGACATAGAAGATCAGTGTGTGCAAGGCAGTAAATACAAAGGAGTGTGTATAGGAGTCAGAAGACTACAGTGTCAGGATTCAGGAGCTGCCAATGTGTGCAGCTTAACCAGCTGACCAGCGCAGCCAATTATTTTGTCTTAAAGTTTCATCCATTTTTCCTACTCATATTTTTAATCTATTTGCTTTCTATCTTTTTCAGTTTTTGAAACCTGTGAGTAAAATGAGAGTAAATGTTATTATAGAGTAGAGGTCAAGAAGCTACATCTTTGAAATCACCACAATACTTTTTGAATTCTCTCTTAGGCTTGGGCTTTTTGAGAACATGAGTCTTAAACGTTTTTACTGTAGCTCGATTTTCCATTCTTGACTTTTTTTTGGTCCATTGAACTGACTAGCCAAGTCCTCCTCTCTCTCTCTGCCTCTTCCTCTCTTTCCCTCCTCTTCTGGAACAAGCCCTCTCAAATGTATTCATTTCCTACAAATCTAATGAAAATAAGGCTGTGGATAGAGGAGGGAAAGCCTGATTCTCACTGAGGGAAAAGTCTTTTTGATACTTTACTTTGACAGCAGAGAATCCAAACCGGGAGGAACACTGGATAAATTAATACTCAGTAGTTCCATCATTTGTGCACCTACATGCAGATTTCCTGGCTATCTGCTCCTTCAGAAGGATAATATTAATTAAGTAAACAAGTAAAAAAATAAAAAAAAATATAAGTGTAAGAACTGTACGATAATTTTGGACAAAAAAAATCACATTTTTCACCTGGATGATGAGTTTGGCCTAGCTATT
This sequence comes from Phylloscopus whistleri, assembly GCA_017589585.1. Classification (NCBI taxonomy): domain Eukaryota; kingdom Metazoa; phylum Chordata; class Aves; order Passeriformes; family Phylloscopidae; genus Phylloscopus; species Phylloscopus whistleri. The sequence continues at coordinate 1,071,555 of JADMLD010001003.1, read as the reverse complement.
ATCACAAACCAGTTTTAAACCAGGACTTTTTGTAAGCATTTATACTAGGGAAAATCACTGCACTTTCCTCAAAACTCCCTGGGGCCCATAGGATGGAGAGAGGGACAAGCACTTTACTGGCACACAAAAATACTATTGGAGCTGCATATGAAATTCTTTCCTTCTTTTCAAAAGAATGGGGATTGGTGTCACTGACCTGAAAGTGCTGCGGAAGTGTCTCCCACAGGAGCTTTCCCTGCAGTGGGATGTGGCAACCATGAGACCAGCAAGCAGCAGTTCTGCAAAGAGCTGTAGGACAGGAGCCCACCCAAAACTGCGGGTGAGGGATTTTTGGAGACCCTTAGAAGGGACAAACCTGTGTATGTAACTTGAGCACAGTCCAGTGTGGTCCCATCCACCCAATATGTCCTCCTCAGCCTATCCCCATCCAAACAAATTAGCTTTTCTCTAGTAGCTGCTGGGTCCTTTTGCATCCCAAACCTTCACAGAGAGCAGATCTGCTGATCTGACCTGAGTAAAGATACCCTTCACTGCTGCTGCAGCAGGGCTGCCAGGATAGTCTGCCATCAACAGAGCTATCCATCCAATCCTTACTGGTGAATTGGAGCACAGATCACATGCTTTTTCAGGTTAATGATGATATAAGGGAATACAGTCCATGGGTTGCCACTGCAGCAGCTCCAGGCAAGCACAACCTCTGCTACTCAAACCAGAGGGAGGAAGGAAGCTTCCAAAATTCACCTGGTCTTTGCCCATCACAAATGATATTTCTCCTCCTGGCTTCAGGCTTCATTGTTACTATCAGAGCCCGGTACTGCTGCCACTGAGACTTGGTAAACCTGGTGTAGCACAGCTCAGTGCTTTTCACTTGCTTACCTTTGACACTCACAGGTATAGTCAAAGATGGGAAAATATCTCATGTTATTCTGAAAGCCTAAGTTCCCCAGCTGCCTGCCCAAGAAATGCAGCACCAGCCTGCCTGGCAGGGAAGATGGTGCGGGATTTTGTGACTGGTTGAGAGAGACAATATATCATGAATTCGAGTCTGCCTTGTGCTTCTGTTGGAGCAAATGGGAGTTTTGTCTCTAATTTTGTGGGGAGCAGAATCAGGGCCCTGGTTGACAGAAAATCAACCTTTTAAACAAAAAGGAGTAAAATGTGAAGATGGATTTCTCTCTATTAAAGTTAAAAAGTACTTACTAGTTGGAGGAAAAGTATTTGTCTTATTTGAATTATGACACTGATAGTCACCTTTTCAAAGAACTCTCTAAATAGATTTGTGTTTTTCTTTCAAAATTACACTGCAGAAAATTAAGAAATTCCCAACAAACATTAAAATTTATTTACAAAGTTATAGATGTGAATATGAAGCCTAAAATTAATATTTAATACAAAAGAGCACTTGCTTAATATATGTGCACTTGATTTTTTTTTTTTTAATTATCCCTGTCATAATGATCATTGTTTATTTCACGCTGAAATCTGTTTCTGATAGTCAGTTCTAAGCAGACACTTTTTCTGTGATTAACATCATTGGACATCTCATTACAGGCAATCAAAGATTTTGATCGTAAATACTTTTTTGATAATTAATTTGATGTTTTATTGAGTGGTTTCTATCTATCACACGTCTATGTGATAGATGCAGGAGACAAATTCTGCATTGTATAACACCACGAAAAACTTGGGCTAAATAACTTATCACAAAGAATATTTACCATTTGGAAAAAAACAGCTATATTTAGAGTAAAGTCTGTCTAACTAGTTCTTCTGTAATGTGCAATTTAAGATTGACGTGCCATCTAATCTATAACAGTGGATTACACCACTTTCCTTACTGCTGCATTCAAATATTGAGCCTAGTTTGAAGTATTGATTCAGCTGTCTTCAGCCACTAGAAATATGACAGTTTATACCAGCTATCTGGTTAGTAATGTCTCCATAAAGTGATACATTTAAAAAATACACACTTAGAAATAATACTTTAATTTTTGCTTGCTTCTTAAAAAAAACATAATGGTTGTCATTAAATGAAAATAAAATGCTCTAGTTCTGAAGGACAAGCTTTATAATTTTTTTTACTGCAGTCAGTCAGGTCAGATGTACAGTCCTCGTGCAGCTGATACTACTTTTACAACCAATGTTGTGGACATCCTCATTTTATTTTGATTTTTAAACAATTTTGCTCAAGAAAGCTTTGCTTAATTGGACCTTTATTCCCTCACCGGGCTGGTTCAGATCTGAGCTCTCACATCCAAAGGGCTGGTCTGTTTAAAAGCTCCTGTGTGTCAAAGCAGGGGAAAGAAACAGAACCATTAGGAATTATTCATACAGCTACAATGAGATTTCAAGGGAAAAAAAAAAATCCTGCCTTAATTTTTGCACAGTGAAGTGGAGGCCAAGCTGACCTTCTGACCCAAAGACACTCTGCCTGCCAGTGGCTAATTTCTTCTGTAGTTCTTCTGGCTTGCTTCAAGCTTCCCTCTGTCCCACCCCACAGAAGATAACCTAGAGACTGAGGGACAGAGACACCACAGAAGGGAAAATCTCCTGGGGGTGACACTATGCTAATATCAAATAAATAACAAAATTAAACCCAAACTTGTTAGTGGATAGGTCACACAGCCAACCATTTCAAGATGACTTCTTGATGCTGGAGGGAAAAGAATATGAATCAACAGGCAGGACAGAGACCTGGCTTCTGCTGAATGACTCATTCTGGAAGTGAATTGTCTTCATTTGCATAGTGTCACCCATTTATTTTCCTCTGTGGAAGGAAAGGGCTTCAGTTTCCTCTCTTCCTCACATGACCTTCTTCAAAGTTATTGTAGAAAACCACCTGGAGATCCAGCATCAGCTCTGTTGCTTTCCTGCTTTTCTCTTTTTTGTTTTCCAGTGTGACAATAAATGCTTTTTGAAACCAAAATCTTTTTAGGCTACTTACTCTCTCTTCTATTTAATTTCCTATATCAAGACTACATTATGACATTCTAATCAGGTTCCCACATCACACCCATCGTTGCTGAAGTGACTTTTATTTATTGTTTCTTCCCTTCTCTCTTGTGCCCTCCTTCATAAGAAGGACGCTGGGGCTATCTGGGAAATGAAATGACTCACTCAGTGAGAAATCCATTTGTATAGTACAGGAAGGGCAAAACAGATTTGCTCAGTTGCTTGCAGAATGTGAGGGCAAACCTTCTTGGTGGTTTTCCAGTGTCTTTCCCCGTGTTTTGAGCCTGGGAAACAAATAATTTTGAAATTGCTTTTTGTAACTTGGATTGAGTGTTTTCTCTCACACCTATCTCGAGGTTACTGACTAGAGAAAAAAATAGAGGGAGGGAGAGGAAGGCAAGTGGTTGGTGATAGAAACCTTGGACAGAATCTGGTGAGGTTATCCAGCATATCTTCCTTATTCCAAAGAGGGATCAACTGTTCTTTTCTGTGGAATTTGAACAGGAGGTTTTTTGAATTCTGTGGAGCTGAATTTCTGGCCTGATTATTATCTAATCCCAACATGCTAGATTAAAATTGCTAGTTCTAAAACTGAGAAATACATATGTGAGGAATGAAGCTTTTAGCTATATTGATCAAACTACCAGTTTTATATGAGAATTAGTTGGTATTTAATCTATCTAGCAACATATATCAAAATTACAACCTAAGGTTTTTAATACTTACAAAAAAAAAAAAATGGGAGGGGAAGTTTGGAGAAATATAAATCAAGGGGATAAACTGTAATTAGCTTTTTTTCTGATAGATTATAGTTCCTTCCCTGAACGAGAACTCACTACAGTCACTATATATATTTAAATTGCATTAACTATCCTAAGAGCTGTAAAATACCTGGAGCATGGGAGATGTCTAATATAATAAAGAAAATAGTAAGTAACCATATATAACTAGGAGCTAGTGTTGAATTTTTATGGGTCATGTTGTTTATAGGCTTATAACTGTGCTCTAGGTTGGAGCACGCACTAAGGAATACCTAACTAAGAATCAAGGAGAATACTCTGCCAGAAGATTTGCATGAGTCCTTTTCTTTTATAAACTCTATATATTAACCATGTTCAAATATGGTAGCCTGCTCATGAAATTGTGTCTAAATATCTTTCAGTATCAAGCGTAAAAGATTACAGAGAATTACTAAAATAAAATAAAAAAAATAAATGCATAAATAAATAAAAAAAACTTTTAAATAAATAAATTTAAAAAAAATAACCCGCTAACATTCCAGAAACACTGAATTTTAAAATTTCAGTACTATTCTGAACAACTTGCAAGTTCTCAGAGCTGAGATTTTGTTACAACAAAACCTGCACTTTACTAGCAACTGAAGTTGTGGCCGAAGAGAATACAAACATAGACCTGGAGAATCAAGTTTTGAAGAAATCTTTTGGCATTAATCAAGCTGACATCTTTAGGATGTTTTTTTCATACAGCTTCTCCACGACTAACATTTTCAAGGCTGTGCTCAATCACCTCCAGCACACATGCTCAGTAGTTTTATAACTGGAGGCTGACTTATTGAGTTGTCCCTCCTCTTCACTGCCACTTTTATTTGGCTTCAGACTCTGAAATCCTCGTTCTCCAGTTCAAAGTGACTTTGTCAGAGTACCTATATGTGACTTGGTCTTACACCTGGGCCTATCTGAGGTGCATTTAGCAGCAACTCTTTAAACCTTGGTACAGTCATAAAACCTTCCAAGAAGATTGCAGTTAGCTCACCACCTCCTAATGGATGCCTTATACGGCCCCTGAAGCAAAGAAAACTCAGGTACTGTTCTGAAATACACCTTGGGTTTGCTGTGCTTCTGGTCATCAAACATTAACACCGAATGTTTGCAATTAGATTGCCTATTGTAGAGACTCAGGAGTTCTTTAAATATAGACCCGCAAATGTTTCTGAGATAATGGTAGGAATCATCCCCCATAGGAGAGATCCTATTTTCAGTGACATGCTATCTTAATTCTGCTTTACAGCTGCTATGAAGGAAAAAAGAAAATAATGCTGTTTCAATCCAACTCTGAGCATTTGGTTCTTGGTCTGCATCATGCTAAAGTTTTCTCTTGCCTTACTGCTGCTTTCTTTTCTTATGACAATGCATCTAACAGGATTTTCATGCTAATTTAGGGATCTGCCTGCCTACATGTTTATTATGAGTCTCAATCAAGCCATCTAGTCTTCTTCAAAAGTACAGAAAGCCTGGAAGTGCTTAGGATGTAATGAAAATAAGCAGCTTTATGACCATAAAGGAGGAGGGAAAGAGTGGGTGGCAGATGAGAATAAGCAAGGGGAAGTTTACATGTCTGTTTTTTTCCGTATGGTCCAATAGACAGAACTTCAATTCCACAAAGACCTGAGTCAACTCTGTTGAATTCCTTGGCTTCTGTAGACATCCTACATGACTTTAGAAGTTACTTAGTTTGTCTATGGCTCAGTTCCCCTTCCTGCTTACTTGCTTTTAGGCAGCACATTGCTGGTAGCAAGATATTCATAATTAGTGTCAGGGTAATAGATAGGAGTTAGTTGTACAGATTATCTGAGAGTGGTAACTTACCTTAGGGCCATATGCCAAGTCCTGGCTAGTGCAGAAATAAAGCCACATCATTTGCAGGTTATTAGCTTCCCAGTGGGACTTTCTGCTTGCTGTGCTGTGATGATCGACAGGAGAAAGGGGCAGCATTGGTTGGTGTGCTTCAGGATTGGATAGATTATGGATGCATGCCACCGCTAACAATCAGTTTAAAATATTTCTTGTTGTTGCTATCACTTGGTCTTGATGCAGCAGTGGGTGAAGACACTGAGTATAAACATTGTACGAAAAATGATGGGCAAGAATATCTAATCTGAAAGCTGACCTTGGTCTTGGAGGCTAATCCAGTTCGATGCTCAGTGTGTTCATCTTCCCACCAGCTCCACCAGAATATGAGCAAGCTGTGCACCTCGAAGGATCAGCCCCCTTTAGCCTTTGGCAATGCATTAATTAAATGAGGATAATGCTTACTTTCCCCTTGAGGATATTGTGGGACTTGGTGTAGAGATATTTTGAGCCCTTCTCATGAAAGACATTGCACAGAGTAAATGCCAAGTGTTATGTACCTCTTGAGAATCAAAAGGTCACCCACTGAAGACCAGAGTAAATTCCCATTGATTTTTATGAGAACTCTGGGTGGAGCCCAGAAAAACAGTCCCCAGGGCATGGACTGATCCTTCTGGCCTACTCAGTGCTGGGATCCTGTAAGCTTTGATACTTTCTGGAATTAAATAATTCACTTCTTTCTTAATTTTATCTTCATTAATTGAGCTTATCTTGAAGAGAAGGAATAGGTCAGTTGGATGGGGGGTAAGGAAGCCACATGGAACAAGCGAGGAGGAATTAATTAGGTATGCTGCTGGCAATGTGCTGCTACCTTCTGTGGAAGCCACAATGCTTAGAGCTATGGAACTATCAGGGAATGAAAAATAAAATAAAAGGCTTTAGATTTACAATTCCCGCTCTTATGTGTTCTTGCCGTCGTTCATATGGATTAGGACTTAAGTTCAAGCATTCCCTGTAGAAACGAGGGTTTGCTGACTTAGAACAAATAGCATTAGGAATACAGGTTAGGCAAACCCAGAGATATTCAGGTTCATCTTAACTTTCAGCTGAAGTTGGTCTGAAGTACAATGTTTAATTTTTTTACTCTGGTGCAGCAATATCCATAGGATAAACAGAAAATGTAGAATCTGTATTGGTCAGAGTGTTTCAATGCTGTTTTGGGGGAGAAATGTAAACCTGACCAAACACTCGAATATTTTTATAGTTCCTCTTCCTTGTCTTTTTCTGTTTCTAGCTTCTTCCAATATCTGTCCTTTTTACTGTTTCCATGTTATTTCAGAGTCATCCTGGGCAGTGGTAATGTTGAGAAGTCCAGGAGTACCAGAGTGACAAATTCCTTGTTTCTGAGTAATAAGAAGAAACTGATATCTTGGTATATCCGGCATATCCACAGAAACCAAGAACCAAGACATGCCCATACAAATTAGACTTTGTATAAACATAGCTCGTGGCACAAAAGTTGTAAAAGTAACATTCATCAGATGAAGAAAAATAAAATAGTTAAATATAGGTAAGAGGTAGGAGCAGGAAAAAAAATGAAGAATGACAGACACACAAATTTGGCCTCTGTCTCATGGAAGTCATGTGAAGATGTGCTTCTATGGAGGTTGATAACTCTTCTGTTCCGAGAGTTTACAATTACCACAGGGAACAGGAAGTTTCAATATATAGGAAAAGAGGACTGCTTTAGGACTGTCATGCTGTCTCAGTCTATAGAAGCTGTGAAGATGATATTAGACAAGCATCCACAAACTACTGGATATTATTATTTCCTTCTGGATCAGCTGATCTTTTGGGATTCCTCACAGCTCTGATCACTAGCTTAAGAAACAACAACACCGATTTGAGACCTGAACTTTGAAGAAGATGGAGAAGGAAATATTATGTTCCTTGTAATGATTTTTTCAGCTGCTCTGGAACACAAGTCCAGACTTAAAATCATGTAACAGCTGAAAATGTGACTCTTAGCCTACTTGTACAGTTCAATTCTCTTTCTCACCTGGGGCCAAGGCTGTCCCCAGAGCTGTTCGATTTTGTTCTGCTTGATCCTGAGTACCAATTCCCTATTTTTCATAAATCCAAAAGACAGAGGAACAGATCATAATGAAGGCAAATCCCATGATCCAGGTAGCTAAAGGGCTAGAAGGAATCATAAATTGTAAAACCACTCTCTAGCTATCCCACTAAATGACTTCTCCTTTTCACTTCTCATCCTCCCTTGCACCCATTCTGACTATAAATTTTGGGTCTGTACCACCCTGTGTTGATACGAAGTCAGAAGGCAATTTTCTCTGTTTCCACATTAGGCAAAACATTCAGTGGTGTCATTAAACAAGGAGCCTCTTTCTACAGCATCCTTCCTCTGGAAAGAGCCTTCTGATTTCTGCTTTGGGGAATGCATTAATGATGCCGACAGGGAACTCTCTTGCAGGTTGTTTCTTGCAGTGTACGAGGATTTTACTCTATCAAAGGGTTTCTGGCTGTCTCTTAGGGCCCAGGCAGCATTGCTGCTCTAATTCCTGGGCCTGGTTTTCATTTAGCTTTTTACTACTTCTACCCTGGTGTGACTCCACTGACCTGCGGAGGCTTTTCTCTGATTCATGCTAAAGTAGCAGCCTGTAGTTTTCTCAGAGATCCAGAATTCACTCTTTCCAATCCTTCCTCTCCATTTCAGTCACAATGGTCAGATGCTGATCATAGTTTCATCAACACCTTCCTGAAAAGTAACTCTGTTTGTGTGCATCTGTTGAATGTGTCTAGGGACAAGCCACCTTGGAGCCTGTCAGTATGAAGGGGGCCAGACATTACTACCGAACAGCTGTTTGTGAAGGGTCAAGCTTCCACGTGTATTCTGCTTCCAATTTCTCTCCCTCAGATGCAAAATCTTTCCTCAGGGGTCTGTGTTTAAAATTTTGTTCTACAAAAGAAGGGTGAAAGGGTAATATTTGCATATCTGCAAAAGCACCAGGTTTTGGGTGAGAATCTTGATAGAGCAAGGATGTCACTTTTAATAAATTCCTTTTTTTGTACAAGACTGCTGAAACTTCTCTTATCTGACACAACAAAACCAAAATTTTCTAGCAATGCTGTTTGATGTGAGGAGTTCCATCCATTCCAAGCACTTATTTGTTCAGAAGCTGATTTAGAAGTTGTGAGTGAGACCTGACGCCTAATCCCAAATTCCAAGTGCTGTCACACATATCAGGTTATTGGAACTCTGTGCCTTGGTTTCCCCAGATATAAAAGGAAGAACAGCTACCATTTTCCTATGCAAAATACATTGAGGATTGGGCAAATTACGTAAAACAAAACACCTGAATCCAAATGCTGTTAATAAGAGCTTATTTTCCATGTTGCTTCAAACTATCAGAAGTAATTAAAAGTAGTAGTGGTGTGTGTTTGTGCGTTAAGAAGGGAAGCAGTAAGAGCATTTATGAAAAGATGAGCAGCCTTAAGGTAACTTTACCTGAAAACCCGTCATCAGCATAAGGGGTGGCTTGAATTGAATGACAGAACTATGTGTGTGTTTATTTGTAGAAGTAAATGTAAAACATCTGTTGGGCCCGTGTATTCAAACCTCCTGGGAGCAGCTTTGAAGCTATATACCTCTGTGTCTATGCATTTTCTTTCTCCAGGTTGGGGACTAAAGATAAAAAGAAATTAAAATATGCCTGAAACAATCTCATGTGCCAATCTGGATGTGGTGTTTCAGGCTTGTTCAGACCGTAAGACTTATTTATGGTTTATTTTGTCACCAGTGATCTCCAGTAAAACCCCTGGCCTTTTATTGTGCATTTGGTTCTTGTTATATCCTAGGCAATTAGACAGAAGATCCAGGTATTGAACACACATTTCTTCACTAGCTATCTAAAATTAAAGGTAATCATAAAGACATTACAGAACACATCAAGATTTCCTTTATTACGACATTAATAAGACATTATGCATCGCACCCCATTTGATTAGCATATGGTGCCTCAGAGCAAATCAGTTAACACTGATGCATCTATTAAAAATGTCCAAGCAATATTCCGCATCTCCTAAGTGATGCACGATAAATATATTGCTGTGTGGCCGCCCTCACCCAGCCTCTGCCAGCCTGACACAGCCCTAAATCTCCCACAATGAGCTGGGTGAGCTGCAGATGCAACACTAAGATGCCATCACAGGACTTGCAGGGCCCTTGCCAGAAAGAGAGAAGGAATTTGAGGGCACATTTTAAGCCTTTGTAACCCAGCTAAGCTTGTTTTAAGAACAAGGTTGTTTTAAAGTGTGAGTTTAGTGAGGTAGGAGTAAGACTTTCATCCCTCTGAGACACTGCTGTTAAATTACCTGGTTCCACTGCATCCCAAAAGCCCTGTGAGCACAGTTCCCCCATGAAGTCAGTGCTGTAGCTCAGTGCCTTCCTCTGCAACTGTACAAGTGAACCAGTTTCAAAACATTCCTCCTATCTTTTGTTATGGAATTGCAGCAGAATCAGTAATGCATGTATTGTCCTGATCCCTGCTGCAGCCAGTACAGCCTGGAATAAATACATTCATTTTAGGGTTTGATAAATTTGAGTTTTGCCTTGTGACTCAGTGGTCAGGTTTCCATCTCAGATTTGGACTCACTTCTCCTGCTCTCAGAGTATAATTCTTATTGCCTAATTCTGTCTTTTTACATTTTAAATTATGCCTTTATCTAGAATTTACTTCTCTCTTCTGCAGTTCAGAATTTCTATTATTAATCCTGTGCAATATTGGAGACCTGCAGGAAGTACTATGAAAAATTCAATTTACTTTTAAAAATTTATATTCTTGTGGTAAAAAAAAAAAGAAAGAAAGAAAGAAACAAAGAAAGAATGCTACTTAGAATTCAACATATTTAATTATATTTAATACACATAATGACATTTAAGAAACAGACTAAAGATGTAAGATGTATTTGGTTTGGGTTTGTTTGGTTTTTTTTTTTTTTTTAGGGGTGTGGGTTTCAGAAATTCAACCACAGTTCACAGCAAATTCTGTTGGATTGTGGCACATAACCGTGAGATTAAATCAAACAGTAAATATATTATCCCTTTTTTCCTGGATGGGAAAACTGCATCACAGGATAAGTTACATGACACAACAGAGTAACAGTAATAGCCTGGATATTAAATACATAGTCTTGTTTGCCCTAGATAAAGTCCCTGTGCATTTCTTTCTAGAGATTGTCTCTTACTGAGAAACCTCTATTGTTCAGATATTCTGCCTGAAAGCCTTTGTCACTAACTCAGTATAGTAAAGTAGGAGCTAAACACTTGAAACATTTTTTCTCTTACTATAACTTTCAGGCACTTCAGGAACATAAAGGATCATTTTTAAGTGTGGCACATCCTATTTCTTTAAAAGAACAAGTAAAAATCTCTGATGTGCTTTTGAACTTTCGCAAAATTCACACTGCACTTTCTTTGCTTGATGACTCTTACACTATGACAAGTTGGGGGAAGGTTGCCTGAGGTCAGCTGAATCAGACAGGAGTAAGCAAAACTGTTTCTTGTCTAGTCTGCAGAGAGAGGATCACCCCGAAAAGAGAATTAGCCATGTGCAACCACTGGGCTCCTCTGCTATGAGCTGACAACTGCCTGTCTTCCTCAAAAAAATACTGTAATTTTTTTTTTTTAGAGCAATAATAGCCTTTCCTGCACTGCTAACATGAATTATTTTTTTTTTTCTTTTCTATTTTTAGCTTTTAAAATAAAATTCCTATTGGCAAACAAGAAATATTGTCCAGGGAAAAGTTCAGTAAACTGTGAATGCTGCAAAGGCTGCAGATACCCAAGAGCTTAAAGGCCACAATCAAATGGGGAAGAAAGAGGAGTATGAGTGGAGAACAGAGAAAGGAAGAGTAGGTACTTCAGTTTGATGAGAATCATCTGAGTTTCTCTTGATGTCCCTGCAGTTCTGCCTTCCACTTGTGTCTTTCATCTGTGAAGCTCCGAGTCATGCCACTCACACACTCCTGGAATTGTAGGCATGTAGCAAAGTTTTTAGAGATGGGGCAGCCTCGGTGTGTGGCACATGCTGTGCATGTATTTTTTTTTCTAGAACCCACTCTAAAAATGCACGTATTCAGACACATACAGGAAGTCCATTATGAGGTTTAACGAACACTTGGTTTTTTATAACATAAAGCTCTTGTATAACTTGAAGAAAGGTGGAAAGGAGAAAATATCCTTTTTTTTTTTTTTAATAGGAAGCTGTAAACTGCAAGGTATTTATTCAAGAGACAAGAGCTGTTCCCAAGAGCTATTCCAGTTGCTTTTAGAGTTCTCTCTGTGTTTCTCTTAGTGTGAAAGAATTTTAATATTTGTCCCCTTCTTTATACTTTTAAATATAATGTAAGTGGATCTGTGACAGTTTGAACTCACTGCTTACATTTTCCCTGATTGAAAGGGCTGCAGAAAGATAAGATAAAATTTAGAGGCATGGGTCATAGTTTTGATAAAACACATTTCAAGAATTGCTGCTACAGGAATGCTGCAGCTGAGATTTTCACAGCTAGTAAAATGTAATCTCAAATGTTTTTGCTTGCTTTGCCCAATAAGAAATTCATCAAAATGGGTTAGATCCTAATTTAAAAAACTGAAAAAGATGATTTTCAAAAGTGAGTACAAGATGGTGTGAGTTATTTCTCCACACCGCTCATATTCCCATAACATCTTTAACATAAGATCAAGTGAGGCATCTCAGTTACCCAGTACTCTCCACCACTGCCACAGCACCGCCTTTGAAAAAGCTGTGTATTCACACAGGGTCTTCAAGAATGTTATTCCTCTGCAGGTCACAAACCTTCAGGTCTAAAGATGTTTGCAACGTGTTTGCCCTTATTAGTTTTTCCCTGACGGTGCCATGCACAACTAGCCCCATGAACAGCAGCACTCACGTTCTTTACTGTGTCCATTTAAACATCCAGGGGCTCTTCTAATGAGGCTGTTAATATTTGTGGAACTTCTCCAGATACAGAGGTTTCACTGCCACCAGGACTGCGTAAAAATGCTCACTGATGGTGGGCAATAGTAGCTAAGTCTTTAGATGCAGGGTGGTTCAATGTACAGGATGTGAGCTTGAAACTAATTCTTTGCTCTGGCACTGATTTCCCTGAAACTGTGAGCAATTTGTTTTACCTTTGAATCCTCCTTTTTCTCAATCACAGTGCTTACCTGCTTTGAGGTTTAATCAAGGAAACTGTGCAAGTGCCAGATATTGTATAAAAGCAAGAGGCAATTATTAAAAGTGGGCTTTGACTTTTTAAAGGTAGGATAACAGATGCTGGGTAATAAATCTCATTAACGATGATAGGGAAATTGTCTTACTTTTGAACTCTCATGGTGTTTGTTTCCTAACTTTTGTTACTGCTTAATACTTATTCTGGTTTCACTGTTTGTTTTCTAAAAGTGCTGAAAACAACTAGATGACACAATGAGCTATTATTTCCCTAGGGTGTCCTAGCACTTTCAGATCTGTGTTTATGTTTAGGAATTATTGAAGTATATTGTTTTGATATGGCTTTAAGCAAAATTATTGGCTTTCAGATCTAACCAACACTGAGATTTGAAATCTGTTGAGCAAAGTTGCAGTGTTTTTAAGCAGTGTTGCAGTTAAAATTTATACAAGATATTTCACTGGCCTAATATTTGTGTATGTGTGTGAATGCTTGTCTACTGACAGAAATTGTTGACTTAATAGGCTCTGATTTTTCTCTCTCAATTTAGAATGGGAAAAACATGTCTCTTGTTTGCTCATGATGGGAAATCTGCTTCCTGTCCACTTACATCAACAGCTCTGAACGTGGGGCTGCAAATCCAGCCTGGACTTGATTGCTCTCAGAAGTGTTTCTGCAGTTAAGAAGCTGCAGTGTAGCACTTGGTTCCACATGAGGAGAATCAGATGGGCTTTAGGATTTACTTTGCTCTGCTAGTGAATGTCCCTCAATTCTGCAAGTTCAAAATGGTGATGCATTTAAAGTTAGCTGCTGCACTTGATTCACCCACTGTTCTCCTTGGATGATTTCTGTCTTGCAACAAGCAAAGGCACAGGAAATAAAGATCTAAGTTTGGGTGATTATTTGTCTTGGGATGATGGGTAAGGCATTCACACGGAGATTTAAAAAAACCCCAGAGTGTAAAACCCTTGCTTGAGTAGGAGACAAAAGTGTTAGTGGTAAATTAAGCCTCGACCTCAGTTTCCCTTTCCTACACAATTAGGAGTTTCATAGAAATGCCTCGTGGCAAGCTTGAAAGAGAGAAGACAGATCTGTACAAGAGGGAAATATCCTTACTCAGGGTCATGAGAAATACTAATCATCAGAAATACTAAAAGTCAAGTGAAGCAGAGGTTTGAGAGAATTAGTTTTGGGGTATTATTCTTTTAAAAAAAGAGATGTTGCTCTTGCAGATGGAAAACTGTGATAAATAGACATGCATGTGGTGTACTTGTGTAGTCCTGGGCTTGTTGGAGATGCTGACCCACCCAGACCTGGGCACATCTATCTATCAGGCAGCTCCTCTCCAAGAAGTGTCCTGTGCTGATTCCCTGACTCATATTGTAAAGAGAGAGGGAGACCAGCCTCGTGCTTAGGATTTTATGATGGAGCGTAAATCAGGTCTGCCTGTACTTGACCAAGGTTGAAACCCACAGTGCTGCATGGTAATTAGATTTTTAAAAGATTTTTTTTCCCTCTGGTTTATTTATATAGCAGTAATTACCTCCAGCACACAGTCGGAGTGACTGCTTGTCTTTCATGACCATACTTTTACCCTTTCATTTGACTGTCCTGTGCTTTTGTGGCTAATATAGAGCTTCATTCATTATCCCCGAGCCCCTTCCCCTGCCAGCCCTTGCACAGTGGCACAGCAGGGAGCACAAGGTTATTCTGTGGCAGCTTAAGTGGGAGTGGACCTGAAGAGCGGAGCAGAGATGTGTCCCTCAGCACTGAGCAGGCCAGACTTCTCCCACTCCTTCCTCAGAGGCACGGCATTCCTAAGGGGGAACAGGGCTTGCCTGGGGGCTGTGAGCCCATGCACCCTCCTCTTACTGTTTCTGCTCTTTCTGATGTAACCAGTTGAGCAGAAATGCTCTTTAATAAACATCTAATTTTTCAGCTCTACTTGTCATAGAATCATTAAGGCTGGAAAAGACCTTTAGGATCATCTGGTCCAACCAGCACTGCCAAGCCCACCACTAATCCATATCCCCAAGTGCCACACCTGCATGTCTTCTAAACACCTATAGGAATGGTGACCCCACCACTGCACTGGGCAGAGTGCTTCAGTGCTTGACAACATTTTCAATGAAGAATCTTTCCTAATATCCAATCTAAACGTCCTCTGGTGCACAAATGTCTCTCTTTGCATCTTTTCCTTCCATCTCTTCCCATTTTCCCATTCAGTATCTTTTGAACTTGTTCCTGGGTTTGAGATGGATTTTACAGCACTTGTTTTATTGCAATTAAAGATTACTTGGTTCTTACACTTTTCATTTCAATATGAGAGAAGGACTGTCAGTTAGTTTCCTGCAGAAAAAAAACAAACCCCCATTGTTTCAGGCTGGCTCCTGACAGGACTTGTGGCCCCTGAGAGAGGACCTCAGGCTGGAGCAGGTTCACTGGTAGGACTCATCATCCCATGGGGGACCAAGCTGGAGCAGCCTGTTCCTGAAGTTGTGACCATGCTGGGAGTGCTTGTGAAGAACTGCCACCCACGGGAAGGACACAGGGTAGAGCAGTTCATGCAGGGCTGCCTCCTGTAGGAGGTACCCCACACTGGAGCAAGGGCGTGGTGGGGGGGGTGGTGGTGAGGAGTCCAATCCCTGTGGAGGAAGAAGCAGCAAAGATGGTATGTGATGAGATGACCATATCCCCCATTTCCCACTCCCCTCTTACCACTGAGGTTGAGTAAATCAGGACTGAAGTTGAGCCTGAGAAGGAGGGGAGGAGTAGGTGAAAGGTGGTTTAAGATTTTGTTTAATTTCTCCTTATTACACTGATTTGATTGGTAATAAATTAAACTAATTTCCCTAAGCCAAATCTATTTTGCCTGAGACAGTAACTGGTGAATGATTTCTCCCTGTCCTTACCTGGACTCATGATCCTTTTGTTATATTTTCTCTCCACTGTCCAGCTGAGAAGGGGAGTAAAAGAGTTTTGGTGCATGCCTGATGTCCAGCCATGGTCAACCCACTATGTCCCGACTTCTATCTGGCTGCAGTTAGAGAGGGTGACTCTCAAGTGAGTCAGTTTTCCTGAAGTCATACAAGGATCTTAAAACCATATCCATTCTGCTAGGCCAGTGTTTGAGGTAGGAACAACTGAGGTGGATTCCTGCTGCAGCTCTGTGGCCATGCTCAGCAGCACAGGCTGCAGAGGGACACTGTCTTCTCTCTAGAGGCTCCCAAGAGCTCTGGGTGTTCCCAGTTATTATTGCTTAATGTGCAACAGCAGGCTCCTGGACCAGCAGAAACGTGGGGTTTCCAGGGGATATCTTTATAGCAGTTGTCAGAAGGCTTGAAGCAGAATAGCTATGAAATGGAGCATTTTCAGTACTTGGATGAGAGAAGGAGCTTGCTTAGCAACATGAGGTGGTGATGTTGCCATCAGGCCAGTGCAGTCAGTCAAACAAATGCAACTCCCTTTACAGTGTGAAGAAAAATAGAAGATTTAAAAGCATCACCAGCCTCCCCAAAAGCAAACAATGTTGGTGAGTCAATAAATGATGGAGTTCATAAAGTGCCATTTACTTCCCCCTCTGTCTGCAGCAGTAAATTCAGATCAGACTTTCAGTAGCTGTCTGGCCTCACAGGGGTCTTGATTTCTTTTTGAAAACCATGGATGACAGTTACTCTGCTTCCCCAAGCTGTCAAGAAGGAGCTGATATGACTGTCAGAGGTACAGTGTACATGGTGTAAGTAGCGTTGCTGTTTCCACCTCACATTTGTAAATGTGGCTGCTAGCATCTGAATTCAACTCATTTCTAATTATTAATTCAGTAGCACTGAGCTGGCTTTCTCTTTCTGCAGAAATTTTCACAATTTACCAAGTTTCCTGACAAGATCTTGGGTGAACAGGATCTATCTGCAGATATTACACAGGTCCTAGCTCCTGGCAGAGGAGATCAGTGAGGAGGAAAGATGCTACTGGTTCACATCTAGGGGGCAGGACGCATAGAGAGCTCCACTACAAAATGTTGGTGTCAGCATCCTGGCCTTGGAGATCTTCAAATATACTGACTACCTGCCACCAAATCTTGGTGTCATGGGCTCAGTTGCTTCAAAACCATCACAGCACCTGGATCTCTCTAGCCTTGTTAATCATGTGTCTCTACAGTCAGAGCTTGGGAGGAACCAGGTCTAGAATCACAAGGTCAGAGAAGTGTTTTAGTTTGAAGGTACCTTAAAGATTGACTCACTAAAATGTCCTGCCATGGGCAAGGACACTTCCACTAGATGAGGTTGTTAAGAGACCCCGTCTGGTCTTGAATTTTTCAGGGGTGGGGCATCTGTTCTCCGAGCAACTTGTGCCAGTGCCTCACCACCCTCACAAGAATCTCTTTGCTATCTTTCAGACTCAAGCCATTCCCCCTTGTCCTGCCACTAAATGCCCATGCAAAAAGTTTCCAGCTTTCTTGTAAACTTCCTTTAGGTTCTGAAAGGCCACAATGAAATCACCTTAAAGCCTTCTCTTCTCTGGAAATAAACAGCCCTGACTCTCAGACTCTCTCCATAGGAGAAGAGCTCCACCTGTCTGATAATCTTTGTGGCCTTCTCTGACTCACTCTGACACATCCATGACTTTCCTATGCTGCAGACCCCAGAGCTGGACACAGTGCTCCAGGTGGAGTCTTGCCAGGGCAGAATAGAAAGTTCCTTCTCTGTCTTACTTCTACTTTTCTCTTTCACACCCTTTCACACCTGAATGTTCATGGTGCAGTAGAGATCAACCTGACTTGAGCAGCAATACACAACTTCTTACCATGATACCACGGTCAGATTATCTGAAGAGCAGATCCATCACTCTCAGCACACCACAGACCTGTCCCAATACTACTTTCTGATAGTGATCAAATGCAGTGCTGGGTTGTTGTTTTTTTCTTTTATTTTCGTTTTCAAGGTACCAAATGTGTGCACAATTTGAATTCCTGGTGTTATTTTTTTACCCGCTGTAAGATAGCACTTCACATTACCATTCTTCTGCAAAAAGCCATTTTTAACAACTGCAGGTCAGGAGTCTGTTTTTCCTTCCCAGCTTCAGCCCACAGGGATTTTCATGATAACATTTAGTTTCAGAGCTGCATGCTCCATAGAGAAATGTGATTCAACAGCTGCCCTTCTTGAACTGTGTCCTTAAAGTAGAAGCAAACCTTTTATAAAGCCAGGGATGTAGGGGAACAGATCTGTATGTGTGTGATGGGTTTATGAGTATGTGTAGGGATCACCTATATGAAGAAAATTTTGCTCTGTTTCCTCAGATATCTTCTGATTTCCAAGTACTGTAAAAATCTTGGTCTCTGGTCATTTTCCTGCAGGGAAAATCTGTAAGCAGTGAGGACAAGTAGTGATGCTTTAGTGGAAATATTAGGTCAGGGTATAGGTGAGGCGGGAGCAAAGCACATCCCATTCTTCATGAGAGTGGAGATAATTTCCACAGCCTGGAAAACTTCCCCGAGTTTCAGTGTTGGGGTGTTGCATGGTCCCTGTCCTGAGAGGGGTACATAAAGTGTGAAGGGACTGGAGAAAACCAGGTGACTCCTATATATGCTGAGGTAATGCCCAAGTCATGCAGCCAGGGGTTTTAGCTAATTTTCTTTGTCTCCATGCTCTCACAGTCCAAATGATATTCCTCTTTTGTTTGGTAGTTGTGTTTTTGTTTTGTGGGGGTTTGTTTTGTTTTGTTTCTGGGGTTTTTGTTTGTTTGTTTTGTTTTGTTTTGTTTCTTTTTTTTTCTTCGATTATTTAGGGTTTTGGGGGTTTTTTTGTTTGGTTGGTTGGTTTTATTTTTCTTTTTCCCAGGTTTTGGGGATTTTTGTTGTTGTTTTTGGGGGGGTTTTTTTATTTTTTTTTCCCTAGTCTCCTCCTTCCCGTAGATTCTCCTTGTATGTGCTGTTTTCTTAAAGCTAATTTGTTTCCTGTGCATCTTCCATCTGCCCCCTTAGGGAGGAGTTGGACCTCTTCTTTTTTCACCCTCAGACTCTACTTCCTGCCGTCATTTGGTGTGCGTGTTTTAGGGTTCGTTTTAATTATCATTAGTGTCCTGAAATGACCTACACGCGTAAGCTGCTTTGCATTCCTGAAAGCTGGTGTGGAGTAATGCCTGGTCGGCTCCTCTCAGGCTGGGTGGGAGCTCTGTGACGGATCACGGCTCAGCTCCTCGCCTCACTCTCTGCCCTTCACCCACCCGCCTGCACCCTGGGGAGCCCACACAGAGCCGCCTTCCCCTGTCACCCCACAGCTGATTGAAAACCTTGCTCCATGGATTAAGACACAAAAGTCCTAAGTGAATTAAATTGCTCAGTCTCAGCTCTTTCCTTCGATGAGAGATTTCGGAGAACAAAAGCCTCTGTAGGTTGTTTTTTTCACATGGTTCAGCACAATCGGGGCATCTTGCTCTGAACAAAAGAGATGTGAAGCTGAAGGCAAATTGCAGGGCTGGTTGTTGGACCCTGTCCTCTACCCTCCCCTCTGTTCTCTGCAACAAGTACAAAGAGCTCAGAAGATATTCCAATTGTACACATGGTGGGAGGTTTTCCCCCTGCACCTCGGCCTGAATGTACCGAGGGTCCAGAACTACCCTGGCCCCAAGTGTGTATTCCCCGATACTGTCACTTGAATTAAAGACAGATGATTTTCACATCATTCCTGCCCTGACAACATTAATCTGATGTGGCTTTCACAGCTTTAGTTGCAAATCCAATCACTTGATGGATGGGAATGTTTACCCACCCCAAATCTCAACTTTCCTGCCTTCCCCGCCTCCCAGCTAGTGTCAGCCAAGTCAGCAAGATCTCTGTCCATAAAATATACCAAGCAAGCTGCAACTTTGCAGTCTTACTGGGATTTATGGACAGGCTTAAGTGATAGAGGATATTTTTTTTGTTTTGTTTTTGTCCTTTTAGGCTTTTATAAACAAACGTTTTCCATGAGTAGCTTTGTTTTCCTGAGTTCCATGTCAACCCAGCTCAGCTGATTCAGAGACCTTGCCCGTCTTTCACAGCCACCTTAATTGCAATGAGTATTGTGGCAAACTGAGAGATGAATTTCAGTTTCTGGAGCATGGAATAAAATTCTTGCAAATTACTTTTAAGACTTAAATCTCCTTTTCTTTGTCAAACCAATAGAGAATTGAAATATTGAAGAATATTGAGACAGGTATGAGGGGGAAATTGGAACAAAGCAACAAAAAATTGACAAAAAAAGCAACCAGCTCTCACTCTCTTTTTTCTCTAATAGGATAGTAGAGGGTTGAGTATAATTTCCTTTACTATTGGCCTTCTTATGTGACTATCTCAAATACACCCCTTCTCTGACCAAATCAAGCAATGTGTGTTTGTGTTTGTATTTGGATGTCAATCCATGTCCTACCTTGTGTGATTTCACCGTGTGGGGCAGAAATATTGATTGTGACTGCTACAATCAAGGCCTTTTCAAACTCTTTTAGTAGACAGAATGGGTCATTTTGTAAAAACTGGTCCCATTCTTTAACAATTAGAAGGCCTTGGTGTCATCCTCCTTCTGCTAGCTCACTGTATCCATAAAGCATTGGCTTTACAATGCATTAGTATCCTCTTTATAATCTCTCTCTGTTCCCCTCTCTGACTTTCCTTGAAAGGACAATGTCAAGATAAAAACCAAATATTTACTCTTGTGGGTGTAGACAAATCCTTTCTGTGTTACTTATAACACCTCAGATTATGAAATCGGACATGATTTCAATCCTCTAATTGACCTGTCATTATTTAGGCTATTTACTGTAGTTCTTGTGGTGCTCACAGCTTGGACAGTGAGTTCAGAGGAGGATGGGGGAAGAGAGATTTTATTTCTAAGTTGGATGCCTTTAGTCCTTTTATGGCAGTAAAAACCTTTACATCAGGTGATAACACCGAGAGGAACAGCCTGACATTAGCTGTGAGTAAGCACGGTGTACAATCACCTCCCTAAAAAGGTTATTTTGCTTCTCTGGTCTCTCATTAAAGAACTACAAAGCATAATTTGAGGAATTTTTTTCATCTAAGTGCTATCCTGGAAAACCTGGCTGTTAAGGTTTTGTATTGACCCTCAATGTATACTGTAGTGAGAGAAATGCAGTTTGGTAGTAAGGGTGTGAGTCATATGCCCTGAAAACTTCATTTGAGGGAGCAGTAAAGTCAATTGGAAGATCTCTGTTGATTTCAGAGTTATCTTCCTGGCTTGTATATACTGACCTATGCTACCCAGGTAATTCTGATAATCTAAAGGATACCAGCATGTCATTGTTAGAGACCCAGTCCCTCTGTAACAGATATTGGAAGGCCTTTCATTTCCAGCCATCACTGCTGAAGGATGGCCTTATGTCAATGTGCTTCAAAGGTATGATACAGAAACTAACATTTTTCTACCTTCTGCAAAGCAATTTTCCAGTAAATATACACAAGTCCCTTTGAGAGGTCTTGGCTTAGGTTTTTAACACCAGATCATTATTTGTTGTCTTGAAACTTAATCACTTCTGCTGAAACTTTTTTGGTGGGGGACTGAGAAGAGCAGAGTGAAGGAGGAAAAGAAAAGCGTTCAACATTTCCAAAGGGCTGGGATGTGAGAAGCATTCTTCTGTCCAAGAAAACCATCAAGTCTCAGCAGGCATGTTGGTGCTTGGTGCCTGTTCACATAATTTCATAGTGTTCTCTGAAGACGATGTTGTTGAATGATGAACATGAATAGGTTCAAGCTTTCTGAGAGGTCCAAGAACACTTGCGGGATGCTGCAACCTTTTCCTTTCCTTAGGGCAAGACGTTGCTGCTTGTTGGAGTGGACAGTTTCATCCTTCACACGTACATCCCTCACACATACAACAGTGACTTTTTGGTCAACACAAAGGACAGATTGATTGTCACCCTGAGGTGACACAGTATGCTTGGGACAACCAGGAATGCAGCTAAGGGTGCATCTTGCCTGTGTCAGGCAGAGATGAGCTGCTGGACTATAGGATTATAGGAGAATTTGAGATAAAAAATACTCCTGGCCTGGAGCTTGCCTTTTTCTGTCACCATACACATGGGGTTTAAGCACAACTTAGTGCCTAATCACAATATATTTCATTGACAGTAACTGTTAAAATGGTTGTTTTTACCGTCTGCCTAATGGCCATTGAGAGATAGGCTGTGCTCTGCACATGACAAGCAGTAAGTTAATGACTGTCATTTCAATTGCTTGTAAGAGATACTGGGAAGATTTTAGCATGTTCCCTTTTCTACCTAGTGTCTTCTCTCAAAGGCAGGAGGTGACAAAATTCAGATGTGACCATCACTGCCCATGGCAGTAAAGCTGTTATGGAGCCTTGACTAAGGTCCATCTCTTCAAATTTGCTGCCTGTTTCTCTAGCTAGCTGACAGACAGAGTGGTATTGGCTGCGAGTGTGAGATCAGATGGTGTGGGTATTACTTATATCTTTGCTTCTTCTCTGATTGGTGGCCTTGATGGAGTTCATGATCTTGTCTGTTCCTGTATCTTGCCATTGGAGGATAAAGTCTGCCATCTGCATGTTCTTTTCTAGCAAGATTTATATCCTGGTGACCAAATACATGAAAAGATTAAAACTCTTGCTCCTGAGACTACAGGGATGAGAATCCAAGAAGCTTTTGAGGGAAGGTGTCTTTCTTTGTTTGTCTGTCTTTTTAACCAGTCTTTTTCACAAATCAAGTTGTTCCCCAACCAGTTGACTCCTTGGCAATTGGGGTACCAAGCTGGAGTACCAAAACTGGGAGCTTTCCAGGGGAGAGTCTCACAAGTAAAAGGAAAACAGGTGGCTTTTGTCAAAAAAAAAATCTGAAATGGAAAGCATCATTAATATTTAATGATGATTTAATACAGATGCTTAGGGAGGATAAAGATTTAATACAGATGCTTAGGGAGGGTAAAGATAAGAGGAGACAAAACAGTTAAAACTTGCAATCAGTTTGTAGTGGGCATGGTCAGCTGAAGAGTTAAGTGACAGAGCCTTATTCACTCATATGAATTAATAATTGATTCAGTAACAAATCACTAATGTTGCAGTAGTCATGGTGAATAAGATAATAAATGTGTCCTGTCCAGGGAATGCAATGTTGTTAGAATTCAGCTGAAATTATTCATAAATGTGCTACTTTTCCTCATCTCCAACTACTGCTAGTTTAGCTTTTCTTTTTAATCTTCCTAAGCTGTCACATTAGATGGTGGAGCTAGTCACATTCTATATACAGTGGGATATTAAGGAGAACTGTGGAGACATTATGTCAAATTTCAATAGATAATAGACACAAATTGAGAAACAAAGTGCCTCCATGCCTTTTTGTGCTCCTCATCTAGCTTAATAAATAAATAAAATAGAAGCCCAAAGGCTATTTAATATCTTTTGCATGTGGCCCCTGTAGATTTTCTGCCCCCTCCTTCTTTTTCTGCTTGTGGAAGGAGCTCCAAGGACTTCTGTAGCCCTTCAGTGAGATGTGCAGTCTCCTGACTGAAGAGGCTCCAGGGTACCTGGTATTCGATCTGCAGAGAGGATTCACAGCCCCTAACACACCAGTCTGAAATGCCACCATATCTGGTTATGTATGTGAACCACTCTTCACCAAGGCAGCCGGGTCTCCTCGGTGACAGGAAATGAGTGTGGTCCTGTAGTGGTGTTTGGAACATGAGGAAAAAGGGGTTAGGGATGGAGAATCACTCAGCCGGCAATTAAAGATAAGGTGAGGCTGATGGAGCAAGCTTGCAAAAGATGAGAAGTGCTTAAGAACATAATAGTTTAGATGATGAGAACAACAAAATATCTCTAGTTTATCTGGGAAAATTAGACCAAGGACTAACACTCATGAAAGCAAGCCAGACAAACATAATAAGTAAGGTATGCTTTTGGTTTTTTGTAATTGAACTTTGTCATAACTTCAAATGGGTAAATTTTTCATTGTTTGAAGTTTTCAAATCAACATTTGGATTCCTTCCTAGAAAAGATGCTTTAGCCAAGGGCAAGGTGTTCAGCAAGTGACTGGAAATTGTGGTGCATCATGTTAACAAGGTGAGATTAGAGAAATCTGGCCTCAAACTCTTTGAAAACAATCTTTAAATACATCTGGAAATGGCAACAAAAACCATCAGTGTAAAAATGAAGAATACTGGAGAAATTATTAGAGGGCAAATAACAAAGATAGGAAACAGTTCAAAACTGAGGGCTAATGGCAAGCAGTCTAGAAGTAAGGACAAGGTAGTTTTCAGGACAACAGAGGGATAGTGGTAGAACATAAGAGATCTCATTTTAAAAGGAAGGAAAACATGGGGAATTCACATACCTACAATATTTAGGGCTAGTCTGAATTGCAGTGGACAGCTTTGTAGGAATTTAGGTCAGGAAGTCTTCAGTCCTACTCTGCTCATATTCTTGGTACACAGAAAAGCACATCCCTCTGAGCCAGACAGAGGACTAGGGCTGAGTCAAAGACCAGAGACTTCACCAGAGGATTGCACAGTACCCTTGGAACACTGAGTTGGGAAAGGGAGGGGAGCACAGGAGAAATCAGTGAGCTCTTTGAAGAGTAATCTCAGCTCTCCCAAGTTTGATAGGCATTCTTTTCTCATCTATGGCAATTCCATACATATTTCTAAAACTTGTTGTCAATTCACCTTTTTGTGCTCTTCTCAGATATTAGCAATTTTGACTTTAACCTCCTGTTAAGATGCAGCTTTCACCAGGAGACTCTTGCTACAGTGCAGCAACCAACACAGCAAGCTATTTCTGCCTGGAGATGCAGCAGCCAGAGAAGTTTTTTTCCATACAGTCTGTGATTCCCCAAGCTTTATGACAGCCAAGATGACGTTGTCAGATCGCTTGCTTTCAAAAAAACAAAACAAAACAAAACAAAACAAAAACAAAAACAAACAAAACAAACAAAAAAACCAACAAAAAACAAACAAACAAACAAACAAACAAACAAACAAAAAAAAAAAAAAAAAAAAAAACACTGCCATGGGGGCCACAGTGATCACACAACAAGAGGACCTCCTACCTCTGCCTCCCCATGCTCGGCTCCCTGGGTGTTACCAGGGAACAACAAAGCCCAGCAGAAACGAGCATCACTCCTCCTGTAATCACACAGGATAAGACACGCTGTCTCTGCCTCCCCCGCAGGTTACCTAACCCGTCGTGGTGGCAGGAGATGTACGTGCCTCTCTGGGAATGATGTCAGAGCGAGGCGTAGGGGGCTGGGGTTGTGCCACATGGCAAGTCACATGCAGTGTAGCTGTCTTCACGTCCTCCTCCAAAAGGCTCGGAGTTTACTCGCGCTCTGCAGCACACTACTCCTCTGTACAAGTGCAGTGCAGCTTGCTGCGATGCTCGGGGCTCGGGGACCAGGGTTCACACGTGTGTGTGCACGTGTCTGTGGAGGGGTATGCACGTCTGCTTGTGTACGGAGACAGGGCTCTCCTCCTCCCTCGCTGTTTCAGCATCAGATTAGGGACATGCTCTCCCCTTGAGGCTATGAGGTCCCTTTAAGTGAAGCCTGAGCTCTCCACTCAGTAAGAGGGAGGAAAAAAAGTGAGAATGGGGCTGGAGGGAAGTGGAGACGACCAGAGTCCTTGGCTGGCTACTCACTCTGTCCCCTTGTTCTCCCTCCACTTCTACATTCCCTCTTCCTCCTGCCACCCGGCCCTCCCCCTCCCTCCATACACATACACTCCTTTTATTCTCAGTAAGTTATTAAAAATGTAGACATCACTGGCTCCCAGGGTCAATATGTTGTTTTTAAATTTAAACATGAATTTCCATTTCATTGAGCCTTCAGGCCTAATGAGATGTGCTTTGACAGGAGCAGCTAGCTGGAAAAGGCATGATTGAGGGGCGAGCCAATAATATTAACTCACAGCAGAGTGTGCACACACAGCGCTGGAGCCACGAGCCTTGATTCGCTCCTATCCAGGGCTCTGGATACAGCAGGCAAGGATTTCTGCTGCAGGCCCTGCAGTGAAATGTCAAATGCATTTAACCATCTGTGAGCTCTGCTTGCTCGTGCTGGCCCAAGTTGGACAGCCTGAATGGAGTTTCTTTCAGCTGGGATGACAGACGGGGCCAGGAGGGCTCTGGAAGTTGGGCTTGTCAGTTTAGAGGGCGTCAGCTAAAACAAAGGGAAGAGCATAAAGCTGTGGAGCAGGCACTGGAATGGGACTCAGAAGATGTAGACTTCCACTGGCTTAGTGTGTGACCTGGGTAGATCTCTCTGTCATTCCAGGAGGGTCAGGAAGGGATGTTTGCACATCCTGCTGTTGGAGGTCTCTCTTTTCCCTGGACAGGTAGTGGTAAGTGCCTCATTCTCCCTGGGGGAAGCTTCCAACACACAAACTTGATAATATTTCCTGTGGAGAACATGAATTTCCAATCCAGTCTGTATAAAGCACATGTGGGAGTCTCTGTCAGGATTGCACTCTGGGAAGAGACAGCAACCCTAACTCCATTTCCACAGGAAAAACCTACTCTCAGTTGTGAGGCAGCCCACCCTACCAGTGTGTTCTGAGTGCTAAGGGACTGCAGAGTCAGCCAGCCAGTCAGCCTGGCTCTGTCACCAAATAAATTTGTCATTGGAAGTGACATTTTCCCATATTTCTGAAAGACGGCTCTTTTGAGAATCTTTTCGTCTGTTACAGACAGAACCTCTTACCCAGCTCCAAGACCCATGTTTTGTTATTCTTAAGGTGTGTAAGACCACAGATGTGTCAGAACAGCAAGGCAGTGAGAATTAATGTAACAAAAGATAGGTTGGTCTGATTTTTCCAGCTTTCTTATCAGAAAAGATATCAGTTGGAAAGAGTGAGCAAAGAACCTCAAAAATGAAGAAGAGAATTATTTGTGAGTTGTCTCCAAATTAGGATTAGCACTAATGTTTTATCAGAGCTGTGTTGGGGAGAAATTAGATATTTGACCTTTAGATTTTATGAAGAGACTTTTTTTCCCCTTCTGAAAATAGTGATTTAGCATTGATAAATTAAAGGGGGAAGTAGAGAAGAAAATCAAGTTTTGGAAAAAATAAATAATTTTGATTTTCAATACAAAATTGATGCTTCCCATAGACTCAATCCAATTAAAATGCTACTTTTTAAATCTTTCTGGTTTTTCTGTCTGGGCATATAGAAAAATCCATTTCCCAGCCAGACCTAATCCAGACCCCTGGTGACTCAAATCACTTAGGAGGTTTCTGTCAAGTGTAATTTGTAGAGCTTCCTTGGTTTTGTTGATCCAGACTTAAAATCAGGAAGAGTCTTTCTCATGGTACTTTACTGTGTTTGCACCTGCTGAAATCCACAGCAGCAGATGCTGATCTCTCTGTCTGTGTGTGTTTATAAAATATGAAGGAAAAATGCAGCATGATATTAAATGAAAAGTAAATCAAAGTAATAATTAATAATAAAGGCTGCTGAATATTCTGAATCTTTGAAAAGGGTTGGTTTCTTCCCCCCTGAATCCAGTGAGCACTCACTCGTATGAATAACATTACATGCATGAGTAATCCTTTTGAACTCAATGAAACCCAAGTTAAGTATGTGCAGGAGACCCATGCAGGATGGGGACCAGGAGCTTTAGCACTGAGCTGAGGGAAGCTGTAGCATTATGTTTGTACTGTTGCTTAATTGCAAAGCAGATGTAAATAGTAGGTCTCCCCAGCTCTATTCTGTTTGGGCTTGGCTGGAAGAGATTCCCTCTTGGTGCCTAATCCTTTCTGGACTCGTGCATTTGTGGCCTTTAAAATGTGATATTTAGCTTTCAGAAAGCAAATAACAACCATTGTGCACTTTTTTGCACCTTTCTCCTGAGGGTCTTCCAAAGCACTTTTGACAACATTAACTGTTGAGATCTGACAACTCCTCTGTTGAGGGACAGTATTTCAGATTTGCCATTTCTCCTTCTCCCCCTCTCTGAGTCTGAATATATTTTTCACCTGCATAATGATATTTGGACCTTCCATAAAGCTTCTCCTGCTAAACACATGTTTGTATAAGAAGCTGAGTTTCCATTTCACATCTTTTCTAGGAATAAATTTCTAACCTCTACACACTTAAAATTAAGGAAAAAATGTAACTTATAAAAATCTTACATTTTGAGGGAAGTAGTTCAATATGCCTTAATGTTTGGTTTTGAAAGTCCTGGGTGCTCAATTCTGATTTTATAAAGAACTAGAAAGATAAAGGTGAAGTCTAATCTAGAGTGTTGTGCCCAGTATCATATAAATCATCAGTGTTAGGAGCAAAAATAAGAAACCCAGAGTACCAAATCCCTTGCTTTATGTCCTGGCTGACACTTGTAGTTGGAGAGACACGAACTGCAGCAGCTGAGATGGTATGAGGATTTGCTGCCTTAACATACAAAATGTTTTCCATAAGCTGAGTTTCATGAGTCAGCATTTCAGAGAGCAATAACTTACAGTAATAAACAGGGAGAGAACACCAAGATTGTGTGGGTAAATTTGGTTCTAAAATGAGTGATGTACTTTGTGGTAATCAGGTACAGTTGTGATTTGAACCCCTTAAAGCCTGTGAAATATGTTCTCTGTTGGATGATTCCAGCTTTTTTTTTTTTTTTCATCTTTTATTTTCAGGGTTTTTTTGGTTTTGTTTTTTGTTTGTGCTTGTTGTTGTTGGTTTTGTGGGTTTCTTTTCTTTTCTTTTCTTTCTTTCTTTCTTTCTTTCTTTCTTTCTTTCTTTCTTTCTTTCTTTCTTTCTTTCTTTCTTTCTTTCTTTCTTTCTTTCTTTCTTTCTTTCTTTCTTTCTTTCTTTCTTTCTTTCTTTCTTTCTTTCTTTCTTTCTTTCTTTCTTTCTTTCTTTCTTTCTTTCTTTCTTTCTTTCTTTCTTTCTTTCTTTCTTTCTTTCTTTTTTCCTCTCCCTCTCTTTAGCTTTAGCTGCCTTTAAGGACAGGTACCTCAGTGGGGTATTGTGCATTGCCACTACAGAAAAAGAGAACAGAGAGTGAGGCATGGAGAGGAAGAATACAAATTTCCCCATTCACTATTGATTTTTGTGATTTACAGAGGGAAGCTGCTGTGGCTTCTAAAGGAGGCTGTAGGTGGGGAAGATGGGGAAAATGATAAAGCAGATTCAGGAACAGTGGTTCCATGTAAATTTTTACCCATCCCTGTCTTTCTGCTCGGTGGAGTCTTGGAGCGGATTCAGGCTTTTCATGTTCACAGAGAATTGGAAGCTTAGATCTCTGACCTTTTTAAAATCCATTTTGAGTCTCATCTTTCAGAGATTTAAACAAAAGATTTTGACCTAAAGGGCCATTGTTTTACACTTTCTGATAGAGGGGATAAGAAAGGCTAAGAGGAAGGAGGGTAGAAGCAGAGATTGTCTGAAGCAGAACCTGCTGATTCAGGTGGTAATTTTGCAAGTGGGAGAAGGAGAAAGAAACCTGTGAAGGGTGCAAGCTTCTGCTTTAAACCTGTAGCAGGAAATGTGGCAAGAACCTTTGGGGCAAGACAGAGTCACTGTTGGAATAATACAGTTTTCCCTACTATAGTCACGCTTGGTGTTAGAGGAAAAGGACACCCCTGATTCTTTACTGCTATCATAATCAACTGTTTTTATTACTTTTAGACTTAGACCCTGAAGAAATGTCTCAAATAGCAGAACTTCAGAGACTGACAAGGTGTGGGATCCAACCACTGGGCATGGTGGGAGCTGAGACCTCTCACTATCTTAGCTTGAAATCTTCATTCTTGATGCTGTTGTTTTGTTTTCATTTTCTTGGAGTCCTTTCAATTTGAAAATTAGTAGTAGCTATGAAAAGATATCCATCCCAAGCCTTCTTTATTTTCCTTCTCCCTCATTTTTCTTTTTAATACTTCTGTTTCTGTTTGGAAGAGATTTTGTGTGCATTTTGGCAAACAAATAGGATTAAATTCTTCATACCTCTTCATTTTCCCACGACCCACCCAAATATTTACCAACTCAAAGAATTAAAAATGGAAATGTGCTAGTGAGGAATTCTCCATAGTTAGGAACATTGGAAGGGGATGTGCCTTTTCCCAATCACTCTAGGAGGACTTCTGTGATACAGAAGTGTGCTACCACTGGAGCTTCATCTCTGTTCTTCATCTTCAGAAGGAAACATCAGTGGGTGTGGAGAGAGGAGACATCTGACACACCAGACACATGAGAGGGAAGAAGGATTTGCTCCCTGTTGAGAGAAGGGCTCACCCCAGACTTCAGAAAAGACTAGCTAGAGCAAAGCTCTGCCCCCTCTCACTCCTGCATGCCCAGCAGCAGTAGGCTGTACAGATGCAAGGACATTCAGTAAACAGACTGGTTCCAGCTATGGAGTGTTCTGTTGGGAAGAATGCATTAAAGCAAACCTTCATTTTGCCTGGATTTGAGCTATGTTTTTAGTCTTGTTTCCAAAGAACACAGAGCTTATTCATTCACACAACCCACCCACATCTGCTCACCTGCTTTCATTCTACCCCCATTTCCATCTACACTCCCTCAAGACACTTTTTAACCTATCAGTGGGTTTCAACCACATCTAAAATATCCTGAAACTCTTGATGATGGTTGGGGTTGCAGTGGTTATGTAAAAATTGGCAGAGGAAAGGGATACCAATGCATTTCCCTTTGGAGGAGGTGGTGGCAGGAGTCTATCCAGGGCAGCAGCTCCAGTCTGCACTCAGGCAGCAGCCAGGGCAGCTGGAATGTGTCACACCCGGCATGAGCCACAGAGCTCACAGGCTTTTGGACAAAGTGGAACTTACAGAGGAGGCTGGCTTATCGAGATGGGAGAGCACGGGAGGCCTGAGATACAAATCTGTAGCAAGCCAAGCTTCATTAGCTTGGCTTCATACTTTGAGAAAGCAATTATTATTTCCAAAGCTTTCACAGTGTATGGAGGATGTGCCGCTTAGCTTAGAAAAATGCCGCATCCTTGAAAAATACCTGCGTCATTGAAAGATCCAGGGTATGTACAGTCAGTCCTGAGTGCACTGAGACAAAGAGAGGAGATGTTAACTAGGCAGCTTTGGGATATCTTGGCTAGGCAAAATGCTGAACCAATTGTTTCAGGATATTGTGAAGATCAAGAGGTATTCCTGGAGTGGAAGGTTTACATAATTAAATAAATAAAAGCACTAGGCAAATTTGGTTTAGGAAAATTTCCAGAGAAGGCACCTATGGTGACTTTTAAATATGGTTACCTTTTTAACCCATTTCTGAGAAATTTCCATAATTGCTGATTTCCTGAGGATAAGAGGCCCTGGCTGGGAGGGATTGACTTGTATTCTTTCTATATCTTCATCCACCAACATCTCCTATTTACTGTCTGAAATAGGTGCTGGACTTGAAAAGTCATTAACTGAGTCTAGCACTACTGTATTCATCATCTCATCCTCATTTTTTGAGTATTCTGAGTACTACAAACTGAATGATTGGAGTTTTAAACAGAATTCATTGGGAGGGAGCCATGGACAGATTGACAAAGCTGCTGTGGGATGAGAAACTGGTAATTGTGGTGGATTTATGATGACCTTTATAAACGGGCATTGGAACCTTCAATTCAAGGAGGAAGCCATTAACCCTTTTGCAGATATTAAAAATAATGTCATGGGATATTTTAAGTATGCAACATTTTTCCTCCTGATGACACACTTTCCTTTGGGTCTGATCTGAAAAGCTGTGCATTCTCCCAGGGGCTAAGCTTCAAATAATAGAGAAGTGTGTGGGGAAAGAAGCTACTTTCACACTTCATAAAAGCAGGACAACTTTCCACCAGGGAGCCAGCAAGCAATGTCCCTGTAGGACCTGTAAAGGTGTGTTTAAAACAAAAGTGAGACAGGTTAAGAGAAGACTGCAGTGATTACCAGGAGGCCAAGTGTTCCCTGTGTATAATTATCTGATTACTGCAACAGTGACATCAACAGTTTAACTGATTCAGTGAATCAGTGGGTTCCACCCAGTTATTTCTTTGTGAAAACCAGAAAAATCTGGTAATACAATTTTCTCACATTATAAAATATTTCAGTACTCCAGAGTTATCTGAAATTTGAATGTTTTGGGAAAATATGAAGCATTTTGCTTAAGAAAGGCAACTTGATGAGAACAGTAGCAGATTTCCTTAGGATGTGATGGCAATTGTAGTCAATTGTGCTGAGGATGCTAAGATTTTGAGGGGAGAGTGAAAATGGTTAGTTCCCCAGCATAAGAGTGAGGACACTGAGGAAATGAGAGTTGAAAGGACCTCTTGAAATAAATATTTTGTGAATTTCTGCTGGGGGAGAAAAGTGCTTCTGGTGAGTTTAGAGTCTCCTATATCAGTGTTGTGACTAAATAAAATTTTCTTTTCAAATTCAGTACAAAACTATTTCTTATGAAAACTCAGTGGGAGTGGCTTATATACTGCTGCACAGTGATGAGGATCTACCAGGTAATTGATCAGCAATATCCTGAGAGTCTTTGTATCACTAACAGGAAAGGCACCAACAATTTTGTCATCTCTGTGCAGAATGGTGGTCACAACTCCCTATGAGCTTTGAACTGATGCCTTCCTTCAAGTCCAATGGTCCCAGCCCACAGCTTTTCCAGGCACCATTTGAAGTCAGGATGAATTTTGTTCCTGTGGCACTGCACATCATCCTATCCTTCAGAACACAGTACTGGTGTGAAAAGTGCAGATAGTTCCTGGAAAAGATAAAGGAAGGATAATAAAACCTGTTCTAGGCAGTATGACCTTACATGAACAGTTTTTTTCCTTATTTCCAGGATAAATATACCTGTTATGATGTCTGTCGGTCAGATGTCTGATAGGAAGAATAGAACCCTGGCTCATCTCCATTGCTCCTCTGAGCAAAAGCATCACTTTAATGAACCTAGTGTTCAGCATCCAGGGGACAAAAAGTGCACTCTGCCCTGGCAGGCAGGAGCAGGAGGGATGATTTTCCTCCATTAGTGTTTTGGAATATGGATAACTGCTGTGCCCAGCACAGCACTGATGGCTGATCAGTCAGTACGATGTATTTTTTTTTCCACAGCCTCCCGCAGAGGTGGTGGGGGAAAACGAGGTAACAGTAGAGAACAAGCCTCTTCCAGCTTCTTTTCCTTTCCTTGCTCTCCCTTGTTCCTTTGATGTAGCTGCTAGAACATGTGCATAGGGACAGTGAAAGGCCCAGGCACAGAGGGGACTGCCCAGGGCTGCCCCTGAGCATGTCAGAGGAGCCACGCAAATACAGCTTGTCCATGGTGAGCAGAATGTTCTAGCAACACTGTGCTGCTGAGGCAGAGCAGTTCTTTCCAACAGCTCTTCCTCTGGTGTGTAAATGAAGAGAGCTGGTAGTGTGGGACACTGAAGCCTGAAACAGGAACATATCATGAACACAAAATGAAAGCGAATGACAGTTACTTTTATCTATTTGTCTTTATTTCAGTGGATTCTCCCTTCACCCGTTCCCACCCGCCTCCCGTCCTTTTTTATTGGGTGAATAGCAGTTTTTGAACAATCTGATAGTAGTTGCTAGCTCAGCTCCTTTGCTTTTGAGCTGTATTTATTACTCATTTCCTGATTTCCTACAAAAGAGTTCTGCTGCCTTTGAGATTTACAGAGGGGTCTCTTCTCTGCAAGGAATGGAAGAAGAAACACAGGGAAGACTTTGCTCAAATAGGCAGTGGAAAGAGCTTCCCCTCACCTTTTTGCTCTCGCTAACCTTTTTTCCAACACTCATGCAAATTAAGATCAGGTTTTTTTCTATCTATCCATCCCTTTCCTACTCTGTATATCAGCTTCACATTGCAGATAATCATTATCAAGAATCCTCCTACAGTGCACTTGTTGGTAGGGATCTGGAAAGGGTGTCTCTGTTCAGCTGCAAGGCAGGGCCAGACATATCTAATTGATGCGTAATTATAACCTATTCGGTCTTCCAAACTGCTGCTTTTGCTGCTGAAGCTTATCTAACCTTAAGAAGGACTGGCTTTAGCTACTGCAGCTGCCACCTCAGGAATGCCTAACCCAGACCCACAGTTTCTCTGGCTCAGGCTAACAGACATTAACCCTATTGCTCTGTGTTTTGTTTCCAATTTGTGACACGTCTGTTTTTGACAGCTGGCCTGCCCTGAGAGGACCTGGATGTGCCCATTAGCAGAGCGAGCCCTGGGTGCACAGTGGGTTCTCCTCTAGCTGTTGTAGTGTGGAGGCTTTTCACCACCGCTGCATTGTTCACCACTGCAACAAATGCGGTTCCCAAGTGGGAGTTTGGGGGACTGTAGCTGGGAAGGGCAGCAGCGGAAATGCATTGGAAGCTCAGCTCTAAAGAGTAGTGTGAACTGTGGGTGCAAGGCCATGGTGATAGCCAGGCAGAAACATACAGGGCTAAGGAGGCCCCCTCCAGGCCCTCCTGATCAACCTAACTCAAGAAATAAACCTTCTTCTTGTCCTGTGGCACTTGCTTATGAATGTATTTGAACTCCTACATGGTCCACATGTTAGCCAGGGAGAAATAGAAGAAAACATGGAAACACAGGTCACTGATTTACCTTTCACCCTGACCTCTCTAATGTGTTTGATTTACCTCTAAAAAATTTCTTCAGAGGGAAGATCTGCCCGTTTATGTGCAAAATTGCTGAATTCCAAGGATGGTAAATGGCTTAATATTATCACACAGTGACTGAGATATGAAAGAACCCAGGTGACTTGACTTCTCCAACTCTTTATGATTTTCACCCTGTTCTTTCCGTTTCTGCAAAGTGGTTGTGCACTAAAGTGCACAGGAACTGCTGCACTTTATACTCACTGAATGCAGCTTTTAAATTTGGGCTGGTAGGCCTTTCTCTTGAGTACCTGCAATTTACAGTCCCTCCTCTCCACATTTAATTGTGTTTGTAAATAATCAGTATATCTTTGGGTGGGAAAATAAAAGTGCAAGGGATCTGTTACAGGCTAGATTTGTAAACTAAATCTTTCTTCTGCAAAAAAGAGATACAGGGGAGGGGCCCTTTGGTAGTTTATTTCCTGCACAATTAAAAAGCTCTCATACTGCTGTAAATAAAACTCCAGTAACCATAGTCAGCTGGCACCATGTGGAAATCACTGATTTTCAGGCTGAACAAAACTGTCCTTTTGTACACCTCTGCCATTTGTTGGCACTGAGCCAAAACAGTTTGAGTGTGTGTGTGTGTGTGTGTGTGTAGAGGCAGCTGGCTGTTTGCTCTGCGCCTTGCCTGTGTAGCACCCAACACAGATATTTTCTGACTCAAAAAGAATATTTTGAGTATGTTGCATTGGTGAAAATAATTATGTGTTGGGTGGTAGGTCATTACTGTGCTGACTGCATTTGTTCCTTAAGCAGCCTGAGAGAAGCCAGTATATCCCAATAGCTAAGAAAGGATTTGCACGCCTGGCTGAGGATCTCAGTGCTTTATCTGCTCTAGTGAACCAAGCCTGCAGCTCCCTCAAATGAAGAGAAATGCAGTCACTCAGGACCTTTTCCTTTGTCACTGATTTGCAGTCCTGGACCAGAAGGGTATTTAAGTGGAGAGGGAGGGACAGAGCCTAGGTGTGTTTGTTCCCTAAGATGGCTTGCTCATTAATTCCTATTGCTAACATTAAATCACATTTTCTTTTGGGATTTGTTTTTGGTGGTTTTTTGTTTGTTTGTTTGTTTTTGTTTGGGGGGGGGTTGTGTTGTTTTTTTTTTAAGGGGATGGGGTTTGGTGGGGGTTTGTTTGTTTGTTTTTGTTTTGTTTTGTTTTGTTTTGTTTTGTTTTGTTTTGTTTGTGTTTAGGTTTGGTTTTGGGTGGTTTTTTTTTTTGGTGACTGGGAGGAAAAAAAAATCCATGACAGGTATAAGACCAGGATAAATTTATTTTCATGTGAAGTTTCAGAGTGCCGTTTCCTGTCAGCTGAATATCTTGATGGAGAAACCATTCTCCAGGACACCTGCCCTGCCCAATGGGCTATGGAGAGAACCTTGCACAGTGTCAGTAGCAAGTCTGCAGTACATATAGCAGAAAGTGTCTTTATCCCATTTTCTCCATTTTGGCGTCTTCTCACCAGTAAGATGTGCACAAATTGAAAGAAGTTCAGACAAGAGCCACAAAAATGATGAAGGGCCTGTGAGGTGTTGACTTACGAGGAGAGATTAAAAAGAACCAAATATGTGTAGCTTGGCTAAGAGATGACTGGGGTAGGGGGAAGGAAGGGAATGTGATATTTATCTCCATGTACATACAAGGATGTAAATTCCAAGGCAAGTGATGAACTGCTTATGATAGTACAAAGGAAGATTTATTAGAAGTTGTAGTAGGAAATTAAGCAAAGGAAATTTTCAGCTGAATATCAGGAGAATTTTGTTAAGGGTACGATAACGATGATAAATATTTATATAGCATTTTAATAGTGAGAAGGGGAGAATGGTGGAACAACAATTCCTGCATCCAGTGTTTCAAGGCCATAGGGAAGGATCACTTTCCACCCTGTACTGCTATTTGATAAAAGGCTTAGTGCAGAAAAGGGAAAGCTTTCCCTCCAATATGTGAAGCCGAGATGGCTAAAATCCTTGTCTAGCCATAAATGGCTTTGGTTCTCTGGCAGTAATAACTGCTGATATTTCTAAAGACAAACAGACTGGTTGAACTTTTTCCTGGGCAGCTCAAGTAGAAGATGTGGCTGTCTTCTCATGGCAGGGGCTTATATTCAGAAGAAAACACTGGAAAACCTGCCATTTACTTGGTAAATAA
The DNA here is from genome assembly GCA_017589585.1 of Phylloscopus whistleri. Taxonomy (NCBI): domain Eukaryota; kingdom Metazoa; phylum Chordata; class Aves; order Passeriformes; family Phylloscopidae; genus Phylloscopus; species Phylloscopus whistleri. The sequence continues at coordinate 1,035,017 of JADMLD010001003.1, read as the reverse complement.
TCTCTGCCCTCCAGCAGCCTGTGATCAATTCACTTCACACTTCTGTATTAATGCTTTCTGAACTTAACAGGAATTTTCCAGCACCAACCCAAGGAAAATATCTTCTTAGTAGGGTGGTGGAAAGCCAATAGCTGAGGACCTGGAGGCAGGAATACCAGAATGTGCTTTGCAAGGGACAGTGCCATACAAAGCTGGAAAGAGTGTGTAGGATGGAAAGAAGTAGTGTCTTCTGCATCTCACATCAATTACAGTGACCTCCCCCTGATGCCCCTCAAACCCACACTGGAATCATTCACTTGACTTTGTCAAGCAAAGGGGAATCCCAAAGACCTTCCAGGCCTTACACACTCTTTCAGAAAAAGATTTCACACAATTCAAGGCAAAAGCAGAGTGAGTTTCTTTTTTTTCTTTTTTTTTTTTCCTTTCCTTGTGCAGTGTTCAGTGTCTGGGACACAAAAAAAAGGTATTGTCAGATGTGTAAATGCAAATTTAATGAGTGCGTAAAAAAATCCCTTCAAATCAATGCAAAAATATTCCACAGTGGAGTCATTTTGATTAAAAAAAAAGGGGGGGGGGGGAGGAGGAGGTTGCCTGAAATAAGCAAAATTTCAAGCTAATGGGAATCTCATTCATTATTTAATCCACTCCTTATCTGAAATGTACAAAAAATGGAATCTAATATGGCGTATGTATGTTGTTGTCTTAGCGAAAAGACAGGGGCAAAGGCCTGCAATTTCACTTAATATATTAAATCCTACTGCAGGCTTTGAGCCAGATTAATAACTCTAGCGAGCTAGAAAATCCCAATATATATTTTTTCTAGCTCCATGCATGATGCAGCTTGATTCATAAGCAGCTCTACTGCTGGGCTTTATTAAATACAAATAAAATATCTCTTCTATTGCAAAAGCCCACAAGGTGACAGAAAGAGGAGAAAAAACTGTCCTTGCTAGTTAAAATGTATTTTCTTTGGCTTCCTACTCCTTAACTCAGCCCCCAAGTCCCAGGTCCCTAGAATATTTATACAGTCATAACCCTGTGCATAGAATCCAGAGGGATAGACTGAAAGGAAAGAATTTGTTCCCAATCACTGGGGCATGCTTGTGCAAAAGACCCTGCAGCATTCCTACCCTCAAGTGGACACGACTCAATTTTATGTCCGCTCAGGAAAAGATTTTCAGCAGCCCAGCACGCTTCCTTACAGTCTGGGACAGCTGGTTTGTGGCTGATTTAAGAGTGTTACCCAACAACTTGCTGGCAGCTCTGCCACAAAACCTGGGTTGGTGCTGTGTTTGCCAGGTGGCATATTTGAATCCCCAGCTTGGAAAGCAAGAACAGTGTCAGGGAGTGCTGGTTTAAAAATTGTCATATTGAAACTGTAAAATGTATAGGAAAGATCCTATATAATTTTAAGGTTGCGTTGCAAGCCTTTCTGTGTACATGCAGTGATAGTAAAACAAAGGATTTAGGAGAAAAAAAAAATCAAAGTTACATGAGCAGCATAGTCCTTCCTATAAATTGTGGCACTAGTTTGGGAAATCAATCGTTTTTTGGGCAACAGGAAACACATGCTGTATGCATAGCTAGGGATACACTTGAATGTCTTTAAAAGAGAAGGATTTACTCACAACCTTGATCTAAACCTGGGCTTCTGTGTGCACAGTATTCAAGGCCAAGTTCTTGGGGTCTGTACTGGGGTAAGTGGACAGGGCTTCCCAAAGATAGAATTGGATCCCATTGCAACCCTTTGCTTTGGTATTTCACAAAGCCATTAAAACCCCATATGAATATACCTCGAGTCTGATGGTGGTGATCCCTGCAGGGGACAACAGCAAAAATCTGGGAACAGCAAATTTTCCATGAAAGTAGACCTGCTGAAGTAGATACAGTAAAAATATGTAGGAGTCAGATCCTTCTCTGGAAAGGTTAATATGGAAGTAGGCAAGTGAATTAGTGGAGAAAGATATTACCTGTTCTGAAGTAGGCAGATCTGGCCTGATATAGACCAGGGGACAGGATATCTGCAAAAGCACTTTGGGGGAACATGATACCCTCTTCTTAAGGGCTCATTTAAACCATGACTTATTCTTTCTAAAATAAACAGAAGAGTAAGATCTTATTTAATTTATTCCTCTGGAAAAAATTGAGCTTTCAGTGTACTGGAACAGGATAAAATAACTTCTCCAATGTAATTTCACAACTTTTTTATTATTATTTTTTTTTAAATCATAGATGACCGAAGGGGTTTGTTTCATTTTAATTAAAGGAGGAAGAAAAATGGAGACTTCTGTTAGTGCTGCAGGTTTTCAGATATCTGGCAGTGAAATAAGAAAGTAGTGGGTTTTATTGCTGCAGTTGTTTTTAAGGTGGGAAATTAGTGTAAAGTTATTTTTAAATCCACATTAGTAACTTGATGGATTTTTCCACTCACTCCTGGCCCAGACCCAAGGATTCCAGTCCTGACTGCACTGAACTGATGGATGTGGTGTCCAAAGGGACCAAGGACAAGGGCATGGTGCAGGAGAAGGATGGTTTTCTGTTTGTATCTGTTAGGTGTGTGTCATGCTTCTGGTTGGGAGCTGAAACTGCTCTGGTGTCACTGCAGCATCTCTGCTGTGCTGTGAGCAACAGTAAGTGGATAACCTGAAGAAATTTGAGGCTGGCATGAGCTACTCTGGTCGTACTTCACAGCTGAGCCAGCCCTCAGGACTGCTGCTTTTGTTGGTTTATTATAGCATGCATTGCCATGGGCACAGGAGGTCCTATTTGAAGGTAAAAGTCCTGGACTACTAAGTGCTTACCACATGCAAAAATGAAAAGATGGTCCTTGACCTGAACTGCTCAGAGATGTGAACGCCTGAGAGAGGCCACAGCAAACAGATGGAGGGAGAGCAAGGTAATACAGAGCAGATTATGATTTGGTGGGGAAGTTGCAGTGATAGCACACTGGCTGCCTCGTGGGTGTTGAATGGTTTGGAAGTGTCACTGCAAAGGTGAATTTCAAGGAGGGATGATGAGGCGGAGTCTGTAGTAGATGCCTCTGATGTTGGCAGGACTTTCACATCCCTGGTACACAAAGGTCTCTGGACAGTAGAAACAGCTGACATAGCTTTGGGGTTAAGCCAACACTATCATGCTGTTAGGATGTTTATCTGAACCAACCATCGCAAAAGGCTCTCCCATGCCTACCTCAATATTAAGGACTCAGAGGATTTCGAGGACAGAGCACATCATTTATCCTGACCTTCTGGATGTAGTAGAGGCCACGGGATTACAGTGATTCCTCCACCAGGCCCCAGTCACTTGGGCTGAATCACAGCATCTCTCTCAGAAAGGTGCAAAGCCTAACAGAGAGTCTGGAAGGGAGATGGTGTCTCGCTTTTATAGGACCTGTGTACGTGTTCGTACAGCACGTAAAATATAGTAAGCATATATTTGCGGAGTGGCTTTTTTTTGTTTGTTTGTTTTTTATGTTAAGTGGGCTTAAGGGCCTTTCTGAAAAGCTCAGGGGTTTTGAGCACAATTGTGTACTGCAGAGGCAGCAACTGTAGGCTAATTTGAAAAATTCACGCTGGACACTGGGCTGAGATGTGCCCTTTAAATGATGGTCAGTGACCCAGGAAGAATTTCCTGAGTGCAGGAGGACCTCAGCGGAATTGTTTCATGTCTGCAAGTGTGTGGCTAAGCAGTTTAAATGGAAATAGTACTAAGGGCATGTTGTTTTCCTTTGGCTTGCATTTAAAGTGCTTGTCCTGCGCTTCAAATGCTCATGATTTTACACAAACTTAAGTTCAGCATAAACATTTACAAACTTAAAAAAGTCAGTAATATTACAAATCCGTATTTTAATTTATGAGGTTTTGTTCCCTTTTTTTGTCCCAAATGCCATGTTTCCTCTTATTTTTTTTCATTTCCCTTATACAGTCAGTACCATTCAAAGGGTCCACAGATGGTAAAGTTGGCTGTGACAATTAGAAATGAGATTTTAACTAGAGGAATAGAATTCAGGATGTGGGTTGTGTGTGTGCCACAGAGTTGCTTTAGAAGCCTCGAGTGGGACATGAAAAACAATATGAAAAGAAGGAGTTGAGAAGTGTGGTATTTGGTTTCACAAATTCATTAGGTATCTTGTCTACCTTTATGATAGCGAATGAGAGGGAATATGTTTTGTTCTGGAAACAGTGTGGAGCACTGATCATTACTGATCATTTTTGATGCTCTGAACAGAAGTGGAAAATAAAAAATTACTGTAAATTACAAGAAAATTTAAAATGTCACAAAAAATGATTGCATTAACTGAGCCCCATGTTGTTGTCAACATTCTTTTTAAACTTCCCCCATCCATTGCAACACCTTTTCTCTGCTGAGATCATGTCTGTCTACTTTGTAAGCTCTGTGTATACACTCCAAAACCGCAGTTTCAGGCCCTGTTAAGAAATTGTGTTAGCACTAGGACAGAAAATTGATTAGTCCGTTTTCTCTGTTCCAACTTAAGAGAAGAGTGAAGCAGTAAATAGTGTTAATGCTGAAAAGTGAATTAGATTTCTAACACTCTTTCTGCTTTAATAGTTTTTTCCATTTGCTAATAGCCCAGATAATAGCAACTGCCCTTCAATAACATGTGTTGTTTTGTTTGTATCTTTCTTCTGACAGCATCTTTTTAAAGCAACATGTTACAGCTCATTCATGAAATAGTTATCAATTCTGTCCTTGTTTGTTTCTCCAGGCAAGCTAAGTATGTCCTTGTTAACACTGGCTGTCGGGCATTGTGTACCTGCAGGCTGTGCTTAGCTCTCTCCCTTTAAGGGTCTCTCATTCAATTAGAATTGCAGATGCAAATTCCAGGTGCTTTGGAATCGGCCTTTCAAACCCAAAAGCCCATTTCATACTTTTTTGGAAAGCAGAGCAGCGAGGATGGATGGTGACGGCTGCTCCAGGCAGGAGTAGGGTGTCCCCTGAACGCCAAGGATGCTGAACCAGATTGGATTATTTTGGTACCACCTTTTTCAAACCTCCTATCTTATTCATCTCAAAATCCTCCTTAAGCATACTTTTACCAGTCGTGCTGTTCTTGTCAATTTTAGCTTTCTTATCTACTCATTGCTGTATCTAAACACTTTCTAAGAGTGTCCAAATCAGCAGGGCTATTACGTCACCTGTATTTAATATTCTTTATCATCCTCTCCTCAGCAGACCGAGTGGGGTAGTGTTTTGCTAGGGTTTCTCTTGTTTCTGCCTCTTCAACCCATGTGCTGCTCCATGCAAACATTAGGAGGAGGAGGTTAAATTTGCTATAAGAATTTGGTGTGTCCAGAGTGCTCCTTCATTCCTGTGTTTGTTCTGAAATACTATATTTGTCTTGAAAATCATGGTTCCCAGTTAAGTAACACATATGGAGTAAAAGTCTGTCGAGCTTTCAAAGCCTGTCAAATACAGGCCATAATGTACAGCACTAGGACACTTCCACATGCATAGTCTGTGCCTTTGGGGGGTTCCCCACGTGTCCTTTGATGATTAAGTGACAATTTGTGATTTGATATTGCCTAGCAAATTCATTTTCTTCCCCTGTACCAGACTTCTCAACCCACCCCATTCTGTTCTGTCCCAGAATTTCAGTGCCTAAATTGTTAGGAAACTAGGGCAGAGACCATTTACTTTGGGATGTCCATTCAGTATTTTTTCCAAGTATTTAATCTCAGATTGGTGTCTGTAAAGCTACAGTAATTTGTAATTGCAGTTACTGAGTGATGACAGTTAAATGGTATGTAATAAGAGCCTTTTAGCTACATACTGAGTTTTATCCTAGTTTATCAGTGACATTTCATTCAGAGAAAAAATCTCACAAAGTTTTAGTTTCGTAGATACAGTCAGCTAGAGCAGAAATGTTTGCAGAGTGCTACTCAGTTGTTCTGTCATGCTATCCATGGCAAACTACATGTTAAATTATAGAATACTTTTTTAAAATTTATTTGATAGTTCAGAGGTCTAGGATTTTTTTTTTTTTCAACTTGGAATTGCTATTTACTTGGATCTCAGAAAATATATCTAGCTTTTTTTGCTAAATTAAATACCTTGGTTTGAACTTGTATCTTTAAAAAAGAAACTGGTGAAATTGGCATGGAAGAATTCTTTGATTAGTGCATTCTCAAATCCATTTGAATAGTCAAATTCCTTCTTCTACAACAGTGTGCAAAGCCTGTACCTAATCCCTGGGTGAGAGAACTCACAATTATCTAAGTGGAAAGGATCTCTTGCCACATATCCCTGGGAACCATTCCTCTCCCCTTCTCCAGGGGAGCTAGCAGAGCTTGGCAAGAAGATGAGCTTGGGAAAAAGTTCCTGCCTGGAGTTCAAGTGGGATGTTTGATAAATTACTGGCCAGCATATTATTTGTTGTACTGTGATTGTGATTAGTCCAGACATAACCCTGTTTTTTCGGGGGTTATTTCTTTGAGATTAAGCAAAGCATAATAGTTTGATAGAGTCGAAGTTTGTAAGGAAAGAGGTTAGAACATTCATTAAACTTTTCTGTATTTATCTCAGTCTTCTTGCAAGACAATTTCTTTTAAAGCCAAAGCCAGATACTTGAATGAAAAATGACCTATCTCCTTAGCTTTCCTATCCACCACTTTTCATGAAAATTGACCTCTCCATTAGATCAACTAATCAGTGAAGCATAACTGAGGTTTAATGGCCATCAAAGAGAAAACCAATTTAGTATCAGCTGCTTTGACAGGACTGCATCTGCAGGACTTTGGGCAGACTGATCATTGGGGTTTTTTTTCCCTGATCGTTGTGCCAAGTCTTTGCTAAATTTCAAGTAATGATCTCTCACAACTGTCCCTTTACTTTTTGTCTGTGCTAAAAATAAGTTACTGGTTATTTCTCAGGAGGCATTGTCAAAGCCTGGACTTACATGTTTGTATGAGAGCTATCATGTCACACTCCTGTGGCATGGATAAGGGATCTAATCTCTTTTCAGACTGCAGAAACTCCTGCATTTCTTTTCAAGTGCCAGAGAGACATCACCAAATAGTAATTGCAGAATTTTCACCAAGTATTTTCTTCTGGATAGATAATCCATTTTCATCAAAAAGTTCTAGACTTAAATAAGGTGTTTCACATGCACAATTATATTTATTTATTTATTTGATTTTTTAGCTAGCTCTGTGTTACGGTTCTTCCTAGTGAAACTGATCTTTGCTGGAAACTGGATCCAGTCTTGACTGCATGTGAGAGCTGCAGTAATATGTTAGGGGGTGTTGGTTGGTGTGTATGTTTGTTGTTGTTGTTGATTTTTTTTTTGTTTTGTTTTGGGTTTTTTTGTTTTGTTTTGTTTTATGATTGGTTTTGGTTTTGGCTTTTGGTTGGGTTTTTTTGTTTGTTTTTGGGGTTTTTTTTGGGGGGGGAGGTGGTATTTTTGTTTTTGTTTTTGTTTTGCTAGAGAGGAGTTAAATCTTAAATGTGGACCCAAGAAGAAGGTTTGGGAACCTCAAGTCTGGTATGATATGTGTAGATCCAGCTGAATAGGGCTGCATTTTCCCATGGTGTTTTGTCCAGAATTCCTCATGAGTGACCTGAATATAATCTAACCTGCATCTCCATGCCAGTGTATACTTTCAGTGCAAATAGCTTCTTAATACACATTAGCCTCAGTTCATAAGCATTTCTAGGTGTTTGTTTTTTTTTTTCTTCTTCTTCTTCTTTTTCTTCTACTGTACCACCTCATTCAGAGCTTCCTGAAGTATTCTGCAACTTCATTGGCTTTGGGAGAGGATACAGATTAAAAAATAAAATAAAATAAAAATGTTTTACAACTCATTTTGCACCTAGAGTAAACATGTTTCCCATTCTTGTTCCAGGGATACTTCTGTATCTCCAGACTCTGATGGAGAGGAGCTCATTGCTATACAAGTACAGTCAATGAAAATAATTTTTGTAGGCTTTAAACACAGAAGAGAAGAGAAAAATGCATGTAGAAACCAGTAAATAAATAAAAAAATGTAAAAAATTAAAAAAAAAAGACAGAATAATGCAAAGCTTTCAAAAGCATGAATTAAACCAACCTTTCACTGATTAGGCATTAGGATGAAAGTTTCCATGGGAACATATTATCTCATCAGTCTCTACTTAAGTGTTCCTTGTGTCCTAGATTGAAACAGCTGGAACTAGCTAAATTATGCTATTTTGTTTGTTCTCAATTGTATGAAACCTTTTTCCTTCTGTTTTTCAACTGCAACACCAAAAAGTCAGTGTCTCTTTTTTCCCCTCCTTCTTTCTTGGCCAATGAATCTTTAATTATTTATACAAGTGGAATATCTCCAAGAAAAGTGAGGGAGAAAAAAAGAGAGGGAGTAAAATGAAGAGAAATTATTTTAGCTTTGCTGGTGTGGAGTTGATCCCAGTCTTGAAATAAATATCAGCCTTTTTGGACTTGATTATTTACCAGTTAGGAAAAAAAAAGAGAGAAAAATTATGAACCTCTGATCAATAATTCAGGCTCCTCCATCTGTGAAAATGTTGGATTTGGCCTAATTTTTCTTATAAACAAAGACCATCATCTGCTCCAGAAAATAAAATCTACAAAATTCAGATTTTGAAGGGGCACTTTTTCCCTGCCAAGATCTAATATATATTTTTTTCCCACTCACATGCAATTAAAGAGCCAAACCAGGAAATTATAACAGAAAACCAGGCAGCTATCTTTCATCCCTGTCCTGGTAAAATGTCAGTTGCTTAGGGCTATGTTGTTGAAACACAGGTCAACAAGAAAGGAGTTGTTAGCTTTGCCAGGTTCTGCTATTCAGTGCCTAAATCCCTTTGGCAGCATATGCTGGATACTTGATGCTGCTCTGGGAAGGAGACTCTGTACCAAGGACTAAGATGGAGCTTGAAGGACAAGAAGTAACTTTAGCCTGTATCTTCTGTTCAAGAGAATGGATACCTCTTTCAAATTTAAAATAGTTCTGATTAAACAGTTTCAGTAATTTTGCCCCTCCCAGGATTTTATTTATTTAGAACTGTAGAGAGATGTGTGGGTGCAAATATTTGTTATTGTTTGCAGGTCACCTGCAATTAATGAATTCATAGAGACCAGCTGCAGCACTCAGTGGTTTCTAAGACCTCAGCATTCAGAGGTTTCAGGTGGTAAAGAGCTGAGGACTAGGACAACCTGAGGTTCAGGGATCTCATCATGTGTCAGTCTGTAATCAAGGAACTGGTGATCTTCTGTCTTCTACATCAAAAGTAAGAGTTGGACTGCGATGGCGTGCAGCTGATTTCTCCAGGTTTTGAGAGAGCACAAGTGTGGGCAAATGTCAGGGGAAAGGCCTGTGGGAAACTGAGTTGGGACTGGAAGGAAGGTATCCCAGGCTGCAGACTTTGATATATAGTCTAGAAAACTGTGTTGAGAAGTAAGTCTATAGACTTCAGAAGGAGAAGAAATTTGCAAGGAAGGATCCATATCTTAGAAAAATTCAGCAAGAAAAAGTGGTTGTAGGAACTCTGAGAGGCCTTGAGTAGAAAATGCAATATGATGCTGGTAAACACACCAGCCCCATGGCAAATCCTTCTTTGCATTTTGCTTTTTCCTTTGATTTCACAAAGGTCCAGGGAAAAAAAAAAAAATCACACCCACAATTTTAGATAAATTTAGACAAATTTGATCACAGCTTGTTTTGCAATTATTGTATTCATGTATGCGTGCAATTTCTGCTGGAAACTTCTCAGGGTGAGTTTGTGGCTAAATTATCATCATTTCTCTCCTAAAACTCTAAAAATGTTAATGAGAGTTGGTACAAAAACTTGTAACTTTAAAATTAAATCATCGAGTAGAAATTACCTGAAAGTGAGTTCCCTGTGACAAGCAAGCCAGAAATCTCATGAGAGCAGAATGGCAGTTTTCCCTCAAGAGTGAGGGTGGTGAACTCTGCTTTGCAACATGAGAATCAAACCCAACTATCTGGCTCTATCAGACAGGTGGGATATTTATCCACCTGCCACAGATACATGTTTCTACTCAAGAGTAAACATAAGTGACATAGAGGAGGAATCTATCATAGATTGTTTAGAGAAAAGAAAAAAAAAAGAAATAAATACAAACCAACAAGCTTTAGTGTTTCTCTTCTAGATTCAAATAATATATATATATATATATAAAAGCTACATTGTGAAATGAAATTTAAATAGATGTGGACACTTAGACTACATCCAGCTTACTGGAAAGGGCTTACAAGGCTGTGCTGAGCTGTGACATTACTTTAGAGAGGAGAAAACAATACACGTGTCCATTTCTGAAATGCTTTTGATGCCTTTATGGAGAGGCATTTGCAGTACAGTGTGGACAGAAACAGTCATATCCAAAGGCCAGGCAGTGTTTCCATGGTTGCTGAAGTTAGATGGAGTACAGTGGCTGTGGCTGAGCACTAGGGTGCCTGAAGACAAGTGCCTGTCCTGAGACACCCCAAGGAGCAGTGGCTGGGCTGGGGAGGACAAAGAGAAGCCAAGAAGCAGACATAGGAAAGGATAAGCAGGATTGTTTCCTGCAGCTTTCCACAGCTCTCCCTAGACATGAGGTTAGCCTCTGCACTCCTCTCCTGCTCTGTGGAGGTGCAGTGAGCACTGTCTGGAGTTGCTGTACCAGGAGAAGTGTATTATGTGGTTAGAGCAACAAACCTGATCGAATTCCCCAAAGGGAGCCGTTCTTTCTGAGGCTTTCGACAATCTGTTGGAAAGATTTTTCTTTCCCTTTGTCTTTCATTTCTATGTTCCTCACAATCTGAGCAGCATTTTAAAGAGCATTGCACAGACTGCAGAGAAGAGAGGACAGGCTTTTCTCAGCATGCCCCTTCCACCAGAGCAGAGCAGACACTACACTTGTTCTTTGGTGGGGTGAGAGGAATGGATGCAGACCTGTCATTCTCCTTCCATTGCCAAGCCAGACCTGGTCATGCAGGGAAGAAAGAAAATGAAACTCACTTTTGGGATGAGGGGAGGAAGATGGGAATAACTCCTCTTCACTGTTATTTCCAGCCTGAGATTAGCTAATTTCTGAGCAGCTCAGAATGACGCTCCATTAGACTTCAGGGAATCGGCTGTCCAGCCCTACACTGCCAGAAAATCAGTCCTTTCACAATGATCAACCTATTTTTAATTCATCAGCAGCCAAATCCTGGGGAACAGCTCTGTGTACACGTCTATATGTGTGCGAGATAGTTATGAAAGACCTGTCTTTGACCTCCTCACTTTCAGCAGAAGGTTATTGTCTTAAATAGCACATCCAGCTTGCAATTCCCTTTGATCCTCTGAAACTTCAGCTCAGCCACCTGATATAATTTTCATCCCCCTCTCCGACTCCTTGCAATCCCTCCTCCCCATCCACCTCCCCCCAAACATTCAAAGACATTATAGCAGGAACTAATTTTGTCTGGACTATTATTAGATCATGAGATCAGGGCAACATAGAGGTCGTAAAATGTTTCATTCTCTCAGAATGGCCATCGTGCCCCTATCAGGTACCATAACGTTAGGTTTGCTTATTGTGCAGATTGCTTGAGTTGCAAATTGCACATTATCCAGCTTAAACACCTGGCATTTACATTCATTATAACCCTGACACCCCCCCTTTATGGCCTCCCGTGAGGGTCTTCCAATTGGTCAGAAGCACAAATGAATGTTTTATGATTATGATGAATAATGTGAGGGGTTGTGGAGGGAAAAAAATGGAAAAATAAGAGAAAGGAAAAACAAGAATGAGATGTAGGCAGAAGAAGGGCCTTATAAGGCACTTTGGAATGCAGAGTTTTTTGTCAGAGGTGTATAGTGATCTCTGTAGCTGCAAGAGGACTCAATTTGGCTGAATAAAGCTAAAGCAGAAATAAAATAGTTTTCAGGAAGGGATAAAGATGTGTCTTTATTGAAAGAAGGTTGAAGGTTTTGGCATCCCGACACTAAACAAAGAGTTGGAGGGAGAGAGTTATATTCCTGGTGGTATTTTCTGTTTCTGAGTGATTTCAGGCCGGTACCTGCATATATTTCCATGCCTCAGTTTCCCTTTAAGCACTCATCAGGAGTGGATTTAGCAGCCACTTCTCCTCCTCTTCTGTTCTCCACCTGTCTCAAGGTCTTTGCCTTCCCCAGCCCTTGCAGACTTCATGCTTTCCCCAAGAAAGGGGACTTGGATCCTTGCTGCTAACTGGAGTCACAACTAAATGCAGTTTTGAGATGTGTGACTGTAACATCCAAATCAAGAGCTATCCTCTCAGTGTTTTCCTGCCTCATTTGCTGGCATGAGGAAGGGTCATAGCTTTGAATTAGGAAGCTGCAAACTAAATGTATGAAGCCATTTACTGCACTATTTCTTGGGTATTTGGCTTTTTATTGGCTCCTTCGTTTCTGCTGTCAGTGGCTGCTGGGCCAGCTTTATCTCAAGAAGTCACACTGCATTTTGAACCTGGGTGTTATATTTTCTATTTTATTTCTCAGACAAGACCTAGTTCAACTACTCTAATGCTGTAATGCCTCAAGATTGTTTTTCAAGGGGCAGTAGAAGGTGGACAGAGTTTCTGTCTTACCTCTGAGGTCATCTTCAAAGTTGAGGAACCTCAACTATGGTTTGTTTTGGGGTTTCTTTTTCCAGGAAAGCTGTAGATATTTTGCAACTGACTTCAGTGGAGCCAGAACTTCAGGGCTTATTTCTTAGACTGTGGTCAGACAGAAAAGTTGGAAAAAACAATCTCTCTCTTGTGGGACTTTCATAGCCTAACAACAGACTGGAAATTGCCTCTAGGTTTGCTAGTGCCATGTCTTTCCTCAGGAGGCACACAGAGATCACTCCAGGATGCTCCAAGCAAGGAGGAAGAGGAAAAAAACAACAAAAAAACCCAACCAAACAACCAAACCAAACAAAAGACAAAATAATAAAGCACACACACACACACACACACACAAAAAAAAAAAAAAAAAAAAAAAAAAAAAAAAGGCTAAATAAAACTTCACGTCTCCAGGTCTCCAGAGATTGTTTTAGTGGCTTAAATGATTTTAATAAATAAATAAATAAATGGGATTGAAAGTTGCTCGAGAGAGAGACTAAGGTTCTAAGATATTTTTAACCCCTCACTCCTCTCCCCCATGTTGTTTTGCTTCGTCTCTGAGTGGGATCTGCTGGTTGCTGGGTGCTGTTGTGTGCATCTCAGTCTGGGCTAATGAGACTTTCATGTGATGGAAAGCTCAGAGCAAGGGCAAAGATAGATTTGTCTATTGTGTTCTGAGCTTGTGTGCATTGTAGGGTACCAGCTGGGCAAGGGAGGCTGATTTTAAGGGCTGGTTTTGTTACAGCCTCACAATTTAGAAACAATCAAGCAGCGTACTGATAATGAGAGTTTTTAAATGCAGTCTTGGGGTCTGCACAAAACTGAACTGGTCGAATAGCAAATTGCTCTGCGTTGCTTTCTCTCACATTGTCTGTGATAGTTCACTTATTCATGATGTGCTCTGAGCTCAGGGAAGCCACATGCCCGGCCTTAATCCATACAGAAAAAGCAAGTCAGCAAGTCAAATATTCTTATAAGGAATATTTGCCAAAAACTAGCACGACATTTCAGATGGGTAGAAAAGACACTGCTGGAAAGCCTTCTGCCTGATCTCTTTGTGGAACATTGCAGAGAGCAAGGCTTAGAACAGTGGGGTAGATGTGGGCTGTTGTCCCTTACAAAGGACATGTACCTGTCAGTAGTTTTGTAGTCCATGTGGTTCATAACCTATGATCTCTCTGACTAAAATATAAATCTTGCTTGGTAGCAGTGGAGGATTCATGTCCTGAATAGAAGTGAGCTCAAGCCCAGAAGGTGATTGAATCAGCAAGGAAGCCCAGTGACCAGTCCTATATGGCTATCATCAAATTGCAGCCTTCAAATCCACACATTCTTTAATTTTTCAAAACAGCCCTTTAATTGAATTATCAGCCATTGATGAAAACATACCCTTTGCCCACTACAGGCATAATGAGACCAATTTTACAGTACTCTTGACATATCAAGTTTTTATGGCAAAGTCCTATAACACTCAATAGGAATGAAATCATCAGGATTTTATAGAAACAATTCTGAGAAGGCATATAATCCATTTGATGATGTTTTGATCTCGTGGATAGATAGCTCTGAATATTTCAATACATCCTAGAGATTTTTCTAGTATCATATTCGGTTCAATCCTATAGATGTATGGACACCCAGATTTCCTCTCTCCTATATCTGTAGACAGCATGGATATCCATTATACACAAGATAGCTACATAAGTGAAAAAAATTAACCCAACGGAGGAGGGTGCCTTGTGTGTAATCTATTACTTGAAAATTACACTTGTGTAATTGAATCTTACTAGAACTTCTTGAATGAACACACTGCCCATTTCTACCTCCATTTTTGGTGTTACAGGACAAGTGCTAAAATCCACTTAAGGGGTAAGTACAGCATAAACTGAATTTCTTCACAACTTTGTTCCCATGTGGTTGACTTATGCCTGGAAGCATGAGGGTTATTTCTCTCGCATTTCTTATCCGAGACAGTGCAACTGTGGATGTTCTCATTATGCATATAAATGTCTAATCCTATTTGGAATTACGGTGAGGTCTCGGCTTTCGTGGAACCTTGTGGTAATTTGTCGCACAGGGTAATTATGCAGTGTAGTTAAAAAATAAATAAAAATCTTTTGTCGGCTTCAGATTCATTCCCCCTTTCAGCTTACTGAGACTCTCCCTCAAACTGGTAATATATGCATATATATTTTATGCAGGGTTTTTCACAGAAAGACTGCTGATCATGATAATGGTTTCTTGGAAGAATGAGGGTTGTGGTTTCTGATCTCACTAATTTGTTTCTAGGCACCTATTTCTTCACATTTTGGGAATACATGTTTGCCTCAATATCACTGCCACATAAAAAGAAATAGATTTAGTTACACATTCAGTTTAGGTAACATGATCCTGGAGTTTCAAGTGATTAAATTAAAAAAAAAAAATAAAAGATTTGAAAGAATATGCTAAAAGGTCGATGTTGCTGGGCAGTGTATCTGGGAACATGATGGATCTTCCATCAGTAGGGGATATTCACATGAAAATTTGGTTGTGTTTTAAGGTGAGCCATATACCAGACAAGATAGAGGGACATGATGAAGACAGTATAGTGTAAGATTCTATGAGAGTGCTTTATTTATGATGTTAGACTGAAAACTACAGCATCTGCTTGTATTCCTAGTGTCTTAATCTAGAAGAAATATTTATGCTTATTATTTTTAATTGATTTAACCCTAATTCCAAGTTGTTGAGCTTTTTTTTTTTTTCTTTTTTTTTTTTCTTTTCCAGTTGTTACTGGCTCACAAATTTTTTGGCTGGTTATAGTGTTTTGGTCATATAACAATTTTTTAAAGTGTTGCAGAAGATGTCGTTCAGAATATATTCCCCTCGAACTGAGTAAGATGTTATCAGATTTTAAGTTTTCTGTAGGAAGTGAGTCAATAAACCTGATGCTACAAAATAGAAAGCAAGATCTTTTCAGGGGGAGTTTTCACTATTCTTATAGGACTTGAGAAACTGGGTGTGAGTCTCTCTTGAATGTCACAATGTGGCTCAAAATATTTAGGGATGGCTGATAGTTTCCTGTTAAATTCTAACAGGTTGAGAAATGCGACAAAGGTGGAGGCTGTGGAAGGAAGTGGAGTTCTTTTTGCCCTTAGTGATTTATGCTAGCTGATGTCTTCAATTACAATTCAAATTTGCAATTTCCTCTTAATTGTTTTATAGAATCATTATCTTCAGACTACCTTTTTCATGCCTTCATGTAGGGCAGCTCTCTGACTCAAATCGTCTCTTTAAAGTTTGCCCTTTCTCAGCTGTACTCTTCCCTCACTTTATCTGATTCTTGCCTTGGTATCTGGAAGGGGCTGGCGTTGTGTGAAGCTGCAAGAACAGTACAAAGTTGCCACTCATAAAACGATTTTCAAACATGAGAAACATAGCGTTCAATTTTCCTGTCCAGAGCTGCATCCTTAAGGTGGCATTGATAAATCAGCTCTTTATTTGGTGTCACAGAAGCCAAGTCCAGGAAGATTTCCTGATGATTCTGGAACTCTCCCTCTCCATCTGTGTGGTGGATAGACCTCTTCATGCGGTGAACCATGAAAGGGCTGCACCACAGATGTTGGGGACAAACACAGAGCTGGCGATGGAAACCAGCTCAAGCTGATGGGGCTGGGACACTTTACGCCAGTTGAGGGTCTGCAGGGAATGGAACACCTTGTTGGGGCTTGCATTTTGGACATATTCATCTATTTTCTATTTTCTCCCAGAATTTCTTGGCACCCCCTTATTTCCTCCTCCCTTCCAAAAAAAAAAAAAAAAAAAAAACAAAAAACAAACAAACCCAAAACACTACCGAACATCACCAGAGTGATGTTCTGCCTCACCCTGTCCTCCTCCTCTTCCTTGCCCAACTAGATCATGCTGTGAGTCTGCAGAAGTTTAGCAATAATTAGTGCCAACCTCTAGCTGCTCACTGCTTGCTGGGAATCGGGGTTGTCAGCTCCGCCTGTCACAGGGCTGTGAGGAAATGAAGCATTGGGAGGCACAGAGATGTGGGAAGGAGGAGGAGAGATGTCCCCGCGCTACAAAGCACATTGCTATTAAAGTGTCAGTTTTTTGGTTTACTGTTGCAGTTTGTGTGAAGAGTTTATGGATCAGCAGATAACAGTAATTATCACGGAGACTTTTCTGCTAAAGTCTAATCTAACCTTTTATAGTTTTGTACCACAGGGCATCCTTCTCCTCACTCCTCCCCCCACACCCTTATTTTTTAAGAGCTTATTGGGTGATTTTATTATTTTATTTTTATTTTTTATGGCCTTTAAATCATCAAAGTTGACATCAGACACCTTCACACACACGCAAAAAAAAGGATGCATAGATTAATTGGATGAGGGGGAGAATGGTAGGGTTTTATTAATAATACCAATCTAGAGACTTTATAGTTGCAAAACCCAGGAACAGATTAACTGCATTAAAAAAAAAGGGAGGGGGGAGTAGGGAAGAGTGAAAAAAACTCAGAAATGTTAGTCAAGGTGAGATGCTGTGCTCAAACTTAAAGCACCTGAAAATATATTGAATAATATTTAAGCCTTGCAAATATTGGTCCCAATCTGGAATCATTCTGTCAAGGCAATGCCTTTACTCTCAGTTGGGGAACAGAATAGGAAGACTTATCCCAAAAGTGGCAGAGTAAAGAAAAATTGAAAAAAAGGTAAAAATCACCTCCAGCATTGCTAGCTAAAAAGCATAGAAGAATTACCACAAGGCAACTTTTTAACAGTCCTTTTAAAAGAAAAAAAAAAAAAAAGTCTTTGGGATAGTGTTGTAAACCTTGTTGGGGTGTCTTGTGCTTTTCTTTTGCTGAAACACAATTTTTTTCAATGAAAATATCTGAAATGCTTATAAAACATGGTGTGTCATTTTAACAAAGGGACAAAGATTTTCATTATTTTTTATTTCTGCCTCCACTAACTTTGCTGTGCAAGCATTACAAAGAAGTCCTGATGGAGTTAAATTCTTCCTTTATATTACTTTTTCCCCCCCTCTCTCACCACTCCCACTTCTCCAGAAGAACACAAAAGGAAAGAAGTAGATCTAGAAATGAGTAATGCAAGAAAGTAGGGGTGCATTTTCATTTCCCTGCCCTTTGTGTTTTCCTTTGAAACACTTCAGAACTGTCAACACAGGGGTTTATTTCATTTGCTCACTATTTCATAATATGTTAAAAATCATCCCAAAAAGAAGTATTTATTTCTGTTTGCTTGAGTACATATTTTTGACAAGCTACCGATTCACAATAGTAATGTGGTAGTTTGGAGACAACATGCCAATTATCACAGCTCCAGTACAGTAAGGATGTTCAGACATCTAGGAGGAGCCGAGAACTGCCCTAAATAGTTCAACAGGGAAGGCTGGAAATACTTCATTTTGACATGGAAGGTTGATGCACAATGGACAAGACACTAGGTCAAGTTGACTCTTGCAGCATAAATGAGACTGACCATCTTAAAAACAGTCATGCCAAAGATGGTCAGTGAACAGCATGATCCACAACTATCTGAAACTCGTCAGATGTCAGAGAAAATCACAGCCTAACTCAGTCAGTTCTTAGGGACCCTTAAGTCTCTGATTCTTGGCAAGCCACCACGCTTGGTTTAATTTTTCATCACATTTCTAAACAGGCAGATGATGGTCGTAAGGGTGAAGGGGGTTGGATTGGAGGAATATCTTTTATATCTTTTGCATGCAAGATGTTAAGCTCTTCCATTCATGTATAAGTTTTCTTACTGTGATGCTGCCAGCACAGACTTAGGGTTTGGGGCAACTATTTACTGTTTTAGTGGAGAAAAGGAGAAGTAACTCAAAATGGGATACACAATCATTGACCTCTTGTAAAAAGAAGCAATAGTTAATGAATTACACAGAGGGACCTGAGTAGGAAAATGCTGAAACGCTCTTCTTGTTTCATGTTTAAGGTACCAGCCTGTGATTTGGGAGATCTAGTCCCTCTTTATAACAGTCCTTTCTTTACCTTTGTGCTTTGTTTCTATTTATAAAATAAGAGGATGTTTCAAAACATATATATCTGGATTTTAATACTCTAAAGACCAAGGTTTCCCTGGACAGAGGAAGTCCATACAGCAACTCAGGGAGCTTCTCTATTTTGTGTTTTCTCTTGTCTCCATGTTGGATAGGTAGGATTATAGGTTTCCAAAACAGTTCAATTGAGGTACAAAGTGCCAGCTCAAGTGTAATTTCCTGCAAGGACATCAAGGAAGAGTCATGAAACGGGAATACTGAGGCAAACTATAGTCTCTGGAAGACCACATGAGGGAAAATACCCTTGTTTAATTTATTTATTGTTAAAGAAATATAATGGCATTGGGCAGCAGTCACTTTTCAGTGTATAAAACATGCCAGGGGGGATGTGGAGGATATTTTTGTTCCTGTCTGAGGAGTAGTGCGAGTAGGTAGCAAGGTGCAAGGTACAGTCTTGTTGCAGAAAGCCATCTCTGGTGCAAACCACTTGCTATATCCTGCCCATCATCTAAATAATAGGAAATGTCATCAGTGCACAGATCTTCTGCTGGTGCTCAGCACAAGCATCAGCTCACCTTGGAGGAACATTAGGTGCCTAAGTGTAGTATACGGCTGAATGCCAGGCATTTCACTCCTTTACCTGTTTTTCTCCTATTGTTCAAAAAGCTCTGGTTCATCAAAATTAAAAAAACAAACAAACAAAGTCTCCCATATTTTCACCTTCTTCCTTAAAGTATGTGAGTCCAGCTTTTTTCATCCTAAAATGACAGAAGAATGGCAGGAACGGTGAACATGAAATGTAACAGTTCACTTAGCAGGAGAGCAGGCTCCTGGTGTTTGAGGTCTCTGAGAAGCCTCTGTCAAATGGCAGATGTGGCACTGGTGATCAGGCTTTGCACTTGCTGGATTTAGCACAGTCAGAGGATTTGGACTGTTCTAGTCAACTGTGAAAACAAAGTTTGCTTTTTCTGTTTTGTTCTAAATCTGAGGAGAGAGGAAAATAAAATGCCAGTCTTCTAGATACACTCAAGGGCAGTTTTATTTATGTCATAATGGGAAATATTTTCATCCTGCAGATCCTTCTCTGGATGCCTCAAATTTTGACATTGTTTTTATAATCTCTGTCCCCTTTCTTTGCCCTTTGGCAATATTGACTATTGTTTATCTAAGCCCTTCCTCAGTCACCTGAATATATGTTTCAAAGATTGAATTTCTTCCTCAGAAGTAGCTCTATTCTATTTTCTCTAAAAACTGGAAGGAAATTGCCTCCAGGAGGGTATATGGCAGCTTGGATTGCAAAGGCTACCCGCATCTTCTTTCTACAGCTCCACAATACATAGCCAGAGATGCCATTATTGCTATTGGACTTTTCATTTCTGAAATTAACCATGTAACCAGAGGCAGTAGCTCATTTCATGGCTTTGCTGGGAAACGAAGGAGCCAGGGACAGATATCCAGGCATTTTTACTTTGGCTGCAAATTGATTTTAGCTCTTGCTCTGGAGTTTGCAGCTGGCCTTTGGCATCTGGAAAAGCATTTGCTGAAGAGTATCCAGCACAAATTAAGGACTGTATTTTTTTTTTCCATTGGACATTCTCTTTGCAGGAGAATTTTTACTCTCAGAGAGTGCAAAGGAAGTGGGGGAGAGTGACTTTTCAGACCTCTTGTTCCCTTCCTCCAAAGCCACTTGCAACCCTTTCAGCTCCCAGCAGTAGCCTGCTGGGGGTATAGACTTTTGACTGCCTTGTAGAACTGGAGACAACAGAGCTGCCTAGACATGGTATAAAAGCTCTTGTTTATGGTTTGACACTCACAAGGGGCCCGAAGGCCTCAGGTTTGTTGATTGCAGATCTCAGAGGACCTATGGAGGTGTTTGAGTTTAAGCACGCTGGTTTTGAAAGTTTTGTCCTTTGAGATTGATGGAAGCAGACACAAAACCTAGGAGTCTGGCTCTCCAGATGCCTCCCTCAAACATCAGTTACGTTCTCTCTCTTCTGCTATGGTACGATCGTTACGATTATGGCAGGGTTGTGGAACAGTGCAGGGATTTTCTGCTGATCTTGGCTAAGAGAAATTACATCTTGGGAAATCCAGTGGATTAAGCAGGTTTTTTTACCCCCATTTCAGAGACCATGATATCTGTTAACAACAAACAAATTAAAAATCACTGTTTGGGTTTTTTTTCCCCCAGGAAAACTGGTTTCTTTGAAAGTTGATATTGGACAATAGAAAAATGAGTGAAACAAAACATTGGGGAAAAAGGAAACCTGAGAATCTGAAGGTTTTTCCCCAGAAATATTTTTAAATTAAAAAATCCGTGGACAGAAGTTCCACAGCAGTTCTGTTTCCCGCTGCTCTGAGGAATCTGTGATTTCAGCTGTTAAATGTTAAAAGCAGAGAGATGTCAGCCCTGTAGTTTGCATCTTCCCTCTCATTGTCAACTCTCTTCTCCAGCCAGTGCAGGAAGACATGCAGCATCTTCCTGGGCAGAAGGGAGTACAATATTCTCTATATAATCACAGTGGAACCACTGTGCAACCTCCCTCTGCAATGGCATTTAGAAGCTGGAAGCCCCTTTAAATACCAGTGCCTCTGAGGACCATTCAGTCTGCAAACAGCAGACAAACTAGTTAACTCTTGGTTTTGTGTTCTCAGGCATCCATTTAACACCCTTCTTTACACCTACAGCGGCTAGGGCTTTGAGAAATGGTCACCTTCACCCTGCTGCTTCTGCCACTGCTCACACCCCATCACTCCTCCTAAGCCTGGCACGAACTTAACCACAGTGTCCAAAAGCTCATAAGTTTCTCCAAGACTGCTCCCTTTACTGACTCCAGAGCAAATTCATTCTAGCATTGTTACCTCATACAGGGGCAGATTTTAGGCTTCCCAACTGATACACCCCACAGATTTTGTCTGAGCTCAGTCTTCTGCCACCATCTCCACTAGCCCCTCTGGAAATTTCCACTGAGAAACAGAGAATTCTTGCTGTTAATATTATTGGTGCCAAGAGGCTGGTTAATTCCTTCTGGCTGCAGGTCACTACTTCAGCTTGAAGAACATTGGAAAATAGTATAGAATCTGTGAGTGTCCTGGAAAAGAACAGGCCTGTTAGTTTGGTTAGATAAACCAAGTTATTTGAATCCTTTTCCGCCAGCCTAAAACTTGCTGGAGACAGATTTTATTAAAAGGGGGAGGCAGGGGTAATATATCTCGTTTGTATCTTTCAAGTGTCTTTTTGTAACAATACTATGCTGAGGGAAAAGGCTTTTCCATCGCTCCACACCTCTTGATTAGTTTGGATTATCAATACATCCTGATTATCTACATGGAATTGCTTCAAGAATTATCAGAGGTGACATTAAATTGATTAATCTAGTAAAGCTTTTCTTGCAATTAGATTCATCCTATTTCCAATTACCTAAGCACTTCCCTGGTATTTTATGTGGTAGAAGAAGAATCACTGAGATTTTCTTGTGTGCTGGCTGCACGTTTCCCCCTTTGTAGAGGAGTTTTTCCTCAGAAATAGAAAATCACAATTCAGTGCTGTGTTTCCAACAGTGAGAGGTCACTGCTTCCAGACCTTTCAATGAGAGGGGCAGAGTTGAAAAAAATACCAGCTCCAAGTCAAAGTTGTAGAACACAGTCAGAGTTATCTTTTGACAAATCCGATTTCCCTATGGTCTTTTTGGTAATTTCTACTTGGAAAATGCACCAGTCTCCAGGCTTTCTGGTACAATGTTTTGAACATGGTCACTGCTGCTTCACACCAGAGAAGTTCTGTGTTTGACTTGCTGGTTTATGATGCAGGAGGTTTCTGGCTGCTCCCAGGACAGTGATTCTGTGTCAACCACCCTTTTCTGACTCTGCTGTGCCATCCATAAAACATGGGCAACAACATTCCCAATGCTTCCGTGCTTTAATCTGGTCCCTCTTGACAGTAAATTCTTTGACTTCAGAGGAGCTGTACTGATTTACACCAGCAGAAATTCTGCCTTGGAAAGTTTTTGACACGTTTTCCAGCTCTGTGGGTGAAGAACATGCTAAGTTTGCCTGAAATTAAAGGTGAGGGTGACTAGTTGGCTGTGTAAGAGCAGAGTTCTTGTGAGATGCCCTTCTCAAAAGGAGAAGAGCAAGCTGTTTTGCCACAACCCCATGCTGTGTGTCTCGTGTACAAAACAGGACCTGATAGAGTGAGATGCTTCTCAGCTGCAGTGAGAGAAGAGGAAGAGCAGTCTAAGCAGTAGGAGGGAATCTTCACAACAGCTTTAAAGGAAACACATTTGAAATATAATGAAAGGTCTTATTGGGCTGTAAAAAAAATAGAGAAAGGGAGAGGAAACAGCAACCAACCCTGCTGTTGTATTGTCTTGTTAACAGTGTGTCACCAAATTTAGCAGAAGGAAGCTTCTCCCACACATCTCCCCTCGCACAACTGCAACTGTCACAACCTCCCGAGATCTGAAGCACAGCTTTGATCCTGTGCAGCTCTGCCCCAGTTCTGCAGCACACAGAAAAAAGAAAGGGGAATCACCTAGCAAATTTTCTGGGGGAATGAAGAACACTGTTGCCAAGACAGGGTTAATTGCCATGACAACAGCACTTCCCCAGGATCTTTCCAGTCTCTGTCAGAAGGGCCCCCCTCCTAGTGTCCTCCTCCCCTCTCTGCATGTGTTGTGTTAATCTAATTTGTTCAGCTCAGTGGCTAAACAAATAACTGCAAACCTGGTGCTCATTCAGATGCATGGCAAGAGGGGGCAGCTCTCCGAAATGATATTTACTTGGTTATCTGATGATACACAAGTTGTATAAGAAAGGACAAGGCTTGGGAAGGGAGTAGAGGGAGAGCAAGGTGAGATAAAAGTGAAGGGGCTCCTTAAGTGCTGACTGATTTGTGACTGTGTCCTGCTGCGGTTGGGCAGATTGTACAGAGCAAAGTTGGTCACTGGAGCATGATCTGGAAAGGCTGTAGAGGAAATCTGCTTCCAAGGATTTCCACCGAAGTCCCAGCAGCAACTGAAAAAACTGAAAAAGAGAAAGGCTTTCTGGAATCACTGGGTCCCAGAACAGTTCTCAGAACAAAACCTGTTCTAGTCAGGATCTGAGTCTCTTTGTAAGATTTCTAATCCAAAGAAGTGTTTGGTCTTTTCAATTTATTTCCTCATTTAATGATTATACTTGTGACCATAAAACCTGATTCCCTCCTCTCATGGGACTTTTGTGTTCTCAGCTACCCTCAGGAATGCTTAGATTTTTCACAACTGTGCCATTTGGTTGCCCTAAAATTTGAGAATTCTCTATGAAAGGAAAAGTTTCTTCCCCAAAAGGTTCTTTAACTTGATTTACAGAGAACGTACATTTTTTAGATTTAGCTCAGGAAATCAGAAGTGAGCCACTGGGTCCCACACCTACACATGGCTCAACCAGTCTGTGGCCATACGTCTTACACCATGTGCATCTTCTCTAAGGTATAAAGTTGCCTTTTGGATAGGGCAGATCCCTCCTAAGAAGCAAGGCAGAGAAGTACATGGAGGTGCAGAGTGTAGAGTTGGGTACCTACATGCAAAAGCTGTCTTGCAAATTGCTGAGTGCCTTGAGCATCTGTTTCCAATGTGGAGGGTGCAGGCAGCTCCTCACCTCTCCAAAGTCTCTTCTCTGTATTTGTTTGAAGCAAGGCTTTTGCCAATGCACATGAATTTCCACATAGATTCCATTGAGCCTGTTATA
The DNA here is from genome assembly GCA_017589585.1 of Phylloscopus whistleri. NCBI lineage: Eukaryota > Metazoa > Chordata > Aves > Passeriformes > Phylloscopidae > Phylloscopus > Phylloscopus whistleri. Next base: position 1,010,673 of record JADMLD010001003.1, on the reverse strand, counting down.
TTTCCAGGCAGACTGGGGAGCCATACTTGTAACCTGGCCATCCTCAGATTTCAAATTATTTTCCCATGAGGTCTGTGGTCCCTGGATTCAGGGCAATCTCAGGGACAGGGAACAAAACCCTGAGAGTCCCCTACTCTGCGACCTCTGTATCGGCTACCTGCACTTTCTGTGCATCTGTTTCTCCTGCTAGCACTGTCTGCTTGGCTGTTATGCGCAGGATGTGCATTTACTGGGGTCCATACAGGTGTTGCAGCACAGTCTTATGTATTATTAGCAGTAAATAGGAAACCACTGCTGCAAAATGCTAAATATGTTTTGTTTTCCTTAGCTTCACTAAGCGGAAGGAACACCTATTAGCTCAGGTCTGTTCAGACCTGTAGGCAAGGACTTTCTTAATTTAATGTGAATTCTTCTCCTGTTAAAAATGATAGCTTGTTAGAAACACTGCACATGCAGGTAAGATTCAATGCCTCTCTTAGGGCTAACATGTTCACACTGTTACAGAAGCCTTACATTTTAACAACAGGATCATCCATTCTGTCATTTTTGAAGGAAATTAAAAAGCTGAAAATTTTTTGGCCTTGGAATGGTTGTTTTTTAGTGCTTGTGATTTGCTTTTTATCTTCCAGAATTACAGCAGTGCTCTCTGAGACCTTACTTTGTCTAGAGGTAGGTCTGTTTTCAGGGGAATGAATACTGGTATGATACTTCAGCAGTCCTCCTTTCCTCCTCTCAGCAGTTTCAGGGGTTTTTTTTCAATGTATCATCTATCAGTATTTCACCAATTATGAGAGATTTGGGGAAGATACAAAAACTTTTCTGCAAACCTCCTGCTCCCATTCCTTCTTTGCAGCATGGGATTTTCTATCTCTGGGTTCATATAGAGAGTGGTGACCAAAACATCAACATGCTAATCTCAGAGCCCCAGGCCATTTCCTTACTGTTGCTAAAGAACACAGCCCTACTGGCTGTGCCCTGAAGCTCTTATAGCAAGGAGCTGAATTTTGATACTCTCTTTCCTTCTCTTGCCCTTTTTTTTTTTTCCTGCCTTATTTTATAATTATATTTATTTGAAATTGAATTTTAAAGGTTTAGTCCCCAAAGCAGTGAGATGTAATTTCGGGTGGATATTAAAACTGTATAAAACTGCTCATATATCCCCTCATGAAGAACAGCTGGTACTCAGAGCAGAGGAGAGAGAAAGAGACTGACTCTACCCTTTTTGCCATGCAAAAAAACCCCCAATAATAATAAATAAAAACTTACTATTTTCCCTTGGAAAAGAAAAAAAAGCCAACAAAACAAGACCAAAGTTATATGAAGCATAAAAGTTTGCTGTGTAGATTATAAACAGATAATCAACCATATAATTTAAAGTATTCCCATTGAATTCAATACCATGATACTGCCTTGTGCTGGTGGAAGGTCTAACATAGAACAGCTCAAGCTGTTCCTGTCTGAGAGTGCAGGCTAAGACACGGCCATGGGGTCTCACTGTACTTTTTATAGTGGAGTTCAAGACCACGTTTCTATCCAGGGTCCAGATTGCGATGCCTGTATTTTTAGTTCATCTCTTCCTCAAAGAAGCATTGAAGCAAAAGGATGCAAATAAAACTGTATTGTGTTAACCTTCATGGAGATCACAATAAGGCCTAGGGTTTACACAGAGACAAAATAGACAAGAACATGAAATATTAGGACAGATAAATCTGTGGTGGTGTTAATTTGATCTACCTTTAGGTGCATTCAGTGTAGGCTTCTATTTCTCAGTTCCCTTCATAGGTAATGGAGAGGTAGGAAAGACAGATGGTGAGTTTTAGGGCATGACTCATGTTGGCCTTGAACAGATACCTGTGTTTAGCTGGATAAATTGCAGTCCAGACTGGTGGGGCTCTTGGTTCCATCCCCAGTGGCTGTGAAGAGAGCCATGGATGAGACCTGCACAGGCTGTACACTCTCATTGTTGACAGGTAATTACATTGGCTGATACAGCCAGTGACCTGCTCCGTGTTTCAGTGGCAGAGACAAGAGAGGAGCTCAGGTCTCTTCAATTTGAATCCTGTGTTCATCCTTCACCTCCTTCAATAATGGGGAAATTATTTTTCTGGTTTGGACTAGTGGTTATTCTGTACATTTTTCTATACAAATGCATAGTTTTGGCATTTTCCCCCATTTTTATTGCTTTCCAGCTAAATTAATGAGATTCAATTTTCACTAAGAAAGCAATAGAAAAACAAAAGTGGCCTCATTGGCCAAATATCCCTTTAGTGTAAGAGCTGAAACATCTCCAATGGCCTTAATGGGCCAGGGAGCCATGAACATGACTTGGAAAGGACAGATTCCTAGAGGGCTGTGCAGAGGGCTATTCACTTGATCAATAATTCATTAGGTACAATTTGTAAATAACTGAGTGGAAAATATCCTTTCTTTTCTTCTAATCATCCCAACTAATCTGCTGATCCAGAGAACAGACAGCTTGACAGGGAATGTTATCTCACACTCCAAATGTAGGAGGAAGAGGTCAGGCTTCTTTTTCAAGTCTCACCTCGTGGACTTTGGATGCATTTTGGTCTAGGTGGTGTTATTTGAGCCACTCGTTTGGCTCCAGCCACAGCCTGATCTCCTTGACAAAGTGCTCCCAAATCACTGAAAATCTCTTTTCTTTTTTTTTTCTTTTTTCTTCTTTTTTTTTTTTATATATATATATCTCAGCTCTTTACTCTTGTACAGAGGTCTGTGAAAATATCATATTCTACCAATGCAATCATGTGTGAGGTATTAACAGGTGGAAAATTCAAAGATAGCAACAGAAACGTCTCTTTAGTGTAGTGGATAAAAGTGTACCCTGTCACCAACTTACTCTACACCCAAAGTCACATCTCTCAATTCCTGCTTCACCTTTCCTTTGCCTCGTGTCTTTTGACTATATGTTCTTGGGTGGAATAGCTCAGTTACCACTACCATCACGATACTGAAAACACAGTCTGCCCCATATTACCCAGGAATAGTAGGAGTCCCTTCCTCCTCCACATATGCATGCATTTCCTGCTGAAAATGTCAATATTCTCCAGAAACCCATCTGTTTTCAGAGCAGTCTTGTAAAATTTCATTACTGTAGGACAAAAGACAGAGGGATAAAAAATTTTTTTAGCTTTCCAGCCAGCAAGCTCTAGAGGGAAGGTGCGGGTGACAATTTTGTAGCTGTGTTGAAAAAAAATGCTCAGTTTTTTGATATTAAGCTAATGGTCTCAACTTAGACAGAGAGTAGTAGAATTTGAATAAGATGCTCTTCCTGGCATTTATGTGGTTCTAGAAGAACACCATAACAGAGAACAACCCAACATATTTGGCATGTCAGCTCTTGTGGCTCAGCAGTGCGACTCTTTACCCTGTCTTACAAGGTGCGTCACGATTTGATTTGTTTGGTAGTGTCTCTCTAACCCGTCACAGAATTGCAGGATCATTTAGGTTGCAAAAGACCTTTAAGATCAAGTTCAACCATTAGCACAGCACTTCCAGGTCCACCACAAAACCATGTTCCTAAGCCTCATATTTATCCATCACAGCCGTCAAGAGCAGTCTGTGGCATGTTTTGCTCCTTCCTGGGCCACTGGAAGAGCTGTTTTCCTCCTCCATCACTGAAGTCAGAATAGGAGATGCAAGGCAGTGTGAAATCTCATATCTCACCCTCTGCTACCAAACAAGACTGAACAGTATGCAGTGTAGTTGCATTTAAAGATCTGTGTATTTCTGTACACATGAGCAAGTGTACACTGGCACAGATAAGGCATCATTTGCCCTTTGGTCAGTCACCTGACCTTCTTTTCTACCCGACTGATCTAGAAACACATAGTAGTATTTAATTATAAATACACAGGAGAAATTTTTATCATCAACAGTAATACTAAAAATATCAACTTGCTTCCTTTTTCCCTTTGTTTTCTTAGAGAAGTTAAACTGTAAATTAATACTGATTTAGGTTGTCTGAGAAATCTTGCTGTGATGCAGATCTTGCAGTGACCTAAAGAAGCTCACACTGGTTTGAACTCTACAGCCCCTGATAGAAAATGTTTAATTACCTTTATTTTGCCAAAAGCAGAGCTGTTTATCCTGTGGTTCTTGGAGATCTCTTGGACTCCCTCTGGTGGCTCATCTACTACCATGTGAAAGTAAGGGAAAAGAAAAGTTGTTTACTCGGTGCATTACATCTGGGCACTGTTTGTGCTGCTGCTGTGGTTTGAATTAATCTCTCTTAGTATTTCCTAGGACTGTGTCATCCTCTCTCAGCCGAGGACTTTTCAGTCAAAACTCAGCGAGGGTGTGATGGGCTCAAGGCATTGTAATGCCCGGTTAGTGGAAATAGCAAACCTAATCCTCAATAACCCATGGCATTAAAAATAAAGAAATAAATCTCACCATGTACATGAATGCCCAGATGTTTGCATCAGTGCCCAGGGAAATCTGCTGGATATCAAGCCTGTGAGGCGGGACTCAGGTTTCTCCTGCATTGCACAATTTCTTACTCAGTGCCTTTTTTTCACAGTGGGATGTTCCTGTGGTTTGAACCCCAAATGAAGAGCATTGCCCATGTACTCAGAAAATCTGGGAATTCATCCTGACTAAGGATACAGAAAAATATTTTTTATTTTGCTTTTCCTGAAAGGAACTTTCTGCATGGAAACAAAAAACACTGGTGTTATTTGCAGCACAGCTGTTTTGCTCTGCTTGATACTTTTCCTTCTTAGTTTTTAAGTCAGCTCTTTGTTATTGCTTTTCCTTTTGTTGGCTTTGCTGTTGTTGTCCTGATTCATTGGTTTTGTGATTTTTTTTATTTTATTTTCCCTTCTGGCTGGTTTCACATGAAACTGGATTCAGTTTTCTGTCAAACCCATCCTGTGTTGTTCATCTGAGCTCAGATATTGATGAGTCTGGCTTGAACCTGGACACAAAGTCAGTGCATCCAGAGAGATACTAAAATATTATGTTGATAACTTCTCTTCAGTTCTATGAATGCCAGTTCAGTCTTATGCATGATAGAAGCCTTTGCACATCTCAGAAACTAGGATAAGTTTTCCTGGTGCAGACACAGATGCAACAGTAAATCTGTTCACAGTACAGAGACAGCCAAAAACTCCCTGTATGGGCTCAGTGAGATATCAAGCTGGCTGGAGTAGCTTCATCTGCATCATGGTGAGGATCAGGGATCTTCTGCCCATAGTGTTGCCCACAGAAATTCTCCAGCACAAACTAAGTTTTTATCACATGCCCACTCAAGCTGAGTTTAAGGAATAGGATTTGTTTAAATGTCTAAAAGATAGATATTTACATCTGAGATGATTATCTTCACCCCTTCTGTGGTCAGTGAAGGGAAAGAACAGCCTCTCTGTCCTTAAAACAATCCAACTAAGCACTTGGGTCCAATGACAATCCATCCAAAATAATTTATCTGTAATGGGATATGTATCTCAAATTCGGATGCCAAAGGTTTAGATGTCAAGAACAAAGCACCTCTGAAAGGCATAATGCTTGTATTTAGGACAAAAAGTGAACCTTTTGGTTCAGGATGAAGTGGAAAGTGTAAAGTACATTTTTCTATATTGCCAGAATTCAGTGTTATGTGATGCATCCTTGAAAAAAAAAGTATGAGCTGGTAAAACAACAAATGTTCAGGGAACACACTGAGAAGGAATAGATCTGCTCAGAATGTGGCTTCCTTGAAGGTCCACTTAGCATGTCTGTGACAACACCTTAAGTGCTGAGAAAGGATGTAACCTGTTATAAAGAACTGTCATGACCTATGGGACTTGGGCCCAGGCCCAAGATTAACTCACTCAGTAACTGACACTTGCAGCACTTTGAATAAGTTGGCAGTTAATTACAGATATATATATATATATATATATATATATATATATATATGTATATTTTCTTAAAATAAGTATTTTCAGGTGTGGATTGTGCATTGCCACGTGTGTACAAGTGCATCTGACCCAAGTAATCTTAATATGTTTTGTTACACTAATACAAAAATTGTTGGGTTGTGGTTTTTTGTTTTTGTTTTTGTTTTTGTTTGTTCTTTTCCAAAAGCGAAGAAAATAAGCACTCTGCAAATTAAGTTCACATACATGTTAAGTGATCCCTTTTGTAAACAAAATTGGGCAAAGAACTTTGTGGAAGGTATTGGGAGATACTGGAATGTCTTGACTAACTGCTGTCTAGGTGTTTCAGCTTTGTTGTGGTTTCACCAACAGTACTTTGTTCTTTCATTAATGGAGCTTCTGAAAGTTATCTGTTAATGTACTTTGGCCCCATTTCATAGAAGCCAGAGCCCCTGCACTGATCTATGCCATCTAATAATCAGGCTACTGCCTACAAAGAAGATGTCTCCTTACAGGCTTGATCTGAAATTCCTGAAGACAGAGGGATGACTTCAGGGGACTTAGAAGCTGGCCTTCATTAAGGCGCAGCTCATGATAAGCAGACCCGGAAATACACAGCTCTGACTTCACATGATCAGAGCATTATTGGGCAGAGGGTTGAAGTTCATGCCCTTGATTACTGCAGCTGATCATCTGGTGCCCCTTTCTGCCATTACAGCAAATTCTACAGTTCGATGCCTCCTCTCAGAGGGAGTAACCTCAGTCTGGGTCAAGGAAAGAATGCTGGAGGGAGGATGGAGAGGCAACCCCATGTTTGTAATCTCTAGACAGAGAAATGCATGTCAAAGTGTTGGAGTCAGCTGGAAATGCTGCTTGCAGCAGCTCATGGTCACTGCCCAGTTGGTAGGTTACAAATGGCCTGTGAAGTACACTGTTTGCCATCACAAGGCTCCCTCCCTCACAACGGGTGGACCAGCGGACAAAACCAGTTCCCTATACCAAATATCTGCATAACATTCAAACAGATACATGGAAATGCCAAAATTGCACATGCAGATGCAATCCCTGGGAGCAGGCCTGGGGAGCAGAGGAGCAGCCACCCTCTCCACCCCACTGTCTGCTACAAGGCAGATTTTGTCTGGTGAATTTTAAAGCATCTGCTACCTTCAAAGAGGGAGACATGAGGGGATTATTTTTTCCCATTTTCATTTGCTTTTTGGTTTCTCTTGAAGGCATTGAAAAGGTTTTCCTTGATACTCACTGCCGAGGCTTTCCCAGTGATTTCCCCCATGGCACATGCCAGTTGTCTTTGCCTACCTGTCTGTTAGAACAGTGAAGCACTTCTCTTTGGTGGTTGGGGCTAAATCAAGAATAAAGAGCCCAGTCTTTTCCTGTATGGTTGTAGGAAAATAGGTGGTGGGCAGAACACCTCTATTTCCACAGGGTTCTCTTTGTACTGCTGAGTGAGGGATACAGAGGACACTTAGTCATTCTGGGAATGACTAGGATATAAATTCTGCTACCAGGGATTCAAAATGGTAATCCAAATGGTCCATTCTGGCTTGAAACAAAACACCCAGGACTCATAGCTTTAGAATATTAGAGATGTTAGGTCGCAGCATACTCTCTAGAAAACTTAAGATCATTTGTTATCAGATTTTCTTTATACGGTTTTGCAACTTTTTCCAAATGAGCGTAAAGTTATCCCTCTCTTTCTTTTCTTTTTTTTTTTCAGACACCAAAAAGCTTATATCTTCCCCAGTCTGGTCAGATCTCCCTGGAAATACTTGTCAGTCTTTTAACAGATCTGACTCAATTACAAATTTTTAAGAAACACCCCCAAATTGAGATGGTCATGGCCTTAAGCTATCTTGCATGCATTTCATTACACCCTCTATCAAGGAGAGAATTTCAAGGGTCTCTAGATACCTTTAGGATGAGCATCAGTACTGATTCAGGAATGCAAATAACGTGGGATATTTCTAATTATTTAATTGCATCTTTGCAGAGCTGTTTATGTGTATCTCATACGTTCCCAAAGCAGACTTACCTGCTCCAGCCAAAATTCTTGTCCCTCTGAGTTGTATTTGTGTGCCAAGAACCACAAATCATAGAGTAGCTCAGGTAGCTCAGGTAAATGGTAGCTATGGGTGCAATCTAATCCCTGGAAGTGAAATTCAGTCCTCTCAGTTTTTTGGAGAGAAGGAGGGAATTCGACTACATGTGAGCAAGGCTTTCATGTTCACAAGAACCAGTCCAGGGCCTGGTTTAGATTTTAGCAGATATGTGAGAGGTCAGAAAAGTAGTTTTGGAAGATTTCCACTAGTTCATTTCTTCCTAAAGTCAGAAATTCAGATTGCAGTGAGGTGCAGGTAGGGGCACACCCTCATGGTCAGGAGCATGAAGTCATATAATGTGAACCTTGACTTGCAGATGGGCTGTGTTATCTCAAGGCGTGAAGAGAAAGATCAGCTCAAGACAAGCAGCTTTTCAGTGTTTTCAAAGCCCATTTCAGGGGATCTTGAGAGAATGAAATTGTCCTGTAGCATACCTTGCAAGGGTACCACGAGCCAAAAGCCTCCTGTGTGTCTCTGCAAAGGAGAGGTTTATTGGGTGTTTGAATTTCTGCTCCTGAAGGACATGCCATAACTCAGCTCTTCTCTCCTGTGCAGCTCTGTCACTCTGTACATGCAGATGGAAGCCTCTTAATTCACTGTATGTCCTTCTCTCCCTTTTTCTGGTGCAAACATATGTGCATTTACATGCTCTGCTTTCCTGCATCCTCCTCCTAGCCCCTGCCCTCTCTCCCACCCACATGCTGTAAAAATCTGCCAGGGATCCAGTTAGTAAAAGGTGAGTTTTTCCTGCCATCTGGGTGTTCGGTGGCACAGATTCTCCTGGCCTGCCTACACACGCTCGCGGGCGCGATACGCCCTCCTCTTTCCCCTTCCTCTTTCTCTCCCCCTCCCACGAGCTGGCAGTAAAAACAAAAGGGAAATCTTCAAAACCACAATGTCAGCTGCCTGTGTCAGTGTGGGTTGAGAGGACGGATCACAGCGTACTCATCTCCCAGTAGGCAAAGGGGACTGTATTTCAATAAATTTACATACTACAGAAGACTCTGTAAGAGATTGCTTTGGGGATCTCTCTGTTGAGTTGCTTTGGGGACACCGAGCCCTTGACTTGCTCAGGAAGGGTTTGATGCCACCTGCTCTAAAACTCTCATGTTCTCCATATCCTTTCCATTTCAATACCTGTGTCCGTTGTTTGCTTCATAGCACTGTTTTGTTTTCTCCCAGTTTGACAAAAGGCTGTTTATTTATAGATCTGGAAATGTTGACTCTGGGCTTGCTCTCAGGGAAGAGCAATGATAGCTTTCCTCTGGTTAGCTCCTGTACACACCTTGCTTCTGACCTTCTTGAGTCTCACTTAAAATCGTGACCTGTCTTGAGTAGTTCACTCAGCCTCTCTGCCTTTCTTTAATCTTTGGCTTCTCTTCTGATTAAATCCACTGCAACTATCCTAACTTGAGAGAGCAATCTGTGAAAAATATAAAGTGTCACTGAAAACAGCATTTATGTGTTCATCTCACTTTTCTTCAGCATTATGTATAATTTTTTCCTGTGAAAAGATAATATTGAAACACTTTTTGCAACTGGCTGTTCAGTACAGATTACATCTTTTTGTTCAGAAGAGAAGAAGAAATTTTCCTTAGAAATCCCTGCATTTAAACATTTTTGAATTGCATATTTCCACAAACCATGTGTAGTTGTTGCCTTTTTTTCATTTTTTTTTTCTTTTTTTCTGGCTTCAAGAGAGGTGGCAGCTGTAGAAATAGCAACATTTCCTGTGGTTTTTTGTATCCTTGTACACCTCATGAAAGGTTGCCGCCTCTAGGACCTTAGCTGGACTGATCATGGTCCCAAACCCCTTCTCAGAACAGCACAAAACATAGGGACTGCTTTCCAGATAGTGTTGCTGTTGCTTATTGGAGGGATTTGGTGTCATTCCCAGACTTTGTGGGGTGATCACCTCCAGGTTGCACCGGGAGGACCATGACTACAAAGTCTACTGTAAGATAATTCACCTCTATGCTTGAGATAATCCTTCTCTGTTCCTGTGAGCTAAGAATGATGTCGTGGAGAAGCTGTCTGACCACACTCTTCAAGCAGATGAAGATATCCTCACCCAGAGGATGGAATTTAGAGCTGGGCATAGAAGGTTGGCTTGAGGAACATAAGGAGAGACGAGCTAGTCAACATTTCATATACTCACTGCTGACACCAAAGAAATGGCTTAAAACTCCGTCTTAGGCACGAGCTCTCTGTGTGACAAGGGAATTAGCCTCCCTGTGGCTCTATTCCCAGTCTATGCAGTGAGGATACAGCACACAGCAGAGCAGCAAAGCACAAGTGCTGGTGAGATGAGCCATGGGAAAGGGGACGGAGGCATTGCTGAGAAGGGATAAAGCAGGAGTGAGTGGCAAAGAACCACGTGTTTGCACATCCACACAGAAGCAGCAACCTGCTGCTTAGCTGTTTGCATGGCTCTGGAAGTCCACCATGTACCTACCCATGGAAGGGCAAGAGGCTCTGAACCAGGTCATTTTAACAGTTCCTGTCAGAGGAACATTCATTTAATGCAGAGAGGGAACAGCTGAGCAGCTGCGTTTAGAGAGAAACACCATAATCTATTACGGGGCTTGGGCTACCACTGATCAATATGGCAAAGTCAATAATAGCTTTTGATTCCAGCATATTAGGCTGACTGTCAGATTCATGTTTATTAGAACTTTTTACAAATAAGTCAGGCTTGAAGGAAAGAGAATATGTGTCAAAACTCCAGGTGGAAGGCTGTTTTTTATTTTTATTTTCTTCAGGGTTATCATAGAATTACAGAAAATTTGGGTTTGGGGGGGCCTTACAGATCATCTAGTTCCAACACCCTGCCATGTTTCATAGCTTTTTAAGGAGGGGAAAAAAGCCCCACAATTCTATGTACAGAATGAAATTCAAATAAAATCCATTAAATTTGAGTTTTCAGTTAAGGAGGATGAGGATTATCTGAAGTTTAAACTTGTAATGACCAAATCCTCATATCTATTTTTTTCTCCTGAAACTTCCATGCCTGTAAATAAGTCAATCCATTAGTACCTAAAACTCTGTTTGAAAATAAATACTAAACCAAAGTACTGTAGGCATTCCAAGTGGCATCAAAGAAATGTTGTAAAACAAATATATTTTAAATGTCTAGAAAACATGAGGACTGTTATATAAATAATATTGGAATTAAAACACTGATGTAAGTTTTAAAAGCAAAATGTAGTATAATTTTTATATCTGTCATATATATGTTTCTACCTCAACAATGAATTTAGAATATTTTGACTAAAAAAAAATACCAAATATATAAATACTTTAGTTTTTACAGATGTTATATTAACAGGGTAAAGTGGAAGTGCAAAAGTAAAAATACAGAACTTCTTGAATTTAATCTCCTCTACCTTTTTAATCAACCATGTCCCCAAACACTTCCTGGTAGTTAAGCAGCACCAGTACAGAGACAGTGTATTAAAGAAAAGGGGGAATTAAAAGGTATAAGGAAAGGAAAGAAAAACGTTATAATAGAAACTAATTAGAATTGACAATTGAAAAAAGGGAGGGTTTTCCTGATGTTTGGAAATATACAACACAGAAACAAGGTCTGAACCTAGCAGTGGCAAGATTGTTTTAAATACACTCACAAGAGGCCTCTGTCCTGGATGAAACTAGAGTGATAGGAGCTCACAGATGCAAGTGAGATTTGTGTGACTGGTGGAGAAATAGACACGGCAGCATTTTGATTTTTAGTTCTTGTTTATTAATAGTCAATGGAGGTCAAACAAAATGAAATCTCTGCTTTAGAATAGAAAGGCTGAATGAACAAATAGGTGAACAAGCCTGTTGGAGAGTAAGTAAGACTGTGTGTCAGAGCTCAGCCTTGAAGGAATATGTAAGAAGAGCTACTTGTGTCCTTATCTGAGTCTCCTCTGAGATGTTAGTGCATCCGATGCATTTTAAAATTTGATGGATTTCTGTGGTCCTTATCTTCTTTGTTCTGCTGGTGCTTTGCCCTTCTGCTTTCCTTTGATCACTGCTTAGGATCAGTTTTTTGTAGCGCTACTGGGGCAGAGTGTGTTGGCCGCCTTGCTAGTCGATGACCCAGCAAGAGTGGTACAAGGACATTACATGGAGAGTTTTTCAAGAGATGCTGGATGAACAGGTTTATCATAATTAAGGAACTTGCAGAGAAGAGAGCCTTGAAATCTTCCTGCTCCAATCCTGTATCCAGCCCTTCAATGTAACTTGCTAGGTTCATACATCTTGGTAGGTTTATCTATTTTGGCGACCACTGATGGGCGTGGGGCTGAAATAGCATCCCAGAGAAAACCAGGCTCTCACTTACATGCCAGTGGTGTTTTTAGTCAAGGGGCTAAAACTGTTTAGAGTAGCATTATAAAGCTGCTCATTCTTAAGAGAGAGAAAAGCTTTCACAAGTACACATCTGCAGTGCCTGGCTTACTGGTGGATTTCTGTAACTTTTTAATGCAAACCTGAAAGTTTGAGAAACAAAAACCTGGGAAGTTTCTAAACTGCTGATTTCAGACTCAAGAGTACAGCCAGGGGAAAGATCACTCTGTAATTGCCATGGTTTTTATACTCTTTCCCCAAACATCTGTTACAGGTCACTGTCAGGAACAGGTTATTTTGTTACAGACTTCTAGTCTGACCCAGGATGACAGTTTTTACGTTCTGATTAATAGCCTTAATCCAACATCACCCACAACTCCTATAAATCCTCTTACCTCTTCTTTGGCTCTTACCTACCAGAACCCCAGGAGTGGGAACACTACAAAGAAAATGTTTCTTTCCCTTGCAGCAGAATACAACTTTAAATCCAATACAGTCTACTGAGTTTATCGTTAATTTTTCTTTAAGCCTTGCCTTATCTGTTGTTATTAGCCCTCTTGGATCCACAGAATTATGTGAAAGGAAAGATGGTTGAAACCTAGAGTTAAGGTTCAAGATGGTGGTCATTCCATCAGCAGAGGAGCATGGAGAGGTTTGCATAACACCACAGTACATTGTGGTTTTGTTCCCGTGTTGTTATCCTAGCATCCTAGCACTATCCAACAGAGGATAATTTCTCCCTTTTTTTTTTTTTTTTTAAGAAAGCAAAGAAACATCTTACGTTTCAGCTTGCCAAACACATGCACCAAAACCAAGAAAGAGAACATGGTCATAATCCTTCAATGCTTACAGGAGTACAACACATATTTTCATACTGGAATAAATGTTATGTTTGCAACTGAGGCTTATTGCTGTACCTCTCCCAGGTTGTTTTGAAGTGTGTATCTTGCGGGCATAAAATTGTTTTCTGTAACACTGGTGAGGCAAAATGTCTTAGTGCATTTTACTTTCTTGTGACAGAAAGAATTGTTCTCTGCATTTGTTGTACATACAGGAACTTGAAGCCAAATCCTTTATGAGTTAGTCTTTTTGAATGATTAACAGGACTAGTGTAGGTTGCACACCTTGATGTTAAACACAATCTGGCACTTCTCTATTTCTTGTTTCAGTTGCATTTTTTTTAATCTAATATTTTAGTGGAAAAGAAAAAATATGAAGTTTTTAATGTTTTCCCCGTGATGATGATGGGTTTGATTGGTATATGTTCATATGACCTTTCTTCTTTTCTCCAAGTTCTGCAGCCATCTACACACATAACGGCATTTTTTGTGTGTTTAGTGTGACCAAATCTCTGTTTAAGGTGCCCAGCTACTAGCCTACAGGCAAGAATGAGAGAGAGAGAGTTCTTCTTTGTGGTAACTAACTCTTTATATAATGAGCCCTTTGCAAATTCTCCTTGCATACTTACCGACACCCCCGCAGTTACTTAAATGGGCATTATTGGTCACTAGGTCCCAAGGTCATTCAACAGAATGGGGTTGTTAAAAATAGGAATGAGGGTTCAAGGCACAGGGTCAAGAGAAATTAATTGAAAAATCTTCCGCAGGCCTGACATCATCTGTGGAATGGCAGTGCCCAGACACCTCCAGCTGCTGTTGCGTTTCTTGCGAATGTAAATGAATGGCTTCCTTTGTGGCACTGGGGTGGTTTCCAGGCTGGCTTGCTCACTTTATTATGTTCTTTTGCCTTTGATTTTATTTTTTTCCCTACAGTTCATTTTCTTAAGCAATCTTTCCCTTTGCCTTTTAGTCTTCCTTCCTGCCTTGTCCCCAGCTTTAACCTTTGAACTCTTTGGACAGATCCAATTAAATGTGAAGTTCTGACAAGCTTTGTGGAATCAGGCTCCCTTTCTTTTACTATCCAACTTCATAAAATGGGATGCCTTAGTGGACTGTGGAGAATGCCCACCATTGCTGACACATGAAAAAATATTTCTCAAGCTAAAGTGCATTACTTCCCTTACAGACAGAATTGCTCACATTTGGCAATGGGTAGGTGTTTCTTTTCCTTATGCCAGGTAAGAAATCAAAAGTTGTTGCCTAAAATTATCTGTAAATCTATTTTTTTCATCAGCACACATTCCTATTCTAAGCCACAGAGCTATTGCAGACTACGGCAAAAGGTGAGCCCTGAAGGGAGTTTCCATAGGTCACTAGGATCCCATATTTGAGAACTAACCAGAAACCCAATTATGGGAAGTGTAGATGCTTTGAAGAGGGTGTCTTCTGCAGGGATTCACAACTTGGGATTCACCGATAAATGTGTATAATGTCTGACCTAACTGCCTAAACTCTGTACACAGTCAGTGGAGAGAAACAGGCAATCCCAGAGAGTGATTCTCCTGACATCTACATTTGAATTAAATGGATCGTCCTCTAGAATTGACTATTTCTCATGGGTTGTGAAGGTGACCTAGATGACTATCTCAGATGTAAATGCCAGTACTGTAGATGACTAAATCTGTACCAATGAATCTACTCCCAGTGTTCTGATAAAGATATGCTAGTCCTGAATTGCTTCTGGCTGTTTATGCTTTAGACTAGCCTGAGATCAGGACTTGCGTGCCAAGAGAACACCCCTTCCCGATGCTGGGTTTTTTGTTTTGTTGTTTTGTTTTGTTTTGTTTGTTTTGTTTTGTTTTTTTTGTAGAGAAACAAGACAAGAAAGAACATCCCTTTTCAACAAATGTGACTGAAGTTATGTACCTTTCCCACTGTGACTTTGAAATTTTGGTACAGAATTGGTAATAAGACTGAAGCGTCTTCAGTCATATTCCAGTACCTTAATCTTAAAATTAGCTATTTGCAGAACATTATTTTCAGAGTTTGAAGTCAGTTTGAATCATCAGGTTCCTTATAGACCTAAACAGATTGTAGACTGTGAAGACTCTGAGAGGTGTTGGATTTATTCCCTCCTCTGGTCAGAGAACTTTACCAGAGGTCAGAAGTCGCACTGCAAATACCAAGTTCCCATCTAATTAGGGTATAGCGCTCAATTTGCCAGTCACAACTTTTATCATTCACCTCCTCCTGCTCCTATCTGCTGTGGAGGATCACTTCTTTCCCTTTCTCTTTCTTCCTTAACAGAAAAAAATATTATTAGGCTTTGAGGGCTTAAAATTGTTGCTGCCTGCACATCTCTAAAAATAATATAAATCAGTGCCGAGGGACCACTTGTATTTTGGCTGCATGAGGAACTTTAACAGCAAAAGAAAAAGGGGAAAACTCATCAGTGTGTAGATCTCAAAAACTAGAATGCTGTGTCTGCAGCCTTTCAGAAAGTTCAGAAACCCATTAAAAACTTTTTTTTTTATCATTATTTTCTTTCCTTTGGCTTTTTCTCCCTGGTAAGTTATTCAGCCTTTTACATAGCTCTCATTTACACTTTTAACCAGGTTTGTAATACAGCAAACAGGATCATCTCAATCTGACTGCTCCTCTAGAAACAGGTATGAGGCAATTGCAGGAAGAGAGATGTAGGGTTTAAATTCTTCTTTGGCCTCTGATTTTGCACTTGTAGGTTATAATGTCAGCAATGGTAACACCAGCCAGCAATAGGGTTCAAGAGGTAATCTGTGATATCAGCATGTAACAAGGAATACCAGAAAGGCAGGTTAAGTGGTAAAGGCAGAAGGAAGTCAGCCAGTATCAGCAGGACATGAAGAGTTAAACAGAAGTCCATTTGTTTCACATTTGACCTCTTCCACTTCTTGCATTTTATCCAATGTGGCCGTTGAAATTCACCTGAAAGAACTGAAAGGCTCTTCCAGGCATCTTCTTTATAGACTCATTTGTAAACACACATTTAAAAATTTCATGCTGTTAATGATTCCCTTGATATGCTACTTGCTGAGGCAGCAGAGGATATTTAATGAATTTGAACTACTCCTCTATCCAACTCCATCTTCTTCCTCAGATGAAATATCAGCATTCAGGATCAGATCTGACCCATGATCTGGGTCTATTAGAGGCAACTGTTGAGCCAAGTTCTCCCCTGTTGCCATACCAACTGAAGCAGAGGAATGAATATTCTTAACATGAACCTGTCCACCTAGCTGTTAAAGCACAGAAGATATTCTTTCACATACAAACTTGAGATGGAAAAACAGTGATAAAAGCAAAACAATCCTTGAAGGCCAGATAGCCAAAAACCAGAAGGATCAAGAACAGTACTAAGGTTGTCCCAACTCCCTGCCCTGTCTCTTACCTACAAGACAGACTTACTGACTGGATTTAGAGATCAAAGCCACTCACAGAATTTCTTAAGTGTTTTAACTACACTTCTCTAATATCTTTCCTCCTGGCTCCTTGAACATCCCCCCTTCATCCTTTTTCTTATTCAAATGCACCGACCGTAAATCTGTTTAAGTAACACGATAATGACCAAAGGAATGGTTATGATGTCACTAAAATGAGCTATATATAATCAACGTAGTGTATTATTGGGAGCAGACAAGACAAGGAGATTGGAGAAAAGAGAGGGAGGTAAAGTGCTCAGAGTTAAATATCAATGTTTATTAGCTACCTGCTCAGAGGTGCTACTTTAAAGGTAACTGTTCCTTTGCGGTTCTCTTGCCCCTTCACCTTCTGTTGCTGATGTATTAGAAGTTTAATTCTCATAGGAGAAGTATTCTCCCTACACTCCTTTTAGTTTCCACTAGACTGTCTGATCTGTTTCACTGACATAGCACAATGGAGATGCTGCTAAGAGATATTAAAGTCAGGAATTATCAGCTCGGTAGTGTAATATTATTTCAATCTCATCCTCAATAGATTGTCTGCATAGTGACATGCTGCCAAGGTGAAATGAATAAATGAACCTGAGGAGGTTCATCACATGGTGAGCACAGGAAATGAAATAAACAAAGGGCAGAGAAATCCAATGTTAAGGAGGTACAGAGACACGGGATTGGGAAGGGTTGCCTTCACCATCATGTTAGAAATTGACCTGCTGGTGGCAAGGGTTAGATTTGTGTCTGGAGGGAATATGGCAGGAATTTAAATTCTTCTTGAATAGTGGAAATGGTCTGCTCTGGTTATGTGGATGAATTAATGAGAGAATAGTAATAGTCCTGTTCCTGGTGTAAACTATTACTTGAAAGATTTGAATTTGGTTCAAGGGAAACAAATCCCAGTGAAAACCTGGACACAACCTTCCAAGTACTTCAGGATTGTGCCAAATAGCAAATCACCAATGTTCAAAGGTGGGATATTATTGAATGTCCTAAGTAGGTACGTGGGAGAAAAAAAAGTGGGTTTGTGGCACAATCTTTCTTCATTCCTTGGACAATTAATGTAACCTGGTTTTCCCTTTTTCCTTGTTTCACTATCTGTCCCTTGGGGTTAGAGGCCAGTTCCTTCCCTAATGAGGCTGTGATATTTCTAACATCTGCCAGACATTTCTGAACATTATAGGGGAATAGGTCCTTATGCACACAGCAGGGTCTGACAGAACCATGGGATCAGACCCCCAGAGAGGGACAGTTGTTGGTGAGGCATGGGCTAATCAGCTCAGCTGAAGAGTGGTCATGATAATTTTGTTATCTCAACCTGTTCACTGAAGAAATTATATAGTACTGCCATGGAGATCCCTAAGCAGCTCTGACTTAATCTAAAATTATAAATCTGGCTTCAAGGGGAAGAAACACAGTCTGTGTATCTCCTTCAACTTTTGAACTCAGCTGATTTTGGATAAATTAAGCAGTGGAGGTAAAAACACTGAAATACATTCTGCTTTAATATGAATGTTGGAAACAGGTAAAATGGTGAGGAAAAGGACCTACCACTGCTTTCACTGAAGAAAGAGCTATTTGATGTTCTTTATTAGACATCAGAGAATCCAGTCACAAGCAAGCCATTAGCAAACAGACCTCATGAATTTCACAAAATATGAAATAACTTGTTCCTATTTGGGAACTAGGTTAAAATATTGAGAAAACACCTTCCAGCTTTGTCTATCAGTAAACTGAAGTATATCACTGAAAATTAACAGCTTTAACAATCAACCTTTTGCTAGTGACCAGCATAGAGAACTGATTTTATGAACCTCTAGGCAGCACCTCAAGACCAGCCTTGCATATATACCTGATTGTGCATTGTGATGGATTTAGGCTGATTCTCACTTCAAAGCATTTCCAACTTCCCCTCTGCCAGTCCCACACTTTGCGCCTCTCAGCACAATTCTCACAGCCCATTAGAGAGAGTTGTCCATGGTTCAGATTGCTGCACTCAGCCAAGATCGATGCAAGTCCCATTCCCCTTGTTTTCACAGTCCACTCTGTGCACCTGCTGTCCTCAGTTGGAAACACTCGTCTATCTGCACACCCTAGACTTGCCGCTTCAACTGAAATCTGGCAGGAGTAACACGTTAAAGATGCATCTAGTGGAACCTGCACCCAGACAAATGCCTGTTGGTGCTTCATCCACTGCAGGCAGGGAAATCAGCCAGGAAAAGACTCACTTACCTGATTAGGTTTTGATGAGCTGCTCTACAAGCTTCAGACAAGAACGCCTTAATCTTGTAACTCGTCCAAAACAAAGTACACAGAAAGTGTTCAACTTCACACACACTTTTGCATCAAATGGGTTCTGTTCAGAAAATTTGGATTAATATTTTGATTTTGTCACAGCTGTACAACCAGTGAATATATCAGACTGCTTCCCAAGCCCCATGAGAAACTAGTAGCTATTTCACTTCCATTTGATGGTTGGAAATGAAGCAGAGACAGAAGCAAAGCTACTTGTGCTCTGTCACATGAGGATGATAGTCCTGAGTCACAAACATCTCAGGCTGCAAAAGGAACAGATAGATGTAAAATTTTCTGTGTTTAGACAAAAATATGAGCAGAAAATAGCTACAGGATCTATCAGAATTATCCATGGGACACCACAGTCCCATATAGGTGTTTATCCCTTTCCTGGTCATCTCTTCGTCTATTTTTACGGAAGTTTGGGTTTGCTTCTGAGAGCCAAGTGTTGCCTGCAATGAAAGAGTTCTACCCAATGACAGATTTTTGAGGATTTAACATGCTTTAATGATTATTAAAGTAATGTTAAGGTCTCTCATATTTACTGTCTCACATTTACTCTGGGTAGGTAAATCCACCCACATGAGAGAGATTGAGTGCTGCCCAGTGCTCATTGCATTTGTCTAGATGACAGGAGAGCCTTTTACCTGCTCTTTTCATCATTTGCTGAAGAAGGATTTGAATCTTTGCCTTCAGTCTTTCAAAATGAGTCCCCCAATGACAGAACTTTCTTGCCTGCACCCCCTTTCCCTGAAAACGTTTTATTATTTATAAAAGATAAAACTATTCCAACGTAAGGACTGACAGGTTAAGGTACATAGGATGTTAAAGCCTCAGGCAAAAGTTTTTGTCTTGTCTACTATCCAGGATTGAACCCAGGGATCTCATGTGAGTACCTTAACTGTCTATTCAAGGTCTCCCTGACTGCCATCCGTTTATTCTAAAATGAATAAAAGCAAACTAGACATCAGACACCAAATATGAAAATCCCAGGGGATTTAAAAACAAAACAATACCTGACTGATTTTAGACATTTTCTTCTCTCTGTTATTGGGGGAGGGTGGAGGGGTTGAAAGAGGAGCTGTTTGTTTTTTAATCAATCCTATTGACAGAAAATTAAAACTGTTGCTGAATTCTGTAGCAAACACTTTAAAATGCATGCACGTATTTTGCCTTACAGAATACACACTGATTTTAATAATTTATTTCTCTAGAATTATTTTTATTTATGTTAAACTCTTCAAAGTTTGAAAGGACTTCTTCTTAGATCAAATGGTGTAAACTCTTTTAAGTTTTATAGATATCTTCCATACATTTAAAGGACAGATTTCAGGGCTTTAAACCTCTCGGGTCTGTGGAGACTTGCCAATGGGAGATATTTTTGTGCTACTAGAGCCAGACCAAAATAAGAAGGACTAGAATAAGACTCTGTTACTGTGTTCGTTTTTGTTGCCTGCTACATTATTGATGCAGGAATGGAAAAGAGGAAGAAGTGGTGAGTTAAACGGGGACATATCAGTTGGTCCTGGTCTCTTGCAGTCTGTCCTTCTATCTAGGACTTTCAGCATCAGTCATATACTTTCAAAGAGTTTTAGAGATCTATTCAAGGACACCCTACCACTGGATAATTAAAAAAAAAAAAAAAAAAAAAAAGCCACTACTATTCAGCACTTTTAAGACTTCTGGAGTCACAATACTTCTACGAAGTCATTGGATAAATCAGATTATGTTTCATCTTGCAGACGAAGCAAATACATATTTTCATGCTGACAAAACCAGTTACAATTGGTGATCTGCTGGTGCTTAAAGTACCACCTCTTTCTCCAGAGTGAGGAATCTTCTTGGGCTTGGGAACCTCAGGGGAGAAAAAGATTGCAAATACCTTGACTTTGAACTCAGTAAGGTGAGATAAGGTTCAAACAACTGGCTTGGGAAAACTGAGGAACTTTACTTAGGACTGTACAGAAACATGGGAGATTCCCAAATTTCACAGTGCTGAAAGAACTGAAATTCAGTTAATATTTGAAAGAAAATATCAGAGAAAAAAAACCAAGCAAATGCACAAAACCCAAAAACCCCTCAAAAACTACTTCTCAAAAAAACTTTCATGGCAAGGTGAGTAGGACATTGGTAAGCTGGATGGGGGTGGTTTGAAGAAGAGTCTGCTGCCAGTTCTTGATTGTCTGATGGAGCTGATGGGAAGATTGGCTCAGCCTCCGCCCTCGTTATGTTTATTAGCATTCACACCATTCACTGGCCACCCCCTTGCACCAAAGACATTTTCTGAGGTTGCTAATTTTCATGAAAGCAAGTGGGGTCACTTTCCACCTTTTTTCCTCATCTCGACAAGGCTTGTCCCCTAGAGAGCTGAGAAGAAAGGCACTTTCTTGTTGTCATCTGTGCAATTATCAGCTTTGAACACGATGGCAATTTGTTGTTGTTGTTGATTTCCTTTGTTATGCAAATGTACCAGCTCATTCTCTGAGTGCTTTTTTCCCCCACACAGCATAAAAAGGAATATTACACATTTAATTTCATGTTATCATTTGTTTCCCTCTGAGATTTCCTCCAGCCATTTTTTGGTCTTCTTCAGGCTAGTGGGAGCTAAGCAGAGGCATTTTGAATTCTGACTTTGTCACTTCTATTTACTTTTTATCATAAAGGGGTATTGTCAATAGGTCTTATGTGGCACCTATAAAACCCATTTAGGAATTTAAATCTCCACTAAAACACAGAATTTATGCTTCCTTTTATGATTTATTAGTAGAAGCCTAAATTCCGCTTTTAATAGTCTACCCATTTATATTCAAAGCAATCAGCTTACATGCTGCACGAGCCTTAAAGTTGTTAGTGCACAACTAAAGAGAATAAAAGCAGGAGGATGTAGACAGGGGCCTAAGCCAGGAAGTTCAGAATAGAATTCAGATTAGGACTTCTCCAGGGCTTTAAGATGGTGTATCGCTCTGACACTTAATATGATTCCACTCCCCTATGCATCCTGTATTTCAGCCTTTGGGAAGAAAAACAATATTTGAAATCAAGAAGCAGGAATATATATATATTTTTTATTTATTTTTATTTTTATTTTTTTAATCACATAATCAAACCTCTACTGGTTTATTCACAAGAAGCTGAACACTTCTCTGACTCAATTGTTCAAAACTTACCAGTCCCATACAGCTAAGGTGGTAAGTGGTCAAAACCAGATTTTTTAATGCTTACTGTTCTTATTCATTTTCAGACAAATTTAATGGTTGTAATATGTTGTGGGTTTTTTGGGTTTTTTTTAATCAAAGTGAGTAATAACACTTGTCTGTAATAATGCTTAGAATAAATGAAAGAGAGTGATGAGTACTTAGGTGTTTTCAAGTTTTTTGATTAATTGAATTTCTTTCCTCTGAATTTTGAGGAAGAGTAAGTGGAACAGGACAAAGCTCTTACCTCTTCTGGCCAATTACTGGTAATTTGTACCTATCAATAACTGCAGATTCATATCTCTTGATTTACATATTTGGAAGGCTATTTGTTGGATGTAAGTTTAATTTGTCTTCCTTTTGATCTCACTGGAATAAATCTAAAAGTCTTCAGATAAATTAATGACTCTGGAGTATCACTATCATAACAAAAATTATAATGTGTCTAAGACATGCATAAAATAACCTATACCTCTTAAGGGTTAAAGTATTAACCCAAATTTTTCCTACAACCTGACATCTCTTGCTCTCAGGTTATCATCATTGCATGCAGAGGCAATCTCAGAAATCGTACATCAAAATGAGACTCAGAAGTTATCTATTTATGACAGAATATCTTTTGCTGATGAACTCTGTTGCAAATGATTTTATGCCTGGTGGGTTTTAAGGGAGTTCTCACAGATCATTATTGAGGTTCTGAGGAATGAATATGAAAGAGGATGCATCAAAACGTGGCCAGTTTAAAAAGATCTTCTACTATAAGTATTAGTGCTGTCTATTGATGAGTACTGTAGTGTGCATAGCAAGCTTTATCTTCACTGTAGATTTAGCAACATCTATGCTGGAGCTGAAATAGGTTTCTTGATGCAACTGTGGTTCATCCAGTCAGCATACATAACAGTCTGGTCTGCCTCCCAGCCTGAAGTATGAAAAGCAGAAGCACATAGCAAGATAGTCTCCTAAGTTCCTTTTAAACTCGCTGCATTTCAGGTTATTCCAAAAAATATTCATAAACTGCATGTGGTATATCATGCACAATACCTTTTGCTATTTACCTGCACAATACTATTTGTGTTTTGTTCTTAAGAGTGAGCATCAAGCTCTATGGTGAAACTAACATATTGTTTTATTCAAGAATTTTTATGCCTTTGTTTAAGGTAAATTTTGTTTTGGTTTGGTTTGGTTTTTGGTTTGTTTTTTTTTTCTGTTTTCTCAGAAAGAAATGTAGAACTCAGCATTTTACATATGCATTTTCATACAGAACCTCTAGTGAATGTGGACCATAAGAGGCTTTCTCCTTCCTTAGGTGTGGTGAAGAATGAGACTTAGGTTTCTGGAGAGATGGATGCAAGGCACAGAGAGAGCCTAAATCCTTAAGGGCAGTCCAAAGTTAATTTTCCTCTTAAAGAAAAGGGTAATGGATTTACCTGCAGTTTAGCTAGCACAAGCTCAGAGCATTTCTTTAATAGATCCTAACTTACTGTGTCCATTGCTCTGCAGATCCCAGTCAGGCTTTTTCCCACACCTGCAATGGAATCTGACTCACTCCTTCCAGGACTCACAAAGCCTTAGATGAGGTTAGAATTTTACCCATTTCTCACTCCCAGTCATGTGCTGGGTACCAAAATAGGTCGTAACTTCTACCCTCCTTTTAGAAAGAAGACATTTCTCACAGCATAATCAGGACTTCCCTAGTAAATCTCTGCTTTGGATCTATATGCTCACTCTTCCAATTATGAGTGCTATGATAAAATGTCTTCACAAAGGACAAACTACTTCCATAGCATCAGTCAGTATCATTTAGACTCCAGTGCTCTTGCTGACTAGGTTTATAAAAATGACATCTACATCCCAAACTCTTGGAGTAGAAGAAGCAGCTGCCTCTGCGAACAGACATTTTTTTTTTCTTCTTACATTAGACTCACAGTGATAAACAAAGACTCTTTTGAAATATTCATGCTACTGGCCCACCTAGGGTATAAAATATCCAGAAGGTAAATAATGAGCTAAGGTTTCACAAAATATATCCCTAGACAGAATGGATCACATCGACTGCTTCCAAAGTCCCAGAAAAACAAGTCCCTTAAACTTACTCCTGCCTTGGGTAATGATGTGTTTGTGGGAACAGGTGATTTTACCCAGAGTCGCAGGAGATTGCATATCTTTGGAGTTATAATATTTTAGGGGCATATAACCATGAAATATTCTCTACATAGACCACAGTCAGTCCCTGCTAAGCACGTGTTTTAGCATGGTGCTGAGCTTGGCCTTGTATTCCCTAATTTTCACTATAGCTACTGAGCTTGGAGTAAAATCTTGATCAACCGTTGCTTACATGGCTTTTTTTTCAGAACTGGCACATGCAGGGCCTGCTGTAGAACAGGCCATGGAAGTCATATCTGCTATAAAACTAGTACACAGACATAAGAAAAATAAGAAATTACCAACTGTTTATCAGTTCTATCTGCAAATTCTTCATTTTGTGGTCCCACAGCTCATCTTATTGGTCTCCATTTTACAGACATACTGTCTGTGAACAACTAGTCTCTTTATAAACCATCTAATAATGTCCTTCCACACAATCTCCTGTGGTAGCAAATTCCAGAGGTTCACCATTTATTGCATAAAGAAACTTTTTGTTTTGTCAGTTTTAAACAAACCCAGCACTACTTTCCTTATTTCCTTACTTCTTTTATTGCATGATGTGTTGAACAACATTTCCACATTCAGCTCACCCAGTGCTTTCACCTTTTGTAATGCTTTATGGTACCACACCTCAGATTCCTGAATTGCCTCAGTCTTTCAATTTCCCTTCAAGAGGCAGCCATCCCATCACCCTGATCATAACACTTGCCCTTCATTAACTTAAATGTTAACTTCATTAACCACTATAACTTCAAACTTCTGTCTTGGGGTGTGTAAGCCAGAAAAGTGCACATGTCTGCTCAAGATGTGGGTGCACAACACCTTTTAGATACAAAGCATGTATCCTATCTTGCTATCCACACCTTCATGATGGTGCCCAGAATCTCACTGGCTTTTTCAGTGACCACTGCACATTGACACACCTGACAACATGAAACCAAGATTTCATGTTCAGCTTTATAAGCCTTCTGAGATTATTTAGGGTTTGGGTTTTTTTCTTACTTGCATTAGTTTAGGTTTATCCACATTGGAGTTTGTCAGTCATTTGTACACTTTTACGAGATTTGTCTGCAGCTCCTTGGTCATCATATCTACGGAGTTGGATATTTGGATATTCCTCCACTTATTTTTTCTCCAGGCCATGGGCAAAGATGTTGAATAAAATTGCTTCCAGGACTGATCCCTACTGACTTGTGTCTCGAAAAATCTCTTTAATATTCCTTGCCTTTCATCCATGCATTTACAGTCCCCCCTGCTAGAACTTCAGCAGACTATTGAGGTGGGTTTTCCCTTTGCAGAAGCCATGCTGCCCAACAGAAAATATAGTTCATGTACTGTATGATTTTATTGTTTATTATAGACTGTCATCTTTCAAGGCATGGAAGTCAGACTCACCAGTCTGTAGTTCCCAAGACTTTCCCTAGAGTCCTATACACTCTGAGTGAGGTCAGTCTTTGATTAGAAGTTATAGCCTGTCAGTATTGGTTTTGATAGCTAGGTTAGGAATCTCCTCCCATGGACTGTCTTGCACAGTTAGCCCCCGAAACAGAGCGAGAAAAATGTGCTTCTATTTGAAAAAAACTGACATTTTACTCTCCCTTTTTTTTTTCTTTTTCGAATGAGTGAAATTAAAAGCTAACACTGTCTTTATTATTAAAATAGAGTGAAACCAATGTAGCTTCATACCATGCAAAAGGTAGGGGGAGGGACACAACAGAAAATATGCAAAAAGTCCCTTTTCTCACTATAGTAGAACATCATGTAAGAATCTGCTCACGGGGGATTTTTTGTTGTTGCTTTGTAGGATAAGGATGTCATTCCTTATTCTGTTTCTGCTTTAGAAATAGCATAATCTAGGACTTTCATACTCTTAACACAAATACGATCTCTGTAATAAGAAGATGTGAAATATGAATGAGTCTTTTCAACTTATTATTACTACAGGGCTGAAGAGCTAGGACAGTCCAGCAAGACAGAGATACACCAGTCCTTTGCTAACGGTCTCATTTTGCTGATTCAAATGTCTCTGTAGTCAGGGTTGTTTGAACAGAATCAAATTTACTTGTAATGAGCCATATAGTGATTCTTATGTCTTTTTTTTCTCCTTTTTTTTCTCTTGTCTTCACATTAATTTCTGCAAAATAGCACATCTGATTTTGTAATGCGCTAAGCAACTGTTTCTCAATTACACCAAATTTTACTGCTCCTCAGTTGACTTTTAAAGACATGGCAACTTCAATATTATCAAAGGTTCTCCTCACATAAAGTCTAGAGTAATTCTTCACTAGTTTCATAAAAGTTTCAGTACAAAATTACTCCATGAATACTTGAGTAAGTAATACTTTCTACCAAATTCTTGGAGTTGTTTCTAGAACATCATAGATCCATGGCAATGAAATCTAAATTGCCCACAATGGTAAACTGATAACTGCTGCACACATCTACATTATTTTTTATAAGTTTTTTCTTCTGAACTCATCTTTTTTAATGTATGATTTTGAAAGTGTACTACAACCAGCAAGAAATGGCGCATATATTTTTGAACTTGAATAAAACAGGATATAGGAGGTTCAAAGACAGTAATAATCAAATAGAAACTACTTTATTTATCAATTATTAAAAAAAAAAAGGAAGAAGAAGAAGAAGAAGAAGAAAAAAAGTAATATTTATTCTTTTGTTTTGGTTTTCCTGAAATCTTTGTCCTTTCTGAAGCATTTGTTTAGGGTCTCTTCTTTTTGTAGACCCTCTCTGTCCATCTGTTAGTCAGTGTGTGTCTTTTCCAGACAGCTCACCCAGTTTCTAAATCTCTCTCCGTCCTGCCATCAACCTACTGCCACTACATTTCCGTATGTATGAGGGACACAACTTTATTCCTGTAGTTTCTCTCTCTCTTGTGTGTTTTGAGAATGTGGACAGGGAACTTTATTCCTTGCTGAGGGACTTCAAAGCACCATGAGATGTTTATATATGCGCCAAGACTCTTACATTCAAATACTTGAGAAATGTATATGTGAAGAAAGATAGGAGAAAATCCAATATGGTCACAGACCAGAAAGAAAATGTCATCATATGTGAAAATATATCCCCCACATGTTCTTTGTTCATGTTGAGGTCAGTAGAGATAATAGATAATATATATTTAAGTTTCTGTGAGATTTACATCCAGGTTCCTGCAGCAGGTGGACAATCCACGTGGAACAGGCTGTATATATAGGAACTGTTTCATCACTTAACAATGACCATCAGTGGCAGCAGTCACAGATGACTTTCTTCTCTCTCCATCAGGTGTCTCTGTCCTAAGTAAAATGAGTTCTCTCCTCAAAGCCAAAGTGTGAGACATGTTACTTATAGACAGAACTGTCTTGCACCTTTGAATTTCCTGTTTAAGCTGGAAGGAAACATTGCCAGCAACCCCAGCAACTTATGCTAGTAATTTTTCAGAGCTACCCACTTTCAAACATTACACTTTCTTTCTGCTTTTCCTAATATTAAAATTCTTCCCTATGATAAAGCGAAGGGGTAAAAGAACCAGGCATTCTGATTACCTCCAGCAGTATGACGACCTATTCGTTGACATTGAGGATCAAGGCAATATGCTCTGGGCTGCAGAATCTTCCCAAACACCAACAGCCATTCATCATCTGTCCTGTAGCAGAAGCACTGGCATGAATCTCCACAGCTGGCTGAATGTGGTGGCGTACTCAGTTCTGCTGGGTCTTAAATTGGTTTTCAGCACATCTTTGTGAATCATGGGAAACTGAAGAATCAAAAGTTTCTGTTGAAAATACCAAGGTGAAGAAACCACATAATTTTTGTTTCTTTATTGGAGGACTAAATTCAGCAGAGACCCAAGTACTATAAATTACAGCCTGAGACATGTTTGGAAGTAGTTTACCTTACCTTCCTCATGGCCTCTTCCTTTTCTGGGACTAAAAGGGACTTGGTGACCAACATCGGTACCTGTGCTGCCGTAGGCAGAAATTAAAATCCTATGAAGCTGCCACAGTGACAGACATTTATCAGTGAAAATACAGTATAAGAATACAGGTTTTTTCTGTTCCTGGTCACATAACCCACTCAGCTGTCACAGAAGTAACCAATGCAACAAAGAGAGATTCATCTCGCTCAGCATAAGCCGAATAATGAGAGAGCAGATTACTGTGAACTCTTCATATTAAGAGTTAGGCATGACCTGTCAGAGCTCAGATGGTGCTTTCAGTGCAGCTGAGTTCACATGGCTTTTCAGTGCTAAGACACTTCCTAGAATATGACAGAAACTTCCACCATCACAGCCCAGCTTCAGACATTCCCTGTGGATGTCTGCCAATTCTCTCTATGGCTATACAGGCTCTACTTAAGACCTTTGCAGTGATGACAGTGCTGATGACCATTTTGACCTTTCTTAAGTTATTCATTCCTCCTTTCAGAGTTCCTTTTTCTTCGTCTTCTATAGTGGTTGCTCTTTTGGTTTAATTATATTAATATTGTGCCGTGCATCGATTGCCTAGAGATGGGTCCTTTAGAGCACAGTACAAGAACAAGAGTTTGCAGCAAATCCTTTGTTGTAGAAATAGATACAAAATTCCAAACTTTGCCCCGAGGAACTGCCAATGTGACACTTTTCACTTCTTCTATATCTCATGGAGAAGGTGTCATTTTGATGCAGCTGGTGGCTAGAGGAACTGTGATCTTTGTGCACATTTTCTCTGCCAAGTACAAGATTGAGGCAGTCCTTACAGCAGAAAAGACAGTGTGGTTTAAAAGCACTGCAGTGAGGGAGATGATCAGGAAGTGACAATAGTGGACTTTTTTTAAGCTCTTCTCTAAGTTGTCAAAATGCAAGAGAAGGAATGAGATGCAATTATGTCTGAGCCTTGATTAATATAAAAATGAGAAGATAGTAACACCTCCAAGCAATTGTAATTGCTTGGAGTTTTACCACTGGATTGAGACCCATTTAGGGTGAAGTTTCTAAGGAGATTTTCAACATTTTAAACTCCTCATCAAGGTGAAAGTAATGTGAAAGCAGGGAATTCCTTTAGTGGTTTGGTGCTTCGATTCAAAGCATTGACAAGAAGCAAAAATCCCAAATATCTACCCGTAGTTTAAGCCAAGAGGACAGGTTGCGAAGTCATCACCAGTAAAGGGCTCACTAGTAAAGAGCTGAATATGAAAGAGCTTGTTGTGAGTGTGAAGCAAAGACCTCAATGAATGGTCTTTAATATAATACTTTTTCTTCTCTTTTTTATCCAACTCTAGGTCTCCCTGCTCTACTCCCTTACTTACTACTTGAAATTTCTTATGGGAATCCACTGCCCTGGTTGCAGAAATGTCATACCAGAACAGCAGAGAAAAAAAGGATGAGAGGACAGGAAGACTAAAGACAGACAGTTTCTACCTCCTTTCTTCCCTCACCTTAATATTCCTAGAAGTATTTGTTCAGGTCCAGCAATAATTATGCTAGGGCTTATGTAAGACAACCTCTCAGAAGTCAAAAGAATGTCACCCTTTTGCAGACTAAAAACACTGTGATACTGCACAATACATGTAGGGGTTGTAGGAGTTCAGGTCTTCTCTTCAGCTATTAACTTTTCATGGGAAATGCAGAAGTATACCGAGAAAGCATCTCCAGGTAGGGTTATATCATTAGGTTTCAGGACGGCTCATGCAATGACACATAGACTCCAATCCTCTTGGAGGGCATTATAGCAAAGTTTATTGAAAGACAGATTCATTTTTACAATGTTTTGGTACAATGAATAGGGTTGTCATTTAGAGCCTACACCTCTTTGTAAACATCCTTGCCAGTAAACAAGTTGGAAAACACCGTGTGTCAGGAGGAGGCTATCTACAGAGATTTTTTACAGGGATTGTTTTGGGTTCGTCCTTATGATTTCCCAGGCCAGAATGAGAGTGTTGTGTGCTTAGCTTTCTCGCAGGCCCCAAGCCACTGCCTGGAGCCTAAAAGTCTATTTTCTGACCACTGTCAGTTCCCACAGGTTTTGTCACAGAAAACAGGGATTCTCAGGCTTCTCTGACTCATATCCTACTCCTGTGCAAAGACAGTAAATGATAAAAGTATAATGATGAACAACTTGGATTGGAGTATAAGGGAGGGAAGTGGAACAAAACTTTCTGTTAATTTGGGAAGACATTGCCTTACGTAGTAAAGCTCCCGTTTATTTCACTGACTACACCAGGTGTCTCCCAATGTTCAAATTTTAGATATTCAGAGCACACCAGACACTTTCAAGGCTTAAAAGAATCTTCTTCATGTAGCAAAAAACCTGTATGACAACTTAAAGCATTCTCATGCACCCTGAGAGTGCCCCAATGTTTCCTGACAGCTGACAAACTAAAAAGGACGAGGCTGTCAAATGCAAAGAATGGGTCCCCTCCTTTTGGCTTCTGTCCCTCTGGTCTATTCAATTAGGATTGATCAAGCTGTGTCAAAGGTCCCTCCTCTGTTTCAGTGGCCACCAAGAGCTTTCATGATGACTAATGATAGGCTATCCTTAAAAAGAAAAGGAAAAGAAATAGAAAGGATAATACAAGTGTTTCCTTTTTTCTTTTCTTTCTTCTATACTTATGTTCCAATTAGGCACATTACTTTACAGTACACTAAATGAATTTATTATAATTGTCATTGTCCATTGATACACCACACCCTTCTGCCTTCCAACATTTGCTCTCAAGCAGAAACCACCACTTACTCAGGCAAAACGAGATTTAATCATATTTGGTGAAAGACAAGGTGGAAGATAAATGTTTGTCTTCCTCTGAAAGATATCTAAAACATTTAAATTCAGATATGGATAGCAAAGGTAAACTGGGTAATATTGCTGATAAGAAACTTATATATTTCTTGGGTGTCTTGCATAACTTTAAGAAATGAAGCTGAATTGTTCCATCTCTGGTACTAGAATTGAGGTTCCCATACCTGTTCATTTTTCTCCTAAACTTTTTTCTGGACCTTTTGCCTGTTTAATACTAATATTCAGGTACCATTTACACTTGAAGGTATATGTCATACTTTTCTTTGGGAGCATATATTAAGTTGTTTGTACTTGGCAGCCATTTCAAGATTTTTTTGTCTGTCAGTCCTAAAATTGGGTGTGATTTGTAACAGATATTTCCCAAGTCTTAAATTAAACCAGCACCAGAAATACATAATGATCTGCTCCAAAGAGTTAGATGAAGGTGATGGAATGACACCATGAACAGAATATAATTTTATGATGATAAATCATTATTATTATTATTATTATTATTATTATTATTATTATTATTATTATTATTGCAATAGCAATATAAAACCTGCATCTATCTCATTATCCTAGCAATAGCTAGACAAGAATTGCCAAAGGCTCCCATCAAACATCATTTATACACAGGTATAGGCCTTTATCTAGTTAAAAATCCTTTATTCATTTCTAAGGGTTAATTTTCTCTTAAAGCTAAAATATATAAAAGAAAGGAATGAGGATATCCTAAGAGATTTGAAAAGCAAATAACGCCTGAGAACCTAAATCTGTTAGAGTAACACAGGTCTAGGGATTTTCCTTTACATTTCATGCAGAACTTCCTGATCTTCACAAACCTATTCATGTCTAGCATAAAATCTTTGGAAATTTCTACTTTGTCATAACAACAAATTATTTGCCTTGGCCTATGAGTGAGGTCCAAGCACAACATGCCAGAAGTTGATCATGGCTGAATATCACTGTTCTAATGATCCAGTGTTTCCCACACATAAAACTGTTCCTTAGGATTGAACATACCAGTGAATTTCCTAGTGTGGTCATGTTAAAACACTAGTGACAAAAATGTGAAATTCAATTTTTTTCTTCTCTTTTCACAGAGAGTTATGGCATTTACTGTTGCTTGAGTTTTTCCTACTCTGGCCTGAAAGAACAATCACTCATTTATTGTCAGAAACTTTTATCAGATTTACCAATCTTTTTGTAATACTTAGTAGCTTTCCAAAAGGACTGAAATTGAGGGACTTCTCACCATCCAGTAAAACTCAGTGGCCACTCACTTTCTGTCTTTCCTTGAAGCCATTGAAAATATGCCCTTAGATGGAAAAAAAATCCACTGTCAGAAACACAAATGAAATTTAAACGTTAAGGTTGTGCAGTATTCTGATTCTACATATATCCTGAGCCTTTGTACTGAAGGATCCTAAACCATGATGAAAATACTGTAACATTAGCACTCACAGGCTTGAAGCATCAACTATTATAATTGTTCAGGCCATGAGGAAGTGAGGCAGACACAGACTGAATTAATCCAGGTTCACAGCCAGTCAGGTAGGGTCCTCACAATTTCAATAATCAATGGCTACAGGGATCACATGCAGAGATGCCCTGGAAAGGTTAGGGGAAGTGACAACTACCTAATTACTTAGGCAGATCATCACTTTAATCACTTATTGGATGTTTTACTGAACCCCAGAAGTCATAAGAACCATCATTGGTGAAGAGAAGTCATAACTGTGCATACCAAAGACCAAAGTCCCACAGAGCTTGCTGTTTAAATCACTGTCTACTGATTCTGAAATGTATCTCACTGGCATTAAAATGAAGCCACAAACTCCAAGCTAATAAGATTTTCTGCCATTATTAACATTAACTCCTCAAAGAAACAGAACTGCCAGCCCCACCAGCAGGAGCTGAGGAGGTGGTGTTGCAAGACAAGCAGGTTTTGGGAGTAGCAAAAAGTCATGGAGCAAGGGAAAAGAGGAGGAGGAGAAGATGGTGTCAGGGAGGTCCATCTTAAAAAGAAAAAAGTGGGGAACAACATGTCCAAATGCACAGATGAGGAGTGGGAGGGGAAGCAAAGACAGAGGGGAAGGAGTTGGAGCCCAACTACATGATCACAAACAATATTTTTGCCACTGAAGAAGTCACCACTATCCTGACGAGACACAGCAGACAGACAGCCATACTATTATCACACAGTATATATTCAGTAGAAGGCCTGAGCTGAAGGCACGTGCACAACCCTGTGATGGTGACTTGATACATAATGCACTGCCTTCTTGGCTCATGACCTTGTGACCAGCCCTCAGAAGAAAGAAAATAAGCGGTAATAAAAGACTCTTCAATCTCAGGGAACAAGCATTTCAAGGAAAAAAATTACCAGAAGTTGAAATTAGATAAAAGTGGTTTGCTTTTTTTTTTTTTTCTTTTTTAAGCAGTGAGTATAATTGCCTATTAAAAAAAAAGCAATGTGTTTTATAATACTTTCTTCAAAAAGAGTACAGAGATATTTCAGAAGACAAAGTTCAACTTAAAAAGTCATTGCACTTAATAAAGAGCTAATAAGGAAAATCAGTGGCCAGTTATATGTAAAGGGTCAGACAAAAACAGTGATAGAGGACTGTTGGCATTGGTGTTATGCCTGGCACTGATGGAGGCCTGGAATGACACCAGCTAGTCTGTGCTGCCATGTTTTAAGCAAATTTGGCAAGAGGCACCTGAAAAAATTTCAGTTGAAGTTGAAGGATCTAGAGGTCTTCAGAAGCAAATGCATTTCTGAATGAACATATATACTCTCTGGAAATATAACTACACTGTTTTGGTCAGGGTCCTTTTGGAAGGGTGTGGGAGCAGCATCAGGCTTTATCAACAGACCAACATTTGTAAAACGTATGTCCACACAAATTGGCAATTATAGCAGAGATATCCTATCTGAAGGTTTAAGTTACATTTATGTCTCTGTTACATGGTTGTCTAGAAAGATTGATTTCTAGCTACAGCCAGTATTGTGGACTAATTCTAGGGTTCACTTTAGCTAAATACATAAGTAAATAAATAAATAAACATTGCTTGCTACATCTTGTGGCAGCTAAAACTTCTTGGTTAGGTTAAGCTTTCCATTTCTGTATGTCATGGACCTGCATTCTGAATAATGTCAAATGCCTCTAAAATATACATCACAAAACTGTAGATCTGTTAAGATTTCTAATCTTTACTGGTGAGAATCAACTTTTCATTGCACATGGAGAAACCAATTCCCATCTCCTCTCCCTCCAGAAATTAGACTGTACAGTGGAAAGGCTCCAAGTCACTGCTGTTTAATGGCAAATTGGCTTGGGGCATCAGCAGTACTAGTTTTAAAATCATTAAGTGAGCTGCCACCAATACATCTTTCACAGTCAATCTGCAGATAAATGGATGTTGAGATTGTCAAAGATGGAATTCAAAATTACTGATGAGTTCTATCCTCATCCTTTGATTTTTTGAAAAATAATATTATTTAATATTATTTTCTTCAAGTGCAATGTATTTTTTGCCAGGTGGAAAATAAAGGGCTGTGATAACAGAAAGCAGAGAATAATTTTCCTCTCTAAAACAATCAACTTCTCTCCCTACTCTCCTTTCTCCAAGACCAAACTCCACTAGTAGCTTGCTTTGATAGGAGGGAGTAAGATTTGTAAAAGCTTCTGAGATGAGGAGAAAGGAGACCTGAAAGAAAGAAAAATGATGCATGTTTTTGTTGAGGGGAGAGCAGCATGGCAGAGACATTTGTGGCTCCCACAATATTGATCCTGAGACAAAGGTACCCCTCAGAATTCCCAGATTACAAATGAACATGTCTTCCCCCATCCTCATACCCCATTAATCGAAATAAGCTCTCTCCTTGAATCACAGCCTCGCTTCTGTTGCAGGTCAGAAAAAAAACATTGACTGAGGGTTGGGAAAAAATCCTTTCCAGGGGAAGTGTGGCATGCACTCACCTCTCCTCAGCTGCTGCGGATCACAGTCCAAGTGAGAAAGATGAGCAGATTTTTGAATGGGTGGCACATGAACTGATGAGTCCCCATATCTCTGATGGCATGGTTTGATGACAATGGCTGTTAGAGGCTTTTCATGCAAATTGTGAAATCACATTAAAAGGTGTCTCCTGCCTGGAAGAGGTGGTCCCTACAAGATAGAATGAAAGGGCAAGATTCAGGGAAAGCATTGCTGTAGGTGCGTTTCCGATCTTCCTATGGAACTAAGCTAGGTTTTCTGCTTACTAAAGAGGCCAGGAAAAATACATAAAAACAATTACCTGTTTTTCCAAGATATAATCAACTTAAAGATGGAATAAATGGTCTTCAGTGGAAGTACAGATCACTATTTATTGATTAGAATGTTGCCTTATATGACTAGCTTAGACGTTAGGCTTAAAATCTGAATACCTTAGATGAGACACTCTTCTCTGTCTTCTCTGAATCTTTTAAGCCGGGAAACCAACCTCCTCAGCTTGTTTAATCCCCGGGAGGTTCATAGGAAGAGAGTCATTGGTGATTTTATGAGAAAAATAGCTGTACCTTCAGCATTTTGTTACTCAATAAGGGTATTTCATGGCCAAACATATGGGTGGAACTGTGCTATGCATGAGTCACAGGCATGGAAGATAAATATCTAAGACTGTCAACAGAGTGGTCATTTCATGTCCTTACAGATATTAACTCCCACCATAGTTAAAGTCATTGCCTGTATAGAAACACTGTTTATTGGCAGGAAGCACATGGAAAATCTGAGTCATTTTACAAACTCCTGACATATGTAGACACCGTCAGGGATAGCAGAGTTATAATAGATGATGCTCCTCCAGCACAAGACATTTTTTATACCATGCACTGCATATCACAGGTTCTCAGCATCACCCAGAAATCTTTGATGGTGATTTGTGACGTGTTTGAAAGGTTTTCTTATTTACTGCAGTGAAAAGTTTTTTCAGTCTTCTCTAAACTCCAGTATATTTCTGACCCAAACTATTCCAAAGATGTATCCAGATTCTCAGGAATATTATGTCAAACTATTAGAAAGCTTTTTGCATAATCTTTTGTTATAAGCCTTTGGGTATTTAATATTTACTCCACATGGATTTATTCTGTTTTATTTTATTGTTAATGGTTAGAAACAAGGATATTAACGTCTTTTCCAGCCTAAATGAGTCTATGATTGTATTTTTGTACTGCCCTTATGATTAATTGCAAAAAGACATTATTAAAGTGCAGATTCACCCCTTTCTTCCTAAGTCAACTCTACTAATGCCAGGGAAACAAGTGATTCTTCTTTTACAAGAAGATAAAATTATGATGAATGTAATATAAGGAATAATTGAATTAGTGTCATAACAGCAGCATAGACTTCAATTAGAAAAAATATTTCCATTGTGATAAAGTTCTGGCCATAAATTTCAGAAATCATACATTTTTGTAGCCTTATATTTCTTTGCTCAGGAAATATCTGTCACTGAGAACCTGAGGATGACTGTAGAAATGAAAGGTTTCTCTTCATAGAAGAGCAAAAGGAGAGGGAAAAAAAAGTCAAGGTGTTTTGTTTAACACGACAAAGAGCAAAATGTGATTCCATAGGTCTATCTTACCTGTAAAACATTTTGTCCCGTTATTCAGAAAGGAGGAAGAGGACAGAGATTAACAAAATTTGAAGGGACCAGATAGTGTATCATCTGAATTTGTTTAGACCATTGCTTAAAATGGAATAAAGTGATGGGTATAGATTTGTGCTGAAGGTTGTCAGCATCAGACCCTTTTGAACAAGGTCCTCATTATTATATAGTTTATCTGAGAAGTAAAAAGGGGAATGACCTTTCTCATGGCAGCATGGTGTTGTACCTATAAATCAAAATCACAAAGAGTTTGGTAAAGAGTGAACTAAGCTGCAGAGAATAAGTATGATGTTCAATGAACTCTTAAAAAAAATTTTGCAAGTCTGTGTGTACACACACATGTGCATTTTGGGACCAGATGGTCCCAGTGGTTAATTACAGTGTTAGCTGTTTGTGGAAAAATAATTGTAGTGAAAGGTGGCTGACTTGAGTGAGAAGGAAAAACGGGAAAAAACCAAGACATTTCCATATTGTTGATGTTTCATTTTCTTGCACATACTAAAGTAGGTTTACAAACAAGAGAACATCTTAAGTGTCTTCAGGGAGCAGCGAAGACCATAGCTATTGGGATGGGCTTGAGCATTTCTCAAAATTACTTAAAAAAATTGTTCCCTATGTCTTCCATATTCCTTTCTCGATTTCTTCCACAAAAACAAAAACAAACAAAAAAAAGTATTTGTGATATTTCAGTCCTGTTCCATCACGATAGTAATTATTTATATAGCACTGTCACTTTCAGCTGCAGGCAGGGAACTGATACTCTGGGTAGTTACTGAGAGAAGACCAGGCAGGACTGTACCCCCTTTTTATCATGGCATTGCCACCATACAAACACAACATACAGCCCTGGCATTCCTAGCAATAAGTGTTGCTAGTGCCTCTTATTAGTGTTTATTATCATAACTGCTCATTGTATTGCCCATTATGTTAATGAATTAGAACAACAGACCTAAATGTTTGTTGTTGTATAAAGCTCATTAGTCTCTGAGAGGAACTCAATGCAACATGAAGGTTGAGGAGCTGGGTTGCAGGAATATTACCAATTAAGTCCTATATGAACACGCAATTAGGTAGGATGACATGCTTGATTTACATTGCTTTATGGCTAAGCTGGATAAACAGCATATCGCTGAAGACGAGAAACCTGCTCCCCCTTTGCTCATCCCCACCCTACTGGAACCTATTCTAATGTTTCCAGTGGGAGCTCAGCACACAAGAGCGGCTGGGCAAGGTTATTGGTGCCATCCTGAAGCAGTTTTAGCTCTCTCTGCTGAGCTAAAAGGATAGGGACAGAGTGTGTTTGTGTTGTGGCAATTGTTAGTTTAGCTGCTCACCCCTTTCTCACTGATGTTTGGTCTTCATGGGGTATTTTTCCTCAGTACCTCAAGCCTGCAGTGACTGTCAGTTTATAAATGGCTTTATCCCACATCATACTTCTTCAAATAGAGCACTGGACTTAATTTAGATTTCTCTATCAGCCCTTGCCTTCCCTGAGAACACACACAAGTATTTATTATGCAGTACATAATGCAGCATACACCACTGCCCATCACACACACATACATTCTACAGCAACATGCACCATCGGGTGTGATTCTTGTGAAGCATCACTCTTCCTCAACTTTCTCTTCCCTGTGTATTTGCATCCTTATACACATTTATCACAACTGAGGGGAGATGCAGTTGAAAGGCACTTTCAGAAGTTGTCACCTCCAGCTTCTCAGCCATAAATTGTTACCTCCCAACTGAGACTTGGTAACTGATCATATGAGCACTCCTAATTGTTTCAGAGCAAGGTGAAACTTCAATAATGAATTAAACTACGGAATCAGCAACCATTAAATAGCGACATGTTGATTTTTTTTTTTTTTTCCCAGTGTAATGCATTTTATTTCCAAAATTAGAGGTTACATGTACAGGTAGAAACCCAACAGGAGCCAGGAGACTGCTAGTGAAAGACACAGGCAGCTGGTCAGCAGTATCTTGTTCTGTATGAGGCACCTGTCTCTCACAAATCTGTCTTTCAAAAAGCCACGTCTCCCCAGTCTTCTGGCTTATTCTGTGCTGTCTTTGGCACCTGCACAATCAGTTGTTGACCTCTGTTTTCAATGACGCTGGCTTGGCACTGAAATCAAGCTGTAGAGACAGTGAGGTACAACTGAAACACATTTTATGATGCTGTGTCTTACTGCCTGAAATACTGCACATGGAGAGTCTAAATCATGGAGCTGTACAGGGGGCTTGAGTTTGCCTCACTTTTTCTAACTGTTCTAAGCAAATATGGTGTGGCTAGATACTATGACATTTGTTGTGTGAGTATCTAGTAACTCAGAAATCAAGTTTACTCTTGGTATTATATTGACCAGAACAATATAAATGTGCTATAAGTCAGCTTTTGTAAGAGATAGGGAACTACACACCTTTTGCCCCTTACTGTTCCTGTATGTGCAATTCTAGAGAACCGTTTGCTGTTTCAGCTGTGTGGCAGGCTTTTGCATCCTATCTTTTTGTTAATACTGGGATAGAAGGGCCAAAGTGCTCTCCTGTTGTAAATTGTTGATGAATATTGTATCCCTCTCATAGTCTTTTTCCCTATTCAACATTAAAAAATGTAAAACTTTCACCATTGTATTGCTTTAAAGTTCTGAAATTTCTGATGAAAAAATACTTAATAGCAAAAAACTTGGACTCATCAATGGGGAAATGAGTCTGTTTTAGAAACTAACGTAGCAATTAGCTTGGAATGGAAGTGACTGCTTAAAAAGGAACCTTAGAGGCATGAAATGTCAGTTTTGAATGGAAAGGAGAAGCAGCTGTTAAGGGGAAACTGTGAAGATCAGAAGCATGATTCATTGGGCACATACACCCAAACAAACAAACAAATCCCCACAAAAACCAAGAACAGTCCCTAAAGGGAGAAGAGAGAAGGGGACCTGCAGCTACAGGAAGAGTTGAAAGGAAACAGTGACAGGTAGTTCTGATATGTTCAGAAAGTCTCTTTCGGGATCTTTCATTGTTCTAGCCTGGAGGCAGAGGAGGAGGACCTGACAGGAGCCAGCTGTACATCTGTAGAGCCTTCATTTGACACCAGGAGTATTTCTGTAAGGATTTCTAAAGAAGATTTTGCTTCTGTCCAGCTTTTTCTTTCCTAAATATCCTACCCGACCATGTACTTTTTGATGAGTGGTTTGAGATTGTTAGTTTAGGCACTGGTGCTTGAAACAGGCTGCATTTCTCCAGACAAATACATCCAGGTTATCTCAGGCCTGTCCTGAAGCACCTATCTTTAACACTGTGATTATCTAGTTGTCTTCTCTCCCACAGTCCTCCTGGAGCTTTGGCAAGAGTGCAAAGTGATGTGCATTGTTTGGAGTAGAAACAACTCCAGAGCTCTCCATTAGAACCTTCCTGCACACTTGACTCCAGTCAGGCTTCCTCAATATTCCCATAGATTCTGCTAGTCACTTTAATCTGGATTCAAACAAGTAACTCTTGATTGCAAGTTTTCCTAACAACTGTGAAATATCCCAAGGTCCCTTGCACTTTCCTCCATTTTACAAAGGAGCTTTCTCATGCAAGAAGGCAGAAATAGAGGCACTGCTCTCTGGACACTCTGTTCTCTGTTTCCAGAGAACTCTTATTGTTCACTGTTCACTTCGTGCAAAGCAGTGATGAAAGATGAGAGGAATGATTATTAGTAGAAATGGAAAAGGAATTTTAATTTTATTTTATTTTATTTTATTTTCCATCTCCATCGAGTGTTTGCTGAAAGGATTGTTCCAATCTGCTCCTGTAGCTGCTAGATCAAGTGTCCTATTCTATCTGCCTGCACTGGTTTTCCTTGATTGAATGGACTGAAGGTGAGAAGCCTCTAATGTGGGCTGATGAAAGTGGAGCTGGCACTCTACAGCAATAGAATAAAGGTGGCAGGTCTGATTTTTCAAACTTCTCTGAGATCATCATTCCACTTTGTCTCATTTTTAACCTTCAGCTCCAAAGATGAGGGGAAGGTAAAAAGGGAAGGGTAAGATTCTTAAGGGCTAATTCTGAACAATCATCTTCCCAAGCATAAACTCTATGAGGTCATTTTACTGTCAAGAATTCTAAAAATCAGAATTTGTCTTCTACACTTCACATGCAGATAGAGAAAGACTTTAAAAAATAAAATGAAAAAAATTCACTCTCCCCCACATCTGGTGCTTTTGAAAGACACTACTCTGTGTCTCTGTAAAAGGGTAGGAATTTACCATCATCTCTGTTTTTGTGCATCATTCATGGGAGTTTGCTGAAAAACTTTTTGAATCAGTCTTTTGTGAGGAGTAAAATTTTGTCATCTTTCCTTAGAGTTTGTTAGTTACTTGATGCTTCTGCAAAATATAGGTCTTTTTTTTCATGCTAACGAACAATCCTAAACCAATAGCTGTTCCGTGTCCCTGTTAAGGGAGCTGTCCCCTGTTTTAGAGGACAACAGCTCCAAGGAAGACATGACTAAAACCCATCTGGAATGGAGTCAAGCTGTTTGCAAAGTCTGCTTAATTATCATAGTAGGAACAAGATATTCACTTGCCACGTGCTTCCTTAAAATTTAATGTGAAAGAGGAGTGAATGAAAATAAGTGTCAAAAGTGTCCCAAATATTAAAACTGATGCTGCAGATTTTGAAATCTAGGCTTTCCTGTTTTCTGGAGATCAGGATCATTTGAGCTAGAGGTGTATCCTAGAGGGACTTGTGGCTTACTCTCAACTTATCTACCTTTAGACAACTGCTTGAAAAAGTCTACTTGTCTCATAATAACCAAAGCCTCTTAAAGGTGGGGAGGGCTTATTTTCCAGAGGGAATAAAACCCTCTTTGAATATTTGAAAATATTCAAATTAATATTCGAATTTTAGTTTTTTCTACACTGACTAGTGTGATAGCTCAGGACAGTCGCACTCCAAGGTTTAGTATCTTATTTAAATACATGGAAAGATCTGGGCCACTGTGTCCCATCAAATCACTTTTGAACCTAGATGGATTTTACCCTGATTGTTATTCAGAACCAAGACCGTTTCCAAACCACAAACCTGTACAAACTTTATGGCAAAGCACAAGGTGTAATTTCCGAGCTGAGCTGAGCAGTAGGATCTTCTGTGGTATCCACCAGTGAAGTGAGAATACCTTTCAGTCATGGCACAAATACACTGGCGGTGAAGTAGAACAGCTTGGAAAGGAAAGGTCGTCCTCTTCAAAACCAAACTAACA
The DNA here is from genome assembly GCA_017589585.1 of Phylloscopus whistleri. NCBI lineage: Eukaryota > Metazoa > Chordata > Aves > Passeriformes > Phylloscopidae > Phylloscopus > Phylloscopus whistleri. The sequence goes on along the minus strand of JADMLD010001003.1, from coordinate 968,767 downwards.
GCGAACAAACTCACAGCCTTAATGCATACCGATTAAAAGGAAATCAGGATGGGTAATTAACTCCTCTCTCAAGTGTTTGTACAATTCACTTTCCCTCTGCTGCATTTCCTGAGCACTCCTGGTGCTAAGCACTGAAGACGTTGAATAATGACTTGGACCACTGAGTTAAAAGTTTATTTTCTTAAAAGATCTGTTCTCCCATTCAATCCATTTCACACATTGCCCTCCACCAAGCAGAACAATAAAATGAACTATAATCATAAATCCACGGGTGTTTTGAGGTAGCCCATTCATAGTTTCTCAGACTAACAATATGAGGCTGCCTGCAGCACCAAGGGAGACGTTAAATTTACGTTGCTAAATTTTCACTCTTACCTCTATAGTTTCCCTGAATCCTCCATTCTCTATTTAATACAGACTGCTAATCTGTTTTCTGTTTATTTTTCAAACACAGGCCTTCTGCCTCCTACACCATTCAGCATCCCGCCCACCTCCCCTCCCCCTCTGACTTTCCCAGAGCAAACAGCGCATTCAGATCGAACCAGATTGACAGGTGTGTGACAGATGGATGGACAGAAAACTGGATCAGTCCAAACTCCTTGGCACTTGAAAAATTGACAACACAACCAAAGCAGCGTAACGGGGAGAGATAGATTGGCAAATGGAATAAATGGTCCCCGGAAAGTTTGTGATTAATCTTTGCCCTGTCAAGTAATGGCCTGATAATGCAGGAATTTAATGGGAACAACTTCAGCTAGTTCAGAGGCATCCATTAGTGTGGAGTAAAGCAGAAGACAGTAGTAGGCAATGTTCTTTTTCACAGCCTTTGTAAATGAGAGGAGATTATTAAAATTGTACCATCTGCACCCCAGGTCCACACTCCTAAATGACAAGCTCACAACTTTCCACTCTTCTGTTCATAAGGGATGACACTTGTGGGTTTGCAGCTCCCTTCCTGGAAATATCCCATCTTATTTGATGTTAGGTGCTTCTCCTCTCCAGAATGAACTCCAAGCTACCTAATGAAGTTGGCACTGGAATAGAAAGATGGCATAACTAAAAGGTGTATACTTTTCAGAAAGTGATGTTTCTCATTCCTGTCTCGAAAGAATTAGGTTTTCCTATCTTCACACATCATTTGGCTCTGCCTCAGTTTCCCTATACATAATAAGGTTGTTACACAGCAGTTGGGCACTGTGGAGGATTCTGCTAGGCAAGTCCTGAAGGAAAATTCTGTGTCTGAACAAATGCTGATGTTGTCTCAGGTCTAAATTGTGCCTCACATGCTATGGGTGTTGGTTAGTAGCCTTCTAGCTTAAGGGTAGGTCTGATTAGGGTGAGAACACATCTATTCTAGTATTCTGTTTATAAAAACAGTTGTAGCGACTGGGGACATAACACAGGAGTAGGCAATAACATTTCCACTGAAATTTATGTTGTAAAGACACTGTGTTCTGAAGTCATTTGGCTCAGTAGATACTAATTGGTATCTGTTTGATTTGTCTTTTTGAACTTTTCTGAACTTCGTTGGTTGCCTCAGCATCTCTGGCAACAAGTGCTTTAATTCTGTACCACTTCAGGGGAAAAAAATAGCTTTTACTTTCAACGTGCTTGTCTTCTCACTTCATTAGCTTCAAGTATTCAGAGCAGGTGGTAGCACTTTTGTCTTTAGCCCTTCAATTCCAGCCAGGGGCTTATTGCACAAGATGTCAAGAGGGTAGGGAAGGAGCTGTTGGGCAAAGGATCCCAAGAAAAGAGCAGGCAGATGTGATGCATCAGCGGAGTGGTGTTTACTTTCGAAGAAGCCTGGTACAGACTGAGATACCACAGGCCTAACTGAGATGAATAAGTGAGTCACCTTCACGTTGGCAAGGAGGGGACTGGCTGGGGAGTGAGAGGGGAGCCCAAGTGCTCAGTCACATCAGTGCAGCTGTAGCACTGGGGGAGGGAGGATGCAGGGGGGTGGAAGAAGCTCATTATGACTGATAAATAGAGGGCTCCTGTTGTCAGCAATGTCATTGTGTTCACCTTTTTTTTTTTTTTTTTTTTTGCAGTCCCCTCTTTCCAGCTGTGTAATTAATTAATGGATTGGAAGTGCTTAGTTTCCAGTGATCTACAGGTTGACCTTGCACCTTTCCCTGCCTATCTGCAACTGTTGTCAGTAGGTCCAGCTTTCACCAGTCGCCACCTCTCTAACCATCAGCCCCCACGTTAGCAATAGTTGATCCTGTACATTCCTCCCCATGTTATTTTCATAGTTCTCAGGAAAAGAAAGCAACGACCTTCTTTTTTTGCTGGCGTTTTTACATTGACTTTGCACTAGGATAAACGTTGGCACAGGGTGCAGGTCCTCATGAGCCAAAGGGTAGAATTAAGATCATAGACATTTTAGTTCCTGGAAGGAGGGATGATCATATCATTGGATGACTGCCCAAAATAATGCATGCAATCCAAACTAGATTTTCTGGTTATTCTTCAGCCAGTGATGAGAAAGGTGCCTCTACTCTCATACCCAATGCAGGTAACTGTCTCAGAATAGGATAAATCTTCTCCAAGAGATATGTTTTCCTTATTTAGGCTAGAAGGACTGTAGAGGTTAAAGTAAATACTTTATGTTCAAAGTAGCTAAAATTAGGCAAGATATGTTTCATCCTCATTATTTGTGCCTCGTACTTATAAATGAGATGGGTAGATCCATTTCTTCACCTCTTGTTTATATCTTTAAGCATATGTGTAACATTGCAAAACAATGTTACAACACCTTACCACAAAATTACAGTTGTTAATGGGGGCTGAAGAACTTGTACCAACAGGGACCTCATAGCTTCAGTCCATAACAGAACTCTTACTTTTTGCAGTTTGTGAATAAAATATCACGAGCTTTACAATCAACACCATGAATGAAAGTCTGGGTAAATACACTTGGTGACCTTGCTGGCAAATCTGCCCAACAATTTCGCAAAACAGACTCAGGCTATTGATCAAGTTGTCTGGAAGGGAACTTTTCACCTCAGGGTCTCTGGACTACATTTGGCTTAGGGCAGTCAAGAGCAAAAGTGGCTGTTATCAAATGATAGGAGCAAGCTGAAGGTCTCAACCTAGTCTCTGGAGAAATAAGTCCAGGGTATGGAGATCTCAATCAATTTAAGTTATACTAGGGGTGACTGACTAGGTTCACATCACAAGACCAGTCTTCTCTTGGTTTTAGGCCTGAATGCATAAGAACACAGTTATTTAATCTTTTACTTTGACATAAGATTGGAAGAAGGTCTGAAAGACCATTAGAGAATCTGCCAGTCTATTGCTTCACTGTTTCAGTTTCTCTGTAAAAGCAATTTTTTTTAAAAAAACTAACATATCCCAACACTGACAGTCTAAAACTTTCAGCTACCTTAATAAAGTATAATAACTAATTCAAGACTCTATTCCCCAGCCTCACCTTTTCCAAGAAGAAATACACCCTACATAGGAGCAGGATTACCTAAGCAAGTTGCAGGAATGTGCCCATAAGTGCTGGGTCAACCACTTTATTACTCTAGTGTACAGCTCTTATGATTACTCATATGCTTTGTCATATATTTATTCACCTAAGCAAAACCCCACCTTTCCTAAGAGCTTTACTGACTCAGACCAAAACTCCACCTTCTGCAGCTTCTCCTGCAACAGTGACTGTAAGTAAATGTTCAAATGAAAGTGCAAAAGGATGGCAAAAACATTTTTGGTAATCAGTTTCAGTACCCTTGCAGCAAGTTCAGGCTCAGGCATTTTCTGAGGTGAGCCATTTGCAGTTAGGAGTGTTGGGTAGATTTTATTTTCTTGAATTCTCCATAGCTTTTGGATTTATGAAGGTATCTACCTGTATCTAGGAGCAAGTTGATTCATAAGTCTAAGTACTATATAATCAACTCCCTTTCTATATTTTGAGCATACTGCATGTTAATTCTGCTACAACCAAATTCCAGATATACTATTTTTTTATGGAAGGTTTTGCCTCTCTCCTTTCTTCTCCTCCTTAGAGAGATGGACATCCCTTCCCTTCCCTTCCCTTCCCTTCCCTTCCCTTCCCTTCCCTTCCCTTCCCTTCCCTTCCCTTCCCTTCCCTTCCCTTCCCTTCCCTTCCCTTCCCGGAACTTCCCTTCCCGGAACTTCCCTTCCCTTCCCTTCCCTTCCCTTCCCTTCCCTTCCCTTCCCTTCCCTTCCCTTCCCTTCCCTTCCCTTCCCGGAACTTCCCTTCCCTTCCCTTCCCGGAACTTCCCTTCCCTTCCCGGAACTTCCCTTCCCTTCCCGGAACTTCCCTTCCCTTCCCGGAACTTCCCTTCCCGGAACTTCCCTTCCCGTCCCGTCCCGTCCCGTCCCTGAACGTCCCGTCCCGTCCCTGAACGTCCCGTCCCTGAACGTCCCGTCCCTTCCCGTCCCGTCCCGTCCCGTCCCGTCCCTGAACGTCCCGTCCCTGAACGTCCCGTCCCTGAACGTCCCGTCCCTGAACGTCCCTGAACGTCCCTGAATTTCCCTTCCCTGAACTTCCCTTCCCTGACCTGACCTTCCCTTTCTGGAGCTTCCCTTCCCTTCAATGTGTGAACTACAGGAAAATCAGACTCAGAAGAAAACCAGGCCACAGAAAACACAGATCAGTCCACAGGAGAGAACAATCAGAACTCCAAAGTCAGTTTCTGAGACTGATTTTATTATGGTGCTGCCTTCTTTGCAGCTGTGGGATTTGGGGGGAAAGCAGCTGGCAGTGGGTTCTCTTGTAAGCTCTCCATTCTCCCTGACTGTTCTCTGCATCTGAGTTAGATGGGATGGTGCTTCAGTTTCTCCTCTTCAAATGTACATCAGCATTTCAAATGAAACTTCGGACCACCGCAGTGGCAGCCTTTTAAAAGGATACAGCACGAGATTCCTCTGTCTCCTCTCCTCCGCTGGAGAGCAAAGGCAAACCAGAAGAGGGATATTAATGTGCAAATTAGCGCAACCTGACTGGCTCCAGATTGCTACTTAGAATTTGCATATTAATAAATGTTTTTGTGACAGCATTTAGCAGATCAAGAAGGGCAGAGATTAAAAAAAGTCAACAAGATTTTTAAGCTTTTCCTTTATACTCCTTTCTCCTCACACTCACAGCCTCCTGTATATATCTGTATCTCCTTATACCATATCCACATGTGCTTAGGTTGCATATCTATAGGTCAATTCATGTAAATCTGCCCAGCTCTTGACAGATGTGAGATTTGCAGAACTGCCCTGCGTGAATTTGGAGAAACAGTTCTGTGCTGGAAGGAGAGCAGGCAGCTTTGCCTGTGTGTGTATTTGAATAAGTGTGTTTTATACACATGCACGCAGAGTTAGAAAGATAGATGTAGGAACTGGACAGTCTCCCTCCCCCACCCCCTTTCAAATCTTTTTCCAACAGGCGCTTTTATCCCATTCAGCTGAATAAATTGGGACTCTTGAAACTGTGATCTTGACAGATGTGAGCTTTTTTTTCTGAGCTGCATTGGAAAAAGATAGATAGTGAAAACCTCCAGGGCATTTGGGCTTAGTGGAGCCAGTGAAAAGGGTTATTTCCAAGCGTGCTGAATAATGCATCCCTCTGAATTCCTTAGTTCTCTCTTTCTGTCCTCCTTTCTGTCTTCCGCTCTCTCTTCCTTTAAATGCTTTGTGGATGAAATGTTGAATGCCCTCCCAGAGTTCTTCCACCACCACAGGAAAGTTTCGATCAAAATCTTACCAAGCAATGGGCCTTTAAAGTGTCTCATGTGAGTAGCCTGTGGGGGTCAGAAAAAGAGGGGGAGAAAATTAACAGATAGATAAACAGAGGAAGTTACATGTACATAACTGGTGCATTAAAGATATATTTCCCCATTTCAGCTAATTAGTTGTCACATCAGTCTTAAGCAGAGAAACTGGCTGATAGCCAGACTACATTTTTTTTTTCAGAAATCTTGTGTCAAGAACATATGTTCAAAGAGACTCTCACCTCTATTAGATTTGTCTCCCTGACTTATTTTTGTTTATCTATGACATATTTATCAAAACAAGAAATAACTTGAAATTATCTTGTTGTCAACTCTTTTCTTTGTTCTCCTCAACATTCTTTATCCCTTCCCAGTTGGAGCTTGAAATTTGTGCTAGTTGGTCAAGGAAGGATTACAGTTTGGAGCGAGGACAAATCCAAGCCTCAGATTTAACAGAACCAAAATGTACAACTTCTGTATGAAACAAAGGAAAAAAATGTAATCTCTTTCAGGATAAATGTGAAATGCTTTGCTCTTGCCTTGCTTCATATGAGACAGATGTTGGAAAGTTATGTAAATTATTGTTTGGGGTTTTTTTCTTAATTGTCCCAATTTTGGGGCCTTTTTCTTCCCTTTTTTAAAACAAAGGCATTTTGAAAAGAAAAGCCCAATTTCCAAACACAAAGGTTTTGTTTTTTCCTTTGGCATTTCCACCATAAAGCATTTTGTCTCTGACTGCATTGAAATGCAGTGTTTTGACATTTTGCTATGTGGATGTCGGGCTAAGTGTCTTGCCTGAAACCACACAGGGAATTAAGACCGCATCTCTTGAGCCTTTGGTTAGCCCTTAACCACTGAATCATCCTTCCTCCTAGCAACTTTTAGGAATTTTTGAGCAAAAGTGAGCCCATGGACAACAACATGGAGAGGGGGACATCTCTTTATCAGAGACTCATGAGCAGAGACAAGCCCAAGTGGTTTGTGGAGAGGGGTAGGCACGTACCCCCCATGCTGAAGTTGGCATCATCTGTCTTTTTGCTATGCCTCCACTACAAAAACAAGGATTTAAGAGAAGCACAACAGTGGCATACACACCCTTGGGCCACACATCAGTGAGTTTGCTGGCAAGAGCAAAGCTGCCGTGTCTCTGCAATGTTTTTGTCAGGATTATCTGACTCCCAGTCAAGGTGCAAACAAACCTGAGGTCTTCTGTCAATAGCAGTGTGTGAGCTGAGAATCTCAATGTCTTCTGAAAGAAAGTTTGGGAGTTCTTCCAGAAAAAAAAAAAAAAAAAAAAAAAAAAGTAAAAAAAAAAAGTGGAAGGTTCCTCTACCAATATTCAGAAAGTCACTAAGAGAGTCATAGCAAAGTGAAGACAATATGAGAGTATCTCTTGATGTGTCTTTTCAAGTATTTTATTTGGCTTGTTTTTTAAGTTTTATCTCAAGTAGCCTTTACTGGTTCTCTTGGGAGCCTAGTGCATCATCTCATTTCCATGAGTCTTCTTCCATCTTACTTTCTCATGGTGTCACACCATGATGCAATAAAGCATCATTAGTGTAAATTAATGCATCCTGGTTCAGGTTCTAGTTCTGGCTCTGGTTCTGGTTCTGAATGACCTTTGCATGGTTGTGCTCAATCATCCCAGTGCTGCTCTCCTCCAGCTCAAAATCCCTTTACACCTATCTGAAAACCAGTTATATGTATCTAGCTCCTGAGAGATGAGAAAATTGGACTCCACACAACCATACACAGCCTGTGACACAACTGTAGGTTCAGATGACAGCCAATGACAGGCCTGATTTCATTGTTCCTAAGTCCATTTATTTGACCCAAACAGAATTTACACATTAACCTTACCATCTTATTCCTTCCTTATTCCCTGTTTCTTGCTCCACCCCATTTTCTACTTCCTTTTCTAGTTTTCCCTCTTTTCACAGTATCCTGAAGCATTTTCTTCCAGCTGCCTTTCATCAGCCCATCATCTACAGAAGCTCATAAGAAACACCACAAAATCTTCAGAGCAAAGTCTTTGCTCTTCACACAGGCTTCTCCCTTGAGTGGGGAGGTAGAAAAGAGAGGGCACAAAACACTTCTGTCATCAGTTACATTGCTTTATTTATTTATTTATGGCTGGAAGGCAGTTAAGGGCTGAAGATGTAAATAACACCTTTGTGCAGCAGAAGGAATGGGCCCCAGTTTCCCATGTTATCCAATCTCCCTCCTTTCTCTCATCACAGCCTTTTTGTAGATTCCCCTATGTCTAATATAAAAAGGTGAACATACTTCATTTTTCTCTCAAAAGAGGTTTACAAAGCTTTCCTTCACTCAGCTGTCTAGTCTCATAAACATCCACGGAAAGTAATGTCTTTTTTTTGTCTTGAAGAATTTTCTTTCTCTCACTCTGTCAAATTTGGTTAAAATTGCTCAGCTGCTTTAAGAAATATTGGCAGAGAAAGAATGGGGCAAGGAGATAGGTAATAAACATAGCACAGTTCTGTAAATCCTGTTTCCTTAGGAAAACTGGGTAAAACAGGATGTCGAGGATTCAGCCTGGTCCTGTGATGGACTTGATCACTGCCTCTTACTGATTCCTTGTGTGGAGGGCAGGTGTCAGAGCTTTCACTTGGAAGTTATCACTGTAACTGGATGTGCTGGATGGGTTCATCCTGCCTGGATGTGCTGAGAGCAGCAGCACAAAGGTCCTTTCATAAAGTCATAACATTTCAGATTCCCTGAAATGTATGACTGTGTCCTGAAACATACAGTATTTCAGTATGTCCTGAAAAGCTGTATAAGCTTTCTCTTCCCACTTTTCCAACTTCACTTCCCCCTCTTTCTGTCTTCTTCCATCCTCAGTCAGCCTCTTTCTCGCCTCTCTCTGGTGTTCGTCAATAAATATTCAATTAGTGCTTTCCTATGATATAGATCTATGGGTGCCAGATAAGAACATCTTCACAGGATGAATGGTGCTGCTGGGTCTGGCAGCTAATTCTATGCAGATGCAGAAAGTCTGCTGGAAGTGACTTTACAAAATGGAGTGCTCAAGCATCCCTGTTTTATTTTTTAATGCAGATGAGAATTTAAAAGCCTGTGTTTTCTACAATTAATTTTATGTACTATTCTTTTCAATTATTTATGCTCCCTGAATGATAAATGGGCTGGTGGAGAGGAAAAGAAGACTCAAGGTAGTGGGAATCTGTAGAAAGAATCCTTTTCCCTCATTATTTATTTATTTATTTTAGACTGGAATAGCAGCCCAGATGATAATTAAGAGAATGTGGGCCTTAGATCAACAGGTAATAGGAGATCAGTTTATCACCTAGCAAGACTCAGAGGAAAAAGAGCAGAACAGAGGATGGAGGTTTAGTCATAATTTTGCCACAGATTTATTTAATGTGCTTTGTCAAATCCCTTAACTTCTCCCACTTGCAAATAAGAGGAGATAGCTGTTTTTTGCAAAATAGAAATGGATAGCACAAGTAAGCACAAATTCTGTAGCTGATGAAAAAGCAAAACTTTCATGGATTGAGATAGACTTTTCTTGCATATATCAGTGTTGATCCTGAGCCCAGGTGAAAGCTGCATTCATTAGAGTCATGTTCATACAAAGCCAGAAAAGTAACCCAGGGGTAAATTTTGATGTTGGAAGCAGGAGAGAAGTATTACAGGATTCACCCATAGCTTCTTCGGGCAACCTGTGCCTCACCATCCTCACAAACAGAGAATTTCTTCCTAATATCTAATTTAAATCTACCCTCCTTCAGATTAAAGCCACTGCCCTTCATGCTATCTCTACAAATCCTTGTGAAGAGTCTCTCTCCAGCTTTCTTGTAGTCCGTTTAGGTATTGGAAGGTGTTATACGGTCTCCCTGGAGTCTTCTCCAGGTTGAGCAACCTGAACTGTCCCAGACTCTTTTCACAGGAGAGGTGCTGCAGCCCTCTGGTCAATTTAGTGACTCTCCTCTGGATTCGCTCCAACAAATCTACATCTTTTTCATGTTGGGGGCCCTGAACTGGGCAAAATATTCCATTTATTTTTTTATATATATTTTATGCCTTCATGCAAGTTCTTGGCACAGCGCTTACACAGCAAAATGTATGCTGAGGAGAATAGCCTTCCTCAATAAAGCAAATGCCTTCTCATATCAGTGGGTGAGAGAACCTGACCCTCTCTGGTTTCCAGTCCATTTCCAAGGGTTTTGGAGAAGCAACAGGATAGCATTTGGGGCCTTTGAGAAATTGATTCTAAAGATGTAAGGCGATTATTTTAGAGCAAAAAGGAGGAGACCCCATTAAAATAGCACTGAAATGGAAAGGAAGATGAACAAATGGAGATGTGTTCGCCTGAGAGTTGTTTGAAGTGAGACATTTTCCTTGAGATATTGATTGGGTTTTTATGCTTTTCTTAACCTAAATCAGATCCTTAAAAACAAACAAAAGCAACCCTAAGCAGAAAAAAAATACAAAAACCTATGACCAACAAACAACAACAACAAAAAAAACCCAAATAAAAACATATAAAGGGTTATTTTAGGACTGAGAAGAACAGCCAGGATTTTCCTTCCTCACATTCTGCTTTCCCTAAAATAGTAGTGCTTGCTTGTAAGAGAGACACCTTGGCAGTAATGTATATTATTTTCTTTCAAGTTCATTTATAAGGTTAAAATCAGAAGGTTTGTGAGTTCTGGATGGAATTTTTTTCTCCTTTCTAAATTTATTTCAGTATAAAAGAGTTGAGTTGGAAGGAAAACAATGGAGGTAAAAATTACGCACTGGAAAGAACTAGGGATGAAGCCACTTGAAAAATTGCCAACTTTCAGAGACAAATTCATACTAATTTTAGAAATTTCAAACACTTTCACAAATGTATTTTTATTCACAGTCATTCCATTGTGCTTTCATGGTTCTTTAAGAAAGCAGGCCAGGGTGGGGGTGGGAGGATGGTAGATCAGAGTAGAGACCTTCTCCCACTTTGGGAAAACTAAGGTAAGGAATTTGCTCAATTTTATACAGATTAGAGTTTATTAAAGTCAAAATTTTAAAAATCAGCTATAAATTGTGGATTATACTGTAGATATGAACTACTTGGTCCTTTACAGGATGTCCACAGGGATATCTAGAATAATCTCTTCCACCATGACCTTCAGAGATGACTGTAATTAAGGCCCTTGATACTAGAACTTTTCCTTCTGGAAAAAAAAAAAAGGAAAGAGATGTTAAAAAAAAAATCCATCAGACTTATAGCATAAATGTTTGTCTTTGTCATAGAGGCTGTTAGATTAGTTCAGCTTCCATAATCTATTTAATTATTGTCTTTAATGGGACAGTCATTAAGCGAACTAGTTACTTTCTGTAAACATAATGAGAAGTATCTGCATTGTTTGCACCAGCCTGCCACCTTCTGAACCAAAGTTGTGTACTCATCTCAGTGACATTCCACTCTTTCCAGAAGAGATGCTGTTACGAGATGGAGAATGGGAACAATTTCACCACTCTATTTATTCCAGTACTGAGCTCTATTAGCACTGGAAGATAACAGCTGGAGAGAAACTGGAATCTTTGCCCTACTTTTCTCCTTTTTTTGACTCTATTGCCCCATTGTCAGTGCAATTTGTGAGTTCTGTATTGAGGAACACACGGAAGGTAGGGGTCAAGCTGAAGCTGCAGGTTTATTTTTCTAGTGGCAAACAAGATGTGCCAATGAAGCACTATTTCCCTGCTTGTCAATGTGGCTGGAGAGGGACCTGTTCCACTGATATACTCAAAGATACCATGTGGCTTGGAGACTCTGTTACTTTCTAATTAAATAATAATTAGGCAGAGTGAACAATTACCAAAAGAAAGCTGGGAAATGAAATTTCTGAATTAAGAGGCAAATCCATAAAGCAACTTTGAAATGCTTTTTTGTTATTGTTGTTGTTTGGGGTTTTTTTTCCTCAGAGTTGCTATTAAATAAATATTTTGAACTTTAAGGAAGGGGAGACTCTAGATCTCAGTAGAACCTAGACCTGACCTAAATCTCACTACACCACTGAATTTACTTATGACTTGTGGCACTTGTTCTTTTTACTTCTTTCTGAGTGGTCTTTCTCGTTGTCTCTGTTCTTTACTTTTCCTGCAGACTTTTTCCTGTTTATTGTGCTCCCAGAATAAGAAGGGATCTGAAAATGTTCCACTCCTAGGAAGGGTTTTGACCCAGTGGTTGCTAGGTGATTAGATGTTTTGATGATGGGAAGTCATATAAACAGATAGCAAAAGCAGTATCCAAAATACAGCACAAGCAAGTGTGAAAATATGTGGGTGATGAGCCTCTAATTTTACACTCTTCATCTTTCCACATGAGGCTGTGAGTTTACAGCTTGCATGGATACTATCTAGATGCCCGTTGTATGAGGATGAGAGGTGCTGGGAAAAGGTAAGGCTATCATCAAAAATAAATCCATAAACTCCCCTTAGCTACCAGTTACAGCAAGAAAGCAACCATTAGAACTCCCAGTGACAATGGAGAAAATTGAAGAAAAAAACCTGCTCAAAATGGTGCCTCATGCCCCAAAGTGGCTTCAAACACACTGATAGAAAACAATGTTCCAGAAATAAACCTTTTTTCTTTTTTTTTTTTTTTTTTTCTTCCCCCTACTCCCCTGCATGTGGTTAGTTCATCCTAATTCACCATTTAGGAAGCAGGAAGCCATGAGGCAGAAGGCACACTACAATGCCAGCCTGCTATTTCTTGCTGAGTAGCAACAGGCTGGGGAGTGGACATACAGCTTTTTCTGGATGTGGCAAAAGGTTTCTTTCAGCCCCTAATTTGCAGTGTCAGAGTAACCCATTATCAAGACGATTAAATTTAAAGAGACTGCAGTAAATGCTAGCATACAGAAGACATCAAGCATCATTAAAATGTAATTGGAAGCAAAGCTTAATGAGGTAAAAGGAAAAAAAAATACCCAGAATCCTTTAGGGTTTTCTGCCCCCCCCCCCTTACTTGCTTTGCCTGAGCCAGCAACTACTGTATTGAAAATTATAACATGCAAGCTGCATTATTACTTGCTGTTCTTGCAGCAGCTAAAAAGGCACAATGTTTAGTGTAGTTTTACAATGAGTATATAAAGTTATATTCGCTGTAATTTTAGACTAAAGGCGGGAATCCTTTTGCTTTCTCAAAGTCTAAAGTTTCTGGTAGGAGCAAAGCTAATCTGGTTTTGCTCATCTAGAGCAGATGATACTGGACAAATTGAAACATGTGTCTACATTTTGCACTAATGTGTAGACAGCAGTGGGGTTTAAAGCAGCGTGATTCCATCTTTCCTGAGGACAACAGGAATGGTGAGATAGGGGAGGACAAAAATCGAAAAGGATAGAGAGGGGAGCAGCACTCATTGTACCTGGTAAACCAGAATGAAACTGCAGTGCCTCCAGTGCCTCTGGTAGAGATGTGGATAGTAAATGTAATGTTTGTATAGGAGGTAATAGCTCAATAAGGCAGTGGGCTGGTTTCCCAGGTCCTTAAAGGCTACCTGCTACAAAGCATCTGCAGTTCAGCTGGTACCATTGTGATATGTGCTGGTAGGGCTCTCCGGAGAGAGAGTTGTTCCATTCATCTCTGTCTTGCAGCAAGATTGAGGCCAAGCCTGGACTTTGTAAAGTGTTGGTGTGAGTCCAGATTTTTTTTTTTAATTACCTTTTTTTTTGTTTGTTTTTCTTTTCTCCCCAAGACATCAAGTCAACACATTTTGTACTTTTTTTTTTTTTTTTTTTTTTTTTTTTTTTTTTTTTTTTTTTTGTGGAGGAGGAAACAGACTGGCTCAGTTGGCTGCATATCACTATCTGGGCTTGAGTTAGTGCTTGTTCTCCTTGTACACAGCTGCATATTTCCTGGAATCATCACCGTTTCAACTCCAGGCCCACACAGAAGTAGGTTAACAATACAAATATTTTTCGCAAACCATCTGATCCAGCTAGGGTGCCAAGAACTGGCCCTCAAACTAGCCAGATATAGTCTCAGTTGGATCCATGATGATTTTATCTTTTTCTGTTTGATGTTGTCCTTTAAACCAAAATTCTTTGGTCTCCAATGATGGTTCTAGAAGGGAATTTTGTACTTTTGTTAGAGAACAGAGAACTTGACCTCTGGAGAAATATAAATAGAGCTACAAATAGAGCCCCGAGCCTGCAGTGTGTGTTGCAGGTCAGTCCTACCAAACACCATTCACCATCCCTGGTTTCATTTACAGAAATTCATACCCAGCTTTGTGTACTAGTTTTTTAAAAAGGCTTCCAAAAGCAATAAAGTGACCTCAGAGCTTGGGAGTGATTTCCAAGCAATGTCTGCACTAGAAGGGTCTCTGAGATAAAAATGCCTGAACTCATTTGAAGCCAGGAGATATGTCCACACAGCAGCAAACCCAGCTGTCCTGTCCCCTTATCCAGAATTGATATTTGCATCCACTGTCCTCTTCCAGACAATCAAAAGCATCCGCTGTCCTCTTCCAGACAATCAAAAGAATGGGCCTCTGAAAGTTTCTAGTATCCAAGCACTGTCTGAAAATGATGCCCTTCAACTTTTGTCTTTGTTTTTATTGCTGTTCCTATTCTCTGTCATGTCTCTTTTAATTTAAGTCCTTCAGGGAAAAGACACTGTTCCTTATTAGGAGCTCATACAATGTATAAAACAGCAGGGCTCTATCTTTCGCTCTCTAGGATCAAGCAAACAACCTGAAGAAATAAATTTTGTCAAAACATGTCAACAGAAGCTTGACTGAGTAGCACATCTCACTACAGTAGAGGTGGTGTGCCTGATACAAAAGATTACAGATGAATCACTGCTTGTTTTTGTTGAATAAGATCTTCCTGCTTCCTTGTACTGTCACATTTATTGTTAATTGCAGATATAGTGTCAACTTAATTCAATATGGGGAATGATTAGTAGAGTATAACCTGCAACAACCGGACAGGTAAAGCACTCTTAAGGGTCTTAGCTGGCTGCAATTAAATAGAGGTCGAGTATTTGAATAAGCTTCAAATTAAATTTCCCTTCGTTTTCCGAGTTGCTCTTATTGGCCAACTATTTTACACTGCCTAAAAATGTAAATCTTCAAGTCTCCAGCTGCTCAAACAAGACCTTTCACTGACACACTGTTGTCTTTATATTGAAAAAAATGCATAGTTGCAGGAAGCTGGTCATTGAATCTTTCATTCTCCTGCATTTACTAGAAGAATATTTCCTTTATCAAATAAAAGTAAAAGGGGGGGGAAAAGTATATATATTGCTAGACTCTTTTGGTTTAATACTGAATACCGCTTTTATTTTTGGTATCACAAAACCCTTTGAGTAAGATCTCCAAATGTTTTTTCTTCAGTGAACATATGTGAAGTGCCATTGCCCTTTTTAGCCTGTATGTCTATGAGAGACTGAGACAAGTCTTTTGTTATGTTACCTTTCTTTGACAGATTCTTCTAAATAATAACAGGAGGGTAGGGGAAAGTTAGAGCAATCATCCAGTAGTATGTTTCATAGTGTGCCAAAGAACAAAAAAGGAAACAGCTTGATTTTTTGCTGTATTTCGGCCCCACCCTTCACCAAGGTTGAGATTGTGATGCCAACACTTATAAAGGTTTGAGGGTTGGATTTTTTGGATTTGGACAATATTAAAAAGCAAAAAGAGGATGAGTTGACATCTTCCCTGCCTGCAAAGGGCTCTCTGTTTTCAACAGTTTTAAGAAGACATTGTGTGTCTTCAAGCTGAATGTGCTTTTGCTGCAAATAATTGAAGAGAATCTCTTCTTTTTTAATACAAATTAGATTCAAAGGATCTTTACAAATAATGCACCAAAGTTCTGTGTCTCAATGTGCTGTTTTTACACGTCATGCTCTAGCTTTGCTGGGCAACTCTCACTATACTATGCTTCTTGCTAAAGATAGAGATATTATGCACTAGAAAACTGTAGCTGATTTTTTACCATCGAAAATGTGCTTGACTTTTTAAAGGGGAATAGGGCTGAAGGTTTGTTGCCTTTTCAGGCGCAGCTGACACAATTTAGGAGATTTCAACTTCTTATTTCATGTCAATTTTCAAAACTTTCATTAGAAAGAGGAATGTAGGGAAAAAGAGAACTTTTTGATCAACCTGTGTGGCAGAGAAATAAGCACTAAATTTAACTACATAGGCACAAATTATAATAGGTTTCCATGTGGTACTACAACACATAGATACCTCAAACATGAGTGCTGTCAGTTTTGGACAGAGTCTGAAAAATTGTTTGGTTTCATATTATAACATTTTACAATTTTATAGGGTGAAAGTCCAAATTTCAATTTCAATCCCTGTGTACTATGGGACCCCTTGGAGGGTGAAATAATTTTACTCCTAGAATTCAGAACTAGATGTTTTGCTACAGTTCAAAAGCACTTGGGATATCTTGGGATTTTCATTTTACCAGCCGAGTCCTTTATAGAGATTAACCATTGTACACTTATGATTTTGCAATAGCAACACTGAGTTTTATACCACTGAGTTATAGATAACGGCTCAGCCCTTAACAGTGGCCTACCAAAACAGAAGTTGTATAGCAACACCTGGGGCTCCGGGTAGACCATCTAGAAATATTTAGAAAAAGTATCAGAGGTGAAGGAGATGAAAGACAATAACAGTCAGGAACCACCCTTGTTTTCCCTTTCCCGTGGGGGGGAGAAAAAGAAAGAAAAAAAAAAAAAAGGCGCCTCTGTAAACACATTATCATAGAAATAGATTGCCCTGCAGCTGCTCCACTCCAGATATATTAACAGCTCTGGGATTCAAGAAACCATTGTACAAGCATAAGCTTAAAGCCATCAGAGTGACCGCAATGGACTTTTTCATTAACAACGGGATCACAGAGGAAGAATTTACTCAGGCGGAACAATTAAAAAGCATGGGGCTGCAATAAAAGGGAATGAGACTTCAACTCTTTCTCTGCCTCTGTCTTTAGGACTCTTTCTCCCTTCCTGTCTCTCTCTTTTTTCCTCCTTCTCTCTTTCACATTGCTGTTCTAATCCAGGGCTCCCAACGGTCTGGCATTACATCTTCCCTTGAATTAGCATTCCCATTCCCCCGGGAGGGCTGCTGTGGTGATGACTAAGGGAAGGGGTGATAAATGTTAACAGAAACACTTTTGCAGAGTGCTGATTTTTCTGTTTGTAAAGCATGCACCTGCACAAAAGATGCCGAGTGAGAGAAAATAACTCCATCTCGATGGGAGACAAGCGCACCCCGAGACACACACTTACTTAACATACATTACAGGGATGCCCTGTAATAGTATCACACTGGGACTTGTATGGCAGAGCAGGAAGGGGGAGAGGGGAGGAGAGGTGCAGAGTGGAGAGGATGTTTTCTTTGGGATTAAGGCTATAGCTCACATTTTGTTCCACAGGCACATAGCCCCATCACCCCTTCCTTTCATGACCTTGTTTGTCTCTCTTGCTTGGTGTCTCAGTTTGTCAGCATCAGCGTGGTTCATGAAGTGGAGGTGGACAGCTGGGGCTAAGGGAATTTGAGTCCCTGAATATCAGCCACACTCTAAGGACGCCCTTTTTTAGGGCAGTTCAGGTCATTTCTTAATCTCCATATTTTTACATGTGGAATTTGAGGGGAAGGAGGGAGCCCACAGGTGACAACTTAGAAACTGGGGTGGCTCCAGTGCCTGTGGGGTCTATATATGGAGATTAAGATGAGCAAATTAGAGCCTTGTCCCACCTGAAACTCCACTCCACTCCTGCTCCACACCACGAGCCATAGCACAGAGATGTATCAGTACCCCTCTCATCACATCACCTGAGTGATGAAAGAAAGTAGAAGTCTGGCCTCACACTGGAGTGTGCTCATCTTCAAGGAACTAGAACTGCAGAAGCTGTAACTTCTTAAATAAATATAGTAGATTTTGCTTTGGAATTGAAATAAAAATGATAAATATGAGCAACACATCCACGTTTGATGAATTGCAGGGCTAAATGTTCTCATGCATATGTCTGAACCACTTCCTGAGTCACCCATTCTTGGCAACATCTACTTTTGGGCTCTCTATTATTCATGGCCATACTGTAGTTGCAGCATTTTTAGCTGAATGGACAAAGTAAAGCCATGGACATTTTCTGGGAGAAAGGTCAGTGCACTTCCCATATTGTAGATTTAGAAAAAAAAGTAAAAAAAAACCAAAAACTTGTTCAGGCCAGTGGTGGATGCACAGAAACTTGGGAGAGGTATGGTTTGCTTGTGATTATAGCTATGATAAGGATATTACATTAAAAGGACCTACTAAGCTGCCACAAACTTTGGATTAGTTTGGAAGCCTGTGTCCAATTTTTTTATAGTAATGAATTTTGGTCTTTTTTTTTTTTTTTTTGAAATTACTATTGTAAACAATTATATTATAGAATGGGAGAAATACTGATTACATTTTTATTCTGTGTATGAGTCACCTACATTAAGAACAAGCTATGAAGGTAGTTTTACCAATTAATATACTGTAAAAGTAAAGAAGGCTAAATCTTTCCTTCTTGCTTTACTTCTTTCTTTCTCTCAGACAGGGTTGGAGATGGTGTGTAGAGCCTGATTCTGGTGGGGGTTTTTTATGAGGCAGAGAGTCAGCTTCTCAATATTGTTGTACATGTCTAGGAAAGAAGGAAGGAAGCAATATTTTTAATCTGTTTCCATCTCAGCATCAGGCTGGTTCTTCACCAGTGGTGGACATGGGGTAATAAGGAGAGGACAGGACAACAAAGACCCAGTCTCCTGCTACCTAGCAAGGCAGGCTCATCACTCAGTTGAATTGAACAGTCCAAAGTGATGGTGGGTGTTCTGACCTTTCTTTATGTGAAAAGTTGAGATGAAAGAACAAATCCAGAGCAAGTACTAGTTCACTCACAGTTCCAGCTAGCAAATTTACTTTAGGGTCCTTAATGGCTATGCCTAGCACTTTTCTTCAAATGTTCTTGGAGAAAGTTGCATGGGCAGGTCTGTGAAAGAATTTAGGTGTGTCTGAGAAGTTCTTGGGCTTTCTAGGAGTCCTAAGAAGGGAAGCCAGGGTGCCAGTCTGCAGGCTTCAAAATCCAGAACATGCAATTGTGAGATGTTGGTAGAGACATCTAAACACCCTGCTCGGAAGGAGCTTCAATCTTTGACAAATAGCTAGCACTCTGAGCCAGAAAAACCACTGACTTCATCCAGAGAAGGGAGGGGAAGAGAGGCAAAGGCAATGTTTAATTAGGAAGCTAATTTCATGACATCATGCCTCCTGGCCTTTATTCCATTAATGAAGCTGAAAGTAGGCCACAAACTACAGGGATTTACTCTTCCCTATTGGGACCATGTTATATCTGTCTGTCTGCTTGCATGGAAAATGCAACATCATTCCCAGTTGTTAACTTATTCCATAAACATTCACCATTCACTCTTCTCTTCCTGTACTCTCATTTGTACTGCATGCCTAATGCCCTGTATAAATTGCCTCTCTCTGTATACTAATGTGGGCATATTTTTATTTTTCCTTATTATATTTTCTTCAAGCAATGGGCATAGGAAGAGTGGAAACAGCCGCCTCTGAGGATTTACCTATGGGCTAAACTCAGAGTATAAGGGCTATCTCCCAAGATACTGAGAGGTGCTGAAATAGAAATTGTGACATGGGAGAGTGAAGAATTAATGTTGGTTTTACCTGTACCGTGGGATGAATACTGAGGATCTGATAACTCAGCCCTTATGTGCAGAGGGAAGAGGGAGAAGAGGACAGTGAAAATTAGCTCAAAGCATGCTTGGGATAGTGCAGATTAAAACGCCTCCAGACCTGGCCCATGCCCTGACTCCAGACTCCTGGTGTTTTATGATAACGAATCTGTAGCGGTGCCTGTCTCCCCCTCTCCCCAGCGTCTGCTGCTCCCCACAGACAAGGCAGTGGAGCAGAAGGCTCGTCTGCTCCATGCTGCTACAGCTCACAGCCCGGGGTCCTAACGCAACATGCAACAGATGCCAGGTCTGGTTCCTGCTGGAGCCATCCTCTGTCAAGACATTGGGAAAGGGAGCGTCCTCAGCCCTTCTGCCGTCACTGTTGAGGCACTTAGCTGGGTTAGAGGGGAGCAGTGTCTGAAGTCAGCCCCGCATCAATCACCACAGTTCCTCAGACAGGACAGAGAAGGACATGTTTGGATAATATAAGTAAATAGCTCCAATGGCCAGCTGCCACGAGCAGGGGCAATGTCATCCCCTGCCCTTATCTGCATGTTTGTGCTCTCTCTGCTGCACCACTGTAGCACTCATCAGGCTTGAGGGTTTTATCACAATCATAGAATCAGAGAATATCCGGAGTTGGAAGGCACCCACAAGCATCATTGAGTCCAGCTTCTGAAGAGTTCCTGAGGTGAACCAGCTCATGCAGCTGATCAGGCCCCGTGTGGGACCCATGTAGTGTCAGACAAGCACCAGTGCCACTCTGAGAAAAAGGGAGGAAAAAATATTTGGCTGCTGCTGCTGCCAAGAAATGCTGTCCCATGGATCTGCAATGACACTGAAGTCTTGGAACCCTTGCCCAGACTGCTCAGAAACCAAAGTGAAGGCTGGGAAAGTAAGTAAATACTGTCATGAGAATATAGAGTCTCGGCACTGAAAATTGTGAGTTATGCCCAAAAAATTGCAGTCTCTTAGCTCAGGCATGTACCCGTCCTCTGTGTCTGAACAATATCAGCACACATGACACCAAATCACTCCAAAGGCCTGCTCAGCAATCAGCTGGGTATATTCATAGATGTTAAAGCCCTGAGGACTACTGCGATAATCTGCTTTGACCTACATAACACGGGCTGGAGAAATTCACCCAGTATTTCCTGGAGTGAAAGGAATTGTTCTTCCCAGAGTTATTTCATTCAAAGTAGGACTGAGTTGATTGTGTGTTTGTGTGTGCTTGTGTTTAACTATGCATTATGTTGTGTCTCCTTTTAATTCTTTCTCCATCTCCCATTAGTGGCCTTTTCCCTTCTTCTCAATGCTTAAGCCCTTGAGGATATAACAGTATTCAGAGGACTCAAAATTCAGAGTTGTGAGCATGACAACTGGAAATATCACCACAAAAATGTGTTTAGTTCACTCTGGAAGATAGGGCCATAACAGCATGTGTCATTCTCTGACCAACCATAGCGAAAATATGTGATTCAAATTTCAGATCTGCACCCACGATAATGGTTGAATAAACATCACTTTTGTTTGGTGCTTGACTGCTTAGGGACACCAGCAAACACTGGTGAAGTCAGCACTGATGCTCTGTGTCACGGATTCCCTGTATGAAGTGAAAAGGGCCAGTCTCAGCACAGTCAGAGCAGTCACATCTTGTCACAAGTTTCCTTTATGGCTGGTATCTGTGTATCCAAAGCAGGGCACTTTTCTCTATCTGTCCTGCTCTGATTGTGGGATCAGCTGTCCCACACCTGCATGCAGGATGCAATCCAGTGGCCCCAGATTTGGGAAAGTTCTGTGTTTTCTAAGCCGGCAGGCACCAAGGGATGTATTTAAGCTGAAAAATCATATTTCAGCTTCAAAATATTTGTTCAGGCTCTGGCCTCAGAGATTGTGTGAGTGATGTTTGCTGATTGTAGTTGATGCTTATGTGGAGAAGATTCCCTCCTTTGCAAGGATTGCCTTGAGAGATTATGAGCTGGGTGCAGCCATCACTTACTGAGAGGTAGGACTGATTTCTCCATGCCAAGTATCTCTGTGCACTGCCTATTTTTCTAGAAAAGTCCTCTTTAAGCTGTAGCACAGAGCTCTATTCTTCTTCCTTTCCTCCACAAAATCTAAGCTATTTTTTGGCTTATGCTTACAAACTATCCTTCATGTAGGTACTGCCCTGCTGCTTCCTGGACCAAGCAACTTTACTGCAAGGTGCTTTTGCTTGTCCGTTTTCCTTGGGCTTCTATCAGATGGAGGTGTCTGATTAAGGTGTCTGAGCAGAAATGGAAGTCCCAGAGCAGGAAAGATGACACTGTGTCATGTAGGGCTTCTAGTGACAGCTCTTGGGTTGATTAATCCTTTTTACCTGGTCCCAACCTCACATCAACCCTGACATGTAGGTCCTTCCTCTCCTCGTGGCCCCAAGGCCCTCTGTACACAAGCTGGTGCAGAATTCATCGGTACTTCACATGAATCTCTCTCCAGTCTCCCAACAGCCCTTCATCCCACAGCACTACCCCAACACTGACTGCCTTTGCCTTCCCACCCCCAAATCCAAGCTCTGAGCAGCCATCTCCTACCCTGCTCCTGCCCCTGGGTGTGAGCAGTGATCACTGGGAATCAGCACGGTCCCTCCTGCTCAGCAATGCAGTGTTACAACGAGGTCAACCAGACTGACCCTTGAGTGGTTTTTTTATAAATACATCCTCCAGTCACCAGGTCAGCTGCATAAAGGCTTGTTTCTGAAACACGGGAACCTGACAAGTGCTTAGCAGACGGCCCAACATCCTGAATCCGGTCTCTGTGAGATTCTCCTCTCAGCAGCGCCGGCACATGCTGTTCTGATGGTGCGGTGCCAAGTGACTTCTGGGTCAGTGCTGATCTTTGGAAATAAGTCTCAGTGGGGGATTGATGACAGAGTTCTTCTGACCTGAGGGAAATCGGTAGGAGGAAGGCACAGACGTGGAGTTGGTCTGCAGGAGGGGGTGAGGAGGGGAAGGGGCGGGCAGAGGGGAAGGGGGGATGGAAAGCTGGCGACTTGAATATTAAATCCTCTTGAGCCAGGGAGCATGGTGAGGCAGCCGAGCCTTTAGCTCCCTTCCTCATGGGCTGTTTTCCAGGGAAGGAAAACAGCTTTAATCTGTTAGAAGAATCCCAATTTGTGTTTGAAAGCATATGTTTACGCTGGGAATCCAGCAAATGGCACAGCAGTGCTTAACTAGTAGGTCAATGCTGTGGACTGGGAATTCAGCTCTGCCTTCAGTCTGGAGAGTTTATCTGCACAGATCTGAGCTGCTGTGGTGTTACTGAGGAGCAGCACTTGCACAGGGAAGGCCTGGAGGATGCTGGCTCTCCAAAAGGCTCAGCTGGACCTGCCTTTGTTCTAAAAGCTGCCAGGGTTTGTGGGAACTGTCCTGTCCCTCTCTGCTTTTGATGAGGCACTGGCATCCCCCTTCTGCCTGGCCTGAGGACACTGGCCGGGACTCAGCCCTAGCATTGAAGAGTTGTTGGTCAAATAGGTGAAAGGGAGGCAACCTTTTGACAGGTGTGACCTCAAGCAGGAGCCCACATTCCCTCCTCCCAAAACTAAAACAACCATGTAGAAGTCTCAGGGGTCATTCTGTTACAACAGGTCTGGATCTTGCACACCTTTTATTGCTGAAAGCCAGTAGTGTCCTCAGGAGAAAGTAGCACACAACAGCTCCTGGGATGGCACCCTCTGTGCAAATACTGCAGTCACAGCGTGCAGAGTAAATTCATCCTTCACCCCACTTCTCCTCCCCTGCCCCCAGCATGGTTTCTGAAGAATTTCCTACAAACTGCAGCAATAGTTCACCCTGGTTTCTCATTTGAATCAGCAGGGCTCTACAAATGGTTTCTCCAAATGGAGGAACAAGAAACAGAAGGGTTTAACCTAAGATGTGAATTATGTTAGGCCAACCTCCAGCACAACCTCCCTGTTGACCTTAGTGTTTGTTTTCAACTAGGTTCATTTTGGTTTTGTCACTTAGGTACAGCCTCGTTTGTGACAATGAGCAAATATTTACATTGGGTATTTTTATCAAGCTGGCAAAACCTAGCTAAAAAAAAAAATCAGGATAATAGGAATTATCTCATTGTATCTTTGCTCCTGAAAGATAACTGTGAAGTTATGATTTCCCTCCACACCCTATGTGAGAACACAGTACAGCACTGTACATGGTAGCACAATAGAATAGTAACTCATTATTACTCCTCTCTTCTCAAAATTATCCCTAACTTTATCCCATAATACCATTCTTTTTATTTAAAAGTGTGAGTACAGGAACAGATTCTCTGCATTTCCATAAAAATTATATAGACAGGTACAATCTGCTGCAGGCAAGACAAGGAATACACGATTCTCTCATTCTTTATTTGATTTGTCCAGCTATTTCTTGGCATGAGACAAGACAAGGCAGGAGTTTCCTTCACCTCTCATAGTAAGGAGCAAGGACACATCAAACAAGAAAGAGTTTGTGGCCATCTCCCATGTGAGCACTCCCTAAGAATATGCTGGAGGAAGACCTCTGGGCCAAATATCACCCACTGGGAGAAGGAAATTTGCACTGTAGTTTAGTTGCTTCTGCAGAAGCAGAAAACAGAACATCAGAGATGGAGTAAGATACTATGGCTGAAATCTAAAGTGGTACTGCTGCATCTCCCTTGGCAAAGACCTCTCTGTAGAGATCAGGGAAGTTTTGCTACTTTGGGACACTTGGAAGCTGAAATTGCAGCTTAGGCTTCAGGTAATTGATGACTTCGCGTTCAGGATACTAAATCTCCTTAATTGCATGGTGAGTTTTAAGGAGTTTGGGCTGAGTCCCATGATATCAGGGGAATACTTTAGTTGACAGCTAGGGACAGAGGATTAATCCCAAGTCTTGAAGGCCTGGTGGTGGTCTATTCCCAAACTTATTAGTCAGACTTGGAGTTGCTTGTGTTTGGTATTAGGAAAGGTGCACTGAGACGTCAGCTTCTTCTAACTCCATCCCATAATGTGAGAACAAAGGGCGACTTGGTGAAATTAATGGCTGGTAAATTTAGAATAAATAAAAAGAACCACTATGCCATGTGCCAGTCCCCTGTGGGATTTACAGCCACAGGAGGTCATCGAGACAAATACTTTGGCTGTATTATTAAAACAGGCTAGATAATTTTATTACCATTAATAACATTTACAGTTATGTAAGCTGAGATAATGAGGCTAATCAAATCTCATGCTTCAGGGCATAAACTGATTGCCTGCAGGGGTCAGAAAGAAGTTTCTTTTTCCCCACATGCAGCACTGCACAATTGGCTAAATGCTCTGTCTGGAGGGGGACACCAGCACACTGGCTGTCACTGGAGTGGGTGACTAAAGCCAGCATCACGGCAGTGTCCTCATCCACGCTTTGCTGCCATCACTTCTTCCTCCATGTGCTCCTGCTGTTTTGGTTCTGACCCCATCTCCTGGTGTGCCCCTCCTCTTCATTTCCTGAGCATCTTCTGCATTCTCACTCTGCACCCCAGGTTCCTCTCACTGCCTCCAACTGCCTCTTTCTGTGCTGTCTGCACTTTCCCACCTCCTGCACCACCCACACCTTGCCTCTGCACCCTGCCAGGAGCTCCAGCACACTGGCTGGAAGCCCAGGCTAATAAGTGTGGCTCAATTTGTCTGACCCTGTCCAAAACTGACCCTCTGTGAAACAAGAAAATATGTTTGTGTGGGGTCTGGGGTCAAGGTACGTGTTATGAACCTGTGATATTTCCTGCAGTTTCTTTGCAGATTTATTTTAATGATTTAGGTGCATTCCCTGGTAAAGACTTAACATCCTCTGCTGAAAAGTTTTTTTGTTTGTAAGCAACCTGACAAAAGTGAGGGCACGTTGGCTGAATGTCCAAAAAAAAAACCAAAAAAAAAAAAACCAGAAAATCTCTTTCTTGGTGTGCAGAAAGACTCTGAGGAGTAAGGAGAGGTGATAAGTAGACAGGGAAGAGCTTTTGGATATCTCTTCTGAGGAGCAGGTGAAAATAGCAGTTGTGTCATTGTTATTTTGGGTGAGATGGGGAAAGGAGAAGCGAGAGAGAAAGTGTCATTTAAGTCACATGCAGTGTTTTGGATCTGCAGTGATTACTCATGCAGATATCTGTGCTGGCGTCTGACAGGCGGATGAACGGGCTTTGCACTTGCAGAGCTGTGAGCAGGGGAGGTCAAACTCCAGGTGAAGAGGTTTGAGATGTTCACTGCACTGTTATTAATTTGGCCAAAGCACCCTTGTACCTGGTAGCCCCAGGGGTAATTCTCCCTCTCCTGTTAAAGCCAGAGAGGGGCATGGTGGAATCAAGGGCTGGTTCTGACTTGGTCCAAGGCTGCTTCTTCAGTATGATGGTCCAAATTCTTCAGCTGTCTGACATCACAAGTAATTATCAGGCTCATCTTCTCACAAATTCTGTGACAGTCACTTGATCCTCTGATTTCCACTTCGAGTGTATAAACAGGCCAGATGAGAACTTGAAAGCCTGCTAGGAAAGGACTTTAATAAAGTAAGTTTGCTCCTGTTGCAAGAGTTCAGATGACTCCAGGGCATACACAGAGCTGTAAGCAGAGCTGATGTACACTTGCTCTTCTCAGTCAGAATGGTGATACATTTTCTTCTGTAAGCATCCTTCCCAATTAACTCAACTTGATGGGAAAGACACCTCATGTTAAATACTCTGCTCAGATTTTGTCCCAGAAAATACATGTGAGAAGCATGTTTTCCTCCTCGCTCATGGCAGACTCCCTCACCTCCGGGATCTGTTTTCACATCAAACAAATCAGGAAGCTACAGGCTTTGT
Organism: Phylloscopus whistleri; assembly: GCA_017589585.1. Taxonomy (NCBI): domain Eukaryota; kingdom Metazoa; phylum Chordata; class Aves; order Passeriformes; family Phylloscopidae; genus Phylloscopus; species Phylloscopus whistleri. The sequence goes on along the minus strand of JADMLD010001003.1, from coordinate 942,498 downwards.
CAAACCCTGTCCTTGATGTAGCAGAACGACCTGACGTGCATTTTGAAGGGGTCTCTAATATAGGCACGATATGGAGGTGACCTCATCACTGAAAAAATCTTACTCAACCAATATTTATTAATGTAGACAGGTGCAGAATGCACCTTTCAATACCCCTTTCTAGCTGAATGCACTGAAAATTACTAGTGCTTTATGTAACTCCATTGGGGGGCCACTGAGATTTCAGTTTTGCAATTAGATGCTATAACAGGTATGTATAAAAATATATTATGGAGTTGGGTTTTTTCCCCTTCCTTCCCTTTGATTAATCCTTCTTCCCTTAGATTTCTCTTGCTTTCCTGCCCCCACGGCCTCCATAGCACATCGCCGTCATGTCTGGTTTCACTTGATCATCTCCCAGGACTGGTTCTGCAGTCCCAAAAATGTGAATTACAAGAATAATTTGGACTGGGACTGTAGATGAGAGAAACTTTCTTCTGCAAGTGAATGATTGTCCCAGGCATTGTTACCACTCACCTGGAAGCATTCTTTTCTTCTTCTTGTCCACATATATCCTGATAGCTTGCATACCTTGGAGTCTTTTGTAGAACGTTACCCCACAAGAAAAACTATTTGATTTTGGAGCTAAGTTTTCCTGATTAACAGAAATATGAGGTTCAGTCTTGGTGCACTGGGGCTAATTCTTAAATATTTTAAGTCCAAGTTTGCTTGTAAGAGGCCTTGATTTAAATTTATGGTCGACTTGCACACATAAAATGGTGGATATGGGATTTTAACACTAAAAATTGAGCTTAATAGCAGGAGGGTTTGATTTAGAATTAGAAATTTATAGAAAATTGGACAGGAAGGTTTCTCCTCTCTTAAATAATAATAATTAAAAAAAATATTAAAAACATTGTTTCATGGGGCCAGGGCAGACTAGAGAATTACTATGAGGAGCAGTAGCAGCATTTGCCCCACTACAACCCCTGGGTAGACAGCCTAAATTGCTCTTCACAACTATGGTGTTTACTCCAATTTTCAGCTCCACTGGTGCAAATACACCAGAGGTTGCACTGTTACAGCTATCCTGGTGGCTGCTGAACACACAACCACTTATCCTCCCCAGGATGGAAAATACTCTTTGCATCCAATCCCACCAAAAGCTCTTTTTCTTGCTAAACTATCTTCCGAGAAGTTCACTGGAAGATTAAATACCTCCTTCTGCTATCACCCTCCCCTCTTTATATTTTTATCACTCTGGATGGCCCAACCTCTCCCTCTTAAAGCTGTGCTCAGTGGTAATATAAAACCCAGACGAAAGAACAGAAGCACCGAAGACAGCAGCCGAGTAAGAATTTAGGTTGTGTCCTCCGAGCTTCTTTTTGGAATACTGGAGGCTTAATTTGTTGTTTGAGCATCTCCCATATTTATAATAATACCCTCTATTAAGCAACATGCCATTAGCCATAATTTCCCGTGTGATTTACATATTTATTATTTTTATTTTTATATATACAGAGGGTGATTTTGTCTCTCAGAATCTACTGCTCTCAGATGGCTCTGTTTGTTGCATCATTATTTTTTTCCATCCTTTACCACGTGATCAGAGACAGATTGCAGGGTTTTTTTGACTAATTTTTTTAATAGGGTGGCCTGGCTAAAGAAGGGTAGAGTGAAAATGGGTGCAATGCAGTAAACCTGGAATCGACACAAGGAACCCAGAAGGTCTGCTAGGTTCTTGCCTCATTAAGAACTCCATATCTGCTCACTGACTAACCTTGCAAATGAGTTCACGCTCAGTAAAGGAAATTGATTACTTTCCATTGCAATTAACATCTGGTCCTGGGTCAGATCATTAGGATAATTTGTTATAGAAAAAACCAAAGAAGCTAGCTACAGGGTAATAAAGTTTCTTCTGGACCCAATTAAAGATGCATTCTCTGGTTATTTTGCGGGACATCAGCCATCTCTTGGGGGTATTACCAGGGAGAAGGAAGCATACGGAGTGGACAATAGGTGGTGGAATGCCATATATGAGAAAGAGATATCAGGGGAATCATTTACTCCTGCCTCTAGGAAATGCTCCCATTTGCAGTCTGGGTTTCAGAAATGATGTATGACATCTATTTGGTGAGGAATGCACGGGGCTGAAGGGTTAGTAGGGACTGTGAATCTCTGGGGATTCCACTCAGAGAAGGCTGTGTTCCAGTTTCGGACAGGTTCATAGATAAAAATAATAAAAAAAAAAACCTCTTTTTTAATTTCATATCCTTGTTTGCTCTGAGACTCATAAAGATGTTGGCTTTCACCAGCTGAGTTTTCCCAATTTGAAACAAAACTCTGAATCTTGCCCAAGAACTAATAAAGGGTTTTCTTGGATCTGAGACCTACTTTTTTTTTTTTTTTTTTCCTTACATGTATATATATATTAAAAAATCTAAGAAATCTCTTAAACATATAGCAGCCAAATTTCAGCCCTATATGTTGATTGAGCTAAAAAAGAAATAAACACCACTACCTAAGAAACCTGGTTTCCATTCATTTTTCTTGCAACAACAGGTTTGCAATGGCTCCAGGGAGAACATTTTGGGAGCCATGCTGCAGTTAGAAATGGAAACAATGCTCTTCATATTTGTGGCAGTGAATGCTCTTGTAACAAACCAGTTGGTGTCTGTGACTTCCTGGTGTTTCTTACTCTTCTTTCTGTGGCCACTTAGAAATTCATGGTGGCAGGAAGGCTCAAAAACTAAGTTTTCTTGCAGCACAAACATCATCCCCTACCACTGAGTTAAAGGAGAATCTTCATTAGCAGCAGAATGGATAAATAATGTTATTCTAATTCTATATCTGAAACTGCATAGTGGCATGTCAGAGTTTGGTGGGAGTTGATTTTTATTTTCCCCACTGGAAAAGAGTCTTTGTGATCACTTTTGATTTAATATTTTTGTTCCAGTTGTGATGAAAAGTGAAATTAGGAAAGTGTGGCAAATAAACATTTTCAAAAATCAGATTGGACCAGGTGAATATATTTTAAAATCATGAATTTGAACTGTTTAGTTTTCTCTTTATCATACTACATTTAGTAATCCTTTTAGTTATGAACTACAATTTCAAAGCAAAAAGTAATCTTCTAGTGACATTCATCCAATATGACCTCTTTTAAAATTATTGAATCATGATTAATTTCAGATTATATTTTGTTGTTGAGGTTTTTACTTTCCTTTCAGTTTTCTCTGTGAAAGTTGAGGGATTTTCTTTTTTAGCAGATTTTTCTTGCAAGTATTTTCACTTCTTCCTCACCAACAAAACACCAAAATGTGATGGAAGGAAAATATCAGAGCATAATTACCCTGTGAGAGAATATAACACTGAGGTATAAGACTTTACTATATACAACTCTTTTTGTTTATTTAGTTGTCCTAAGAAATAAGCAAACTCTTAACTTTAAAAAAAAGAATCAATCTTCAATTTTTTCCCTGAAAATTTGAGCCAGATATTGCAGATGGCTACAACAGTTTGGGTTGATCTCACTGCAGCAGAGGATATGAGGGAGCAGAGCCTGGCTGAGTGCTTAGGTAAGATTCAAGTGATGCATAGACTTCATGATGGCTCCGTGCAGGAGATGTAAATATTGGACTCCAGTGGCTTTGAAGCATCTTGCTGATAATTCATATGGCTACAGATCTATAAACCTGCTGGTTCTCAGGCACCTTTGCCACAGCTATCCATGTTAATGGGAATGGGAAATGAAGCATATATTTTTCTAGTAATGGATAAACATCAGGAGGTCCAGGGAGTTTGAATTCTTATTAGAGAAGACTACTCTACTTGTGAAAAGCCCTTCCAACTCTGGAACAGTTTAGACCTAGATCACTGAAATCTGTGTAGGTGGTACTTGGTTTTTTTGATGGGTCGGGTCTCCAGTTTCAAAGCCCCTAAAAGCTAGAAGAGGCTGACATTTTTAAGATCTGGCTCTGGAGCTCAGTACTATAGTCTGACATCAGCTACTGTCCTGATGACCTTGTATTTATGTTTTGTGCCAAGATCAGCCTAAGCTTGTGGTAACTTATGATGAGACCTCAATCTCAACACAGTGAAATAAACCAACAGAAGTATTTTTCAAGCACATTAAATATCCAAGTTCTTTATTTAAAGAAACATTGGCATTGGGTTAGAAGGTAGCCAGACTATCTAGGCTGGGATTCATCTTAGCAAGTGTGGACACCATATTACCTATATCTCTAAGCAACCTCTGTGTTCCACAGAGAAAATTAGCACTTGCAAGAGGGTTTCCATAGTAGAGCAGACATCCTGGAAGGTACCTGTTTTCCACTATTGCCTCTAATGTCACCAGCACAGCAGAAAAAGTGTGGTGAAAAGGTCAGGTTGAATGCTATCCAAAAAGAATGGTCTGCCTACAATCCAAATATATCTTCAGGTGACCCAAGGTTGATTTAGATTCTGTGGGTAGGTCAACAGGCCTGTTACTGAATTTTACACCACAGTTCATCTCACCCCACAGTGGACACTCACATTTCATCATGTGAACAGGAAGAAGAGATTTCCACTGATTAAAGGAAAAGCCTAGACATCTACTCTCCACACACTTAAACTTGAGAGACAGGAATCCTACCCAAAAATATAGACTCATAGAATGATTTAGATTGGAAGGAACTTTAAAGATCATCTCATTCCAACCCCCTTGCCATGGGGAGGGACATCTTCTACTAGACTAGGCTGTTCATTAAGCCTGGCCTTGAATGCTTCCAGGGATGGACCATCCACAACTTCTCTGGGCAACTTTTTACAGCATCTCTACTCTCATAACAAAAAGTTTCTTCCTAATATCTAATCTAAACCTGCCTTCTATCAGTTTGAAGCCATTCCACCTCATCCTGTCACTCCAGGCCTTGTCAAAAGTCCCTCTTCATTTTTCTTGTAGGCTCCCTTTAGGTACTGGAAATTTCTATAAATTCTCCCTCTAAGCCTTCTGGTCTCTAGGGTGACCCAGATCTCAGTCTGTTTTCATACGAGAGGTTCTCCATCCTTCTGATCATCTTTGTGGCCTCTTCTGGATTCACTCCATTAGGTCCACATCCTTGTGGTAATTAAAAATCTCGGCTAATTTCAGTGAGCTAGGTTGCATTTCAATCCCCCACCAGAAGGAGGGGTGGGTGAACTGTCAATTTCAGGGGATTTGAACTTGGGTGGGCTATGGAGGCTTGTAAATGAGCTTAGAACAGTTTTATCACCATCTTGGTAATTCCTCAATAAATAAAATTAATGAGTTCTGTTGTTATCCACATCCCTACTGAAGAGGATTCAGATCCTCCTATCTCTGAAACCACTCAAGGAGTCTTGCTCCTCATCTGCTTCCTGATGATATTTTCTTTTAAAGAAAGGTCCATTTAATATGTTCCTCCCCAAAAAGTATTTGCAATTAATTCTTATCAAGGGCAACAGCTGATTTGTAAGATTACTTATAAATTGGTAATTAATTAACCTATTACCAAAGGAGGGAGGGGTGCTCTGATTGTCAAGAGGTTAGAGCTGATAAGTGATGAATGGTTGAGTTATATCAGGACCTTGGCTCCCCTCTCTGATCACTTTGGATGTTACCTAACCATGCATTATATTTGAACATGAATCACAGCTCCTCAGTCTTTATATTTCCTAAGCCAAAGCCTGACACACAGAACTATGGGTAGATCTCATTTATTATTGCTTAATTAAAGGCTCAATGCACAAAGAGACGCCTCTTGCTTCACTCTAGCTAGCCAGCAAGATCATAATTGTACTGATGTCGAGGCCAGCTTTCTAAGTAGCTATTGGAAGTCACAGTGAGGAAGATCTGAGCTATTCTGTAGGGAATTCTAGACAACAAAAGTTACAGTCATAATTTTTAATTAAGAAATTACTTTTTTTTTTTCCCTACCGGGCTGCAACAATGATTCCTTCTCATTCCTCTCATGGTTCCACACTGGAGCATTACAAGTAGCAGGGAATAATTAGTTATTTTTCCTTCATTTTAATTTTTGTGACTAGGCAAATATATTAAAATCTTTGCATTGAACAAAATGGTATCTTATAGTCCTGCTAGTATAATAGCTGTATGTTGTTTCAGCACAATAAAATTAATTTTTCAGTTTACCTTTCATATAGTCTTACAGTTTTCATGTTTAAATATTTTTAGATACTCTACAGAGAGATGTTTATAATATTAAAAAAATAAAATAACAAGTTTGTGCAACTCAGCTGTAAAACATCTGCAAAAAAAATTCCAATTCTTCTATTTTTGAATGTCTTTTAGTAAAAATAATTTCCTCTGACTGAAGTAGGTTCAAAGCAGTATTTTATGTAGCCTCACATTGCTGTCTGAAAGAAATTCCATAGGTTTGCAAGGTGACAGACAATGTGTAAGGATGAAAACGATCAAACTGCCTTTTTTTTTTTTTTTTTTTTTTTTTTTGGCAGAATCTTTCTTTTCTAAGGTGATGTCAGAGTTAGATAATGCATGACCTATCCTTAGGGGGAGTGTGCCAGAGCTGAGTTGGAAATGAAAAAAAATTATTTTTGACTTAACAAACTCAACCTGGCAATGTTATGAGAGAGAGAATAAAATATGGAAAGCCCAGATGGCATTACAGAGTCACTTTTCCTGACTGTGAGTGTGTTTTCAGGAATTGTCCTGCACTCTGGGATGCCATAAATCGAACTTGATGTAATGCTGCATTGCTCAGTTGCTGTCTGAAAATTTGTATCCTTGGCGTTTTCAGTGGTGGGGTCTGGGGTTTGGTGGTTGATTGTTTTTTGGGGGATTTTTTGTTTTGGTTTTTTTCATCACAGAGAAACAGGAGCATTTTTTCTGTGACATGGACAGAAGGCAGGCAGGAGGCATCTTCACCTCCCCACTCTGCTATGCTCCCCATTTAGCAAGATAATCTCTGTTATGTACAAATAATGATAGGTTTGCATTCCTGAGGAAGGCAAGCATGGGGTAGAGCTCTGACAAATAGTGAGAAAGCCTAACTTCATGGAGATCAAGATGAAAGGTGCTTTCAGATTTAGAAGTTCTTCTCTCCTGCTGACCAGCCATTCTCTTGTGAGACCCTGTGCCACAGGGCCGTGCAGGCAGGCTCTGCTCAGCCAGACAGACCAGACCAGCAGGAAAGGTATTTGTTCCCTGCAAACCCAGGTGGAGAAGAGTCTCACAATCCCAGAGACTTCTGGCATTCCCCTGCTATCTGTCCCTCATGGCTGTGTTTTAGTTTAGCAGTCACCAGAGGTAAACTTACTGCTGAAGTGTGGGTCTGTCCACAGCTCAGGAAACTGCTGGGAGAAAACAAAGGAGATTTCCTGCATTCTTGGGTTTCCTGTCCTGCTCCTGACCACAGGGAAGGCTCTCACCAGCTACAGACAACTCTCCATCAAAGCTTTTTCCTTAGATTCAAACTTGTAGAAATACGTTTCTTTCTGTGTAGTGTTAGTGTATGAATATGGGTGTGCATACAGTCACAACTCCATACACCTTCACATACCACTACTGTCATGATCCATCCAATTAGTGACAGATGCCCCTGCCCAAGTTAACATGAAAATGAGACCTTATGCCAAAGTACAGATATTATTAAACAATAAATGTGGGATAGAGAGATAGAAGGAAGTAGAAAAGAGGAGGAGGCAAGGGGGAAGAGACAAAGAGATAAGGCAGAAGATAGCCACAACCCATAGATCAATCAGCATCCCCCTGGTCCCGCTTCACCGTGGACTTCATGGTGATGGGGGTTCTGGAGTCATTCTTCTGGGAGTAGCACCTTTGTTCAGTCCAAATTCCAAGTATCCACATGGTGGTCACAGATGCTGTTCCCATTACTGGGGGTGATATGGGTATGAACCATTGGCTTCCTTTCCTATAGTTTGCCACAGAGGGAGCCACTGTCAGGTGTGTTAACCATTATGTGGTAATGGTTATGTGTGTTAACCAAACAGATCTTGCTTCCACCAGGCCTAGAGTTTACACCTTCCACTTGCAAATACTCTCCTTCTGCTTATCTCAAGTTCCTGCTGTGGTGACTTGTCTTATGACAACTTCATTCCATAGCCCTGTCAGTATTTGAGACAGACAACTGTGCCCTTTAAGTCCTTAAAAATACATGTGTGTATACACACACACACATATATACATACATATATATATTAACATATACATATACGTACACATATATTTTTATACATACAGACATATAGGGAAATAACAATATAGTTTCTTAATTTCTCTTTTGTTACCCAAAGTCAAGACATCAAGAAGAATATGTACTTAAAATCAATAAATTGAGGTTGTTCTTGAAACAAAAAGTGAAGGGTGTCTGTGAGACATTGCAGTGATTTGTGTTGAGACACAGAACAGGCATCCTAGTGAATGTCATATAAAATAATAATAATAATAATAATAATAATAATAATAATAATAATAATAATAATAGAAGTGAAATTAACTGGTTACATGTAGCTGTATCTGCCCCACTGCAGAGGTCTTCCCAAGACTTAGAAGTGTTTTTGGAGAGGTGAGTCCCTGTTCAGTCTCTCAGGGTGCAAATAGGCACCTTGCATATCACTGTACTAATTTCCAAATTGTAGAAGATTTGCTTCAAATTTCTACCAACACACCTCCTATGCGAACACGACCCACGGTTCTGGGTGCGTGCTGTTGTATTCAGTGCTGTAAAACAACCCAATACCAGCAGTGTTGGCAGATTTTAAAGGTGTGCTTTTTGGAATAGTGCACTGGAAGTATAAGCACATATTTAATTTGTTTTAATTTTTTTAATTTAATTTAATTTTGTCTGATTTCCTCCCACAGAATGTAGAAATATTTTTGTTGTTGTTGTTGTTGTTGTTATTGTTATTATTATTATTATTTATCAAATCAGTTTTCAGGAACACTAAGCCTTATGAAATGCTTTTTATGTGAGCCAGCAGTGGCCAGTGGTCCACAGGTGAAAAAACACTGGCAAGCTGTCATGGATAACCCCTATCAGCAATAAGCTCTAACCCAGCAGCATGGGGGAGAGGGTCAAAAGAGTAAAAGTGAGAAAACTTGTGGTTTGAGATAAAGAAAGTTTAATCAAACAAAGCAAAGTAAAACAAAACAAAACAAAACAAAACAAAACAAAACAAAACAAAACAAAACAAAACAAACAACCCCCCAATAATAATAATAATAATAATAATAATAGTAATAATAATAACTCTGTTATTTCTCACCACTCACCAACTGATGTTCACCCATCCAGCTCTGCCCACAGTTTATATACTGGGCATAACAATCTGTGTTACAGATAAACCCTATGGCCAGCTGGGGTCAGCTCTCCTGGCCATACTCCCTCTCACCTACTCATTCACCTGCTTGCTGGCAGAGTTTAGGACTCTGAAAGGTCTTTGATCAGAGTGAGCACCAGTAAGCAACAACTGAAACACTGGTGTGTTGTCAACATTATTTTCATACTAAATCCAAGAGGAAGAGCCACAACGACCACAAGGAAGAAAATTAATTCTACCCCAGCTGACAGCAGGACGCCAGCTTTCTCTGGAAAGGCCTTCCTGTGTAGACAAGCTCTCAGGAAAAGGTGACTCTAACCAAAACTTAGCAAAACCAACTTCATTACCGAATGCCTCTAAAAAACTCTACAATCACAAGAAATTACTTGTCTACATGCAAGTGAGGTTTCAATTAAGAGATATTTTCTGTTTGAAGGATTTTTTGGTAGGTTGCCACACATTCAAAAACCAACTGAAAATTCTGCTAGCTCTTTCAAAAGCATTCCTAATGTAGTGCAGGAAGACAATGGCCTTTGGTTTCCATGTTTGCCTGCCCAAGGTTCTCCAGCAGCACACAGCATAATGACCTAGTACCCTGATTTAGTTTTAGTCAAAATACTAAGTTTTTTTGTAAATCTGTTGTGCTTAAACTGTGCCTGTGGTTACCAACATGCTCTCTGTTTCATTTTCTGGAATGTGGGATAACTAACTTTATGACAGTGATGTTGAGTAGCCATTAATTCTCATTTCTTTCAGCTATTCCTCAACTCCAGCTTATGAGTTCTTCAATAAAAATCTCCCAAAGTTACCTTGGCGACTCATACGTTTGCCAAGCTGACAGATTTATGACAGTTACATATATAAATATTTATATTCTGCGGCAATGCAATTTTTAAAGGCAGATATGTACACTTGCACCGAGACTTTCAAACAAGGCAAAACGCACTCGAACAATTGACGTAACTATATGCAAGTCAGTGTGTATCCACACGTGCCTGAACACGCAGACACACACCCTAATGATCATACAGACTTTCTGACAAGTGTGTAGGCTTTGTACTCAAAGACTTTTTGGTGAGCCGGAGTGTGCTGATTGATGTGTGGCTGTAATACACACCTCAGGCACCAGAATTCAACCTCCTTCCCTACTGCACTTTGCTGGACAAGGCAGCACAGGAGCACACCTCCCACAGGAACTCCGTGCAATTTTTAAACTTCAACTTGGCTTCTACATAGCAGCACATTCACAACTTCCCAATAAAGTCGGACACAGGACACCAAAAGATCTACCCAACAAAGCCAGCTTCAACTGTTTATACAAGGCCATGCAGATACAAGGCATATATCTGGTAGTAATTATATAAGAATTATCCCTGGATATAATTATTTTTAATTTTTCCCTGTCACACACTCAGGTACCTTCTTTTTAGACCTGACTGAATCTCTTTGTGTTGCATTGCCCTAGGCTGGTGACCAGAGCAAATCCTTGGCCTATAAATCTGGTGATGAGTTCAGCTGTTTTATTGTCTAGGAGAATAGATGGAGATGATACAAAGTCCAAAGTTAAAAAAAAAAAAGAAAAAAAAAAAAAAGAGGAGGTGGCTAGAGAGGAGTCATTTATATGTAAACGACTCAGCAATTTATAGAACAAGCCAGAGATCTTTTATTTTTGTAAGACTGAGAGGAAGCACAATCAGCATCACGTTAACCTGGGACGTACTCTGAAAGTACCATTTTACTCTCTCCATCTTCCCTTTCTTTGTCTGAAAGTCTAAATATAAAATCACGTCCCCCCTCCTTCTCCTGCTTTAAAAATAGAACTGAGATGAAGTCTTCCTCCTCCCCTGCTTTTGATGGGGAAATCTCAGTGGCTGTTTAGATTTTGCTTGTACATTAATAAAACATTACAGGGAAGTAGTAGGAGAGAGAGCAAAAATCTTTCCTGTGACATCAAAATGCCTTTCTATTCTGCTGTTGCCACTTGAATTCACTGCTGATTCTTCTAATCTCCAAAACTTTGGCTTAGTGTGAAATGTGCACATAGGGAGAGGTTATATATGTGCATATATTTTTGGATATGTTGTGTCTCCCAATCCCTTGGATGCACACAGAGTGGTGTGACAAAGGATCCAAGAGAGCCTTCCCTTGAATAATGTCTCCTCTTGCCACATCTGGGGACATTAGAGCAAAAAAAGTTGGCAGGCTCCTAATTAAAGTCCCAGCTCTGGAGATTTTCCCCATTCTTACGGCAGTCTCAAAAATTTGAGCAATATCTGTCAGGGTGTGTTCTGATTTTGCATACTTTAAGAGCTTGTGGTGAAAGGAACAAACATAACTGCCGAGAAAAGAGAATGTGAGATTCTGAGAAGCAATGGGAATCTGAGCCAAGAGAGAAGTCCAGACAATCAGTGACTTTAGAACACTCAAACTGGGTGTCCAAAGCTGCAATCAAAACCTGGAAAACTAACTGTCTTGGCCTCATCTTCCTATCTGCAATCCCAGTCATCTACCATGCCTTTCATTTTGTGAGCATGAGCAGTGCTGGTAAAGTATGCTGCTCACTATCCTGACTACTGACAGCTAGCAAAGAGCCACAGCAGTCTGACTGCAAATTCAGCTACATGGGTAATCCTCAACCTAAGCCAAATCACATGGGATAAGAATTAGACAGTGCTGACATTAAATATGTGTGCCATTTTGTTCTCACCTGCATGTATCTTTGCAGAATTTACAGCATTTCTAAATGCCATGGGCAAAACTGTATTTGTTAGATAATAAAAACTTTTGTGGTATTTGTAGCTTGCTTTTTTGTTGTTTTGTTGGGAGGTTCTTCAGCATTCAGGTCATCAGGTATGCAAAGTCATCTCCTCATTCTCAGACTTTTGAAGGTCTGAGGTTCATTCATCAGCCTTCCAGCTTGTTTCCCAGTTCTGCAGCCACAGCTTTCCTTAGGATCTGATCCAAATCCCTTTAATCCCAAGGAAAAGCCTCAACAGGCATGGTTTGTACACTCTGTGCAGACCTCTAAGAAAGTTCTCCAGGTTTTTTTTTTTTCCTTACCCATATAACACTGGGAAATATAACACTGTATCTCTTCTTTCACTCTTTCCTCTTCTTTTTTTCTTTAAGGGAAACCTTATTCATTGGTTGTCTTTGCCATTACTCCAGTATTATACAATATGTGTACATATATATTTATATATGTACAAATATTTTTATAGCTTTAATTTTTTTTAATATTTATTAATATATATGCCTATATATATGTATTGTTACTGATATACAATTCAGCTACTAACATCTCCTGGCTTCATGGCAAAGAATGGCTTTTAAAGTTGAATTCTATTTCATATTAAGTATGGAGCTGCAACTCTTACCAGAGTGTTCAAATCTAGGAACAGGGCCATGTTTGAATGGTTTGTTGGAAGTCATGATTAGGAATGTTCCCATCTTAAATCACTTTCTAGGAATTAAAAATGATCATGCACTGTAAGTGGCCTTTGTGCTTCCGAGGTTTGGAAATTAAGGAAGTATAATAAATTTACTGAATGGGATCTACTGTTTCTTGTCTTATTTTCCTCAAGGTAGTTAATCTTAAAATGTACTGCCACATTTGCTGAGTCTGTTTGTGTGTGTGTGTGTGTGTGTTTGTAACCATTTTGAAGTAGGAAGAGAAGTACAGAGAATCCTTTAGGAATTTACTGTAAGTCAGTAATGGATTTTGCTTGTTTTCAGGCCTGGTTTTAAAATGTCTTGTAAAAAAATAATATCCCCAATGCATATTGTGCAGGAATTAATGTGGAACTAGAGCAAAATTACTCTGCCTCTTAGGCATTAAAAAAAAAAATCCCAGTGACACTAAGTTCAAAACACTGTGAAAATGTGTTTCTCCCTCCTTCTCTCCCTCTAATATTTTAGTAACTCAGTATAATTCTTCATTATTGTGCTCTTTGATATATAAGAAATGGGACCTTGAACATAGAATAAGTGCTTCTAGTACAGCTGTAAGATATGTGATCTGCAAAGCATAATATTACATAAGCCTGATAAAGCAGAATGTTTTTAAGCCATTAGCTAAAGCAGGTTTTGTAGGAACAAGGGTTTAACTCAGTGGTGTACGACTGAGTTTATACTGGTTTAACACCATCACCCATGTAAGGAAAATCCATAGATAAACCTCATCTTTGCAGCTGGACAGGTTTTTTACCTTGGAAGGCTTTAATTTTTTTCCCTTTTATCGTGGCAGAGTTGCATTAACAAAATAAGCATCCCATAGTTACAAAAATCACATTTATCAAAGGACTGAAAGTAAAAAAAATCATCTCTATATGTATATGTATGTTAAGGAAGGGACCCTGATCCCCGCTGACACTGCTCAAGTGGAGCATGGATCAAATGATCCCTTTCCAAACAAAGCGACTCTGGGATTTTGCAGCCCTGAGGGCTGAATTGTACCAATTTAAGGACTCCCATGATGAATTCAGGGATCAGTCCACTGTTTGTTCACACAGTCTAAGCTTGCAGTGACCTCTCAGTATAAGTCCAATTGAAGAAAGGGGGCTTTGAATATAATTTCTTGGAAAATCCTTTCAGCCACTGGATTTTGTTGTTGTCCTTGGTCTCAGGAGATCTAGACTTTATTCTTTCTTGGTTACTGATTTACAATGAAACTCCATGGAAGATACTTCTGCTTCTGTGCTTTACTTTTTCCATCCACAAGGAAGGACCTATTTGAGCCTGGCTTTGCGATGAACTGAGGAAAATTTTAGGGTATAATTATTTCAGTGGTGCCACTCAAAGTTAACTTTGCTTGAACTGGACCCTGTTAAAACTTGTCAAAATAGGATTCTTGTCAACAACTAGACCCATGGAAGAGGACCCCCTTCTACACCTCCTGTTTTCTTCACACAGGAATAATTCATTTCCTAGAAATATTGTAATTGAATTAAGCAAACACAGCAGCCACTTTGTGATTCTGTGGGAGATGGTGTTTAGAGTGGGAGGATGACTAGAGGATATAAGATTAAGTTAAGTGAGGGAAAATTAAGACTGAACATTAGGAGAATGTTTTTCCAGTATTAAAATCTGAGAGGCTGTGATTGCAATTTCATAATCCAAGGGAGGGTAGGAGGTGTTCATGGTATCTTTGAATGACAAAGCATAGCAGAAAATATGTTTCTGTTTCTATTTACTGGACTCCCAAGTACACTGTGATCTGGTCTGGCTTGAATTACACAGTCTAATTAAAACAGACCCTTATTTAATGGGCTGGAGACACAGAACGTTTAGGTACACAAATGCTAGTGTAAGCTTTGCATGCAGTTGCATTAATTTGCCTGCCCAGTTACAAGAGTTCTGTGTAGAAATTGGTTAATTGCACCAATTGAATCGCTGATTGGGCATAATACCCTGCACAATAGCCTTATTTGCATATGCATTGATACAGGCTTGCATGTATAGTTATGTGTGCAACGGTGCTCATATTTTGTATATATAAGAGTGCATGTAAATTGCTCGAAAATCTGTCCCTGTAGATCTCTTCCATCTCTACTTTAGATCATTTTTGTTTGCTAAGCAATAGATCATCCCACTCTGATACAAAAATGCGTCAGCTTAGAGAGTGAATATCAATTAAATGGGTAAATAAAATGCTGCCAAAGGTGTATTTTTGTCTTTTATCTGCAAAATCCTTTTTTGCAGTTCTCATAACTAAAATTCTGGATTGTTTTGGGGCCCTTTTCTGGCTGTGAAAGACAGATTTTTCTTTCAGTAATTTATTTATCATCCCCTATTCACATAGATTTATTAACTATAAATCTGATTGAATTCCATATAAAGCACACCAATGCTATTCCTACTAAATTCCATAGGATATGGGTTTAATTGGAATCAAGGCCTCATAATACTGGGAGCTATCAAGCTGCTGATATGCTTCTCAAGGTTAGGATCTGTTTTGAGCCAGTTATATTGCCCAGTAAATACCTTTGCTTTATTTTTTTTTCCTTAGGTAGGGCAACCGAGACACAGAATGCAAAGGTCACCTAAAATCCTATTAAGGAAACCACACATCCTGGTGAACTAGATCTTTGTTCACTGGTGAGTCTTTTAGCACTCCTCGCCCTCTCCTGTCTCCAAACATCAGCCAGCTGGCTTGCTCAGTCTCTTTTCAGCTCATCATCGCTGGCTTTAGAAAGTAATGAGCCCTCCTGTGGCTCTCTTTTGTTGTGTCTCATTCTTCTTTGGCAAAGTAACACATGTTGTCCAAAAGAAAAGAAATGGGAAGAGCTTTCTCAAACCTTTAACTCAACACAGGAAGGGCTACAGGATGAACTAAGAGAACATATTGGAATGTTCACCCATTCCTTTTCCTTTCTGATTTGGAGCACACACATGGATTTGGGAGAATTCTGAAGAAAACAGAGTTTTCTGAGGAAAGCAGAGTTTCAGACAAGTGATTCCAAAAGGTTTGGTATTGCGCCTGGGTGTAGTCTCAGCATAAAAGATTGAAGAACCTGATTCTTGTTTTTTTTTTTTTGTTTTTTTTTTTTTTTTTTTTTCCATATTCCCACATTTAGGAAAGACACCCTGAAGAAGCAGGAGCATAGTGCTGGGATTAGGCTGGAGGATGCTTAGGGAAGCTTAGAGAAACCTTCTATTGCTTGTAACTTGGGTTCTGCTTGCCATAATTTCACCAGGAGCTGCATGACCATACTACATTCTTCCTTCCTCACAGAGGTGTGATGTATTTCTTAGTCAGGAATTCCCACCCTTTGTAAAACTATTTTTGACTTCCAGAGTGGGTTGATAGGATTGTCAGCAGTTGAACATGATGGACTAATTGCAGTAAAACAAGACTGCATTCCTTACAAGTAAAATTATATCATGAAAAGGGCCTGATGCCCCTTACAGGAATATATTAATCTGAACTTTAAAATACAAAATGGTTTGCAGCGCAGTTTCCAAGCAATGAGTGTCCCAGAATAGCTAAAAGTTGTCATACGTCAGGTGAATGAAATATCAGCTCCATAAAGATGGGGGCAGTGAGAAAGTGGAGCATCCTTAACAGATTAAACATAAATTGAGTCTCAGAACCTCCAAGTGTAGTCCCATTTTTGCAGAGAAGAATTAAAATTCAAGTGTGATTAGAAGAAAATCTGTGATGCAGAAAGTAAGAGAAACAACTTCTCCTCTGTTTAGAGGATAGTCAAAGTTAGAAGGCACTCTTACCAGTAGAGAAAATCATTTTGTGTTTTATAAATAGATACGAGAAAACAAGAATAGAGTAAACTGGTGCCCAGCCTTTAGCACATACTTAAAGCAAGCAAAGCTCCTTAAATTAAAAACTGAGATCTAGGGAATGTGGGGAAAGAACACCTGTGTAAGCACTGGTACCACCAAAAAAAGAAAAGCACTTCTGACCATTTTCTTTTCATTGGAGTTGATGTGTCTAAGGCAGGTAACACCATTTTCCACTACAGTTTGCTATGCTCCCTGTCATGAAAAACAAGTCTGCTCCAGCTCTGGCCCTCTGTCCTATAAAAAGTCAACTTCTGTCATCCAAGAGCATGTCTTTGAATAATGAATCCTGAAAATGGCCAAGAATTCATAGCAAAGCCTAGCTTTCCCAGATACCAAGCTTCCAGGTTCAGATTTAGTCAAGACATTTGAGAAGTTCAGGTAAAGAAATAGGAAGTGGAAAGCTTCATTATTATTGCTTGTTGTGGCTAGAGGTACAGAGAACTAGTCAGCTAGCAGCAGAAAACTGACAGCTTTTGAAATCCTCTCTAAAAAAATTGAAGGTGCTTTGCAGAATTTTTTTGTTGTTTGTTTATTCCAGAGTTGTCTGCTCTTTTACTCTGTGTGTTTTCTATTTCTACTTTGGCTGGTGTCATAGTAATAGAAATGATTATTCTTGAAGGCAAATGGTAATGGCAAAAAGATAATGGCAAAGTCGGGGAAATATTTCCATCAAGAAAACAGGAAAAAAAGGAAATACCTTCATCTCCCAAGATAATGCCATACATGATGAATGCATCTCTTGATCACATTAAAGTGTTTAATTCATGTAAAATTACAAAGGCATGAAAATTATCAGGATTCCTTTTGAAGTCAAGACAGTTTACATCATCTTGGTGGTCAGTTCTCAGGGAGGCAACTCTGAGTTTATTAATAATGAAGCTGAGAACCTAGGGAGAAGGCTCTTTTTGTGGGTGGCTTTTTATTTTTTCTATTTTTTTTTTCCATTTCTTAGAAGAAGTAAACTAAATCACTTGGAGTATGGAGTATTCTGGGATGTAGAAACACTGCATCCCTTGAAATAGCCATAAGGTTCCAATCTGCTCAAATAAATTCTTGTCCCAGTCATTTCCTTTAATCACCAGGATAATTTCCTCTCAGTCTACATCACTCTTCTCTCTCAGGTCATCAGTCAGGAGGTTGAAACTCTGCCTCTACTATGGTCCACAAGTTTTCTTGTAGCCTTTACCCACTGACAGCAGCAGTACCAAATACTGGAAGTTTGGACTATTCCATGCACTTGGGTGTTTTCTGAGAAAAAAATGTGGCAATAGTATGATTCAAGTGTCTGAGACACCAGAGATTTTCTGAAATCTTGGTTTGTGACCTGTGTCACAACCTGTGTCTGCAGAAGAAAGTTTTGAGTTCAGTGTAGGAGAGCTCAGCTTGGCACAAGTGGTGTCAAGGTGAGGTTTGCTTTAAAAGAGACAGCATTTACTGTGAGAGATATCAGTATATTGTCTAAAGACATAAAACGTAGGTGGGAAGAAGTATTCATCACTGAAAGGACTCCAACACAGTTTTGTGACCTGAGTAGCCGTGACCTAGTGGTTAAATGAATGAAGCTTTTCCTCTGGAAGTCTTCAGCAGCACTCAGCAGATCCCATTGATAAAGTATAAAATTGATGGGATATATCTAGAAAAAAACTCAGTGATTTCTAAGACTGCCTAAGTTTGCAAAAGATCACTCCAGAGCTTCATTACAGAGCTAGGAAGAAATTGGAGTTCCTGGTCCCATAGTCTCCTTTTTCCACATATTAAAGACCTATAGTATTTCCACACTAAAGAAAAAATACCTGGGATGAGACCTATCTGTCCTAAACTTGAAGGCCAGAAGAGAGGCATCAAAGTCTGCACTAGTTATGCTAGACTCCCTTTATGGACAGTGGAGAGAAATAGTCCTCTCCTGAGAGTGATTCATCACATCCAGAGATGCACACCTCAGTTAATACAACTGTGCATTTCCAGAACTTGCTGTTTCTTTCCATTGACTACAAACATAAAGTCCTGACTGTCTGAATGCAGATCTTTTAGTGAAAGTGAAATTCTTGTTATCTTGCACCCACCTCAGAAGTCCCCACAACTTGACCCTTTCAGATACTATGTTTTTAGTATTTTAGTCTTCTTCACCAACCACTCATCCCAAATAGTACCAGTATTTATGCTTTGAAATGGCATTCAAGTGAGATAACAGATATATATAAGACAAATCATATTCAAAAAGTGTCTCACCCACCAACACAGTATTTCTGAGGAGTCTGAGCAGCTGATGTCCTTAGATTGGAGTTTACACTGGACGTTTAGGTGAAACTATTTCTAATTTCTCTGTGTGCGTGTGTGTACGTGAGTACGTCTATAATGGCACATATGACAATGTGGTGTGTACGGGAAGAATGGGTGAACTTTACCATTTCATCCAAGCATTGTGTGCTACAGTAAATATCAGAGATAATGATATTGACTTTAAGGTATTGCAGCTTCAAATGTCAGTTCTACTCTATCTAACACTCCTTTGGATTTGATTTACATCTCTTCCTCCCACCTCAAAAGCTGCAAAAGGAGCATGTTGAAAAGAAGGACTCGACACCGACACACTTTGTCTCTGTTTCCTGGCTCTTCTTTTGACAAATTTTAATTGCAGATTTTTGACCAGGGCGGAAGAACTAACTCCACAGCCCTTTTTTCCAATGCTTTAATTCTGTTTGTGAATAGCTGTGCTTCAGGCTCAGGGGTAAATCAAATGGATGAAATATCATCAGCCTCGAAAGTGAGTTCTCTTGCCAGAGGTGCTGCAGCTGAATCAAAAGGTCAAGGAAGTATTAGTGACAGTTTGAACAGAAATTAAACTAGTCCAAAAAACCAAAGAGCTCATAAGAATAACATTTAAACAGCATTTTTTGGTCCTTTACAGGCATTAACTAAGAAATCCTCACTGCACCCCGGTGACAAAATAAGAAATATGATGGCGGTATTGATACTGAAGATTCAGTTGCAAAGTGCAGCCAAATCTGCACCCTATAATTGAGTTGAAATCCTATATTTTTGATCCTTAGAAATTGCAAAATATTGACTTAAAACTCAAAGTGGGCAGGAAACAATTTTTTTATCCAGCGAGAACTTTGCTTCTTTCTGAGCTTTGATAAGAGAAGCTTCGAAACAGCTAATTTGCAGGAAGGGGACAGCACAGAAAGAACCCAAATGCTTGATTCAGTGAGGGTATTTTTCTTTAATAGTCCTGAAATGCTTAATTTTCTTTTCAGGTCCTTGGTTTTATTCTATCTTCTAGAGGAGTTGCAGCATATCATTCACCCTGTAGGATCAAGTGAAGGTTACTAAAGAGGCCAGTTCAATGGAATTCACTTTTCCAAAGATCCTGCAAGGAGGCAATACCAAAGAACTCCCCCAGTTATGGTTTTAAGCTTACTAAATGCATTAGATCACTTTACTGTAAAACCTTTTCTTTCAGTTTTTTTCTTTTAACACTCTTGCCCTTTCAATGTGTAGTAAAGTTTTTCTATTTTAAGTATTTTGTATTTATAGGAAAAAGAAATTACCTTGATAAGCTCTGTAGTTTTAGGGAAGCATTACCCTAACTAGTAGAAACAGAGACATGTCCTCTATATCTCAAGGATGTAGGTACTGAAAGACTGTGTTTTTCTTAAAGGATGATTAAAAGGACAAGAAATAGATACACAGAATAGAAGGGAAAATTGCCTATGAATGAAGGAGTTATTTAAGATGGTCCATGGGTTCATAACTAAGAATAATAGGATAAAATTAGGCAAAGAAAAACTCACAACACATATCAAGAACAAAACACTTACTACCACTGAAGTATATCAAGCCATGGTTTCCGAAAGCAAAGGGTGGAAAATCTAAAGTTGAGAAGACCTCAACGCACATTGAACAAAATGGAGAAACATATACAGGAAGGAACATTCAGACACTGGCAATAGAAATGGCTGGATGACCTACAAAAATATAGGTCTTTTTCTTACTCCTGGTCCTGGCAATCACTGTCCTATAAATCTAACTTCTCTCCCCATTAAAATAATGGAATATAAAGAGAGAGAAAATATCATGAAACTTCTAGAGGACAATGGGATTGTAAGCCATAAGGAAGATGGGGTTGAGAATTAATAACATCAGTGTAAAGACAAAGCAGAGGGAAGGTTATGTGATAAGATTTTAGTAATAGGTTTGATAGAGTGCATCTGAAAATCTTGAACCCAAAAGGTCATTTAGATACCTATGATACCACCACTTCCTTGTTAGGACTGTCTGTGAGAGAAGGTGATGATAAACAGCAGAGTTTCTAATGATGGAGACTGGTCTGAAAGTACCTTGCAGTGCCTTTTCCCTTGTGGTGTCTTCATTCCTGATGCAGAAAAGAAATAGCATGATAATGATGTTTCGTACTAACAGGAAGTCAATCTTAGTCCTAAATGCCTGTCATGGCAGAGAAATATTTCCAAGGAATGTATACAGATTTGCAGTACTATTTGTTTGAGGGAATGGTATTTAAAAATTGTTCATTTTTAGGCTTCTCACACTTTGAATTATTCTAGACAATATTAGTCAGACCTGGTGGTAATTAATATCTTTCTGTAATTTAGAGATAGTTTTTAATACTTTTTTTTTTTTTCTATTAGAAAAAATGAAACACAAAGAGGTCATTTCTCTTAAATATACTGAGGTTGTTATAGCTGGGAACAGACAGCCTGACTTTCAGAGCCCTTAAGGATTTTCAAGATCCCTGCATATCATCACAATGGTGCTCACTTGTATGTGGGTAAATAAAGAAGCTGGGGTAGGATTTCTCTGACAGCTCATTACAAATCTGAATGGTTTAAACCTCTACCCAGCACAGCTGTCCAGACTGGACAGATGTGTGGAATTTTCAGTTTCTTTTCCTTGGTTATAAACTAGAGGATTAATTCAAATACAGACACAGAGGAATGAAAATAGGTGAATTAACACTCAGTCTTGTAACCAAGTTCTCTGAATTATTTGTTTGCTCTTGTAGTTCTTCCAGAACAATATCTACAAGCTCCAGACAATGCCTTTAGATGCCTAGTATTACCAGTTTTGTCATTTTTTTTTTTTCAAAGCAGCTGTATTTCTAAACATGGCGTATTGAACCATATCTTATATTTTTTTCACAGCTTCCTACAGAGTTGTGATTTTAGGTGTTGTTCTATGGGAGTAGGTTCTTGTAGCTGGATTCTCAGTCTGGCCATTCCCAATCTCCTCCCACCTTCACGACCGGGAGGTTTTATACCATCTGATAGATAACTAGATCAGTACAGATCACATGTAACCTTGTGAGGGCCCTGCTGTAAAGAGCCTTCAGTCCTTCCAAAGGTTATTTTTGAGATCACAAACTCATTAGAGGAGAACCTGGTCTTCCCTACTTACTCTTTTGCCAGCTGGATTCTCATCATTCCTGGGACCTGGATGTACCTTGTGCCTGAGGTGTAGCTGAAACACCACTGAGAAGAAAAGCTGCGATCCTACTCTTCAGCCATGACTCCTTTTCCTGATTCCACATGGATCAGCAAGAGAGGATGTTTTAATCTGAGCTGACAGTCCTTACTTTGCTGTGCCATTCTCCAACACTAACCACTTCCCAGCCTTGGTGGTCTGTGCTGGATTCAATCTGAAAGGTCAGCTGGAGAGGGGAGGCCAGATGGCCGTGGAGACCCAGCATGTCGGAACACTATGTTTAATTACACACAAATTTACTGCAGCATGTCAGGAGGGACACAGGGAGCTTGTCCCATGAAAAGGTCAGGCATTGTGTGGTGGCTCTACCTAAATTGTACTAGGAGGAATGGAAGTGAGACCCTGACCTTGTATAATGAATGTACAGCCAGACCCCAGTGGGCACAGTGCATTCATGTGTTCAGTACTTGCTTCCCCAGACATAGCAAAAATATTTTTTTTTTCACATACAGACTAAAATGCCCCAGATTTTCTTTCTTTTTAAGAAGTGATAGTATTTCAGGCTACAGGACACTATATATATTAGGATGTTAAAAGCAAAAAAAAAAAAACAAAAACAAAACAAAACCACACTAAAAACAAACAAATAAACAGACAGACAAAACCCACAAAAACAAAAACAAAAACACAACAACAACAACAAACACAGGGCACGTTTTCGCCATTATTCATATGGATATCTGAAATAAGCTGGGAAACTAAAGTCCAGAGAAGAGTTTAAAGAATCAGATGCAGAAATTTCTTCTTTTAGGGTAATTTGATGGCGTTATTTCTCTTTGAATTTTAAATTCTCAAACCTCAATATCTGAAAATCTCCCATGTTTGTTTGGCTTTTTAAATCCCTTTTGTGGTATAAAAATCTGAAGAAACAGCTTATGTTTTTAACTTATGCACTAATTTAACCTGTTTTAATGTTGTTGATTTGCTTGTTCGTTTCTGAGAGAGGAGAAGATGGAATGAGGGAGGCAGGAAAGTTTCTTTGGCTGCTACTATTGATTTGAATCTCAGTAGCATCCAGTGGTCACCATCACGGTGAGGATCCCACTGTGGCCAGTGCTGTGTGCGCATTTGTTCAAGTACAATCCCCACTGAAAAACAGTACAATTCCAAGTAAATGTAACCAGGATTAAGACAGGGAATAAATGAAGAAGGTGGGAGAAATTTGTTTCCCAAGATTACGGTTGATGAATGACAAGCTGGAAGGGAACTTTGTTGTCCTGATTTCCAGTCTAGTTCTAGTCTTAACATAGGCTTATTCAAAGACATGAATATGATGTGAACACTTATCTAGGGAAGGTGCTGATTAGAAATTCTTGTAGGTAACTCACAGTGGTTAGGTTTCAAATTACATTAAGAGCTTGACATGATTTAACTGCTTCTACAACTAACCAAATCTGATGGAGCCTATATATTTCTTTTGCCTTGGAATGAAAAATCATAGACTGATCTCATTTTATTCAAAGCGGTTGTTCTACTACTGCCTTTAACAATGAGTTTTATATCATTATTTGTCAGTTTGGCCTCCTGGGATATTCCTTTAGTTTCCTTAAATGAGAAATGAAGAACAGATAGCAATGGTGACACTTACTAGTGCCATATTTCTGTATCCTACCATCTTACTGGTATTTACTCTGCAGCAGAAGTAAGTGACTTGTCATATATAAATGAAAGTGTTCGGGACCAGGAATTTATTTCTGTGGTTTTGAACTTACACATTCTATGAACAAACGTTAAGAACTTAGGTAACTCCATAAAGAAAGTACTAGTATGAGAAGGTAAAATTGCACAAAGAGTTGGAGTGTATAGCACAGTAAGGGAAAATAAAACAAATAGCAATAAATAAATAAATAAAAGCCAATAGATGGGGACTATATATCCACAGAAAGTTCTCTCTAAGCACCATCACACAGATCAGGGACTATCAAAGCTGGAATTTCAAGAATTTTGGTTGCTTTGAAATAACAGCATTAGATTTTGGGGGTACAGTTTTGCATTAGGTTGAAGGTTGGACTATGGGACTTTGTAAAATGGATGTTTCTTTTTGCTGGGATTACTTCTGACTCCATGTGCATTATTTTGATTAGTTTTATGGGGATTTACCACTTTCCTGACCTTCATATTTTAAAAATCCTGAGAGATTTTCAGCAAGAATTCAATAGAGTTGCATGCCAGCTCTGTGACAGAAAGCAGGTTTTCTCCTGTAACCACAGAACGAACATGTGCCTATGGTGTTGGCACATGAACAAGATGTGTGTTATGGGGTTGTGAAGTGTTATCTAAACAAGTAGAGGTCAAGATGACAGTTCAAAGGCCTCTTTATCAGGGATTATGTGTTTTTATTATTTACAGCTCCAGCACTGTACAATTTTAATGTCCAGATCCATTCCATTTGACAGAGGAGTCTGATATTCTTGGAGGTTGCTTCAGATCCTGGACTGAATTACTCCATGGAGAGGCCTAAATCTCACCATCTATCCCATTTTTGATGAAATCACATGGTGGAAAAGCATTCAAATGTCTTCATTCTTCAAATACCCTCTGTCTAAAACAACAGTGTTGTTGCTGGGCATCTGAACAGCTCCACACCATTAAGTGTTCTGGTTAGCCATGGAAATGCTATTCCTCTAACTTATAGGAGGACTGGATGGGGGCAGGGCAAAAAAATAGGGAGGGACTGGTCCAGAAAGGTTCAGACAGTGCCAAGCATCCAATACCATGAGTTTTGTCCATCTATATCTGCACACCAGCAGCACACATCCTAGTGGGGCAAACATGGGTCTCCAGTTTAAACACAGGAAAGGACAGAACACAGCTTCATTGATGTAGGAAGACATCAAAATAATTTCTTTCACAATATTACTATCAACAGTTGATTAGAAGTTCATTTCAGCTAACTTGACAGCCTGTGGGTTAGATGTGTGGAAGAAGTCATCAACAGAGACAAATGGTTGTGTGACATTCGTACGGCCTCTTTCACTGACCTGATTCCCATGCCCTTCTTCATCTACCACTGCAGGCACTGTACCCTAGAAAGACTATTTGTCTCCTGAACACAGTTTAATTTCACACCCTTTCTGTAAACACACAATCATGGGATGGTTTTGGTTGGAAAGGACTTTAAATATCCTATCATATCATTCCATGGGCAGGGATGTTACTACTACTGCACCAGGTTGCTCAACTTCTCAACTTTTGTTATCTCAGTGATTGCACTGATCACTGACAGCCCTTCTCATTCTATTCCAATCTCTAATCAGAAGTAGTCCTCGTTCATTCCCACGTGACTGAGGTCATAAGCTTGACTTAGTAGTGATCTGAATCCATCACCACCTGCAAGGCTGCCTGGGAGGTGTCAGTATGCTATGCACCTGTGCAGTGGTGGTGAGAACTGCCTTAGAGAGATGTCAGTCCTAAATCCAGCTTGCAGCAGCCAGGGGTAAATACAGCCAAGTTCTCTGGCTCTTTTCTGGGACTGACACATTGGGGGGAAAAAAAGGAAGGAAGAGATCACAGGATCCTTATAGTACTATACCATTACATTCTGAAAGTCAAAAACACAAAGCACAATCAAAAAATGCAAAGCTGTCAAAGAAAAAAACCACAGAAGCAACAAAACCAAACATGTTCACAGACATGGCATAAAATGCTTCTCCAGCACAGAGTCAAAGCTGAATTTAATACTGAGAACTTTTTTTCTTCCTTTTAAACTGAAACCTCCAATAATTGCCTAGTGTTCCTAGGAATGTAAATTACTCTTTTTGGTCTCTATGTGGGAAGCAAGGAGATGAATGGGAGTCTAAATTGGTTTTGCTTCCTGTTCCCTGTAGTGGTTGCAGGATTAGTCCACTGTGCCTCTTTGCCCTTCCATTTCCTTGAAGACATGGGAGAACCTTCATTTTGCTAGGACTTACTTACTCATTAAAATGAATCAAACAAGCCAGATTGTAGCAGGCATTTGAAAACCTGCTATCTGTCAAGAATTTTAAATTTAAAATTAACATTGAGTCCTCCTTTAAGACAAAAACCTTGACCTTAAGTTGCGTAGTGATTGGCAAGCACTCCCCATCCCCTGACTCGATTAACATTTAAATGCCATTTTGTGTGAATATGAGTAGCACCTTTGGAACAAACAAATTACTAATGTCTTCCTGCAGGAAAGGAGCGTCAGAAGTGTCTTATTAATTTGATGTCTAATTGAAAATCCCTTCCTTGTTCTGGAGAGGTCTATGTGGCCTAGGAGAAAAAGACATGGGGTACTTTTGGCCCCTACAGATGATATCTCCATTAGCTAATTCTTCCTTTGTTTTTCTGGGCATACTCTGCAGTGGGGCAAAGAAGAATACAGGAGAAAACTTGTCTTGTATGAGGAAATGTGTGGTTTTTGTTTGAATCTTCTGGGAATGAGCTATAAGGAACAACTTATTACCATTAAGCTTTGCAACGTATAGTACAGCACCCAGTGAATGAAGAAAGCTACTGAGAAATGCAAGTTTTTCAAGAAAATTAAAAAAAAAAAAAAAATCAAGGCTGGAAGCCAAACTCAGAAATTCTGATATTTGGACTATTGAGTAGGGGTGTTGATGTTTTGGGACATAAACACTTTGTAGCCCTAACCACTATCCACATCATGTGCTCAGCTCATCTGTGTTTGTTGGATCTCACGCATCTCTTGTAGCCAGTGCAGGTTAGAGTCTAAATAGAATCACAGAACTATTAAGGCTTGAAAACACCCCTGAAGACTATAAAGTCCAACTTCGACCAAGTACCACTATTCCCTCCAAACCATATCATGAAGTTCCATGTCTGCTCATTTTTTGAACACATCTAGGGATGGTTACTCTATCTCTTTCCTGGTGCACCTACTCCAAGTTTTCCAATAATAACTGCACGTTGTTGGTGAGTACACTTTAGAGGTGTCCCCATCCTCTATCAGCACAGAGAAGTTTCACAACAAATTTTCAGGTTAACCTATCAGTGATGTGCTCCTGTTTTGCATTTCAACAAAATATCCGAGGACTGTGCTGTTGGCAGGGGAAAGTATAGAAGGGAATGCTTCACCAGCCAGCATATTTATCTGCCAGCACTAATTGTGCAAATGGGGAAAATGTGTAAGATGCAAAGGTGCCACTCAGAGAACAGCAGAATTTGATGCTATATCAGATAAATAAATATGCATATGCAAATTAGAAATGGGCTGCTTTTTCTTTTTTTTTTTTTTTCCCCTAGGATAATGCCCGCCATCTCCTTCAAATTATATCAATTTGACATTGTAAATTTGCAAGGTACACACAGGAATCCTGATACACCAAGCCCAGCACTCGTTCTGTTTCAAGTGTTTTTCCCCCCATCTCATTAACTCTGTCAGTTAATTCTTGTTCAGCCACTTTGCCATATTCTATATTTAAATTTTGAATAAGAAAAGATGAGATTTTATTTAATTACTCCCATGTCCCACCTTTTCTTACTAGAACTCCCATTACAGTCTGTCTATACACACATGGTATGCATCATCTCAAGCTAGAGAGATTTATTTTTTTTTTTACCTACACTTGAGCTAATTAGCATGGTCTTCTGTTGTGGTCGGTAGAGAGAAATACACTCTTTTATTATGTGATTCCTCTCATCCTAATGTTGAAATCTAAAATCAGTCAAATTGATTGTGTCCCAAAAGCAGACTTTTCTCTTTGTTGATTATAGAGAATATCAAATGTGACTCACTCAGATGAAGTAATCTGTGTTCAATGACCACATCTGGCTGGACAAACTTAAACTCACTCCATCCTCCTGGAGGAGAAATGTTCCTGAGGTACCAGACCCAAAATATTATCTCCTACTCCTGAGCAGCATTCATTACAGAGCTGTGACATCTGTGGTGTCAAAGATTCCCGCATGCCTGGAAATTAGTGAAGGTACAGTTGCATTTATACGTGGAAAAAAAAACACCAAAAAAAAAAATCACTTTGCATACAGACATTTCCTAGATACTACTCCTGCTTCTGCTTTACCAAAATGGGATGGAGATATTTTGTTTGAGCTTGCACTCATCTTGTAAGGATATCAATCAGATTGTGTGGTGACAGCATGATCATTAGTTTAGCATTCAAGTCCCCACCCCCTGCCAGTTCAAGGATGCTTTCCTCAAAGAATATTTAATCTGCAGCTATCTTATTCATGGCTTTAAGTAGTAGCATGATGAAAAGCTCCTCCTGACCTAAGTGTTATGCAAAAGGCTTAGGAGAAATATGTTCATACAAGACTTTTATCTCAGTCAGATTGAAACATTTATTTTTGTACAAAAAATGCATCACAACTTTACAGGTGTTCAGTCTTTAAACCTTAGATTTTTTCCCCCATTTTAAAAATAGTAATAAAAAAGAAAACATGAACTGTATATCGATCTGTGTCCACCTGGACCATGTGATGTTAAAGTACATAAGAATTTGTCTGCCTGTTTTCAGTATATGAATGACTCTTAGGTGCAAGTCTTGAAGAAAATGCTGGTATTTGAGCACTTTGGGGATAGATCTGTCAGCATTTCTACTATTTTCTTGAAATCTTAGGCTTCTTTGTCTGACACAGAGGTGATAATCCAGTGCAAAGAGTGCAGGTGTCCTGGTCAAAGGTGTTTGGTTAATACAGTTAATCACCTGTTCTGCTCTTCATCACGAGGTTGTGTAATTTATAAGATCACTGCTGTGAAACCATTGAAAACATGTATGCCGCGCCATTGGTGCTATAGACCCATGAAATGTGGGTAGCAGAACCTGCAAAAGGTGTTGCTGTAATATTAGCTTTTTATAAGCTGAATATACGTAATATAGATTACTATGGTAAAGGACGAAGTCTTTGACAAAGTCTTTTAAGTAAAATATAAAAATAAAGGGCTCTCTAAGTGGGATTATTTGGAATAAAGGCAGATTTGTGTGGTTAGGCTCATAGTAAGTAAATATTCAATAACATGGCTGTGGACAGCCATATTCAGAAGACACCTACAAACTCAACATTCCTGTAAAAAAAAGAGCTGGGAGGATAGATCAGGTGATGTAGGATGCAATTTTGCCAGTTGTTTTCTGTTATGTATTTCCTATACATCTGTCTGAGTGAGTATTCAAGATCCTAAATAAAAGGGCTTTCTTTATTTCCCAGGGTGCTTACAACCTGATATACTTTTCATTTTCGAAAATTCTCCTTGGCATCTATGTCTTTTATTTTTCTTCCTGTATTTGTGTGTAACTCTATCAGCAGATGATCTGTTCAAAACTGATGGCATTTTGGAACCCAGGACAGCATTTTACTCCTGTAGCTTGGTCAGCCAGTAGTAAAAAGCTCTGGAACATATCACTGGCTTCCTTTAAGATTTTGTCTTTCATCAGTTTCCAAAGGAAAGTGAGAGTGGGCCAGAAGTCTGAGTGGGAAGTATCTTTATGGACTTGGACACTGTAACTTCATCTGTCTGTGGAATAGCCCATTTTGAAGAATTGCCAGTATATGTGGAATAGCAGAAGAAAATACAAAGCAAATCAGAAACAGAACATACTGTTCTTCCACTCTCTTCTCAAGAAAATTGTACTTTTTTTTCTCCACAAAAATTTGGTAATTTTATTAAGGATTCCTTTTCAAAAAAGGGAGAAAACATTATCTCAGTATTATCTTCTCTGTAATTGGAAAGTTTCTAAAAATTCTTTAAGCTATGTTTACTTCATTTTTTATTAAATTTCTTTCATAGAGAGAAACCTGATGGGAAAAACAATCCCAAACTTTCAGGAAAATAAGGCGGCTCCTATGTTTCTTCAGGTTCAATAAAAAATAAATAAATTTGCTACAGTTCCTGTAACATCTATTAGCATTGTGATGGCTGGTGGTTCTTAGAAATAACAGAAATTGCTAGGTTTTCATAGAAGATGAAAATAATGTAGTAGTGCACACTATGAAATAGAGGGCAGAAATCTAGGTGTGTACATATCTGCAGTGGGAAGAGGATGAAAAATCAGGGAGGGGTTTTGAAATGAGTTTGCTTTTATTCAATCGTTTGCCCAGGATCTCTCTTACTGCTTCAGAAACCCTTAAATAAAGAACAAATAAAATGCATAATAAAATACAGACTCACAACAAAAATTCAAATGGCCATCCCAGTACAAGGCCGTAAATAAAAGATTCAGCTAGTGAGACACCCACAAAATACATTTTTGAAAGGCTTTTAAACTGATTAAGGAAGTTGACTTCATGTATATTGATACTGGAGGGTACAATTTCCTACAAAGTGCAGGCAGGCAAGGCTTGGTGTACGGAGGGTAACCCAGGATGCATTTTTGTAAGGCTATAAAACCAGCCCTCACAACAGGTTGTTCTTAGAAGAAGACTGTCATTAAATCTTAAAGAAAGATTTAGGTATGTGTTCTTCTTCTTTCTTCCTCCTCCATCTATTTTAATTTCAAAAAGTTTTACAATCCTCAGTGTAATAGCTCATCTATCTGCAAAATAGAATTTATTCTGTTCAGCTGAATCATGCAATAATATAATCAGGAAAGAGTCATAGGTTAACACACACACAACTTGATCATATTAACTTAATTTTTTTAGAAAACCTAGCTCTACTTACTAAAAAGGACTCTAGCAATCATTTAAATCTACAGTTGTGTCCAAGAACCAAAGATTTTATTCTGTCTTGGCTTTAAATCTATCTCATGTTTTAAAGAAGATTGATTAGACATTTAAAAAACCCTTAAAATGAAAATGTTGCATTTTTAATGAAGAATAAAGATGGCAATAGAGTATTTCTAGATATTGTTATCCAAAAGTGTCACAATATCACCAAACTTAATATATTCATAATGCCAATATAAAAGTATTACTTGTATATACAGGTGGGAGGGTTTAGGTAAAATGTCTATCTCTATCCTCTTGGTTAAATTTTGCTCCCATCCCATCTGATCTTGCTGTAGTGACAAGTTTTAGCTCCATGTTATTAAAAGTCTCATTTTTGGCAGTCAGACACTTGTGTGATAAGGTGAGGTTTCCTTGCTTTCCCTGTTTATCATGGGTCCAGCATGGAGGATGAACATAGGAATGCAGTGAAGGCTGATGACTATACACAGGCTGCATCTCAAGAGCCATCTGAGCTGAAAATTATTGGAGTTTAGGAGATTATTTGGGATAAATATAATCTTTCTTACCTACTTTTGCCCTATGCTCCATCTCTGATGAGAGGAACTCTTAACTGGATGGACTGTTGTAGGATCCAGTAGAACTGGTCTTATTCCTCGAAAATATTTACTATCATTACTGATGGAGCATGGCATCCATCACCACAGGAAATGAGCTGAAAAGAAACCTCAGGACACTTCATGCCAGATACACACCTACAGAGCAGAGCTGCACATTCCAGATATGTCCAGGATTGCTGAATGCCCAGAATAAATCACCCAAGTCCTCTAACTCAATGTGTCTGCAATGATGTGGTAGAAACAGATGTATGCTGGACACGTGATAGCCCTTCAAAAACTCTTTTCTACGTCCTTATTCACTTACTGGCTTTTGGCTATTCAGTCAGAGTTTTGCTATGTGATGTAGCACACGAGGCACTTGCAATCCGAAGAACTCAAAATATGAAATAAGACAGGCACAGAGTGGAGAATTTAAGCACGGAAAGATTAAATGACTTGCCCACAAGCATCTCTGGAGTCTGTAGCAGAGCCGTGGACTAACCCCTGTTTTCCAGCTCCACCTCTTGCTTCAGTCTATCACTTGCTTTGTTTTCTTGTTTTTTTTCTGCCCCTTCTTTCCCTGAGGGCAGAGAAATTTCCCAACTCACTGGATCATTTTGTCAAGGGAGATAGATAACTTTCCAGTTCCTCCCTCTCCCCACCCTCTTCCCCCCATTAGCCAATCCAATTATAGAAAATCAAATATCTTGCTAGAGCTGGCCAAATTCAATTACACAGGTACTTCTGGGTAAATTTTGGCAGTGAATAGTTTGCTCGCTTTACCCAGACTTTTCTCTTTAATAAAATGTTCCCAGTTAGCCAATACATCTTGTTATAAAATAAAACAAAACCTCACATATACATGCAACCATAGATAAGCAGAGACATTTTCTTCAGATGCTTTCTGGGTATAGATTTTCAGGTACCTCCCAGGACCTCTATACCACTCTGGATCTGAAGTATTAAATCCTGTCTGCCTCCTCATGATTAAATGGCAGGATGGGAAGACCTGCCTTTCAAAGCTGGAGCTCAGCATTCAAATACCAAAACTTCTTCTGCTCAAAATATCTTCTCCTTTCACTAGGAAAAAAAAAAAAAAAGTCATGTATAAATACATTTTTAAAATAAGGTATTTCATTTGAAAGCTGTAATTTTTTTTATTAAAGAATGTCAGAACCACACCAGGTGAAAGTTCAAATTACTCTTATTCTTTATCTCTGTAGGCTTAACTCTTTAAGTTGCATTGCTTATCTCTTCTGCTTTAAAAGGGGCACTTCATTGTCAGACATGAAGTCCACCTGGGGATCACTACTCAGAGAGGGGAAAGTAGACCTCTGTCATCAGAAAGGGGAAAGTAGACCTCTGTCAACTACCCTTTAGCTCGTTGGAACAAACCTTTACCAAAATATGTGGGCTCTTCTGTAAAAACTCTGCAAGGCAAAAAATCCCAGAACTATTTTCCTTAGGATGAAAATTATTGTTTATAAGGTTTTACAGGTGACCAAATTAACAGTTGCATAAGATAAAGGACATACCACTACAACAAAGTGAACCAACCAAAAAAGTATTGCCTGAAAGAAGAGTACCTCACACTATCTCTTTAGGGATCCCCAGACCAATACTAAAACCTCCACAAACAGTTCAAGGTTTTGTGAAATGCAAACAGGAAACACTGGCCAAAATAACCAAACCTCAACTGTCTGGCAATTATATGATATTGTCTAAAAAATATTACGTTGTGTTTTTAAACTTTTTTGAAACTTCATGTGAAGAAATTCTACAAATATTCTCTCCCTCTGAGTGCTGTGGTTGCATTCTTGACCTTACACAACTCATCCAGTAAAATGAGACAGTGGACTGGCATTTGGAATGAGTCAGAGCTGATGTATCTCCTTTTTCTCTTGGATAACACCTCTTCTTCCTCTCAATAAAACCTTGTATTATTCAAATGGGGTGTAAGGGCAGTGGACCAGCCAAGAAACATGCACTTAAAATGTCTGAAATACAGAATACTAAACATGTCCCCTGGATCTCTTCCAAGATGGTTTAGTTACCAGGCTTGTTTCATAAAGGAAATGGGTGATAAGTGTGGAAAGTGAAAATACATGGAAGGGCATTTTTCATCCTGCTTTAATGATCATAGCCAGATAACAAAAAAATTGTTCATCTCTGTTTTCAGTAATTCTTCTGAAGTAATTCTTCTTCCTTGTTTGTTCTAAGATGGGGGCGGGGGTGACTGCTGTGAGCTATTAGACAAGTTTCTCTGTCCTGTCCAAGCAAAATCTTCAATTCAGTTTAAAAAAACACACAAGCAAACTACTGTTTGAGACCAAAATTTTGACAGTTTAGGAGGAGGAGGGGAAGGGGGAGAATGGGATTAGACTTATATTAGGTAGCAAGAACATCCACATTTAGTATTGTGAGGATTAAAAAAAAATCCCAGAGCTTCAGAGTGGATAAATGCTTTCTTGCTTCAATGCCTAAACCAACTTCTAATTAATGGGGTTTAGGAAGACATTGTCCTTATGAGTATGTATCCCCATAGCTGCCCACTGAAGGGTGCCCTGCCTGTTGCAGGGAAGCAGATGGTATTGACTACTGTCTGAGACAGGCTATTGAACTGACTGTTGATCTGGTCCTCTGTGTCTGTGGGTTTTTTTTAATCTAATCTCATCGAATCTAATCCTAATGCATTTTTCTTGTGTGTCTCAAAAACTCCCAGGTATATACATAAAATCTTTTTTAATAAACTATTCAATTCCAATTGAAAGTGGCTTTCTGGTTTGAGATACCCTCCAACCTTCTCAATCCAGCTGTGAAATCTTCACCCCAAACAGTGCAGTCATCCACCGCAGGTACGACATTTTCACCCAGAACAAACAGCTGTCTGGAGTAAGGAGCAATTACAAACACTTTGATTTTGGAGGAAACCCCCCTGTGGGTTGGGGGCCATAAAGGGTTGGTTTGTTCAGGAAACGTGCAGGGTGACACATAAACAGGTTTTCAGAGTCAAGATGAGACGTCTGTGATGAGCTTTGTGAGGACACTGCTGACTATAAATGAGCGATCATTCCGTGGACAC
This sequence comes from Phylloscopus whistleri, assembly GCA_017589585.1. Classification (NCBI taxonomy): domain Eukaryota; kingdom Metazoa; phylum Chordata; class Aves; order Passeriformes; family Phylloscopidae; genus Phylloscopus; species Phylloscopus whistleri. Next base: position 908,112 of record JADMLD010001003.1, on the reverse strand, counting down.
AAGATGTAGAAGATTGTCTGTGACTTGTACACCTGGATATAAATCATGCCATAACTTTTTTTTTCCCCCCACCAGTCAAACACTCAGTGTTTGGAAGAAGACTTTGTCATATTTAATAGTGCTGTCAACCTTGCAGTTTTGCTGGCCTGTTAATAAGAAATTCCAACATGACACTATTAACTATTATTTTCCCAGAGCTGAGCAAAGCCAGCCACCACAGGGTCTCACTTGATGTGGAGTGAAAGCCTTCATGGTGCAAAAATTATGAGCTCAATTCACCCCCAGGGTAACTTCAATGTTTTTGGGAAGCAAGTCTGCCACCTGACTTGACAGCAACAGCTACAGGGGAAGGAATTTGAACCCTTCTAGGCTGATATGAATGTTGAGGCAAACACAGGTTGAAGTTCTTCTCAAAGTAAATCATTTATATTCTATATAATGCTGGGGCTTTTTTTTTTTTTTTTTTTTTCCTTCTCTTTTTTTTCTCTGGGTGCCATCGCAGTGTGAAGATAAACAGAGCTGGCAGGAAATATCCTCTCAAAACAGAGAAAGAAAAGCCTTAAGGAACTTGATAGATAAAATTGTGCTTATATTTCCCCACTCTCTGAGAGATTTATCCTGCAATAAAAGTTGTGCCAGAAGCTGAGACAGACAGGTCCAGACTAATGCCAAACTCCTGCCAGAACCACTAAATGATCGGCATGGTCAGAATCTACTTTCCAATATGTAAGAAATGACTGCCCTAACAGATTGTTTAGTTTTAAGATTTGCTTTTAACAGGCTGTAGCAATGAGTTAGTGGGTGTTTGCCCTGTGCATATAGTCAATTTCTATTGTGTTTTGGTGTGCACTTTCACTCTCCTAAGCAGGTCATTCTCCAAAAAATAAAAAAAGGAAAATTAAAAATTCCTAGCTGTCCAGATGGTCCAAAAAAGCAGCTCACAGGTGGTTGGAGTCAAAAAGGTTAGAGCTGTTGATTTTGTTAATCCATTCACTCACAGAGATTCCTCTCTTTCAAACTCTTCTATTTCAGTCTTTTGATGCAGGTAATTTGACCTTACATGGGGGACAAAAAGTGTCTGTTGAAAGAGAAGGAAGTTTTCAGAGTCACAGCACCTGAACAACTGATTTCAACTTCTATGGGGTCTTCCCTGATGCCAGCTTTAATTTTTATTCATCACGGTGTTGACTTGGTTAATTGTGCATTGAAAACATCACCATTTGCACCATTAACATTGGGCTGCTCGGTTCTATCAACAGAGGAACACAGCCCAAATTGATGCAAAACCCCTTGCAGCTGAAACTTGTTATGTGAGATCTGGTTGCAAAAGACACTACCCACAGTTTTGAGGAAAAATGGTGCAAAAAAGAAAATTATGTTTTTTCCCCGTTGCAAAAACACAAAGCGACCCACAATAACAATAAGTAAAAAAAAAGGGAGAGAGTGGAATTTTGCTACTGTTCAGATTATTCAACAAATGTTTGATCCAGCATTCACTGAAGTCAGCAGGATTCTTTTCATTCCCTCCCTTGTCCAATTGCAGCATCATTAGCTACATTACATCTAACTGTTGGGCATCTACATCTAATGTTGCCCTCTCAATTGCAGCAAATAAAAATAGAAAATTAGAGAACTCAGCTTTCCATATCAGCACCTGAGGAAGGGGACTGAGCAAAATTTCCACCCAATTACCTTCATGGCCAGATGCACAAGGTTCTGATCACCTTTCCTTCAGTTTTGGAAGCATTATTTGCAGTGCAGCATTTTCCAGGTGATGTTGTAAATGATAGACCCTCGTAGGCAAGGTACACTATGTATGGATGTTGCTCCTGAAGCTGCAATCTTTGCACTTCCCATCTTTTTGCCACTTCACATTTACATTAACATAGGGATGGGGTGTTTAAAATGGGTGTGTCATTGTTTGCAAATCAGTTTGCAAAGCACTTTGGGATTCTTCTGGATGAAAGGTACTATATAAGTGTCAGTCATTATTACTATCATTATTATCATTATTACCATTTTAAGTTTACAAGGAGATGCTAGAGGTTTGGAATAATGCTAGAGGTAGATTTTTCAAAGCCACAGTGGAGATTTGAACTGCATGTGAGTGCCATGAATGCACAGTTAATGGAAGTTCTGACAGATTACCCACCAAGGGGAGCTTTGGCCTTGTGAAAGGAAGGGTATTTTCAGAGCTAGAACTCCAGATCTTAAAACAGCACATCTAGGTAATGCCAGGGAATTTCAGCTTCTTTTCCTGCTGTGAAAGATGGTTCATGTCAGGACATGTAGTGGGGAATGTTGAGGGAATTGATGTGAGGAACATTTGTGGGAGCCCTGTAAGGTGGCAGCTGTATTGGAATTTTCAGCAGCTTCTGACCCTGTAGCATGATGTGCATATTTCAGGACAGTGCTAGAGAATCTCAATTTCTCCATAATTCTGTTCAAATTCATCTCAGAGCAAAACCTTTCATCTGAATAGGTGAGAAGTAATGTCTCTGGCATTTTGAGAGCTAGAATGTGTGTCAGAAGAGACAACTGTTTTCTGTACTTTCAGAAAAAGGTTATATTCATAACCACCAATCTTCTGTGTGAGCATCTCCTGTCCTCACCACTGTTCTGCAAGGGGTTACTGTCCTTCTCATCTCTATAAATAAAAAAAATTTGTTTGGGTAAACTTTAACTCAATTTCTGGGGACATTCCTACTTAGAATTGGGGGGTGTAGCAGTGTGGATTTTTGGGGGTTTAATTTTTTCTTTTTTTCTTGTTTTGGCACTTATTATTTTGCCAATGGATAGTTTCTCAAGCATTTAAATTGAGACATTTCTGAGGACTCTAGAACAGAGGGATATCTGTTGTGGAACCATGCCCCAATTTTTGTATAGAAATATAGCCCTGGATTGTGAATACATCTATAGATGTCACAGGTTTTGCTTTTAATATTGCAATTTCATATCACTGCCTTCATTTATTTCTTAGGGAGGCTAAAAGCCAAGTATTTGGCTCAAATCAGACATGACATTTTAAAACATAATTATAAAGTAATTGACTGAAACCAGAAGTTACTGTTAGCAGGCTGCATGGCTGAAGTGGAGATGGCCATAAAGCATATCTCATGACATAACAGTCCCTAATGGTATACCAAAACTGGATCTGGTATATCAGAACATGGTTTTGACAACACCAACAGAAACAGTTACTGTCCTAACCATATCTGTTAGTATTCAGGCATCTATTTCCAAACAAAATTAACCCTCGATCTGGATTTTAAAACACCTAATTTTAGTCTAGTTTCTTAAGGAACAGAATTTATGCAATCAGCCTCTTTGTGTTCCTGTCCATCTGTTCCTCCTCCTCAGGAACTGTACAACCACTGAAATTTGTCTGATCTGTGGCATATTTGGGGTCCCCAGGTCTTGGATTTTGAAGTGGAGCTAAAGCAGCATGAAGTGAGCCAAAGTGGAGGTGGAGTGAAACAGCATGAAATTTGGCCCTTCTGAGTGGCTTGACTTGCTTCTGAGTTTAAAGGACAGACAGATCATGTTATATTCCATGGGATAATGAAAAGGCAGATGCCACAAATATGCTGCTGGTTTGCTGGGCAGGAGCATCCCAGACTGTATCCCTCATAGCCTACACTACAGAATGACAGTTTAGGATAAATGGGACCTGTGGCACGGGCCACATGGAAGTAAATCGGGGTAAATCAAGGGCACACACCCATTTCCTCAGTTTACCAGAAAATTCCTGTCCCGTTCACTAAATCAGGAGATATTAAGACCCATATGGATACCATACAGTCAAAAGAAGGAGAAAGGACAAAGCAACCTTTATTCATGGTATTTTTTGTAATAATCCACCTGTCCACACTATTCTAGTCTTGTAATTAGGGTGAAAGAGACAGCAATTCCCTTTTCTTTGTTTTCTTTGTGGTGGTGATTATAAGTGGGTTTTGGTTCATGTCTGCATCTTTATGCATTCTTTTGATTAAAATAATTTGGATTTTTTTTTAAACTAGGCTCAATTAACCCTCTGTCCTTTAGTTTTCCAATTTGTAAAGATAGAGCTAATAAATGTCCCATTTACAGAAACGTTATTCAAAATTAACATTTTTACAACTGATTTGCAGAGAAATCAGTTGTAAAAATGATGCAGAGAAAAACTCTTTGCAAGTGCAAAGTAATTATTTAAGATGAATTTATAGATGTATGATGACAGAAAACTGTTCATGAAAATCCAGCTGCAAATCTTAAACACAACTATTTAGCACTAGCATACTTCTCTAGTAAGCTTTATGGATTAAGGGACCAAAAGGGATTTGGATTTGGAATGGATCAAGTCCCTCCAAGGTTTCTATTGGCCATGTATTTCCAAAATAATCCTGCTATCATCACAGTGTTTTCATGTTCAGCTTGAAAAACAGCATTTGATTTCTCATCTCTTCAAAGGTTCCTTGACTCCTAAGTTGTTGATTACAATTCACATGTTAATTGGGGAACTGGAGGATGAGTGTGGGTTTTTGGTTTTTGGTTCCTTTTTTGGGTTTTCTTTTTGGTTTGGTTTGGTTTGGTTTGGTTTGGTTTGGTTTGGTTTGGTTTGGTTTGGTTTTTTTAGTGGAATATTTTTGCTGGAGAAATGAGGTGGCAAACGATGTTTTTGACAAATAGATGCCAATTTAATGCTGCTACGTACACTATTTCTACTTTCCCCTGCAGGGGCTTCCTTTTACAGTCCCACAATGTGCTAGTTTCCAGAGGCTATGCCTCTGATTATCTCAAAGTTGACAGCATTTCAAACAGTCAGCAACCCTGTTTTAAACGAAACTGCGGTGATTGGTTGAAAAACACAGCCTGAAGGCCTCCTGATCCAGGAAGCCACTTACACATATGACATCTTCCCCATACCCTTACTTCTTCAGATCCACTCAATACCAGTTTCTACCATGATAGTGCCCTCGGGAAATCAAAAAATTAATAATGGCTGAGAAAAATGCAAAGTTAATTGATGCTTGTTCTATTCTTCAATGAAAATTGTGGTTGCCCGTGATAGATCTGCAATAGTATTTCTCTTCCTGTGTCTTCCCTTTTGGCACTGCTAAGTCTTTGGGTAGAGAAAGTGATTCTCATATGTATTTGTTAAGTTCTTGGTCTAAATTAACACTTCTGTTGGGAAAACAATTTTCTCCCTAACGCATAATTATTTTTTCTTCATATCTTGAACACGCCTTCTAGAAAATTAAAGTTGATTTAAAGATTTTAAGACTCAGAGAGTTGACTCAATCAAAATAAACCATGCTGCAATTTTAGACTTAGTTGTCTAATGTGATATTCTGTGATGTCTTCATATCCTAAATTAAAATGCCCTCTGCCATCAGACAGATAGGTCTTCTGATAGGTAATAATAAAAGGGAACAAATTTTCCTAACTTTCCTTTGTAGAGTCTACATATACAGAAAAGGTTTCAAGGCCTCATTTTCTTTTTTTCTTTTTAACTCTTCCATTGCGTTCATCTCTTATCAGTATTCAGTTTGTAAAATGGCAGTTGAAAAATACACTGTTTTGGCTTAAAATCCTCACTAAAGCCCTATGGATAAGTCATCTTTGTTGCCTTTTCCTCATTAAGCCTTTACTCCTGGAACTCACAATGCTCTTGGTCCAGGAAATCACAGAGGGAATTTGCCATGCTGGCAGAACAACCTGAATTCTTCATGTGTGTTGCTGCCATTGTGTTCTGGATATATATGCACTCTTGCTTTCTTCCTGTTATAGTTGTGAGGCTGCACTTGGGGCAAGGAGGGAAGGTGAATGCAGAACCTTCCTTCGGGAAGAAAGGGGCATTTAAAGGAGTGGAACGCAGAGACAGGATGTTCCAAGTATAACAGGGACATAAAAAGGAATAAAACATCATTTTGGACAAGCAGAAAAGGGGAGAGGAGACAAAGATGTTGAGTTGTTGGCAAGCACTAAATCAAAGAGGGGGGCCTTGAAGTCAAGGGCAATGCCTTCCATTATATCAATACAATTAATGGCATCCTTGTGTTCAGTTATTTGCATTAACAGCAAAGTTAATGCCGGCAAAGATCAATGCTGAGATTAGTGATGTCCAAATCAACATGCTTTTAAGCAAATTATTTCCACTGTCTGAGCCCCTCTCCTAGTTAGTAGCATGAATCTTTGGTGGTGTCTGCAGCTCCATCAGCGGATGCCTCTTAAGGGCTGCTGTCTCTTAAATATAGTCCTGCTAACATTAGTACCATTTGCACAGTAAGCAGGAATATCAGGTCAATAGATCCACTCAGTGTGGATGTCCTGTACATCGACAACAATGGCCAGAAGCAAAATGTTCCTTTTGCATTAGTGATTAATATTACTATTATTATTGAGAATATTTTAATTTCCTTTTCTCTCTGATCCTCCCTCACACAATCTGATTATTGTGCTTATTCCTTCTAAAAAAATAAGCCCGTTGTCTTGGAACATTAAACCCAAACAAATAAATCACACAAAATCCCATGAACCACCTCTAACCATGTTGCAAAGGCAAAGTAATCAGGCAGCTGTGGCCAGTAGCAGCTCCATAATATAATGACAATGTGCTTCCTGCCAACAGGAGGCCTGGAAGCTTAAGATTTTCCGAAGCAGATTCAAAAAGATGCCTTTAGCTGGGAGCTGGTGGGAACAAAGCTAAATCTGTGTATCTCAAAGTACCCCAAAAACCTCTTAGGGAAAATATCCTTGACAGCAATGACCCAAAATATTCTGCATTATTACTCGCTCTCACATACTTGGCTGACTCTTGATCCCTATTCAGCTATTCCTAAGTAGTCCTCTCTGCCTCTGGGCCTTCTTATAGAACTCAGAAGTTCTCCAACTTTGGTTCTGCTCCTACATTTAGACTTGACAGACACAGCGTGCCTTTTGGCGCTTTGAACACGCGCGCGATAGCTGGCAACGGTGCTCTCCGCAGCTCCGCCGAGACACACCCACATTACTCCATGTAGCTGCTGGCAGCTCTGGGCTGGAAACATGTTGGAAAGGACTGATCAAAGTAATTTAGACAACGTTTTCCTACTGAAAAATCACATTAAAAAAATAAAAAAGGCTTGCTTTTTTTTCCAAGAGAAATCATCAGGGAAGACCCTTAGATTCAGGCTTGAATTTCTTTTGAAAATTAGTGACAGTGGGAGAGAGAGAGAACTCTGGATTAGCAGGCTTTCAGGAAGTTATCTGAAAAAATTCTTTTTTGCTGATCAGTCAGTTATTCTCTAACATTTCCTTCTCTATTTTTTTTAATCATTACAGTAAATCTGCGTATGTAGTGAGTCAAATTTTCAGTTTGCTAACAGCAAGTTAGAAATTTGGAGAGGATTCTATAAGAAACATCTTTTTAAATACCATTCTGTTGGAAGACATGAATTCAAATTAATCTTAAGTGCAGACCATTGGCAAGATAGTTTCGCTGGTAATAATAGAACAAGGTTTTGATGATATAGCAAAGATATGAAAAATATATCCAGAGCCCTGAGACTGTATATGAATGGAGCAGTAGAGGTACTGGTAGTAGTGGTATCAGTATGCTTTCTGATGGCTGGATAGACAGGTGGACTATGATGTGCAATATTTTTTGTTATCAGTTAGTATTGGATAAGCATTTCACAAAGAAATATCTGCTATAATTAAAAACTGTGGTTCTGGCACCTTGAAGAACTGTATAACCTACTTGGATTCTAATTCATTTTAATTTCTAGAAATCCTGTCACCTACCTCACAATACAGCAATGCTTCCCACCCTACACATGGTATTTTGTGACAGTAAGACATAGTGTCAGATAAGCAAAGCTCTTTCTTGCAACTCTTTTCCTTCCTGATAGCCCCCAATCCTTGCAGGTTGTTAGGGAAAGCCAGAGGAAGGTGAAGGGAACGTCTTTGGGCCCTGGTTTAATTCAGAGCACCTGCTGTCTTCCTGGGTGCCAGAATTGTATAGCCTTGTTGGGAGCCAGGATGTAATAGCTATGCCTGATAAATAACAGCACTAAACGTGCTACAGCAAAGGTTTTCTGTACTATAATAATTGTAGGCGCTGACTTGGTGCAATATATCTTTGCCAGCATGTAGTGACAGAATAAATAGCTCTTTTTAACTATAGGATCAGGAAAAGCTAATGCAGTGATTGAGGGAAAGTATCCAGCTAAATGTAGTCTGTCTTTGTTATGCCGTCCTTCCAGCCCAGTCCTACCTGTGCCGAGGGGGTGACGGATGGACTCTAGCCTCTCCAGCAGCCTCTGCTCCTCCTGCTTCACAGCTGGCCTTCACTGTCAGGGCTGTATCTGCCCCTGTGATGGCTCCTGGGCAAAGAGGAGGAGGAGACAGAGAGGAGGCTGAGAAACCAAATATTCCAGGAAGCTGTTGGAGGGGAAACAAATCAAGGTCATGAGTTCAGAGTCTTTGCAATCTGGTCAGTCTTTGTTGGCCAGGAGAAAATTAATGTGAGTCCAGCCCAACTCCTGGCAGGATTTCCCTCACACAGAAGGGTGCCAGAATGGTTGGTCACCATATTGATAGTCCTGCAGGAACCAGGATTGAGAGGGATCTGGTATCTAAGCTAATGTCAACTATTTTTTTCCTGCCTATACCTAGGATATTTTATCTTGCACAGGTGGTTGTAGGATATTTCACACAGTCCTTTCCCTGCTGTGGGTTTTTTTGTTGTTGTTGCTTTTGTTTTCGTTTTGCTTTGTTCTGTTTTTTATTTTTGAAATAAAATAAGCACAATACCAGAGAAGAGCTTTCATTCAAGGCAACAGCCATCAGGAAAAAAAAAAAATCAGGCTTTGCAAAGTGTTGTCAGGGAAGAGAATCCCTTGTGGAGGGTCTGCTTGGGGTATAAGAGATAAATATTTCCCTTCTTGGGCTCTGGAGTTTTATGTAAACTGATTTCATATGAAAGATTTAAGATACAATAGGAGTAACTAGCAAGGGATCTTTGGAGCATGGGCAAGCACAGAAGGGGAGAGCCCTTGCTCCAGCTTGACTGTCACTGCAGCTGGCAGGAGGTCAAAGAAGGTGAAGCCTTTTGCTTCCATCCAGGGGCTGACCCAAGATGACAGTATCCTTCCAGCATTTCCAGGGCAGTGTTGCATTTGCTCCACCCTGCTTTGCAGATCATTTTTCCTTCCGTCTCTCTCTTTTCTGTGGCTTTGCCGGCTCTTGCTGCTTGTACTGAGAGTACACTTTGCATAATTTATCTCTTTCCTAATGAGGAGATGGAGTCCTGGCTGCAGCTAATGGCACTGGATTAGCTCACCTGCAGTCTGAGCACTGGATCTCATTTACCAGATCTGCTCTAATGTCTGGGAGCTCCTGCCAGCCTTTGAGGTACACATCTTGGAGCTGTGCCTGGATGGTCAAGAGAGTGCTCAGGGGGGAAGAGTCTTTAGTCAGCTGAGAGTAAGGTGTTTGAATTTTAAGTTGATTCTTCTGCTACAGTGAATGCTTCAGTGAGTCTTCCTTGAGTGGAGTTACAAACAAACTACCCTCACCCAGGACCAGTAAACCCAGAAAGAAAAACTCCAGAACAGCAGGTCTGGTAATCACTGTACATGCATCCTTTTCATGCACACAGTGTGCTTCAGGCAGGTCAGGAACGCCTGCACATTGCTAGAGTTTTACTCAGTATTAGTGACTTGTAAATATGTTTCTCCTACAGCAAGGAAAAGAAGTAACAAAAAAAAAAAAATCAGTGAGGAAAGGTTGGGGTTTAAAACTTTCATAGAAAAAAAGCAAAACAAAACAAACCCAAACAAACCAATCTAAAAGGCAGCCAAATTATTCCAGCAGCATTTCCTCTGTAAGGCATCAAAAGCTATGGATGATTGTAGGAACATTTTAAAAGTTAGGAAATTAATCCAGGTCAAACTTGACGACCATCATTGTATTCAAGAAGTAACACATTTCATGAATTTAGTAAAAGAGTGCAGGAATCCTTGTAATTTTCAGGATATTTAAAATATAGCTCTTGATTCTTGGATATGAATTCCATCCTTATACCCTGTCTGCAGGGCAAAGGATAGCAAATAGAATATCCATGTCCATGCTGTACATACACATCAATCCAAAAAACAAAACAAAACAAAAAAATCAGTAGTATTCTGGTAGGGCTTTTTATCTAAGAACAAGTGTACAATCCTGTTGAGTCAAATTAAAGACTCACAGCTTAGCAGGATTTCTAACTGGGGCAAGTGGCACACACCCAGGGAAAAGGTACCAAAAAGAAGATAGCCTGACAGTGATGGCACTGATTTATAAACACCTGTATTCATGCAGTGCTTCCAAGCATGGAAAGTGTTTTCATCATCACACACAAAAATTTAACGTTTTGACAAAACTTTGTTCCACAAACAGCAGAGAGAAGGAGACGTCTCAGGAAGATGAGAGCTCTCTTACCCTAAGACATGTAATCTTTTCTGGCCAAAATCCTCTGATGCCTTAACAGAATCTTCCTCATAATTGAACTGTTTTTTGTCAGTGATGTGCTCTAATACTATTTTCATACCTTTACTCATTCTTCAATTCCACACTCTAAGCAGGAACAATTCTTTCAACTTTTTCTTTTGGATGGTGTTTTCCCAGGCTCTAACTCATCTTTCTTCGAATTCACTGATCAATCCACATATTTCTTCAAGAAGAGTGCCAAACCTTGGTTCAGCTGGGGCTTTTTTAGTACAAAAGGACTGTAAAAACTGTTCACCTCTTTTCTCCCATGGTCTAGTTATAGCCACTTGAGTTAGGAGGCATAGTGAACAGTGTTAATGCACTGTGTTTAAAGACTGCATCAGTGCCGCTAGAGGATATTAAATATTTCATGGTTTGTTCTTGTTTCTTTTTTCATTATACTGTATGATTTCAGCATCTTGTGCAACCTAGCAGAGGTTGCTTTAGATAATAATGACTGGCTAAGCAAGGCAGAAAAACAATCTTGGATCATTCTTTTGGTCTTTTCTGGCCTTAACTTTTTTGACTCTTCTGTTGTATTTGTCTTTCTGATACATTCATATGCATCCATATGTGTGATGCATGTTAAGGTCGATAACCACCTGTATAATTATCCTTATAACAACCACTCCACATGGTTTTGTGATTACACTTACATGTAAATCCATGTATGTCTGGATATGTGAAAAACATCTGCAGAAACAACACTTGGAAGCACCCAAGTGTTTTCCAGTCCAAGGATTAGAGGCTGGGTTTGGCAAGGCTGTTTCTGTCACAGGAGGGAAGGAATGGAACTGGGTGCAGATCCTTGAAAAAACTGATCTTCCTCTTTACCTTTGCAGTCCTGCATAGTGATGAACGCAGAATCAGTGTAACATTTTTTCAGCACACCCAAATTTTCCCTAGATGAGAGCAGGCAGGCTGAGGGGCAGAGGCATTTTGCTGCCCCTTAGCAATGTTCTTCTCTGGGCGAGCGACCAGGTTTCCAGCCAGATCCATCCCTACATACACCTGCAAGTGTTTAGATAGGAATTTCATCACACCATATCAGTGAAAACCATCCTCCAGGACAAACGTGCTGGAGAGCAGCAGTCCCAAAAGCAGCCTAAATACCAGGAAAATTGCCAGACCCTGCTGCATGCTAGACATATGCTGAAAGCATCTCTAGACCACGACATGATCCATGAATCCCTGGGCTTCATTTTCTTCCAACCCCCTGCTTATATTCATGAGTTCAGTGGCTTTCAGCATAGTTTTTGTTCCATCTTCTGTTCTCCTTTCCAAGGCAAGAGAACCACAGGTGCTCTTAGTTCACAAATTTCTGTGTATTCTTGAACTAGAAAGAAAATGTTGAAAAATGGAAACCATTTGTGGTTCTGGGATAGTCTCTCTGTTTGATTGAGTTCTCTGGGTTATCACCACTTCTACCCTGCTACTCTCCCCCTCCTCTCTGCCTTCTGGGAGCAAAATTTCTAAGCATAGAGGCAAAAACTGTACTGGAAATCAGCAACTGGGCACTTGCTCTGTAAATTTCACATGCTGATGCATTTCTGTGTTAGCCAAAAATAGCAACAAAACCAACAACAAGAACAACAAAAGAAAAAAAATTAATGCAAATCACTTGCCACTGACTCTTTTCCAAAACAGTAACATTTAGTTTATAGTGCAGTGCAGCTGGCTGCTGGCCCCCTGTGGAGATTTCTGACCAAGGTACCATTTAGAAGCCATTTGGCTGATCCATCTTATGTATTTTTGGCAGATCTTGTTCTTCATTTCTTCTTTACTAAGAAAATATGATAGATGAGCCTCAGATACAGATGTCATCCACTAGATTCTCCTAGAGGATTATTTTAAACCTAGACCACGTGTAGATGCCCTATTCATCCTTTGGACACCTGTCCCAAGATCAGACAACTCCAAAGATCAATAAACTCCAAAGCACCTCCTCTGGCATTCTTCAATATTAGCAAAATCCAGATTCTGCTGAAATCAGTGGCAAAGCTTTGATTTGTGCCCAATGCCTGTTCATCCACAGGATGATTCTCAAATTATGGAGATTCTCATTGCATCATTTTTTTATGGATTCATCTAGTCTTCATAGAGACTTTTTTCTCATCAAACTTGACTCTGTATTTCTAGTTGGGGTCAGCACTAGGTTTCACTCAGGTTGCAGTTCAGTCCCTTGCCAATCTGAGCACTTCTCAAGAAGTGCTATTATTTTGTGAGATAACTGCAGAAGAAGCCTGATAGAACTAATGCATGTGTTGTGTCTAATGAAAACTGGTTAAATTCAAATCCTCAGGGAAACATAAGGGTGTGTGCAACACTCTCCTTTTTCTCTTCAGCTGCCCATTATTGCACTGTCTCTAACTGTATCTTCATAATACACAGGTGAAAAAAAGTGTTCATCTATTGTGACCTTCATGTAGTCACTTAATCTCAGTACTAGAGTTCCTGTAACTTTCCATCCTTTCCTATCCATCATCTCTGCTTACATTGCGCAGTCTTTAGGCAGCTTAAGCTTCCTGGTAGCACTAAAATATAAATCATAAATTATATTAAGGTCATCTCTCTTCTCCAATATTGTATTTAAACAAAACCTATATGGTTTTTCATCTGCTTTTCGACCATTGTTATCTTACCCTTCTCAGGCTAAAATGAGAGCTCTTACTGGATTACATTCAACACACACAAACTTTAAATGTCTGGAAGTAAGGTGCTAAGGTTAATCTGGTCATCTAAACCTTTCTATAGACAAAGGAGAAAAAGAACCATCACAGAATAAAGTTTGCCTTATATATTATGAAACTATGACTAAGAACAAAAGAAAATTCTCTTCTGAGATATGTGCATCTCTTTATTTGATCATGGAAGGAATTGGAATGATTAGGTTAAACTAAATACTACACTGTTAAAGTTCCAATTGACAGAGATTAAATTAATCATATGCTAAACACACATTCTTCTTACTTTGTCTTTGTGCCCTGGATAAGCACAACACTTCTGCTTTTATATTTTCTTATTCAGATGCATTTTTCTTACTGATCTTCTCTTTCCCATACAAGCAAAGAACAGCATTGTTAGAAGTATCATTTTTTAAACAGCTGCTGTTGTAACAGGCCCTAAGACACAAAATGCAATACAGATGTCATGTAAGGCTGGAAATGCCTGTGATTGTACAATCATAAAATATTTCTTCTCATCCAAAGTTTACCATACCTTTCAGTTTTGGTGACAGCCCAAAATTTCTCTCTGCTAACTTTCCAATTAAATGAAAACAGCCCGCTTACACATCTCTGTTTCCCCCTCAAAGATATTTTTGTTGATGTGTTTGAAACTTCAAGATTACATTGATCTTTCTGAAGGTTGAGAAATTAGCACTGTTTTACCAAAGTCACTCTAAGGATATCTGCTATTTTTGCTTCATTTCACACATCATGTGGTGATTCTTGAAGGTGTAGTCTATGACATATAGTGACATGATTATGCAAAGATTGCCAAATACGTTTTAGACAAAGATTCATTACCAAGAAGCTCGAATAACCTTCCATGATAGACACCAAGATAAAATATTTCAAGGATTTTGATTTAAAATAATTAGATTTTAGAGGTGGCTACATATGTTTTACACACATAGCATTTTGCACACGTTTATTTCTTCCAATGAAGTCAAAAAAGGATTTGCATTGTCCAAAACCTAGTGACATTAAAGATAAGGTCTCTGACCTGAAACCTACCTGCCTCAACAAGAATGAATTTAGACATGCTAATTTAACATTTTACTGCTCCATTTTCTTTCTTTTCTTATCACATGTGCTGTTTCTCACAGTCTAGTTTTAAAAGTACAGTCTTACAAGATTTACAGTGATGAATCTTTTGTTTTTCTTTTTCTGTTAACTTATTGTCTGGCTATAAACGCATGATAAATTTCAGACATAAAATGTGCCAAAGTCTACAAACCCAATGGATCACCACATGGGATGAATAAAAAGCAGAGCTGCTATTTATCTGCCCTTGGAACTAATTAGTAAGAGCAGCTCCTGGATCCCTTATACTCTTGACACTCAAGCATTAACAGAACCCAGTTACACTTCAGGGTGCCTACTTATGCCTCACTTTTTACTAATTTATCTCTAAAATGCTTCTCTTTGCTCCAAACTGTAGACCAAAGTGATTTAGATATTACTTGGATCCTCCTAAGTTCCAGGTACCAATATGGGAAGGGTTAACTGTATACCTATACAGGATACAGGCTGACCTCATGCCCCTCAGCAGAGAAAACCCTCTTTAACAGTTTAGCTTGAGTTGATCCTGCTTTGTACTGAGGGAAACCGACCTTTGGAGCTCCCTTCCAGCCCTGTTCTCTCTGATTTCCTTCAGGGAAAAGAAAGCTATCCAAAGCAATTTAGGGTGGGGTCTCTGGAGAGTGCAGTATACTTTCTGCAAAGGGCAAAGCAAGGAAGAACTCATTCTGCTAAAGTTATTCAATGCTATCCCCTGCCAACATTTACTTAATTATCTTTCTGTTCTATAATGGCAATTGAGTTACGGCTCTTTCCTGGAACTTCTATATCCTTCCCTAGTGAATGTGTTTGTGTGTGTATTTTAAAGAAGAATAAATTGAGTCCAATCAGTTCTGCTTTGCTCAAGGCAGAATTTATGTTGGAGAAAGAAACCATGAGGCACGAGAGGACAGTGCTGCTGCTATATTTTAGCTGCTAAATATGCATCATAAACTGAATGCTCTTCTCTCCATACTCTTCAAAAATCTGTCTCAGGGATATTGTTGCCACTTGTCACGATTGTACACTGCCTAAATGTTTCGTCCCTCTGTACTTGCTCAGCTTCTCCAGATTACCTTACTCCTTATGAACTGCATTTACCCAGACCTCAGGCACACAGATTAGGTGTTTCAACTCCATTCTCTCACTGCAGAGTCAATTTGATGCCCATATAAAAAGTAAGGGTGATCCTGTGCACAGCATGTCTACCTGGTGAGCTGAAGGCATAATTTTCTCTACTATACACTTTTTCCTGTGTTACTTTGGAGAAGACAGCTGGATGGAAATCTTCTCAGCTAATTGTAGTGCTAGCAAAAGGGAAGGTACTCAGTCTAGGTTACTATTCATAGCTCTCTCTGTCCTCAGCAGGGAGACACTGGCACCTTTGTGCGCCAGTTGATGCCCCCTCTTGCAGCACAGAATGATTCACTGCATGAGGCACCTGACTCCCTGTTGATGATACAGCAGGTGGAGATGCCTGGAACAAACCAGATGTCTGAATTTTGCTGGTTTGGTTTAAGTGAGCTGAATTTATCCCTCAGTTATGTACCTGACAAATGAGAATGGGCTGACTTCTCCAGAGATGTATGAAGGATAGGTACACCCTGAGTTGTTGCTCAGTTGGTATTTCAGTGAGGCCACCGTCGATGCTGAGGATCTGTACCTTTTTCTTCTCCAAGAGCTTTTCCCAAGATCTCCTAGTTAATATTACAAGTTGCTATCAAAGTCAGTTTACTCCTCACTTCCATAGCCTACACTTATATAATTACAAAAACACTACTCCTGCAACAACTCTAAGAAAGTCATCAGCCATCAGCTGAGAGTATGAGTAACAGCATAAAAGAACAAAATCTATAATCTCTTTCCTCGCAGGAATTTTTTGAAAATTAGGACACATGGGAACACTAAATTTCAAGTTTTAGACGGTTCTTCCAGTGTTAATTTTTCAAGATGATTTTCACAAATTATTGTTAACACTTGTCTGCAGCATGAGGAGACCCCAGGTTGGGATAAAGGTCTGCTCTGCTGCCCTTTACCAGAAGAGAATGCAACATAATGCAAGTAAAGAAAGAAAAGATTAAATATTTTGCCAGTTACTGATTGTGTGATCAGGAAAAAAAGAAAAAAAAAGTGTCATTTAAAGAAGAGAAAAACTTGACAACATTCCCTCCAACTCTCTAGTAATGAATAGTTTCCAGCTCCCAAACAAGAAGAGACAGTGTAACTGAATATAGGCCCAAGGTGCCTTTGTACTAATCCTCATGTCCTAGGGTTATTTGGCTTTAGTTTTATTTAATGTCAAGTTTTACTTCTATAAAGAGAAAAGAGGAAAAAAAAGGGAAAATAAAAAAGGAGCTGATGAATTTTCCTCTTCCTATGGAATGAAATGCCAGTACCTGTTGAGCTGCATCTTCATCGCTGCCTTGGGGGTATTTGATTTCATGAATCTGATTAAATTATTCTGCTTTCAGTATTTCTTTAATATTGCTTTATAAAATATACTCCTAGTGGCTTCAGTAGTGAGAGCACTTGCTGTACTTTCTTTAAAGCTTGCACTGTCCCTCTTGAGACTGGGGGAAAGAGCCCTTATTAAAGAGTTCAGTCATAAAAGCTTCTTCCTCTAGGAGAAGTACTTTGAAACAACTGAAACACACACATACTTTTTCACTATGATTACAGAGGAACCCATACTAATGCCTTTCAGGGTACTATATGGCCATCTCTGATTTCATTGGCAGAAAACATCTTTCTGCAGAAATTTCAGAACATGGTCATCTGATCAGAGTCTCTAATTGACGGGAGACCATTTTCTCCCCCAGTGGTGAATACCTGTAATTTGCTCTGTGGTGAAATGTTGCATTTTTATATCATGGGGGTTTCTGAGGCTCTGACCTTTTGTAGGGTAAGGCACTGCATGAACATTCAGTGAGGGACTGTCCTGATGGCAAGGACTGCATTGACCTCATGAGCAGCATGGATAAAATCAAAGTGAATGGAAAAATATGGAGAGAGGGGATTAACTAAGGCCAAAGTGAGTGCCAAAGGTGAGTGGCAGAACTGAGGGGAAAAACCCTTCCTCTCCCCCACCTGCCCAGTACTGCTGTACTGTTTCTATTTAAGGGTTCTGTCAAAATAGAAAATTAGCTGCCCTCTTGCTGTACTGTGCACCTTGATCTTCTATCAGTTCGGGCCACGGGGGCTAAGGACACTCGGCCTTCAAAATCACATAAGAGTTTTAGGAGAAAAAATTCCAAGGCAAGTCTTTGAAGCTGAAATGGAAGAACCCAGACCTTTTCTTTTCTCTGCATTACCCAGACATGAAACATAAACATGAAAAGCATGAACAAAAAATTATATAAAGCACTGTTAATAGAATATATACCAATGTACTGAAAAGCTTGTGCAAACGGTAGGAAAAAGTCAAAAATACAGACTCTGTGGCTCCTGATCAGTCTCTATCCTCTTCAGTCTGATCACATGCTCATAGAAATTTCTGTTCTTTGTATCACTTGGATGCATGCAGTGTGATGTGCAGGGAAACACCGGCCTGTGTTCCACCTGGTTCTTAACTGGGAAATCATCCATCTTATTGCTGCTGATGAAAGCCCTTTATTGCTAATAAATGTCTGCAAATAACACCTAAATTGCATTGCTTCTCTGAGAGGCACTTATTATATACATATATAAATGTATGTAATAATTGTTAGCAGCAACTCACGCATCTACTGCTGGTTTGCAAGATAAATGACATTAATCAATAGGATGCCTACAGAACTTTTGGTGAGTCATTTGTTATGCTAATTGAACCACTTAAAGTAAACTGTCAATGAATAGAGATTTTTGACAGCTGAGATGAGACGTGGGGCTAATTAGTCAGTTGCTATTAAAAAAATAATAAAAAAAAAACCTGCCCAATTTTCATAATGTAATGTTTAAGAGAGAAGATAATGTTAATCATCTGACCAGACCTCTCTCCCAGAGGATATAGTAGCAAAAGGCATAGCCCATCACAAAAATCAAGTTTCTCTCAGAAGCAAACAAAACAAATGGCTGGCTGCACAGAGATGACAACCTTTGCAAGAGAGTTGATGTGTCCCATAGGTTACAGCAAACTTTTTAATTAATACACAAAAGCCCAACTTCTGCTCTAAATTACCTGTGTCCTTTCAGATCAATCCCCTTGTTTTTGCTCAAAGTATTTTGCATTCATGCTGGCAGCAATGAGATCATTGGGTCTGACTGTGAGGCTTAGCCCTAACCTACAAATCAAATGGATTGATCAGATACATGCACTGTCTCGAAGGCATGAGCAGCATTTTGGCAGCCCTTTGGAGCTGGGTTGTAGAGGATGTAGCCGCATGAAGTTGTGATGGAGATCACAGGATAAATTTTAGAATGTTTCATCTCTCTTTCTGTGAGTTTCCAGAACTTGTAATCCATTGTTTTTCAGTGCTGCCACTTTAAATCTTGAAATTGCAGAAGCCACAGCAGCAGAAGGGTTCAGAAAAGAAACCTTTCGGTCTTAGAGCACAACAGAAGCTTTCTAATTCTAACAGGCTTAGAAATACTTTGAAAGAAATTACTGTTCCTTATGTACCCAGCTGCTGTACAGTATGAATAGTTAATCTTGATTCCACTGAGGGCATGCCAGACCCCTTGACGCCTTTAAACAACAGGACTGGGACTTGCCGCTGTTAGCACATTCCACCCTGAGGTGGCCACAACTCTGTGGATGAACAGCGACCCTGGCACTGTTGCAAGTGTCAGTAGCAATCACCAGTTACGAACTTCCCACTAAAATGCTCTCTTTTGTGCTCGCCAGAAAGGACCTTCAGACAATTCAACTTTATTTGCAAATTTCCATTCTTAATGGCAACCAGCAAGGTTGTGTGAAATCAGAGCTGTCTCCTGTGCTCAGGACAAGCTTTGGAAGGAAAAGAAAATAAGCTAATCAGCCAGTCATCTAAAGTGTTGTCATTCAAATTTTCCTTAAAATAATAGGATAAAATAAAGGCAGATTCTTGAATGTGTTGAGGAAAAAAAGTGTGAGCCAGAAACTTCCATCTTGATTTCTTGCTGTTTGTATAACTGTTCTTGGAAATTACTGGATTTCACAGAGCACATTTGGAAGAAAACTGATTTTTGTAGTTTTAAATTTTCAGGCTTTTAAAGTTAATCGCATGGTACAGGTACCTGAAGTTACTACTTATAAGTAACCAAGGCAAAAATATTCAAAGGGCTAAGTAACAAGAAACTAGCTAATGTACCACATAAAATGTCAAGAGTACTGTAGAATGGCCTGGACTCTTTGTCTTTTCCTTAATCTGTGTATATGCACCTACGTCTCTACCATTGTAGCACCTATATTTCAACGTTCCATAGCAATATTAAAAAGTTAAAGAAATTATTTCTGTGGGTTGGCTGTTGCCATTTTTCTGTCACTCGGGCACTGACCTTGAACACATTGACACACAAAGTCATGTGTACACAAGTTATTCAATAGACTTTGACTAAGATACAATGAACTGCATTTCCAGGAGCATTAGAAACAACACCCCTCTTTAGCATCTACCTAGGTCAACTTGTAATCTGCAAAATAATTATCACAAATGTCACAAATCAGGAACTGGTATTTTCAGAAGCCCACACTGCTGAGATGTTTTCTGCTGCTCCTTGTAGATGGAAGGTAGGGTGACACAGACTTCACCATGAGGGAATGTTCAGCTTTCTCCAAGGCAATTCAGCTTAAGCAAGCATGAAGCACAAGCCTCATCACCCAGACCTCCAGACCTACTTAATCTGACAGGTCTGAAATAGATCAAAGCCTACAAGCTCTTTCCTTTCTCTCTGCTTTCTGGTCTCCTGGCACTTTGTGTCTTGCCCTGTCAGGAGCACCGTCTGAGTTGGAGTGGGTGATGTCCTGTAAACTGAAGGGTTAGTGAGGGCTGGGAAGTGTGAAGTGGACATGGCAAGTCTTTGGATTGAGTCAACAAACAGAACCATCCATGAAGCAAGGGAAACAAACAAACAAACAAACAAAAACCCAACAACAAAAAAGAAGAGATGGTTTCAGAAGCAGTGAAGCCTTTGCCTCAAGTTGAGAGCAGCTTGCCTATTCCCCATAGTGTCAAAGAGATGAGAAACCACTATAGGATAGGTCTCAGGCAGACACTCAGACACGGGCTCAAACCTGTCCTGGGTCCAGCTGATTTGTTGACTGTATCTTATGCCATGGCTCACTCAGAGCTCAGGCATGGCCTGCAATTGCTTAGGATGGGTTTCTGTCCTGAAGAAACCTTAGGATAGGTTTCTTGCCCAGAACCTAGCTGATTTTTTGAGGATCTTTCAAGTCTAATTTTACATGATTCTGTGCAGGAAGATTTATCTCAGTCAGGGACTCTTCTACATTCACCTTTTAATCAACAGAAAATCCAAATCTTTCAGGGCCTCCTCTGGCCATTTGCCTCTGGTTTTAGGAACATGCATTTTCAGCTTTTGACATCTGCATTGTGCTTTCCCAAATGACAGCTTTTGGAAGAAGGAATGAAAAAATCTGTTTTAAACTCTCCCTACATCCTTTCTCTATACTACAGCAGCTTCATGCTTTATTGGCTGTCGAGAAATTTGTTGATTTAAAGAACACTCAAATTTCAGACTTTTCTTTTTCCATCTGAAGAAAAAACCACACACATTTTGATGCAGGGTTTTGATTCAGAGAACTACTAATTTTTGTTTAAAAAAGAGGCTGATTTGGCTGATTCTTGTTCATAACTGCAAAACCTGACCCTCATCTACAGTTCATTTCCTTGCTTTTCCACTAATGCTGAGCAACTTTGAAAGAGATTCATGAATACAGTGGGCTGGGGAATAGGAAACCCAGGGCAGAAGGCAGAGGTGTTCATGTGTGGAGTAGGAAATGAGATTTCCTTTACTGAGTACAAGGATTTTAAATCCAAACATTGGCATCTATATGTGTTGAGAGGATCCTGCCTAAGAATATTCTTCTAGAAAACTCCAAATACTTCTTCAGCTGAACTCCAGACTTATAATGTATGCATCAGAAGTGAGGCTATGCTTTGAAATCTGGGTGGGCTTCAAATCTGAAGTAGCCTTAATCTCTTTAATGACCTCAACCCTCCCAAATTTTGCTGAGAAAAAAAGAAAAAAAAATGGGTGTGAAAAAAAGATCCAACTTTACAGCCTTGACCTATTTCTAATCCTGTTCTGATTGCTATTTACTGGGCTCCTTTCCAAACATGCTGTTTACTTTAGGGCTGATTTTTCTCCATCCAGATTAAAATTCCAGTGAGTTTCCCTCATTCCTTTAGACTGTAACCCCAAATGGGCCATGGTATTTTATTCAGAATATAGTAGCTGGATAATGATGCTCTCAGCAACTTGCAGAAACCAGGCAGTTTGTATATGAGGAGCTCGTATGCACACAGAAGCGCACGGGAGCTCATGCATGCAGCCCTACAAATTGCCTCATGCACACACACACACACACACACACAGAAAAATGTGCTCCATGAACATGCCCACGGTTCCTTCTACGCCATGCACATATGGACTAAACAATTACACTCACCTATGAGCCTGTCACAAGGCAACAGAAATGCCAGCTGCCATTGAAGTTTCCCGAAGAGCAGGAAAACGAGTCAACAGTGCTGGCCAACATCACATCATTAATCATCTATTAGCCGAGGTTGTGTGCTCCTGTCACCTGTCACTTTGTAATGCATGCAAATCACTCCAAGAGTAACATTTTCAGCCTGACATTTCCAGGGCCAGAGCTGGGATCAACCTGCTCTTTGTATTCAAGATTAAAAGGAAGTAGAGAAACAAGTGGTGAGATTGTTGGAAGGAGACAGGGAAAATGAGAGAAATAAGAAGGGTAATGTAAAATTGGTCAGTAGACATGAGTTTAAAAATAGAGAGCTAAAATCATTAGGTTTTGCATATGACCAGGAAATACTCAGTTTAAAAACACACCTCTGCTCTATAGCTCCTAAAGAAAGTGAACTATAAAAATGACACAGTTTTCCTGATAAATTCTCCCTATATAGAAAGGGAGAATACTTTCTATATTTTTTTCTTTATTTGTAACTTACAAAACATGATCTAGCTTTAGAAACTTACAAAACCTGATTTAACTTTAGAAATCTCTATCTGAACTGTTTGCTATAAGTTCCTATAACAGTCAATGTATGAAACAAGATTTTTTTTTTAATACAATTCCCCTATCTCTGTTTTAGATACATATGTTAGGAAGAAAGAAATAAATAGCTGAAGTGCATGGAAATGTCTAATTCTCTCATTTGTCTAGCAAGGGAGTTGAGGGTGACTAGGTGAGTTATACAGGTACAGGTATCTATGTTTACTGAGTTAAATCTCATCCCTACTGATTTTAACTCAGTTTGATTTCTGATGATTCAGAAGGGACAAAAAACATGACACCAAACCAATTTCCTCTAAAATTTTTGTCATATCTTGAAAAGGTAGGATAATATAAACTCCTCATATCCTAGATCTGACCTACCTAAAAATGCTACATTAGCCTTGAATATCTTTATTATGCACTGCGTTGATGAACCAGGAATCTTTTCAGTAAATTAGTGTTGCACGACCAGCTTCTCCAGAAAGAGCTACACTTCTACTTACAAACTTCCCCTGCCATAGTGAAGACATATTAAATTCTCTTTGGACAGGTTATACCTGAACAAATGTCAGTGTCACAACAGTCTCTATTGTGCTGATCCATAACAGACAGTTAAGAGAAAAAGATGAGTTTGGGGTTAAATAAATCTCCAGGTTGAATAAATACCTGAGAAAAATCAGACAGAGATATCTGGTAGTTCAGGTAGAGGTGTTCAGGTTTGTATCTCCAGATAGGCACAAGTTCCTATCTTCATATCTGTCTTTCTGAAGACACTCATGTTAGCTTTCCCTCCAATCCGTCCTTCCTTGTTATCATTCCCTTCCTTTTTACTATTTTCGTTTCTTCTTCATTTGGCCCACTTTGGCAAAATATGTCTGCCATTTCCCATGTCCATCCTTATATGGATGAACATGTTAGAGAAAATCATCCTCACATGGATGAGCATCACTTCAGTGGCAGCAAAGGATACCCTCTGACTGAAAAATAATAAGGGGTCACAGTCATCTCAGCTCTGGTTCCTCTCTGACAGGGATGGTGGTGCACTCTGATATGCCATACCTCACTGTATCTCACTGCTTAATCCTGCATGTGCTGGTGGGGAAGTAACATCAGCAATCTCACAAAGATTCTGCTACCTGCTTCCTGTCTTTGTCTTCTGAGGAAGCAGAGTACAGAAATTTTCTTCCTCACTTAAAGCCTATGTTTGCTTTCCTTTCTCTACTGAGATAAATCAGCTTTATTCTTTAATTCCTTTGCTGGGTGTGAAAGGATATACCTTTCTGCAGGGACCAGCAGGGACATGTCTTGTCTGTGGAGTTTAAATTAGGGCCCAAGGATGGAGGGCCAATACCTTCAGCTAGCCCACAGGATATGTATTTGCAGGAGATTTTTGAGGCTTACTTCTTTGGATAGATAAACTGCAGATCATGAAGGCAATTAATCATGGACTCATGGACAAGTACATCTGGAAGGGACCTCAAGAGGTCATCTCATCCATCCCCCAGCACGGAGGCAGGATAAATGTGCACAGACCATCCCTGACAGATGTGTGTCTGCTTCTCTCTGCTTCCACTCTGGATGCTTGCACACCATTATCCATCTAGAGAAGAAACAGATTTAAAGTTATGAGGAGAGGCAGAAAATATCACTTTTTAAGCCTGAAGATTTCCCCCTTAGTTTCTCTTGGGGCCTGAATCCAGTTTTTGGCAAGAGGAAGATCCAATCCTCACTATAAAATCTTATGAAGGGAAGGAGGTGTGAGCAATTTGCTCATTTTGTAGCCCAGGTTCTGTTCCAAGATGTAAGACCTTTTTGATTGCTAGTTCAGTAGAAAATCTCAAAATTAAATCTTATCTGGATGTGTGCATGTGCTAAAAAAAAAAAAAAAAAAAAAGAGAGAGAGCAAAGGAAGAGGAGGAAAAATTAAGTAAAAGGAGAGTGAAGAGAAAGAAAGAGACAGAAGGAACAGAAAAAGATAAAATGTGTAAGACAAAAGGGAAATTGCAGAGGGGCAGAGACTAACTTGAAAGGAGGAATGAAGAAACAGGAGGAACAGAGGACATACAGGCTGAAGTGAGAATGTAGAGGGATGCAGGATTTTAAGCTAGCCATTTTTAACAGAGAGATCAGAAAGACTTTTTGTTGTTGTTGTCCTTAAGTGACTTCTCCCACTGGCTAACATCTCATTTTATGGCAGGTAAATAAGCCTGCCTAATTGGTCCCTTGTTCAAGAATGGGAATATCGAGCTGAGCCTGCTTCTTGTGAAGTGGGATCTTGTCCAATTTATGGTCTTAGCAGATGTGATCTCTTCAGGGTTCCACTGTAATGATAAATTGAAACATTTGAATGCTGCGTTCCCAGGTCTGGGCATCCAGCTTTGTGAGTGGGGAGAGAGGATCTGATCAACTTTCCTTCTGAAATGACAAATTGTGGTTTCCAGAAACATGAATTAGTCCCATTTGCAAGCCTAACAGTTGTGGAGGCCAAGAGTGGGCTGGGTGAAGAAGGATGCACCAAGGTCATTTGAGTCTGAAGGACTCTGGTCTGGGAGAAAAGATCTCCTTTGAGAAGGAAAGTCGAGAAGTGCACCTTGACTCAGAAGCACTTTAAATTAAGGTGACACTTACAAACACTTTATTAATAATTAATAAGTGATTAATGAAAATTACTTTTTAGCTGATAAATTGCTTGAAGACACATTAGAGCATGTTTCAGAAAGACATGGATAAATATTTTTATGCATTCCCATTTATAAATGCTTAGTAATGGGCTCTCAACTTTCAGGTGTCTCGGCATCATTTATCCCCATCATCCTGGTGGCATGCTATAGAGACATCTTATAATCATTTATTTTCAAAATCTGTTCCTATTAATCATGTATTAATTATTATTAAGAAAACATTTGTGCACACTTCTCTTAATCTGAATTCTTGCTTGACTGATTTTCCTAGAAGTGTGGAGGAACACCCAGCTTGCACAGTTCATCATGTACTCCAGAGCCAGGCAGGTGTAAAATGGTAGGTCATGAGACTACCTCAACTTACTCCAGCTAAGAATTGCTAGCCTGCTCTGCCCTGGCTTTATTTTTACCTATGTATCAAGGGGAGTAGCTACAAGGATGCATATGCATGGCTACTAGTGCTAAGCAGCACTGCTGTTTCTATAGTGTCTGGCCATTACAGGATGAGAACTCACTGCTGAAATCCGTCCTCTTGTGAACAGACCAGTGTGTTTTCCTCCTATCTGGTGGGTGGCAATCCAAAGCACAGATGCACCGAAGTCCGGATCTTGGAAATTTTTTAGGCACCTATGGAAATTAATGAGCTTGCAGCTGAAAATGGCTAATGACTTATCCGCAGCTCAGCCCCATGCTGGTTCTTCACCTACTGGGTTGTTCTGCTGCAAGGTCAGGATTGGTCTGTCAGTGAAGTGTATACAGAGAGAGGGAGGAGATGGGCTGTGTAAATTCTTTACACCAGGCTTTGACTGAAGCTGTTCCTCCACAAAAGTTAGAGCAGCATGAAGGCTACTGTTATTTATACCAGCCTTAAGGACTGAAATGGCACAGGGATACCTAAGTCTGCCATGAGAATGACTGTAAAATCATCCCTAAATTACTCAATGAGTTTGCAGAGCCAGACTGATTATTTCACTAACTACCAACAGAGCAATAGACAGAACTACCTAACTGATGGTTTTCTGACGAGTTTAAGCCCGTGGTTCCTAAGCCTGAGCTCAGAGTCTGTTGCCTTTGAGACCCCTCAATATCAGCCTGAGAGATGAGAGACAAAAAGAGCAACTCGTTAAGACCAGGAGACAACACTTGCTCCATACCTTGGTCTTCCAATCCCCAAAGGGCTGGAAGATCTCTGCTCTGTCCTACATGGACCAGGTAAATCACAAATAGAAGCTGTCTTAGCTTAGAACTTTCTTCAAATAAGAATCTCAATTTATTCACTATGCATTTAATGGTGAGAGGGATCAATATTCAAAAACACCTCCACTTTTCCAGGAAAGTTTTTTCAAAAACACATATTCTTTGGAAAATGAAAAAACAGCAGAAACTATTTCCTTGCAGCTTCTTGTGATTACTTTCTCTCATGTCTATTGAGCTGCAAATGAAACCTCCTGTGTCAATTGGTTCAAAGTTACTGAGGGAAGAGGAAAAGAGAGAGATGTAAATAGACATTAAGATATAGAATAATCACAAAATCCTTAATTCCTTTAGGAAACCGAACTAAAAATAATTTGAAAATTAAGTCAAAGATTCCTACATCTGTCCCTGGTGCCTATGCAGAGCTCTGTGACAACAGACCATTGTGCAGGACACAATAGCCCCGTGACTCCTGAATTGAATTTGTTCTGCCTGTTCATGGCCAGTTTGCACTCAATTTTTATGCCTGTTGCATAGAAGAATCATTTTTCACAGACAATGATTTCTCCATGAGCCGTTCTGGAATATGCACAGTGCAGTGACTGCCTGAATTCATAATTACCAATGCTCCTACTGGAAACACACAACTGCAAAAGTTATGCTCTTCCAGGCAGAGAACACAAACAATTTATCTGCCTGCCTAGGTGCTTGTATTCCCTGTGCCAGGCTGTGGAGTGCCTCTTGATCATTACCTGACCTATTGCTTCAAAATCTGTGGAAAATCAGAAAAATACTAATTCAATGGTCAGCTGTGGGACAGGGACAAGACAAAAGACAGGACAAGCAGACTTGGCAGAGCTAGGAACTGAGCTAAGGTCTAAAGCCTAGTATCCATCCTGGCAGCTAAACTCCTTCTCTGATCAAAATCTTCCACTACCGGAGGGTATTGAATGTTTTGCCTTGATGACCAATAGCTCACAATTGGCTTCAGTCCAAGAAATGTCCCTCCCATACACCTTTGTGAATAGCCCTTCAAAAAAAATAGCCAGTACTTACTCAAAAAAATAATTCCAAGAGAGCATATGTATGAGACAAAAAAACAATCTCAGAAAGTCTCTCAGTCTTTTTCTCAACTCCCCTGCTGTGACTGATTTTTAAAATATCAGTAATATCTATAATACCAGTATTACAGGACACTCTGTTGCCTAGAAAGTAGAAGAAAAATACAAGAAGAGGCAAATCTGCATTATGTTCCCAATTTTTTTTTTCCATTGGGGGTGCTGCACAGCTTCTGTTACTCACTTTTTCTCTGCCTACCTGTAAAATTAAAGTAATTTGGGGAAATTTGCTGAAAACTGCTTCCCACAGAAGGTGTGTAAGGCCTGTGTGTTTTTAATCACACCCATCTGGAGCTGTTATGAAAGGATGAGGGAAAGGCGGGTGCGCACAGATAAAGAAATGCACGTGGTAGGTACACGTGGAGAGCTTGGGAGGCACAGGAGTCTGGGGCTTGTCACAGTGTGGGAGCTGCAAGGAGCAAGCATGGATCATCAGGCAAGAGGGAGAGATTTAAAGGTCTCCGATAGTCACACAGGTCAGTCAGACCACGGCTGCTGACACTGTGATCCCTCCCGTAGAGTAGCCATCACACATTCCTGCTCTGGGCAAACACTGGAAGTGCCTGGTCTGAGCTCCCTCCTCTTTATCAGGGCTGACATGTGCTCCAGTCCAACACCACCTGAGTGCCAGAGGCTGGAAAAGCCCTTGCATTCTTTATAAGATGCTCTGGGGGTAGCTAGCAGTGTGTCATGTCTCTGCAGGTATTATGAGAAAAGAAACAGAGACATAGGTGATTACAAATAGATTCAGAGATATAACTTTCCATCCAATTCCATCAGCCCCATCTCTCTCTAATATTTAGCTATTTCTCAATAAACTTAATTGACAGCAGAGCCTCTCTTGAGCTGAGTATTTAAAATATATGTGTATACATTATATACCGATTGCTCCTTATTTCTTTCCCTCCTTATATCATTAAAATGGTGTTGTGTCTGTTGCTCTGTAAATGTGTAAATGGCAGCTTCTCTTACTGATAGTGGAAAAGTTTGAATAGTGTGGTTTTGCCGTAGATGAAGAAAGGGAGAGGGAAGAGGAGGACTGTCTGCATGTCTACTGGGTGATGAGTGCGTGGTTGTGGGTGTTAAAGCAGAAACTATTTCCTCAGAGTCTTGGTGGTATGTTCTTTGACAGCCTCCTACACCCATGAAAATGTTTATGTGTTTAAATTCTTCTTTAGGACCCTAATCTTCTTTCCTTATACTGAGCATAAAATATCTAAATGGAAGGCAGGGACCTTTATGTCTTTTCAGATCACTTAAGTTTCTCCTTTCCCAGTGTGTTAATTTTTATGCATGGGGTCTTATCATGGATCAGGGGTACATAAGTGCCTGAGGGGCACACAAATATACAGAGGGATGTGTGTTTTTTCTGCTGAGGCACATCACAAGAGCAACAGCCTGTGCACAGCATCATTTCTGGCCAACACAGGAGCTCCTTCAAGCAAGGAGTCAGGCAGGGAGATACATCACCTTGCAGGGGTTCTGTGGCATCTCACACAGACACAGACACAGGCACACACCCCAGAGTCCACAGCAGTTCAGTCGGTGGTAGAGCACACAGATAAACTGAGCAGGAATGGGTTTTGGGGCACTTCTTTGTACAGGCGAAATGTGGCATACAACAGGAGAGCACCCACTGCAAACGAGATGGATGAGTCACCTGGCCAGGGACTTAAAGTGGATTTTTCCAGCCTTTGGGAATCCAGGGATGTCTCTACTTCATAAAAACTGCAGGACCCTCTCGAATAAAGGGATTGTTGCCTATGCTTCCAGGATGTTTTAATTCTACATGTGTAAATACCCACATGTGTATCTAACGGAGAGAAAACAACGTACAGCAAGGCCTTCCCAAATAATTAAGTCCACAATAAGCTACCAATCAATACAGAAAATCATACCTGTTCAGCTTCCTTGGGAGAGATATACCCAAGACCCATCTGTTCAATGATCTAAAAGTGAATGCATGGAAGAGGCATTTAAAAAAACAAATGTAGCATGGAGTGACATCTCCCTACATTAACCCACTCCAAGATTCTGGCAAACACAAAAGCACAGGGTGTCCAAAACCTCTTCTGTTTAAGGTATACCAGAAAGTAAAATGTTTGCTTGTGAGGTCATCAACAAACACTTCTAAGCTTCAAAGCATTTTTTATTTAACCTTTGAGCATGGACTAAAATTTGCTTTTAAAGTCGGCTTGATTTGCCTGTGCAAGTATAATATGCTTAGAGTCATGATAGAGCTTCCAAGCTTCTGCTTAAAGCCTGTGATTGCCAAAGAAAGTGGTGTGAATTCAGGTGATAGGAAGAGGTGTTGTAGAGACAGATGCTGTAAAGAGAAGCTGAAGAAGCCACTCTGTCCTGGGGCCAGATTCAGAGACTGGAGTGACTTGCATTTCATCTGCACTCTCATGTTGCATTTCTGATTCCAGGAAGCTCTCCTAATATTCCACCTTTGCCTGTTCATTATAGTAGCTCTGGTTATAATTAAACTCTTATTTTAAACAAGATACCAAATCCAGCCTGCAAAAAATATTCATCAACGATATCCATCTGTGTTAGCAAAGATTTCCATTTACTTTGTCTTCTGCCTCACCCCACCCCCTCTGAACACATCTTTGGGAAGCTTTCAGTATGCTCACAAGGAGACTTCATCTTCCTCTGGGTAGTTGTACTTTTAACCTCATGGCAGCTGAGAACCATGAATATTGAAGGGGCTGTTGTTGTTTCTGGAACTGCTGTGGAGGCCTGATGTTGGTCAGAGAAGGGCTGTGTGCCAGGTGGCCTCATGGTTTAACCCTTTCACACGCTCAGTCACAAGGTGTCTGCAAAGCCTTTCTGACCAAGCAGCCTCTGCCACTGTTCTATTGAAGTCTGTTTATTTGCTAAAGGCAAAGCTGAGGGGCAGCCTCACTGGCAGTAGTTTTCCAGGCATGGACTGCCTGGTTGCACTGAGGAAGGTATCCAGGGATGCTGGCTGCCCTTTTCCCTCAAAGCCAAATATGCTCGTCCTTGTGCTAGCATTGTCCATTATGCAGTTGGCAGTAATGCTCCCAAAGGCTTGCAGTGAAACACCTGATCCTCAGGTGGGGATAAAAATCCCCAACAGAATCATTCCACTGACTTCAACAGGGCTGTGTCATTCCATGCCAGATGAGCAACTACATCAGGAGACCTTAAGAGTCACTTGAGAGGCTGGGAAATCATGAACTCTTAATTCTGTCTGAATAGTTCACCAACCTGAAAGGGAGACTGGATGTTATTGTCCCTAGAGCCAGTATATTCACCAGTTTCCAGGGATAAGCAGTGTTGTCTGTATCAGGACAAGTGCATCACGGTGTAGTGTTGTCACCCACTGTAAGAGATTTAATTTCACCAGGGTGTGTCAGGCACTCAGAGATGTGTTAGCAGGGGGTGGGAGTCACACTCAATGCCCACCCAGCCTGTATGTGCACACCCGTGTTTCTGTGTTTCACCCTGGAAGTGTCCCTCACACCCAGTCAAAAGGAGGGATAATAGGAAGAGAGAGAAATATAAGTCAGTGTAAATAAATTATGCTTCCATCTCCATTGCTAAATAGAAAAGGGCTAATTCGCCTTTCTTCTAACAGTCTTCTAACAATGCACAGCCTTTAGAAGCAATTTTTGCACTGTTTTCAGAAATTTCTTAAGGTTTTCTTGAATCTAGTTATCATTTTAGTCCCCAGAAGATTCTGTGGCAAAGAGTTCCTCCAGTAAAATATATATGGTATAAATAAGCAATAATTCTTTGATTTCAAATATAGTTTAACATTTTAATATTACAATAAGTGAATCCTAACCGTCTGTTTAAAAATCCTTCTGACATTTCAATTTATTTTATATAAATTAATTTGATTTCCATTCTGTTTTGTCATTTCTGCTGGGGTATCTAGACCATTTCATCTTCCTCATCCTATAGAAACTATGCTTTGCCTCTGATCTTTAAATCCATCTTTTTCTTTGCCCTTTCTAGTTTTACTTAACTCTTTTTCTCTTTCTCGTGAATTCTGTGCACCATGATAGGAGACAGAGTCAAACTCATTTACAGATCATGACTTTGGAATATAATTTTGTTGCCTTTCTAATTCTATTAAAGGACTCTGTGCTCATAGTTCACCTTTGAAAAAAGAGGGGGGGGGGAGTAGCAAAAAAAGATATGAATTTTATTTTTGTTTTCAATCAGTTATTTAAAAACAAACAAACAAAAAAAACCCAAAAGTGAAACCCATCCCAAAAATGTAACCCCCAACTTTTTTTTGGACGGATGGGTGTTTTTGCTGTCAGGCTAAAGCCGAATGCAGAGCTCCAGGGCATTGTTCCAATATTTCAGTTCTTCAGCTAGGTGATACTTCTGGAGTGTTTGAACAAGAGATGCATCACGGAGTGGGGGAAGGAGGGGTGGAGAGGGAAGAGTCTGTCAGCAAGAGGCCCCATGCTAATCTTCTCCTTCAAGACGGGGGCCTTTTGGAAACCTGTTTTAATATTCATGGTCTTTAGGTAAATAGTCTCTGAGTCAGGCTGTCAGTTTCTGCAAATGTGGCTGTCTTGCTGAAGCTACTGCACATTTATCAGTGAGTAAACAGTGACAGGAGTAGGGGGATTAGAGAATTAAATTAGTGTGTAACCACTCTCCTTCTCAAGTTTTTGGCATTACCTCGTGTGTGTTTTGTTCCAAGAAGTTTTTTCTAGGTTTTTTTTTTTTTTTTTAATCTCTGTCTCTCTTTCTCCCTTCCTTCCTTCACACATACCCATGTCACATACTTACTTGAAATCTCTGAGATTTAGCTTGTTCTCCTTTTTTATTATTATATATATATATTTTTTTTTTATCGTGGGGGTTTTAATTTAATTTTCTATCAAAATGAGATTTTTAAAATAGCAGTGAGGTAGATTGTAGGAAAGGACCAGGAGGCACTTGCTGATGCTGACCAGTTCTGTTTTCTCCTGTTCTGGTCCTTTTAAGTTTCTCTGGAAGAGTTTCCCAATCGAACAGCTCTGTTCCAGCGAGAAGAGCTGGCACTTCCCATCTGCACCAGTCTTATTTTTTCCTCCTTTCTTTCCCTTCCCTCTCCACCCCCCACAGGGCATGACATAGACTCTGCCACCTGCCTTGTACTCATCAGGTTATAAGCCAAATATGCAAGCCCCTTGGCAGCACCACGTTCCTGACATCCTTTGTTGCCATCCCCTGACACCGACACACAGACACGCGGTGGTCACCCCTTCCCCCATCCCATCTGTGAAAGAAGGCGACGCTTTACTCTCTCCTGGCAGCCAGAGCCAGACCGATCACAGAGGATGCCAATTAGGCCTCCGAGACACGAACCAGGTCATGTCCAGCAAATTTCACACCGGCCCTCGCTGGGGTGTTGGCTCTGGAATGGGTGCCGGTGGCTCCCCGTGGGAACACACTCCTGGTGTTTAAACAGTGGGAGCCCGGTTTGCCACGTCCTGAGGCACCGTGGGCAGTTTGGGGTGTCGGCATCACAGGTAGTGCTTACATCAGTCCCACAACGTCTGCCCCTGTGTCATAGCACAAACAGAGCGTATGTTGAGCATCCTCTTCTGTTTGCTGTATCAAAGCCAGTCTACTGGGAGTACTGTGGACACGGCACTGGCTTCCAGACTCCCTTCCCAGCTCAGAGTAGAAAAAAAGCTGGGAAGGAAGGAGGAAAGCAACTGCTTCCCCATGTATCTCCTCGCCTTGTGTTAGGCTGATATCCACTGGCATGTACACTGCTACAGATGGGACAACAGTACCTTGTTGTGTATCCAACCTACAGAGTTTGTCTTGTATGTGCGTCTGCTCGGTTCAGCCGGGTTCGCCAAGGTGGGTGGCGGGGAGCCAGTGCTGTAGCTCTCCGGATTTATTATTAACACCCAGCTTGAATCAATGCAGACTCCTTTTACAAACCTCATAGTAAGCTTTCTCAGGCAAAGGTTTCTTTGCTAAGCGGAAGCTCTTCTCCATTCTGTGCAAGCCCTTAATTCAGATTTGGGGGCTGACGATGCTGGGGCTGGTCTTGCATGCCAGTCATTTGGACTAAACCCTGCAATAGCCACTGCATATGGTAGTTTGTGTATGACCTGTCCTTCAGCTGTAAGGGCTGGCCCACTTTCTGTTCTGTTGGAGGACTGGGGTGGCAGATGGGGCAGTTAAATTTGCTGCTGATGAGCAGAAGAGACTGCTGCAGGTCTCCATGGGGCTTCTGAATCCTTTACAAGGGGTAGGATAGGGTGAACTACTTCATCTGCCTCCACTCACCCTATAAATGTGAGCATTTAACAAATTGCTAGCAGACATTTCTGCAGGAAAAAATGTATAAATGGAATAAGGAGAATATAGTGCAAATAAATAGGGTTGTTTTGGCATTTCTATCCCTGTGAACACCTACCAAAGTGCTAAGAGCTGCGTAACAAGCCTGTGAAATAGACAGAAATCCCATTTTGGCAAATTTGCTACTGACCATGTGGACATCCCTTTGATTTTTCCTATACTCCCTCTCCATCACCATCAGCCTCCTGCAGGGCAGGTCATCACTGAGGGGGAGGAAAAGATGGTCCCACAGATGGCCTGAGTTCAGAGGGTCTGTGGGAGTGAGATAGTTCTCATTTCCAGATGTCAGTGGAAGAAATAAAATCAAATAAAGAAAAATAAAATAAGATAAAATGTAAGCCACCCATGAAGCCCTCTCCCTCCACACCCTCGCCTGCACACACATTACCCTGTTAATGACAACCACCCTCGGGGGCTTCACCATTTGGAAATTCCAGAATAGATGGAGAATGCAGCTGCTGCCCCCAAGCAAGTGCCCAGGCCAAACAAATGGACCTGCTGCCATGGTGTAAAGGCCTCCAAGATGTGCATGTGCTCCCTGCCCAGGATACACCCCTCCTCATGACACATGGCACAACTCGTTAACAACAAACACTCATAGATGCCATCCAGCTGGGATGGGAACAGGAGCAGATGCTCCTATTAAAAAGGCTGTAAGACTCAGTGCCCCTGTGCCCTGTTCAAAGGGAAAGTCCAAAGTGGCTTGTACAAACAGAGGCTCTTCTCCTTCTGTCGCCTCCTCCTCCCTGGGGTTGAGTGCGAAAACCAGCCATCCCCAAAGATATTTCTGCTCAGTTTCATGCTTTGCAGGACATCGTTTATTGTCACGGCTCTTGTCTCTGTGTTTGTAATGGTTGAAGCTGCTGCCAGGACTTCCCATGCTGGAGATGTTTTGGTTGTTTCTTTGATTTTTTTTTTTTTTTTTTTTTTTTGGTGTTTTTGTTTGTTTGTTTGGGTTTTTTCTTAAATTGGTTGCTGGATCTCTGAAACTGATCTAGCTGAACAAGGACAGGATTTTTTTTTTTTTGGGGGGGGGGAGTGCACATTCTGCTTTTAATAGGGACCAGTCATAGGTGCATGAACCTCAACTAGTGTGGTATAAACAAAGAACAGGAACTTTCCTGTAGTATCAGAAGCAAACATTTTCTTCCTTGTCATAGAGAAATGTCTTTTCCATAGGTGTTTTGTGAGAGGGGACTGAGATCAGGTGCACTGTGTGTCATCCCACGACTCATATTTCTCATGTGCTCCCCTGGGCTTCCTAGGGAGGGACTGTGTCAAAAAGACAGTTTCTTTCTTTCCCTGTACACTCCCATAATGGCCCTAGGGGAGAGTTACAGATTCCCAAAGCTCCAGATCTCCCAAGTGAATATAGTCTTGGAGAGTTTGTTTTCCTCTCGTTAACGACCAGCCTTTACACTTGGAAAGAATGAGGTTGTGGGGATGTCCTGTAAGCTAGGATTGTGCTATGCCCTCAAAAAGAGCCTGAAGGTGCAGACAGCAATTCTCCCTGTGAAATTCTTTCTTCATGTCCATGTGGAAAAGCAGAATAGAAGAGGAGAGAGCACTACTTCCCATCCCATGTGTAGTGTTAGCTCTTCCACACCCATGCTTTTGGAGCAAGCAGCAAAGGAAGACTAGGAGCAAGGCTCTTTTTTCACAGATTCTTTGTATTTCTTTTGGAGATGGGAAATGATAAAATAGCATTTTTGTCTTCTCTCCTAAATTTCCTCACTTCTTGTGGTTATCTCAAGGTCAACCACAATGCAGCCGGTCACCCCCTAAAACAATGCCAGAATGAAAAAGCCTGCATGTAGTGCTGCAACCTGAAAAATAGCCTGGAATGGTGCTGTGGCCCAGGGATGGCTCTTAATGTGATGCATTTGAGAGAAAACAGACCTCTGGCATAACCAGCAATATGATTAAGGGGTTTCTTTGCTTCCAGTAATGCAATATTCCAGCCTAACACATGCAGGATTAATCAGCCTCTTCCTGTAGACTGGGAGCAGGACATGTGTAAGAAGTTACAGCCCTCGTTTAAACCCAACTGCAGAGGATTTTGCGGGGTTTTTGCTCGTTCTTCTCATCTGCAAAATGCCACTTTGGTGGTTTATGTCAGTCGTAACAGCACCACATAATGTTTTCTGAGCCCAGCTGGCCCTTATTTAGAGATCAGGAGGTAATGAAGGCACAGTGGAATGATATCGATGCGGCTGCTGAAAATTTTCAGGGCTGGATTGCAATTTGCAGGAGTGGGGGCCCCGGGGAGGGGATAACAGTGTGTTAACCCTTTCCATATCATCGTCCTCCTGCTCCCAGCCAGGCTCCAATCCCTAGCAGTCACAGTGAGCTAGTGAGAAGCTTGTTTGTGATATTTTACAGAGACTGTATGGGGCACCTTGACTTTTGGCTTGTTGCTGTTTTGCCAAACGGACTCAAGGCCAGTTTGCAGGAGATACTCCCCGGTGCTGGGACTGAACTTGCCGGGTGTACTCAGCCAGCTCTGTGTGCCTTAAATCCTCCCTTAACTTCCCGGGTTTTTTGAGAGGGCAAGATGGCCACTCTTTGAAAACAATGACTCCAGCACCTCGAGTCGATTGGATTAGCAGGAGCGATTGGATTAGCTGCTAATGAGTAGTTGTCACTCGAGCTGATGCTACCTCGCAGCATTACTAAACCAGCATCAGCTGCCCTCTGCACACCTTCCCTGGCTTAAGCTCCATTTACATCCTAAAGCACAGTTTAAACAAAACTAGTAGTTACTGGGGTGCAGAGGGGGTAAATGTGGGTGCAAAACTCGGTGCAACTCCACAGAGATGTAGAAGACTGTACAGAACTGCAAGGCTGAGTGAAATCCTTAGTAAGAAAAGGTAAAGCAGCACATGCCATTGCATATTTCTGGGTATTGGACATTAATATGTTGGGAAGGAAACCATGTAATACACAGGAACTAGCACATTTCCTGCAGTTCTGGGGTTTGGGGATTCCTTTGGATTTTTTTTTTATTGGATTTCTCAAAAGCTGCCTAACCTTGTCTTTCCTGTAATTCAGCTCATTCTGATGGTGATTCAATTGGAAAAAAAATAAAATAAAATAAAAAAATCTTTCCTCTAGCTAAAGGGGGGGAATCAGCGGGTTGTGTGTGTGAGTTGTCAGAAACCCTGCACAGGAGCTCACAATTCACACACATCCTCCTCTCTGGTACGAGCACCTAAATCTGGTAATTAGCATGACAGATAAGATTAGGGGGGAAATGTTGGGTAGACATAGTTGGTAGCTTTTTTCTGTGCTGTAACTTTTTGCTCTTTCCATACTTCTGGGGCTTTTTTATCACAGTTTTTTTTTTTTTTATCACATATTTTTCACTCTGCCTGATTTTTCTGTGCTAGTTTTTATTCTTTTACCTCCTTCCCCCACAAGCTCTCTTTTGTTAACTGCTTCTCTTAATCAGAATATGAACTCAATAGCTTTAGAGATCAAGTTGAAATGTTAAAACCATGATATTTAGTGCCTTCAAAATTAAGAAAAAATTGTCCCCAACTCCCCAGCGCATTAGCAGGTCTAGTAGATTTACTTAACATAACAAGCCAAAAAGTTCTTCTCTCGGCATCATTTGGAATGACTATTTTTTAGGGAAAAACTGCTGATTTTCTTTAATTGTTTCTGTGCTATCTCTACCCATAGAACTGAAATTCCCATATCTTCTTCCTCATGGTAAAAGCCATATAGAGAAACTTGGATTTGTAGGTGTCCAGATGCCGAAGGAGAGATAACAAGGCAGGCAAATCGAGAGAGATTCCATCAGTTTCCAGAAAAAAACCTCTAAAAATTGTTCTCTCATTTCCCTTTTGAAATGAAAGACTTAAAGCTATAGCAAAGCATCTTGCAAGGCAAACAGGTGGCCAATGTGTTGGCTGGACCAAAAAGGAGCGTAGGAAGTGTTGCAAGCCTGGTTATAATTATTTCCTTGCTCTTTCCTGCTTACAGTGTTTCACTTACATATGGTCTAGTTTTCCAAGCCTTCCTCTACCTGCTCAGCCTTGCACATTTATTTGGACCTGGGATGCAGAGTGTGATAACAGAATCCCACTTACCAACACACGGCCTCTACAAACTGCAGGAACTGCTCCATAGGGATCTGGGTGCCCCGTTTTGTCATCTTGTGACACTAATCTCTACCCCTATTTGTTAAATTAAAGAAAAAAAAAAAGTCGCATTTCAGTCATTGCTTTTCCTTATCAGATTGGTGCACAAATTCCAGGTTTGCATGATTGCCCTGTTGAGGAAGAGGCCTTTGGTACAAAGTGATAAGGGTTTGGCCCATATTAAGGGAGAGCAAGGGAGGCAAGATAAGGTCAGGAAGGGGAACTAAACATAAACACCACGGTTACTGTTTCTGAAGCACTATTTGCCCAGTTTAATACAATTTGTGAAATGACAATCCCTGTGGTGGCTTTGTCCCAGCAAACGTTTGCTTTTCGGATTAAGCCTCATTTGATTTTATTTTCTATTTCCTCCTCCAAGAGCTCCGTGCCCACCTCTGAATCCTGCTGACAGACACAGGGACTCTTTGTGCTGCTTCTTCCTCACTGAAGTGGAACAGGGAGAATTGCATTTCTTTGCTTTTCCTCCTGCTGCCCTGGAAGAGAAGAGCAGATGGAGGGGGCTGGGGCCAGCCTTTTCTCACACACATATCAGTGGCCTTTATGGTCCTTTCTAGTTTGTGGAAATTTGAAGAAAATACCATCACACTTATTGATTCTCTTTTTTCATATACCTGTGCATACATATGTACACCATATATATGTATTTAAATGAAACACCTCTATGGAAGATAACTATGTAAATATAAATTCATTTCAACCTCAGTCTGACAAAGTGAGACATGGGAATTTCTTCTTATAAAGCAGCAGCCCAAATGAGTTCTTTGAAACTGTAAAATACTCTGCCTCTCACCAGTCACTGTCCTTTTAAGATCTGTCTTTCCTTCTCCCTTTCCTATACAAATTTCCAGCCTGGACATACCCGTTCTTGTGAAATTAATTCATCCCTCCCATCTGTCCCTAGAATCTTTTCTTCTGCTTCATCTTTTGGGTGTCGTGAGTGTGACACACCATTTCAGATCAGTCCTTATCCCCTTATTCCTATTTCATTCACCTGACTAGTTAGATTCATCTTAGCTCCATCAGGCTACGTTGCTTTTAGGCTGGAAGCCACAAGGCAGTTCTTAGTCAGAGAATCACAGAAGATGATGGAGAA
Organism: Phylloscopus whistleri; assembly: GCA_017589585.1. Classification (NCBI taxonomy): domain Eukaryota; kingdom Metazoa; phylum Chordata; class Aves; order Passeriformes; family Phylloscopidae; genus Phylloscopus; species Phylloscopus whistleri. Next base: position 869,075 of record JADMLD010001003.1, on the reverse strand, counting down.
GGGAAGGAAAAGAGGCAGAGAGCAGGCCTAGTGAGGCTGTGCTGCTTGGTACGAACCAGAGGGGAGGAGGTATTTTATAATACTTCTAGTCTTTTCCTAAGATCTTTTTCCTCCTGGCTGGACTTCAGGGACACTCATCCCCCTCATCTTGGCTTTACCCATGCCTGGAGGCTTGGTGCCACTTCCCTGCTGCTGGCCCCATTTTGCAGAGCTGTCTCAGGGAGGGCATTATGCTGCTGTGCCAGCGAGGCCCCGAACCTCTGCCCCAGCAAGGCTGCTGGAAGCTGGCATCCAGGGCACAGGGCTTGGAGGCAGGGAGAGAGGAGAGAGCCGGGCAGTGATTTCTGCCCCATTAATTCCCCTCTCCCTGCAGTGAGGGTTTACGTAAGAAGGGATGGCGTGTGCCTGCATAGGATGGGCAGGACATCTGGACTCCTCTGCCTCTAGAATGGTATTGTTTTGAACAATGTAACCAGGTAAATGCCTTGATAGACTAGACCGCATCTCCAAGATAGCATTACTAATTTGATTATGTCACTGTGACATTATTAACCCACTCAACCATCCTTTAGATGCATCACTGCATCCTGAACTTGCGCTGCTTTTCCTTCCCAGTGACAGGCTAAGGGTTCTTTCTCCCTAATCTATTGTTCTACACAACTACTACTTTACACAATAATTTCTCATAATACTCAGCTTTCCTAAGAGCTAGGAAATGCTCCTAGCTTTTTCTTTTGTATTTCTGCCTGTCTGCCTCTCTCTGTCTTTCTCTGCCTGTCTAATCACACTCTCTTCTATATTAATTTCATAAAACACTTATTCCTTATTTTGTAACCATATACATAGGGTATGTTTTTGAAGAATAGACCAACCTCTCCTTCACTCTTCTTTAAAAAAATAAACTTCTGAATGTATTTTGCATGAAATCAGCATTGGATAAAAGGCAAATGCATTAACTTTCCCACTCAAAGGTGTGCTCTCTAATCTCTGAGCTGTGGAGATATACCCCTGTCACTCCCCTTTCTTCTGCTTTATATATTCTTTCTGTCTTTTCTCACCAATTTCACAGTATTAGGAGGCAGAGGGTTCAACTCTCTCTCCTCTTTCACAGTGTAGCTGATAGCGTGGTGGAAAGGAATTTTCCCTAGAGTAGAGCCAAGGAAGAGACTCAGCAGAAATCTCCTGTATGAGGGTGATCATCTCATCCTTGTAAATGTCTAGGCTCTTTCAGCCTGAAGCAGATGATACCCTACCAGAAAGGTCTCCCCATGTTGTGTGTAGCAAAGGGATAGCCACCAAAGGGAAGGCTCACAGGCAGCCTGCATCTGCAACCTCAATAATTGTGTTGTGCCTACGTCTGCTCTCTCCTCGGGTGTACGCTGTGCTCTGGTGCAGCCTCTGAAAGCCATGGCGTATGCACACAGTGAGCGTCACTCGAGATAGTGAGACTCAAATGCATTTTTAAGTCTGTGCTAAATCAGGACCTCAGAGTGTTCCTGGGAGGGGATTTCTTCTCTAAGGCGTTGTGCAGAGCTGTCTCTTCGTATCACACGAATAACCGGGATATTGGGCTCTTAGAGCTAGAGATGCCTTCCTCTTTTAGTTATGCCAAGGAATCATTTCACTGGAACCTCAGCTCCCCAGACATCTCCCTTTTGCTCTGTTTCTCTAGATCTGTGTTTTCCAGCAGCAGTAGCAATACTCTAGCCATAGCAGTGGTAACACAGGGATTTCACGTAGGAACCTGGATCCTCCCACGTTTGGGATGAGAGTGTCACAAAGTAAACAACTGACTTCATTTGCAGTAGTTCCCTATGGCTCTTTGCATTGTAGTTTGCTCTTCTACTATCCTGCAGTATGTTTTCTCCACGTTTGAGTATTGGTTTTCCCTTGTCCATCCTGTGTTAACTCTCTGCTGGCCTTGGGTCCTTGTGCCTAGGTCAGGAGATCTCTGTGTCTTTCCCTTAATGGGACAAGGACATACTCCGAGGGCTCAACCTCAGACATTCTCAAGAATAGGATATGAGATATGGTATTTTCTCATGAGAATAGGACACCTATTCTCATTCTTTCCAGAAACAAATCTCTTGGAGGCTAGTTTCAGTCTCTCACCTGGACAAAATCCACTCACTGAACTGACAGAAATTACCAGAAATGCCAGGTCAAGTGGGGGGAAAAAAACTAAAAAGATGTGTTAGCTTTTTACAGGACTAACAGGTTGAATCATCTTTGTGTCTCACAAGCACCAAAACTGGTTTAGATGAGGGTAACAGGATCTCAAGGGAGCAGCTTGGTGAGGGACAGGGACTGGCCTTACCCAGGCAGTGATTTGGAACCCAGAGCACCGCTCCCTGTGCAGATACACTCCAAAACAGAGGGGTTCAGGCATGAAAGGGAAAGCAAAGGAACAATGCTGTGGCACGGACTGCAAAGAAAAATAACACTTCAGTACACAGAAAGCCTCACCCCTGAGCACTTTTCTGCCTTTAAGCTTTTGGGAGCATTATGTTTAAGGAAATGCGGAGCTGAAATGAACCCTGACTGGAGCACAATGCAAATATGAAACAATGATGAGTAATATTAAAATTAAGCTGGACAAAGAATTGAGAGAGTAATCCATAAGGGAATAATCTCTCATCAATTCCTTGGAGCCCCAATGCGGCAACTTATTAGCTCTCTATAGCTCCGGGAAAAAAGAAAAAAGAAAAAGAAAAAAAAATAAAAATAAAAATAATAACAATAAAAATATCTAAGATTCCCTCAGCCAATTTGACTATGAAGTAATTTAATAATAGTAACAATTATAAACATAGTGGTAGGAGTAATAAAAATAACAATACTAAGATGATTTCTAAGAAAAAGGAAAACACTTTCTTTACACACTCCTTCAAATAGCACTGCTTATCAAACAGCAACATTTGTACCACTGCGTCTCTGTTCACCAGCTGCCACCAAGTAAAGTACCTGCCCTCACTGACCATAAGAAAAAGAAAGGAAACACTGGAGTGGTCTGTCAATCCCAGCTTTTATTCTGCATAGCTGATTTCTCAAGCATGTGCAGTCTGAGCTCTGTCTCATTTGCAGGATACTCTGAGGAATCAGCCCTAATGCATTCAGTGACCTGGCCCATAACAATGCACGATGTGAAATAAAAGGAACTTTATATTATTTACAAAAACAAGCTAGTCTGTGTCAGGTATTGGTGAGCAGCTGTTTCTGCAGGTGCTGCACTCTCAGCTGAGCTGCAAGGAAAGTCAGCAAAGGGGTTTGATTTCTTTTCATCCATGCTTTTGCCCCTCAACGCTGACAAGTGCTGCAGGATTAGGCTGCTACTGGTTCCCCCTCCCCACTCCCCGTGCTGCAGTGGGCTGTGACTGCCCAAAACCAGCTGTATGTGCCCTCCACCATGTTCATGCACACATAAATCACATGCTCCACAGAAACACGAAACACGGGAGTGCTGCTGCACACACGCTGCCTGCTGCACCACAGAGCCCGGCCAGCCCGGCTGTGTCCGGGGTGGCCGCACAGGCACAGCTTGCCTGAATGACTAACACCTCATCACAGCACAGGCACACTCTGCTCCATGCCACCGGGCCCACCAGCCCCCAGAGAGACTTGCAGTGCGCCGTGGGAGCTACAGAGCTTGGCACAACAAAAATAGTACACCCTGCACCTACAACCATTCCCCAGCATCACTTCCTGCTGGAATGTTTTGCTGTTTTCACGGAGAGGCGGACAGAGTACAGCCCCAGCACTGCACCCTGCACGTGTGGTAACCTCTGGTGTGACTTGTCTGTGTGCGTGCACGGCACACATTCCCTACACACAGCCTTGCTTCCCTGATCCTTCAGTCCATCGGGCCCGCAACCTCTCTTCACATACTTACACCTTTAGAACACACTGTGGCAGCTTATGTCACCCCCACAGAGTCAAGGAACAGCAGGCTGATCTGCCACACACACCCTGAAAAGAACAGCACAAGCATGAGCACATAGACCTCTGAATAAGGCGGGGGGGAGGGGGGGAGGGGGGGGAAGGGCTAAAAAAAAGTGGCGTACTAATAGGAAAATAACACTAGCAAAGCCTAGCTGAATAGGCATGTGCTCTCCTCTGCTTCCTGAAGGGCTTTCATTTGATATCTTGGAAATGTTAATAAGAGTTAACCAGGTGAGACCGTCAACAGAAGGGATAGTGGCTGTGTTGGAGGCTGCTCGAAACACCTGTCCCCTCTTACAAGGAGCACTGTTCCCTGCTCCTCATCCTTCCTGCGCCGGCGAGGGAGAAAGCAGATTCCAGTACGGATTTCTCGTTTAATTGCTCTATAATGCCATCTTGTGGCTTCTTCAGTCATGAAGCCGTTTTTTGTTTTTTTCCCAAATTAGGTGATTACCTTCTAAAGACAGGGATGGGCAGGGAAAAAAGGAAAGAGAGAACTAAAAGGAGCAATTTATGAGCATCTACCCATATGTCAGGGGCATGAATGGCTATGGGTAATATTATAATTTAAATTTTGAACGGACCCAATTGATACGCTGAAGCCACTTGCAACCAGTAAACCTTGACAGACTTCTTCTAAATAGTTTTCACGTCTCTTGGAGTACCAGGTGATACATAAAAAAATATATTATTATTATTTAGTAGAAGGCCACGCTCAGATAATTCAGGTCCTTAGTTTGATGGAAGTGTAGAGAGATCCCATTTCCTATGAAAACCTGGTGTTTGAATTATCTCATTTGTGGCAGGACTGATGCTAGCATGGGGCTTTCAGAACAGGTGGAGTCAGAAAGGAACAATGCTTAAAGCATGCTGGTTGCTATTGTGAAAGATAAAAGAGGTGTGGGGGGATCTACAGGAAATCTGAAATGCTGGACAAGCCAGGCAGCACGCACAGATTTCCTATGCTAGATATACAGCAGAGTGAGGAAAAAATGTGTAAGGAAATGAACACGGCAAGAAATTACATCACTCAATCATTGGTTTCAGGATCTGCTAGCCCTAGTGATGATGCCAAACTCTGAACAAAAGCACTCTGCTGTAGGTGCAAGCTTAGAGTGCTTGGGATGTTTGTCCCAGGGGTCCTCCATGTGTGATTGTGGTGTGTTTTGGATTGAGGTAAAGATTCCCCAAAAACACAATTCTCAAGCTGCTTGAAAAATTCACCCTTCAGAACCAGAGTCAGGTTCAACACAGAGAAACCAAGAGCAGAATACCCAGGCCAGATCTGAGATGCTGCCTCACCCAAAAAATAAAACAAAACAAAAAACACGACACTACTCTCATAAGTGGGATTTAATTTTGCTAACTCCTAGCGAAAGCAGGCAAGCAGGACTTCATCCTAGGTGGGAGAAAGTTCCAATACCTTTGGGACCATGTGTGGTCCTTTACGGCTGACCCTTTACGGCTCAGTTAACTGGTACCTGTGCTGGGATACACTGCTGGGATCTATTGCTGTCTGCACTCTGGATCCAAACTGAACCAGAGGTCCTGGTGTTTTGTTTTGTTTTGTTTTGTTTTGTTTTGTTTTGTAGAAACAGTCACTGTGGTTTTGCTAAAAAGAGCCCCTCAGAACACAAAAACTTCTTCATCTTTTCTCTGCATCACCTACCGCTGTTTCCCATTAGTTTTGGCAAGTGAAGCCTCTCATGAGCAATAGTGGGGTTTTTTATGAGATTTGAGGCAGCAATGGTAGCAGGAGTCACCATGTGGAAACTTGGTCTTATTCAAGGGGAAAGGAGTTTTGGGAGGGGATATTTGAGACAAATTAGAGGAAAAGAGTATAAAGAGAACCATCACTCTTGAATAAGTGTCTGTTTCTTCCTTATTTAAACAAAACCCTTGACTCACTTCTATTCAATACAGGAATATTAAGACAGAAGAGAAATGCTGTCTTCTTTAGACTTAAAATTCATATTAACAGGGAAGATGCAGTTCTTTCCTACCCTGATATAAACTGAGAACTGTTGTTTTGGTTTCAAAGGAAAGTATCTGTATTTTTATAGCAGTAGTTGTAAGCAGTTTCTATCAAGGAAGTTTTTTTATTAACAGATTGTTGCAAGAGTTGTCCCATTTGACCTGCAGTGGACTCCTTGAATCATCTCATTCGGTTATACCTTTAGTGTCAGATAATCTTCATGCAGGTGTTCTGTTGTACCTAAAAAGTCTTGGGGATTTGTTGTTGATTATTTTTTCTTTACCTTTTTTTTTTTTTTTTAATTCATCTTACCTAACTTTAACCACCTACAGTGTAAACGTCTCTGTACCAGTTACCTTGGGCTCTCACAGCTTGGGGAGAAAAATAGGTGTTTCTGGGCTGTGATTCATCTGGTCTATTTTGGATGCCTCATTAGGGTGAGATGATTCATAAGTGATGCTTCATTCTCTTCATTGAATAGAAAGGGCCTGGCTCTGTACTAGGCATCTGCATTTGTTCAGATCACTCCCATTCTTTGTTTTGGTTTGGAAGGCTTTTCCACATCTCTGTCTCCTCTTCATTTCTAGACTAAATTTATTCACAGCCAGCCCAAGCCCTTCAGTTTAAACAGAGACATTCTCCCTCACTTTGGACAGCCAAGGAGCTCCAGTTTGCTGTTAGTCTTTGTCAGCTTTGGGGCGGGGGAGAAATGTTATCAAGAGCTTGGAAGAGGCAATGGCCAAGGATAGGTGTGATTCCCTGTATGCTACATGTCCATATAACCTCATGGAATCTTTATTGCTCTGATTAGTTGTTTTACAAAAAACAAACAAACAAACAAACAAGCAAAAAACTCACGAGGTTGGGAACATCATCTGCTATGTCTAAATAGGGATAAAGTATGATGGACTGAAATATTAACCTCAGGACACAAGATTTTTTAGAGTTTTGTTTTTTCATTGGGTGCAAACCTGGCTTTCCCTAGCCAGCTACTGGTGAATTACCCATGAACCAGCCAAAAAGCCTATTCACCACATGCACCTAACCACATGAGCAGGGAGTTTGGCACCTCTCCAGTCAGAACAAACACTGAGGACAGAATCATTTATAGGGTGGCTCCAGTCAGAGCCGTCTTGGTCTGTTGTTTGCAACTGAGAGATTATACTTTGTTGAAATCAAACACAGCCTGGGAAGTAATAGGCCTTGTTATCAGCAGCAGCAGAAAAAAGGGTTTTGTTCTTGTTGGGTTGGGTTTGTTGTTTTTTTTAAGTGTTTTTCTTATGTAGATCTTACTATAGTATTTATCAGGAACCTGCTCAATCCTTAAAATTAAACGCAAGATAAACCAAAACACTGTTCAAATGGAATAAAATAAAATACCACCCATTAAATAGTCTGACTATATTTTAGTTTTTCTTTTCATTCCAAATCAGGCCCAGTACCACAGCCCAGAAGACTATAGCTGCCTGGTGCAGCCACAGTAGCTGTAAATGCTCCATTGCACTGGCTTTTAAATGCTCTTTTACAAGGTGGAAGATGGGATAGTCCTCTGTGCTTTATCTAATCCTTGTCCCTGTGGTGTGCCTGCCAGCAGCAATACCTGTTGTTAGTAAATGTGAGAGTGATTTTGCACTCTTATGTACCTTGTCCATGAGGTCCTAGTAATGGCAATCAAACTCCTACCTTTGCTACTGCAAGCTTACCAGGCAAAAATGGTACCTTAATTTCTGGCCACTTTTTGTTGTCAGAGGAGGCAGAACTGTGTAGAAGCCCTTCTTGGGGCACAAAGTTTCTGGAAATTTTGCTCTACACTCTTCTTGCTTGTCTAAGGGTGGTTGGTCCTGGTACCTGCAGGTGCACAGTTTTATTCTTTTAGCCTATGTGTTGCTTTCTTTTATGTCTGCTTCAGTTTGTACAGTTACAGCATTAGCTGTCATTGCTCACCTCACTGACCTCCCATGGTCAATCCATTGACTGAAACGAGTCCTGCATTGTAAGCTGTGCGTTACTGCACAGAAATTCCACATTTCTGTTGTGATCCCTCCTTTTCTGCAGTGAGCACAGTGAAAAGGGAGGCAACCCATGGGTGAAGCGACACATGTAAAGTCTTTGCTGAATTCTTCCACTGTGGGATAAGAACTGCAGAGAGGAAAATATTTTGCTGAGCCCTGCCCTATATGTTGGCATCCTGCTGCATTCTCAGAGAGTTTTGGACTTGGGAGTAGGAGTATAGGCTCAGCATAACGGTCCAATTTGGTTAGTCAGCAGCACTACGTTATTTCGCAGTCAGCCTTGAAGAGTTAGAGAGGACAGAACATACTTTGGGTGGGCCTGGCTGCAGCAGAAGGATACCAGGTACATTTTTATGGTATGCTTGTGGCAGGATCACAAGTTGGTCTGGTGAAGTGGAACTGATTACAGTTTGGTTCACCCAAACAAGGTGAGCAAGTAGAATGCTTTAGCACGGTTTTAATGACATATCTTTTGGCACTCTCAGTGCAGGACACACTGTCTTTTCAAACCCACACTTGCAGCAGGGATATAGCAGGATTTCTGGATTTCCCACATGACTCATGTCCTAAGAGAAAGCACCTCTTTAGGGATTGATATGAATAATAAGGACACGGACCTTGCAAAGGCAGCATCCTGAGGGTGTTTTTATTTTTGAGACTCCTCTGGAAGTGCAGGATGTTCCCTTCATACCCTGAAGAGCACTGACTGCTTCACTGCCTCCTTCTTCCCTCTTAAATTTGTTCTCCTCCCCACTTACTTCATTTAGCATCCCGTGAAGTAGGCTCTCCAGCACTGCCAGTGAAATAAACTGCCTGCCACCTGCCTACCTATCTGCAGGTCCATTTTTTTCCCCTTCTTCTGGCTGTAAATATGTTGGTCAGAATCAGAGCCGGCCCTTACCATCTGCATCAGGTTGTACTGCCCCGGCTTGTTGCAGTGAGGGCTTCTGACTTAGGGCTGAGAAGAGCAATAAGAGCTGAGCTCCAGAGGAAGGAACATGAACCAGGTCACTAGGTATCCCTCTGCTTTTCTGGAACCTGGGGCATGAAGTTACCTGCTTTAATCAGGTTAATCCCACCATCACAGTATAAGCTAATGAGGTGCAATTTTACAGCTCAAGGTGAAGGAAGAATCTGAAACTGTTGTTTGCCTGCATGTACAATTGGTGGCAGGTGCTAAGCAGCTCCTTCAGAAAGTCTCGCACGTCAGGGCAAAGCATGAGAAAAACAGAGTAAGGAATCAAGGTGTGCTTTTTTTTCACTGGAATGTCTCTGTGTGTAGGTGATTTCCCAAACCAGAACTCCTCAGAACTTCTGCACTGCTTAGAGCCAGAATGATTTCCAGGGGTTGCCTGCTGCTGAAGCAGACATCTCTGCCTGGGCTCCTCTGTTGGGGACTTCACTCACTCAGTAGACTAAAAAACAAAGAACTCTCCAGCAGGTTAATGGGAGGACCAGAGCAGAGAGGCACTTATGTGCTTACAAGCCACAGAGGGAGCACAAGATTAATTGATCCATGCTCCAAATCAGGGACAGAGCACTAGTGAGGGACACAGGATAGCGGGTTATACAGGGCTTGTAAGATACCACAGTGAAATGGTGAACTGCCTCCCTTTACAGTGGCTGAACAACAAACAAGTAATGGATTTGGCCTCCCTCAGCTTCTCTCCTGAAGGTCACTGTGCCCAGAATCTCTACTCTCTGGAGCATGGGACACTCTCCTTCAGGCCTGATTACACAGGCTGAATTCCCCTCAGACAAAAGTAGGAAGGTGACCTGCTTTGTAGTAGCTTCAAAAAATGAGAATCATTTATACCAGTAAGACACCACCTGAGACTGAAGCCTTAGTAGAGATATTGGGTCAGGCTTAGTTCAGCTGGTCCATTATGGGGACAGCTGAAATTCTGCAGGAATATTATAATAGTTTGTCTGAGACCTTTCTGAGATGAGATGAGATGAGATAAGATGAAATGAAATGACAGTAAATGGTCTTGTAAGAAGGCAGGGGTGAAATTTGAAACACACAGCTCTGGGTCTGCATGCTTGCAGTATCTGGTGCTGGTACATGGCACTTGTGCCTGTCTGTGGGACCAGCTCTGCTCCTAAACACAGCTATTGGCAGGCTGGCTAGGACTTTGCTATGTGCATTATATAATTCCCCTTATTTCTTTTTCTCCTCATGGTTCAATTTCTTCTTTTCCTTATTCTTATCTTCTTCCTTTCTCCCCTTTTTCCCTCTTACCTTCTCCCCTCTTTTTCCTCCTTCTGGCTGATTCTCCTCCATTCTTTCATTTGTTTTTTCCTCTCTTCTCTCATTTATTTGTTTAGAGCAAATTTTCAAATCTATAAACCCATTACAGCAAAGAGACTGTGTTGAGGCAGCCTTTGAGCCTGCAGATGTGGTGGGTCCTGGATTCCAATAACAAAACTTATTTGGAAAAAAACATTATCTGTAATGTGGAAATGGTTTGGCTTGAGGCTAAAATTTATCATCATTACCCTAATATCATCTCAAGCTTCAGCTCTGGCAGCAGCTAAAGAAAACACCAAGGCTTAATTCAGTCAGTGCAAGGAAAGAGAGACAGAGGATGGAAAATATGATTTATGATGGAAATCAATCCAATCATAATACTTTATGCTTGTAAAATTGGGCTGTTCCAACAGTGCTCATAGATTGTATAGGCAGCTCTCCACCAAAAAATCATGGCAAGATAGAATGCAGTAATATAATGGTGCAATTGGCATAAATATTCAAGGTTTGGGGTGTGAATGGGAACAGGTTTTGTTTTGGTGGGGGTTTGTTTTCCTTCCTTCCTTCTCCAGGGATCAGGCAAGTTCACTCAACTGAGTTCTATCTCTGCAGGACAATAGAAAGATGCTGTCCTGCAGCTCCCAGAGGGTAGAGGAAGGGGGAATGGGAAGGAAGGATGACAATCTGGAATATGAAAGGAACGCTGACTAGTTTTCCAAGTAAATGGCAAGATCTGGCAGGAGCAGTATCCCCAGTGTAAAAGTGAATGCAACAACGTGACTCATTCCTCTGCAGTGCGGAGTACCTCTCAGAGACCAGCTGAAGTATATTTACAAAATTTGAATCAGGCTGTTCACCTCAGCTAAAGACAGACAAAAGTGATGAGGGCTGGGAGGTTTGTTTCTAATGCAGAAAACTAAAAAGCATCTGAACTTTTAAATTTGATCAAATCATGACTCCTTTAATCCCATAAATAAAATAAAAGTTGCAGAGATTGTGGACAAACTGCTGATGTAAAGTTGGGTTAGCTCATATGTAGCGTAAAAAACAAGACTTTTCAAAATGTTATATTCAATTTCCCTGAACAATTCTTGAGTATGTTCTGCACTTTGGTTGTATGGGTGGATGGATATATACTCTTGCAGCATCACCTGTCCCAGAGAAGCAGAACAGCTTAGCATCCCCAGCAGCCAGAATGAGGGAATACAGTTAATTCTTACAGAATGTAAAGAAAAATGCTCATTTATTTATATAATTTCATCAAAGGTGAAATACATGATAGCTAGGACTTGCAATTCAATGCAAAATGTGTCCAAAAGAGGGTCAAAGGAGAGCACTTGCATTATTATTTTTCAATGGAATATATCTTTCCAAACAATAAACTGTCTTTAGTAAGATGCTTTTGAAATTCTTGTGGTATTTCCTGATATCTTGAAAAATATGTCTCTAGAAGTTGAGTGAAAAAAAAAATTTGGAGATTCCTCCTTGAAATAATCAAAATTTACGGATATCAATTTATGATTCCTCCCTCTTCCTGTCTCTCGGCCTCTCCTTAGGCAGAGTAGATTCATGCAGGGATTTAGATCTATAGCCTCTACAGAGGAATACATTGCAACGTGAAGCTGTGATCACCACACTTTCACAGAAAGTGCTGGAGCACACCACTCACTGCACACCAGAAAATCCAAACAATGTCACAACTAACAGTGCAAACCATTAGGAAGACAGGCTTCCTTGTCTTCAGGGCTCACAGGAAGATATATATATAATTTTTTTTTTTATATATATATATGGTTTTTTTTTTTTTTGTAAATGCTGTATTCAGCAAAGGCAAAGACTCCCTGTCCCTTAACAGCTCTCAGTAACTCCGTGGGAGTGACACAGTGGCCAACATTGAACAAGTTTGTATAGGCAAGAGAAAATTGAGAGGAAATGCTGCTTGGGGTGACTCCATACCCGAACTTTCATCTGCCATGCTGAGGAGTACCTGGTGTCATAGGGGCCTCCAGAAACATGCAGCTGCAGGCATGTTTGCATTCCCAGAAGGACCATCACAATGAAAAGACCATCACTACCAAAGTAATGCAGTTTGCCTTCCACTCCCAGGGCCAGAGCTAGGGTTACCAAGGACTTTGCCTTATGCTGACAGGGACATCTCCATCTGTAACTTTAAATGTTTAAAGCTTTCAAGCACTGTGCTCTTTGCAGGAATGGATAAAGAAAGAAAAGTACAAAGAAGCCTTTAGTCTATTCTTCTCCATCTCATCCACTTCCACAACGACATTGACAGATGAGGCTCTGTGGTGCCAGAGAACTTGTGTCCCTCTCTGATCTGAGCTTTTCAAATGAAACCAAGAGGAGGCTGGTTTTTAGCAGATATTATGTCTTACTCTTATAGATACCCTGTTAAATCCCTTTGGTATCTGGCCATCATTTCTGTCACCTCCCAGCTCAAATCACACTAGTTAGTCCTCTTCCTTTTCCCCTCCCCTGCATCCACAGCTTTCCACCACTACCCCACACACCTACACACAGAGAGTGCATACACCTGTTTCACAGAGATCTATTTGTGAAGCAGGTTGTTGTCTGATGGCCTAATTTCCCCGATGGATTAACAAATGACTCTACCACCGTCTGTAATTCTATCACATTGTCCCCACACTCTTTCTTGCTTCTGGAAAAGTTTGACAGCAGTAGCAAGGGATTGGAGAGCAAAAGGTCCGCTGAACGAAACCGAATTAAAAGTCTTGAACACCTGCGGTGTCAGTGTTGGACAGCCATCTGTCCCTCATTTGAGAGCACAGTTACTGTCTGCCATACCTAATGGTGCTTGTCCCAGACAAATGCTGAGATGCTGCATGGGCTAAGTTGACATACAGGGCCTTGCTTTGCAAATCTCTCCTTTATTTTAAAGACAGAAAGGAAGGTATTCCACTGGTTTGTCTTCAAGTCCATTAATGAGATCAGAAGATTTACACTATATATTAACTCTTTTTGCTGTTTAGGAATGGTACCTCAAAATAAACCTTCTTCTTTAACACACACCTGCACACTGCCTAAAGTACAGAAACACCCAGACCAGGTCCAAGAGTATTTCCTCTTCATAGTCACATACATATATATATACACATATATATATACACACATATAAAATGATTTAAAATATGCTAGACTTATGCATATGTATACCTTCACACATGCACATACATGGTTCACACGCGTAAGCGATGAAATTTTTCATCAGACCAATGTTCTGAGAGCAAAAAAGAGCAATTAAAGCTTGTTTGATGATAAATTTTTGAGCATACTGTCCATTCAAGAATAGAAGAAATGAGTCTTTAGGGACCTAATAGATCCAAACATTTTGTACTCTAACAAAATCAGTTTAGCAGGAGAAAATCTTCGAGGGCCTTTAGAGGAAGCACAGAGGGATATAATTTTTGTTTTCTAGTATATGTCTAATTTAAAGAAAATCTGATTATCCATCTCCTCACAGATTTATTTTTTGGTATGTCAGTTGAATTGGCAGAAGAATCACAGTTTTTGTGTAGGAGACAGAAAACCAGATTCTATTTGCCAGTGTGCTTGAGAACCATCTTCTGCTACTTAAACTGATAATGTTTCCTTGTCTGTGATGATATTGAAACCAAGAGATCTCAAAAGCTGGGAGAAATGGCTGTTACCAACTCATCTACAAATACGATAGGACCTTTGCTGCAAACTGGGAAAGGCATGTTGCAAAGCAAAATTTACTAGTAGTCGTTGGGTTTTTATTTTTTTTTTCTTCTGAGGACTTACTGTACTTCTACAATCTTGTCCAGACACCAATCAGAATCAGAGTAGGAGTAAGTGGGGAAGCTTCACCGTCTTTAAAAAGTCAAACTATGTAGATCTGGTCAGTTTAACAAATCACTGAATCAGACCACATCCTTAGTAAATAAAAGCTCATATCATATAACCATCACTGTGTTCAGCATTTAATAGTGAAACTTTTTTACTTCTAAGCACAGTGGTTAAGACTGAAGGTTCAGAGAAGCTATCACATCTCTGCATCCTTGGAGATTGATGTTCAGTCATGGCAGAAAGGGGAGGAACATGAAGGCCTCATTGGTTAATCGAGAGCCAGAGACTTTGTCAGTTTAACATTTTTCTCTACTTAAGTCATGGAAATAGAGATGATTTGAGCGATTAATATTTCCCTTTCTATCACTTCAGTTACATATTAAAATCATTTCAGAGCAGCTTGGGAGAGGTGATCAGTAAAGCCAGAGATAAGGTGCCTCTTGCTGCCACCACAGCTCTCACAGGGATCTCTTGGGGACGAAGCAACAGCATCAACATGGCTGAACAACGAGGGGCATGACAGTGCTCAGAGAAGGTTTTCTCGGGAGGGGGTGTTTGGTTTTTTGTTGGTATAGGCAGGAAGCTTAAGATGTTATCTTCAGGCTACAATGTGTGCCATTTTAAACACACTGCTCTTAATAAATACCGACAGCAAATCAGGACAAGAACAGACGCAAGTTGTTTCAGGCGACTTCTGTCAAGTGAACAGTAATGCGCCAGGATTAGTGGCAATCCTCTCCATATTGAAGAGAGCAAGCCGCCTGCAGATGAAGTGCTCCAGGCATTGCAGTGGGTTTATCAAGGGGTCCTTGATATTCTGGAGCAGACGTGCGAGTTGCAACATTATCAGTAGCTTTTCAATTCAGCCATCTCCTGCTGAAAACTGGGTGGCAGTAGTGGTGGGAGTGGGAGGCAGTTGTTTTTAATTCCAGATGCATCCTAAAGAACCCACCTCCCAGTGGTTCCCAGACTGCTGCCTTCCCCCCACTGATGTTGCTAATGCAACTAGACTTGCTCTTAATAACTAAAATGTTGAAAGCACGGTATTGGCAGGGCAACAGTTTGAGCCAGTGAACCATTAACTTCCATCCCATCTTTTGAAATCAAAGTCAAAGTTCACTGGGGCTCAAAAAGGCAATGGTAACTATCCCCACTGTCACCATTCTCCATTATACCAAGTGTCCCTTGAAAATGCCAGACCAGAGGACAACCTTTTTTGGTATAATTTCATTAAATGTGTGCTAATATCTAAGGCACATTATTCTTCTCTCCATGCTGAGAAAGGGAGTAGGTGTGTGGGTTAGCTCTTTATATATGAAAAGGACACCTCTTGCATATTCCTGAATAAGGATCTCTTTGGACTGACAGTGTTGAAGTACTACCAGGCCTATTCTTCCTTTACCTTTCAGCAGCTTTATGCCATCCTGCTACCTTAGGACTGCCTAAAAACTAGAATTTTATTGAGATACCATGAGGGAACCCTCATTACAGAGCCAGCTGTGTTGTTTTACTAATAACGCCATCAAGGCTGGTTTCCAGAAGAATCTATCTGATCACTGGCATCTGGTTTGAATTACTTTGTACATTAGCACTGAGAGCTGACTCAGTCTCTGGGCACCTTAAAGGTCTCTTTCAGGCACAGATTGGTTTGCTTGCTAGATCCTTGCCCACAGCTGAACATCTAAACTTGTATTTCCAATCCAATTTAAAGGAAACATCCCAAGAAAAATCTGTCCCTGTAAGACCTGTAGGCTGGAAAATACTGAAAAGCCGGGAAATTAAGATAAAAGCAGCATCTCACATTCCATGGAAACCATTTCTAAAAAACCTGTCACCACTTCTGGGATTTAGCTGTGCAGAACTTCTGGCTAAGATTTTTAAAAGAGGTAATTAACAAAATACATATTATGGTCTCTTTGAAGCTGCATGGTGGTGTCTCGCTCTAATTACTTTTGCTGCAGAGCTCCTGTCTTGACCCACGTCCATCTAGAGCTCAGGAAACAAAAGTAAAGGGAATCCAGTTTGGAAGTCCTCTCTAAGTTATATTCTAACAAAGAAAAAGGGTTTATATGAACTTGGAAGTCTTTCCCCTGCTCGTTCTGAGTTTACAGCTAACAGGAACTTTTCTTGCCCCTTTTTTTTAACCCTCTTTTTTTTTTTCTTTTTTTCCTCATTAGCCTTCCAGAAAAAAAAAAAAAAAAAAAAAAAAAAAAAAAAAAAAAAAAAGCTGCATTACACATGATTCTGAAAGGGTTTGTATTCTCCATGCAATTTTTATGCAGTATATAAAATAAATTGCTTAATCAGACACACACCAAAAGAAGAATACGGACACACATAGAGTGAGAGACAGCAGGCACACCTGAGACTGAAGTGCATCCTGTTCATAAAGGGAGATATAGTGCTGATGGCATTTCACACTGAGGTATCCAGGGACCATCACATGGCTTGATGAGACCAAGGAAGCTCAATAGACTTTCCAAACCTAATTAGTACTTAATGATCTGGAGAGACACGGATGTCCATCACCTCTGCTTCAGCCCCTCTGTTCTTCCTCAAATTCTTAATTAACCTTTAAGGAGATGATGTGCTGATGAGTTTCCTAGGATATTGCATTGATTTTTTTTTTCACACACACACACATACACACTTGTGCACATGCTCAGCCACGACACACACCAGCTCACATATTAAAGAAGCTGTGTTACAATTTCTGAGCTCGAATGCGCTCTACACAAGGGCTCTGCTGATCAGTGTTTATTAATGAAGCGCTGCCTCGAAAATTGTTAATTGATGGCAATGTACAGAACATTGTCTGGAATTTAACCTTATTCATCATTTAAGTATGGGGGAAACTAGAGCGTGGTGTTAATTAATAGTATAAGAACAAAGTTGGATCGTTCTGCCATGGATTTGAAAAACAAAATTGTAAGTGCAAAGAGAGGGAGAAAAAAGCTGTGATTAAATATAAAACCAGAGAAAAAAACTGAGAGAAAATGGAGCCAAAGCCAGTGTCATATTCAAGATGACTCACTTTGTGGTGATAATGAAATAAAAATTTTCTTGTGAGCTTATGTAATATTTTACTCTTGTGTCATATTTAATCAACTCTGAGTTTTAACAAGCTAAGTAGAGGGTGGGGGGAAGCTGCTACCAATGAAGTGAAAACAGATTAAGAAGTTTTAAAAAGTTAATATAGACAAATATTCAGATTAAAAAAAAAAAGAAAATAATCAGTGTTGGTAGCTGAATTCACCAGGGGAAAAATGACAAAGGTAGAGTGCCTTACTTCAAGTTCACTTAATAACAATCTAAATACATGGTGATAATGTAGTGTGCAATCCTAACAGCTGCACTCTTCCAAGCTTGTCTAGATGTTTTGGCTGTTTGTTCTTCAAGTCATATGCTTGATTAGTGGAAACCTATCTACCCAGATATTCATTTAAATGCCTTATTACTACAGGGTCAACACAATGTGGTTTGAGTGTGGCATTGCCTTCCGCAGGACCATTGCCCTTGCTGAGCTAGGGCACTTGATCCACTTGAGTTTGGGCTCAAAATCTCAGTGTACAGGTTTCAGCCTCTAAGTGAACCGCAGTTATGGACCAGTTTTCTGGTCCATGCAGAAATTTCTCTGCCACAAAGACCTTTGACCTGCCGCTGGCCATACCCAACACAAATGATAACAGGGAGGCAGCGTGGACATTCCTGGCTGTGCTGGAAAGTCATAGCACCGTGCTCTTATAGACTAAAGCCCAGTTTCTGCCTGTGATCAGACAAAAATGTCTGTGTAGAGCAGAGGCTGAAGCCTAGCATTTCCTTGGACCTGTCTTCTTCTGCAGTTTCTATGTTTACATCAACTTGGGGTCTTAACCCTTTAAAGAGATATTTCGGTGACTCCTAGGTTTGAAAATGTGGAGGACGGTGTGAACATGTGGTGTGCTCCCCACTCCAGAAATCCTGTCATGTAAAGAGAGAAGATGGTCTGAGGAAAGAGAGGAAATTAAAGAAAAAAAAAAAAAAAAGAAACAAAATTATACCAAGTATAAAGTAAGAGTAAAAGTAAAGGAAAAGTAAAAGTACTGCCAGATTTTCCTGCATTTCAGAGAAATTTTCTTCAGGGGTTAGTCCAGTCCTTTTCTTTCAGATTAAAAGAAAAAACATGCCATTTTGAAACAAGGATAAATCCCATCTATTTTCTTTATTTCCAAAGCTCTTTTGTCTTTTTTTTTTTTTCCTCCCAGAAAGTATTCTGGATACTGACCAAATTTCTGACTTATCCAAGTCCCCCGAAAACTTAATTTTCAATTTACTTTTCTGTTTATTTGGAACATATTTCTTAATTTCTGTTTGGGAAGAAAAGGCACAAAACAATGAAATGTGGAGCTACACAAAGGTTGTTTAACCTACCTTCAGGTTCCAAATCAGGATTAGTTCTGCCTTTGTCATTCCTTGAGTCTGTAACTGTTGAGTCATTTGGCTATGGGTGACAGGAAATGGGTGGTGAGGAATGCAGGGTACAGGAGATGACAGTGCAGAGCATCAGGGACCATGCAGGATGTTAGTGGCTACCAGATGCTACAGATGATGAGAAAGCAGAGATATTGTTTTGCCCAGATCTCCAAAGATGAGAAGAAGGGTCCTGGCAGTGCATGTGCTATTCGAATTAAGTTCAGATTTCCTCAGTGATTAGTGACTGCTCTTATGCAGCAAGCTCTGATGGTTGGTAATGGGAAGGTATCCAAAGGACATGGAAAGCTTCAGAGGTATCTGGACTATGTCAGAAGCAGGATGGTGTTTTGCAGAAAATACAAGAGAACATTTCCTTCACTTCATGGCTCTTCGATGAGGTCTGATTGTCCTGATAGCACTCTACCTTGTGCTTTCCTTGAGAGCTGATTCAGTCTTTATTGCCTCTTCTCTCATCACATGCCTGGGGGCATAAAGGACACCCAGCCCTCCAACTAATCATGTAAACTTACATGTAAGTCACGTAAATCAAGTCATATACTAACAAATACCCTATCTCTCAGCCAAGAAACGCCTGGTGTGGATGGTAAGAATGCTTTCTTACTAGTGGCTGTTAAGTGAACTGTTTGTTATTTAAAAGTCAAATGGCTTAATTGTTCTTGTGAGAGCAAAAATCAGACTAATGTGCTGTAGGCCAAGCTCATTTTACTTCCTGTCTTATGGGTAACCTTTATTACTGAACCTGGCAGGAACTGGACAAGAAGACAGCAGCTATTTTTGGAATCTTTCACTATTTCCTTTCTTCTACTTCTTACTGAGAAGAAAGCTTTTTTTCTAGCCTATAAAATTTTGTTTAGATGAGCAGTGAGAGGGAAAATATGCTGCCTAAATCTAGGACAGTAGCTGACTAGTTAAAAAGAACAATGGTCTTATATTTAGGAAGACTGGTCAATGAGAGGAGGAGCAGATTTTAGTTCCAGAAGATTAAAGAAATAAATGAATAAATATGTAGAGTAAAAGGAAGGAAACCCACCTCCTCACTCTCTAGCATCTCGGTGTTTTTAGAGAGTCAGGTCAGGCCATCTAGATCACCAAAGGCAACCCAAAGCTGGCGGCTTACTGACTGTGTTCTTAACAATGCTTACACCCAGCCCTGGACATTAGAATCTGTTTGACTGAGTAAAATAAACATGTTAATCATGATCCTGGGGATTAGCTTGTAGTCTGCTTGAAAATCGTTGCATCATTTTTGGCCACCAGAGTTACTCTTTATCAGAGCCGGTTTCACGCAGAGATTAGGCATCAGCAGGGCTCTCCAAAGTGTACCCATCACACTCCCAGGAGCTTTTGGGGTCAGTGGTGAAGTACCTTGCAAATAAGTTCCTGGCATGTGTGTCTCAAAGAAGCCCCTCCTGAGAGAATAGTAGGGAGAATATTAAATTGTGGATTGCTGCACTCGGTTCTGTTCCTTTCTTCACCCCTATGAGTGATATGAATGTGCAGGGCTCCCTCATGTTCTCCATGCTTCTCTCTCCTCTCCATACTATCACCTACATAGGGTATATAATTTTTTGCATCGTTATTTGTTTCCTGTATTTAACACTTTTTCTTGGCAAGGGGAAGAATTTGTGGTGGGAATTTTTTTCTGGGGCACAAGAGCAAATCAGAACTAGTTCACTCTTACCTCCAACACAAGTCAACCCCATCAGAGAAACCCTACAGAGGAGAGTGATCAGCATGTGCCTGGAGCTAGAGGATCTGGAGGGTGGTAAGACACTGGCACAGGTTTTGCAGAGAAACTGTGGATGCCCCATCCCTGGAAGTGTTCAAGGCCTGGTTGGAGGGGGCTCTGAGCAGCACAGTCTAGTGGTAGGTGTCCCTGCCCACAGCAAGGGTGTTGGAATGAAATGATTTTTAATGTCTCCTCTAGCCCAAACCATCCTATGATTCTGTGATTCTAAAATGCACAGTGCCTTCTTAAGTTCAAGAGAGATGTCCTCCCTACTTGTCCCTGTTATATTCTCCACTAACCAATCTTCTCTTTTCAACTTGAGTGAGCAAGAAGTAACTTTTGATTCCATGACTGGGTGAACTCCCAACATTCAGCTTTCACTGTCTTCACTTAACATCTTAACATGGCACAAGGCCAGAATCCGTTCTCAAGAAGGTTGAAGAGAGCACTTAGAGACAAACAAAACTTTGAGTGTTCTGTCTTTCCAAGACTAAGTCCTAGGGAAGCTGTGCACAGTGGGGACCAGAGTGGAATCATGAGGCAGATGATTGCAGATCTTGTCCTGCTTTGCTAACAAATATGCTTTAATCAGATAGCACCAGTGGTGGTGAGTGTGGCACTACCTGTTTTGTGCACAGTAGGATGCAATCAGCTTTCTGGGAGACATTCAAATACTTGTTTCAGTATCTCACTTATCTCTAGCAGGTGCTTGTTATGAAGGCTTTTTCCACATATTAGAGTTAGTTTTATTAGAACACTGTCATCCCAAAAGACCTCCTCTCCATCCTTCCTATTCCTTCGCGTCTTCTTCCAATGACTAAATTTCTGCAAGCCTATTAGCAAACAGCCTCAGCATCCCATTGTGTTACTTGAATGACACTATCATAAAAAATAAATAATAATTAAAAATATTAAAAAAATATATAAAAATAAAAAATACCCAAATCTGACTGGGGAATCTTTAGAGAACCTTTCTCAATCCTTCTGCCTTGACATGTAATATGTTGATTTCATTCCTTTCTTCCTCCTGTCATTTTTGTGCCTGCTTCCCCCTATCTCCCTCATTCCCTCTCCACTCATCCCTACAGGTAAAAATAACACAAAAAACACGTAGCTATGTCTGTGACACAGCCATGCTGTGTCAGTGTCTGCTGTGCCAGTTTCCCCATCTGCTGTCTCCCTGCCCCACGCTGCACGTCCGACACACGCTCTCGTCATGCTGAGTTTAATAAGGTGGGAACCCACGTTTGAAATGAGGCAAAACCTGAAGCCCTCTGCTGAATCTGAGACCTAGGTCATGACACTGATTGTGAATAGGCAATTGTGCCTTTACAATGGACAAAATCCATTTCACAATGCAAATGCTGGCTATTAATGAGTCTAATAGACACAGGTGTAAAAGTCATTGAAACTGCAATGTCCAGTGCTGCCTGCCAATGCAGAAAGATATCTGCTTGGTCTTCCTGTGATCAGGCTAAAGGCTGCTGCCTTGCAGGAGCCCAAAATGCACATTGATTCAATTTCCCATCTCTGTCCTGGATTTCCTTAGGAAACTGAGCATTTGCTGAAAAGAAATAAAGCAATCATTAAAAATGCTAGTCATTAACTGTGTGAACCTTCATACTCACCTGCCAAGACACTGGTAGCGACTCAGCAATGTTGTTCCCTGAGCACTGACTGTTGGGTTTTAATTACATTGTTCTATTAGAGCTGTTCAAATCAACCATTTGAGAACTGTCTGGCTGCTGTAGGAAAAAAAAATAATAATTTGACCTTGACATCCTCTTCCTTCTCTTTGTCCTAGTACTCTTTGCAAGCAATCATTCATGTAATATATATCTTGTATATAGTCTGTCACTCTTCCTCCTGCAGTCCTTGTGGCATCTAAACAGATTTTCTGGATGTTCAAGCTCCTTTATACTGCACTGACTTTACTCAGCACCTAAATGCTGATATTCAGTGGGTGCTTTGTAAGTGTTCTCATGCTGGCATTTCCTACCATGGCTCTACATCTGTGAGAGTTTTGCCATTATGTGGGTTACCTTCTTCATGCTTTACTACTTTGGCTATATATGTCTTTGTTAACAGTCTGCCTGCTCTCCCATCTACTTTCATGCCATAAAGTCCCCTAGTAGTCAAATGCAATAATGTTCCAAAACGTCAAGACTAGGCCACCTGTGTAGCTCTCTTATTATCAGAATAGGTCTGCTTTTCCTTATTCCATCCCTAAGCCAGGGAAATGAAAGGCAGACAGACAGGTTTTTAGAAGTCAAAAGACAAGTTCAAGCCATTCTCTTGTGGCAGGCCTCCCTGAGAAGTTACCGGCTTCATCTCAGCTGACATCATCCTGACAGTTAATGAGACTGTCCAAGTTTTGAAAATGAAATGAAGATATGAGTGCACTGATCCCCAAGCCCCAAAAGATGGTTTTATAAGTAGTGGCCAATTCTGTCACCAGTCCTCCAAGATACTGCAGCTGGTAATTGAGTTTGAGCGTAGAAACAGCTTATTGCAACATTATCTCTTAACAAGGGTTTAAATACCACATCAGAAGCAACACAAATAGAGAGAAACTAGGTCTGTAGTAAAAATGTAAACAATTTCATTTATGGTCCCTTTCCCCATTAAAAAAAAAAAAAAAGTTTACAAAAACAATTATATGAGGTCCTTAAAAATTAACCATGGGATATTTTGATTCCGTGGACAAATAACTGAATGCATAAATATTTATTTATACTTTAGAAGGCCAGCATGCTGTGAATAGCAATTTGGGTAACTGATGCTTGTATCTTCTTCCATACCCCATAATCCTAAATTAGACTCCATGCATATGGTACATATACTAGTCTCTAGCCTTAGCAGAAAAATGGAGTTCATCATGGGAACTTTTCCCTACAAAGTATCCTGAGAGACTTAGTATGTCCAGGGAAGCCATCTCACAGCAGAGTACGATGGCAGCATAGGAAATGAAAATAAACTTCCTCTGGCAGCATCTCCAGACTGATTTCTTTGGGGTGTTTGGGATTTGAAGGAAAAAAAAAAAAAAAGATTCTCCATAGACACCACATTTGTTTCATGAAAAAAACATACAGCTCAAACACTAAATTTCTCTGAAGAAACAGCTTGATTTCACACTAAGTGGTGATTAAGACCCAAGAGGAGAGGCTTTCTCCAGAATGTAGCCACCCACCCATCCCCCAGATTTCTTTAGCCAAAGAAGTGCTATGAGGAATAAGATCATCACGACCTTGTGGAGGAGTCTCAACGAGATTCTTGTGATCATCCTGCTTGGCTCCAAGTCATATGCAGGAGCAATAGCTTCCAGTTTCCTCCACAGCCACATACCCAAGGACAGTCAGGGAGACCATAAGGAAAATGAGCATCTTGTATAACTGCTGCCCATGTGCAATATTCACACATATGGCACCCCTTGTCACCAGAATGGTGATCTATTCTTTTAATTTGTTACCAACATGAATTCAATTCTGGGTCGTGCCCCTGAGGGGAGGAAAAAAACCAAAATCCACCACAAAAATAACCTGCGCCTCTCCCATTACTATCCATTCAGTTATCCTGTCCCCTATTGCCGCCAGAGACCTGCCATTAGCAAATTCCCAAACCACTCATTTATTTCCAGGGCTGTGCTGTGAAGCCTCATTCTTCAAACATAACAAATCCAACAGCTTCATGAGTTGAGCTATTGTGGATTTTTCCCTGTGACTGCAAATGGGAATGGTCTGTACAAATAAAAGCCCAGATCTCTCTGCTATTACAAATAAAAGAGTCTGGGTGAAATATCTGCCGAGGAATATATTTTATGTGTTTTCTTTAACTGTCCATCCAAAAAGTGCTGAGTGATGGCCGGGTGCTGTTAGGAGGCACTGATAATGGCCTTACATTTATAAAGTACCATCCATCCAGATGGACTCCCAAAGTACTTTATAAACTTTACTAACTGGTTGTTCCAGCTCCACAAGTCACCTTATATCTATCCATCTGTTCACAGCTATAGCCTTACACAGAGCACTTCTTTCACCACTAAAGAGTGGCTGTTTCAGATTTGGGATGTAGCTGATGTTTAAGAACTCACATCAGTGTGGAGTAACAATTCTGTAGCTTAGCCCTGCTTCTCTTCCACAGCTCTCTTGACTTCAGCATGAATTAAAACTGGAGAGCAGAAAATGAAGCTGCTGAGGAATCAGGTCAAAAAGAGATGAGCTGATTTTTGCGTAGTAAAGCAGAGTAAAGCACCTCATTGCAAGCAGCTGCTTAGATGTTCAAAGTTTACGTAGATGTGGGGGAAGCTCACAAGTTCACAGAAAATCTTCGTTCCATATCCACCTCTGCCACAGAAATATGCAGTGTCTCTGGGGAGATTACTGTTGGCAGACCTAGACCCCCTAAGGTCATAGCTGGATTTGGGGTGTCTGAGTAAGTTTTCCTGTAATAATGCCCGCAGAGAAGACCCAGCAGCAGGGCTTCTTATCTGGGCAGTGACACGCCCAACAGGACATCATCAGGGAACGTTAGCTCTGTAATCTCTCACTGGCTTATTGCAAGATATTTGCTCAGATTTTCATTGCTCTTTACTGCTTGGATTGCTATAAAGTCCTGAGTTGAAACTACAATTGCACTGCCAACACAGAACTGCAAGTTGGTATTTGGGGCTACCAGTTTGCAATTAAAATATCTAACCCGGGAATGGTGACAATAAAGCCACTATAAAGGGAGAAGGAGACAGTGAGGGGTCTGCTGTGAATCTCTGTGAGCCCCAGGGGACTGCTTTTCTCCTCAGGTGAAGTGGGAAAGTTTTATGCGGTGCTTCCTCATCCCAGAAATTGTTTAAACAAGGAGTACATGTGTCACTTTACACAGCCCTCTAACAGTTCTGTTCACATTTGGTTGAGGTTTAAATCAAAATTAGATTCTGTTAAATTCTGGTTTGCATTTGGCTATAGGAGGCATTTAGACCAGGCAGTCTCTGCTCTTCTGAAATACACTCAAAGAGCAACATGATCGTGACTGGTTAGGCTATGATACTTTTTTTCTTTTTAGTCCAGAGGATATGTTCAGACAACAATCTACATTTCTGTGAAATTAAGATCCATCCAACACCCTGTAAAAAAGCTAAACTAAAAGATTAATTGTTATCCATGATTACCATATTATTTATTGTTATTGTGTGATGTTAAGACTATGTTTGGAACAGATGGGAATCCAATTAGCTTAGTTCTGCCTTTGTCCGCTGGATGCGACATTAATTTCAGGGCCACTCTCCACCTTGTCTGAATAGCTACGAGAAAAGAAATATGCTCATGAACTTTGTGTTTTTGAGACTGTTTGTCATATATTTTGTTTTCTCATGAAAAGACACTACTGGCTGCTAAGCAACAGAATAGCTGTGTTTATATGTACATTTATCTATATATATGCACATACATACGCAGACAGAGGGAGTTGTTTACTCAAGGACAAGAGTCCTCAACAGACTGGCTTTCAACTGAGAGTAATTCTATTAATTAGGTCTGCAGATACCATCCCCCTTCTGCTTCCCCCACCTTACCCCTCCTTTTCTTTCCTCTATTGCAACTATTACTATTTTTAATTAACGTGCCAAAATGTTCACTTCTAACTATAACAAGAAAAGAGAAAGACAAAAGGGCAGAAGCAGGGAGAGGAGCTCTGGAGAGAAGACAATTTGTTTGACTAACCCTTTCAGAAAAAGACAGGCTTGTCAATGATTTCTCTTCAGGATGGTATCCCATAGCCAGGGGAGGGAGCAGAAAAGCTTTTTAATGGGGCTTTTCTCCCAGCCAGGAATAATCATGCCTAAAGAGAAGTCCTAAAGCAGCTTTCTGCTTGGAGGCAGTTCTGTTACACATCTCAGTGGTATTTCTTTTTCTCCTTTTTAAACATCTCCTCCTTTTTCTTTTTCCCTATTTTTAAGGTGTTATGAATCCTTAGTCTAGGAATTATCTCTCAATCCATCTATATTTTTTGTGCTGTATTGATTATTAGGTTATTTCTCCACCACAAATCCCTATCCCTGGGTTTTAAATGTTA
Source organism: Phylloscopus whistleri (assembly GCA_017589585.1). Taxonomy (NCBI): domain Eukaryota; kingdom Metazoa; phylum Chordata; class Aves; order Passeriformes; family Phylloscopidae; genus Phylloscopus; species Phylloscopus whistleri. The sequence goes on along the minus strand of JADMLD010001003.1, from coordinate 842,790 downwards.
CAACATTTGATGTAATCCCCACACTTCGAAACTGATATCCAGCCACCACAGTAAATATTTAGGGTTCAAGGTTGCCTCTCTGCTTTTCATCTTTGAAAGAGTTTGTGATTAATTGAATACTTGTGAAAGGGGAAGGTGATTAAGACGTTCATTGTACAGAAACAGAAGTACAAAAGACAATACTGGGATTGAGATATAAACACAGCATCAGCACCAGAAAAGGTGACAATTTTGGACACGTATGGGTATGAAACAAGGCTTTTCATACACAATAAATTCTATTAAATACATGCCTTTATTGTTGCTGTTTTACTGTTGATGTTGTCTAGGTGTTCATGAAATACCAGGGGAGCTGAGTTCAGGAAAGAAAATCAGCTTTTAACTAAAAGAATGGCTTTACATTTGCTAATGTTATCATTCTTCATGGATAATATTAATAATCTAAATGTTTGCCAGAAACTGGAAAAAATAGTTTGCTTATTTTAGGTTTTTTGTTGAATCTTTTCCTTCCTAAGCCTCCTCCCTATCCCTTCCCAAAATATGTGGGAAAAATTAAAAGCATCAGAAACTAGTGTGTTATGAGCCCCATCCTTCCCAGTTCTGAGGAGATGTGAGTTTTTAAAGCTTCCAGCTGGCATCTACCAGCCTTTCAAGACAAGCTGCGGATCTGGAGCCCACTGCTCCAGAGGTCCCTGATTCAAACTCAGTGGTTTTGTCAAGAGGGTGGTGACTACTTTTGCACACACACAAATTGGCAGTTTTCTGAACCACTGTGCGCAGAAATCCTTGACTCCTATTCATATGCATCAGGCAGTGTCTCTCATTTCAAATGACATTGGCTTATTTGACTTTCAAATGAGAAAACTAAGTATCGTGAACAGATGAAGAGATAATCAAAACATCTTTGTTCAGGTTTTTGGAAACTGGTTTTGAAAACTGAAACTCCTGAGCCATTCTGCCAATTCTCACAATATTTTTATCATTAAAAAAACAACAACATTTGCTAATCTGTTTCCTCAGTCTCCTGCCTTTGGAGGCAAGTGAATTGGTGCTGATTCACCTTAATAATAATTAAATGTAACTTATGTTTCTATACACCCATATTTGTACAAAAGCTTGAACAACATTCACTTTCAAATGGAGAAGAATTCAGAATCTTCAGAGCTATTTCTAAGCCAATTCTCAGCACTGACAACAGTACTGCAAGAGTCACCCTTGCCTTGAAAGCATTGGTGTAAAATCAAAAGTAATATAAAAATGGCAGAAACACATAATAGTGAAAAACCTTCCTGGATCAGCAACTTTGATCCCTTACCACTGCATGAACTTGTCAGGGTTCATCTTGAACATCATCTTCTATCTTGCTCTTCACTTTTCCAGCTAGGCTTGTTGTTGATGAGAGATAATCCTCTTCCTAATTTCTAGGCTAAATATATTCATAGATGGTTGGTCTATTTCCTCATCCCAAAGAATTTATATTAATGACTGGTTAACTGTTAATTTAATTATTCTTTGTAATTATTCTTAACTATAAGAATAGTTGCAATTTCTCTCCCTTTTTGCATATTTGAATTGTTATCTATGCATATTCACTCTCCAGGCTGTTTTGGTGAGTTTTGATTGATCAGCAAAATCATATGGTGAATGTGCTTCATTTTCCCAATTCAATAAGCAGACACATCTCTGCAAGAAAATGGACTACTCATCTTCCTTTCATAGTTGAATATATGTCTTGGAATTTGGGGGTTTTCTTGAATATTCTTTGCTATAGAAAACCATTTCACAGTTCACAGAAAGTGCATGAAATAGGTAAAGAAAATGTTATAAGCAACTCAGTCCTGTCCTCTGAAAAGGGAATTTACCTTCTCACACTGCTCTTGCTGTGTTATCTTCTATAAATGGCTGCATTTCAGCAATGCCATGCACAAATTTCTTATGAATTTAGTGTACTGTAAAGTACCACAGGACATTTTGGGATGTCATTGTGGGTATAGCTTGGTTGTGTCTAGACTGGTATTTTTTAAACAGACACCAGGGAATGGAATATCCTCAAGATAATAGCATTTCATAAGGATGGGTGGATGCTGTCAAGATGAGAAGGTCTAGCAGCGTTTCCTAAGGGATTTCAGGGTCTTTGCCAGGCAATTCCAGAACTTCAGGCCTTGTTTGCTTATGTTTTGGTTTAATTATCTGGAGTGAAAGGACATCTTTGCTTTGTATTTGAACAGTGACACATCACCTGCCCTCTCTAGCCCCAGCTAACAGCATTATCTCCTCAGGTCAAGTGAGAAAGGCCAGTGCTCTTGTTGCTGTGGGTGACAGGTTCAAACCCTTATAATCATCCATGACAGCACTTGTTATACTTCTTTTTTTATGAGTTTTTCACCTCTCTCTTTTGGCTCCTTTATACTGCAAGTCTTTGGTTCTTAGCTTTCATTTTACATCATTTCCTTTATCCTTCATCAGCAGTCTTGCATTTCAATATTTGTATGGCTTGAACAGTTTTCTTCAGGATTTAACTCACAAGCTCATGGTCAAATTTTTAAATCCATGGGGTTAATCTGGGTTTAATGTAAAATCAGAAGCATGTTACAGTCCAGTGCAAGCACACACATAGACCTCTGCTGCTTGGCCTCTTTTCCTCTGGCCAGCAAGCTGGAGAAAGACACACAAACACAAATGCACACACCCCCAGGGCACAGACATATCCTGTTCCTTCAGCTCTATCTTCAGCATTATCAAAATTAACAAGTAGCCACCTTAATCCTGCTTGCTCATCAAAGGCGCTCTTGTTCCTGTGGATCTGGATCCACAGCTATTGGCTTCTTATCTTGGAGGCGAAGTAAATAAAAGAAAGGCAAAGAAAAAAAAAAGACACCTTTCTACTCTTGCATAAGCTTCACACTAACCTTCTTGTTATTGATAAGTGGCTTAAAGCGCTGTCTGGAAATGAAAAAGTCACCCTGGTAAGATAACCTCTGGCCTTGGCAATTCCTGGCAAATTACTGTACATCTCTGACTGGACACAGTTTCTCTTATTTTCAGCTTAGACTGGGGCAAGCTGACAGACACCCTGGATCACAGAGTGAGGTAACCCAGGGTAATCCCTTGCATTCACCAGAAGTGTTTTATTAATTGATATTGGTCCTTCTCCCCAAGTTTCTCTCCTGCCATCACTTCTGTGTTTTGTTTTAACTGGTGTTCCCTCTGCCAAGAGCAGAGAGAGGCACAAAATGTGAGATTTGACATTTTCTAGCCCGGGAAGAAAGGACATCTCAGGAGCTGCACTGGCTGGCAGGCCTCCACTGGCTACTACCTGGTCTGAGCTGCTGAATAGAGAGACACCAGGGAGGATGTCAGTACAAAAGAGAGAGGAGATGCTGTAGGGTATGAGGGCAGTGGAGAAATGGAAGCTTTGATGAAGACTCTTCCCAGGATAGAGTGACAGCACGGTTCTCTTGGGAATTAATGTGATGTAATCTTCCTGTGGAAAGTGAAGTTTGACCACGTGAATTAAGTCTGCTACTTTGCAGTGGGTGAGGAGATTTTGTTGCCTGTGCCACTGCTCCATAGTTTTCCTCAGGAGGCAGTGTGTTGCATTATTGTTGTTTCTGCTGCTGTTGTTTTAATCTTTCACAGGAGATTATATAAAACAGCCTCTCCATGAACCAGAACACATCTCTGGGGAATATGATGACAGCATCCATATCTTAAAAAGCCATAAAGTAGAGACGCACTGTAGAAAGTAGTCATTCCCAGTAATAAGTGCAGTATGACATCCAGGAAAGATACCCTATTGTGACAAGTTTGAACACTAGTGCAAATCTGGAGAAAAGCACCTTTAAAACCACAGATGTTGCCATGCTTGTTATTTTAAAGGATTTTTCTTCCCTAAATTACCCCTGCAGCCAGGACAAAGCCCATTAACCCTTGGAAGACCATAGCCATTTCCTGGTGCTCCTCAGCTGTGAATCTTAAAACTGATTCCTCTTGAAGCCTGCATCACAGACGACCTCCCTTAAAATAGCAGCTCCCCTGCATTTTGCAGGACTCATACTTTGGTGTACTCCAGCCCATGTGGACCCTGACCTTGACAGGTGAACAAGCTGAAAGAGAGTTTTCTTCTTCCCTGATCTCACGCAGAGATTAATTTCTGGACTATATATAGTAGATGTGAGGCCTGATAACAGGCTTGTTTCAGGTCTTGCAGAAGCTGAGGCAGGAAGAGAGGATAACCAGAGTTCCCAGTCACAGAGGGACAGAAGCAGCCTTCAACTTTCCATTTGCAAAGTCTGCTGCACCTCAGAACAAGACACTCATTAGCTATTGCTGTATTTTTATCTGGAGGTTCAATCCTGCTGCATCACCCATGCTGCAGCCCACAAGATGGGAGAGTAGGAAAGAGTCTCCTTGCTGTGTGACTCCACTAATCTGTTAGGAGAATTCAGGCCACTGAGCTTTAACTACATCGGGCCACACTTTCAGAGCTGAAATGCCACCTATATCCCTGCAGCTAGTCAGTGAAAGAACAAGAGACTCCCAAGTGTGATTGAGACTGCCTGAGCGAGGTGACATGCAGGATCCTATTTAGAGGAAGTAAATGGAAAGCCCTGAGCACAGTGCAGGTCAGCCTCTCCAAATATGATGGTGTCTGCCTCAGTTTCCCTTCTCTGATCACTGTGCAAATTATGCCAGCAGCCACTGCCCTCAGTTAGGTTTTATTAATGAACTCCAGGACCAATAAGTCAATAGATCCTGGAGAAGTGTCACTATTACAGCCATCCACGACAAGGGAAAGCACATTCCCAAGCAGGGACAGTGTGGAAGGCCTAATGAACATTAAGCAGAGCACTTGTTCAGCACTGGCTTTGTCGCTGCTGGGCAGCCTTGTCCTGACAGAGCTCCTGTCCAACCAGGGACATACATCCATTCATCATTAGTCCTAATGCAAGCTTGGGAGTTTTAAAGCCAGGGCTAAATCAGACCATCTTAATTTGCAGGCTTAATGCATTGCATATTATCCGTATCCTTCCTATGGGATTTATCTTGATTAAGTGCTAATTTGTAACTGGTGGTATACCCAATGAAGTGACTGATGAGGAGGGTGCCTGGGTTGAGAGTCTGTGTTTTGGCAGCAGTGCAGACTGGAGATGGAAACTGCTGTTCCCACTGCAGACACTCAGGCAGGCAGCACATTTTATGCCCATCCCCATCAGCCTCATAGGCAAAGTGTCCAGAAGGGTTTAGCTTGGGTTATTCTTCAGCTGTGGTGGAAGCCAGAAGTCTGCAGTGGGAGAGAGGACCAGTCCTGTAAAGGTTTTTGGCCGTGCTTAAAAAGTCACTCCCTGTGCAACACTCCCTGTGCTGTTGCATAGCCCCGTGTGGGCAGAACAGTGCAGGTCAAAACAGGCATAGATGCTTCAGATAACCAAGTGCAGGCAGCTTTTTACACACCCTGACTGACACATCTTCGGTTGCCTATTGGACTCCTTCTGCCTGCCCCATCCCCTGCAGTGACACCCTGCTCAGCCCCTACCTGTCTCACTGCTTCCACGCAGTGTCCACCAAGAACCAGCTGGGGTCAATTGTTGAGTGGGTGAGACCATTTTAGCCTCGATCACTGTCCTGATTTGACCACTAAAAGATGCCATAGCCTAACATCAACATAAAAAAGTCTCTTTGAGATGGGCAGAGCTTTTCCAAGGAGCTGGGAAGCTCCTAATTCAGGATAGTTCTACTTTGTTGACCTTGATTTTGGAATCAGAAACAAGCTCCATCTTCACCAGACACACCAAATCTCAGATCAATCTATATCAACATGTAAATTTTACAGGATTTGAGGAGAAGTGACCTTTAAGCAGAAATGGGTTCTCAACTTTTCCTATCACACCAGTGGCATTTCACTAAAATAAAATCCTTTATTTCATCTGGCAGTTCGGTATCTGAAACTGTGTCTGATTCTGTAACCACCCCCCAAATCATAAATACACACTGAATTTATGCCTTAAACAAATCTTATACACAGAAACACACATACAGAATTCAGGTCAAGCTGTTTCATAGTCCTATTTTACAGAAGACTGAAATGAAACTTCACTCAAATTTCTCTGATGTGGTAATAGCAAACCCAGGGAAGGCATCCAAAAGTTTTAATTTATGTTTTATGCTGTACAGAGGTGTTCCCAAATAGCATTTCTCCTTTCAACTGTTTTTCCCAATGCTGAAAATAGTGGACAGTTTCCCAGCTGATGGGTACTGCTTTCTTTTACTTGAGTAACTAATGACAGCATTTGAGGAGGAAGGGGGGCTTTGTGTAAAAAAGAAGTTAATTAATTTCGGGGGTTTTAATCTCTTTTCTTTTGTACCAAACTATAAAACAAAAATTCTTCGGGAGCCAGAACATGTACCTCCAGTAATCGAAAGAGAGGCAAGGATCTGACTAATAGATATTACGTTCCATTATATGGTCTTGAAGTCAATAAACATTAGGTTACCTTCATGCAGTGAAAAAAGACCAGATTTATTAAAAAATCTTATCTGGAGGGTTTGCATTTCAATAGGATGTGAATTTGCATATTTTAACAATAACCTCCCATCATTCTGTCTGATCTGTGCTCAGTTGGCCATACAGATCACTTTATCTTGAATAGATTATCACCGGTTTAATAAACCCTTCATAATATGCAGGTATAACAATGGTACTTCATTGGATAAAGAAGGTATTAAAGTTCTTTTTCTGGAAATAGGGGTGGCCCAGCTAGTGATTAACTTTATACCTCTGTACATCCCTGTGCTGAATACCGATTGAAGGAGAGTATTCCCATTATTCACATTCAAAATGGACCAGCTCTTCAGAGCTCCTGTTAACTCCTCCTTGCCCATGGCAGCTGTGCAGAGGTGGGAGTTAAAAAAGCCCAGGCTACCAAGGATGTTATCTCCAGCAGTGGCCACTACTTGGAACATCAGGAGAAGCTGATATTCTTCCCCCAGGCTGAGTCTCTCACATGTGCAGGATAATCAGTGCAAAGATGTCTTATGAAGGAGACACCGTCTCAGTGCCAGCTGGAATTAGGGTCAATGCACTGCTCAGCAAAGGGCCAAAAAGGCTTTTAGGCAAAAAATCTTAGATAACCTGTTTTCAGTTAAAAATCGGCATTATTCTTCCTTTTCTCCTCTCACAGGCTTTTACTAACTCACCATTTCAACTTTCCTCACAGAAGTTAATTTTCCACTGTTTGCCCTTTACAAGGGATGAGTCCATCCCACAGCTCCCATGTCCCAGTTTGTCATCTCAAAATATTTGGCTGGGAGAAGAACACTCAGACCCTCGGCAGGAGCACCAAGGAGTCTCTGCCAAACCACAGGGCTGCCTTTTGCCTCCTGCAGTTTCCACGGAGACAGACTATTATTTACATATGCCTGCAATTCCAGGCTCCTGACCACCCTCCTCATGAGACCCAGGGCAGAGCATAAGTACCAGTGCAGAAGTGACGGGGGAAAATATAATTTTCGTGTTGTCCTGCAATTTTTGATTTCTTCATTTTTGTTTCTTTGTTGACATTTGCACCCTGACTTGAAAAAAACCTGATAGTCTTCCTCTCCTGGGTACCCAGTACAAAGCAGGCAACTGTGAGTGTTAACTGTGCATACACACAGCTTAGACAACCCGCAGGCTACTGTGGCATTAAGCCCGAGCTTGTAGACCTTAATGAGAGATAATGTTTGCTCAGAACCAGCTCTGTGGTCATGCAGCCTTGGGATCTGGGCTGCCTCACATCTGACCAGCTGAGAGCATAAGAATAATGAATTTAGGGGCTGAGTGTGCATGCATGTATGAGAAATAGAGAATATGTCACACACACATTCCCCAAGACACTCCTGAGAGCAACCAGAACTTTTCACACTCTCTCTCTCCCGTTTTCTTTTTCTCTGCTCAAGCTGTGTTCGTACTTGCTTTTCCAAAGCTCCCATCAGGAGATTTTTGCTTCACAAGAGCCAACATGCCATTGTGCTGCCTGACAGTAGGAGCACAGCAAGGCTAGTGAATAATGGAAAGTTATTGACCTATAATAACCTGGCATTATTGACCATAAATGATTTAGTTAAAGCGCGCGCACACACACCCACACACCATCTCACGTGAAGGAGCTGAATTTTGAATTTCCTTTGTTCAGCACTGGCTCAATGGAGTTTGTCACGGGGGCATTTTGGACTGGCATGAAATTAATGTTAATCAAAACATTTCTGAGGATCCTCTAAATAAGATTATTGTGGGGAAGAAGCACAATACCTGGAGCAAAAAGCAGATTGTCCTGAGTCTTTACTTGAGGCTCCCTGCGAGTACGAACCTTTCATGAACTTCAGCAGAATTCACAGATTTTAAGGCTGAAGAGGACAATTTTCATTAAGGAGTTTGACCCCTGCCATAAGGCAGTCTAGGGACTAACTAGCAGGACCAACAACCTGCCACCAAACCAGAGCACAACATTTAGGGAGAAGGAAAAACATCCACTTTTGATGTCAGACTTCCCAATTTCCTATTATTTTTTCTTTCTGCTGAGCCAGCTGTTCCCCTCCAGAGTGCTGACATCAGGTCCTTTGGAGTCACAAAGTGTCGGTCGTCCTTCTGGAAAACATACTCAGGGCTCATGGCTGGCCTCAGGTGCCCCTCTGGATCCACAAGGTCAGGCACCACCCCCCACCTGCCCTGATGAGACCCCAACATCTCCCTGTGCCTGAATGGAGGCCTGTGAAAGTGCAGGTATCTGAGCTGGTGAGCTTGGCTGAGTCAGATGAAGATGTGAGCAAGTAACTGTTTAGCTGAGCCAGGTTTCTGAAGCAGGTTTAACCTCAGCCACTTGCACAATTGCCATATGCCCATGTTTGTGTCAGCATCTGATTTTTGTGCCTGGCCCTTATTATGGAAAGTTCCTGCCCAGCTTTTGACAGATGAAACTTTGCAGCTTGAACCTGTTACTGATTATCTATCAGTGCTCATCAAACAGCCATAAAAGCTTCTCATGAGCTTTGTGGGTGCTGTTCTTTATAGAGAAAATAGCCATGCTCACTGTGCCTGGCTTTCTTTGTTTTCTCAGATGGATGAAAGGAAGGATTGCTTTGTTTTCAGATTTGCCTGACTGGGAGCTCTTGAGAGAGGACGCAAGAATAAAATTTTAACTCTCAATGGCGCTGACCCGTAGTAAGGAAGCAGCTATGAACTGGCATTTACAGCACAGAAGAGTGTCACGATGCAGGGATTCTTTCCCTTGCTTTTCCAAGATCAAGGCAATATTCTCCTACTGACTCCAGCAGGCAGTGGAAGCACCTGGAGCTGCTCCTGCAGTCAAAAATCACTGCAGACAAGCAGTCACTGAAGTCAGAGGTGCAATCCAGTCTGTGTACTGAAGTAACTGACTTTTGAGTACATTTTAAGTACCTAATGAAGCAGGCTTCCCGGAGTAAATCCTTAATTTCTCCATCTAGGAAATTGGGTTTGCATAATTTAGTCGTTTAAATTTAGGCAGCCAAGAGCTCCCTCTGGAGGTCTCCAAGCAGCCCGTTCCTCCGCATGGGCACGACCAGGCACTTGCTTCAGAAAGGCTATTTCAGGATGTACCTGTGATTTCAGCACAGGCTAAGTCTTTCCATTCAGGAAATAGGCTATCCCCCAAAATTTTCCAATTTTTCCTCTAGTACTATAGTTAAATTAGGGGGCAAGGCCAGCTGGAAAGGAAAAACTGAATTTCTCCCTGAAATCAGTCAAGGCACATGATACCCTAAGGTAGATCTGCTTGTCATAGTGAGCAGTGGCAGCAGCACAGTGCCTTATCTGTATGTGCACATCGTCACACACCTCTGCATACCCCTGAGACCAGCCCAGAACACCTGACTGTAGCAGGATGTGAACCAGCCCACAAGTTTTTCAAGGGGGGCAGCTGACCTCCTAATTCCCTCATGGAATAAAACTGTATCTGGGGAAGTTCAGCCTAAACGCTGGGAAAATGTTCTTCACTGAGTGGGTGCCTGGTCACTGAGACAGGCTCAAAAGAGCACCAAGACTGTCATACTTAAAGGAGCATCTAAGCAATCCTCCAAGTCATATAGACAAGTGTTAGGCGCACTACAATAATCATTATAGGTCCCTTATAGCTAGAGATTTTCCATGATTCCATGACTTTCAGCTCTGTCCTTCCTTCCTCTGCATGTAAGGAACTGTTATACCAGCATTATCCATGCCTTGATACCTTGGATTCATAGAGTGTCTAACAAATATAAATTCCCCCTTGCACACACCCCATTTAATCAAAACCTTGCTGGTTTAAGCAGTCTGTTTTATTAAATTACCAACCTATGAAGCCATTAACTCAATTAGAAGCAGCAGTTCTGTAGTCTTCAACAACCAACACTTCAATATTGCAGTGGTAGACGTTATGCAGGTATGGCACGTTACAATAACAGTGAGAGCTCATATAGCATCTTAAAACTTTACAATTTTGTGGGAGTAGTATCTAATTAATCCTCAAAATGAGCCGTGAAGGTAAAGATTACTGTCTAACCCCTTTTTCCATGAAAGAAACTTAGTGGGGAAGGAGATGATAGGTGATAGACTTCAGAAGAGTGTACTGTAACTTTCCACAGTCTGCATTCACAGTAAGAAGGTTCCCCAAATTGTTGTTTTCCTTCAGAGCAAATCAACACCAAGTGACCATTTTCTCCCTTTCTTGTCTCCATATTGTAATGTGCAATGGGTTGAGTTAATCAAAAAAAAAAAATTTTTTTTGGAAGGTGTAGGGTAGGATTGTAAAGTAAATAACACCAAGGTATTACTAAAAGTTAACGTTAAAAGTAAATAATACAGAAATAGAGATGATAAATAGGAAAAGGAGCTGGACTTGATTTGAATTTGAAAAAGGAGTGACAGATTTAGGATCAGTATATATTTTTAGCAAAGTACTGAGAGGAAAAAAAAGCTGAAAACAGTGAAAATCAAATAATTTTTCAAATAATTAGCATTGCCAATCATAAAGATTCATCAGTCATCAATTATCTCGAGTAATCCTGCATGATAAAATAATATAAATAAGAGAAAAATTATTTTTCACATTTTTGTTTTCTTTGAGTGATATTTTAAGCATTAAGGGTTTTCTTTTATTCTGGAATTAAAATTCTAGTTAAAAAGTTGCTCAGGTCCAGAAGTTGAAGATTTAAGGAAACCACCATATGTCAGGAGACTGATGGTAAAGCCCCAAAAGCTAGAAGCTCTGGCAATGCTTTTAAGCATGGTTAGATCAGGGCTACCTTTAAATGCAGAGAGGTTTGTATTTTATCCTTATTCAAAGAATTAATGAGTAGTTTATTTAAAGAAGATGATTTAAAAAAAAAAAAAAAAAAAAAAAGCCCTGTGATTGTTTTCAGTGGTGATGGCTCCATTTTATCTCCTTTCGTATTTACACCATGTAGCACCCAATTCGCACTGTAGAGAGAGAAAGTACAATCTGGCCCAAATTTTCAAATATGCTCAGCACCCAGTGGACCAAAATCTTTTAATTATCTGTCTGTGCATTTGAGAACATCCTGCATTTGAAACAGAAGGCTCCTTAAGTAGTGTGATTTCTTGCTCGGTTTCCCCCTCTGCAATTTTTTTTTTGCTCTCAGCATCACATCTGAAGACTATCTCTGTGCTGTGATTTGGGACAGATCCTGCTAGGAAGCACAAGCCTTGTTCTCCTCCGAGCTGATTCAGACATGTCAGTGTTGCTTAGGCTTGCTACCCATCTACCCAGGAGCACCAGAGCCCAGGAGCCCAGACACACACACTGCAAAAGGTTAATGGCCACGGCCGCCAGAAAGTTTATAGCTGAACTTCTCTTGCCTCTGAAAAACGCTCCCCTTCAGTCACAGCACAAGCAGGGGAAGGAGGGAGCAGAGTGCTGCTGGTTGTAGTTCCTAGTGAGGCCCTTCTGCTTTGCCTCTTCCAACTTAATCCAAGCTGAACATTCTGTGTGAGCAAGTGAGGGGGTCAAGCTTTCATGCAGGTGGGAATGGGGGTGATGAGGAAGGGAGTAAATAACTTTAAATAACTTGGAGCTATTGGCTGTGATGCCAGAGGTGGCACGCTGCTTCCGGCCACTAACACATGTGGACAGGTGAACCTTTGCACCAAATCAATCATCATATTTATTCTAATTGTATCGTAATAGTCCCCCAGGAGCTCAGTTCAAATGAGCTTGACATTATTAAAATTTTAATGCCCAGTTTTCATAGCTGAATGAATATTTAAAGGGTATGTCCCAGGCTTAAGTTATGATGATGAAGAAATTAATGGAATGTCTTGTTTAATGCTTTGGTACATGTTGATGCAAAAAAAAAAAAAAAAAAAAAAAAATAGAAAAAAAGAAAAAAGAAAGCAAAAGAAAAAAGTGGTTGTTCAAGGCAGAAAGAAAGAAAGAAAGAAAGGCAATATTCAGGCATAATTATAGGAGGAGAACATCAGTGATACATTAGTATCAGACACCAGTTTTGTTGGATAGCTCTCGGCAGAGGGGAAATATTTATCATTCAGGAGGGGGGGGGAAGTCAGGGTGCGGTCAGGGATCAGAAGAGAAGCAGCTCCGCATGAGTGACAGATCAGAAACCAATTTCTGTGAGTCTCTGACCACATCCCTACATAATGGGATGAGCTTGCTAGCCTTTGTTGCCTGGAACAGAGAGAGAAAATCACCTTTGTTACCCAACCAGGGTGTTTGTTTATTTTAAGTACCCAGATCAACTTTGAAGGATGGCATAATTAATCAGCAAGACTCATCAGTCAGGTAATTATGTTACAGATAATTGTCAAAACATAGGACCAGATGATACCAGTTATACATAGATGGGAGTGAGAGGTAGCTCCATTTGCACTGGGGGGCCTGATACAGCCTGAAATTGGTACAGAGAATTGCACTGGGTGTCTGAAGTCTGGAATGATTGTGGGGGTTTGTTTCAGTGTTCATGTCTGGGGTTTTTTCAAGCCTTCTCTCATTTTCCTAATTCAAGAAATATTTTGGAATCTATGGATTTCTGGTTTTCCCCTTTTTGAAGGCTCTACTAAAATTTGCAAGGTTTCAGCTTGTGCTTATTCATTTACTGATAGAAACTAAAGACTAACTTGAGCATCCAAATGGGTTTAAAATCACACCCCATATGCATTTCCTAGCTGTGAAGGAGGGCAGAAGAAAAAGGCAATACTCTTAAGTCCCTTCAGGTGAAAGGACAGAAGTACAGAAGATTTTCTCTAAAGGGGCACTATCAAGATTAAGATAATTGTATTCTTCCTCTGAGTCTTTCCTTGCTTGTTTTCCTCTTTGTAATTTTTTTTTTTTTATTTTCCTTTTGCCAGCTCAGGAGCGGAAGCCCTGATCCAGTGCAAAGCTAAAGGGGGTTATCATCAGAACAAAGTGTTCACACATCTAATTGGAGGTGTGACTTCAAACCAGCCTAGACAAGTCAGTGGATAAGGTGGCATGGCTGCTGGGGGTTCTTCTGCTCAAACAGAACTTGTTTCAGGCTGTCTAGAAAAAAAATTAAACTTTATTTGTTTCTTACTAGAACTGAAAGGAGAACACAACGATAACACCTGCATATACGATCGGGATACACCTTGAGAAGGAAGCTCTTGTGCTTCAGAAATGCCAGAGCATTCTACTTGGAATAGATTTAGGTCTGGGCCTCCTGTGGTTCAGAACTGCAGTAATGGACTGCTGTCTTTTATACTGTAGCAAGCAGGTGACTTTAACCTTTGGAAAAAGGGAAATTAGGGTAGGAGGAAGAGAGTGAACACACTAACCTTGAAAGCAGGACCAATGGTGGGGGAAAAACACTTTCTGGCTCAGGGTGGATCTAGTCCAGTACCAAAGAAAACCCTGCTAGCAATCTTAACCTGGTGAGAGCTTTTTTCAGTTCTTGGGTAGGCTCTGAAGCTACCTACACATTTAGATCAGTGGGAGAGCCTGTATTTCATGATCCTGGCAGTGGGTGAAAGCAGCTAGTTAATTTACACAGCTTACTCAGTTGTTTGTTAAATGGCAGTGCTGTGGAAAGCATTTCTCCACAGGCAAAAGGGCTGGCTGTGGTTCTTATCTTTGTGGCCAGACATACAAAGCTACAAGCACAGAAGGTCTAATCTTCTTGGATGGATGGTGGCCAAGGTCTTTTTGCACTCAAAGCACTGAAGTCAGTGGAGCTTGGCCTTTCCTAAATTCTGCAGAGTCAAGCCAACCAACCATTAGTGGCAAAGGCAATGTTTGGATCTTGCTTCAGAAGAAGAAATAAAGCCTAGAGAGGGAAGACCGCAGCAGGAAAGTTCTAACAGCCAGAAGTGATGGGCTCAGGATAAGGGAGAGACAAGAGCAGATGTTCATCTCCTAGTGGGGGAACAAGGGTTATGTCTACAATGCCTTCAGGGATACAACTGTCTCTCTGACCTAATTGCTGCCCTGTACATGTCCATGTTGAGGAATCTCCTGGCCTCTGTGTGACCATGGTGTGCCCCACATGCAGAGAACACCCCACCTGCCCAACAGACAGCAGCAGAATAGCACCGAGAGGCCCTATGGGACCACTGGGATGTCAAGTCTGAGGGGAGGCTTCCAGCTGGGAGGTGCAGGGAGAGAGAGATCCACAACCAAAAACACCTTAGCTGAGCACACACTGCAAAACCCATCCAGAACACTCAGCACAAGTTCTCATTACTCATTTAAATGCTGTGATGCCTCGTACATGCATTTAACCATCAGCAGAGTAAGGATCCATGCTTGTTAGTGTAAGACTGACTTTGTATCCATATGGACTACCTTCATATTCTGGGGGAAATGGAGTCCTCAGCCTGGAGGAAAGGAGGCTCAGGGGAGACCTTGTCACTCTCTAAAACTATCTGGAAGGGGATCATTGCCTGGTGGAGGTTGATCTCTTCTCCCAGATAACAAGTGACAGGACAAGAGGAAATGGCCTAAGTTGTGCTAGGGGAGGTTGAAGTTGGATGTTAGGAAACATTTCTTCACCTAAAGGGTAGTCAATTCTTGGAACATACTGCCAAGAGAAGTGATGGAGCCATCATCCCTGGAAGTGTTCAAAAACTTGTAGATGGAACATTTGGGGGCATGGTTCAATGGAGGCACAGACTTGTCAGTGTTGTATTAGCAGTTGGTGATCCTAGAGATCTTCTCCAACATCAATTATTCCATCATTCTATGGCTATGACTTTGAAGGAGTTTGGGATCACAGTGTCTAGGCTGAAAGAGAATTAGGTCTCTTTTTACTTAATACATGCTAAGTTGGCTAATAGAAGAAGTTTGGGATAGAGAAGAATGATTTTTGATAGAAGGTGTATGGACACATTTTAAAATTGGGTGTAAGTTATCTTGAAATAAACTCAAGAGGGAAATTAGAAGAAAGATGGAATTGTAGAATAATTTTCCCTACTGATGCTAGGGAAGAAGGGAGGAAAGGACAGCAAAAGACTGACTTAGTTTTATATTAGAATTTGATGTGGTTATGAACAGAATTTCACATTGTGAATTCTCATCATATTAGCAAGGAATGAGATTTAATGAGCAACATGTTCATTCAATAATTATATCTCTGCTGTCAGGATACACATAGAAATAAAACCTTTTATGTAGCTTAGCATGAGCAGAGGGCCAGTCTTGGGACTCTTTACATGCTTGAGTATACTCACTAAATGTTCAGGGACTTCTCTGAAAGGTCTGAGGCTACAGACATATTTTCAAAAGTCATCATCCACAAGATACCCTTCTTTTCCAGGAAAGAAAGGTCAAGTGCAGAAGCCAAGCAAGATCCATGAGTGCAATAAACACCCACCTGGGTGACCAGAGCATCATATTCTTTCTTTAGTCACTAAGGTACTGTGTGACAGCACACTCTAGTGAATGAAAATAGACCTATCGAACAACATTTTGACAGTGTAACTGCCCAGAATGTTAGGGACTCTTCTGCTGCCTCCTTCACATGCAGATTTGCATAGGAAACAATATTTATAAGATGAAAATAATAATAATAATAATAATAATAATAATAATAATAATAATAATAATAATAAAGTCCTGCCTCTTTCATGCTCAAACATGCTGAAGACTGAGTTCTCCCTTTACCCTACCCCACATCATTTAAAACCAGAGACACCATAAGATTGAGCACTACATGCTCAGCTACCCCAGGAACAAACCAAATGGTTTGTTGTATTGGAAAGGCTCTAGTTGCCTATTAACAAGATTAGCAGTTTCTTCAAACTCAAGCTCAAACTGTTCTGTGAGGAAGAAGTTTTGTATTTGAAGCCACAGGCTTGTGCATGTGAGCATGAACTGAACTGGAGCCCTTCTAGGTTCTTCTATACGCAGGAAAAAAAGGAGAAAGATGAATCAATAGTTGGGCAGATGGATTATAATATGTTTTATATGATATATAGAAAATACTCTCAGAGAGCAGGGATGGCCGCTAGCAATTGTTCTCAGGGGTAGGCACCAGAGCATTGACTGATTTGGAAAGGTCAAACCTTTCAATGGGTTTTTTTCATCTTTCACACATTACCATTTCAGGTCTTCTCCTCTGTTTGTGTACATGTCTATTCCATACATCTCAACAGGTGGCGAAGAGGGTGGCAGGGAGAAATTAAGAGTCCTTAACCAAGATGAGGTTTGGGATAGTCATTTCAGAGGCAATGCATTACCAGCAAGGTAAAAACCTATGCGACTGAATTTGGGGGTTTATTAAGAAACTTTCTAAAATATTTCCTCTCCTTACACTTTTATTAATCCAGCATTGTAGCAATTCAGAGTGCCCACAGTAAATGTGGTTAATGTATAATTACACATCAATCCATGCAAACACAGCACTTACCTCTATTCCCATGGGGGCAGGTTTTTGCTCTATGCATTACAGCTGAAATAGACAAATACAGAAGTCTACTTGTGTAGCTAACCTGAGGTGAAGAAACTTTCCTGATCCTGTAGCATTTGGAGAAATTTCCCTGAGCCCTGACGTTTTTCCTTCAGAGAAAGGAGATTGCTTTGGATTCATGCTTATGGCTATCTAGTTCAGATCGCTGTAATTCAGTTATGTCACTCAGAATCAGGTACACAGTGATTTACTTGAACTTTGCAATTACACATACACAATTCAGTTGTAGGTGATTTTCTTGGATCTTCCAACTTTGACACTGATATACTTTGCATTTCCTTAGGGCCCTCTATCAGTGCAGATTTTGTTCAATGCTTTAAAAATTATGACCCACTCCTACAAACACATTCCTGCCAATACCTTTGCTCACATAAATAGCTGTATTGAATTCAGAGGAATTACTATTGTGCACATGGCAGACTCAAAAAAGACTCATGGCAGACTCAGTTGACAGAAATGATAAAATGAAATTTCTCATAGTGTTCTGGGCAGAGATTTTAAACAGAAAAACCTGTCCCACCAATGAAATAAATAGTGAACATATTTTCTGAAAATTTCAAAGCAGTATTAAACTATTCCTAGCTCCAATTAACATCTGACCTATGTCATGAGACCATCAAGAACTACATATTATTTTTAGGGAAGAAGTTCCTCTGGATGGGATTTTTCTTTTTTTCCATGAAGCTAACCAGCAACTACAGAGATGCAGGAGTGCCCAATAAACATTTGCTAAGACCTGCTAGCTGGCATCCTTCATTATTAGGTCACAGCTGAGTTTCATCATTGATTTAGAGGGCTGATGCCTGAAAAATACCAAACATAATACAACATCAGTGAGCATGAAGAGTTTGTTATTTGCCATTATATCTGTCCACATAATTAAAGCACAGAAATGACTGGTTGGTTGGTTGGTTGGTTGGTTGGTTGGTTGGTTGGTTGGTTAAAACCAGAATTTAGGGGTTTTTTTTCCATCAACGACCTTCATAGTACATGATGGTATCTTTATCTTCATTACTAAAAAGTTGAGAGAGAGGCAGATTTAATGTTGTGTCCAAAATCACCCAGAAATCCAGCGGAGAGCTGGAAACAGGCCTTGCCAGAGGTTAGCATCTCTACTTCTTTTTACACTCTTTGGAAAATTCCAGAAACATGGGCAGTAGAAATCCTTTCATCATGGTTTTTGATACAAACCAAAGCCCGAAATATGTCCTCAAGGAGTACTCAATTTTTTAAAGAACTCTAAGGATGGTAGAAAGATTATTATTATTATTATGATTTAGATGATCACCAGGATAATCTTCCACAGTCCTATAAAACTTGCAAGCTCTAGGATAACCTTTTATCTCTTGAAGTGACATAATCCTTAAACACAACAGGCAGATTATCTCCAACCTACCTTTATTCTGCTTGGTCATGATCTTCCTAACTATTAGTGACATTTAATTCATCTTCAGTAGTCTCCTCATCCCTTTTTCTTCCTGTCTCAGAGCACATTTTAAGCTATTCACGATATCTCCATATTTTTAAGGGTTAGTTTTCCATTTCTTCTTTTTTTTTAATCTCTGTATTTTTCCATTCTCAAGTAGAGTTTTAGATCTACTTAAAAACACGAGGTACATTGATAAGCAGTGAAAAAGTGGGTGAGACAAGAAGGAAAAGAGCAGTAGGAACAGTGAGAGGAAGAAAGATGGAGACAGTGAGAAATCTGCTGTCTCTGCTTCCTACTCTTCTTTCCCAGGTGATCCTTCTACCTACTCTAAATTAATATCAAAGCCAGAGGGATCAGAAAAAGGTTGGTGGGGGAAAAAAACGACAACCTTAGGAAAAGAAAAATCATGATGCAGAAAAGCGTCTGTCCCCTGTCTAATTCCTGCAGAGGCCTGTAGCTGATGGTGCTGAGAAAAATACAGCAGCAAGCTCTGACATTTCATTTCTGTGGAGAATTGAAAAAGGGCTTGCTATAATTCATCGCTTCTTGTAACTCAAACCCTTTTTGACAGGGGTACCTGTGCTGTCTTTTAACAGTGGCACCACAGTGGCTGTAATTGGACATGAAAAATGATGTTGTATTTCTACTTGCTGGGAGAATTGGGGTGGGGGTAGGTGGGGCAGTGGAAATTTGGTGTGAGATGGTGACATCTGGCATAATTTGGATGGGCTGTTTTTTGGCAAAAAAAGGGAAGGACAACCCAAAATGAAGGGTATGAGGCATAGTAAGTATGGTCACCTTGCCTAAGGTTTGCAAAGATGATAGTAAAGGGGATATTCCGCAGATATGAACATGCAAAGAATCACAGGAAAATGAGAAGTGTGATGCGCATGAAGTTCTAACTCCACCATCAACACAAATATTTATGGCATTTGTGGGAAAAGGACACACCATCCCTCTTCCTGAAATGGGCCTGTTCACAGCTGCAGTGGTACTTCTTTGCAGTACAGATGGGGAACCCAAGCCACAGGCTTTTCCTAACTCCACACAGAAACACAGTTGTGAATAAAACTCTGATGTGCCACTCTCTCACCACCTCTTTGAAAGCTGTGCCTATATATGTAACCAGAGACCCAAATTAAATAATTTGGCTCTTGCCTAAATCTTTGTGCTTCAGTGGTCCTCAGCACATCTTTGCTACAAAATTCTTGTTGAGCAAAGCACTTCAAAGCAAAATTTTGGCCAGTTGGGACTCTGAATCATGAATGAGGATAAACATTGTCCTGATTTATAATGGTTTTATAATTATAGAGCATTCTGGTACCATAAAGTCAGACAACTCCGTATTTTGGAGAGAATAAAAAATTGTAGTTGGGTCTTAAAGGACGGTAGAGAATTCAAAGGGGAGATAAATGCTTTTGGGACTAACAAATGGTAAAACAGTTTACTCCTTTCACAGTGGCACCCCAACATGGATAACACAGAACAAGGAAGCATGATCATATTTCAAATGAGAGCACAAAGAGCATCCATGAGCAGAGGGGAGAAGGACCACTGAAAGGACAGGAGTGTAGCACATCCTAGAGGAAAGCCTAACAGAGTCCACTCACTCCATCTACCAGTTCAGATGTTGGGCCAGCCTGCCCTAGGTCTTTTCCCATGTAGCTAAATCCCTTTTAAAGTCTTCTAGTGACAGGGTTCAATAACATCTTACAGCCACATCTGTAATTCCACAGATCCCAGGTGGATTTCATGATGGTATTAATCAGATTTGCTGTCTGGCAAATATTGCTTCTTCTGTCACACTCTCAGGGTCCACCAAGACAGGACAGATATTAAAGATGTCCATATCAGCATTTCCCCAAACACTCTTCAGAAGGTTGTATTTTGGAATATAAATTTTGGTTTCATTCCACTTAACTTGTGGCCATTTCCAGATAAAGAATAAGCAGGGAACTTAAATATCTGAATTCCCTTCTCCCTGAGAAGGCATTTCCCCAGACTGAGGAAGCTACATTGTTCTGCCATTTTATTTCCCCACTTAGCCCTTTTCTTGTCCCCATGACAGGTCCTCGTTCCCAGAGAGTCTGTGTAAAAAATAAAATTCCATAGATGGAGAAAGGAAACTTAATTATTTTCCTCTCAGTGTTTCTCCCTATAATTGGTGTCTTTCATGTCAAGATTATCTCAATTTGTATTATGGGCTCCATTCAGGCAGCACTTTTTCTTTGGTCTATAAAGAAATTGTCAAGTGTATAAATCATAGTGTACATTAAATTACACTAGCCTTTTACTTATTAATTTCACCAGTTTTTTCTTCCTCTGCTGGATGCTTATTCCCTCACTCTTTTATTTAACTTTCTTCAGGACTGACTTTTTTTTCTCACTCCTCAATCTCAGAAAAAAAAAAAAAAAGACCCACACTAAACCAAAAAGAAGCAAAATAAAAACACAACCAAAGTCCAAACAAATATTTGTCTCCTTTCATTTTGCCAAAGGGTTTGATAATGTCCTCTGCCTTGTGCAAACTGACTTCATTCTACTCAAAAATAAGGATGAAGTCTGTCTAGTTTTTCTCAAGGCAGGATCCAAAAGTTACTTGAGTTCAGTGCAAAGTTTCATGGACTTCAGCACACTTCAGATCAGAACTTATGTGGGTAGATTTATGGGATGTTCTGCATCTCAAGGCTATGTCCATTTGGACTCCAGACTTTGCCTCTCAAGGCTGTATGCTGGACACCTCCCGTAAATTCCTGGCTACTGTGTCTATTTCTCTTACTGACTGCTTGGGATGCGGGTTCTGGCTGTCTTGGAATGAGAAACAGGGACCTCCAACCCCCTCTTCTGACCATAGGAGTTGGATTAACCACAGGGTCCACATCAGGAACCCACAGTTTGTAATAAGGGTGCAAGTGTTAAAAGTAATTAAGTCTCAAGTCAGATGTTGGTTCGTGGATGGTCCACACCAACCTGCTGCAAACACAAACTGTCAGAGGCTGAGCAGCTGAGGGAACAACAAGTAATTTGGCTTCATTGTCCTGCACACGAGAAGCAAAATGGGGTTCTTCTCAGTTAAGTCTAAATGCAAAGACAACCCCATGATCAGTAGAGAGGAACAGGCACTGCAGAAGTCCGTACACTGTTTAAGTCTCAAACACCAAGCTTAAGAGTGGCTTAAATTTACACTTTCTATACATTTGTTACATGACATACTCTCCTCACCTCTGTGATGTCAGATCTTTGAATGTGTATAACAGCTAGCTGCTCACATGTGGATATGAAGGAGCCCTGTGACAGCATATCTGTCCTTCTGCAGCTGCTTCATACATCACCTCTGCCCTGCTAATATCTTGTGGTACCTATGTGAGCAACAGGTCTTTGTAGTGGCAGAATCAAGGACTTCGTTAGATGATACAGGCATAGAGCAGAAACTGCTCAGTAGCATCTGTAGCCATTGATCCTTCTCTTCCAGAGTGTGAGTCTAACTGTAGTCAGTTTATGGATAAGTACATTTTCCTCTGGAGACAACAATACAAGAGGATCTGCTAGGCTCTTCATCATCTTAACCTACTTGTCAGCCAGCTTGATAACTTGCTATTACTAAAAATGTGTGCAGAGCAATTAGAATAAATCTCAGTTATTATGAAGCACTTTCAAAAAAAAAAAAAAAAAAAAAAAAAGGAAAAATAAAACTAATGGCCTTGCTGCCTAACTGTGATTAGGTACAAATAAGGGATGGATATTATTCCCTGAAGGCGTCCTGTGACATTCATTAGCCAATTTGTGATCTGATTTTATTGGTAAGACATATGTTAGGAGATTCTATTGCCTTCTGACCTCATGCTCCTTGTGATGCTTGTTTGAACTTGTACTTTCTTTGTTGGTTGACAAATCAAAAAGATATTTTTGTTCTACTCAGAAGTGGTCACACATAGAAAGATATTTTGAATAGTCCATCTGCACAGGGTATTGATTGCTTTATGTGACAAGGACTAACAGGTAGGGAAGGGCTTTCAGATTAAATTCTTGGCTGGTTCTGATCCAGTCTGCATCTCTGGCTATTGACAGGTGTGGTATATCCTCAACCCTGTTCTTCAGGCACCCACATCATGTTAGGCACTGCCAGTGAAGAACATTGTGAGCATCTGTTGCCCTCTCTCCTGGGACTGAGAAGCTCTGGGGATAGTGAAAGTCCCCAGAGATTTTATTGAGTGAGAAATGGATAACTTGAATAACAGAAAACTTATTCACAGCACAGTAGCAAGGTTTTTAAACTTAATTATGTTGTGATATGAGAAAGGAAAAAGATATCTGAAAAAGCAATAGAAGGAATGTCTGGTCCTCTGCTCACAGAAAATTCTCAGTATCCAACACTCCTGAAGCATTTGGATAAATTAGACCCAAATCCCTCTCCCCAAGTTTGAAATGGAGGCTGCTATGTTACACGACTATCCTACGAGCTAACAGTAGAAATGGAATTAGCTTTTCAATTTCCTTTTCATCATGCCAATCTCAAGAAATATTTGCAATTTAAGTTTCACTGATTCTGATATTCTGACAAAGCATTTTTGCTCTCACGCACCACTGTTTCCAGAGGAAACTATTAGAAATTTTAAAAGTTATGTTTAAGATTTCATGACCTGTGTGAAATGAGTCAGATGTGATTCAACAAAGCCACTGTCAGGTAAGAGGAGTGGCACTGATTTATTTTCCTCAGACCAAGCTGCAGCCTGCACTCCATGGTTAGTTCTTTGTTTATTAATTGCATTTTTTCCCCCCTTGTGGAGTAAATTCTGATGCTAATTATGGTGTGCAGTAAGGAGGCAAAGCAAGCCTCTGTATATGAATGTTTGACTCCTCCATTAATTACATGTCTGTCTTTGTTCTTCCTTACAGATGAACAGACCGATCCAGGTGAAGCCAGCGGACAGCGAAAGCCGAGGAGGTAGTTGACTGCATTGCTTTCAGCCACAGTGCTAAATATAATTGTTGTCTCTGGCTTCTCTCAGGCAATGTGCTGATCAATTAGTAACGTAATCACTGCCAAAGAAATTCCCTCCGCAGCAAAGATTCTCTTTATTAAATCTCCTTTACTTCGTCACACTTTCCTCATATTCAATTATTATTTGATTTTAAAAGGCAGGCAGGTGCCAGCAATTGCCTGAGAAACAAATAACTGCCTTGTTAAGAAGTGAAGCATCAGACACCGACTTAACAAAGTTTAACAGCAGTGGACAGCAATGGGGGTTTTTTCAGACCTATGTCATGCTGAGCTGTAGAGGTATTTAATTTGGTTAGGATAAAGCAGATATTTTATGTTTTCTCTAACCATCTTGTTTTTGCTTGTACTGAAGCAACTCTTCATCTGGAAAAAGCAAATTCTGAGCTAGCAGAGTGTTCTGCACCTGTATCAGCTTATCTGGATAAACCTGTTGTGGAAACTGAAGAACTTCTCTCAGACCCAGGGAGTTATTCAGGATTTGCACAGGTGTAGCTGAAATCAGGAGCTGGTATTTTGCTTTTCCATTCTACACAGTGGATTTGGAAGGCTTTGTTAAGTGGTTGTTCAATAGATCACCGGTGATGAGGTGTTTCCTGTAAAAGGTTTTTTACCTGAACTGATGTGGTGATACTTCACCGTACTCTTCTAATAGGAGCCTGTTTGTCAGATCAAACACACAGATCACTGAGAGTGTGTGAGATGGCCTGTTATGCTGGATAAATTACCATCCTGCTATTTTTTTCTTGTATCTGTACATTTATATATATACACACACGCATATATTTATAATGACATGTTGTCTTCCTCTCTATCCATATCTCTTTGGGAAAAAGAATAGAGAGCCTTTTCCTCATCTTTTCAGTAAAAACCTCTAATGCTTATGTATCAGATAGATGTAGGAGTAGATTTTGTCATTTAGTAATGATGTGGATATTAGATGTCTGGAAACTCATTATATTTCCACCACAAATATAAACTCTTCTTCATTTGTGGGACGACAATCTTTGTGCTAGCATTAGTGGAAATCTCCAACAACAATTAGTAAAAGGAGAAAAATGCCTGACAGACAAAAGGCACCATGTTTTCTCTCTTTTCATTTGAAAGCTGTGGACTTTAGGGTCTTGGGCTATGTGAGCATGAGGCTGAAACTCTCCAGTGACTCAAGTCATTGGAAGTCTTTGGACATAGCTTGTAGTCAAAGGGCTGGTATTTCAGGCTGGTGAAACCACAGGTCAAGAGAGGCTCTGTAAGGAAGGCTTGTGGTGCCATGTAATTGTAGAAACAGGAGGGCTGAGCACTGGAAAAACACCAGAAGTCTCAGGGATAAATATTGCACTTTCAGGGCCTCTCTAAAGAAAATTTGGGGGGGAATTTGGTTAATTTGGCAGAAAGTATCTGATGGGATCTGGCAAGTTCTGCATTCAAGGGCCAGGGCACATTTTTGACTTGCAACAAAGGCATGTCACATCCTACAGAACTGTCTAGTGATTTTTAATAGAACCAGGTCAATTTCTTCCCCTTTCCCTCCCTGGTGATCTGGCTCTGTGTCTGAGTAGGATTGGGTAAGCCGTGGGCAGTTGTCAATGCCAATCTCCTAGGGGAAAACAGAAAGGCTCAGCTGCCTGGGCAAATGAGGGGATATTATGCACATTCCACTGGAGTTCGTGCCGACAGCGAGAGTGAAAGGAGGGCCTTTTGTCCATTTAATTAGACATACCAAAAAATAATAATTAGGCTGGCCAATTTGCTTAGTGCGCCTACAGGGTATGTAGCTCCCAATCTTTTTTTTTTTTTTTTTTTTTTTTAAATGCAAATCAGTAACAGAGAACACATGCCTGGCTTTCTGGGAGGGGTTTTCAAACCCTCCTGCTTTCAGGAGTGGTGGTTTGAACTGCAAAGGGCTCCAGTGGCAGCTTGATTCCAGATCATCACACCCGTGGTCCCCTCCCCATTGTATTTTTGCTAATTTTTCATTAGCAAAATGAAACTCATCTCACACAAACCTCGTCTCTTCCCATCCAGTCTGCTTCCG
Source organism: Phylloscopus whistleri (assembly GCA_017589585.1). Lineage (NCBI taxonomy): Eukaryota > Metazoa > Chordata > Aves > Passeriformes > Phylloscopidae > Phylloscopus > Phylloscopus whistleri. The sequence goes on along the minus strand of JADMLD010001003.1, from coordinate 817,374 downwards.
TATTTCTTCTGTCAGTGGTGATCATAATGCAGAGGCCAAGCGGGTGCTCTCATCATTGGTGTGAAAGACACGTTGTCCTAATTCCCCACTGACAAGCTGCTTCTGGGCTGGTGATGTTTCAGGACGGCATGGCTCAAGGGCAGCTATGGGAGAAAAGAACAGCTGGCACCCAAGGGAGGCATTGTTTGAAAACTTGTGTTCTTCGGGAGCCTACCGGTTAGAGCAGGAACAGCAAACAGAATGCTTAAAAGGAGGCCGTGTGCCTTAGGAGCACATCAAAAGGCTTCATTAGGGCTGCAAGATAAAGGTTAGCCTAAACAACAAAGAAACTTAAGTTGTAGCTTATTATACTCTGTCTGTGTATCAGGATGGGACATGGGGGAGGAGGGGAGCTTGGAACCTGAAGCAGTTCTTCCACACAGGACAAGTATTTGGTCTGCCCAAAGTCCACATGCTGGATTATGGGGAATACACATCCTGGATTAAGAGGAGTCCTGGTGCCAGGCTGCAGTGTTAATGAAAACATGCAGTGTTCTCTGAAGCTGCAGTTTTCAAGGAGGTTTTTACTGAAAAAGGTGAGCAACATTCTTGAGGAAGTGAGATTCTGTTTTCTTTGGGCACAAATACTTACATTTTGCTGAAACATGAATCTTTGAATTTTTTTAGCAAGTTCTTCCACTAGTAAAAGGTGATGAGAGTCACAAATTTATTCTCTCCCTCAACCAGACTCAGCTCAGCTTTTTCTATTTTTCTGGAGTCCAGATTTTTCAGTCTTTAAACCTCCCTGTGTCCTGACTCTCAGCTGAACTGAAAGAGCATGTCAGCATTTAGTGTGTGTGAGCTAGAATTTAGACCATCTAAGTTTGGGAAAGTGTTCAATATATTGTTTGGCAAAAATTACAGTCAATCCACCAAAATGGATATTCTGAGTGCCCCTTAATAGTTTCTCCAGGTTTATTATTTTGTTTGTTAATCTCCTTATTGTACTACAAGCAAGACAAAGTGTGAAAACCTTTTAAGCAAAAACTGGCATTATTTACATTTGCCTAATCCCATGGGAAATAGAAATGAAATGTCCTCAATATATTTCTCGAGGGAAATAGTCTAAATTAGTGGGATAATTTTGCATTTTACATTCCTGCCTGTTTGTGCATGTGTGTGCATAGTCAAGATACAAAATGTTCTATAAAATGTTACATGAAGATTCAAATACCTGATCAGAAGGTCAAATTCCTTTGAGATTTTATAGAGACTTTATCACTAACGGAAGTGATAGACTATGATAGAAAGCGAACAAGTCCATATTTTGTTCTGAAAAATCAGATTGTGAGTCTAGCTCTATTAAGGATATCTTATTGGCAAACTCTCTTTGGACTTTGTTTTGGCCAAATTTTATATTGACTATATGGAAAATACTTTGCCAGAGATTAGTTAGTCCAATACAGTTTTAGGGATGTAAGTTAGAACTCCACACAGAAATTTTGAACAAAAAAAATCCCAACTAAACTGTTAGAATTTGCTATTATTTTCATCTTGGTGGAAGTGGTTTTCCTTGGTTCCGTGTCTGACATTAAGCTCTAAAAATAGCCTGCAGATATCCATCACCTAAAGTTTCTCAAACTTGGAGAATGATCTCAAGTCTGTTTTGTGGTTTGGGGCAAAAGTTTGGAGCCAGTTCTTATTTCATCCACAATATCTCCAGCTCTCACTAGGCAACTCTCACTGCAGCTGGCAGGGTTAACCTATGATAAACGCAGCCCTGAGGTCCCACTACGTTGTACAGGCAGTAACATTTTTTAAAAGCAAAGGACTCTCCTGCTGCTCCAGTTGCAGTCCATTAGTGATGCTTAGATGCTCCACTGCTTCCACATTCCTCTCAAAGGACAGTGGAAGGTCCGTGAAGGAAAGCATGCAAAGATGTACACGGTGTGCTACCCTGACTCAGTGTAAATGTCACTACCAAAATGTGTTTCACAGTGGTTTTGGGGTCCTTCAGCACTTTGTGGAATAGAAACACAAGGCTCCTGGACTAAAGAAAGGAAAAAGAAAGTGATTTAGAGTTGAAAGTGGTTGAGAGTTGAAAGGGTGTAGTGTCCTGCAGAGAGGGTGTTAAGAGGTCTACAGGAGAGGCTGTGGTGCATCATATTGCAGTGTTTTCTGCATGCAAGAAATCTGCTAAAGTTTCTGTCTGTGCTTTCAAGCAAATTATTTTTTGAGGGAGGCATGTGCTGTGTCAATTTTTGCTCTTTGGCAGCTGGAACTTCATATTTCAACTTCATATTTCAACTAACAGCTTCATATTTCAACTAACTTGCAGCATTTCTCTACCTGCTACTTGATGTGCAGGGTCTGAAACTGTTTGGTCATGGTTTATTCCAGATTCAGAGCAAAATGTTCTTGAACAGAATGAGTTAGTGGCAAAAAAGTGTGCCTTGCTCATGCACAATGTTCTGCCTTTTTTTTGTACCCTTTTATCAGCGTCATAATGGTGATGGGGTCAGAATGGCCTCTCCACATTTTCTAAGCACGATTTTCATTTGGGACAAAAGCCTGGTCTAATTCTTACCTTGCAGGTAGTTTCTAACTTGCTAGCTCTCTGCTGCAGGTGGCAGGGTAATCTGTCCTAGGTCCCAGTAACTTTGTTAGTTAATTGTTTTCCATTCAACCCATCAGAATTACATGGCCTGTGTAGATGGCCAAAATCTCTTAGAAAGCTTCCCACCCAGGTACTAGCCAGATCTAGGCCTGTTTAGGTGCTGCAGTCAAGCAAGACTGGATGCCTTCAGCTTAGTTTGGCTTCACACTGATATAACAGCTCCTCATGAAATGATTTCCTTCCTCATCAGAAAGCCCTTTGTAAAGAGTAAATTGGTTGCTCAGGTCTTTAGACAGGAAAAGTCTGAAGAAGACATTTAAGAATAAGAAAGGAGAGGGAAGTCTTGACAGAGCTCAGCATCTTCTCTTCTGCCCTGCTGAAGGTTGGACTGTGCCTGTGTGCAAGAAGTCCTGAAGTCTGGGGCTACGAATATGTCAGAGCTGTACCTTTGAGCTCTTATCTCTTCCTTAGTTCTGATCCACATGTGTTGCCTGTAGCAAGACTTTGGAAGTTCTTTGGGAGACACTTTACTAGCTGTTTCCAATCTTTTACCTTAAAAAGACTTCCCACCCAATAGGCTGAAGAACAGGTGGAGGGAATAGCCTCTTCCACGGTGGTAATCCATACAACCTACCTTTATGTGGCCTGTCACAGCTTTTTCTCAACTGCTCATCTGTTTTTTCTCTTATGGTCTACACACTCATTCATCAGGAGTAAGCAGTTGGCACTGGCAAACTATTTAGTGAAGAATATAACTTTCTCCCATCTCAGGGTTGGGGAACAGATCTCAATGAATACATCTCATTAACTCTTTCAACATCACAATGAGTACAGTATGGCTCACACTGATCTTTTATAGCTCAGGTAGAGAACAGCAGAGACAGGGACTTGCAATGCTCATACATACATGAATCCCAGCCTTTGCTGAAAATATTGTACTGGAGATGCTGACTACTAGTTGTACAGTAACATTTTCAAGTTGTATGAAGTCTGGACTCAAGACCTCTGAAAAAATCATTTCCTACACCCCGAGTCTCAAATTCCCTGTTGTTTTCCTCAGTGTTTACAAAAGTTTAAAGAGCATCTCTGTCCCCTCTTGTCAGCTCTTGCAGTTTGAAAGAATATTACTAGCTCCATGTCAAATCCTCCTCCTAAGTCTCATACATCTCCTCTTCCAAGGATTTATCCCAAACCTGGTCAGCTGGTTTTGACTTTTCTTTCAGGAGGCATTTGAAAAAAAAAAATACTTCCACATCCAAATCTAAATATTTATTCTCCATTAATTATATTTCAAATATTACCTATTAGTGCTGAATTACAGTATATCTGTGGGGACAGTAAAGAGAAGGAATGATTGGTTAAAAACAAACCAAATATTCTCTAAAAAGTCTGTCAGAAGTGAAGATGAGCTCATGAATGTAAGGGGAAAAAATAAATGAAAAATCAATAATCTAGGCAAAGATATTGATATTAAATTGGGAGGCAGCTTTCTTGCTTCAGAGGCTGAGGAAGTTTCAGAACCAGCAGCAAACCTTGGTGTCATTGTCAGAGGCTCCTGAGGAATGGCTGTAGGAGATGCTGCAGTATTGGGAGAGATGTCAGTTCCTTGAAGACGGTTAGTCTGCCTTGTCAAGGGCTGGGGAAAAAGCTGGGCCCAGGACCACAACAGCCACGTAAGGTACCCCACAAATACCAGCATCAGTCTGAGAACATGCCCATTGGATTTTATTTCAGGTCTGAACATCTCTTATGACCTGCAGTGTTTTTCCTTCAGCCCTAAGATAAACCTGATCTAGAAAGAACATTTTAGTACTCGTGGAAATATTGTCTTTCTGGCTGTATCTGGTTGTGGGGCTGATTACAGCCAATGGGAAATCAAAATTTCTTTGTTTATTGTGCAATTTCAGTACTGTGTGACCCTACTGACAGCTGACATTCTGTTGTCCTCAGAAAGCTGTATCTTCAAGCAGAGAGAATATACCAGCATGCAAATGGATCAGTTAATTCAAAGTGGTCCTGGATGACCCTATTCATGCTCTCCACTCTCTTAAAACTTAATTCTGGGTGAGAAAAAAGGCTTCAGCAGATCCTCATGTGTAGTGTTTTATATTTGATGACTCTGCTGAAGGTTGATGTGCTCCATTCCACAGTCAAATGTTGAAAGAATATAAGGGACATCAAACTTTTGTTCATGTCTGCCCTTCCCTTAGTGATTGAAATCGATGGAAGCGTGCCCATCAACAGGAACTGGAAAAGATCCACAGGACATTGTGTTCTAGCACATGTCCTAAGGACAACCTTTTAAAATCAAATATTAGGGGAATAAAAGGCAAAAAATCCAAAACCCAAAAACCACATTGCACATTTTTCATAAAGTGTCTGTAACCTAACAATTTACTGACAAGAAGAAGGAGAGAGAGACTGGGGAGCTCATCTCCTCAAGGTTTTGATATTGGTTCTGTTCCTTGCTACAACAGAACTTTTGATCAATTATGTAACTTTGATTCCCTTCTCCTTCACACCCTTCCTTTATTGTCTGCTTGGGCTGTGATATGCTTTTTTTTTTTTTTTTTCTCCTCATTTCCAGTAGATAGTGCCTTTGACATTCATGCAAAGGTTGTCAGTGTCAAAGGGTTAAGGCACCACTGAAAGCCTGTAGCTGTACACAGAAGGATGTATATATACAGGGCCAAAATCAGCTTCAGTGGGTGATCAAAAGCCCTTGTACTGCAGAGTGATATTTGGAATTTTCTTCAATAACAGGGCAAAATGGAAGAAGCAGCGGGAGGAGAAGAGTGGAGGAAATAAAAAATATAATCCTGTAAAAAATCCTACTTTTGTAAATACAGTTCAGCCTCCTAGGTGAACTCAGGGACACATAACAATCCCAGTATCTTTTTCTTAATGTAAAGGTTGCTTGTCAATGGGGTTTTATATGGCATTAATAATACATTTATATATACACTCCACAATTAATTGCATAGCATTTATGGCACTGAACAGTTAGAATGCATTATGATAATCACTCCTCGTGCATTGACTTTATTGTAAAGGTTTTGCTGATCACTGTAATTGGCTTGTTATTACACAGGAATATAATAACACCTCTCTGTATAGTAGTTTATAGCACATCAATAGCAAATGCATTCCCTTTATTGGAAGCAATGTGCATTTTATTAGAATACAGCTGAATAAGTGCAATCTGTGTAGACAAATGAAGTTTCTAATGACCTGTCTCACAAAAGAGTCGAAATAACAAGCCATTTATTATGTATTTTTTCCACTGATGAACTTCTAGCTACGGTTACACAGTCATTCCTTTTAAAAAAGTAAGGCGTGTTCTGCCGTTCTTTCAAAGAAACATTGGGGGGAAAAATATATGGGCCATTTTCCTGCCTATGTTGAATAAAGTAAGGGTGACTGATGCTCCCACCTTAGAGATTTTGTCTGCTTGTTGAAATTTTCCAAGCTTCTTCCTTGAGTGTTTGGTCTGACATTCACAAAGAATTAAAATGTTCTTACACTGAGTCCAAATCCAGCTGCTGGAGCAGTGCTGTTCTAACAACCTCTATGCAGTCACCAACCAACCTGTTAGATATGAGAGGCTTGGTGTTGTCCTTACTCCTGTTGTATGGGTTCTTTTCCTTTATTGTACAAAGAGGCATGTTTTACAGTTAGCAACGAAGAATCTAAGAAGGTACCCAGAGTTTTTTTCCTGCCTGCCACCGTTACTCTAGGTCTGAATTTCAGATTTTTCTGGGAGCTTAGAATGGCAGAATCTGGCATAGACATGCAATTAATGTGCATTTGCTTATCCAACTATTCCCATGTGGGATCAAGGTCAATCAAGTGCCTAACCTCTTCTGAAACTCTGAATCTGGGTAAAGATTGTTGTTTTCAGACCTGGTGCAGTTATACAGCTGTCTGTGGTATAAACTAAATCCAGTGTTCAGCACGTGAAGATGGTGAGTGCTGGGGTTTTTTTTCATAAACTTGCTTGGCTAGAGGGTGGGGCTAATAATGCCTAAGTTGTGGGTTTGATCCCCATATCAGCCATTCAAGAGTTAGACTTTTGCTTCCCTTCCAACTCAGAATATTCTGTGATTCTGTTATACATGCCTGCTTCTTCTCAACTATCATTTGTTTATTGTAGTGTTGCAAATACCCTTGACTCTGGAGTAATTTAGGGTATTTCTGGAAAGCAGGAGCTAGGAAACGTCTGCACCATGGACAGTACCCTCAGCTGTTGACAAGCAGATTGGCTCAACCCAGTTTTGACACAGACAAACTCTTCTCTGAGTGGGAGTTTCAGCGGGGAGGGTTTTGCCTCTTACCTGCTGAGATCTCAGATTCGAGTATCACAGCTTGCAAGAAGTTTCAAGGCTCCGGAAATGCTGGAGGTCAAGAAAACTTTTCTTTGTGACATACACAACATTTTCCAATTGCTATATATATATTGCAGTACGTACATGAAATCAGCTTGGGAGGCAGAAAATCTCTCTATGTAAATAATTTTGCTCTCTGAGTAAACTGTATCTAGTGCTTTCACGCTAAATCTGGGCCTCTTAGCCTTAGACTTAGGGACAGAAGAAATTTTAAATAGGGCTACTATGACACTGTTCTTAGAATGTTATTTCAGGCAGAATTCACTTTTTCTAGTTTTATCACAAAAATATTAAGCATATAGTTTAAGTTAGTCATCTAGTTTCCTCCTATGGACAGTAGAGAGAGAGGAGCTTCCAAACTATGATTCATCCTGTCCTAAGACAGATCAGATAAATTGTACTTCAAAGTTTCCCTTCTCTCTCTCCTCACTGAATCAGGAATGAACCTATGACAATTACCTTAGATTTAGATATCTCACTCCTAGACATCTAAAGAGAGGTAAGATGAATCGCAACTTTCACCTTTTCAGGCCAGAGTTTTCTATCTGTGTCATATGAAGGATGATACTTGACTTTTCTGAAACCCTAGGCAAGATCTATGAATAAAAATTGCTATATAAAAACTATGGATTTTAGAAGCTGGGGGTTTGTCCTAAAAAGAAAAGGTATCTTTCTTCATTAATGTGTTTGCTTCATAATATGAGACTAAGAAGAGGAAGGATTGCTTCCTTATCAGCCTGAGCAATAGAGATAATCTGATCAGTTTTAATTTCCCTTTAAGTCAACTTCCATTTTGATTTTTTGTATTTTAGTTTGCTACCACTCACATGCTCAGGACAGAAAGTGAACCAAAAAACCTCCCCAAAAACTTAAAATTAAAAGTAGTGGTGTGAACCATCAGTGTCTTTAAAATGTGTTTTCATAATTAAGAAAAGTATTTTTATCTTTAAAACCAGCTTGCTGTGGAATCTGCGATAGAAAATGAATATGGCCCCTTGTAATATCATTTGTAGAGAGGTAATTTTCAAGGCAGCACTGCACTGAAACATTTTCCCCCAGGGAGGATAAACAGTTGGCTTCAATTAGTGAGGGAATGTTTCATTTCTTTTCAATTTTAAGGACAGTCTTGCAGCCTGATCCTGCACAGAGGAAGAGAAGGCTCTACACAGGGCAATAGACTGCAGCTTGGAAAACTGAGGCCTAAATTCTTGCCTTGCCACAGATATTCTCCTCGACCTTGAGGAGGTTACTTAGGATCAGGCTATTATTTTCACTCTATTTCTATATGGTGACTATTATTACCTTTGACTGTCTGAATATACACGTAAAATTGGTCGAACATCTTGCTCTGACTCCAGTTTCCTTCTATAAAATAATATTGGTGCTGCAAGGATACATGCATTAAAGATTATTAGGTGCTCAGGTTCTCTAATCATTAGTTCCACAGAAATAACTTGGTTAGATAAATAGAGGTGTTCAAAAGTGTCAAATGCGTTTCACTGCTCAAATCTCACATAAAGTCAATGGGCCTTGGGTGTCTAAATATTCCCTTTGAAAATCTCCCCAAATAATGATGTTCTTCCAAGTAGTTGGAGCCAACTTTGTGGGGCTGATTCCTTACACTTTTAAGATGGAAACAGCTCTATATTTTTCCAAGAGGAGAAGCTGCCCATGGATGCTTGTGGAAAGTGAGGAGGACATGTTCCATGCCAGGGCAGGTTTGTTTCATAAAACAAGTTGAGACTGCCCAATGAACGGGACTGGAAGAGTGTCAAAAATAAGGGAAAAGTAACTTAAGTATCTCAGGACTGGCTTTAGTGAGGGAATGCTTTCTTTTACCATCAAACCTTGAATGCAGGAATTGAAAGTTAATAAAATACTTCCTGCCCATGAATTGCCATATGAATGGTAATTAATTCCCAAAAATCTTTATTTCACCTATCTCTGGAGTCACTGACGAATGGCCAGATACATTGATTACAAACCACAAAATAATGACACTTCAAAGCAGCCAATTAACATGAAATTATATTGCCACAGTGTAAGGTACATTGGATGTGTTGCTCTCTTGATTTTTTTGCCCAAAATGACTATGACTGTTATTTTTATTATTATGAATGGCTAATGAAAAAGAGGTGAGAACCACAGGCAAGGGGGAATGAAGATTGTGTGAATTTAATGACTTTAGAGATTGGACTAAACCAACACAGTCTCTCCACTCCCTAGATTAGAAATCTAATTATTTATTATCTTTCTTGTGGCAGTGCCTAGAAGACCAGCCAGAAATGACAACACCAGGTTCACTGTACAACACAGAACAGACAGAAGTCATCTTTTCCTTAAAAATTAGTCTCTAAAGACAACCAGAGGCAGCATCTGGATACAGAGTTGTCATATAATCTCTTCTTAGGTGTGACAAAAAGCATTATGCTGGGTTGCACAGTTAGGAGTAAAATTAGCAGATCTGGTCAGGGACTGTGGAGTTAGGGTCTGCCCAGGGCAAGAAAACTGTAGGATGGCCTTCAAGAAAAGCTCCTTTTGGTGACACATCTTCTAACACAAAGCAAGTGACATCCTAACACACACAAGAGCTTAAGCCAACAGCACTGCCTCCTTCTTGACAAAGACCATTCTCCCGACTCTCACACCACATGGTGCATGAATGTGATCATACCAAAAGCCAAGCAGCTGCCTTTGGATGTACAAGGCCTGCTAGCAGAAGAAGACCTGATATTGAGCAGATATCTGAGGGACACAAAAAGGAGCCCATTATGCCACCATGCCACTTGCTACAGAGGAGGCAGGTCTGTGGGCACGGCAGGAGAAATCAAGGGTGCAAGGATACAGATGTCCCTAAATACTAACTGTATCTTTACAGAGAGCTCTTCAAAGGGACCAAGGCCACTTAAAACAAAACAGAGGTCAAAAATCATGTTCATAACAGAAATTCAAATCCAGTGTCTGCCATGAACTGAATTTATCCCTGTCTCTCCTTGATCTCACTCTGTGATCCCACACTCTTTCTTGGTATTACAGGCAATTGGGTTTTATTAGAGCCTCTAATGTTTCTTTTTTGAAGTTTGGACTTTGAGAGGAAAGGCCAAAACACTGGAGCACTGGCCATCCTTCTGGTGTTTCTGTCTAGATAAAAAGGAAATGAGTAGGGTTCAGATCTAGATGAAAACGTTAGATCTCATTTAACCTTCTGCATAAACTGACTGTAAAATTTCATCCAGATGACCTGTGCTTAGATTTCTGACTTGTGTTTGACTGAAGAATAAAGAAATTTAGCCAGACAATGACTCTTTTGAGGCTTCGATACAACTTTGATATCAAACAGGTTGGAATTGCAGAGATGAACCTTCTAAAAAGCTTTTAATAATTCAATTCAGTTAGCAAGGATACATTTTGATGATCAATTACCTGTAATAAGTAGGATATATTTTCCCATCAAATACGTAAATACATATGCCTTCCCCAGTTTCCCCCACAAAATACCATGGGGCAATCTTTTCCTGAGGCAAAATTTTCCAGATTTTTCTAAAGAGACCTTTGAAAAAACACAACAGGGTAATTCCCCTAAAACTGGCTGGGTGGGAATATTCATGTCGATGGACTATGGAGTTCATTCAGAACAATAAAAGGGAAGTCTCCTGGAAAGTAGATATTCCCGTGCAGAGGATGCAGTCTGTATGGCTCCTCATATGTGGTTCCCAGTGCTGTCATTTCCTTTTTGCCACATGTCCATACCAACACAAATGTTTCTTCAGTTTCTACCTTCCTATTCTGACCATGTGCCAGAGATGTGAGATATGTCCAGCACTTTTCAGAAAATTATGCTGTCCCCAACTCAAAAGAAGTGTCTCATCTGCCTTAGCCAGTGACCACAGAAATGGTTGTTACTGCATGTCTGCAGACACTGTGGAGCGACAGAATTTCCATGGACAACTTATCAGGAGAGTGAAATCCTCCATTTTGCAGTTATTAGTAACATGATGACCTTTATCAACATCGCAAGCTTTCACTCTATCTTTAAAGTATTAAATCTATCCTTAGGGAGAAAAACTTGTAGCTAAGGATTGAAATCAGAAGTGGATCATAATGCTGGCTGTGCTGTTCAATTGTCCTGCTGTATTTAAGATCCATTTATTCCTAGCTGGGTTTTGTTGGTTTGTTGGTTTTTTTTGTTTGTTTGTTTGGTTTTTTTGTGTTGTTGTTGGTTTTTTGGTTTTATTTGGGGTTTTTTTCAGTCTGTCTTGAATCTAAAAAAAGAAGTGACCAGGCTGGCAGTGACATGTGATTAATAGACTGCACCTTTAGAAAAAGTTAGCAGAAGGAGATTAGCATTGTAGCCTATTATTTATTAATTAAATGCAGACACACTATTTATACCAATGCTGATGACATTAGTTCACATCCATGCTTTGGGACTGCATTATCCATCCCGTCTCCCAGCATAGTAATGTTTGTTACTAAGGTGGTGAATGTTGCTGGGCTCCTTCTGTCACTTGCTTCTGTTATCAGCAGGAAAGGACAGCCAGGAAGTTAAAGATCCAACCTGAGCATTTTGTTCAAGTGTCTGCTCTGTCTCTAACAGCCTGAGTTACCTTGTCCATATCTCTGGGCTCCTTTGGGACATCACTCCTTGCTTTTTACATCTGTACCTCCCTGTAGCTCAGTGTGCAGTGAAGATTAAGCATGCAAAGCAGTATGCTGTGTGAGACCTTTTCCATTACCTACAGGAGAAAGAATTACATTAGTGGGCATATAGGTACCTGCTGCAGCTATTTCAGTCAGCAGAATGGGAAAGAGTTATCACAAGTGTTGTTATTTAGAGGTGCCAGTGTAGAATATCATACTTCACATGACTCTTCTTTGATAAGCTTGTCCTCCTGCCTACAAAGTATTCAAAGGAAAGTTCTGAAGTCCATCCAGCCCTGAGGTTTCCACCCTTCCTAGTAACTGTTTTCAAGATCCTGCCTTCAAATGCAGAGAAAATAACAAATGAATTGCAGGACTCTTCCTGATTTCCACCTCAGGGCAATGCCATGGGGTGCTCTGTCACGTGTTAAGCTTGAGACAAATAGGTTGCTGTGAAACTGCCCTCTCTTGCATCTTGAAAAAGAGAAAGCCCTAGTGGTGCATGACACTCTTCTGCTAGTTTTTAATCAGGAAATAGCTCTTTACTGACTCATAAACAAGTACATGGCTTTTGGTTGGACCCACTGTGGTTGTATGAGCCAGCAGAGCCAATAGACCACATATATTTTGCCTTCAGAGTAAAGGTGGGAATCCAGGGAATCCTCAGATTCACCAGTTGGTATCCTTGCAAAATTGCAGTTTGGGTGTCCATAATCCAAATGATCAGCTACTCCTGCAGAAGCATGTCATAAATGCTAAGATTTGGTAGAGTTTCTTGACAAGCTGTGATGTTCACTCTCTCTTGTGACTGTGTCTGGTTCTTTTTTCACACACTAAAGGACAAGTTAGATGCATGAACTAGTCTCCCAACAGTGTCTTCTATATGCAAGCAAAACTGCTTTGCCTGTCAGCAGGACGTTCTGCAACCAGAGCAGGTCATCTGGTCATGAATGAGTTTAAGGTTTTCTTTCTACTCTGGGAAAATTCCTAAGTGTACAGAGGTACAAAAATAAGTTTTGAAACCAGGGTGAATTCATAAAACTATTTGGAATGTGGTTCAAAACCCTCTCAGACTTCTAGAGTCTGAGTAGGCTTTGGATCAACACCACCGTGGAAGTATTCCTCCAGGACAATCTGAGGACCTGAGCCTTTGACATCCTCTTAGCATCATTTTGGTGTTTGCTTGTTTGAGTTTTCATCAGCTATCATGTTCCCTGGCTGAAAGTTGAGCACTGTAGCAGCCAATAATTAAAAGCGAATATTGAAGAGCCTTTCAGCATTATCTATGCCATGATACAATCTGAACACATGCAAAAGACATTAAAAGATGAATGAAGAGAGTGAATGGGCTGATTTATCCTGGACTGTTTCTCACGGTGTGAAGTCTGCCTTTCACAGCCTGATGAAGTGCAGAGACAGTTAGTGGATTTGCTACCAGGAAGGGCACACATTCATTTTCTTTCCTGCAGATGTATTTAGAGCTGAAATTGAGCACAGGAAAAGTTAGAGCCAAAAAAGCAACCACTGAAAATGCAAACTATCGTTTATTTTGGCAAGTTGGTGTTAAAAAGAATAAGTTGAGGGTAGTAGAAACTGGCATAAAAATTTTACAGAAGGATTTCTCCCTGTGTGTGTATGTTTCCAACTGGTTGTTTTTTTCTTCTTTTTTCTACCCTGCATTTCTCATAGCTTTCCACAGTTAGACTTTCTGTGGAAATTTCTTAAATACTATACCAGTTGTGAACATGCCCACTCCTAACCTTAGACTAAAAGAAAGTTGGATGCAAAGTTGCCATTCCTTCCCATCCCCACTGCTGTAGCAGTAGCATGAAGCATCTCATCTTTATCCAGATAGTGAAGAAAGGCAGAAAGATGGATTTAAAATGGATGCTGCTCTGCTGGATGATGTAGATAATATTAGCACTTCTGCATCTCTGTCAGTGACTCTTAAAGCCTCCTTCAGATGTAATCAGCCTCTTCACCTTGCTCAGTGTATGAATAAGGAAACTGAGGAACTGTGACTGATGTGGTTGGGAACAGCACATCACTACACAACTTGGAGATGAAGTCACATCGCCTAAATCCTGTTCAGTGCTGTATTAAATCTGGTCTTCTTCATTCATTTTGTCCTCCTTCCTCCCTCCAGATTTTCATGAGTCTTCTGGATTTTGTAAATGTGCTAGAAAGTGAATCAGAGGGTTTAGGAGTGCATAGGGGTGAGGAGTTTTCTGGGCCCTGTAGGCCCAGCCTGTGAGCACCATAGCACCCACCCACGTGCATCTTGCCTGTGGATGGGGAACACTTTGCTGCTGGAATTGCAGGAAACAAAGGAAAAGGTGGTACTATCATGTTGGAGGGGATGTAGCTCCATTCCTGACCTCCCTGCATCCCCTGTGCTGTAGGAATTCATCATCACTCTCCTGTCAGTTATATCATCTCCTGCGTGCAGCCGTGCAAACATGCAGCATAACGTGTACAAATATCTGGTCACAAACAGCTCTGACCAAATAAAATCCCCCAAACAGACAGTGAGTTCAGATATTGTCCTTTTAAATCTCCTTTGCAGGTTTGAATTTTTTCCCCCTTCTTATATAAATCTGTTCTACCTACACTACCCAAATGCCAGGAAGTCTTAGAAGAGTAAATACCCCTGCAGCACAATCAAAATTTGTGCTTCAGAAAAAATTGTTCATCTTCTCCAAGCTACAGTCTTGCCCTTTAAAATGAAGGACATGCTTTTGAAAATCTCTCCTTCTTTTCCAGACCTTTGTTTTCAGCATGTTTTCAGCTGTACCATCTTTGCCAGTGATGGTATCATAGCTTCTCAAGTTCAGCAAAGACACTCAGCCCAGAGAGACATTAAACTGATGTCTTAAAACTTCAGAAAGTTTTAACTCAGCCATTGAGTTGGTATTAAAGCAACATCTTCAGAAGGCAATATGAAGCAATTTGCTATAAGTTATCCAATGTATTGGCTAGGACCAATAAAATCCCTGCTCCTTCTTGCCAAAGGAAGTGAGACTTGTACAGTCAAGCTGTTTGAATGTGCATGTCTGGGCCCATCTATCAGTCAATCTGTCAAGGGTTCCTCCTCTGAGCTTTGAACCCACTGGGTAATTTAACCTGTCGTTGATGGGGTGGAAGAAGTCCCAAAGCTACTGTGTTCCTATAAATTTCATGAAAATAGGCAGCCAAGCAGAGCAGAGGGTTCTCATTAGTGTTCATAAGCCCATCTTTTATTAGACATCAATGAACTCTTGGGGGTAGGAACACTGGAAGAGGGTTTACACATTCGGCTGCCCATGAAGCAACTTGTTTCAGTGTGTGAGCTCTGATACCCTGTCAAGAGGCCTCCTGTAGTAACAGCTCCTTGGTTTTAACAGGATGTCAGACAGATTTTTTAGCTCTTTTCTACTAATTTCAACAATGCTTCATGCGGCAGAAAAGTCAGCCTGCTGGTTGCATTTCCCTTCCCTCCTCAGCCAAAGCCACTGGGGAGAGTTTCATGTTCTGCGCGATGTTTAACAAGTACCTCAACATCAGAGATGGCTGCTTTTCAGTGAGGAGTACCTGAAGGAAACAAGAAAAACAGTACAGTCTTTTGAAATTTTCTGTCTAGCATCATGAAAAGTAATACTCAAAAATAAACAAGTATCTGTTACACAATCATATCATCTGGTTGTCCAAAACAGACTTCAGGATTAAGAAAAGGGTGTGAACAAATCTTAAATACATTTAACATTGTTCAGACTGACTCAATTCTCTTCCAAACCCTTTTGCATTAGTAGTGTTGACTTTTTTTTCTTTGTTCTGCGAAATAAAAAAATCTGAGCTGTTGCTTAAAGCATCTAGGTTAAAAACAGGAAAGCACACTCTGAAGCAGACCTCAAAAGCTCTAGATGTGTGGCAGTGCATGTAGCAACAGGAGAGATGGTTCTTCAGCTTTAGTTCTAAAATCCCTATGCTTTCCTGGGTTGATGTCAAATCTCTGGCTGTTACCCAAGCATACCTGTGGACAGAGGTATGTGGATGGAAGTGTTCACAGTACACAGTGTAATGTGCCAAACTAAGGGGTTTTGTCTCTAATAAAGATTTTTTAAGTAGATTTGATATAACTTGGCTAAAAAGTGCAAGGAATAAATGGCATTAAAAATACGTACATATATATATATATATATATATATAAAAATAAAAACCCACATTTTTTTGCAAGAACAGCATTGAACGACAACTGGAATATACTCCCAGCTGGTATCAGTCATATGGAAAGCTATGTTTCAAAGAAAAACAACTTAAAATTAACGTCATGTCAGAGTTACTGCTTTTCATGAGCACCAGAAAATTCTCTGTCCTATTATTTCAGTAGATCAAAATTTTTTATGTGTGTACTTACATTATTTGTTCTCATTGTAGCATTCTGGATAAAAGAAAAGTCAGTTTAATTCCTCCTTTCAAAGAAAATCACACTAATTTGAATATGTGGTTTGCACATAACTAGGTACTCTGTGGGCTGTGTGTGCACATGCATTGTTCAGGTCCTATGCCCTTTTATATTTTTAAAAGTCAGTGGCAATTTTACAGAAAAAATTATTGGGTTTATTTTCAATTTGTCGAAGTATTGGATTTTTTTTTTCTTAGACTTCATTTCTATATTCTTTTTGCTGGAAGTACAATAACTTATTTTATTTCTTTCTTACATTCTTCATTTCTTTTGGTTTTGGCTTTCTTCCTTTCTTTTCTTCTTTCAACTGCCTCCGTGCCTGCCTCTCTCTTAGGTAATATCACCATAATTTCTAGAAGCTATAACAAGCAGGCAAAAGAATAGGACCAGCCTTTCTTCTTTTTAAATGGTGGTGACTAAGCAGTAACTCCACATAAGTTCTTAAAATTCAGTTTGATTTACTGTGGGGTACATTAGAGCAGGCTCTGGTATACATTATCCTGCCAGAGAAGTTGTTTATATGTATGGAAGACCAATAGGATGAAGCTGAAAAAAGGCTGGTTTCTGTCCCTCCTGAATGAAGGGAAGCAGGAAACAGGAGAGGAGAAGAGACAGGGAGGAGGAGACAATTCCACCAAAAGGGCATTTCTGCTTGCAAGGATTCTGCACAGTGCTCTCTCCTGATGTGGACCACCCTGTGTATAGCTGGATGTATGCCAAGTGAGGAACCAGACTAGAGAGAGCAGCTTGGCAGCAGGAGGTGTTGCCAACCTGGTCTTATGCAGAAGCTGAAATTTATTTTCTGAAGGTAGGCCCCTCTCTGAGACCATTATTCACCCCAGCCCTGACAATGTTATTATTTGGCCCTAATAATGTTATTTTCCTTGTGTGAAACATCAAGGAATCACATGAGGAATGTCTGTCTCAAGTATCTCTAGTACTTCCTGACTTCCTGAAGAAACAAGTCAAGGGGAAGACAGAGGTTTGCAGAGTTATCTAAGCCTTTTGATTCCTTTTAGCTTTGCCTCTCTGTGGGCTGAATGACCTGGGAGCAATGTCCCAGCCAAGCAGGATCAGGTTATAGCCTTTGCCATGTAGCAGCACAGCCAGCACAAGGGGAAATCACCTTTGCACTCAGCTGATGTTAAAACACTAATATTACTTGTCTTGTTCTTTGATATGACACAAGGGTAATGTCCACCACTGTCATTGTCCACCACCAATAATGTCCTCCCCTGAGATGTTCTGTGGTAAAAGGACAGAATAATAAATATATCTGGGTCCATACAGCAGACGAAGCCCCTGTGCCATCCAGAACCTGGTAGAGGTCTCTGAAATAACAGGGGGGGAGAAGAGCTTGGAGCCTTGGGAAAGTTTTGTAGACCTCCTTTACACATTTCATACAAGTTCTCCTTCTGAGTTCCCAGTCTAACAGTGAGTCTTTGAACACAGCACTGAGCCAGGAAACCAGGGGCAATACCACTGCAACCACATTCCCTCAGGCCATGCTTGGCCATACTTGTTCTGATATTGGACTGACCACATCATTTTTTTAGTAGAAATACTTGTTTCCCAAGCCTAAATTTTCCTTAGTGTTTTTGAGACTAGATTTTTACAGGTCAGGCTTTAGTATGGTCTTAAGCCTCCAATAAATTTTATTCAGATTGCCTGAACAACTTCTAATAGTTCTTATTTTTCACTTCTGGCAGTAGTCCTGCAGAAGTAGTTTGTTCTCCAACTCAAGTGCTGAAGTTCTGGCTTGCAGCCCCAGACCCTGCATACTCCTCCATGGTGATCTATGATAGTTATCTTCGCAGTTGAAGGTTGTATTCATTTCCAGATCTCCTACTTTATTAAGGATGAAGTTCAGCTGGGACTTGGAAAAAATTATTTTACTCACTTGGCTTTTATTATGTTTGCTCAGACTTACTCATAAGGTTTGTAATCAGTGAGCACTTTGGATCTGGGATGGGCAATATTCCTTGATTTGGATAGCATTTTGTCTTCTGGTGATGTAAGCAAAGATAAAAAGACAGATAAAAAAAATTCTGGAGTGATCTATCCTAGTGAAAATCATTATTTCCTTATTTTTGTATATAAAATGCATAGTTGCCTCCTTCATCCAAATTGTTCAATTTCTATAATCCACTAGAAAAATGTTCCATCTGTTTAGGCTGAGGAGTTGTCTCTTTTGCCAGGATCAGGCTTTCATTTTAATATTCTTTTTAATTCTTCTCATGGGCAAGGATGGAAAACAAACCTGAAGGTCACACCTGACACCCAGAACAGATCATGTTAACGCTACCATGATTATCAGTGAACCTGCAAAGTTTTACAGAATGTCTGGGTGTACACATGCCTGTTGGAGTTGAAAAGACAATCCTGGGCAATTTTGATTTTGTTATTGATAAAATGCAATGAACTATTATTACTGAAGTGGAACCCTCTCAACTGTCAGAGAAGTTGCTAGTAGAGAGCTTGCTAAGGATTAATATCTACGTGTGTGTGTGAGTATCAAAGTGAATAATAATAACCACTTTAGTCAGGTGTTCTTTTCAATCCTTTCCTTTATATCAGCTGTAGGTTTTAATATTTTTCTCCCTTCAGGGGATATTTAAGTATGTTAGCTAAAAAGAAGTAAAGCAAATGCAAAACCAAATATTACTTGAAAACGGCATTCATTCCCAATGGATTGCTGTGCATGGAATTTACCTAGCTTTTCTGTGTGTCTTCAATTATTATTATTTTGTAGAATTTAAAGAGGGACATTTGCTCCAAGAAAAATAATATCAAAGATGATCCTCTGGCTCTGTTGCTCATAAGAAATGTCTTTATCCTTATTTCCTCTGAGGGGGAAATAAGGGTCTGAGAGCCACTGAGTTTGGATTAATCTGGATCCACAGACTGAATACTTTCTCCCTCCATTCTCCAATACTCATTTGCCTTCTTCCCTTCTCACACACTCATCTGCTGCAATACATAACAAAACCCATTAAAAGTGTGACTCTGGGCTTCAGGCCACCCTCATCCCTGAACCCAGCTTAATCATGCTGAGGGAATATAATCAGGACTGTTTATTTCCATTCTCTGGAGGTTTTCTTCCCTTTACACCCCCAAGACCAATTTCTTTTTGTTTTAAATGAAACAGCTACTACATAGCTGTTTTTCAACAGTGTAAGTTCCAGCTTTGCCTCTGTGGTTCATCAGAAGTTGCATGCCAGATCTGAAAATGTCAGCTGGAAACAAAACCAAAACCGATTGGGAAAACAGAGAGTGCTGGTCCACATATGATTGCTGACTAGAGGGTTAACATAAGTGAATACTCTACAAGAAGAATGTTTGTTTCACTCCCTCCCCAAGTAAATTTTACTCTTTCAAGTATGGGAGTTAATCAGTCTAAGAGAGAGGCATTAGTCAATGAAACAGCTTTCTGAAGAAATCCTCATTGTTCAAGACTTTTAAAAATTGGCTGGACAATGAACTGCTTGAATATAGGGATTCATTTTGCTCCATCCAGGGAGCAGAGCGAGCGAGAGGGATAGAAGAATTAATAAGTCTTTTCTGTTGCTAATTACTGTAATTCTGAGAAAGAAATGGAATGAAAGCACTGCAGCAAGACAGCCAAGACCCCAGGATGGGAGGGGTTAACACTTGTCATTCTTAATCATACACTTACAGTTTTGTGACAGGGGACTGCACAGGGTACAAACACAGCTCACCCAAATCCATTTTCCCCACTGGCACCATCTCTTTATGACTTATTGTGTTAATTAACTCTCCTGCTCCGTTCCACAGCGGAGCTGAACGTGCAGTGATTGCCACCTGAGGGAGAGGGGATGCTGTGCCCAGCGCCAGCGACTTTGCTGTTCTGCACAAGAGTGGCTTTCAACGAGGTAGTTTTCCAGTCATCCCCAGGGGAGTGGAGTCTGTACAGCTGGCAAACAGGAGGGTCCTCCCCTCCCCTCTGGTTTTCTAAGACGGTTCCTGGGGCTTGCTGGTCCCCACTGAAGCCTGGGAAGCTGCAGTCCAGTCTCGGAATTTGTCCCTGAAGCCACCTGGGCTCTGCTTCCCCAGAGATCAGCTTCAGAGTGGTGTACTACAGGCCTGGAGGAGTGGGGATTGTTTCTTTGTTTAGTTTTAAAGTAAGGCTAGTGTCATGAAAATCAGTGTTTCCTCATTAAAATAGGAAAAACGTATCCTTCCCTCCCCCCCACTGCCACCCCGTTTTCCAAAAAAAAAAATAAAACAAAAACAACAAAGGATATCAGGCTCAACCAAACTGAGTCCTATCCTTAGGAGGGAGGATGTGTCAGCTTAGTACAGGAATAAGTGTGGCTCAAGGGAAGGAGTGTCCCAGCCAGAGGATTGAAGGTTGTTATACAAATTAATGTGGTAATTACAGTATCATCTGGAGAAAGCAACTGTGACTGTGTCCCTGTTCTGCTAAGTACTGTAAGCACTGTAATAGAAGAGAAGTCCTGGCATGGTTATAATCTCAGCAGACAACTCAAAAGGGGAAAAAAAAAAAAGTCTTTTATTACTGTGTCATAGATAAGAAGCCAAGGCCCAGAGAAATTTTAAAGGTATTGTAGTCACCAAGACACCATCACCTCTGGTGTCATTTTGGCTATACTATGTACAAGACTAAATTGAAATTCTTGACAGGAGAAGGGACAGCCACAAATGCTAGGAGTCAAAGCCACTTCCATTTAAAAATGAAAATTTCCTCCAAATTACTTTTTCTTTAAAGTTTCCTAATAATGACTGAAAAGGATAAGAAAAGCTCTTCCTTCTTCATGTATGCTTTGTTTTGGAGAAAAGGGAACTTATCTTGAATTTCAGAAGAACAAATTGATTCTTAGATCCTTTAGAAAGGATTCTTTCTAAATACAAACACAAATCCTAATGGGAAAAAAATCAGGACTAAGAACAGACATCCAAAATCAAACTTTTTGGTTAATGAAATATCTTTCTTGGGTCCAAATGTGCCCCTCTAAAACCTCTGCCTAAGAGTAATTTGCAGAAAGTCACATAAAGAGGCTTTAGCAGAGTAGTCTTGTTAAAACTCTGTTTTAATAAAGGAAATAGTAAGATATCAAATGAGCAGTCATAAACACGTGTTAGCAGCAAGGCAAAAAATGTAAGTATGTGGGAAAGGGGAGGATCAAAAGCAACTTCTGCTCATGCCAAAACAACCCTATTACAAACAAAAAGGACATTAGGCAGAGATTATTAAAAACTAGTCCATTGTTCAGTAACGGCAAACATTTCACACCTCACAAGGCAGAAGCAATAAATCCCATTGATTCCTCTGAGACAGTTCACAATTAAATACTGATTTGCAAATAAATAAATAAATAAATAAAGGCAGAATTCATTGTGGCACCTTGCACTGCCAAATCAAAGCAATTGGAGTGGAATTGAGAATAATTACCAGATGTGTTGCTTTGTGCTCAAAACGGCATCCATTATTTACAACTACCAGTGATGTTCCTTATTTATTCCTCCTGCTGGTCTAATGACTATTGCCATTCAACGTTCTTTTATTTAATCATCAACATCCAAAAAAAGAAGGATCTTTTTTCTCTCTCTGGGTTTTTTTGGGTTTTTTTTTTTTGGTGGTTTTTTTTTGGTGTTTTTTGGGGGTTTTTTTTGTTTGTTTGTTTGTTTGGTTTGGTTTGGGGTTTTTTTTTTGTTGTTGTTGTTGTTGTTGTTGTTATTGTTTTGTTTTTTGTTTTTTGTTTTTTGTTTTTGTTGTTGTTGTTGTTGTTGTTGTTGTTGTTTTTCTTTTGGCAGTAGCAGGAAGGGAGAATTTTTCTAAACCCCCAAAACAGCAAATTGCTCTGGAGGAATGCATCATTTTTTTCCAGATTGGCTTGTAATACAATTATGTGCATTGCCTTCAATTTATTGGACTTTTACAGATGTGCAATCCAAATGGATGTTTCTTTAACTCCTGGAGTAATGAATATTTGTTTTCTCCTTGCCTATTTCTCATCTTTTCTATGGAGGTTATTTCTGGATGGAAATTGACTGGTGGTCATAAGCATTAAGAGAGTCTGAAGCTCCCCCAGGGAGCCCAGTGCAGTCATAAAGTTGTAGTACATGTAGCCATGCACACACAGAAAGAAAAGTGTTTGCAGGTGAAGAGACTCCAGGGATATGGATTTTCTTTTTTCTTTATTCTTGTGTTTGTTCCAAACCCATTTGCAGGCAGGGTGCTTTTCAGGCTCATTCTAGGTAAGGACAAAAGGAAAATATTCCTCAAGAAATGAAGAATTCATAGGTAGATATTAGCAGAC
Organism: Phylloscopus whistleri; assembly: GCA_017589585.1. NCBI lineage: Eukaryota > Metazoa > Chordata > Aves > Passeriformes > Phylloscopidae > Phylloscopus > Phylloscopus whistleri. Next base: position 795,009 of record JADMLD010001003.1, on the reverse strand, counting down.
AATTAAATAATCCAGCCTTTCATATGCCATGTCCATAATAGGCCATTTCGTGAGTATCCCACACTTTTTCTAGGATGTATTTGCATGGATATGTCTATTGAGATAAGAAGGATTTTTGAAGGAATAAGTGAAGATGTACTGAATTGTGTAAGCTGCAAGCTGTACTAGAAAACATCCCTCTTCCGTTGCCATCTCATAATTTCCAGATGTAAAACTTTTGGGATACCTCTTTTCCCTCCACACTTTACAGATTGAACATTATTTCTTTAATTTTTCCTCTCATTTTGGCTGCTCAGAATGGATCCTAGTGATTATATAGGGGTTGCTATACTTTCAGGCCCTTATAAACATTTCAAGAACTTCACATTTTAAATGAAGAGCTGTTAGTCATCTTCAGGGAGCTCTGCAGGAGAAGAAAGTCCTGGTAGATCTGGCTTTGCAGGGACAGTGAATGAACACACGCAAGGAAAACCCTTTTCCCTCCATTTCAAATGGAATCTTGCAGTTTCTCTCCACTCCAACCACTGCATTTCCACTATAAGGCAAGTATGACCACAATACCCCTGCCAAAGGGTTCACTCTGTGTCACAGTAAAAGGATTAGAGTAAACTGGAAGCCAGAAAATACTGGGGAAAAATATTAGGTAGCAGAAAATAATGGTACTTCTGCCACTTGCAGTTTTCTTCCAGGAATATTCAAAGTGAAAAGAGTATGAAATTTTGTGGGGATTACAGAAGACATCACAGAGAAGCTGATATTTGAGCAGCATTTCTTTGTTACTGCTAGTGTCCATATTCTTTGCAACAGGATCTCTGAAGAACCAAGGGTGCAGACCACAGGATCTGTGCCCTTTGGTGATCTTTTACACATGTAAAGGTTATGGAAGCTGGGCAGTCACTGTCTAAGAAGTGTACAGCAAATTTCAGCATACACATACCCCCACACACAGAGATTCCTGAGTGGCTCAAAATCTCCTGTCAGTTGGGAACTCTCAGTGAGGACAGACATCACTGCTCCTTGTTCTGCGCCTTTAATCTTCCATTTTGCTCATTCTGCTCTTTAATCATCAGACAACTCCTGACAGTGATTGTGGATGTCCCTGGATAGCTCAGTAATAAATGTATCCTGAACAAACATGCCTGTCAGACTCTATTTAGCCTAGAGCATCAAGTTTATGACCTCATGAAAGAGAATCTTTCTTAAGTTCTCTAAACAACTCTCAAAGTTAATCTCTACCTGTTCTAATAATGAACTATTTTTTGCCATTTCCCTCAAAAATTAGGGATAGCACCCTGAAAATTGCATTGATCCCAAACTTTGGACTGCAAACATAATCTCTGTGTCCAAGTCTTAATGACTGCATTGCATTCTGCTACTTCAAGTCTGTCTTTTGGGAAGACCAGTATCAACAAAAAAAGATTGCAGGATATTGTTACTAGCAGTACACTTCTCCCCTTAAAGATTGCTGTTGCAGGAGCATGGAGGACCAGCTCTTTTTCTGTATTCACCTTTGAGCATAGTACATCTGCTGTGAGAGTTTCACAGAGTAAAGAAGTGGAGTTGGAGAGGGATTCCTTTCATTGTTAATTATTTGTGCTTCTGGTCTAGTGACCCAAACTATATTTAGCTCCCCATCAAAACCAAAAGCTGAAAATTAAATGGACTGGAATGGAAAGGTGGTCTCTGTGTCACTCTCTGGATTCTGTTTCACAAGATGCAATCCTCCTCGATTTCCAAAACCAATTTTCTCCCATCATCTTATGAAGGTAGAGGTCATCCTGTGAAATGTGATAGCTCACCAGTTTTTATAAAAGAATGTGCCCTTCGTCATGAAAGCAGGGTTCATTAAATCATGCAGCTGATCAGATTGCTGAAGTCTTGATTGGCCGGCAGCCAGCGTGAAAAAATCCATGGGGAAGAGGCACATGGCACCATCCAAATAGGCTGGACCTGAACTAGGGTATTTTAATCACACTGCTTTAGAGAGGAAAGAGGAATCTCAAAGAAGGGCAGTACGGGAGCTTTATTGACTTTTAGGGTCAACAGGAGATGGGAAATAATCATCCAGCCACATCTGAATTTCACAGTTAGCATTTATTCCCAGGCAACACTTTACCCGCTAATCAGAGTTCAAAATAATTCACAACCTCACTCTGCCCTTATTGCACACCTTCTCTGAACAGTGTCCTTACAGAAGCTGGCAAAAAGCTGTTTGGAGCTGGTACCAGAAGGCAGCTGCTTCTGGAGCAGGGCATAGTAACAATGAGCAATACTTCCTACAGGACAAAAAACCAAGTTTTCAGAGCAGATCTAAGACAAACTTCAGATGAAATGATGCCCTGAACTAGCAGATGGGACAAAAATCCTTGTGTGTGCTAGGTAGAACAGGGGAAAAAAGTGTGTAGGAACGAGTGAGATTAGGAAGATATAGCTTATGTTCGACTGGACATCAGGGTTAGATGTCCCAAATGTCAGATGACTTAGAGTGAGTGTTATCTTGAGTTATGGGGCTAATTTTTCCCACAGATTTCATGTGGAATGAAAATGGACTGGATTTAAGCAATACTCTAATTTCTTTTTCAAGGTGTTCAAATAAAATTCAGAGCCATAACTGATGACTCAAAGACTAGCCAGGTCTGAATAAAGAACCAAGAGTCTATCTGTCTGGGATTTACAAGGCATGGATAGTCTAAGCACCTAAGAAAGGATAAAGATAGCGTAAGAAGTGCTCCAGTTTTCATCACAGCTGTCTGGGGCTCTGAGACAAAATATGCTGGGGATTTTCTTTATATCAGCCAAGAAGAGGGGAGTTGGCAGAGCATCCTCAATTGAATCACCCATTCCTCAGGCTTGAGAATTTTGCATAGTTCAGATGAGCAACCATTCTTCTGGATTTTGCCCCAACTTTATGTTTTGTAGGGAAACTACTACAGGCACTATTAATGCTTTGGGGTTTTGCCTCTGCTAGAAGACATTTTCCATGGATTTTGTGAAAAATGGGTGTATACAGATCCTCTGTTCACACTCAGACTTTAAATATAAATATATGGATGGTGTTATCAGCTAAGATCTATAAACAACCAATGCATTTTTTACATCCATCCATTTTTACAAGAGGGAAACTGAGGCACAGAAAGACATAGGATCTAGACAAAGGTATAAGAGCAAAAGACAAGAATCTCTGATGGCTGATAAGAGCTGTCAAAGGGTCCTCTTCAACTAAGTTGAAAGTTGCAAATTCGGGGTAGTTGACCCTTCATTCATGGGAATTGGCACATCTCTACCCTAGGGCGAGGCATTCAAAGGCCAAATGCCTCACTCACCAACTGTTTTCTGAGAAGTTTTTCAGCTCTTTGGAGAATATTGATATTGATTGTGGAAAACAAGCATTAATCTGGAGAGACAGACAAACACACATAAATAAAGTGCATTTGAGTTTAAAGAAAAAAGTTAGCATCATGCCATTGAACTATTGACAAGGCTGTCACAAATATCATCTTGTCTCAGTGTAAACAAACAAGCTTAGTGCTGTTATTTTAGAATAAAAGGCCGGAATAGGTTTTGTATTGACTTTCTAATACCCACTCAAGAGTTGGAAGAAGAAAATTAAAGATAATAAAGTAAAAGTGCAAACCATAAAAGTGGAGACAGCTGGTGCATAGTAAACTGTGAATCTGAGTCCTCTTCAGTTCAGGAAACCAATTATGTAACTCAGTAAAGGTCAGAAGCAGAGATAAGTTGAGCTTGTCAGTGAATCCCCTTCTATATTTGGAAGGATGACGACTGCAGGGTGATACAATCTTAGTCTGCACTGATTCAAAGACTGGTGCTTGTGTCCTACCCTTTATGCATGCACTTTAGAGCTGGGTGCTACTCCTGGTCCCTGTCACTTGTGTTTGAAGTTGACCTGCTCTTGGGTAGCTTATCCAATCCACTGGGCAACAATGATAGTGTAAACTGCTAATACCATCTTAACTCTGTTCAGTGACAGGGATATTTATAACTCCCTACAATAGAATCAGATGTGATCCCAAGCTCTTTGCAGTTGCCTTTCTTACAAAAACATGCGCTGATGCCACTTGGTACCTTTTTTGGAGCTCATCACTCTGTGTCTCGGTTAAATTCAGGCCTCTTTCTGGATAAGGGTTGTTCCTAGAGTAACCTCATCATCTTTATCAGGTTCTTCTTAGAGCTTCTTTTATTTTTCAAGCTTCTGCGATATTTTTGTGGACTTTCTCACTTCCTTTTTTCATCCTAAATGAAAGAGGATAGAAGGATTTAAAAAGATAGGAGAGGGCTGAAAAGAGAAATCCGATCCCCTAGTCCAGTAGCCCTCTCAGGAAGGACAACTGTTTTGTCCTTTGGCTCGTCTCAGCTTGCTTTGGGCAAACTGAATGAGATGTTAGACCTGAAGGCCCAAGATGCTCCCTTTAGGGATGGCAAACCATGCGTAGGAGGCCACACTTTCCACTTGGCAAGTAAAGTACTGCTAAGTGAGTGATGTCAAAGGTGAAAAAGTGGTGATAGTTGGAGGGATAAAAAGAGATTGCATAAGGGGCTGACAACATGATGAGGATTTTGAATGATGGTGAATTTGATGAAGATGACAATGTGAGGAAGAACTTCTTTATTTACAAAAGGCAGTTGAGGAAGATATTGACAACTCTAATGACTGTAGGCTGCTGCTGTACCATCTCTGCCTAAACAACCCTACATCCAAGCAACCAAGGGAATCAACAAGGCTTTTCATGACCATGACTTCTACGCATGATTTTGAATCAAATCAAAACATCCTCTAGATCTGAAGTATTTCATACCTCAGATTCTGCCTTGTGCAGCTCCATGAGTTTTCAATGATGTTGCCTTGTAACATCCAGCATATCAAACTCATACAATTAGAAGGTGCAATGGCCCATGAGTTGTTGAACTCATGTAAAGCATTCATGCAATCATTTTGTTTGAATCAGGTTGGTTACTGTGTCCAAATAATGTCACTTAAATAGGTTCCTTGACATTCCTTCCCAAGTTCCTTTGAGTTGGAGAGTCAAATGAAAGGCAGGGAGGAGTTACTTGTTTTGTTTTCTATTTCAAGAGAGAAAATGTGGATGGAAAACTCAGAAAATCCAGCTCTATATAGAAGCTGCAACTCCTTAGTAAGAAAAGAGATGGAGCTGCAATTGTATGGATAAGCTCTGGTCTCCTGTACTGCGAGTATTAAGCAAAGGACTGATACAAGTAGCAACAACACTTCCAAGTTTTGCACTTCTTCCTTGGAGGTTTGAAGGCAGGAGTAGCCTTTGACACTTCTTCCTGGCCTCACACACAGTGCTGAATTTTAGAAAGTGACTCTTGCATCTGTCCCACAGTGCATGGCTCAGCCAGAGGTATCTAATTGCCTTGAAAAGTCTCGTAGCAAGGGAGAGGTTTCCCCATCCCTAGCCTAAATAGTTAATTACTCTTGCTGGTTAATTATGCTCACTAATTCTCTTCAGTGACAACAAGGTGGCTATAGGATTTTTTCCTACTGAGTTTAGTTTCTCCGAGCCTCAGATTCACCTTTGTTAAAGTGGAAATAATAAACAAAGAGCCAGATCAGCCCCCAATATAGATTAACAGCACTGAGCACAAAAACACCTTTCCTACTTATTTAGTTGATAGTTAGAGTCCTTTGAAAATCCTGCCTGTGCCACTCTGTATTTTAGTGGACAGGATGCAAAAGTCCTAAACATGACATTGCCTGTGAAATGATGCAAGTCCACTATCTCTGCAGCATTGTTCTTACAAGCGTATATCATATCAATAAAAGATTATCCGAGTTCAGGAATGAAAAAATAAAAATGAAGGAGAAAAAGATTGGGAATCATTCACAGCAGGTCATTTTGGTTGGACTGCAATCAGCTTGCCAGGTTTGATAAGACAGGTATTTGAGACAGTATTGATCTCAGCCCTTTTCTCTCTTTAATTTCATTTTTTATATTTGTTTATACTTAACATTTAATAAGCTCCTTGTATCTTGCCTGCTGGTTACATGCAGCCTCTGGCTTGTTTATCTGTTGCTCCTTGAAAGTTTTGTAAAATTTCTGCAGCTTTTGGGCCAGCATCCATTTCTGTTTGGGTAAGGTAAGGGCTTAGCTCACCTTTTCCTCCCTCTCTTGGGTTTGTGTTAGGATGATTAATTAAACACCAGTTTAATTCACAAGACCAATGCAGTTTCCTCACTACATTTTCACTCAAAGGTTTTTGCAATGGGAATCCTGCCTTTTTACTGTGGTTTCTCTGCCTTTTTGTGCATGCATGGGCTCAGTCCCACCATTTGCCTTCTGGTGGCAACTCCAGGTGCTCTCTGCAAGTGGTTTGTGGGTGGTCCCAAGCAACGTATGCACACGTGATAAGGTGCAGTAGTTCTTGATCTGCAGATTCTGCCAGGCTGTACAGAGAAGATGAGAGGGGAAACAAAGGCACAGAGGTGGAAATGACTTTTCCAAGGTCATATTGCTGACTGTGTCAAAGCCTGCCTAGACCCCAGTGTTCTCAGTCACTCTCTGGAGAATTATCTCCAGCACCAGAAAACCTCTCCAGGGTGATTTAAAAGGGTGTGATTTTAACCAAGCTCAAGGCCCAGCAGTCTAATGAATCTTCTCCCAACGACTGGCACACACATAATTCATCTCGTTTTTCAGGATTTTGTGACTAATACAAGAGCTGTTCGCCGTAACCTGCCTGTATGATTCATCTGTGTTTTGTATGGATTTTGGTACTCAAATTGTAACTCTCAAGTGCAAGGGGTAAAAACAAAATTAAAGAGTGATATCTGACAGCAGATGGAGATTTGATAATATGAAGAGTAAAGGTTTTTACTGGATCTTGTTCCGGGAGTTGTATCAGTGTTGGAGATGGTTAGACTTGGGCCAAAAATAACAAAAACGTTGAAATAAAAATTCGGATGTGAATTGGGTTTTTTTGTTTGCTTGGGTGTTTTGGGGGGTTGGTTGTTTGTTTGTGGTTTGGTTTGGGGGGTTGTGGGTTTTTGTTTTGGTTTGGTTTTGTTTTGGTTTGGTTTGGTTGTTTTGTTTTGTTTTTGCTGGGTTTATATCCAATATTTCAGATATTATGCTAAAATAGATTCAGAGAATCATAGGATTGGTTTAGGTTAAAAAAAATTAAAATCATTGAGTCCAACTCTTAACCCATCACTGCCAATTCCATCATTGAACCATTTCCCTGAGCACCACACCTACACATCTTTTAAATACCTCCAGGCATAGTGACTCCAGAACTTTCCTGAGCTTTCCTAGGAAAGCATGCTTGACAATCTTTTATAAGAAAAATTTTCTTCCTGATGTCCAAATGAACCTTCCCTTCCCCAGCTCTGTTGCCTTCCTCTGCACACTCTCCAGTACCCCAAATAATAAGAAGAGGCAGACAGTTCAATTCCAGTGTGAATTAAACCTTGTTTCATTTCCAAATTTGAGGTCTGTTCACGATGAGGGACTATAGGACAGATAGAAGGACTATAGGATAGACAAGGTAGTCCAAAGGAAAGACTGACTCAGATCTGTACCTCCTTTTCTACCTGATTTTTGGCTTTTTCATCATATCCAATCTTTAAATGTATTTAAAGTTTCCCTGTCACCTCCCTTAGCCAAATAAATCACCATTTTTTTTGTTTATTTAATCAGCTTGATAGGATGATTAAAAGTTAAAATATATGAGGAGTCTATTCCACTTAAAAGTTCTGGGGGTTTTTTTAGACCCTGCTTTCATAAGGTGTTTTCTTAAAAGAATGTAATGGCACCTGCATGATTTTAAATGCTTCCTTTTATTTAAGAGGTACTCATGAACACTGCTTTTTTTTCAGCGTTATTATTGTTATTATTATTATTATTATTAACCAAAGAAGGTCACTGTGGTTTTGAATCAATTGTTTCACTCTCCAGGAAAGTCAAATTGTAATTGGACTGAAAGCTGAGATATAAGAAAGCACAATTTAAACATTCTGTGACTTTTTTTTATTACTGAGTAAAATGCTGTCCACTCCAAATAGGAACATTGAGCTCAGTTTTGCTATCCTCCACAAGCTGCCCTTTCCAATAATGACTCCATGACTTGTAGTTAGCAAAAGGAATTTTATTTAGGAATTATGTTTTGATAAGATTTAAGACTATTTAAAATAAACCCCCCCAAATTTCCCAAATGACAGGCTAAGTAGGTGGTTAACCAGCTCCAAAGCACAGATCTAAAGCAAAACACATTTTCAGAGAAACTGCACAACGTAAGCCCTTGGGGGACATGCTCAAGTAAAACGAAATGGGGTTTGCAAATTCATTGAAATTAGATGAAGCATTCGAGAACCATCACCATTTAAAGATATTGATGAGCTCTTGTCTGTACATGCAAGCCCATAGCATTAATCATTCACATAGACAGGAAGGGACTGTAGTTTTCACACAAGATTGGCTTGAGGGTTGTTGGGCAGTTTGGAAGATGTGTTTTTGTGCTGAATATTTTGGGGTAAAGGTGCACGTGTGGCTTTCTCCACACCTTATTACTGTAGCGCATCTCCCTCATCCCTCAGACAACCCTGTTTGCAGCTGACACTGGCCAGTTCCTGGGACTTCAGTCAGTCCTGGCACCTTCTTGTGCCAGGGCTGAGGTTAAAAAGCCAATCTGAACCCAACCTCACCAGAGCAGGTCATGCCCCCCTTCTTCCTGCCCCTGCCTCAGTTTCCTAAACTAGGCAAAGTATGAGAGATATATATTGATCTGTCTTGTAGAGTTGTCACACAAAAGAGGAAAAAGGAATATTTGCAGTATAAAATTAATAAAAAGTTCCATTGGATTTAATTTACTATTGGATTTGTGGGAAGTCCAGACCAGTTGTTATGTTTGGAGCTTTCAACCCCAGCATGAAATTCTTGGTTCCCTCCTCTCCCATCATTAAGGTCTGATCCTGACACTTTTACTAGCAAGAGTAAATAGTGCCCTTTGAAACTGTCACAACAATTGACACGTAAAAACTCCACATTACATAGAGTATTGGGAGTGAACAAAGATTTCAGGTTCAGTTTTGAAAAGGCTGCAGTAAAGATGGCTCAGTGAGAGGTGCCTGCTCCCATCCCTCAACCCCTGACTCCCTCAGAGTGCAGGTCTGCATCCTCAGCATTGGTGTCCTTCAGATAAACTGTTGACCAGAGCTCCCTTGTCCTACCTGTCTCTGGTGGCTGCTGCTCAAAAAGAGCTTGAAGATATCCCAGTGTGACATTCCCAGAAGAGATGCAATCTCAACATCTTTGCCAAAGCTCCCCTCTCACTGTAACACAAGGCCCAGATGTGAGCTGAGCATATGATTCCCAGGGTTTAACTACACAGGGGCAGATCCTGTCCTTGTTTGACTGGCTCTGCAGAAAAAACCCTCCTGCCCACCACCACTGTCACCAAACACCACTTCAGTGTCTGAATGGGATGAAGCTCGCTGTCTAAGCCAGGGGCTCTCTGACACCTGTTTGAGGATCCTCTGCATTGCATCTGTGTTGAGATGTTGCTGACTACAAGGTCTGGACTTCCCCCTGTACACAATAATAAAAAGGGTATGCTGAGGGTGTATACCAGGTAACTCAGCATTGGCCTAAATCCTGATCCTCATCTCTGTGACTTCTGCATACTGCCTTTGTTCCATCCTGTACTTGTAACTGTTTCACTTACATAGCTCTTCCTCAGCATGGCTGAGGTCTGGAGAGAAAACAAAGATAAGGGAGATCCCATGCTCAGTTCTCCCCTTCACCATGCAGCGCTGGAGCCTATCAGTACTGGAGATAGACTACTAAATTTACACCTTTAAAGCCCTGCTTTGGTGTAGCAGCTCTCTAGTACTGGTAAAAAGCAGGTGGGCATCTTAAAGGTAGTCACCGATCCCCCCATTTTTTCCCAAATTCAAGGATCCCCTCCCTTCTCCTCCTCCCTCAGTCAAGGGGAAGGGTGTCTGTCTCCAGAACCGCAGCAGTTGGCTGTTCATTCACAGATTAACTGCTCCAGCTCTCTGCCCTATTACTATTCATATTCGTTTCCCTATCCCATCAGGCAGTAATCCAGTAATAGATGTCAGCTGGTTAGCAGAATCATTTGGGAAAAGTTGGGAGACACTTAACAGACTTCCCCTTCCCATTGCCAGCCCCTTGCTACTAATTCAAATTGTCCCCAAAGCACTAGGGGTTTATTTTACTTTCCTTTCTCTTTGTATGTTTTCTTGGGTTTGTTGTTGGCTTGCATTTTTTGTTTTATTTTTCTATTTTTCCTCCTGGACCCAGCTGCATTTCTGCAAATTCGATCTCCAAAATGGAAGCTTGGCTGAGCTGGAAGCTGTCAGCACCAATGGTTAGTAGCTGGCTGCAACCACTTGCCAAGGAAGGGGGAAGATGAGTCCCTAGGCATCAAGGCAGCATGAAAAGTGACTACATCTAAATACTTCAGCACATGATTTCTCTCCCATTACTTTGATTCAAATCTCCCTTAATCCTCAGCTGAGTTAATGCAGTTAGTAGGTTATGAGTGCCGCATGTGGATGCCATTGGATTTGAGTCCTTCGCACAATTGGTTGGTAAATAATTTAGTACCAGTTTTGCCTGGAACTGAACCTCAAAAAATAGCCAGGATGCTTATAGATCCTGCTTTGTCTCTTCCCACTTTTGTGCCCTTCACAAGCGCTGGGGGGGTTATTTGTGCAAGCACAGCCTGGCAGAGGTTGTCATTTTACATGTCACAGCTTCCTCCTGTCCCTGCTCATCAGGAGATCTCTTAATTTATTTTCTAGAAGAGAAGGGAAGGGAAGAGTGAGGTCAGGCCAGAGAGCTGGAGCTACACACACAAAAAAGCAACTGAACGTTCTTGCCTTGGAATCTGCAAGTAGTAAGAATTTGCCCAAATTTCTGCCACCAAACTCTGTTTTTCCTTTACATCTGGTGCTTTCGATATAGTGATATATTAATTTATTTGAGACTCCTGAACCTCTTAAATTCTGTTTAAGGTCGACATGGCAAAGGTAGGCAGAAAATGGTAATAACATTGAAGGAATATATGAGTTTCGGATAGTCTTGGATGAGTGAGGCAACAAGAATCCCACTGAAATGTCCAGAAAATCTGGGATGGACCAAATTCAAGTGTTTTGAATTGAATCTTTGGGCCATAATAATATCCCTCATCATGTCCCTCATCCTGTTTTATTTCTTGCCACAATTCTTTGCCTTCTTCCCTGCTATTGACCATGGTGCACCACACGGTGCACCACACAGTGCAGCACGCTATGCACTGTATCCCATGCTCCTTCTTCATACCAGACACCACCCTCCTCACCCACATGGGACTGAGCTTCACCCAGCAGATGTGGAGCAGACTCCTAACCCTATGAAATATTCATAAAGACAGGAGCTGACCTCATAGCTGTTTTTGTGAAATCCTCTTGATTGATTTCTGTGGAAGCCATGTGCGGAACAGCAGAAACCATGGACAAAAATTGCCATTGAATGTTCTCTTAAATAGAGGCACATAGAAGCTAATGGGTGAAATATTTAATTTTGCTGTATTCAGGAGGTTGTACTAGATGAAAAATGCCCAGATTCTTGACTTTCTGGTGTCTGTTAAAGTAAATGTTGCTGGGGCCTCTCTCAATCACTGAGGCCAACCAACATGGAACACCTTGTGTCACTGAAGTCTACACCACAACCACTTTGATTCTCAGTGAGGTATTTAGGGTGAGAGACAAGTGCATTCTTATTTACACACCTTCATACATCCCCAGAAGCAGTCTGGGGGCCACGCTCCCTCCCTCAGACACCATCTTAGCACACTGTATTTTGGTCAGTCTGCCTGCCCAGCTGCAAATGAGCCTATTAGCCAGACCCCAGAGTAGTCACCCTCACACCAGATGTTCTTTAAATTTTGTAGCTGTTTGTGAGCCTCCACCTCCCCACCCCAGTCCCCATAAATGGTTTTCCAAACACCTATTATAGGACTCTGCATCAGCATATGAATTTAGCATGTTTTCATCTGTGAGGTGTCAGTTATGAGGATTTAATTATATATCACGGCCACAGAAACAAAGAGAGCTGCTTGTGGCCTGCACTGCCCCAATGTTGCATTGTTGTGTGTCAGGGCTTTCACTTGCTTTTGCCTGCTTTGCCCTCCTGTTTTGCCTATTTTCTGCTGCAGTTTCTTTCCCCCAAGCAGTCTGGGGCTTTTTGCAGATTCACTGCAGTTGAGCTGCCCATGCTCAGTGAGGTGCAACACTATTTCATAGAAGGGAGGGCTGAGGCACAAAGAATTTAAGGTCAGAAAGTTCATCCTCAGGTGCTTAAAGACAGCAGATTTCTTCAGTGTTTAGGGACCAGAGGGATGCTTGCCGGAGGTGGTATCACTGCATGTTTGCATGTCCCATCGGCTCCGATATGAGCAATGGTTGCTTAGCAACTTTGAGATGATGGCCAACTATTCTGATATCTGAGCAACGATTCAGACATTTAATTTCATAGACCCACATTTCAAAACACTGGTTTAGGTGAGAGAGATGATTAAGGTCACATGAAGAGATGGTGGCTGAGCAGTAGGGGCAGAGCCAAGTTTGCTCTTCAATGCCCATTTCAATCAGGAGCAACTGCTTGCTTCCTCTACAGAGACGTTTTGGACCTCTGGTGTTAGGAATCACCCTTTCTGTCTTGGAACAGCTAAAGCTGGTTCCTGGGAATGGAGTATTCGTGGAAATGGGTGAGGTGAGGGTTTGGAATGACCGTCCACCCTAAGTGCCCACAGCCAAAGCTGGCATCCTCACTGATTGCTGTGGTGACAGGGGAATTATAGGGGTGCTGGGGCACTGAGCTGCTCGTGGGGCGTCTCCACAACTCACTGACCCCTTTTGAGGGTCACACTTTCGACCAGTCTGCAAAATGGGAATAGTGATGCTTCAACAACCTTTACCAAGAGCTTTGAGAGGCTTGTTTCCCTCCTACAAATGCTACACAAGATCTAAATAGCAGTGTTATTTCTAGTGTGTTATCCTGATAGCGTGAGAGGCACAGACAAGATCTGCATTTGCTGATGGTGACTCACTGTGAGCCTTTGAGGGTTGTGTGGAAGGGCTTGCTCTGATGTTTTTGCTGCTCTGAGATAGATTATTGATTCTCTTTATCTGGTGTTCGTCTTACAAACCCAAGGTGATGAGCATCCTGTTAGTTTCAAGAGCACTGGTGCTATTTTTCTACTGCTTCAAGGGACACAGAATACGATCCAAGTACCCTCAGATGAGCAAAAAAAGCAGGTCAACCTGGTTCACATCAATTAAACTGCCAACTCCAAGTGAAGGCTGAAAAGTAAGATTGGATAACAAAAGCAGACCTTGTCCAGTGTGAGGGTTGGGAATTTTCCATTAAATTGTATTTTGCTTGTCTTGGGTTGGCTTCTGTTGTTACTAAGTTTGCTAGGAAATTCCAGTTCGTTGAAAACAGTGTCTTTCATCTAGAGGAAAAAATATCCGGAGAAAAATCTCAGAAAATGTCAAAATGTAGTATTTTGACACTGCTGCCTAGAAAAAAAAGGTGCTCCTTCTCATTACAATAGAATTTGTTATTTTAGAAATGTAATCTTATTCCCAGGTAATTAATACAAGAAAATGTGTGGAATCTAACAGATTTGTATATGCAGCTGTCAAGATATAAAAATAAGGATTTGGCTGTAACACAATAGGGATTTCACTGTTCTTCTCAATCCATAGCAGAAAAAGGTCTCTCAAGCAGCAGCTGCAACATCAACATTCCTTTCTTTGCAGCAAACCCTCCAGCCAAGAAATGCTAGATGCAAAATTTACCACATTCTTCACAAAAAGCCTTTCTTGGCTCACTCCCTCACCCCACCTTCTGCCTTTCTTGAAAGCCATAAATATGAAGAGGCCAGCTGAAGTTAACTGCAAAATACCCACTTTCAAACAGGTGTAACAAAAGAGTGAGTCTGAAATGAGCGTTCTGCAGAAAAGAAAGGGAGAAAGGAGGTGGGGTGGGAGGCGGGAAGTGGGGAAAGGGAAAAAAATAAAACCACTACATGATTGAAGGCCTTATAAATGTAAATAGTTTGACAGAAAGGGTTTAGCAGCCCTGGGTAGAAGATTGCACTTGCTGTTTCAAGGCCCTTATTTTCAAAATCGCAGCACTGGATCCCTTTCAAAGCTGGTCCCTGTGTTTGCTTTTTCAATCAGTGAATATCAGGTTGTCTTTTTTTTCCTTTTTTTTATTATTATTCTCTGCACTCAGATGTGCCAGGCTTAAATGAAACCTCAGAGAGAGAGAATACAAGCCGTGTTCTGGACCTTTGAAAGAGCTCATCCCTGTTGCCTTTATTGCTACTTATTTATGAATCTCCCATCTCCCCCTCCCAATCCCCCCTTCCTCACCAACCTCCACCTCTTGTTTTCCTGCAGCAAATCCCCCCTTCCCCTTTGGATGTTTTCTACTTTTCTTTTTCCTCTACATTTATCTATATATTTTATACCCAGTAAGTCAATCAGTTTCAAATTATTGGTCCCTGAGACAGATGTTTGGTGAGTCATTTAGCTGCGCGAAGTTCTTTAGACGGCTTGCTCTTCCACCTCCTGTTCATTTAAAGCATCTTTTGAGGCTGATTTTTCCTTTTCAAAATGTCTTTAACTGCCGAACGTTTGCTCCCACCGGGCAGTCTAATGATGTTGGACACAATATGTGTGAACATCTCTTTAGAGGCCATCTCCCCTAGGCTACATTCTTGCCTATAAAATCATTGTTTATTTAGTCCTTAGGCCTAGGAACCATCTGCAGTCCCCATGGCTCCTGTTGTTTTTAAAGTCCTATTAAGTTTCTGCACTTCTCCTCAGAGCATTATTTTATTTCTAAATAACCACAGACAACTTCTTGTCAACGCAGCTTCTGCCAGGCAAATTAGAGATGACAGTTTCATTCTTCTGACTGTGGTGAGCTCTCATCTGATGTTATTTAATGTGAAAAGCAACTGTTATATAGAGAGTGATTTAAAAACAATGAGGAAAAAATAATAATAGTAATAATAATAATTTTAAAGGAGAAGATGGAGACGGTGGCCCAGAGACTCGGGGTTAAGATGCTCAAACAGTGTTTGCCAGCCAAGGGATTGGAAGGCTCTATATAATGGTTATAACAAAAGAGAATCAATGAGAGCTGACTCGATGTCATTTTCAATCTTTTTTTTCCTGACTGGAACAGAAAACATTTTTGTTTGCTTTGGTAGGGTTGATTTTTGCTTTCCCTCCTTCCTGTCTTTTCCCACCTCACATTCCCCTCCTCTGCTGAGTAAGCACTCAAAGCCAGGGACAGTAGCTGAGCCTTGTCTTCCAAGGAGGAGCCCGTCCTGCTCAGTCACTCCTGGCCTCATCGCTGAGGAGCTGTGTGCCGGCAGTATAGACACCAAAATCCACCTCCTTGGTTGAGCGGCACCACAGGAGCAGGATGCTCTCGGCATCAAGAGGCACCTCCCCCTTGCAAATCACTCTGTGTAGGACTTTTTTCCCTATGTCTTAGTAGAGGTGCTTCACTTAAACAGCTCTGGCTAAAAAATGGTGAAGTCCCTACAATGACTTTAGTGCCAGGAGAGGGATGTCTGGGCAGCTACCTCGGCTCTAAACACAGACTTGCTCTGCAGGCAAGCGAACCAGCATGATTCATGCCCACATTTCTAGAAATATTCTTCTCCCTAAGGCCGGATGGCATCACCCATTTTTTCTTCTGGAAAAGGTTCCTGGCTCATGGTACACCCCAAACCATGCCCAGCTATTGACTGTGAGTGCTAGCTGGTCAGGGCTGGCAGTGTGCCAGTCTACATCAGTAACAAAACAATAGGGAGGACAAAAGCAAAACACCTGAGCCCAAACTGCCTCCTTGGACAAGGAGATGGCCATGGTTTTTTGACCTCCCTCAGTACATGAACAACAAGCTGCTGGCTCTGGCTTCATGCTGACTGCTGCTGATAAAAGTGTGATCAGGGAGAAAGTGAAAAATCAGTTAGAAAAAGAGGTAAACCTGTGTGATGTCTGTGAACCCACCAAAGTCTTACTGCATCAGTTTTTCCACCTGCTGATCAGCTGTGATAGCTGGGCAGGAAGGCTGCTTTCAGTTGTGTTCAAAAGATACACAGGGAGAGGACTGTAAATGGAAATGTTTGGGAGGGGCTGATGTGTTTTGGGAGAGCACCTCAGTATTGTAGTGCTGTGGCTCTGCAGTCAAACACTCAGACATTAGGAAAGGAGGTTAAGGTGACTTCTGTCATCTTAACACTGCCTCCTTCTGCACGTGCAGTGAAAGACAGGCTGTCAGTCTAACCCTCGCCTTGTGGACGTTGTGTAACTTCACTGAAGTTTTTAAAAGTCTGAAATTATATAGTGTTATATTAGCAAAGAAACAGCAGATTACACTACTGAGAAAAGAGGCTGACATCAATGGATCTACGCTGATTGACACCAGATGAAAAGCTGCCTTTTACAGCAATCACAGGTTAGTTTCCCAGATAGTATGATATCATAGTATGACTTCAGGTCAGTGTTTCTGCAAACCTTAGCTGTTGCCATCCTTCTGCAACCCATTTGTCTCCTTGAATGCTCATACTGGTTTTGCTCTGTCAGAGCAGTCTATGCTATCCTTATCAACTTAGATGGTTTATCTTTTCACTATGGCTTGTATTCTAATCACCTGGGCACCTACCATCCAGTCTAAATTTGCTTTTGAAACAGCAGGGTAGCCTTACGTAGCTACAATTCAGGGGGATAAGGCAATTCCATTACTGTGAAGTTCATTTACTGCATGCTTGGGTGGTCTATATACTTTAGTAAATTTTCACTGTTTATGCTGCAGCTGTGAATAATCTCCTGAGTGTTGTCTTGTTCCAAATAGGTTTTCATCCCATCCTCAGCACCAGCATGCTAGAGAGCCCTCAAGTCACGCATTAAGTAGTATGACCAGTTTCTCTCCAGTGAAGCTTTTCTGACATTTTCTTCTGAAGGGGACAAATTTAGGTGCATAACCATCTTTGTTTCATTTGTTTTATTTTTGAAGTGTTGTCCATGTCTGCTCTTGCGGTGGACAGCAGAAAAGGCAAGGAAGTGTCCCTAGTTCTACAACTAAAAGATATCTGCAGTCTATGATGAAAATATTCTCTTGTGAGAGCTGCTTCTACAAACCCTTGAGAAACTTTTGGTATGTTTCAGACCTGATACTGTCATTCAGTGTCTCTTTCTCCAGTGGGAAGTTATTGCTCATATGGCTCGATGTGACTATGCGGGATATTTGGAGAGGTGAAATGAAGACAGGCTAAGGAGTGTAATAACAGGACTCTCCTCCAGTGCTTCTTGGAAGAATTGGAGACTTCTGGTCAAAGGGCTCAAGCTCACAAAAAGTTGTTCATCCCACAGGAAGAGATAATGGAGTGCAGACATTCTGCATAACTAACTGTGTGTCTCCATTCCTCTTTCCTCTGCCCTAAAAGTGTAGGAATCCTCTGCAGGAACAGAGAGGCTCAGTAAAACTGAGGGCTGCTCACATTGAGTCCTTCCCTCAGCAACAGCCTCATCAAATAGCCCTGACAAGTCTCCTAAATTCTGCCTTAATTTTTGTATTGTGAATGTTTATTTGGGACTGGGCTAGTTACCTATGGCTCCTTTAAAAGCCAGCAGAGAGGAAAAGTTATTCCAGGTGGCAATTCATCTCCTTGAAAAAAAGACAGAGCAATTGACTTCTGAAGGAACATGTTTCACTCTACAGAGAAGTGGGACACAAGTTGTGGCTAGGATCTCAGCTGAATCTCAGCTGTGGCCCCTTTTGTGGGACCTACAACCTGGAGAGTAGATCCCAAGTGCTACCTTGGGCAAGTTTTAAGAAAATAAATTCTTTGAAGAGGAAAGGGGTTTATTCTCATCCCAAAAAGGAGTTATGGAGATGATGAATTAGTGTATCCACATCCAAAAGAGCTGATGTATGTTTGAGGATGGGGAGGGAATGTTGTGGTGAATAGTTGAGTCCATCTATCCCACTGCACAGTCAAACACGGGGTGTATGCTTCTCCGGACAGCAGTGATGTCTCCCCACAGGATATCCAGCTGTTCCTTTTATATGCGGACAAGGGAGTAGAAGGGGAAAGAAGGGGGGAAATGGGAAGTGAAGAAAATTACTTTGAGCCATTACAATTGAACCCAGACAGTACTTGGATGTGACTGCAATTAAAATGGAAGGTCTTTTAGATGTAAGAAAGAAATCCTGGCTCTTAGAGTCTGTGGAGAATGTAGTATTCAGTAACCACAGAGGCAGGCATACATTACAAATACATCTGTAACTACTGAGATAGGTGTGAAAATGTAATTAACTGGAAACCTACTGAGTTTAAATGGACTTTTAGTTGTTTCAGGTTGGCTTTTTTTTTTTTTTCCTTTTTCTTTAGCCCTCCCTCCTCCTATTCTAAAGTTGAGCTTAGACTTGTGGGTCCTCTAACTCCCACTGGCACAGTGTAATTTAGCAAAGGTTGTTCCAGCCGAATTTGAAATTAATAATTTCAAATAGGCAAATCAATGATATTTAAAAGCTCCCTCCTGTGTGTTTGTACAATCTGCACAGGTATAAAAGCTAATCACATCTTGCTGGGGAAGAACATTTTTTATTGGTTTTAAGTAGAGCTTGGCAGTTTGGCGGGATCAAACACCATGTTTCTTCCTAAAGTGTGTGTGTGCCTCTGTAATTTAATATTTCTCATTAACTTAGTGCTGGGAAAAGGTGTCCATGCCGACAGGGAGAGGCCAGACAGCCCCCTGAGACACCATCTTTCGTGTCATAATGAGATCTGCAAATAGAAGGAAGGGGACTTGGAAGAGATCATGAATGATCAGAAACAGAAAGTTAAAAAATAAAGTTTCTGAGGGTATTGCTTTTGGACAGTGAAGGACTAGGTTTGGCTCACCTAAAAGACATGTAGGAAGAGGCTAAACACAGACTTCCCTCAAATATCCCTGCAAATGACATATTAGTTAAGCACTAGTACTATTTGTTGTTCTTTGTCATGATCATGGCGCTATCAAGTATGTACCTCATGAAAAATATCAGGAAAAAAAATGAGGACTCTACATTTTTCATAACAGCATTTCTTTCTAGCACCACTATTTTACTTTTATTGCCCACCTGAAAATAAAATATAGTAAAACCACTCCCCACATTTTCTCTGTTTAGTATAATTTTGAATGCTATTACTATCTGCAAATCAGAGAATCAGAGAATCATAAAATGGTTTGGGCTGGAAGGGACACTAAAGATCGTGTAGTTATGAATACTACCCCCTTTCTGAGTCCTCGAAGACCTTCAGCTGCAATAATTTCTTGTAGCGAGGAGTTCCATAGGTCAGCTCTAGAGAAGGCAAAATATATGCTATTTCTATGCCAACTCCAATGTATAATTTATTTTCTGGATTAGTATTTTGCCTGTGCTTCTACATGAAAAGATCCTATTCAGCCCAGTGCTGTCTCATATGGAGAAGAAAAGCCAGCTGGCTGTGCTGAAATACTCTTTCAAAAAGTTCCAAGAAGGAGGAAGAGTCTCACATTTGTATTCTCCTTGCAACATCTCTTAATAATTTAATTCCCATTAGAAGTGCCTGTGTTGTAGGGGGGAAAGATTTATAGAGAGATTTCACTCCAGGTTGGGTTTTTGTCTTTCTGTGTTTTCTTGGCATTTATCATGCATGTTTTAATTTGGATCTGAGTCTTGCTACCATCTGGTCATTATTGCAAAGAAATATTCATTTTCTCTGAGTGACATGGGCTTCATTCATCATGGAACTAGCTGATTGCCCCTCGTTTGTTTTTTTTTTTTTTTTTTTTTTTCCTATTACTTGGAATAAAGTCTGAAGATATTTAGCACCAGACACAGCAGTAGTCAATAAAGTTTGCAAAGTTAGTGGCAGCTGGTAACTGGGCATAGGAAAAATTAGAAGACACTTTTTAGACTCTGATTCTTCCACTCATTTCCATACGTCATGCATGGGAAGTGCAGCACTAGAGGCCAAGGCAACATTGCAAAGGATGGGAAGTGAACTGATGACTCCATTCCCCTTCTACTATTGAACTGTGAAGTGCTGTCACCATTAGAGTGAAACTTGGAGGTTTTTGCTGTCACCTAAACATAGGGAAGACAAAAAGGCGACAATTTACCCCAGAGGAATGTTGCAACAGCTACGCTCTGTTTCTCTCACAAAAGGAAAATACTTCCAAGAGTGACAGCCTCAGAAGTAGTGCGAGTTCTTCATGAAAAGGTCTCAAAAGCCATAACTCAAGCTTTGAAGGGAAATTAGATATGATCATTTTTAGGCTCCTACTACGCAAGAGCCTTCCCTGGATTCCTGTCACTGCAGACAATGGGCACAGGAAGTAGGGAGCAAACAGAGGGACTCAACTAGTTTTAGGGTTATTTGCCATGTGTAGTGACCCACAACTGCATCTGCACACCCTTTGCAAATAAATTGCTTCTGACTATTCTTTTTCTTCCCTAGTACTTCTCACATCCTGTTGTGTAGATCACTGGACTAATCTTTCTTTGGTTTCCTTTGTTGGCAAGCACTCCTTTGTAGCAATTACTGCAAAGAGGAAGGCTGCATGTGTGGTCAGGAGGGGTGTGCCTCTCTGCAGGCTGTGAAAGCCAGGTGTCCATCAGGGGGTTGGACTAGATAGTCTGAAGCACTAACATCCTTCAGCGTCATCATTTATGTACCTCTCCAAATGGGGTAGAGCTAAAAAAAGGCCAGCCAGGGGCAGATGGCAACTTGGGATCAGTCAGGAGCAGAGACAGATGGCAACGTGCAACCAGTTGGAAGACAAGTTATTACATGAGATTAGCTGGAAATGGATGGGAATTGTAAAATGGGACTGGTTGGGAATGTAATTCTGTACAGTCATTTGCAAAGAGCTGAAAATTAGACCACCGTCCTAGCTCCCCTGGCAGTCTTGGACCTACTTATGTTTCCAAACAGTGCAGAACCACACAGATCTGCAGAAAGCAAAGTGATCTCACAGGGATAAGATCTGGCCAACATGATCTCACTACGACCTCTGGATTTTGTCCTAGAGATTAGCTTCTTTTTTGGAGAGAACAGGACCACTGGTAGCAAGCGTTGCAGTTTAGTGTTCATCGATGGTTGTCACTGTGCCCAAGGAAATATGTTTAACAGTTTTTGGACACACAACACATTCTGTTGCACCATGTCGAGGGTGGTTTCAAATGGAGCAGCCAACAACTGGAGAAGGTGATAGAACAGCTTGCTTCAATTTGGACCATCTGTGACAGTGAGATTTTGGGGTTATGAATACTCAGCCTTCCTCCAACCTAGGAAGGCAGAGAGAGAGAGAGAAAGAAAGTGGGAACAGCTGTGAATTTACTGGAGGGTAGAATCAAGCTCCATATTGGGTAAAGTATCATCAAAACACTGAAATGGCTGAGAAAAAAAAATTGTTCTCCATCAAAATTAATTTTTACTCTTCCTAATAGGTGGCTTGTTTGGAGGCTATGCTCCTGCTCAAAGTGATTTGAGGTTGGTCAGATCCCATTACTCCTAGTAAAATCTGTCATGATTTATTCTAAAACAGGCAGGAGGCTAAGCAGAGTATTTAGTTATTTATTTATTTGACATGGAAGAAGAAGAGCAACAAAATCATCCAGCAGTAAGGGTATATGGGTAGGAGAGAACAGGGGCGAGAGAGGCAATAAGAGTAGGAGGCAGTCCAGATGTTTACTGCACACTAAAATACTGCGTTTCTTCTCTACTGGTAACACTGAATGCTATTTTGTTTCTTTGGAATTCGTTTTCTGAAAGTGTCTGCATGAGGAACATCTGCTCTCTCAAATCCAGACCTACAATTTGAATAAATTATCAATATCTGGCAGAGCCCGTTATTAATGGCTAGAGTTTTATAAGATTCTCCAGTATAATAATAGCAAAACTAGCGGCTGGCATTCCTCCCAGAGGGACTCTTATTTGTCCCATTTTATTCTGTTCTGTTTTCTTTTCTCTTTTACTCTCTGAATCTGAGCATCATCAGTTGATTTTTACCATAGCTTTTGGCTCAAAAAAAAAAAAGGGGGGGGGTGGGGGGGTGGGGGGGGTGGGGGGAAGAAAAGGAGAAAAGCCATTAGTATCCTATAAATCAAAAAGAAAAATGACATCCTCAGACATAAAAGACTCCCTTGAATGTTTTGCTATTATTACCTGTACAAGGTTGCACATGTGGTTTCAGAAACATCTTCTTCCATCAGGAATCATCAGGTAGTAAGATTTCTCACTTCCATGAAAGAGATGAGTTTTATAAACTTCCTCCTCAGCATATACTCTGGTAATTAATGATGCAGAGCACCTTTGAGGTACCCTAATATAGGCCGTTTATCAAAAAGTGCAGCTACATAGAAAAAGGACTATGTTCCTTCAATATGATAAATCCAAGTGCGTGCTTGGGTGTTCTACATCTCTCTTTTAAGTACAGGCACTCCTTATAATTGCAGGGTTTGGCTTTCATTGCAAGTTCTGAAAAATCGCCTTCTGGCAGGGAGGTCCTCCCATGCACGTGTGGATGGCCACGGACCAGGAAAAAACTCCTCACTTCCCACAGCCAGCAGAGCACTAAACCCATGAGGATCGTGCAGTCTAATTTTTGGTGCCACTCTGTGGAGCCTGTGGCAAAAGTCATTTGTCAATGAGTCTTCTTTGTCAGTGGGGACAAAGGAAAATCCATCAGGGTACCTGCATGGAATTTCTGCCCTCTGCTCTCACCTAAAACTGGTTTCTACTGCTTTGGCTTGTTTGTTCCCCAGAGTTTAGCACTGGGAGATGACTGTCATGAACCTTAGTGCAGGGTCAGGACCTGTGCCATTGAAGTGATCATTGCATCCCTGAGCTCTTGGCAGGATTAAACCAATTCTCCCAAGCTGATTGTGGAGGGGATGGAGGTATTTGGTCTATAGGTATGCCCATTGCAAAAAGGGCAGAAAAGAAGACTTCAAGGTGCTTTGGATTAAGTCCTAATGCAAAAGCTCTGGTCATCATAAAAGAAAAAGAAAAATATAGAAGAGAATATAATCATGTCAGCAAATACATGGAGCCTCCAGAGTGCACAGGTTGTCCTTTGTCACTGTGATTTGCTTAAAAAGGCTGGTGTCAACCCAAGCACAAGGAAAGGCAGATTTCACAGGAGTCTTCCTCATGTGCAGATTCTGAAAACAGCCTTGCATCAAGCAACACACTGTTTCCAGCAGCTCCCACTGGTGACAAAGAATGGCTCTGAATGGATGTGTAGGTCCTGTAGGTGTGGATAAGCTGATGAGACTGACAGCCCATCCGCAGGCACCCAGAGGGCCAGGGAGTCATCAGGACACAGGGACAGTCCTGGAGAGGGGAGTCACTAGAACAAACTCTGCACAATATCCCTCTCCACATGGGTAGGCAGAGCTTTGGGATGTCTCTTGGGATACCACATGCCAGTATTTTCATGTAAAATGCTCCTTCAGTTGACCAGTGATGGTCACAATACTCACTCCAGAGGACTGCTCTTTAACTGGACACTGAAAAGATTCAAGTCTTTTAATGCAATCATTCAGCCAGTTCCTAATCCACTGAGTGGCCTATCTGTCAAACCCGTGTCTCTGCAGTCTAGACAAAGAGGTTCTGTGGGTCATTGTCAAATGCTTTGTGCAAGTCCAGGTAGATGATGTCAGTCACTCTTCCCTTATCCATCAGGACTCTCATCCAGCTGTAGAAGGCCATGAAATATGTCAGGCACAATTTACCCTTAGTGAAGACATGGTGGCTGTCACCTACCACCTCATTATTTTCCGTGTGCCTTAGCATAGTTTCCAGGAGTATCTGTTCCATGATCTTTTTGGATACAGAGATGAGCCTTCCTTTTTTTCACTTTTTAAAGGGAGGATATATTTACCTTTTTCCAGTCACTGGTAATTTGACCAGCCTGCTAGAAGTTCTCAAAAATAATTCACAATGCCTTAGTTCTTTACCTACCAGTTCTCTCAGGACCCAGAGATGCACTTTGTCAGGTTCCATGGGCTTGTGCACCATCAGGTTTTTTCGATGGTCTCAATCCTGCACTTATCCATGCACCATCTCCTAAGACAGCCCTGTCCTTAGGACAAGTCAGCTGTTTTTCACCCAAAATTGGTCCCTGTGAGCAGAGTCAGATCTGAACACATGAGCTGCTGTGCCACCTCGATTGAAAAGCTCCCTGCTCATGCAGGGATGGTGAAGATGAATTAGTTAATTATGTAAAGTGCTTTGGAGATGAAAAGTGACATCTGAGTGCCAAGTATTACTATTAATAAGAAAACATATACCACCTACCATGTATTATTTCTTATTTCCCCCTTAAAAATATAGTTCTGAAGTTCATGTTACACCAGCACAAGTCAGAAGGAAAGCATAAGATTCTCAGCAAAGTATTTCAATCTAAGCAATCCAGAATTCAGAGAAGCCCATTTTCTTTAGTTCTGTCTGTATTACCACCTCTGTAACATGGTGTCCCAGTGCTAATATGAACTCTTAACAGATCACAAGTCTTTCACAAAAATCTCTCTGTCCTTATTCTGGTGTTTTGTATAGACACCTGAAGCACTTTGTTCAAATTCTAGGAAAACATCTCTGTAGGTAAACAATATGCTCAATTCCACCTCAGCAAATCACTTATATACCTACTTAAATTAAAGCACAGGTTTTAGTCTTGAGAAAGCTGGATGCCAGATTCTTGGTAGAGCTTTAGTTTTACTGAAAGGCAGAGGGAATGGGAAGGAGAAGGAGGGGAGAAATTTTCCCTGAAAATTCGACCTCATGTGAAATTCCAGATTGTGACATATGAAATGAGAAAAAAAGACCGCAATAAAGGAAATTTTGTACTGTACCATGCAGGGTATAAAGTACATTTCAGATTTGTGTTGGTATTTAAACCTGTTAGGTGTGATCTTGCTGGGTCACTTGAAAACTGAACATTCGTGGCAAAAGCAGTTGGTCATTATTGATTTTGGTCTATTACAATATTTCAAGGTAAAGACTCCAAAAATGTTTTGTGAGACAGCAGTTAAGTTAAAAACTCTGCTGTAGTAATGTGTCTTATTAAAAAAAAAGGATCCATATATGGCAACAAAGGCCAATATTAATTAAACAAGTCCAAATACTGCAGTGGGTTTCTGCAGGGGGGAAGGAGTTTTCTTTTCATCTACCATACAGCCAGCCAAATGTAAGATATTTTGAGAATGAAGCAATTTGTTGAATACACATCTTTGCCCTCGTCTCTCCCCCTCCTTTTCCTCTCTCTCCTTGCACAAAATTTGAAGGCATTCATGTAAAATGGCTCTTAGGAATTTCACACACAGTTTTATTTATGGTAAATTTATTATAAGGATGTTCTCTGTCATTGTCTGAGAGATTTATTTATTGTATCACACTTTTGAAACTGCTGATATTGATTGTTTCAAGAGTTTGCCTTAAAGGAAGAGGGGGAGAAAAACAACAACAAAAAAAGCCTCACGAATGAAAAGAAATGGCCATGTTGCTATCAATTATTTCATAATGAGATATGAGGAGAGAATTTTAAACATTATTTCTAGCAATACAGTTGAACAAACAATGTATTTATTGGAAATTATACTCCAATGATGAATGGCTTGTTTTAAAATAGAGGCTTTTCTAATGGGGGCCTTTCAGAGAAGCGGTGACACACAGTCCAACTCCCAATTATTATTGCATTTTAATCAAAACTGGATTTCGTATTTCTGCCAGAGAATGAGAAGAGTGAATCCCATTTGCAAATATCTCTGTCCTGATGATCCCCAAACAATAACAAATTCTAAGCTGTCCAAAAATATTCTAGTGATAAGTCCATTTGCCAGTAATTCATCCTCTTCCTCCTACTACAAACCCTCCTTTTTGCTTTTTTTCTCAGTGTCCAGGTACATTTTCAACTGGAAAGATTAAAAAAAAAAGCTTTTCCCACCATCACCAAACTAGTGCACCCTTCCCCCGCCACTACTTCATCTTATGTAGAACAGGGAATTGAATATTACTCACTGAAGTTTCTAGCTATGACAGTAATTTACCATTTTATTGTGATTCAGTGCTTTGGACAGAGGCACACATTGCCTGTCATGCTGTGTTCATCACTGACTGTAGAGACAAGCGTTGCTTGTCAAATAGTAGAGCCCTTATAATGAGGACACCTAGGTGTAACATAAAAGATTCACAGGCAAAAGGACTTCTTATGGAGGGCTTAAAGCCTCTAAAGCAGTATGAGCTAGTTAGATAATACACAAACTTTAGAAGTGCTACAGACAGATATTTCCCCCTTACATCTATTAGGCATACCAAAAATGTTATCAACAGAACAATATGTAAATCTTTGTGCAAAGTAGGCAGAGCAATTTATTTGCATTATCTCACCACCCTGTAGAAAGGATGAAGGAGGAGGGGGTGTATGTGTGAGTGTGGGACATGGAAGCAAAACCGCACAACCTAACCAGGTGTGTGCAAGGGAAAGCAAAAACCTTCTACCTTTCACCAAAGCTGTTGGATGGTCACTAATGAGATTTCCAATGATTTTCATTTGTCTTCATTTCTACCAAGGTTGGCTCTGCATGGCGGTTTTTTCATAACGCTAGAGGTAAGGTGGGCCAGCAGGTTACAGCACACGAGTCACTCTGTAAGCAGCTGTCAGGGGGCAGAACACTGACACTCAAGATTGGATTAATCCTCCATCAAACCTAATTGGAAATAATGGACTGGATCCTCAGCTGGGGTAAATGGACACAAACCTAGTGTTCTTCAGTGAGGCTGTCCTCTTCTACGTCTATCACAGAGCTGCACAACGCTCTGCCTGTCATTGCCCACATGGCTCCCAAGGTTGGAGCTGGTCCCCTGAAGCTACATCTCTTTGGCATGTCAGCACCCTCTTGGTCAAGTAGGAAAAAGTCTGCACAACACTGCTGAGGCACTGGAACATGTCCAGAGAAGCTGTGGCTGCCCCATCCCTGGAAGTGTTCAAGGAAGGGCTGGATGGGGCTTGGAGCAACCTGGGAAGTGGAAGTCTAACCATGGCAGGGTTGTGTTGAATCTAGATTATTTTTAAGATCCATTCTGAGCCAAAACTTTCTCTGAATCTATAAAGGTTTACAGAGCATGCAGGCGATACCTTGTCTCCTCTGCCAGCTGTGGTTCAGGCCCTGGGTTTGCTCAGGGTTGCAGGAAGTTTTGTCAATAGGACAGAGCAGAGGCCATGCTAGGGGCCTGAGAGCTAAGTGTAAAGCCAGAGCTGTGCTTGTCTTCAGACTCTTGGCCCCACTGTATGCTTGAAACAACCTCTGAAGGGCAGCAAGCTCTTCACAGACTGGGGCCCTCTGTGGGTACAGTTGCCTCTTGCTTTCTATCCCTCCCTCCCTCCCACCCCAATTTAGGTGGGCTTTGATAGCTTGAGATTGCAAAGTTTCCTTTGAGTGTACACTTCCAAGGGTGAGCAGAGGCATATCTACATAAGTGGTGTCGTGTGAAGACCGTGCACTTGTTTGGGCAGGAGAAGACTGGGTGAGAGATTCATGAACAATCTTTTCCAGACAAGTTTGCCCCACGCTTCCCCAAAACTGAAAACCATGTTAATAAATCCATGTCAGATTTCCTCTGGCCGAAGGGCCAATGCCTTTTTTCAGCAGTCATTCCCCTGGATAACTGGTGGGAGGTGGGAGGTGGGAGTTTTCTCCCTTCTCCTCCAGGTCCTCTGTCCTCCCTTTCCCAGGACAGGGAGATGGAAAGAACAAAGCTGGATGCAAATATTGCTAGGTGGAAGTTGCACCATGTGCTTTTATATTTTCTTATTTGCACAGTAATGTGGGCATACAAGTTCATCAGTGCATTATAATATGCACATTTTCAGTCTTAGATGCTGTGTTACACAAATCTGCCCCCACACACAGTTCAGCTCATTTGCAGGCAAGGTTATGTTTTCCTTTAAGGGTAGTTAGAAACACAACCAATTTTAGGTACTAATACTCATTTAGGAAAGTGCATGTTCTAATAAAGGTAGTTTAAATGTATTTAGAGGCTGAGGAGTACTTGAACTTTAATATTGCCAGTTTCAGATAACATTTGAATATTAGTGAAGCTAAACTGATTGATTGAATTACTTTAGGGAAGGGTGAGACACAAATGCAACATTTTAGTTAGTCTTATTACATTTTCATTTAGCTTAAGGGAAATTGTAACTGCTTGAAGATTGGATATTAGAATGCCCAGGTAAATTTTTGCAAGATTTTGCTTTATCACTACGTGCATATGTCACATGCTGACATTCATTTTCTAATGCTCTTTCCCATCTTTTGTCCCACTTCTCCTAAAAAAGAAAACAATATGTGAAATTGAAAAATGGTGCTCACTGAGGGGTTTAAAGACATTTGAAATTTGGAATATATTTTAAAGGTCAATTTCAGCAGTAATTATGTTATAATGGTGAAGCTTTTAGAGAACGTGAAACACAAGATTAATATGTTGCTGGATAAAAAGTGGCAGAAGGCTCTATCTTGTGAGTGTGTGAGTACGTGTGTGCACATCGCACGTGTTAAAGCTTACAGGCTCCACCAACACACCAGAGCAGCTTTCCCAAGCACAAGAGACACCACCACATTTTGCACAAAGTGGAATTAGTGATTTAATTAGCTAAAATGAAATATTCTGGTTTACAGTGTGTATGTAGGTAAATCTCAGGGGGGTGTTTTAACTGCATGATCATCTATGCAGCTTTATATTTTGTCAGGTGCTCTATTGGCTCATTGTGCACTCCTTGTCTCATAACCTAATGTGCCTTAGTATACTTGATCAAAAAAAAGAAACCTCTGAGTCATGACAATGCCAAACATCACATGAGTTTTCAGCTGTACTGGTGTGAGTTGTGTAAAAAGTTTCAGATTTTCTGATGGAAACTCCTGCATAAAACATGATGAGGACTTAGTTCAATGTAGCCAACAAACTTATTTGTTACAACCCCCCCTCTGCTGGATGCAATCCTACCACCCCAGGAATGGCATTATCCTGAAAGGAACTGGTACGGATGGGTGCTTTCATCGCAACAAAGTTTTTCAGTCCTCTGGCTTCTTTTTGGAAATCCAAGC
The DNA here is from genome assembly GCA_017589585.1 of Phylloscopus whistleri. Lineage (NCBI taxonomy): Eukaryota > Metazoa > Chordata > Aves > Passeriformes > Phylloscopidae > Phylloscopus > Phylloscopus whistleri. Next base: position 765,799 of record JADMLD010001003.1, on the reverse strand, counting down.
CTGACAGCACATTTCTAAGATGAGCCACAGAGGTGGATCAAAGCCTGATCTTCTGAACACAGAAGGGAGTGTTTATACCCTCTAGCTGTCTCTCTGTGAAGAAAATCCTGTGAAATTTGGAGGGGCCTGTGTACCTATTCATAATATAGGAGTAGGATTCCTATTTCTTTTATTTTTAGCATTTACAAGTCAGGGGATGAGGTCTGAGCTGGTTTTCTTTTAGGACCAGTAAAGAAAAATTGGCAGGCAATGAATGTGTACCTAACCAGTTCTAGGTGGATATCCATGTTTTTGCTGCTCTCCTCTCACTGCATGGGGAGGCTAAGTGACAAGCTCAGGGTAGGCATCTAACACTTAGGCACTTAATCCTTAGATGAACCTCAACTGCATGCTATTCACTCCATTTGCATTTAAATTAGGTTCCTAAAGACCCCAGGAAGATGGTAAGCTCCCATCTCTCCAGTGGCAGAGCGAATATGAAGGCAGAGCCCCCACAGCAAGGGCTGTTATTGCTGTGGAGACTGCAAGGCACCTGGCCACTGCAGCAAGGCAAAGTAAAACAATAAACCAGAACATGATGTATAATAAGAGAGCTAGTCATTTCCCAAAGCACATCATAAATAGTATATTTACAACATTAATTAAATGTCTGCAACTAAAATTATTTATAATAGAGATATGAGAACTCTATACACTATTAGTGAAGTCAACTTGTTTCATTCCAGAAGGGCTGGACAAAGACTTATTACACTGTATATGAAAGTCTTAAAGAGTTGCTGGCTTAGAAAAGTTTCTTTCCAAGATGTCTTCATAAAAATAATGAATGTGTTATAGAGCATAGCTTATGAGAGAAAGCCTAGTTTGTCTTGACTCCTCTCTGACATATTTCCCATATAAACAAGGAGAAAAAAATATGTGCTTGTATCCTAATGAAATAATAGCGTACAGTGTTAAAGAGAACCCCAGGAAACCTACACACTGGTACCTTTTCTTTTTGAGTTTCTCCACAGTGTGTAAAGCGAATAGCAACTGAAGGCCAACAGGTTGCTGTTTTCATGGTCAGCAGTGCCTGTACCTCTACCTGTGAATAAAACAGGATGTGGGCCTGTGCCCTGCCCTAGAGTTTTCCACACTCCTAAATGATTAGCACATCCCTTGACCGCTTTGGTCTCTGTCCAAGCTGACCATGGGGCCCTACATGAAGGCATGCATAATTCCAAGGACCATTCCTAAAAGCCGTGTGAATAAATGTCTGCCAGGTTCGTCTCCTTTCACCCTGCTCTGCCCTACACTGTGTTTCCACAGGTTCTGCATGCTCATGGATGCTCCTACATCCTCATGCCACACCTCAGGGCATTAGCACATGCCCTCATTTCCAGGCTTTACAAAGTGCTTTGTTATGGGGTGTTTCTTTCCTGCAGCTCTGAGCAGAACCCACACAGATTAACAGAACTATTTACCGTGAGTGTGGTCAGCATACATCAGCTGGCCATAGTGCTAGAGGTCCTTAGACCTGTTTTATTTAGATATGAAGAGATTACTCTGCTGCTTTTGGGGGCAAGGGATAGTTTCCAGCAGTAGAAAATATATATCTTTGATCATTGATGAGCTTTTCTGTTCCTTCTCCAACTGTGATCTTGAGCTTGGAGGCTCAAGAGCAGGGTACTGTGAACTGGTCAGGTCTTTCCCTTTTCCCTTTTCACATGCCAGCATTTTTCACAATCCACTCAGATGGACCAGCCAAAAAATTACCAGGGAAAGAAAGAGAATGTGTAAGGCCTGTTGTTACCACCTCTTATTTTCATTATTTGGATCCCATTTTATGAGGCCGTGAACACCTACCAGCCAGACAAAATTTAAAATATAGGAGCTAGCTACCAAACTCCACTATTATTACATTTAATTTTGACTTTCTTTTCCTCATCTCCTCCCTCCTCCCTCCCTTCTGTGTTTTCATTGAGGTGACTGTACCCACTTCTTGTTTATTCCTTGTCCTCAAGGTCATGTACTATGAAGGTTTCTTTTCAGTCAGTACACTAAAGGGTAATTAAATCAGGAGAAATCTAGTCCCTCCGTCCTCCCTAAGGAAGGAGTTTGCCCCCTGCATCTTCTTCTGGTCCTCTTCATTGCTGTTGCCCACTTAATAAACATCGTAGCAAGGCAGTGTGTCTTTGTCATCTCCCTTCAGATTCCAAGATTGTTATGCGTTAAAGGTCTGGAGCCACAGGGTGTGCCAAAAGCTGGGTCATATGTTTTGCTATGATGTTTCCACTATTTCAGCTCTGTCTAGAAAGGGCAAATGGTCAATCATCTTCCTGAGAGTTAATGGAGCATTTCTGCAGCAAGAGGAAAACGTGAAAAAGTTTAAAAAGAGTGGCTTATTATCTCAATCAGCAAAAATTCACCTGGCCTGTCAGCTGTCTAGGAGTCTTCATTTTCTTTTCTTTATTCATTCTGATTTTTTCCTTTCCTTTCTTTCACTTTTTATGCTTTCCTTTAATTCTGTTGTTTCAATTTCAGATCCATACCCCTCTTCAGTTCTCCAATTATAATATTTTGAACTTTAACATTAAAACCAGGATACCTGTCTAACATCTTTCCTGTATGTTTCTAAGCTCCTTGCAGACAGTAATTAACTGAATCTGACAATAATTCTGAAAGTTTAGGTGACTAAAAGCACAGAGTGCCTGAGTGTTCAGGTGCTTAATTAGTGGCAGAGCGAGGAAGGGAGCCCAAGAGTCCTGACTCCTCATTCCTTGATTTGACCATCTGATGTTGTCTCACATAAAGCACAGGAGAATATGGATCAGACTATCTCTCTCCCCATGCCTCTTCATCTCGTTCTAATTACCTGTCCATATCTAATCTACTTTATCAATGCCAAATACCCCACCAATCTGCTCCGGGTAATGCTCTGTGATACTCTGATTACTTCATAATACTCTGTCTTCTGATCCTGACCTTTTCCTTGAGATATCTCCCCTCATCTGCTCTAGCACCACAGTGGCTATTAATTATACCAAAGGACTACCTCCACCTACCTAAACCAGTGAATCCAGCTAAATAACTTAATACATTTCCTTTCTCCATCAGCAGGGACATAGAATCACATAACCATGGAATCACAGAATAGTTTGGGTGGAAAAAGACCTTTAAAAGTCATCTAGTCCAACACCCCTACAATGACCAGGACATCTTCAACTAGACCTGGTTGCTCAGAACCTAGTCCAACCTGACCTTGAATGTTTGCCAGGAGGTGGCTTGGTGAGCATTGCAAGACTTTTTGCTTGTTGTGAGGTTTACAAGCACATCTGGGCTGAATTTTTCCCCACCATGTGCCCAAAGTTTACACCTTTCCTTAACCACTGCTAAGCGTATTCCTTTCTCATTCATCCTGACAAGTTTAAATTCGTCTCTGACTTCAGGTAGGGACAATACCTTAAGACAGGTAATATATACATCCCTTTCCCATCTATGCTATTCCCGATGTTGCATTCCAGATTAAGCTTTGGTACTCCCTTTTATGTGCTTGGGAAGAACTGGAGATCAGATGGAGGGATGGGGATGTGGTGCTGCCATGATGGGAAGAGTGCAGGTCAGTGGGCTCAAGACATTCTTCACGCCTCCACAATGACACGTTTCAAACTACCACAGGCACAAAGGGAGCTGTGACAGAGTTTGTGGCTGTTTCCCTGACCGTGTCTCTCACCCTTGAGGTGTCTCATTACTGGTGGGGCCAATACCTTCACCTGCTCCATTCAGGTATTTCAGTACAGCTGGGGGCAGCCAATCCTCGCACGTATTGAATCCACCTGTCTCAGCCTCTGCACTGTTTCTAGTGTTCATCATCCTGCCCCATGCTGCCATCTCCCTGACTAATTAATAAGAGAGTCATCTTCTCCCATGGCCTCAAAATTCATTCAAGCTGTCAGTGGGACATTTATTTATTTATTTTGTTGTGGTTAAAGGACTACTCTCCTAAACAAGGAAAGGATAAATAAAATCAACTCAGACAAGGTTATTTCACATTCCTAATTTCCAACACTATTTTTTTTTTTTTTGCTAAAGTCCCACGATGCTTGTTCGTGTTTTTCCCCTTTCCCTCTCCCACCTGCTAACAAAAAACCAAAATATATTTTCGAATCAAGATAAAGCCATCAAAGAACTAACTAAACATGATTAGAAAGGACCTCTCCTTAATGGGAAAAAAATCATGATTTAGACCTGGCTGCTTTCCAAATATCCCTGTGCAATCAACCAAAGAAACACATTTTAGAAAACAGAATTGTAAAAGTAACTTTGAAGAATCGGTTGCCATGGAAACAGATCTGTAAATACTTAACTGCAAACATTAAGTGACACAGTGATATTCCAGAGCTCAGGATGCTTTAAAAGCATGGCAAATTTTGCCCAGCTCTTTAAATAATCAACTCGGCTGTGCTTTGATTTTTCTTTTTTTTTTTCCCTTCTCCTCTCTTTTTTTCACACTATTCAGTGCAATTGCATCCCTGTTCTCAGGCATGTGTGATAATAGAAATGCCAGAACTATTTTATAAAAGAGAGTCCTGATCTTTTATAACATGGAGGCAGAGAGGGAGGATGCAGCACCAAATACAGAGTCAGAGCAACCTGTGGAGTCTGAAAATATAGCTCAAATTCATTCTGTTTCCCTATAACTGCAGGGTCAGAAGAAAGCGTGATTGATTGTGGCTTTTCACTGCAAGAAAAACCACAAACGACCAGCAATTTCTTGTCATCTGCCAGGGAAGAATCAGATGCAAAGAAATAAAAGGGTTATGGGCAATTTTAATTTAAACAAGTGGGCACATTTATGTTGTGCTCTAGCCGTAAATCTTGTCTCAGAGTTAACTCACTCCAAGGTTCCCCAGTACATTTTGAGACCCAATTCTTGTTGAATTCAGTGGAGTAAGAATCCCCTGATCCCTTGAGAAGTCAGGACTGCACTTCTTTCTTGTCATGGAGCATCCATGCCTCAGATACTTACCTGGTCCAGTCAAGTGGGGGACTTCATCTGAAACCTCAGGCGTCTGAGGGGCAAAACCTCCCTCCCCCAGGCACTGATTATGGAAGACGTTTGCAAGCCTGCTTTCCCAAGATTTTGAATGATTGAATTTTCAGACATACTTCAAAAAGTCTACATATTCTCCCCAGCCTCAGGGGAGGTAAGTTGGGTCATCAGTACCACAGTGTGAAGGAAATCTTTAGGGATGGTCGTGACCCAGTACGTGATAATAGAGTGAACTGTGGTTATAAACCTAGTCCCATCAGATGCCGCTTAATGGCTTTGCTCATCTGCTTGAAGTTTTGCTATATAGGTTTTGCTGCAGTTTTACAACCTAACATGGGCAGGTTAATTTAACTTGTAGAAATCTTTTGGGCAAGGTGATTCCTCTTTGGCTTCTGACAGATTCTGCTCAGAGACTCCCAATACTGCTAAAATAGCATATAGCTTTTCCAGAGTAAGGGACTAGGAGAGAGGAGAGGATATTTTCCCACTACAACTCTGCTGTTGGCAAGCATTTGGATTTGAACCAGAGATCCTCACTGCTGAGCAACAGCCTGTGAGTATCTGCAAACATGGGTTTAGCTGTTGCTTTAGGAGGACCTTTAATAACCTGCTTGTTTTCATCGTTCTGGTTGGGTTTGAGGTTTTCTCTTCCCCGTGGGCTGGCTGTGTTATCCTACTGAAAGCTGAGCGGTATTATCCTTTAAGCTGATTTTTCTGCCCAGCTTAGGAAAAGAAGGGACAGGCAGAGGAAAGAAAAAACATAGAGGCCAAGGATGCAAGAAAAAAAAACAGGAGGGGACAGAGAAAAGCAGTTTGAAAGGAGCCCTGATCTCCAGAATGATCACCTTTTACTTACACATTTTATTTGCTGGAAGTCTGTACAACTGTAGGAAATTCATCTATTCCCTATCTAGTCTAGGGGTTACTAAAATGGACAGTGAAACACAGATAGAGGAATAAACCTAGACATAGATAAGTTAGCAATCAATTTATATATATATATGTGGGATTTTTTGGAGTTTTTTTGTTGGTTGGTTTTTTTGTTGGTTGGGGTTTTTTTGGGGTTTTTTTAAGAGGTGTCTTTATCTCATATAGCTGAAAAGTTCCCACCTGGATCTCTCCTCTGCACAGCTTGCCTATCTCTGTATCTCACATACATGCCATCTGTCTGGGAACCTCTGAGAGAAACCTGTGTGATCTTTGCGGAAGGAAAGTGAGGAAAAGCACATTTTCCTTTGCCTTTCTCCCCTCCCTCCTGCTCCCTCCTCTGGATGCATGCTTCAAGGAGATGTGTGCATGTCAGGCAGAACTCAGCCTAGGCAGGGAGAGTAGAGGTGGCTCTCATTTGCAAAATCTGCAGTGTTTTCATCCTTGGCATGGTGGTGATGGGGTGGGGGAGAGGAAGGGGGTATGGCATGTCACTTCACTTTATCACTGCCTGGGCTCTCGCCTTGTCATTCGGCACTTGCCATGAATCTAAAGAGAGTTTGGCCTTAATAACTTCACACAAGTACTGCACTGCCAGTGACTTTAGAGACGGGTGACAGCAAGCAAGGAATTATAATGAATTGCTGCAAATGCCTTCTTCACACAAATTACAGTTATTTTCCTCTGAGCCTGCAAGCCTTCCAACATCAGGATTTTGGTTCAGAAGATAGGGTAAGGTGTTTTTGTGTCTAGGGAGGCAGACATACATTTTACCATTGTACTTGGACCCCTTCACCCCTTGCTTTCCCTACTGCTTCCCTGGGGCTTTTTTGCTGTTGGTTTGTTTCAGATTTTTTTTCCTCTCATGCAGTCAGAAAACTGATTTTTCCACTGAAAATAGTACGGTGCTCACAAGCCACCTGTACTTTAACAGAGAGTGGAAGGAAGTTTGACCTTTGTGGTGACTGCAACGATTTTAATTTGGGGTTAACATATTTTCTTGCCACCACAATTATCTAGATTGGACTGTGGAGGTCCCCTTTTCCACTGAGGGCCATGTTCACCCTGCTGTTTGTCCACTCTGATAGGTGTGCCCTGCTGAAGAAGCTCTCAAACAACCCCTGTCTTCATTAAGGGGCTGTTTGGTCTCAGTAGGGTGGACTACTCTTACTGTAAGCTTTGCTTGGCTGTTCAGACCCAAAGTGCCTGTGACTGGTTCAGGTTGACTGTCACTGTTGCCCATAAGTAGATTCAGCTTTGTCAGCCTGTGGTTTGGTTCTGACCATTGAAGAGGGTAAATATCATCCAAATACAACATGACTTCTTTTAGACTGGTGTTAATGATCAGTAAATGTCCAGAAAATGGCTTTTAACTGTTTTTCATTTCTCCATCAGTCTCCTTTCCTTTAACAGATATTTTTAGTAGTAGTGAACTGATGCAGTCCTTGGCATTTCTAAGAAGAAATTGTCTGCACAGACAGGTAAATTGCCCTAAAATCTCCTTGATGCTAACACTTAGCCAAATCCTCCATTTTAATGTTCATCCTGGAAATGTCTTCACTAGGGTTCAGATCATAGCTATTCTTCGGCTGAGGACAGGAGCAGATTGTCTTCTTTTTCTTTGCTGAGCACAGAAATACAACATGACTGGAGATCTTGTCTTCTCTGTGCATGAGTTCAGGTGATTTCAGTGGTGGTCTGCAGAGAGCAGAGGATATATGCCACACAGAATCAAGAACAGCCTCCCCTAAGGTGCAAAAAGAGAACTGTCAGGCAGCCACTTTGTGCAGCTCTACAAAGGTCACTTGTGTTCTGGCAGAGCGTCTTCTAAAATCACTAGAGTAAATGGGAAGATTTCTTTTCCCCGCCCTGCTTTTTGTTACAGACTGGGAACACAAGATAGTTTCTCCACACGAGTCAGAAGTGTAACTCTAAGTGCACTTTAACCTCATCAACTTTAGGTATTTAAAAGACTCTCTAAAGAGTTTTGATTGAGACCACAGGTCAGCTGAACTCTGTACAGTTCAGGCAGCTTTTTATTCTTTCTCAGCATAATCATCCATACAAAGAGGCCTTGCTTCAGCTGTTCAGTTCCTAGATTGGTTTTAAAACACATTATTTGTGCTATTGCCCGTGTTACTTGTTTAGTTAGCAGCTGTCATATGTCAGGATCAACTGAGCAATGATAATGCGCGGCAGAAATATTTCAATTATACATGGAGCTATTCTTAAGCATTTAAAAGAAGAGGGATTTCTGTCATTCAAGCCCATGCTATCCCAGAGGTGCCCACCTGCTGCTGCTGCTGGGTCTCAGGTGCATTCAGGACAGGTATTTGATCTTTTGTTTTCATTGGAAATGGGTTAGAGGGGAAGAGAGGAAGTCCAGTTACAAAGTGTTCTGAGAAACAAGGGACTGAAGAGCAATATTATTAAAGAGTGAGCTACTTCAGCAAAGGCTCTGGGAGCAACATGCTTGCCTTTTCCCTAACCTAGTGTGTCTTTGAGTCGCCACTGACTTGGTTACTGGCAGGGAGAGTCTGTTGCTGCCGGCTCTGTGGTGTCAAAGCAGTTAAAGGGACACTGCCAACATGCTCTACCTCCTCAGGAACAAAATGTGAATTACAAGTAGTTTCAGGTGCTATGTTTGCCCTTGAGTATCCTTTGCTGATTTCTGTTGTCTCACAAACATGTTTTGAAATGCCTTTCCTTCTCCTGCTGCAACATGAAAGCCCAATGACAGACTGTCAGTCGCCGAGGGAGTGTTGTAAAGTCCATCCCTGGGTAGAAGGGTGATAGTTTCACTTTGTCAGTCTCCCTGAAAAAAAAAGTGTGTGGTGATGGTACCCTGCATCATGCACCTTGTCAATAAATTTATCAATTAAGTTTCAAGGCTAGGAAGACACCCCCAGGCAGCATCAGCACCTGCTCTTATGGAGTTTTTCCACACACCCACTGCTGGCCTTTGTCAGAGATAGGACACGCTGCCTGGATCCACAGGCTCTCCCTGTGCAGCCATTTGCATGTTATAAAGTATGGCGTGTTTATTTCTTTACAGTTATGTCAAAAACTGAGCCAGCTTCTTTAGTGCTCAGATCACAATTGAATTGGGCAGGGTTAGCAGTTAAGAAAATCTATATTTGACTTGGAGGTGACTAAACATTACTGGTGCCATCTCACTGGTATCTGATATTTCAGCTGCTTTTGTCTGTGGCTCTAAAATCAGGAATGAGCCTGCAACAACCTTTTACTAGTGTAATCATACTGGATGGAAGTATGGCCACATGGTCTAAAATTATCCAGCTACCAAAGCTTATGAGTTGCCATCCACTTTTTGGGCTCCTTGTGCCTTCTGCCTGCATGGTTGGCAGATCTAAGGACATTTATTCGATGAGTTACATCAGGTAAACAGAAAGAGGACAGTTAATTATGTATAGCACAAAAATCTCTAATATAGGAACTGTGTATTAAACACTGTGGTGTTAATATATCCAGATCAGGTGTGAGCACGCAGTCAAATTACATCAGTGAAACAGCTAGCTCTGCTACAGTCTTCAAGTTTTAACGTTAGTTTTATGTAGAAGAATAGAAAATAGATTTTCTGCAACTGGGCAGTAATCCCAGATTCTATCTGAACGTAAGGTTGAATCTGAAACTTTTTGAAACACAGTTAAAGCATCAAAAACATCAAAGACATTTGAAGTAGCAGTATCTAAGATCAGCAGTTTATTTCATGTGCCTGAAGCTTTTGTGATCCTTTAGCTAGTTCCATGTACCTGAATAACGTTTAACCACGGCCTTACTTAAAATAGTTAAACCAAACACTAATATTCCTTTAAGGGGGCAACAGATTCCATCTTATTTTAAAACTTCCTGAGTGAACCAAGTGAAAGAGGAAATGTCGTCACAGTCTTCTGCCCTTCTCTAATGAAATGAACCCAAACAGGAAAGCTGACTTAAGCAATTACTGTTTTGTCAACATTTGGGTTTGTTCTGGATTGGAATGAAAAGGCAGAATATCAAAACCCATCTTGGGATAAAGAGTTCTGGAAACACTGAAACTTTTTTAGTCTGACATCTTTGATTGAAGAAAAACATTTAGACTTTTCTGAAATTGAAATTCAATTTCCAAGCGGCCAGACCTGAGCTGTCGCAGTGCCTCAGGCAAATGCTGTGGATGGGGGGCACCGTGGGATTTGTAGCCTGGCAGGGGAGCCCAGCCCTGTGAAGGCTGGGGATGTAAGACAGCTAAACTATTGCTCTCACAAGAAATGGCTTTCAGCACTATTATTTGAATTGTGGGAAGATTCCACTTTCATCACAAGTCCTTCAATTACCTTTTTTCAAACAGATAATTATCCCCATTTAAAGAAGAAAATGATCTGTGAGTTTAGCAGAGAAAAGGGGACATTTGACCTAAAACATATTCTTGAAAGGTGGAATTAAGTGTTCTGTGCATAATTTTGAAGGGGAAGAGAAAAAAAAAAAAAACACAAAAGAACTCAAAACAAAAGCTCTCCTCTCCCCCCCAACACACACAAATGGTTTATTTGACGTGGTGTTTGTGATTTCAGTGAGTTTGACCAGTGTTCATCATTAAGAATCTAGTAGTCTACTGGATTTTGAGACATTTATGGCAGGGATCACAACTTATTTTCTGTTGCATAATTTAATGTTATTACTACTTAACTGCAATAATAGTAATGAATGCAGTCCTCAGGCTTGAGCAAACTCAGTGAGTAATTCAGGTTCCTTTTTTTACTAAGACTTTCTCAAAAACAAAACCAATAACAACAAAAAAATAAAAGACATTATAAATATTCTTTACAAAGTGAGAGGCTTCAGAGCTATAGATGTACATCATGCACAATTACATGTCTTGAATGCATTAGTTCAGGAGAGTGGACAGAGTTGCATGTCATGTCTGTGAGGTTCCTAATTCTAGCAAAAGAACTGTAGTTGAAAGTGGATTACAGCATCTCTCTAGTAAAACACATCTTCTGTGTCGAGAAACTTTCTCCATGCCTCTTTTAATTCCTTCCCTTTTTATTTTTCATTGCTATTTCCAATAAGTGGAAGTGATGAAAAAACCTGCCATGGTGACTTTGAGCTGTGTGTTGTCCTCTTCTGCATTCTCCCTATTGGGTCAGAGTTACAACACCACACAGCCAGGTTGGTGGTGAGGGTGGTGCTAGTGGTGATAGTGGAGATTTTATGAGAAGGAAGAAAGATGGTTAAATATTTAATTTGGTGAACTCTACCTCAGTCCTCTAGTACCTCAGAGAAGGAGAAGAAAGGGAAAAGAAAAAAAAAATATTAAGGGTTTTTAAGTTTTCAAGGGAGTGGGAAGGGTAGTGGCAAAGAACTGGCCGGAATGGAAAACATTTTTAGGAACACAGATGTATGGAAACACAGATTTGTGGAAGAAACTGGGAGGTGTACTGGGTGTTTCAAGTGAGAGAGACGCATGAGATCAGCTTGCTCTTCATCCTCTCTGCCACTGTTCTGCTGAGGTACCATCATTGGTGAGGAATGGAGAAAGATGAGCCTGCTGTGGGGAGGATAGAGCAGGGATGCTCAGTCCTGGATGGGAATCAGGCAGAGGAAATGCTTGTTCATCTTATCTTTGAATGAGGAAGAGAGAAGTCAAGAGGCAGAGAGGAGAGGCAATTTTGGATGTTTTGTTAACTTAAAAGTGCAGTAGCACAGCAGGCCCTGTACTTGATGTTACCAATATGAATTTCAGGCCTTCTCTTCTCAGAGAGCATCAGGGAAAGAGGCAAGAAAGGCAGAGGTGACCTTCAACCTTTCCCTCCCTAAAGAGCAGAGGGATAGGGCTGTCAGATGCAAAGAGGTCAGAGGAGCTCTGGCTGTTACCACCCACCACCAGGAGAAAGGCTCATCCTTGCATGTGTTTTGAAGAACAAAAAGAGATCTTGAGGGAAAGAAAACTTATGACATATCTTGCTGTAATGGATTTTAAATGCCTTTATTTACCAGCATTTGCAATAGTTTTCTGTTGGGATCAAGACATCACCAGCTAAAGGTAAAGGAATCTTTCAACTGATGGTGCATGGGGTCAGGAAATAATTCTCCTGCTCTCTCTGCTTAGCTTTGCATCATTGATCCTGCGAGTTATGGGAGTGAAATGGGGAGACCACCATCTTCCAAGGCAGCAAGCACGATCTGGCAGAAGACAAGGACCAACACTATGAAGTCCAGTGCAGCAAATTCTGTTGTCTTTTTCAATATCCACAGTATTTCACCTGGAGAGACATCCACCAAAATCCCAAAATCCTTTGTTGTGCTAAAGTAGGCAAGTCTACTGCTGTTTGCTGTGGTTTATCTCATCCTTGTCTAGAATGAAATCAGAACAGTGAAGAAAACACAAGTTCCTTTTCTTCAGAACATTTGCGTACAATTTGGACAAGAAATTAACTCATGGGATAAGTTTTATTTCTAGCCACCTTTATATGCTGAAGTGCTGGGAGCCATACCCAGTTCTCTAGTTCCTTTTCCCTCACTCCCCACCCATGTTTTCTAAAGATAGTTCTACTAGGTTCAGTTTATTACAGAATAGTTGGGGTTGGAAATGATCTCTGGAGTTCATCTAGGTCAGCACCAGGAGGGGTTGGAAATATTTTTGATTTATGAGATAAACTGCCAGAACAAAGAGAAGCCAGCTAGACTCTGCTGCTTTTATTTGTGATTAGTAAAGAGCAGTTTTCCTTGTCATGCACCCCACACTTCAATTAGAAAGGAAAGTGCTGGCCTTACCAAAAAGTTTCTGCCTCCTGTGAAACATGGAATACTAAACAGTCAGTGGCAGACAGCAGTGGAATTATTGCTTCAGATACTGAAGTATATGATTTTTCAAACAAAGGGTAGAGGGCACAGACAGAAAGTATAGGTGTGGTCTGCAGGAGCTCTGACATGAATACACAGTCTTCATTTTGGATTTGGCTGAGATAAAAAGAGAAGCATATCTTAACACTTGGTAAAAACTACTTCCACAGGTGATGACCCCAGCTTCCCAAAGCCTTTTCTACTTTTAGGAATGTATCTAGGTCCTTCACTGGAGGCAGCTCTTGCCACAACCATGTCTTCTGTACTTGTATGATCTTTCCCAAACCTACCTGTGGGGCTCAAAGAGACCCTGGACTCCCTTTGTCTTCCTTGGCAGTCTGATGGTGTCCTCTAGCCTTCCTCACATTAAGCTTTAGTCTTTGAAACCCTTGGGATCCTGAAAAGACCCTGAAACCTGTTCTACGCTTCACCATCAGTGTTGTTTTCACTCAGCATATGAATTCTGTAACTATGGTACAATCAATAAGAAAAAAAGACACAAATCTTGGCATTTTGAAAGAAAAAGCTCCAAAGCATTTCATGGCTTCACAACTGTGCCAATGTACAAATATTCAAAAGTAATGAATAAGACCCCCCAAAAATCCTAGCACTGATCAGCTTAAAAAGATTTTTTTTTTCCCCTTAGTGATTATATTTGGCTTCTTATCACTTCTCTTGTAGTTTTCAAGTCTTCAGGGCTCAGGACTTGGTTCATATTTTCAAGCTTTTGTTGTTCACAGCAATTCATGTCTGGAAAAGTATTTATTTTTTAACTGAAAACCTGTGATTTGTGCACATAACTGCAGAACTCTGAGAGCAGTCATGGATCAACACAAAATATTCTGACACCCCAAGCAATTGCTGGAGTTGGTAATATGGGTTCATTACCCCTGTTCTAATGGCTTCTTTGAAACTAGTAAGTATGGTTTTAAGGATGTTAGAAATTCAAGCAGGAAAAAAAAATCTTGATAAAAGAAGCAAGTAGCAAATAGCTGGTCTGCTATGACAAAGATGGTTCTTAAACTGTGTAAGGATTTGTGGGAAATTATTTTTCATGAGGTGTATGCTAGTGATCTCTTTGATGCTTGCATCCCTGAGGAGGATATGTACATCTTTTAAAGTGTTCCTGGAGATATTCCCTGTGAATTCATGCAAGAATTCACAAAGTTTAGCATCAATTTTCTTTAGCTCTAAGCAACCTCTCAGATGGATTTCTCTTGCATTCTAAGTATAAAAGGCAGTGGCCACTCACTGAACCTGGAAGGTGGGGATCTTGAATATATACATATATTTTTCCCCCTTAACTGCAAAAGAGAAGAGTTTCCTTGTGTAAATGGGACCAAAAAAGCTGAGGAAGATAAGACAAAACCTGTGCAGTGTGCAGCAAAGATTCTTCCGAGAGGACCCAGTGGCTTAAGAAAGACCCTTTGAATGATCAATTCCCTTATGTTGTTCATTGATTTTCTCCTGGTTTTCCCTTATCTTTCCTTTCCTGTTGATATCTCTTTAATTGATTCCTGATTACAGATTACACCAGTTACAAAGTGTTATTTGTCAAACAATGGAGCCAGGCTTCTCTCTGTGGCTCAGAAAAACACATGAAGCTTTTGATAGTTTTAGGAGGTTCAAACTGAACAAACTGTAAAGAACATAAGACAATCTGGTGGTAATTGGCAAAGAAGGAATCTGTATAGAATCTTCTTCAAGCAACTACCTTGTTTACACTCCCAGGCCTTTATACTGCTAGGAAATCCTGTATCCTGCAGGAATTACAATGCAGTAGAATCTGCAACTGAGTTCAAAATGTGCTTCTCAGACTCATTATCAACTTCAGCTCTGTTTGCAATGCTTAGCATATAAATTATTTAAATTAAACTAACTACATAAATTATTCAAGTTTCTTTCCCCCCCCTTATCTTTAACAGACACTGCAGAAGTTCAGTGCTAGTGGTGTCACACTTCACTGCCAATCAGATAGGAGCGTTAAAGGCATCTCACAACATTGGCAGTGCCTAAATGACCACGAGACTCTTAGGAGGCAGCTACCAAAAGTTGAATGACAGTGACCCTGGAACAACCAGTGATGGGCAACATCCTGCTCAGCAGTGTAAACAAGGAGGGAGTTACAAGGGGAATCAAAGGAGGGGTGGTTGTTCTGGAATAGCTGCAATTTAATCCTGTTAAATTCTTTCTGCTTTGCTTTTGTGTGTCTCCAGGACTTGTTGTTCTTGCTGTGGGGAACCTGAGCCTGTCAACAGCCATGCTGTGAGCAAACCTAGTGCAATGTTAAGGGCCTTTCCCCTTAGGAGATATTACCTTGACTTGGTCCCTCATCCTCTGGTGAGGTACTTACAAGCATCAAAGGAATGTGGTCTTGATCTCCTCAGCTGTCTCCTTTCTTGTCACCTGCAGTATCACCTTCATGGCCAAAGTCCAAAGTGGCTAGAATGAAGTTCTGACTTGGAGGCATGTGCAAGGTGATGTTTCTTTAGGGCCTCAGCCAGGTGTCTGTTTAGATGTTTCACGTGGGCAAGTATGGCTCCCAGCTCCAAGAGGGCAATAAATATAGAGACTGCTTTAGAGGGAGGGCTGTCAAGGGCCAGTTTGTAGGCAGTCATCAGAGAAAGGCAGCAATAAAATGGAATTGTAATTGGAAACGTGAACAGAGCCCTTAGTTTCAGTGGACTGTCTGAATCACTCGTTATACACAGGTCTTTTCTTTCCTGTTTTGTCCTTGCTATTTTCTTAATTTCACATTTCAAATATGATTTAAGAAAGCAGCCTCCACCATGTCCCCTGATTTTGCTCTGATTGATTTGTAAATCTGCGAGGACGTGATTGAGTTAGATTTCTGAGTATGTCCAGACATTGTGATACATCACAGCTATGGGGTTTGTGGGGGCCATATTTCAGCTGTAGGGAAACAAATAAATTCTTTTGTTCATCACAGTCCCCATGGACCATCCATGTGATGGTTCAATACAGGCCTAAATAATAGAAGACAAAATCCAAGATATTGATAACTACCTGTTTAGTCTTGAGTTAGTGTAGCTATCAAGGACTGACATCAATCCAGGCTGGAGGGGAGTAAGACAGATAAACTTATAATAAATATATAAATCATTCGAAGGACATAAAGATGGGCATGGCATCATCCTTGTTGAATGGAGAGGGCACTACAGATCATACAGCAGGAGAACATGATGAAAAGAGCTATCTACTGAGATATGTGGTGAAGGATCAGAGCATCATGCCCTCTTTGCATGGCTTGAGCATCCCTACAGACCAGGCTGCAGAGCCACAGAGGAAGGGTATAGTCTTTTTGTCACTTCAGAGAATTTGAACCTGCTAGAAAGTCAGGTTCAAGGCTTGAATGATATGAGTGTGATGGAGAGCACACTGACACCCTTGTGACTCGACAGTAAGTCTCATGATAGTCAGGGCTTTCCAATTATCCACAGCTTTTACATAGTAAAAGTATTTGTGCATAACATAAAAGCCTGTTTTTCTTTGATTTAAGAAAGAGTAAAATATTACATCCTAATCACAAGTTCTGGAGAACCTGAACTCCTAGAGCACAGAAGAGCAGAATAAAACCACCAAAATTACCCAGAGAAATCATTGAAAAACAAGGCATAACAAGAACCATTTTAATCCGTCCTCATGATTCAGGGCAAGCAAGGAGAACCTACCTCATTTTTCAGCAGTTTGGGGTAGCTGAAATGCAACCAGCTGAGAGATATGTTGTGGTCATTAAAGACGGATATGGCATGCTTCATTCTTTTTAGGCCACCAAGAGATGACACTCTGTGTGTGGTGATAACTTAGAGGAAAAGATGGTGTTTCTATTGGTTTCATGCTTGCCTGTATTAGAGTAGATAGACATAATCACCCTGGAGATACTGTATTTACTTCTCTTTACTTATTTACTGTGTTTCTTTTATTTCACTTTAGGGGACTAGGCTGGAATTGACATTTCTTTCTCTTCAGCAGCAGCCTCCTCTCTCAATGCAGAGTCTCTGGGCACTGAGTTAAGCCAGACAGTGGAATGGACCTGCTGTAAATAGTGTTGATAAATTGAGTAGATAACACAGCATGGCCTGGTTTACCCCAGTGCACAGAGTAATAAAAAGGAGCTTCCACCTCAGAAAGGTCACAGTATTGACAAGGGGAACGATTGTGGGAATGGTAGTTGTGAGATGCCTGTCGCTAAAGTCACTTTTCCACAGGAGATCCTGAACGCCTTTTCCTCACTGCCCTCACCCCTGAGGGCATTTGATTTAGTGGTGCTGGGAAGTCTGTGAAGATGAGGATCCCTGGTGCCAAAGAGAACTGAACTGCAAGGCTCCCCAAACTTTTCAGGATCCAGACAATCCCAAAATGGCCAATTATGCAGGAACTTTACTAACTTGACCAAAATGGGGTCCCCCCTGGGGACCCCCCAGGGCTGGCCTAAGTGTCTTTAGATGTTTTTTCACCACATCCTGTGGAGCCACAAGGTCTTAGCGAGAGGGATGATATGGTGCCACCAATCAGTCACAATTCTGCCAAGCAGTTCAGTGGTTTCATATGGTAATTTTAAAAATTGTCCCTTTTTAATCCTTACATTTCTCATTTCATAAACAGGAGAGAACCGTAACAGCCAATGGAGGACCCACCTAATAGACATCATTAAGACATAATTTTGGAGATGGTAGATCACTTGTGGGTTACAGACACTGAGCAGAACTTGGATCAGGCATGATAGAGATCAGGCAAAGAAATAGCCCCAAATAGATAATTAGGAGTCTCAGACCACTCTGGGTAAGCCTGGACCCAAAAATCTGGTCCGCAACTACCTTGCCTTCTCCTTTGAGCAGTCAAAGCAAATGTTGTGTGTTCAAAGACACCAAAGTAGAGATGATAGAATAGGGAGTGCAGTGGGGTTGACATGCATCCACAAATAACAGCAAATTGAATAATCTCTAAGGTCTTGCCTAAACTTGTGGTCCTTTTCATGTCACAGCACTTTTAAACAGATTTCCAATTAACATACCCAATATCAGGACTGGAAATTTAGGTCTAACAAGGTCTCATTAAAAAGCAAGGCATACCACCCACCAGCTGAATTCCATGGACCATGCCAATTGGCACAGGGATGTGACATGATTATATAATAATATATATATTGTTATATAATAAGCAGCCGTTCTGTGTCACATCGAAGGTCCTTGTAGTCCAACAACCTTCCCTGACACTAGCCAGCAAAACATATTTAAGAAACAAAATTGGGAGCAAAGTGCTTGTTACAATGACTTTTGTCCCAGTTACTCTTCCATCACTCCAGTGCTTATGGGATTCTTAAATCAAACTTGTATATAAAGCACTTTGTACATCAATGAGAAAGTATACACTAAGTGAAGGCATTGCTGCATGGTGGGGAAAAACATTTGTTCTCCCCAAAGAAGCTAAACAACTATGACAAAGTATTGATTCCATCATTTTATTTCAAGAGTGATGCCGTGGTCTAGTAGGAAAGGGAGTGTGGCCACAGTAGAACGAGTTCCTTAGCTCTTTAATTTGTTGTGCTGCCCTAATAGTAATATAACAAATGTGGTTTTCTGAATGGGAAGAATAATAGTTTTGGCCACTTTCTCTGTCTTTTGACAATTTACTTACTACAAAATTGGCTTAATAGTAGTTTCCAACAGCACTCATGGCCTTCTCCCAGCTAGGAAACTCTTGTGAGTTTTTTATAAATAAGAATGTTTTGGTGACATTCCTATTTTGCATTAAGAATTGGCCCACAGCAAGAACTAGAGTTTGATGTATCATCAATTTCTGTCACTTACTACCATTTCAAATTCGAAGTGACATAGGTTTGGAAACCTTGCTAGATGCAGAACTGTGGCAAAAGGGCTGAGTTTGGCCAGGGTGGGAAATTGTAATGCCTTGAGAAAGTGACAGTAAACTGGCTTGGGGGAAGCTTAAGCAAGGCCCAAACAATGCCCTATGCAAAGGCAATCTAATGATTTAATACCCCTGTTCCTGGAGAGTGGTGTCATGAAGCCAGAACAGCAATCCTTGCTTTGGGCACACAGCACAGTCTTCCAGGGAGCCAAGATCAGCTCATTAGACTGCAAGATCTGTGCTCCTTGCAAGAAGCTGGTCCCCATCCAGTTTTGACAGTCTCAGCCAACCTGTGCCATCTGTCTGGGACAGCTCCCCAAACACACAGCAAAGCCTTTCTCAGAGCTCCAGCCACATGGAGGGAATATTTCAGAGAGCTGGAAACAGTGGTCACTGTCAGAAGCTTTTGGCCCCAAGGCCACTTTGTCACAGATGTTGCTGAGGTCTTTTGTAATTTCCAGGCACTTCTGGAAGGCAAAAAATAATTCAGTAATCACAAAATTAGAAAAGAAGTTGAAAACTAAAATTGGTAAGCGCCCACCTAATGATTAATATTCTCCCTCTCCCCTACCTCTGACTGCAAACCTCCCACCTTTATTGGCAGAATTACCTGAACCTGGGTTCCTGTGAAGTTAGTTTGAGTTAGTCTTGCAGGAGGCTCTGGGCCCTGAGTGATGGTGGGAAGTGAGATAATAGGGCCCTCAGCAACTCACCCTCACCTTAGTCTCATCCACTGGGCACATATGGGCTAATGCATTCAGCTCCTATTGCTAAGCAAGTCAGGGTTATAAACATGATTTTCATAATTGGGTTTTAACATACATAGAAACCATCCAGCAGCGATGATAGCTTTGTACCAGAAGAGCCTTAAGACAGAGAACAGCTTCTCTGAAGTGTTAAGAATCCCAGCATATTTATCTTAATAAGTTTTATTACAGCCTGCCAGTTTAAACCTAATGACTAATTTATCGTATAAAATACCAGCAATATATTTTTTGGTTTTGCTAATTAATTATCTCAAACAAAGGTGATATTTATAAAACTGTCCAGAAATGGTATGTGCATTAAAATTGCCTTGCAGCAGAAGATGAAATTATTACTAATATGGGATCAAATTATTACTGTATTGACTTAGTTATTTTATTACCTCATAATGGATTTCTTCATTATTTTCCCTGGGATTGTAGCATTCATGATTGCATTAAAGTCTGTTAATCTATGCAAATATCATTAGGAGCTACTAATAACCATGGCAACTTTCTTCAATTTCAAGGAATGTGGTAAGTACTCCCAATACATTGTTACATTCTGTTAGTGTGATGGGATTAACTCAGCCCCCAAATCCTTGGGACAGTGGGTGGGCAGCAGATCCCTGTGAGCCTTTCATGTTTTACAGATAGATAAAGTGGAAGGTGAGAGCTTGTTCTTCTGCTTAAGAGGTGGCACAGTTTTCAGCTCCACCACTGTAACCCTGCCTGATGTCAACCAAGTCAACTGTTAGTTTAGAAAAGGGCCATATAATATAAATTTCTTCTGTATTTCCAGCCCTGCTGTCTATCCTCAGAAACAGTAGCCCACCCCATGGCCCCATGTTTTAAAACTGCAGTGGGAATCAGGTGTTTTCTAAAGGTCAGGTCATGGAGTTGAGGCTTTTCTACATGCAAGACGAGGCAGAAGCAAATAAGGAAGGTGAATTTTCAACACTGGGTACAGCTTTAGAGTGTCTCGTGTGTGATCTAATGCCTTCACACTGATGTTTCAGAGGTGCTCAGTGAACCATTTTTGAGAGGACTGAGATTGCTCCAGAGCTGTGAGTGCCTGTCAGTGTTTGTATCGACCACTTCAGAAAAATGCAGACAAATATTAAGCCTCAAATGCTTCCCCTTTCAACACCTCTAAAAACTGAAAGATGCATGCATGAGTAGAATGATAGGTGAGGGAAAATACACAGCTGCTGAATGGTATAACTATTTATCTCTATTACCTATTAGTCTAATTTCACATCTCCCATACTTAGATAATGAGGTTACAGACACCTTTGTAGTAACGCACACAAAATTAAATAGAGAAAAATCAGGTTAAATTGGATCACAGAGTGACAAGGGTGAAATTTCATTTCCTTACCCATATCTGTCTGCCTGACTACCTGTCTCTCTAAATAATCTAGATCCATAGCTTATATGCAAGCAAGACAATCCCAAGAGCAACTTTCCAGCAGTGATTTCCAACTGATCAGTGCTACATTATTCCTGCAATATTAGGGCTTACACTGGGCTCTCCTGTCATTTCTGAATGACACCTGAAGCCTCCTGTTTGAATTGACCTTAGACTGAAATCAGTTTAGGTCCAATTATAAGAGCTACTGAACTCTGGGTGCCCTTGTTTTGCTCCATCAGCATGTGCACCACAACTGAGAGGAAGACAGGCTTTAAAAATGTTAAAGGCTTCAGTTTTTGACACAAAAGCTGCATTCTGAACTATAAACAAGCAAAATGGATTTGAGATGTTGGTGAGCAATCCCACAGCCCCAGGGATTCACAGGAATGCTGTCTTCTCCCCTAAACAGTAATAAGAGCCTCCCTCCCAAAAATATCACAAAAAAAAAAAAAAAGCCCAAAACTACTGCTGTGGTGTCAGAGCAAAGTAGTGTTAGATTAGGCATTTGCACCTCTGTAAATGAATTAATAAAATGTGATTGTTTTATGTTTGGCTGTCAATCTGCATTTGGCTCAGAGGGGATAATTTTTACTCAGAATGTGTTAAAAAGTAATTCCGTAGATGGTAGCAGTCTTGGGCCCTGTGAAACTCTCCATTTTTTTTGCTGATGAACTGACCTTGTTTTGTTAAATAAAAAGAGACCCAAAACAGCATTCAGGAAACGAAAAAAGCAGGGTGAATGTATGGAAAACAAACAAACAAAAAAAGAAATTAAAAAAAAAAAAAAAAGCAAACCCACACAAAACAAAACATAAAGAGCTCACCACATTATTTTTTCTGTATTCTTTCTTTCTTCCTTTTTCATTTTTTTTAAGAAGGGCTATTCTTCATTGTCAGATGTAAAATAAAGGGGAAAGCAAGCCCAGAAGAAATGCAGGCATTAAATTAGATGGATTGGTTGAAGCTGTTATGCATTAATTGCATTTCAGGATCAGCTGGGCCCCCTCTCCACCAGGCAGCAGAGCCCCAGTCTGCTGGGGGGCTGAACAAAGGACAGCAACAAAGCAGCGTTGAGGGCCCTATCAAGGGTCTCTCTGGCTGGTTTCCTTTCATAGCCTGCTGCAGAACACAAGCTCATTAATTCATTGAGTTTAGACAGATTCTCTAGAAAGGAGTTTTTGCAAAACCACTGAATGAACCACCCAACTTGAACTGCTTGGGAATTTTGGGACTGGTAACATAGGGAGTTGGTCTGCTTGTGTTATTCACTAAACAAGGGTCCTAATTTGGCAAAATTCTCAGGTCAGCCCTCTTAAGGGGTTACAATCGATTTAGGTGTGAGGAGACAGATACGGAAGGAGGATAAATATCTGCCTATGGCTACCCAAAACATTAATTTAGAAGGAGATGGGTCCCACCAGAGTAGTTTGGCCCTCCTGTGCTCAGCATTCCTTTCAGGCCAGATAGAGGGTGCAGTGGTTTAACTTAAAATGGAGGGTGTAAAAGCATATGCTTTGGCCATATGTGAAAGTGGGAGGCAAGGTTTTCTTCTTACTACTTAAATTAGGGGGGTTCTGGAGTATATGGCATTGGTTCTAAATGGCTGATAGCTGCTAAAAAAGGGTTTGAGGGTTTGCTTTCTGTCTGACTGGGTGGCTTTAATGTAATTTAGAACTTAGAAAAAGTCTGTATTCCAGTGGTGATCCCAATGCTGTCATCTTAAGCCCATCTCAGATATGGGGGGGGGACATAATTATGCAGTCGGGGGCCATAATTATGTGGTGTAAATCAGGATGACTTCACTGATGGTGCTGATTTACACCATCTGAGGACCTGGCTTAGTTCTGTTATGGCAGTGAGCTGCACTGCCTAACCTCCCTGAATTCCCTGCATGGATTCTACACATCACTTAACTTCAGGCAAGACTTTCTCACATTGTCTGAATGCTAATTGCACTTCTGTGCTGCAGCTTATATTAAAATTAATATATAATTCCAAAAAAATAGAGATAATTGAACTGACCCAAAATATAACCCCTTTCCTTATTTCTTAAGCACTTGAGTTTTAGCACAAATCTCTTTTACTGCAGGGGCTTATGTTATGCCGTCAGCAAATGCAAAGAGCAATTAAACATTTAACATGATCACAAGGAGAAGAGGGAAGCTGCTGTTTAAATGCATCAAGGAAAAAAAAAAAAAAAAGAAAAGAAAAAAGCCCAGGAAAACAGCCTCTTGGGCCTAATGTAAGACAGAAAAAAAATGTGATACGGTCAGTTCAATTCAAGGGCTTTGTTTATTGGGCATCTCGTATATTATTTTTAAAAGTAAAATTCCTACTTTGCTGAGCTACTTAGAAGGAATTTCAAAAAATCCTGTGCCACAGAGATGCCACGTTGAAGCAAGTGCTTTCTGGAGGGTAAGTGTTATGATTTTCAGATTCTCTTTGTTTTCCTTAGTTGGGAGGGTTACCTGGGTCTCAGGGAATATCTGCTTCTGAAAAGAACTGCACTGCTTCTTTCCTCAAAAGAAGAAAAGAAGTAACAGACTTCAAAAGTCTGCATCCCTACTGACGTTCCTCATTTTTCTGTTTCACACATTTTCTTGTTCTGTTAAAAGCACGTAATCTAACCTATGAGTCATCTTGGTCAGTGCTGCTGCCTATACCCAAAGTATTAATAAGAGGAATTAGTCCTGTTTGTCAGTCTGTCTGTGAATGAGAGATGTGGGATTAAGTCGCTAGATGATATTTGTTTTCCGTAGCTTATAGAGAATGTTTATTCAGTTGCCATAAGGACATCGGGGTCATGCAGCCTGGTATCCAGCTTGAGCAGGCAACCGCAGTGTGCAGCCCCATTCATAGGGGAGTCGAGTCCCTATCAGAGAAAGCAGCCCTGATTTGACATTCTGGTTGTCTGAGGGGTCTGCCTTAAAAATGCCCTTGGAGTCTGTTTCACTGGTACAAAGGGATGCATAGCAACATATACTCAAAAAGGCCTCACTGCCGTTAAGGGGCGGATGGGGAGAACAGATAAGTAATGGGACTACAGGGCTGCTGTCAACTTGACAGCATCTTAACAAAGATACAGAGGAATTTTGGGGGGCCTAATTTAATAGGATTTGTCAGGTCTTTTCATGGGACGCTACCATTTTCAATTAAGTGTTTTTCAGGACAGTCTTTTTGATTCCAGTGGGTGGTTTAGGAAAGGGGGCCAGTGCCAGAAAGCCAGACAAACAAGTCGTGAGGTCGCTCATCAGTTCTGTAGAGTATTAGGGTGTGAGCTGCTGAGATAGACTTTTTGGAACAGTCTGACACAGTCTGAAATGGGGTGCTGGAAGGCCACCAGGTGCCCAGAGCAGAATTTCCCCAGAATTTAAAATGGTGGGAGGGCAATGATCTGAACCCATTTTCCTTCATTTTAGGAGGGCATCTGAATGCCAGAAAATGGAATCTATTTCTTCCTGCTCTGAGATTTTTAAGAGTTTAGGATTTAGAGTACATTTTTTTTTTTTTCATGGAAACAGCTTTAAAAGTTTTTAGGTTGAATTCAGAAAAAGTGGGAAAATGATTCAAGTATCAACTGCTTTCTGCCTGCAAAAGAATTTTCTTCTCAGCTCTTGGATTAACACCTAGACTCAGGCATTCCTTTGACACAGAGAGGCTCTTTATTTGCCAATCTCAATTTTTTCTGAGATTGCAGTATCAGACACAAAGCAACATTTTCTCTAGTAGATTGTGCCACTAATACAATAAGGGTCTAATATATTAATGAATAAGGATCTATAATATGCTAATATTTCTGCATTACATTAATATTCTATTAGACTAATGTATTATTATGCTAATAAGCCTATTAAAAATGCAAAATATAATTATACGTTCTGTATGGCTCCACTGTTGAAATCTGATTCCTGCCCTAGACACACTTGTGTGTGTATTTCTAGAAATTGTATTACCTGCTGTGCAAAGTTAGCTTGATCTACACCTGATGTCTTTCATCACGCACCCCAAGCAGCCGAGAGAGGATTTCATACCCCCAAACCCATTAACAGGTGAAACAGATTAAGTGCTTCAGCAGGTCCGCATTTCAGCTGTGGGAGAGACAGGCTGACAGCCATGCTTTACAGACGCCTCAGTCTCTCTTAGAATTTACCTTTCTTTTCACTGAGCAGCTGATTGAGAGGGGACCCTCCTCTGGGTAGGTGTGTTGTGCCCGAGGAGTGTAACACGCCTAAATCCCCGCAAGCCAATCCCCTAGGAAGGGGTGTTATGTGAGACCCGTTGAAAGAGATCCCTTTCTCTGTGGTGTTTTCTTTCACCAAGAATACGCAGCTCCATATTCAGTGTGCTGTTTATATAGTTTATTCTTTAATGCCTAATTTCCCCTGACACCATCAAAGGAGGCTAATCCACAGGCAGAGAAGGCTGTGACTTCCTCTGGACTAATCCCGAACAACAGGGCACTGTGTGTCTGTTTCCCCCACTGGTCCCAGCCCTGCCTATGCTTCTCCTCCTCTGTCACTGTTGAAAGAGAATTTTCAGTGTGCCTCCCACTCTCCATAAATATATCCACACTCCTGCTCACTCCTGAATAATGGCATTTGGAGGAGAGGTCTCCTGCAGATCTTTCTACCACAGCTAAATGTTCACTTGATTGCTTTTAGATGGGCCAATTAAGAATGAAAAGGGAAAGTGAACAGCATGGTTTTGTTTTGTTTTAAAAATGTCATGTTTGCCAAGTTTATTAAGCAGGGGCTTAGAACGAATATTGAATTTTCAAAGACTGGCTCTGATAAAATTTGGAAAAAAAGTGGAAGGACATGTCCTTCCCCTTGTCCCTGTCAGGATAACTCTCTGCTCTGTATCACTGTCTGCATCTCGTGGCACCAGCCATTTAATGGATGTTACAACAGAGATCTTTAATGAAAGAACAGGGTTTCTGTTACCTGTCTGAAGATCTATTCACTTCCTTATTGCCACTGGAAAGAGGCAGAGAATTGAATGGAGAAGGTTTTTGACTAAGAGAAATCCTTTCTAATGGGGAGAAAAGAAACTATTTGGGTAGAACTCATGGTCTGGGGAGGCTGAGGCTCTCTGTCACTGGAGGCTGGTTAAAAATGGGAGATATGTACCTGTCAGTAATAACACACTTGAATGTGGTTCTGTGATGTGCAAATTGAGTTAGGGAGCTTCTCCAGGTTCCTGCCAAGCCTTTGCTCTGATTCTGGACCTTCTTTCATAGGCAGCAGACTCAAGGCTTTGGGAAGACCCCGCATCTCTCAGGGTTTGTTTGTTTGGTACCTAAACAGCAAAGAAGCTGGGATAGCACAGAATTGTCCTTACAGATGGAATAGGAGGACCAGTTTATAAGTGTGTCATAAAACTGGGAAGTATGCTAAATTTCACAAGATTTAAGGTTTCCATAAGCATCTACGTGCTTCACACAGCCCACCTGTATAGCACTGCCTTCTGCATGAATAACTTTGTTGTGTAGCGGCTGATTCTGTCATGGTAAGGATCTTGCTACCATTAGCAGTGATTGGATTTCTCTTTTAGAGCAAGAGAAAGAAATCCAGGTCTGTGGAAGTGAAAAATCTAAACATTTCATGATAATTTTCTGTGGGTGTTCAGTATTTTGTATATATATATATATATATGTATATGCATGAGTGATAAGGAGCATATGTGACTCCCTGACTTGAATTTGTCCTAGGACACATGGTGAATGAGCAAGGGAGGCAATTACACAATAATTGAAATAATTTTCTTTTTACTGTATCATATCCCTCATCTGACTTCCAAATTTCACTATTTTCAGGGCAGCAGCAGAATGATTATATACCAAGTGAAGATACACAAAGCATAGAATTGCCAACTCTGGTCTACAAAATAGGGAACTCATACTCAAATCTTTACACTCCCCGTGTTTTCAGCTTGCTGGTAGTATCCCACAGCAAATTCCATTTATGTTATTGTCGTTATTGTCACTGTTATTTTAATACATGACTCATGCACCACCATTTGCTGTGGATTCTCCAGGATGATGGTCAAGTGATTGCAAACTTCTTTATTAACTTGAAGTTCAGTGGAGCTACAGTGATTTACATGAGCTGAGACTTTAGCCCCAGGTTCCTATTGAAAGTGACAGAAAGCTTTTTGCTGGTCTGTCTCTCCCTGGGAAAGATAACACTTTTCACAGGAAGGCTGTTATTTGGTGTGTTCCCTTATGTAACAGCACTGCTGGCAAAGTAGAGAGGCCAAAAAATATGAGGACTCTAGCACTCATGGAAAGGCTCAGGGTGCTGAAGTGAGCAACCTCTCCACAGCACAATGCTGTGCTTGTCAAACAAGTCCACAGAGGGAGGATTTTATCAAAATCTGTTCTTCAGTTTCTGCAGATATCTTCAATCTACATTTGTGTGGAACAAAGGTTTAAGTGTAGATTATTACTCCAGTATTTTGTTTTGCCTGAGTTAATCTGCTTAGCAAAAATCTTCTTGTCCAGCCTCCCACCTATATTTCTGCTTCAATACATATTTTTTCTTCTCCAAACACAACCAGAGCAGAAGTTAGCCATGTTGATTGTCTTCTTGCTAAAGTGGTATGTTGGGTATTTTATAGGTTCCTTTGACCTCTGATTGGTCCATCCACAAAGGGAGATGGAAGTACCCCAGTGTGCTTCAGCTATAACCTTAAATCTGCTGGATAAGTTCAAGTATTTCAGGGTTAGTATTTGTTGAACCATCACCATCTTTAGTAAGTGTGTGGGCTGAAGAGCAAGAAAAGCCTTGCAGAGGGAGGGTTATGTTACACATCTCTGTGTCAAAGACCAACCCAGATGTTCCTGTGCAAGCCCCTGGAATAAGAGTTTGCTGCAGGAATCCTAAGTTGCAGAAGCCTGGTCGCTCACTGTCTATCTGTGAGGGTGTTTTCTCCCCTTGGGTTTGCTTCATACCAGGATATATAAGCAAAGGTTGGCATGTAAAGCTTACACAGAATGCAATTCCCTCTCTATATAATGCTCCTCCTTTTGGTGGGGAGGCTTCTTTTCCGCTCTAACTTTTTCTGGTTTGCTTTCTCTTGATTTCACTTTTCTGCAGTCTGAATGCAAGCATGTGTGAAAAATCGGGGTGAGAGGATTTGATCTCTAGGCAAAGAAAACACCAGAGGTTAATTAAAAACAAAAGGAAGCATAACAAGCAATTCCCTCTCTCTCCTACTCTCTCCCCACACGGGCCCTTCAAGCCCAGGGTTTCATGCAGGAATGAAGTTAGCCAGGACCAGGATGGAGGCAAGAGCCCTGGAGGAGAAAAAGGGTTTGCAATTTTTGAACAGAAGTAAAGGTGGGGGAAGACCACCCCATCAGTGTAATCCCAGTACAATTTCATCTAGGCCTGTTGTTTCTTAATGAGTTTTTATTCATCTTTAATTTGACGGGTCTTCTTTCCCAAAGGAAGGCTAAGAGAGCAAGGGAAAGGGGAAACACAACAGTAGGGTAGAGAGAAAAGTCTTTGACAATATTTCTTTTTATATTTGTTTCTTTCTCTCTTAACTGACAGCTAAAATGTCTTTCTAATATATTTCTCTGTCTTTTTACTAATGTATTTAGCAGAAAATTGGTTTTGGAAATATCAAATGAAACAAAGAAATTAAGAAAGTAGATTGCAAAGATTTGATACAGTGTCCAAAATTTAGGAGAAAAATAAATCATTCCTCCCTTCCTCCCTCCCTCCCTCCCTCCCTCAGCTAGGAAGTTCAGCAAGACCAGACACTTATTTTGGTTGCCTGGGTCATATCTTGGATCACATCTAACTGGTTAGATCAAGCCATAATAGTATTTAAAGGGAAAAGTTGTGGAGATTTTACAATAAGGGGGAGGATGAGTTTGGGGGATATCCAGTTTGCTGGCATGGTTTAAATGGGATGTGGTCCTTTTGATAAAGAATGGGGAAACTTTCCACCAAAGCATTCATCACAGACTGGAGTTTGAGACAAAGTGAGAAGCAGGCTTGTTTGTTTTGGTTGCTGGGGTTACACATCTCACTTCCTCTCCCTCTTTCACTCTCTTTCACCCATACAGACACAGGTAAACTTTGTGTGTAATATTTTGCACATCTCCTACCACTGCATTACATCCCGCTGGCCATATCTTGACAGGCTGCATCAGTCAATAATGATGTAATATTAAAGGGTAATGACACAGCCATGCAAAGTAATGAGAGAAAGCAATTTCTCTCACTATTTACCCATTTACCAATCGATTGAATTCATCATGTCAAAAACACAGGGATAAGTCCATGAGAGGCTGACATATGTTCCTATTGTGTAGTGGTTCTGTTCAGCTGGCTGACAAAAAAAGTCTAAGTAAACATATTAAGTTAAATTCTGCTCAGGGTGTGAAGACAAAGGAGAAAAAGGAAACAAGTCTGGACATGAACATGGACTTGGAGAGAAAAAAAAAATATTACTAGGAAATAAGGAGATGAAAGAAGGTAAAAGAATGCAGTTTGTGTCCATGCAGTAAGCATCAGTCAAGGCATGTGTGTTGTTTCAGCAGAGCAATTAATTAGTACGGGTGTGTCTATTACTGTAGACATTCTCAAGATTGCCACTCCACCTTGCAGTCCTTCCTTTGAGAGTCTCTACAGGCTCAGAAAACCTCTGTGGTTCTCACAAGCTGCCCCCAGAGAAGATTAGGATGGACAAACTTCATTTAGAATCAGGAAGAAAGTGAAACCCAGATAAATCCTTAGATTAAGTGGAACAGGACGTGCATTCCCTCCTGGTGGTGAAACAGGGGAAGGGCTTGGATCTGCCACAAGAAAAGCTTGATGACCAGATGTGTCCAGGAAAATTACATTTGGAAAAAGCAGAAGGCAGATTTTATGCATAAGTCGGTAAGGAATTCCTCAGACTTTCAGGAAGCAGAGTCTTCCAGCAGTGCTGTCACTATTTTGGGTTCTTCCACCAAGCAATTTGAGGCTGATGTGACAGGACCCTTCTGCACCTTCATTGCTTCTGATTTCCATTTGGAGGTATTGATATTCCCTTCTCTGAAAAGCAAACTGGATATACATTTCTAATACAGCTGCTCATATTTGCAAGGATATTTATGAAAAAAAAAAATCCTGCAAAACTTTTATGGTTCTTGGAGAAGCCAATTAGGAAGAAAGGTGTCAAACTCTGAATCTGGCTGATTATCACCTGATGAAGTGTTTGACTTTACTAAACCACAGGCATCCTACACAAGTTGTGGGGAAAAAGGCAAATACATACCATATACCAGGAGCAGTCATATGTGAGGTGCAGCCCTAAAATACTGTTTTCAAGTAACTAAGCAAGGCTGTGGGAGAAGCATAGTGTGGAGAAGAGTTAAAATCACTGAGACTCCATCAAAGGTGGGTATTCACAGGTCGTGGGCCAGCGAGGTTTGGAACTGAGGGTGTGGAGAAAGGAAAGAGATAAGGATGTTGCAAAGTATTTTTTTCTTTTTATTTTCTTTCTCTGAGCTGTTTATAGATGTAATCCTACAACTGCAGAGTGTAAATCCTACACAAGCCCGAGTGATTATTGCAGCTGGAGGCTCTGGGTGGTTTTCTAACCTCTCTGCTCTGCTTCAGCTGCTGAAAACCAGAAGGGAAGAGGAGCAAAGGGAGGGGAGTGAAAGGAAGGAGGAGAGATGGGCTCTAGCAAAAAATCTTGATCCAAAAGCCCAGCTATTTTCCCAGCACTTGATGCCTCATGAATGCTGTCCAAAAGGGAGAAGGAGGCATTGGCTCCTGGGATGCATCAAAAGCGGTGTTATCAGCAGGTAGAGAGACGTGATTCCCCCCCTCTGCTCTTGTGAGGTTATCCCTGAAGTGCTGAATCCAGGACCTGATCTTCTAGGATGCTCAACATAGGCAAGACCTGTTAAAACAGGTCCAGAGAAGGACCACAAAGACAATTGGACTGATGGGACACCTCTGCTATGGAACCAGGCCGAGATAGTTGGGGTTGCTCAGCCAGGAGAGGAGAAGGATCCAGGGTGACCTTCTAGCACCTTCTGGTAACTGAAGGGTCTAAAAGAAAATGGGAGAGGGACTTTTTAAAAGGACATGTACTGAGAGGACAAGATATGATATCTTTAAACTAAAAGACAACAAGATTGGACATTAGGAGAAATTCTTTACTGTGAGGGTACTGTTCAAGAAACTGTTCAAGGCCAGGCTGGATGGGACTCTGAACAAACTGGTTTAGTGGAAGGAATCCCTACCCTGGCAGGGCATGTAATGAGATGATCTTTAAAGTCTATTCCAACCCAAACCATTCTGTTGTTGTATGCTTCCTCCAAAATTCCTTTTCTCTCATGATGTCTTCGTGTACTGGGTATGTAGGAAAATGAAGTGTGATGTGATCCAGCACCAAATGCTGGTACAATGGCCCAGGTTGCTGTCAGCAGGAGCTGGCTGCAGTGTATATCTCCAGCTGTCCCAGCTCACAAGCATGCCCACCTGGCACACAGCAGCACATTTGCCTGCAGCACAGCAGAGACAGCGCAGGCTGAGACCAGCTTGTGCCTTGCCATGCAGGGACACAGACCAGCCTGTCAGACACATGAAACCATAGTCAGGAGTCAAATGGTTCTTTATGGCTAATAGTTTCAAGTCTCAATCATATGTATGTTTAAAACCATTTCGTTTCCATTTTCCTTTCTTGTTTTCCTTCAGTGAGAGCCATTAATTATGGAAGAATGTGGCAGTCTTTGGGACTTGCCTGCAGTGTCCCCAAGGGCTTGACCACAAAAGGGCATGTCTTCTGCTCCCTCTGTCTGCTTTGGGGAAGCTTCCAAAGGAAGGCAGGGGGTATGTGAGCAGAGGGAGGGCATTTTTTGGTCAGTGGAGTATGATGATTTCTTCAAGTGATGAAAATGAAGAGCACAGAAGCAGTCTTCTGGCAGCACTGCCACATGCAGAGCATGGCTGTGCCCATGGAGCTGTGCCAGCTCGAAGAGGAGGGGACACGAGCACAGTCCCTGCAGTCTCCTTAGCTAAATGGGCTGCTCATGCCTTGGGACATATCTGTGCAGCACCTAACCAAGTGGGGCTCCTAACGGCGTGCATAATGGAAATAACTTACAATAGTAAAGTAAATAGACAGTAAAGCTGTCTTCTGTAATGTGAAATGAGATGCCAGAAACAAACAAACTGCCTCCAAATGATATTAAAATGCCTTTCACTTTTAATAATTTAAGGGACATATTAGTGAGAAAGATAAGAAATCTTAAAAATACATTGTTTTTCAAGCTGATGGTCTTTTCCTCAGACTCTCTCCTGTCTGATCCACTGAGGACTATTTGACATATCCTAGGCCAAAGCAGAGCATTATAATAAGTTGTTGGGACAAAAATTTTTCCACCTTAATTTTATTTACTAAGTTTGCCTTCAGAAAAGCTGGTTTAGCTTTGGGACTTTTGCTTCTAAAAAATAAATTTCCTTCCTCTCTCCCTCCTTCCATTCTTCACCCCTCTCTCCTATCCCTTTCTTTGCTTATGTTCCCTTTTCCTCCCACCCCTTCTATCCTTCCATCTCTCTTTCTCACTCTCTCTCTTTCTCTCATTCTTTTTCTTGGTTCAAAAAGACCTAGACTGTCTCCTTGAATGTTAAGGACAAACTGGCAATAATTTATGTTATAGCATGATACAAAAAAAATTACATTACACTATAAATTATAATATGAAGGGTGAAACGCCAGGAAGGATGCCAAATGATGGTGGAAGTCCCATTGGACAACAGAGTTCTATTGCCTACCACTCCCCACAGACATCTTAGAAGGTTTGCTTGAAACTGTTTGCCATGAGGGGGGAGAGGCTGAAGGGGGGAGGAAGAAGATACACAACACAAAGGTAAAATATGTATTCAGTCAACTGGAAGTAGGAATTTTTTACTAATGCCCAAAAAGAAAGGTGACTTTTTAAAAGAGCTATAGAAAATTCAAATCTGGTCACCTGGGATTTTGTGGTGCTGCCTCAAGCTGGAGCAGAGGCTGTGGCGAGGAGCTGTAATGTGTGTTTGTGCAGTGCTGTTATCAAAGGGGCTCTTGGATTTCATCCTCCCAGGCAAGCCCTGTGGAAGTTGCAGAGGTTCCTTGGGTTTTCAGGTATCCCTGCTCATCACTGCAGGCCCAGGAGCCACTTGAGGATATGCCAGGGGCTGCCTGAAACCACACCATGTTCTGGTGGTTCTTCTCTGAGAAGAGGGCTAATCAGAAGTGAAATTAAGGTTCTTGGAGAAAAATGTCAGCAAGGAGAGATGAGAGTCTGGAGCCCATCTCTGACCTTGTGCTGTACCATTGTTCCTGGAGTCAGGTGGCTTCAGGGGAGCAGGGGATGGGTGATTTCGTACTTGTGGGTACATATTTGTCTTAACACTCATTACTACCCAGCACCTGGGTCTTGTGGAGTCATCCTCGTCTCCCCGTCTATTGCCTGTCCCCTGATTATTATTTAATTCCTAAATATCTTCTCACATTGTCCATTCCCCTCAATCTCAGCCTATGTCTATCTCTTCCTTAGATATGCTGGCACCAAAAATAGATGTCAGAACAAATGAACTGTTTTGTGCAAAAGGCTATAAGTTGTAAAAACAGAGGGCACAATTTACCCAAGGGTAGAATGTTTGGTGAAGCTGTTGTTTTGCTCCTATCTCATGTCTGGTTAAAATAACTGTTTGAATCTGAAACTATCAGTCAAATTTTATAACACTGCAGTGTTAGTGAAGAAATTTCTTTACCTGTATACCAGGTAAAGAAAGAGGATAAGTCCATTGTAAGAAAGGGAATATTTTTATGATGGACCAAGAATGAGAAAATGTCTATTTTTCTTTAAAGATAAAAGAAATACAAGACAAAAAAAGGGAAAAGGAAAAAAGAAAAAAAAAAAACAAAACAAAAAAAAAAAAAACAAAACAAAAAAAAAAAAAAAAAAAACCAAAAACCAAACATACGGATTATTATTTTACTTTAGGAAAAAAAAAGGAAAGTAAAACCATACCAAGCACCCAAATCAATGGAGAGAAAAGCAGCTTTGAGTGCCTTATTGAACTGACCTACAGAAAAAGCTTCAGAGTTTCAAGCCCAAACAAGTCCCTGATAAGATGTGAAATGCAATGGAAAAATCATTTAGGGGAAACAACAGAGAAGCTGATTTTGCTCTAGTTTTACAGGTTGGTTCAATAAAGGTTCCTGAACTCTCTTTTCTGTGTAATTCTAAGGAAGGGTCATTTAATTAATATATTTATCTGAAGGAAGGAAAAAAGAAGAGTAAGGAAGGGAGAAAAACAAACTTAAAACAAAGACTGTATTTCACATTGAGCATTGCAGGTTTTGGTTGAGTCTGTCTAGCACAGGAGCTCTCTGGGTACCCACAACCCTTTCTTCCACACGGTTGCTCTCTTAGCTTCATCCTTTAATTTGGTGTATAAATTATCACAAAAATGATGGAATTCAGAGAGGGAAAACACATCCAAGCACATTTCTTACTCATGTTTTCCTTCTTTAGCTCTTTGTGATTCATTCACTGCACTTTAAACCAGCTCTTCTGGTTTTATGAGATGTTGAAAGACAGCTCAAGCATTTTATTATCTCCCTCCCAGCCTCCATAAGAGTATCTAGCAGTGTTCAGGATACCCCCTGCAGTGGGACTGGTGAATGTAAAACTGTGGGGCTCAGTCCTCGGCTCTGCACCATCTTTCATTCCCTGCTCCTCCCGGGCATGGCACAGCTGTGCAAACCTCAGCACACCACAGAGCTGGGAGCTGGGAGCATCTCCACAGCCTCTGGTGGACACACCTCAGGCTGAAGCTGTCTCGACAGCCCTTGACAGCTCTATTTCTCATGCAGGCAGGGCTGCTGAGGGGGAAATGCAGCAAAAGGGTTCATCCATCCCTAGGTCTGAGAAGACAAGTTTGTGCCCAGCTCTCAGTGCTCAGCCTAAGGCACTGAATGGGTGAGTTTGGTGGCAAAGTCCTGGTGTCTGCAGAAGGCTGTGCTTAACATGGGCACTAAAGCCTTTTCACAATTCTGTCGGTCCAGCCCTGCTTCCAAGAGAGAAAAACTTTACACAGCCTCAAGCAACCTGAGGGGGCACCCTGTGAACCGTGCCCTGTGAGCTGCCTAGACCACTGGTTAGGAGCTGCAGTAACACCATAACAGAAAGATTTTTTTTTTGTTCAGGATAGGGCAAAAACACTTCTGATGGTGTGTGGTGCTCCCTAGTGCTACTTCCCATCTGAGAGCCATGCTGAGGAAGGCAGAAGGCATCTTGAGCTTGGACTGGCATGTCTGTGTGCATGTTATGCACGGAGGTATTGTTGCCGTCTGTGTTCCTATAGCTTTTCCACATTACTTTCCTATTGATGAAAGATGGAGAGAATTTCCCTCTGCCCCCTTCCTAATGGCACTTTTATTAAAAGGGTGTTCTGCGCAGAGGGAGGAGAAGGGTTAATAGAAAAACTTTTCAAGGTGAGACGGAGAGCTAAGCCTTCATGCTCTAGAGAAATTGAACTGTGGAGAAATGTGGGAAAAGGCTTTCTTCCCCCGCCCAACACCACAATGCGGTCTGTCTCAAATTAAAAAAAAAAAAGAAAAAAAAAAAACTGTAAGATTTTTTTTTTCATGTTCTTCCAAATATCACTTCTGCTTGTCACAATATTTATAAAAACCCTCTTGCTATCTCAAGCTGCACAGCCTTTGGCTCAGGTTCCTGCTTATGCAAAACAGGGTCATAAACATGTCACTGTGTATTTGATAAATCCATCTTCCTCTTGTCATTGTCACCAAGAAGCTGAGATGACGGGAGATTACTCCGTCAAATCGCCGTAGAAACGCCTGCAGAGTTTATGAATTTTCATAGGATGTAAGTCCTCTTTAATGGGAAGTGGGGCCCAGTGAAAGCTTGCTATTTTTAAGGAAAAGTACGTGCATCTGTGTGTCTTCATCAGTGTGTGGGAATACACTGCATGGCCAAAACTTTTTCCACCACACATTAGGAGCTGTGCCAATGAATCCCACTTGAGAACATCATCCGGAGTTTGTGCCCATTTCCTTGTATCTCCTTCTCTTGCTGTGACCCCAATTCACATTCATATCAAGGCCTCCCTAAGCCATACTGGATGTGTAAAAGATATGTTAAATAAGTGCAAATGTCATTAGAGGGTATTTACTGATCTAACATATTTCCTGTGAGCATTTTCATTACCACATCTTGACGTGCTTGTCTCTGTCCTCGCCTCCTCCTTTTTCTGCAATCTAGTGAAGAAATCAACCCATCTTCAGTGAGAATTGCCTCTATGTCAGGGTTCAAAGGCTGGCTGGGTTTCTCTTTCTGTAACAAAACTTAAAAGCAAACACGTTTCACAGTTTCCCAGACAGGAAAAATGTCCTTTAGTCACTCCTTACAAGAATAAAAAAACAATTGACAGTCATTTTTATGGTCACCACAAAATTTGACCACAAAATTACTGTCAAATTTTAGCAAAATAGGAGAAAACAGGTAAATATGAATGTTAACCTTCAGGTATGAAGCTCAGTTGAGCCAAGTGCTGAGCTCTGCTGAGGACATCCTCAGACCTGGTAACATCTTCAGCAGTTCAGCAGGATTTTTTGCAACTTTCCACTGGCATTCACACTCCTACAATTAAACAGCTAATGCCCAGCCTGGGAAGCTTATATGTCTTCACTCTTCTTTGTGAGTTAAAATTTTATTTATGGCCTGTGGTAATGTCTTCTATGATCCTTGGGCATTCTCTTTGCATTAAAGTTGTTTTGTCTTCATTTTCCAGCATATCCAAGTAGTTCAACCTCCTGCTGGGATATTGTAGCTTAAGCCCAGCCAGCATCTCATCCCCATACAGCTGCTCACTCACTCCCTGCCAGTGGGATGGAGGAGAGATTCAGAATACTAAAAGTGAGAAAACTCAAGGGTTAGAACAGTTTAATAAGTAAAGCTGACGCTGCACACAGCAATAAAGCAAAGCAAGGAATTCATCCAGCACTCCCATGGGCAGACAGGTGTTTGTTCCATCCTCTCCCCAAGAGCAGGGCTCCCTCAATGCATAATGTTGACTTGAGGAGACAAACACATCCCTGCAAATGTGCAACCTTCCCTCTTCCCCAAGTTTTATATGAATTATCCTTGTGGTCAGTTGGGGTCAGCTGTCCTAGCTGTGTCCCATCCCAGCCTCTTGTGCATCCTTAACCCCCTCGCTGTTGGGGTGGGGTGAGAAGCAGAAACAGGGCTGGATGCTGTGCAGTGCTCACATAGCAATGACTAAAACACCCTTGTATTGTCATTGTTATCTCCAGCACAAAAAGACACAAAACACAGTTTCTATGAGGAAAACTAACTCCACCCAAGCCAAAAGAAGCAAAAGGTGCAAGAGTACAAAAGGCTTTTATGCCTGTACTGTGAGCATAAGCTGCCATGGCTTAATAAAAAACCATGTTGTATCATGGTTGTTGCAGTGTAAACAAAAGCAGAACCCTTCCCAAATAGCTGCCCACACATGAAAGTGCAAAAAGGGGAGAACAATATTGTTTCTCAGTATCCCAAGGCTTAAAGGGAGATAATAATGCACTTTTTATCCTCATGGCAGTATATGCAGCCTCAATGTGTTGATACTTTTACCCAGACAGGGGGTGAACTAGCAACTCTGGCTCAAACTTAACCAAAGTGACCATTATTTATAACCTGTATACCCCATATACAGCTCTGAGTGTGTGTAATTCCTGTACAGTGTCCATGAGAGCTGGGCTTCAGAGGGATTTTCAGCCAAGTGATCACACAAAGGCAGGGTCACTAATGTGCTCTCTGTCAGGACCTTCAGTGAGCAGTTTCCCCATGCAGTGACATCAGGGGATGATGTTACCTGTGCTGGGTCTTGGATTACACCCCCTGGGCTTCTGTGACTGGTGCATTTTGCTCGTCATCACAGACTTCCTGCAAAAACCAGGAATCTTATTCACTAGAAGTAAACTCCAGTGGACACATTGGATGAAATCTCTTCCCTGGTATATCAGGACAGTGCTGTGCATTTCAACAGTCATCAAAGTGTTTTAGAGATCATGCACACTGAATTGTATTACCAAGTCATTAGTAAGCAGACCAAAACTTAGAGAAATTGAACGAAAATCTGACAAAACTTTACCAGATACCACAATCCCACATTTCCTAGAAGCATCTGACCACTTTATATTTTTCATTTGTTGAGAGGGCATACAGCATAAGGACATCTAATAAAAGCAGGAATACAGCCTTTGTCTGGTGATTTAAAAATTAATTTTCTCCTTTACAATGAAAGGATTCTGTCTTATTGTTTTGCAAGCAAACAGCAGCTTGTTCTTGTGAAATTTAGCATTCTTACTTTTGGAGGATAAAAGAAATTTTCAGAGAATTTACAAGAGAAACCTCTTTATTAGATTATAAGTTAAAATTAATTAAAAATTGGATTCTTTAAGAAATGTATCATCTGTGCTCACACTCTTCATCCAAATGATGAATATGTCAATAAGAGAATAGCTCAGACTTCAAACTTTGTATATAGTTGCACTTAATTGAATTTGTATGCTTGGGGTATTCTTGAAGAAATTAGGAAGTAATTAGGCTATGCTATTAACCATTGTATATAATTGATCTGATGATATAGCCAACAACCAGGCCAAGGTCAACAGCTTATTCAGCTCTTAAGTTTGATGTGTTCTCAGAGATGATGCTCCATTCCTTCCTCTGTCATGGAATTGCTTGCTGGGGTTCTACTGGCTGTAACTGGGAGTTACGATTTTTTGGGGGGTTAAATCTACCTTCTGCTATAAAAACATGCCAGGTTGGGCAGCTGTGCTTGAGATACTTCATATGGCTTTGCACCTCACCAAGCAGCACTGCTTCATTTCCTCATCTCTGCCCACAGCAGGGTGTCCCAAAGGCCCTTTGGCCAGCTCTGAACCAGGTTCCTGCTCATAGGGCTAAACCAAGCAGGTGACTCCCAATGCATAAACAGACTGTGTGAGTGGAAAGAGACATCCCAGGCCTTTACCTGCCTCTAACACATTACCCAGCCATTAAAAGGGCATCCAAAAAGTAAATGCTAAATTCAGCAGTACAGTTTGGCTCCTTGCATGGCTGTAGCTCTGAGCAGCAGTTACAAATCCAGTTTAACAGGCCAGTGCTCTGACTCTTTGCATTGATTCAGCACACCGGTGGATTTGTTCTTAAAGAATGAAGTCAAAACTCCCTTTGGCTTTGCCAAGGTCTGGCTTTCACCCTGCAGAGCTACAAATCAATAGAAGCGATGGAAGGCAGAACTCACTGTAAATGCCTCTGAAGGGGGAGGTATGGAAAATGCAATTACCCAGAGAAGGAAATAACAAGACAAGCTTTTTTTATTTGCCCTTTTTTTTTTTTTTTCCTCTCTTTTTCCTCTCTTGGTGAAGAGTACTATTGCAGGAATAGTAAAGAAAATGCATTTTGAACATTTTGTAATTCTTCTAAGCAGAATGCAGGAAATTTACTTACAGACAGAAATACAAAGATGTAGGTGTATGAAAACAGTATTTTTCAGTCCATTCAGAAATAACGTTATTAGAAAAACACTGCAAAAACTGTCACTATGTGGAATTTGAAGAACGTGACTCAGTTACTTCATGGTGCCACTGATAACTAAACCTAAGTGTTAGCAGTGTTAGTAGCATGTATAGCACAATACTTGTCTTCAGGGGCCTTAAAAATTAATTGCTATTAGGATTGTGATGGCATCCCTTTAAGAATATTAATGTAAGGTTTCATACAAGAAAGTATATGTTCCTATACATATATTCTGGTGAGTATATTCTTAACCTTTAAAATAATTTCAGTAGGGATCTTGGGTCCCTGGGTGCTGTTCTGCTTTGCCTTTTTATGCACGTTGTAGTGAGCTGCTTTGGTCTTGCTGTTCCTCATCCAGGGGTAGCCCTTCTTTGGTCCTCTGGAGAAGGAAGGAGCACAGGAGATGGTTTTCTGTATATGCATAGCTCCATTCCTGTGTTTAAAATGCAGATACCTCCGAGGTTAAAACCGACAGCATTTTAACAACTTTCAGTCGTGAAGGATGGCTTCTGCAAGTCAAACTGATTGAGGGCTATCTGACAAGGGGAAGGGGGAAGCAAACACCATGAATTATAGATGGCAATCTGTCTATTTTACTATTACATACCCACAGTAGGAGCAGATTCATTCCTCTTGCACCTCCCATTGTGCAGTCATCCCCGTTGTACATTCATTTCCATTGTTTCTCCTTCCATATATTGTACATTCAGACCCTGTCTCAACTGTACATTCCAGCTCCGTGGCAGGAGATCCATCCATGGGCTCAGCTGTTTCACAAACAGATCTAATAGCTGTAGTGTGCTCAGATGAGCATGATGGGTAATAGCAGAGCAGATTGAACTATATTGTCCCAGGAGTTCATATATTTTTATACACTCATAGGGTACACATCATCTTGCTATGACAATGAGGCTAAGTCAAGCATCTCGGGATGCAATAAAGCAGATTACAATACCGTTCCTTCACTCATTTTCACTACACTTCCCCTCCCACTTTCTTTTAACAATGCCAGGCTACTTTACACGCAATTCTCAAATCATGGCTTGCTCTATGTTCTCCTCCTTCCCCCCCCTCAAAAATATTTATCTCTTATTCCTCCTGAAACAGTCTTCCATGGAGATAAAACTAAGAATTACCTAAATATCAAAAAAAGGTAAGGACATGAATTTCAGCAGAAAAGCTCACAAGAATTCAGGCTTAAAAATGCCAAGGTTAATAATTTTTCCCTCCCCAAGCCATGTCACATTATTAAGTGAAATACAGCTGACAAAGGAAGTGATATTCAAATAGCCAGTGTTCTCATTTACTACACTATTATTACCATAGACCTTTCTCATGCAGACATGCTAGGCAATTAAGAACCCAATTAGCCCCTCAGACACAGGCAAAGGGCTCCCCAGCATCTCAGTGTGAGCTATGGGTGTTCTTTCAGACGGTCAAAGTATGACCCTGGATGGGTTTGAATCACAAACTTAGCCAAAAGCTGGAGAACACTTGTGTCCTCTTCCCAGTCCATGCCCACATACCCAAACAACAG
The DNA here is from genome assembly GCA_017589585.1 of Phylloscopus whistleri. Classification (NCBI taxonomy): domain Eukaryota; kingdom Metazoa; phylum Chordata; class Aves; order Passeriformes; family Phylloscopidae; genus Phylloscopus; species Phylloscopus whistleri. Next base: position 724,804 of record JADMLD010001003.1, on the reverse strand, counting down.
CTGCATTCATCACTTGTCATCTGAGGCTTTCCCACTTCCAGTTTGGGCAGGGTAACACTCAGTGCGTATGTGCATGAAACAGGTAAATTGGCCCACACTTTTCCTTGCTGGCTCCCACTGTAGAATTCCTGATCCCAAACATTCCAAATCAGGAGATAATCTTTAGAGAAGCACAAAAGTTGCTTAAATTCTTGAGGCGCTTTTTAACAGACACATAAGGCATTCTTTGATTTTGCATCATGTCTGGCCTTATATGTTCATTATTTTTTTTTCATTCCCCCAAGAGCTGAGAGGTGGGGTGAGAGGGATTAGGTGATTAGGGAGCTTCAAAACTTAATGCAAAAATAAGTATATAATGCTCTCTTTATTACAGGATTCCACCTGTTAGCATAAAAAAAAAAGTTGTCTTTAAGAGGTAACATTTATGATAGGGTAAAGTTCACTGACGGCAGCAACACACTCTAAAATGGCAAAGCCCAAGAAATCTGAAATCCTCCGTTCACATGGCTACTCCAGGACTACAGACCCAAAAGATCAGGATAAACAAACTTTTGTCTATAACCACGTAGATATGGCTGATCCTGTCTTCTGAGAAGAAAAATGAGCTCTTTCTGGGTGTCTTCAAGCCCAACAATTGTGACAGTCTGTGAACTCAATTCCACTTTGTATTCAGATAGTTCTTCCCACCTTGAAATATCCCACTGAGTGCAGCAAACCATATATAAGGAAACACATCTTCCCAGCACTGACATCCGTCCGTCCCGAGGTAGCCACAAGCATCTATCTTAATGACCCGCAACACCACCAGACAACAAATATCAGAGAGAGCATCTGAGATGATGGGCTGCTGTAAAATGAGGCAGAGCAGGCTCTGTATAGATTTACACCACTGGAAAGTCAGAGCCAGGGACAGAAAATCATTACTACATGCTTTGGAAAGTAAATGTGTACCTTGGAAGGCCAAATACTGGATTGGAACTGGAGATTAATTGTGGCATAGATGGGGCATCAGGAAATGTATCATAAGGTACAATCGTCCTTAATGATATTTACTCCTCTCACAAGGGTGCTGTAAAGCTTTGTGAGAGTGTATCAGCAAGAGGTTCAGAGATGCTCCACAAGCAGGCACACTGGGAGTGCAACCCAGAAAGGCCACTGTCCTCATCTTCAGGGCCGTAGTAACAAAGGGAGAAGAAGATATTTCTCCATCTTAGAGAGATGGAGAAATAGGCTAGTTTGACAAGATGGCTGTGATTTCCTCTTTCTTTTCTACCTTCTCTTTACTCCACCACTCACTTTCTGCTTCTGGGCCCAATGGGACAAACACAAAACTATGAATTCCCCTGTTATATCTTTCTTTTCCTCCCTTTATTAAAAGGAGGTCTTTGTTCATGGTAAAACATATATAAAGTCTATAGCTGGAAATTAACCCATATCCAGATTCAGGAGAACTCAGGATCAAAGCCGAGCCAGATCTTAGCAAATTTAATTCCGAGAAGTTTTGTCAACATTTTATAAAACTGTCTCTAAAGTGGCAAAAATTTCCCAACTTCAGGTTTTGTGAGACTTTTACAGGATATAGGGCAAGTGGATACAAACAAACAGGCCAGTGCTCCTTTCCCTGTCCCTGATTCAGGCCACATTTGTAACACTCACTGTAGACTCGGGGTGCTGTTTATCCCAAGCACCAGTCAAACAAGTCAAATATGTCAATAAAGTCAATAGAGCCAATAAAGAAGTAAAATATGAAGATTTGAGACAGAAGAATGTAAATACTTTTCAATATCATTTCCCTCACCTTCCCCTCCTTTTAGTAAGCATTATCCACATGTTTTTATGGTTTATTTCATTAGCAATACTAGATACACTGGAGTTCTGGGGGAAAACCCAAACTAACAAACAAACAAAACCAAAAACAAACCAAAGCAAAACCAAGCAAAAGCAACAACAAAAAAATCCTGATTTATTTAGTGGCAAAGTCAGTATATGTTCAAATCCTGAATTCCATAGTCCCTTGCACCTGACACCATTATGCCATACCTGGGTCCCAGCCCCTAGCCAAATCTGCCTTCATAATACTCTGCACACCAGTTTCATGACCCCATTTCTGCACCTCACCAGCCTCCCTGTAACTAGACTGAGTCTGTCTTACTGACATGGAGGTATTTAGGCTCCTTGTATATATTGGATATGGATTTCCATTTGGTCTAATGTGCCTGAGATGGATGTGCTGGCTGTGCTGCTTCGATATTCTCCTGTGATTTTTAATGTTTCAGTTCCAACACAGAAATACTGGTTATGCTATTTTTTTTTTTTTTTTAGGCCATCTGACTTTGTTTCCTAGATCAGACGTGACAGGCAGGGATTGCATCATGGTTTTACAGCCACTTGTTTGCTCACTCATTGTGCTGCTGGGGGATGTTTAGCTGGGCTGGAGCAGAGGCAGCATCAAGTACACCCACAGCTCCTCTGAGGAAAGAACCCAGCTTTTTCCAAATCCATTTCCAGACATCCAGTAAGAAGCTACATAGTGCATTTTAGCCAGGTTTTGGGAAAGAGGGAAGATACGGTAAAGAAATAGGAGAGTGAACTGCAAGATACAGGAGAGTCACAGCGGGCTGTTAGCAGGGAAGATACAGTTATCTTTAAACTTTCATGTCTCACTGTCCTGTTATCGTTACCACATGATGCAATCTTAAAACATATATCTACTCTAGCAAATTAAACCAGCCAAGGCCCATTTTCTGGCCCACAGGACAAGAGACATAGTACAGCTTTTATCCAGTTGCCTGAACTCTCTTCCACCCAGAACAGAGAGAGTGAAACAGGCATCCCTGGAAAGGATGCCTGGCTCATAACAATCTGTATGGCCCCAGCACAGTATCTGGGTCTGTGCCTTCTTTTGATTTAGTTGATAGATAAAGTCCAGAACCAACCCTTTGTGCCAACTTCAAAATTTGGGAAAGGAGAAAAAGAACATTCAACTACTTTTCACATCTGCAAACTCCATTCCAACTCCTACCCTGGTATTTAGCTGTAAATTCAAGAAAACCCCAAACTTCATATAAGAGCAGTTCCAAGAGAATGAAATTGTCATGGAAGGAAAGAATTCAAGTAGTGCTTCAATTTTGATTATTAAAAGAAGAGCCTAATTCATATCCAGATAGAGATTTGAAGTCCCTGCCTGTGGGTACCCTGGGCTTTATGTTTCTTCCTGTTCTGAAAAACTGAGAGCAGAATGGGATTGCAGCCCAGAAATATGCATATCCAGTGAAGATCAGAGATGTTTGATCTTGAAAAATGTCCCTTTTATCAAAATCACCCTGTAAAAAAAGGCCACTGTATGTGAACATCATGCTGTGTCTTGCTCCTGTGCAGGAAAGTGTTTGAAAAAGGGCAGAATCCTGCAAATCTGTCAATGGGCAGAAAAGAATGAATGGTAGTGAGGGGCTGAGGTAAGAGTAAATTCAGAACAAGGGAAAATATTATTATGGTAAAAGCAGTTCAGGCAGTGGACTAATGTGTGAGGGAATGGAAGAATCTCTTTGCTGGACAAGACAGTAGATTTTCAGCTGGGGCTGGTCATCATGTCAACACAAATCCTGCCACTGTGGGCAAGTGAGGTGCTCAGGTGAGTAGCACCTGACCCTGCAAGCCCTGAACTCTACCTGAGCCACTCCCAGGTGCTAGATCTTTGCATCCTTGTGAAGCTGTCCATTTCCAAAAAAAGTGCAGAATTTACTACAAGGAGAAAAAAATGGAGCCCAAGTGCCATTCATAGGATGTATGGCAGCATTCTGTAATACATCAGTCCCACTTATAACATAATAGCTGTATAACTCATACAAGGCTCTGGCTCATGTGAGGCATGGAGGTCTACATTCCACAGGGGAGGAATAAGCAATGCAGTTACATACCCTGTAGCTGGGTAAGATTACAACACCAGCAGCAAGCTTTCCAGGCCTTAAATGCTGGAGGGAAGGACAAGGCATAGGAACAGCTTGATCCCTGATTTTTATGAAAGTTAGAGCATTTTCACTGCAGAACTGCAGCAGTTCCCTCCAAATCTCCCTGTGTATGCGTGTGTGGTCAGCAGTAATTTTTAGTTGTCTTAGCAGTGAAAGTAAGGAATGAATTGGTGATGGGAATTAAATTTGCATTCTTATTCTCTCAAGAGGTGATGCCAGCAGTGCCGGTGAATGGAAAGGTGAAATGAGACACATTCTCAGATGAGGAAAATTGCAACAACTCAGATGAAGCAAAGGGAACTGTGCTCCTTTATACTAGCTGAGTATATATTAGAGAACAAAAATATGAGGAAAACTTTACTGTTACATACCAGGTTTCTTTAAGGAATTGAGAGCTCCTTACTTGCAGTGTGACAGCTCTTTTGCTCTTTTTCTTAATTCACATGGTTAGGCAGAGCAGGGTGACAAATTTCAGATTAGCCACAAAAAATGTACAGTAAGAATCTCTTCCTTGATTTTTTAATTTTTTCTGTAAGACTTGAATTAAAAGCGTTGGTCTTCCACTATGGTAGGTGATGAACATCACAAAAAGTTACAAGTGAACGTTTAAAATGCTTCAGCCTTCCAGAAAAAGCAACCTTTGCCTTGGAGACTCAGTACCAGACTTCAATAATTCATGCATTTTAAGCCCAGTAGAGACTCGTGTGACAATCTAAGCTAGACTGCTGCATATAACAGGCCTTCAGACTTCTCTGAATTATTTCCCATTTCAAGTCCAAGAGCTATTGTCAAAGTAAAATACGTATTTCAGAAAAATACTCAATCCCATTTTAAAGTAGCTAGTGACAGGTTATCTTCTATAGTCCTTGGTAAAGGCTTCTAATAGTTAATTACTCTAAAGAGAGGTAACTTCTTTCTTCTTTACATGTCAGACTTTGTCTTCTAGGATTTGGCTCTTTCTACCTCCCCATCTGCTAAAATAAAGGGCCCTGTATTCCCATATTTCTGCTCCACAGAAAGTGATTAAATAAATGCTTAATTTTCATTTTGTGGAGCTAACTGGCACCTTTAGTCTCTCCAGATAAAACTGGATTTTGACAGATGTATGTAAAACTGAGTGTCTCAGGGAAGATGAACAGAGAATAGTCATTCACTGCTTCTCCCAGTGTAACAGCTGGGGGACATCGAAAAAATTATCAGCCAGCACACTTAAAATGGATCCAGGGAAATTCATTTTTAATGGGACCCAGTAAGGTGGTGCAACTATTTTTTGCAGAACATAGAAATAGTCCCAAAAAGTCATTAGAAGTGTTCTCCTTGACTCTGTTCCTGCCAGTTCTACATCAGCGTTGTACATGCCTCCATTTATCCATAGGTTTAGTTGTGTTGTGGGTCAGGTCCAAGCCTCAAATAGGGAAATGCTTAAATAATAGATAATGAGAAAAAAGGGTAAGTATCTTTAATGGGATTAGTTCTAGCATTTTCCAAATGTCCAAAGTAGTACAAATACTACTTTGTGAAAAGAGTAAAGGAAAGAGGCTCCTCTCCATGCTCAAAATTTCATGGCTCAGCTCCAGTCCCCAAGATCTGAGTAGAGGTTCCAGCATCAGTGGGAAGTTTGAGGTACTGAGTAGGAAGTGGGAATTATGTGCCTTTGTGGACATGAGCTGCAGAGCCTGTCCACAAAGATAATGCCCGTGAATTTTCTTCTGCAGCACAAACCTGCCCCTAAGGAGCCCCACAGGCAGCCAGGATCTGTGCACAGGGAAGCAGATATGAATACACCTGCATTGCAGCTGGCCAGAGTGAACATGCACAAGAGGAGAAGAATTACTCTTACCACTCTCCATTCCCAGCCTGGATCATCGGGAGGGTGGAGTAGAGCAACAGAGGTTAAAAACTAGAATGCTTACACTGGAATTAAGCCATAAGGTCTGACTGGACAGGGAGAGGAAGAGGGGGGTATGGATAATTGCACCCATAGGGCAATTAGAGATACAAGGAGCAGTGGAGCTACACTTCAGTCCCAAGAGTGTGATTAATTGGCACTAACAACCCCTCTGGAGTTGCGTTATTGCTATTATGAAGACAAGTCTTTATTTTTTATTTTATTACTTTTTATTTATAAATGAAATATTTAAGTGCATGACTTTGATCGCCAGGATCTGCTAGTTAGTGCCAGCTTCAGCCACAAGGTGCAAAGATTAAAGATTCATCAAAGGCAAAGGATTAACCCACCCTGCTGGAATGCCAAGTAGCTAGTCAGGAAGAGCATGCTGCATAAAAGCCCTGAGAAGTCCATCTTTGCTTAGTTTGTTCTCTAGGGCTGTACATTTGTAGTATCCTCCTTCCCTCAGTCCCTGCTTAGTTCATACACCCTTCTATACCTGTAAATTGCCTAAGAGGAAGAGGACAATGACAACATTAAAAAATACAAATATTCTGCTAACATGGACTATTCTCCTTTTAAAAGAGGTATTTGCAAAGGTGACAGCTCTAATGTCTAGGGTTGGGACGCAACCTCCTCTGTCTCAGTGTCTTGTGGAGAAAGGGCTCAGATGAATCTGTCACTGCTGGTCTTTTCAAAATCAGCCAGAAAGGAGATGGCAGAAACTCCATCATCTCTCTTTAGGCAGAATCATCACACATCCACATTTTTCCTAGAGACGTTCTTTGTTTCTGTGGAGAGCTAGAAGCTGAGGCTGCTGTAAATTTGTCTGAGATTTCTGGGTGCTTGTTATTGGACATGTTCTGTGATATGCTCACACCAATTGTGGATCAATGCTGAGGTGAACAGCAAAGCTCCACAGCTGTACAGTAGTCCATGACAGAGGAATGGCCATCTGTTTAGCAGTCTAAATCTATTTTAAATTTTTCTTTATATCTTAGGACTGATGGTCTTGAAGATATTCATTTACATGCCAAGACTAATAAAATAGACTGGCAATTTTTAGTCCTTCTGTTTATTCTCAGGCATATTAAACACTATTAGAAGAGTGTGTTTTATGACTTTTAGAAGTCCAAACCATTGCCAGGGTCTTAAGTTTCATAACTGAAATGATTTTCCCTCCTTTAAATATCCAACCACTAAGTCTGAGCAAACAGTAAATTGTTCCAACACGCACCTACCCAAGAAGAGGCCACTAGAAAGCAGGGCTGTGTAAGTATTCACTTCCTTGCAACAGGGCTCTGCAAACCAGTTAGTTCACTGTTCATTTAATGGGATCTGTCAACAGATGAAACAAATGGGGGAGGAGAGAATCTGCCTTGGACATACACGAGTTCATCCCAATAATCTTGGTCTGTCTGACTAGTGCCTGTCCTCCTGTGCTGCTGGGGCTCTTTCCAGGAGAGGATAAATACATCTACTTCTCTCTCACAGTACAGTGCTCCTTTTTCTTTTTCTTTTTCTTTTTCTTTTTCTTTTTCTTTTTCTTTTTCTTTTTCTTTTTCTTTTTCTTTTTCTTTTTCTTTTTCTTTTTCTTTTTCTTTTTCTTTTTCTTTTTCTTTTTCTTTTTCTTTTTCTTTTTCTTTTTCTTTTTCTTTTTCTTTTCTTTTTCTTTTTCTTTTTCTTTTTCTTTTTCTTTTTCTTTTTCTTTTTCTTTCTTTTCTTTTTCTTTTCTTTTTCTTTTTCTTTTTCTTTTTTCTTTTTCTTTTTCTTTTTCTTTTTCTTTTTCTTTTTCTTTTTCTTTTCTTTTTCTTTTTCTTTTTCTTTTTCTTTTTCTTTTTCTTTTTCCCTTTTCCTTTTCTTTTTCTTTTTCTTTTTCTTTTTCTTTTTTTCCTTTTTTTTCTTTTTCTTTTTCTTTTCTTTTTCTTTTTCTTTTTCTTTTTCTTTTTCTTTTCTTTTTCTTTTTCTTTTTCTTTTTCTTTTTCTTTTCTTTTTCTTTTCTTTTTCTCCTTTTCTTTTTTTCTTTTTCTTTTTCTGTTTTCTTGTTTTTTTTCTTTTTCTTTTTCTTTTTCTTTTTCTTTTTTTTTCTTTTTCTTTTTTCTTTTTCTTTTTCTTTTTCTTTTTTTCCTTTTTCTTTTTCTTTTTTTTTCTTGTTTTTTTTCTTTTTCTTTTTCTTTTTCTTTTTCTTTTTCTTTTCTTTTTCTTTTCTTTTTTCTTTTTCTTTTTTTTTTTTTTTTTCCTTTTTCTTTTTCTTTTTCTTTTTCTTTTTCTTTTCTTTTTCTTTTCTTTTTTTCTTTTTTTCTTTTTCTTTTTTTCTTTTTTTTTCTTTTTCTTTTTTCCCCTTTTCCTTTTTCCCTTTCTTTTCCTTTTCTCTCCTCTCCCCCCTTTTTGCTGCCAAAATAAATTAATTGGTAGGATTTGGGAAGACTTGAAATTTTTCTGGCATCTGGTTAGATAAGGTTTCCTTCTCTGTTGCACTTCCCATCTTTCTTCTATGATGTAGCTAAGGAGCCCAGCAATCTGCCTTCCCTGCCAGATACCATCATTCAATTGGAAATACTATTGTTTTCTTTAGGCAGATGGTTAGATCCTTTGATCCCTTCACTAAACTCATTAGAAAATCTGGCCTCAGATCAAATCTTGATAAGAAGAAAAATTCAGAGGGAAAAATAAATACCATGGTGATGAAGGTGTTGTGTAAGATGCTGGATAGAACAGAATAGAAATTATTTTCTCTTTGCCTTTGAACCAGGGGTTTTTACTCTCTGAAGTCTGCCACTGTTTCTAATACTAACCAGATCACACTGGTCTTTGTATATATGCACACACACACACATATACACATGGTCATGTGAATGCTTTTGTGTGCCTGGACATGTAGAAGTAACCAAAGGCATCTCCACTTGTTTCAGTCCATGTATGGGCTATAAGAGCCGTGTGGGACTGGCTGCACTGCACCCTATATTCCTCTGGTATACCTTGTTGTATGTTGATAAGGGCTCTGCTGTATTTCTCGTTTTGAAAATAAAGGGTATTTTCAGTGATTTGGGCCATAAGATGTAGAATGAATAGCTGCCAAGTGACAGTTGACACAGCCTCTGTGCTTATCAACCTAAGTCCAATCCCTCTACACCTGGCAGTTCAGAGTGGGCACAAAGAGAGTGAGTGCTCAGCCATGAGTTATCAGAATAGCTCAGTGCCCCTCCCTTGTGTGGAGAAAGATTTATTGCATTGTGCAGAGAAAAGATGCCAGGTGTGTATTTAAGGGAGGAGGATGGAAACAGGAGCAAGTTCAGCACCACAGTTCTGCTCTTCCTTTCGTCTGTTGGAACAGACATCCAAGGATGCCCTATAAAACAGAACCACTGTGAGTGACAGGAATGCCCAACTGCATAAAGGGACACAGCGAGGTCAAAGCAGGAGGTGTGGCAACACAGCCTACTTTGAACACAGCCCATTGGCACAAAGTGAAGTGGATCTGTACAACTTCTGGATTTGAGCTATGGGAGAGGAGTGATCTGCACACCTTCTCATTTCTACTGAAGCAGTAAGAGAAATGTGAAGGAATTTCCTCAGATCCCCTAAGAGCAAACAAAGCCACCCCTCCCAGAGGCAGTCAGTGGCTGCCTGTATGGGACTCCATCTCCCAGGTTGAATTAAGGGGTTCTGGACACCCACAGATCCCATCAGTGGGGGCAGAGGCACATCATTTATCTAAAATAACCCAGTGGATTTTCTTCTGTAGCACAGAACTGAAGTCAAATACTGTGACTGAGCTTTTTTTATTTTATTTTTTAATGGATTGTATAATTTTATGACTGTCAAGATGAACAAATAATTTGCAATGAATAATTTATCCAACAGATTTTGACTCTTTTGCAGCTTACTGAATATCCATGAGCAGACCTCGATTTCAGCTGGCTTATTTATTGTTTGAATTTATTTGACATATTCCCCTTTTTTATTTTTTTTTTCAAAAACACTATCAACTAATCAGAGACAGCCCCTGAAAAAGTTTGATAGTTTGCAGTCGAAAGTAGTTGTAGCAGCCATGAATCAGGGAGTGGACGGTACAATGTGCAGAAATTTCACTTGAGAAATTTGGATTCAATTTTTAGACCTTTCAAAGACTTCCAATGTGACCTTGATAAAGAAAGCTGGGAACAATGTTGCTACTAAAAACCTGTCCCTAAGTGACTAATACAAGGGAGAGGAAGGAACACAAGAATGACTATACTGGTGCAAGCACCTCAATCTTGCCTGATGTTCTGTCTTTGACTATGGCCAAGACTATGTGTCTAAGACAATATGTAAAGTCAGGGAAAACAGGCAGTGATTCTTCCCCAAAGCATTTATCCCACCTCCCTCAATTAGTAGTCCAAAAGATTGCTGAGACAAAGATGATTTTTTCCTGTTTGGTAGCCCTTGATGTATTTTAGCTTCACGTTAGGGGCATGAACCCAAGGCTAGGGAGGACGTAGATTGCTGGTGTCAATTGTGTCTTATTCTGTCACAGACTACCTGGGTTACCTTGATCCAGTCCATTAAGACGAGATTTATTTACCTTACCCAACAGTTTCTATTTAAAAGAAAGTCTCACTGTGAGCTACCCTCGTAGCTGAAGAGGAGGATGCGTTCATGTGCCACGGTTAGGGGACCACCACAGACCCATGAGAGTGGTTGGTGACTGTTGGGGGTACCAGAGTGAAGGCAGAGGTCCACTCATTACACTGCTCCCCTCATCCAGAGATTTGGATTATCTTTGTGCCAGGGGTTCACAACAAACGGAACAATAAGCAAGGCAAGATAACAAACTGAACAGTAGTGGGAGGGAACTGAATCCAGGATTACGTCTGGCTTTGCCCATGAGAGGCAGTAGTGTTTTGAAGGCACTGGAGCAAAAGGTAGACTTTAATTCAAGTTCGTTACATACACAGACCCTCTGTTGAGATGAAGAAGGTATTTTAATCCCCTGGGAGCAGAGCTATCAAATTGGCTGGATGGCTCCCTCTGTCACAAACAGCATATTTTATGCCATATACCCACACTCTGCTTGGTTATGGTAAATTAGCTTTTCCTTCTCTGATGTTGTGTGCAGTTTTGCATAGTTGGGTGGAGGGAAGGAGAGAGGAATGACCCAGGTGGACAGAGATGTAAAATGTTTTCTTGCCCAAGAGACAGAAAGAACTGCTTGCGAACAGGTGGGATTGAATAACACTTGATGTCAAATGTCTACGCTGGCTGTTCAGGGTGGCTCTGAGAGCTCAAGACCAGGAAATCACTCTCTGTGCAGATAATGAGCCTTCTTATGAATGGCCCAAGCTGTGTCAAGTGTACTCAGCTCCCACTGCACACGACCTCACATGCCCAGGGACTCCTGGAGGGCCAGCACGTTACCAGGCAGGCCCAAAGAAACTCTCCACAGGCAAGCGGTCTGTGGAGCTGGAGTGTGTGCTGTTTCCTGCTGCTCCAGATGGTGGCCTTTCAGAGTGATGTAGGTGTAACCACTGAGGTCCTGATATGAGACAGCCCTCTCCTGCTGGGTAGCTGCACATGAGATCAGCAGTGCTTTCCAAAGAGCTTTTACACTGTCCAGTCTGTCCTTGCTTCATTTGGCAGGACTTGCTCTGAACCCTCTGCCTGGGAGCAGGATCAGGGCAGCACAGGGTGCTCTTGAGAGAGAAAATGGTCTCATAGCCCTCAAAACATGGGATTCTCTCATTAGGGGGTCTGTTTGCAAAAGCTTGCTCCTCCATTCTGTGGAAGGAGGAGGAAAATATTATATTTTATTTCTGTCTTGGGACAGAAAGCTTAAGGGTTTCTTGAGGAGTTAACGTCAGGGTAGAAGTACTGGCCATTGCTCTTTCTGTCCCTTCTCCAATGACAAGGGAGACTCTCTGCACCAGAGCACAGCTGAAGACCTCTAGTCTGAGTCTTGTTTCCAAACTTGCAGCAGGCTCAGCTGAGATCAGAGATGCCAAACTCACTGTGCTTTCTTCTGTCTTCCCTCACCTTTCTGGACTCCCATTTAGCTTTCTTGTAGGATCTCAACACCTTAGGGTACCTCAGGTGTTCTCAGCACCTCCCTCTACACCCTTCTTCTCTCTGAACCATATCAGGTCTCCTTGCTTATCCTTCTTATGTTTTTCTGTCTCTAAGGAGTATAGCTATGTCCAGTGACACAATCATCCCTCCAGAACAAGGAGGCACTTTTCTTCCAGGCTGGTGTATTTGTTTTGGAGGATGTCTTGATTCAGGTGACAGTGTTTGCAGCCTGAATCTATCAGCTACTCAGAGTTGCTCAAATTACTTTCAAAAAGTAATTTGTCACTGATTCCCACATCCAAAAACTTATTGTCAATCTCGTGTACTTAGTGACCGTCTCAGTAAAAGATAGTCACGTATCCAAAATTAGAACCCAGCTGTTGTGAGCTCTGGGGAAATACACCTGAGGTGCAAATGAAAGAGAGGTGTTTAGCGACAAATATGGTTTGGTTTCCAGTGCTCTCTTTGATGGCTTGCTAGAAACCAGTCTCCAAACTTTCTGGCCCTTCCGCAGCACTTCTAAGCAAGTTATACATTGCAAGTGACACCCTGTGGTTTTCTCCCCACAGCTCTCAGATTAAAGGTCCCATTTGCCCATGAACAATGCTCAGGAGCCAGTACATACCAGGGCACCAGACAGAGGGATGATCATTTGTCTATAACAGGGCTTAAGGGCATTTTCTGCCATTCCAGTTAGGGAAAGGTTCATCTTCCTTGCCTTAGGTGTCCTAAAAGCCAGATGTCTAATTGGGGTTAGCCATACCAGGCTTTTTTTATAATGAATACACAAGAACAGGTGCCTCCAGAGGTAGTTTCATTGCAGCCAAAGACAAATGTGTAAGAAATGCCAGATGAATTGCCCTCAGGATGTGTTTATATATACAAAACAAAAATAAAGAAACCTTAGGATGAACAGCTTAGACATCCGACTTTTAGACATACTCAGCTAGAGAAGATGTATCCCACACTCTATTGGGAAACTTAGTTGTCCAAACGAAAGTAGTTCAAAGCAAAATGTTGCTTGCAACATCTTTCCCAGTGCAAAAGACATCAAGTGGAAATTATGCCAAATTATTTTACAGAATTGAAATATATATATATCTTGAATTGGCTTTGGTTGTTGAAGGAAGCACAGACTATTTCACTAGAAATGTGCTAGAAATGTGTGAAATGCAGGCAAAGCTGTAGGGAAGCAGAGAAGAAAGGGTTATCATAAAAAGGGCAAAATATGTAAAATGTTAATATCGTAGCACAGCATTGTGATGTCCACATGGTTAGTGAGAGGTGAAGTCTCATGAGCTTGAGCTAAGAAACATTTTTTTCTTGTTCCTCAGATTTGTTCTTAGAAGAGATGTTTAGCAAAAAAGACTGCACCTTGACTCTAATTCAGTAAAGGAAAAAAATCCAAGAATTTCTGAAGCTTACCTCATTCCTAATTGTCTTGATTTTCTTTGAGAATTGGCTGTGTTCACACACGGAAGCATACAAACTACCTTATAGGACATTTCTGGATAAGGAGCTGAGGTGAGCACAGATAGATGATGTGTATTACGCTTTCTACAAGTGATACAAATTTTCAATTAAAGTAGGATCTTTTTGACAGCATAAGATGAAGATGTTTTTCTCAAAATCACATTTATTTTCTGGAGGAAGGGAAATGTCTCTCCAACAACATTTAGGCACTTTGCTGGGATAAAACTTCTCCATTAAAAGGCTGGATTTTGGTTGAAAAAACATGAGTGAAAATGGCTAAAACATGTACATGGAGTCTGAGCTGAGGGAATTGCAGCAGTAAACTGCAGAGCTGAAGTAATGTAAGCCCAAGGTCCCTCACACTTAGCTTGTCCCACTGACATGCTGGAGGTATTTAAATATATCACAGGGGCCAGTATGGAGGGGGAAATGCCTTTCCTTCTTCTTTCATCTTAAAACCCAATAGATCTTTACTGGTCATTCTGACATCAGTGCTGGGAGGAGGCAGAACACAAACCCTGTTCAAGGGCAGTGCCCAGATCTCAACACCACAGCCAAAATCCAGGTGTGTCTGTCCTCCCAGCAAGGATCCTTCTTTGTCATGTAAAAATCACAGCTTTTTAATTGTAAATGGCATTTACACTGCCATATCCAACCATGGCAAGGATCAGTCATTGATGGCACTGATCTGCTTAATCTCTCTGATAATGCAGAGCACAGACGCAAGTCAGTCTCAAAAATGAAGATAGTTCTCACTGACAGTGAAACAGTTAAATTTTGAAGGTGAAAGAATATGGGGTGAAAAGCAGAGCAGATTTGGTCATTGAAGAATAATCCAGGTTGTCACAGGCTTTCTGTTCTTTTGCACATGACGAAGGTTTTTGGCATTATTCAATGTACTGACCCAAACTTACTGTTTAATTTGCTCCAGAGAAAGCTCCACTTCCTGCAGCCCTAATTCCGGGGCTGCCCATTTCTGCAGCTAGCTCATGTTCAACAGGCAAACCGTAGCGTTTGGGTGGGAACCAAAGTAGCTTTGAGGCTAAGCAGGACATATGTGAGTCAACTTAAAGAGCAGTAGGAAACTCTACCACATACCAACCCCTTAAAAATGTTCCCATAGCCAAAACTGTCCTTGGTTTTCTTCTTACTGATCAAAAAAAAAAAATCCCTCACTTTTCTCAGACATGGCTGTTTTGCCAGCTTCACAAGGAAGTCACCCTTCCTCTGGGTCCCTCACTTGCACACTGAAAGAAACACGCTATTTATGTTTCCAAAAATGTGGAAGTATGTACATGTATGTACCTTGCACAGTATCATCTCCCCTGAATAGGAAGAAGCCCAAGATTGGCCTTTTTCCAAATCGTGTTGAACACGCCACCTGGAAGGAACAGAGACATCTGGAAAATCATTCCACAATCTCTGAGGAAATTACAGGAGAAATACCGGATGATTGGAAGAACAGCCCTTTGTGGGATTCTTACTTTATCAGCCAATTTCACTTAGGTTTTTTTTCATAAGTAGCATATGTTCAGAACTTTAATAAGAAATCTTTGAGTTCTGGGGGTTTATTTATTTGTTTATTTAATTTTCCTCATAAATGAAAAAAAGTTTTAGAAATTTCAGAGGTGGCAGGGCAGAGGGTGAGGAAAACAAAACAAAACAACAAAAAAAAGGAAAGAAATATCTGATAATTCACACTTTAGGGTGCAATAGTGGGGAGGTTCATTCCCTTGCCTGGAATGTGATGCAGATTAAATGAGCCCACAGGAGTCTTAACATGCCTGGACTGCAGAAGGGAGAATCATTGGTTAGCTCTCTCCAAAGTCCTCTAGCAGACAAGCAGAGTTATTTAAAAAAACAACAGAGTTGTGTCTGGTAAGAACAGGTCTAGGTAAAGTTGAGATTCTGTGTGCCCATGCAAGACATTGCCTGCATTGTTGTCTGGGTAAGGGGGAATGAGGGAAAGAGCTGCTCTTCTCACACATGTGCAATGCCTCTGATGCAGAACTGCTCTATCCTCATGTTTGCAATCCCCCTTCAGATATGTGGATTTTATACAATAAAGAAACCAAACAAGAAAGAGAGATAAATCACACATCCCACCAAAATTCACACAATAGTCACCTACGTAAATCACTTAAGCACTTCATCTGAATATCTCTAATGGAATTAGGTATCATCTCTGTTAAAAATATTGCTAAAGATAGATGTGCTATTCCTTCTCAGTTACTTAGTTAAATGTGGGGAATTGTTTGGTATTTACTTTAAATGTCCCCTGGAGACAACAGGTAAACTGTACTCTTTCCACTGCTATTGTGAGGTGAATGGCAGAGAAAGCATTAGCTGAGGTCATGTAGATATTTGGGGAAACCAAAACCAATATAAAGTATAAGAAAATCACAGACATCTCTGCTTGAGCCTTACATCCATTCTGCACTTAACAAAAATACAATTTGAGCATTGTGTCTATGCAGTTCACCTCAAGATTTAACTAAAATTCCAGCATCTGCTGTTTCTGATTGACTCACAGTGCTGTTCCTGTTCGTGTACTTGCTCCAGTAACCTGAATAAATTTCTTATATGAAGTTCATATTATACCTCTACATCTGCAGTTGAAATCCCACTCAGGGGTGAGGAGTCTAGATCTTTCTATTGGAAAAAGAGAGAGTTTTCATGGTTCAATTTAGCTTTACTCCGAATTTTCAGGTATCTGTTGCCAGGTGAAATGAATTTCAGACATTCTCACCCAAGTTTGGACTTCTCTTTAAACCAATTAGAATGAGGGAAAGACTTCCTCTAGGGTCTATATCTAACGCCTCAGCAAAATCAAGCTTATATTTCCGTCTTCAGGTTGTCCATCACTTACACAAATGCCCCCTCAAACCTTAACTGTGTCCATGGCACATCAAAGGAACCAGGAGCCATATCCACCCCCAGTACTTTCAGAGGATGCATTTGTACCAGCAGCAAGCACAGGCACCTGCTCCAAGAGAAGAGAGGATCCTTTGATCTGCATCTCTGCTCACTGCCTGTCGTAGTCCTTGCAAAGTCTGAAACCTGGAAGAGCAGTCTGTAGGATGGGACAAATGCTAATCCCTTTGTGCCACCCAGCTGCTGACACAGCCTTGGAGAGGGGAGTCTGCTCTGCAGAACTAGGGAATGGTAGCACAGAGGTAGGACCAAGTACTTTGGACAAGTAAAACAAACTAAGCTCCTAGCTCTGTAATGAAATCCAAGAGAAGCACAGGAAAGGATATCAGCTGAAGAACTCACCCAAAGGAAGGCTTTCGTGATGCACAGGACCCCTCCAGTGCCATGGGTGTGAGCCCATATAAGATCACCTCAGCCACTGAGATGCACACTCCTTTTGACAGTTTTTTTCTCCCTTCTCTCTTCCTTGACTTTATTTTTCAGTTCCTTGTAAAATAATGTGAAAGCATCTGTTATCTCTTCCATTTAATTTGTAAATACACTCCCAAAGGGCTGGCAGAGTACATGTGTCAGTCCCTGCTTCCAAAGGCAAGGAATGCAGGCTCCTGTGCTCACAGGACATGTCCTCCATCCTTGCAGGACCCTGCTCACTGTGCATCAGCTGGAAAGATGTTTAAAAATGAGTTTGGGTGATTTCTGCGCATACCTGGTGTGTGGAGGTGGTCGAGGAGCACTGGGGAGATGTAGACATGCCTCAGACGCCCCCTGCATAGCTGGACAGAGAAGATAACAGACATCTCCATGGGGCTCAAATGTGTGATATCAGATGTGTTCGGCCCAACAAGCTGTTATGTTTTCTATGAAGTACAGTCATATCTGTCTTGTAGACAAAATTAACAAGAAAAAAACCCCACCCTTCTGTTCTTATTAGCTTTCATGCTAAAGATCACCAAGTATGGAGTAAAGGGAAAAGACAATATTCTGGAGTACACAAGCACTTACTCAGATGTATTAGCTAAAGCAAGGAGGGTCTTTGCATTCCCTTTGCCATATTATTACTTCAGATAGTCCTTGGACTGGAGCTCAGTCATTTACAGAGTCCTTGAGACTGCAAACTTGTCACCAGCTTATGTGGCCATTCTGCCCCACAGCAGACTGTTAAAGGAGTCAAGGCTTCACCTGTGATTGTTATGATTACTATAAATTATCTTTTTATTGCTCACTGAAACCCTCAGGGACTGAGCACCTACAAAATCATATTTCTTTCAGCAGCAGGTGCAGGCTTTCAGGTCCTCAACACTCTCTTACGGCTGAGAAGACAGCTGAGACAGCCATCTGGAGACTTGGGAAGCAGTGTACCTGGTTCTCCAGCTCCTCGGCTTCCTCACTGTCTCCATGCCTGACAGAAACAAGTCTTTTCTCTGCCCTGCCACACAGACTTTGTGGGTGACATGGCTTGTTCTGCTCGGTGCATTCCCTGCCAGAATTCCAGAGGCAGCCTCTTACATACACACTTGCACTGACCAAAAATGGAGCCAGAAATCAGGTTTCCCATACTTTAACAAGTAAACACTTGGTAAATGTGCTTCTTCCTTTGGAAATCAGTATAGACTGATAGCTAAATAGCCACTTATCTCTTGATCACTTTTCATGGCTACAGTTGTATTTAATTGAGGGTAAGAAGTGCTCATGGGACATTTTAAAAGAATCATGTTAATCCCCTATTGACAGCATTATAACGTGTCTCCTGTCATCTTGCTGGTTTTGGTGTGCTTTGAGATTAATCTTCATTCCTCAATCCTAGCACAAAGCAGGTGATTGAGGCACAGAAGAACGGACAAAGCGTCCAAGCTAGGCCAGCAGGAAGATGGCAGAGCCAATTTTAAAAGTCAGGAGTTGAGACTTGGTCCAGCACTTTGGTTCCCTAAGATCTCTTCTGTTTCTTTCAGTCTGTAACCTGCTTGCCAGTCCCACCAAAGCCAGAAGCCCAGCTTGGGTGGGAGGAAGCTCTCCAGTCTACAGTATATTTGCTACCTTCTACCTCCTTGCACTTGGAAAACTTATTGCAATAAACAGACAGAGACAATCAGTATTTTCATAGACAGGCCTCCATACCAAGAGGGATTTTATCCTCACCTGCTCTTCTAGATTGGGCTGATTGGCAAAGGCGGGTAAATCCCTACTCTTTGTTTAACAAGATGGGAAAATGATGGGAAGCAAGAAACACCCACAGCACTCCCAGGTATGAATGCTCAGGCTGATTAAAGTCCTTTCAAGTGTTTTGTCTCCAGCGATTTGCACTTTCCTGCCTCCCAGCCCTTCCCCACATTCCCATTCCCTCTCCCAACTCTGTCTTGCCAAGTTCTTCCACCGCTGTTATTATTTGTGAAGCGTGAGGAGAGTTATGACAAGGGAGGGATGTCATTAAACCACGCCGGGAGGAGATGTCAGCCGCCATGCAAACATCTTCCTGACACTCCACTTTCAAACGATTTCAGAAACTGCACTCAGATGATTTCAGGTTGGGTAGGCCTGTCAACTTGGATGGACGACACGCGTTGCTTTGGTGCCGGAGACAGCTCCGGAGCCTCTCAGCCGGCTGTTGCGCACACGCGTACACAGCCCCATCCCCACACACACAGCTGCACATCATTATTTTTATGCCACTCCAAGACAGATATCCTTGAATGCCGCTGGAAGCGTCAAACTTTCACTGCAAGAGAAAGCTTTAACATTTAGAGGGTTCTTGTGTAATGCAAATGAACCACAAAGGTAGGAAGGCATCCCAAATGCCACTCAATGCATTTATAAAAAGATAAGGTGACTTCGTCCTACCCTACCATATCACTTCATTACCAAGTGTCAGCAAAGAGCCTGGCAGCTCGATTGGTTGATGAAATCACATGACCCAAGTGTTATCTTGCAAAAACACATGAAATTACTAAGCTTGAACAGCAAAGAAGTATAAATACCTCTACAGTTTATTCCCATCAACCAAAAAAAGACTATGTATCTCTTTATTTCCTCTCATTTTTTCTCTCCCATTGGAGGGAAGAAAAAGAAATTTCCTATCTAATTTATAATTCAAGATATTTTGCTATCTAATATATTTATATTACTTTCTTCACTACCTAATTTAAGTGCTTTGTTTATGCATTATTCATTTGATCTTTGTTTTCCATCCTTATTGTTAACTTCCAGAGCAATTTTAATGGGCTCATGGTCAGAGATCAGGGTGATAGACTCTTTGATGCCGTGTTAACTCACTGACAAAAGGGCAGTGAGCAAATGTGAGTTAGGAAGACTTTAAAGCCATCATTTCAGATCCAGATCTGAGCTGTACCTTGCTAGTACGTGCCTAATTTTCATGGGGGCAGATTTCCTGGCTTTGCTGTGGTAGTCAGTTAGGTGTTTGGGTGTCACACTACCAGCAAGCAAGAAGAAAAATGTAATTGCTTGAGCTTCTGCAGAAGTGGGACATTAGCCAGTGCCTGCTGAGGTCTGTGGAAATAAGGCATTCTGCTGCTCTTCAACCTTTCAATGTCTCTGCTGAATCGCTCACACAAGTAAACAGAGGTGAAGGTGATGGATGCGGCATGTTAGACAGGAAAATGGGCTGGTGTTCAAGGTTTTCTAGTACCTAGGGTGGTGCTGCACAACGAGGAGTGCACACAAGACTCAAGCAACACGCTGCTCTGGAGTTTGTGACTAAACCATAGGACAGCACAGACTGCTTTGTGCCTGGGAAGGTACCAGGTATGGCCTTTTAATTCAAGGCACTGGGTTTTCATATGGGCCTCCACTTCTTGAATGTCTCCTGGGCATAAATTTTGTTATGCAGTCACACACTGAACACACAGTTAACCTGTCTCCCACAAGCAAAAATTCAGTATTTCTCTTTCAGCTGAAGTATTGCAGCCCAGCCCCACTGAGATATGAAACATTCAGATTCACTGCTCACTTGAGCCAAAAGCTTACTTTCATTTTTACTCTTTTCTTCTCAGCTTTAATCTCAACAAAGACATTTCGCAGCAGACAAAGAGTTAATAACAGTGTAGGAACTGTAATTCAGCCTAGGAAAATAATATATGGATATTCTTGGCATTTCTGGATATCGGCACAGTTGTAGCACTGTCCCACCCATGAACAAATGCTCTTGGCCAAGACACCGGCTCTCACAGACTATTAAAGGGCTTCTGTAGGAAGGAGCACACACAACAAACAATGCTAACCTGAGTTTACAACTGCTGCCCACTGAAAGTTGGCATGGACAGGTAGTGGAAGTATTAAGTGATAGAAGATGCAGGGTATTGAAAGTGACAGGCAGCAGATGTAAATAGAGGTAATTTTGTGCAATAACCCACCAAATTCCATTTTAATGAACTTAGCTCTCCAGTCTCCACAAGAGGAGACATTATTAGACAAGAGAGAGTGAGAGGGAGGTCCAAAAATAGTGTCATGAAGACAGAGGCTGCTAAAAAGTTGCAGCAGCAATCCCACAGAGAGCAGACTCCTGGGAGTAAACCCACCAGCCAGCTTCAGTTTGCACCCGTGACGGGAACAGCGGTAGCACCATGGATGCCTAAGGAAGAATCTGTGCTCACAGGGTGATGGACAAAAGGACATGAGGAGTAAATTATGCTTTACACATTCCAATAAGAAACCTGGCAGCGGATGGTGGAAATAAGGGAGATTTGTGGGATCGATGTTTGTCTGGGACCAGTGTGCCATTGACTTCCTTCTTTCCTTTGTTTTGCACATTTATTCCCCTTGAATTAACTCATGGAAGAGGAACAGATGCCGTCAGGATTGAAAACAGCATTTTCAGTAGCTTGAAACTAGTGCTTGAATGGAGGATGTCAGCATTTCCTCTGAATTGTACAAATCAGTGGTATTGTAACAGGGCTATTGTTTATAGATGATTTTTTTTTTTTTATTAGAGATTCTTAAGGTCAGTTGCTGACAAATGTTTTTCAGAAAAACTGGGGACCATTTTGAATTCTCTCTCATCTAATGATACATCATTTTCAAAAGCTGGAAATAATATCTGCCAGGTGTTCTGGATTTTAACGCTGAAATAATTCTCCATGATTTCTGGAGCAGAAATTCCTGACTTTGATTCCCTTTCCCTCATGTTTGACTGACAACCATTGACACACTGTTGTGACTGAAGAGTTGCTGTCTATCTGAACTCAATGGCCTCAGACTTTCCCCTAGATGATTCATGTTATTCAAATGATCAGAAATCTATAAATCTCAGAATGGAAAAGTGCAAAAATGGCATCTTCATTATTCTTCTGGTTCTTTTTTCTCATCAAGGATATAAGAGTCAGTTTTTCATATGTGGTTGCTGTTTCAGATTCAACATTCTTATCCTCAAAGTTTGAAATTCATTCACGTTAATCTTTGCATGTTTTTAGAAGAGGTGACCATCTCAGAAAATGTTTTTGCACAAAATGCATCAAATGCAAATAAAATATCCTCATGTAAACTCTTGCTAGCTACTTTAGAACCAAGCTGGCAAGTTTATTTCTGAACACAGGAAAGAAGCACAGTATAGCTGATGGGCTTACCGTGGGGAAAAAGCAAACAAAATGAAAACATCAGTGAAAATATTACCCTTGTCTGTAGAAAATGTAATTTTAACTCATTTTCTATCTGTTGTAAAATCAACTCCTTTAATAAGGCCACATTCTTCCAAAACCTAGATAGCACTGGAAATTAAATTTCCTGTATCAAAACAGTTTTGATGGGGAATCTTTAACCTGTCCTGAAACAGCAAGTGTGGTGAAACGGCTGTCCCAGTCAAACCCCTGGTTGTGCTTGGTCATTCTTAAAAGCTGTTGATGGCAATGCAAAACAGTCCTATGCTTGACTATGTAAAAATGTAATGATCACCAGACGCTCCATGTGTGAATAGAAAAGGGATTTCCTCCCTTTCCCCATGGATGCAATCCTTTCTCAGGGCTCAAAAGAATTTGAATGTATGGTGGGGAAATATCTTTCTAGCATGGGAGAAGGAGTAAAGGGGGGGAACAAAAAGAGACAGAAAAGGGAAAGAAAATTCTACTTGATTAGCTTCTTAGCATCAGTTGGATGTGACAACTCTTTGAATATGGATGAAGTCTACAAGAGGGATCATCTGCCAGCAGTAGTTGTTACCAAGGAAGTAAGTGATGCTGGAGGTCGGAGGGCATCTGTCTCGCCAGCTAATGAAAGAATTGTGGGAGACAGAGCTTTTCTATCTGATTAGTATAAGGGCTGTAATTCCTGTCCTTCCCACCCCCACACCTTCTCTGCTCTCTCTTTTAAAATGATTCTGAGGCTATTGTTGTTAATGCAAGTGGGATGTGAAAGAGACTGTCCTAGGAAGAGCTTTGCCTCTCTTAAGTGATGCTTTGGCCAACAGCTTTTGCCAATCTCATCATCCCACACAGATTCTGGAAGGGAAAAACAACGCTTTTTTTTAGTAAATCACTGCCACTTTTTTTTCCCAATCATTCTGGGAGCTGAAAGTCCCTTAATTTTCAAGGGGTAGAAATGCAGTTGTTGGAAGGGACTGATAAAGCAGGAATGTATATATGGGAGTGGGAGTGTTAGAAGAAATAACTCAGGAATGCTTTACCTGTAAGGGCAACAAAGAAAAAGAGAGATTTTTGATAATAACAGGCTATTGCTTCAACCCAGTTTTCTCACCCAATTTATTGCAGAGATAACTTAATAATCATATAGTTAGTCATCCTTTTGGTGTCTCGAGAACTCCATCCTCACCCTTCCAAAAATCCCACAGACCAAACAGATCTTTAGGCAGGGCCATGGACACAGACCAAAAACTGGCAATTTGAGGATAAAGTCTCTGAAAGTCTGATTTGAAAGCAGATTTAGGCATGCTGCATTGTACACTAACCACTGCATTGCAAACACAGGGAGGCAGAACATATAAAGAAAAAGGTGCAGAAAAGAAAACACACCTAGGAGTTTTAGGGATCACACTGTGTTTTCCAAGGTAAGGCATAAACCAGAGCCTTCTCATTCCCAGGCAGAAGGTTCCTCTGATTATCTCAATCTCTGTCACCCTCTGGCTCAGACTTTCCCTTACCTGCAAATCTGTTACTGAAGCTCATCACGGCTTAAATCAGGAAATTTTGGGACAGCTTTGGTGGTTTTCAAGAGCAAATAATTTGTCCCATGCATTAGACAGACAGACCAAAGATTTTGCTTGACCTCTCTAAAGCAGTACTGGTCTGACCCTCTTATATATTTACCAAGTAAATGCCACTCAGTGAATTTAAGATGTTGTCAGAGAGTATGAATCCACACACAGGTCTTCCATAGGAAGGATCACGTTTCACAGAGTTTAATTAATGCTGAGGATAAGACATTTTCCCTTCCACTAGCAGAGGAAAGAGAGATGGAGTCTGGAACTTCTTCATTGTTGAGCTATCACTCAAAAACTTTGCTACACCATCAATCGATACCATGCAATTGGAAAAAAGATGGATATAGCGAGGCAGCTACTCCCATGATAACACCCAAACATGGATAGTTGTATGAGGCTGCAGTGAAAGACACATCTACACCAAGGCACTGTGATTGAAGTGTCCTACTTCAGATCACTGTGAAAACCACAGACAAATGCCTAAAAACCTCTTGCCCTAAGCAAGGTCCTCCAAAAGTTTTTCATTGCTGTTCTGTTGAAGGCAGATATAAGTTAATTTTCAGGTGTAGTATCTTATTTGGCTCACACTTTCAAAGATATTTACTAGAAGAATGTACTAAAAGAATTTACACTCCATTGATGTGAAAGCCTTAACTTGCCACCTGATAGAAACAAAAACTCATGATTACAGATTGCATTTTTAAGTGGAATTTATCTTTTGTACATGTACATATATATATATGTAGTTTACCTCTTTTGGGTGTGTTTTCTTACGTATGTGTGGATGGTAGGAAGAAGGGAAGTTCTCATTTTTCTATGCATTTTAAAGTCTTGATAATATTAAAAGAATGAAGATGAATTCAGCAGAGATGGGACACAGCTAGTTGTGTTTCTTCTACAGAGTATCTGCAACTTCAAATAAATTGTACACTATTGTGCATATTTGGTGCCTCTGCCCATAGGCATTCAATCTGAAATTAGAAGTATTTACTTTCATGTGCTGTTGCACAGCCAGCTATATGGAAACCATGGGCCTGCTAGGTTCTGCGTAATCCTGTTAGCATCCTGAACAGCTTTAAGGAACAAACTCACTTTTAAACTAGTTGGTCAGGTTTAATGTTCCCTAAATTTACTCACATCTAAGGCATCTAATTAAAATGCAGATCCTTCCAAGGATCCTTCCAAGTCAGTCAAGACTTGCAATATAGAAGATGGAGAGAAAAGTGCTTTTTTTCGGGGAAGTGCGATTTGGCTGAAAGCAGATTACTATATTATGAGGAGAGCTGTGCCCTCCTTCTGACTTTGCAGAGCAGATCCCTATTAAGTACAGAAGAAAGACAAGGGTGATTATGTCAAGTAGAGATGTGTCCTGTAGTAAACACTTAAATTTTTCCAAATGGATCCCACCCTTTCAAACACAAAACTCTAAATCTGCATACTATTGAAATCAATATTTAGTTTTCTTTTCAGACATAGTCAAAATTCTCACTTGTTCAGATTACAAGTGAGGAAGGATTTTGTACAAATACTTTATTCACTAGGGAATGGAAATATATGCATGCTCCTATCAAATAATAAGATACCACAATCAGTTTTCTTGATTGAAAATGTGAAAAATTTTGCTGATGAGGTATTTTTTAAACAAAGCTATTTCTTTTCCTTTTCTCAATTTCCTTTATTAATCTACTTGCTTTTAATGAAAAGGGAACAAAACATCAAAATGAAAAGTTGTTACATTTTGGATCAGGAGAGACACTTTTTTAAATTGTAATTTTTTTTATTATTATTATTTTGTTGATGTGCACTTTGGACAGTAAAGTAAACAGTATTCAGACAGATCTCAGTCCATGTATGACTGCCAGCACCTACCCACAGTCCTGGGGAAGAGCTGCCCAGGGCAGCCTTTGAGGATAGAGAAGGTCAGGGGTATGCAAGGTCTGAGAAGTCAGGATCAAACAGATATATTAGATACTATATTTAGATTGGATATTTAAAAAAATGCCTTCACTGGAAGCATGACTAGGCATTGGAACAACCAGTCCAGGACGGTGGTACAACACTATCCTTGGAAGTGTTCAAAAGCTGTGTGGATGTGGCCCTTGGGGGACATGGCTTGGTGGTGATGAGACAGGATGATCTGAGAGGTCTTCTCCAACATGAATGATTCTATGAACTGTATGGATCCTACACTCATTTATGTAGATATAAATGAAAGGAAAAGCCACTCCCTGGGCAACTTTAGCTATCAGCTTACTTCTGCATACAAAGATGCAGTTTGCCACAGCAGATGGGACAAGTGATCCATCCTGTCGGGTACAGTGCCTCCAGCAGTGGCCCATGCCTGGTGTGTGTGAAGCCCTCCCTCCTGGCAGCACCTGGCCAAATACATGGTCTGGACAGAAAGGACAAATTTCTCCTCAGGCCCCGCAGCACTGACCTGGTGTACTATTGACACACACAAAGACAGTCTGTACAAATCTTGGGCTGTTGCAGGTCATTTTTGCACCTGCAGAGTCAAGACAGCCCCTTAGGTGATGTCTGGGCACAACACATGCATGAAGTCAGGGAGTTCCAGAAACAAAAGGCATCTGGAGGGACTGAAACATGTCCTGTAGGAAGAGCCTGCAGCAGAGGACAGCCCAGGCCCAGGACATCTCCCTCCACCTCGGCCTGATCATCATTCATAGCAGGAGAGCTTGACATGGAGGATGAGCCTAATATTGATTTAGATGTTTTAAGGCACTATCTCTCTGCTTTATATTTTAGGATGATTGAAATATCTGGCCAGTTGTTTCTAGCAAATGAACCTGTATGTCCTTACCTGATTTTGAAGATAAAAGTCCAGGGACCCATGTAGGCATCAGGCAGAGCACCAGAGAGGGAAAGGAGATGGACCATGTGCTCGGTCTTGCCCAAACCCTCAGAAACCAGTACCAGGTCCAGCTGTGGCAGGCTGGGAGCACACAGTTTGTCTTGGATATTCATTATGAAAGCCTTGTTAGGAACCCCTTGATCTCGTGAGGAATGGGAGCAACCAGGGGAAGGTTTGGAGAAGAGAGAATTTCCTGAGTTGAGAGGGACCCATGGGGATCATGGAGTTCATCTCCTGTCCCTGCACAGGACAGAGGAAGGAGATTGGAGATTCAGATATGCTAGGTGAGGAAGTTGGGTGATTGTATTAGGAAATGCTTCTTTGGTCATTTTATCAGAGACCTAAATCAGTGGTGTTTTCTGAAAATATTTTTAAAGGTGTTTAAGAAAAAAAAAAAAAAAGAAAGAAAGAAAAGCTTGCCATTCAGCAGTTCAGCTCCAGATCTCCATAACACTTTCAAATGAAGGCATTACCACAGAGCATTTTATTCCCAGAGACACTCTTGAGCTTGAGCAGAGGGGATTTGCATCTGTAAAAAGGACGGAGAGAAGGAGACAGCAAGGCTTAGCTTTTGTATCCATCGCCAGAGCTGGAGGAGGGGAAAGCCTGAGGAAGGGGGTGTTTGACCCTCACCTGGGTAGCAAAGAGATTGGAGACAAAAACATTTTACTCCTACAGGCCCACCTCCTTTTTGTTCCCCCAACTCTAGCAGAGTAATCAGAGCAGCAATCTCCTGTTGTCAGGGGCTAATACATAAATACATAAAGGCCCAGATAAGATAACAGCCACAACAACAACAAAACATGTAGCGGCATCAGGGGCAGGAAGGATCAGCATCTACTTTAATTAAAAATCTGCCTTCATTGATTTTTTTTAAAGGAACACATTTGTAGGGATATGAAGAAAATGCTTCTACTCCATCTTAGTTCAATGAGTGGTGTACATCCGCTGTTAGCTACAAATAAGCCTTTGATCATTTTACGGCTGTCTGTAAAAAAATAACTTTCCTGTGTATTTTCCTTTTTTTTTTTCCTTTAAATTGGGAGCTTAAAAGAAGGGAGTGGCAATAGACAGATCTACTTGGGAAACCTCCGAATGAGGGTGGGGGAGAGAGCAAGGAGAGGAGAAATGAGAGTAAATACACAAAGCTGCATCTAGCAAGGAGCGATCAGCTTGCCAGACCCCAGGGGCTGAAACAACCAACTGTACCAGCATCAGCTCAGAAAACCCAAAATACTGTCCCTGCTGTTCCAAGCTGCCTACACTTGTCCAAACATAACAATTAGAACCATGTTGGTCTATTAAAATTGTAGGAAAGCATGCATTTGAGACCAAATTTAACTGGAGTGCTTCATTGTACTCACCCTCAGAGGAAAACTGAGGGGTGAGGGAGGAGGCAGTATGGGAAATGCTGGTCCACGTGGGGGTGGCACGTGGAGGACAGCATTTTCCTTGCCAGAGATGGCATTTAGCAGTGCAAAGCCAAACACGTGAAGATGGAAGTGGGCAGCAGACAGCTGCCCTCCTACCTGAGAAGAGAGCCTTGGTGAATGCAGCGTGGGTCCCATCTCTGCTGCCAACTTGAACAGTATTTGTGTGGAAATCACTCATGTTTCCCACTGTAAAATGAGCTTAAGACCACTTTGCTTGCCTCCCAGGGCTTCCTGAGGGTAAGCAGATTAAAGGTTTGGAAGCATGTAGGCACCACAGCAGTGAGGAGCAGAGGCCAGCGCAGCACGAGGGGGGATGCAGAGCCGATTGCAGCCACCAGGGTTGGGTCCTGCTGCCTTCACGTGTCACACAAGTGTGAGAAGTCATTGCATGTGGTGGCACTAAGGCAAAGCAGGCTCGTTGCCTGGTCAACAAGGGATTTTAATGAAGCTTCTATCTGCCTCCCTCCTCTTGCCCCAGCAACAGCAGCTGGCTTAGCGCGATGGGGCTCTCTGCTGCTTTATGCAAAATCCCTTCCCATCTTCCTAATAACACCAGTGACCCATCCTAGGGCTGGCCATGCTCCCCTATGGTAAGAAGAGGACAGAAAAAAAACCCAGTTTTTCCTAAAGGGCTGAGTAGTCTGGAGCTGGCCTTGGCGGGAACACAAGGAGTGCAGTCAGGAGGCAGGAGGGGATAATGTGGGGCATATCTGCTGGGGACTGTGTGGTACAAACTGTTCCAAGATCCCAGTGAATAGATATGTCCCTCTTGGCTGTGGGTGTCTTTTTGCACGGTCTCTGCGAGGTATTTCTCCATAGCAGTACATCATCCTGACTGTCAGCCCACAACTTCCCAAGGGTTTGGGAGGTGCAGGGAGTAGGATGTGGTGTGTCACCAAAAAGTTGCAGCTTCCTACCTTTAAATTGTGTACCTCAGAGCTCAGTTTCTTCCAGTGGTTGCTGCCAAGGAGAGAAGCAGGAGGGTTTTTCTGTCCCCAAGGGCACCATGGCATGGGACACACATCACAGGGTCAGATCACTGGATCTTGCACCTTTGTGGCCTCACCTCCGCTGGCTCTGCACATCCCACTCACAGGCAGCAGTGCCAGCATGAGAGGGTCCCTGCATGTGCATGTGTACCCACTGTACTAATACATATGTATGTGTATTTTTACATATCAGTTCTATAGGGCTCAGCAACATCAAAAGGAACCTGGATAATCAGAGCAGAAGATATAAAAGATCAAACAGAATATCTTTTAAACAGATCTGAGAAGCTTAATTTTCATCCAATGTTACTGCAGGAGCTTTTCCTTCTTTTTTTTCTCCCTCTCTCCATTTTTTTTCCCACTTCCATGAGTTTCTTTGATCTGTTTTGATGTCTTTTTCAGCTCCTCTTTCAAAAAAACTCTTTTAAAACCTTTTTTTTTTTTTTTCCTTTCCCCGAAAGTCATGGAGGCTTCTAAGAGTAAGAAACTAGCTACATGCAGCATCTCTCCACACACTTTCCTCCCCACAATGCACATGCACTCCACAGTCCCTGTTCTGCTCAGAAACCTCTGACTCCAGGGCAGAGGGATGAAATTAAAACCGCGCTGAGTGAAATGTTATTTCCTTCATGTCAAGGGTTTTCAACTCGGTCACTTTTGAGTCTTGTTCAGGGTTTGAATTGGACTACATTTGTGGCAAAAGCTGTTCCCTCAGTTGTATGTCTAGCAAAAGGCCAACTTCACAGAGAGAAACCCGGCAGTCTTCATTTCAGACCTGTGCTATCAGTTCACATTGACAAGGATGTGAGTGTAGGGTCAGGTCACCTGAGTTTTCCCTTTGATTTCCTTAAGGCCTGGACAAAGTTACTTAACTTTTCAGCCTAACTAATAAAGAAATTACTAACTTCTGCAAACTGCTATGCCTTTAGGCAACAAGGAAAAATTAAACTTCATCCATGGATGAAAGTCACCGAAGAAGAAACGGTCTCTTCACAGCTCCATGGCACATTTTTCATTCTGGTTAAGGGCACACCAGAACACCTCCTCATAGCTCTCGCAGGTTTGAGCTCTGGTGTCCCTTCAACACCCTGCAGTACCAAGCTCCCGCATACAGCATTACCCCATTCCACACTCAGATGTACCACCTCAACCTTGAGGCACTGGCATTGCATCCCAGCAGTGCTCCACAGGTCACCTGGCCACATGTGGGGTAGCTGATGCTCCCCGTGTGGTCTCAACAGCCTCAACTCTCCCAGCTGCCTATCCCACTCCTGGTTTTGCTCCTCTTTCTGTAGCAGACACACTTCCAAAAAGCCCTTCTCCAGTGAAAGGAGCACTCACCAGCACTTCAGAGCTGGCTCTCCACAGCAGGCACCAAGCACAGGCAAGAGCTAGACAATATCAGGTGAGTGAAGTCAGGTGAATATATGTGGCAGGGCACTGCAGGGGATGCCTGTCTGCTAGGCAGAGGGCAGATAAAGCCAAAACTCTTTTCATGCTAGCCTTAAGCAGGCTGCAAGCAACTTCTCAGGATGCCAAGGCTCACATTCCTGCATTAAGGCTCTCCCTCCCTCAACAGCTAGTGCCAGAGCAGTAGGAATGCTGGTCCTGTTCTTCTAATTAATATGATTTTGATCTCTCAGAGTGTCCTCAGAGCCCAGATAAAATGTAGAAAGTGTAAATACTGTACAGAGACACACAGACTAACAAGACTGCCTCATCTTTCAAGCCGAGTTAGCCTTTCTTGCAGCAAGCAGATGAGCTCAGAGGAAAGGGGAAAAAAAATCCTGAGCTATTACAGCAGAAGTTTTGTGTGAAACCAAAACTGCCCTGCAGATTGGAAATCTATTTTCAGTCATTCCAGTTCCTTCCAAAATACTAATAATAATAATAATTGAAGTTCTGAGGCTTTTCAAGTAATTTTTATCCACTAGCTTCCTCTGAAGTACAAAGCCAGCTCATGCCTGTCAGGCCAGCTGGGCTGAGCTCAATCTGAGACACAGGGTGCCAGAAATTTAATCCTGAATTTCCCAAATCTAATCGAAATGGCACAAGCCATGATTAATAATTCACTACTTTATTACTGATACGATGCCTCGGACTATCACAGCGTCTGAATAATTGATTTGCCAAGAGGGGTGACATGTCCTTTCCTAAAGCAGAGAAAGTTTGACCAGAGAGTTACTGTGTAAAGCTGGCTAAATGTTTTAAAATAGTTTGAGACTAGATCTCTGACATTCACTTGGTG
The DNA here is from genome assembly GCA_017589585.1 of Phylloscopus whistleri. Lineage (NCBI taxonomy): Eukaryota > Metazoa > Chordata > Aves > Passeriformes > Phylloscopidae > Phylloscopus > Phylloscopus whistleri. The sequence continues at coordinate 693,795 of JADMLD010001003.1, read as the reverse complement.
TCTAAGGACAAGCTGGGAAGAGGCAGACAGGAGGTTTTATACCATCCTCCACAGTACAGATCAGTCTGTTCGCAGTCTAGAAGCAAAGGGAAGGAAAGGTTAGAAAGGACTGGAAGAGAAGGAAATTAAGTTACCAGAAAAAAAGAACCCTTATCCTACAAAGTATGTATATGTATAGTATGAATATTAGCTGCCTTTAGATTTGATCCTTTAGGTCTGTGTCCCCTTTCTTCCACACTGACCCCTGCTTTGACTAATAACATTCAGACCCATTGAGTCTAAGGGATGGTGAATGTCCAGAGAAGAGCTGAGCAAAATTTGGTGTAACACAGCCTCACTTTGTATTTTCTCATCCTGGAAGGCTGATTAAATTCTGGGTGACAGGCCTACTGTGCCTTAGGATTAGAGGCAAATTTGGGCTAGAAATGGTGTTTCAAAGTTCTCCAGAACTGACAGTCCCATATCTGGGCCTTGAAAATGCCTAGAGCCAGTACTTCAGTTTGAACAGTAAAAAAAATTTTCCTTGTCCCATCAAAACTGGACTTCAATTTTCTCATTTGTAAAATAGAAATATTCCTGCAGATGAGCAAGAACTCAGAGTACTTTAAACCACTGCTATCATCTCTACTGGTGTAAGATGGTGACAGTACCATGCAAGTAGAGGTCTGAAGAATCAGAGGAACTTTGGTGAGGGCAAACTGCCGCCTTGCATTTAGAAAAAATATTATCTGAACTCTATCTCCTGCCATATATGCAAGGTGACAGGTCTACCAGAAAGCAATCCCATCTACATGCAGTTTTGCTAAAATTTTCAGAGCAAATGGCAGCCTCTGGCACTTTCAGGGAGCAAAACACAACAAAACAAAACATTTTAACTGCTAGTTGAAAAAGCAATCCTCTGCCTTTTTTCTTCTCCACTTTATTTTAATACAGAATTTTGTACTTATAAAACAAGTCACCCACTGAGCTAGTAGCAAAGGGGTTAACATAATTGGGGCTGTTTTCTCCCCCTCTCCACTTTGCCTTTGGTAGTTAAATTGAAAGCAAGTGGTACTGCCTTATTACTATCATTGTGCTGAGATATTGCATTAAAGGAGTTTAGGGTTTCAAATTGAATGTCAAATATAATATCACAGTGGAAACTTGAGGTGCACAGCTGAGCTGCTCAGCTCCGGAGGGTGAACACTGCCCGCCCGCCTGCCCAATAGCACTGCCAGCCACTGATGTCCATTTCAGCCCACCGAGCTACCTTCAGATGCTCACCACGACTTGCAGGCAGGAGAAGGGGGCCCTGATGGATGTCAGGCAGCTGCAGATGGAGAGAAAGAGTGTTCAGTGTAACGAATTGATTGCTGGGGAATTGATTGGAGTTCTGTATTGCCTCAGCTGTAGCAGCCGATCATAACTAATCAACCCTTTGTCACTTCAGACTGGAGCAGCGTCATGCTTGGACCAGGGATAGTGAGAATGTCTTTCATTTTCCTTGGTAGAAAAGTTCCTTGTTGGAAAAGAACCATGGCCATTGCTATATGATTTTTCTACCTCAGTGCTTAGAAGCTGAATAGTTCAGGTTTGGAGTAATTTTCTAGATGCATAGACAAAATATTGCCAACCCTTTCCTCTAGTTCTTTTATTTATTTTTTTCCCACTTTATTGGTCTGATTTATCCTTTTTCTGCAGGGAACATTAATGAAGTATGCTGTATGATGGAAAAAATACATAGTACCATATACAGGCTTAATATTGGAAACATGTTTTTATCCTCTTGTTAATGTGAACTAAAGTGTATTAAATCAAATCACTAAGAAAAGCAGATTAGACCTATTCACAGCTTGAAGGAATCCATATGTAGCCAGGAGAACAAATTCCCATTGAAGCAAATTTTCATTCAGTGCAATGAGTTGTCACAGTAATGAGTTTTTGGGGTAAATACTTTACTCTGGTACCTTTTCTTAAGTGTTTGGAGGACTGCCAGCATTGTTCATCTTTCCAGCCTCACTGACATCACGGCAGTTATGCCCTCCTTATAGCAAAACTAGAGCTGTTTAGACAACTGACCTGACACTGCATAACTGTCTTTCAAGTGCTGTGAAAATCTTGGACTTAAGATTTAGATAATCTTAGACTTAACCTAAGATTTTAATCTGAAAAAAAATGAAAGTGCCCTGAAAACCTTGTTCATAGTGTTTGTGCATGACTGGTTTGAGGATCAAGAAAACTCTCTTCTCATCCTCCTTCTTTCCCTGCTTTCCTTATAAACCCTCCCTGAGCATAGCCCATGTATGATTAAAGGTACCTCATTTTCTGATTCCCTAAAGGACTGTGTCCTGAGATGTCAGGCCCAGTCTCAAACTGGCATCTGAGACTGCCCAGAGGGTCTGGTTTACCATTTAATGTGGGCAGGAGCTCATTAGCTACTTCTCCTGGTAGCTGAGATGGGTAATGCAGGGCATACCCCACCCACCACATCACTCCAGTGAACGAAAACTCAGCAAAAACACCTGCTGTGCCTGTGCATAGTTTGCAGAGAGGAAAAGGGAGACTTGTGTCCATGTAAGTCTCTGCTCTGCAGGGAACTGTGACACATGCTGGACTTAATATGTACGTAACTTCATGCACAACTTTAGGACAGGCTTAACACCCACGTGTGTCAGTGCTTTGCTAGACGGGAATGGATTAAGCCAGACTTATCTTTGGAAGAAGCATTGCTAATTACCAAAGAGTACTTTTGCACTTGGCATCATCTTTTGATTATAAAAATATCTAGAAGCAATTATGAAAATAAAGTCCACTTGTTACATGAATTGTGGTATATGCACTGCTGACTCACTGCAAATTAAAAGAGAATTTTCTCAATATAAATGTCTGAAAGAGATCAACCATCCTCAAAGCAGGTAGAAATGTACAGACAGAGCTATAGAGCAAGTCTGCTGAGAGTGAGAACATGTAAGAAAGTCTTGGATCCGCTCCACAAGCGTGATACAGCTTTTTCCTTTTCGTTACTCAACATCCTAGGAGCACAATGAAGAAAGATGGTAACTCTAGTTGATGCTGTGTCTTTGTGTTTGTTTACTGTGTTGCACACTGTCTTGTAAAAGATTAAAAAGAAAAGAAACTTAAAAACCTGCAGGGTTAAGTTAGAATTTTATAGCTCTGTTGGGAAATAACATGGCAGGAGCAGTAGGTTCATCCTACAGATGCATTATATTTTGTGACAAACTGTGGTGCATGCAGAACATCCATCAATCATTGAGATAATTTTCCATCTCATCAATTATGCAAATTAAACCAGAAAAACTATGTTCAAATAACGCTAAGGGCCTGACATAAACCCAGGAAAGCGAGGCAGCTTGGAGTGAAGGTTGAAATCCTACCTTCCCTCTGCCCTGCCATGCACTGGCTTTTCAGGAGACAGGCTGCGCATGACTGCCATGGCAAAGCAGTCTTTTTGTTCCTGCCAGGAGCTCCAGTAGCAGTAAACCATGCCATGGCTGCTAACAGGAGCCTGAGAGACAGATCTTTATATTCCTCCATGTGATATTCAAAATCCATTCTTTCCAGACTGACTAGGACCAAGACCTACCTAAGGTGATTGTGAGGGTGTTCCATGGCCTGTAGCACCATGGCCCTGAATAATGTGATGCTGATGGATAGGCTGAGCTATAAGCCACTCACAGTGGAGGGTGGAGGGAGAAGTCTCAAGTCTCGGTGGCTGAATTCATCTCCCACATCCAATCTCCCAAAGAAGTGCCAGCATGAAGAAACTCCTCCTATGGCAGTACTGCACCTTTCACGACTTAGTCCTACTTTTCTAGTTTTTCCCTACTATGACATGACTTAATGAACAGAGCCACACCTGGAGAGAGAAATCCATTCCCCCTTTTGAAAGAGTGGCATGGGGCTCACACAGGTGGCAGACGCTGCCCACGTGAAGATACTGTCATTCTGCTGACAGATCTTCCTCAAAGGCAGAGCAGCATAGCTCGAGTTAAATACCTCAGAGATCAAAGCTCAAAGTGACAAGAATGACAGTGGATAAGACATTTGTTAGCTTTCCAGGGCTTTGGAGCAATCTTGCAATCAAAACTGCTGTCTTCTCATTGATGCCGTGTTGTCACCATGAAGCCTTGAGGAACTACAAACATCAAGGCGGATAATGTAACACAACGGCTAAGTCATGGAATAAGGAAGACTCTCCAATATGCTGGTTATTTATTACTATTATTATTGTTATATAATAATACCAACAACAACAACAACAGCAACCTGCACAGGGCTGGGCTTCATCTTCTTCTATTTTGTTTACTTTGAGATCAAGACAGTCATTCCTTTGACTGACTATGTCTATCTGCAGGGTATACATCTGTACCAGAGCAAATCTCTCTTGGCTGCCTCAATAGTCAACAGGGAGTTAGGGAATATGGTCAGTGGAGTTTGATCAAGGTTTATTTCAGCTCAAAATAAGTCTCCATCATTCAGTCACAAGAATTTTATCCTGCATAATACTGACTGCATTGATGAGATCTCAGTTTCTCAGATCTCAGTCAGGGCATCTGGGCACCATTTGGACAATGTCTCAAACATTCACATCTACACTATAAAACCTGCATTCAGTTGGGATCCATTTCATTATTGTTCCAGGTCTGAAGCATTTAGTTTTAAACAGTTCCAGAGTTACATAACACTATAGAGAGGGAAACTCAGTGACTGTGGGATCCCTCTGTTTCTGCAGCACTCTACTCTTGGAACTTTCTTCCAGTTTCCAGAAAACATACTTCTTTTGTTCAATAACTGAGCAATGCCTTCTCAGTTTTGGTGCACAAGGAGTCAAATGAAAATGTACAGAGAAGTAAATGCTTTCCAGTCAAAAGGAAAAGATTTGTAGACGGAAAAAAAAATGTAGTTCCCTTGCCAAAGGACAAAACACTTTTTGATTCCAAGTGCCAGCATCAAAAGACAAAAAACTCATTAAAAAAAAAAAATAAGCCCACTCCATCTATTTAGCTATCTAGCTCTCTACCAGAAAACTTGGGAAAAAATACAGACAATCAGAAAGATTACTTTTATCAGTGAAGCCACACCACAAAAATTTTGCCCTCCAAATTATTATTAGTGAAGATGTTTGGTAGGTTTTTTTCCTCCTGAACCTCCATTTCTGATCACAAATGCATTTCTTGTACTCCCCGTTGGTTACACTCCACATTTGGTATGCGACCACCAGCTCTTAAATGTAAGTGAAGAACTATACTCCACTGATTTGTGTCAGTGAAGCTGTGTTTGGGAGATAATTGTTCACTGGGTTTATTTATTACAGTCACTCTCACAGGATCTGCATCACAGTATGGTCACAGCATGTCTCTGGAAATAAAGCAAAATGAATTGTATAAATAAATCGGGTACATTAACTCAACATGAGCTTTGTAGGAGCAATATAGTCAATAGAACATACTAGTAAAAGTGACAGGACATTATATATTCAATGACACATGCTAACAAAGGTAACGAGAAGCACTTATTCCTAAAAGCATACAAATATCAAATAGAGACAGAGGAAGTTTGAGTCACATCCAATTAAAATGGCTCATTTCTGGCAGGTCAGCTGCACTTGACAGATGTCCTCATATACAGCAGCACCTTGCAATGATCTTTGTACCCAGCCCAACTCATCTCTCATTAGAAAGACATTTCATTACCAGTCTGTGGGACCATCCTCACAGCATTGCTGATTTCTGTCTGCCCAGCAGAAATGCTGTAGAAGCCAAGAGCTTCCTGTAGGTGACTGTCTAGCCAGAGAGGGAACTTGGCACTCAGTAAAACCCACCTACTCGAGAGGCAGCCACATGTCCTGAATGCTATTCACTCACTCTTTTCTGACTCTTTTTTCTACAACTTTTGAGATTAATATTTTTTTAACCTATTTTTCACCTTTTGTCCCTCCTTCCCCTATTCTTTACCTCGTGAAAACCTCCTATCAGGATTCTGATATCTCTTTTTCTTTGTGGAGAATATCAGCTGAGAGTAGGACTTCTGTGCTGACAGGAGAGCATGGGAATAGGGATAGGAAGATATTACAAATGTTCTTTTTCTCTTATGGGGAAACAATCCCTCTCCTTTACATAACTTTATCCAATTATGTAAACAGTTTCCACAGGAAAAAAAAAAAAAAAAACAACAACAACAAAAAAAAAAACAACAACAACAACAACAACAAACAAACTTCTCAAGCATTTGTCTGTCAGGTAAAGGTACGCATTAACTTTGTGTTGAAAAATACAAGCACAATCAGGTAGTTCTTTGCATCTACAAAACTTATCCAGAGAATTCAATTCTGGGAGAGCTGCCAGTGACCACAGTAGCACCCCCACATTCACCAGCATATTAAATAAGAAAAGAGCCGATTTGTGCATTGGTTTTGCCAGAATGCTGGAGGGTCCTTGTAGTTTAGTTAGTAGACCATAAAAAGTACTTAGTGATTCTTTCATTCTCTTTCTTCATACTCAGCTTGATTCTCTTAGCCACAGGTTTTAATTAGACAAAAACTTTGCTTTCACTGTTTTCAGGCCATGAAAATTTTGTAGAAGTAGAACAGAAGTGATTATTGACTCACTGAAGGAATGGATGGTTGTAGAGTAAAGGGTCTACGTGTGTGTGCATATATGGACTAATGTAGTAGGCATAACTCAGACCGAAATAAAAGCATCTGAAGCATCCTGCTGCAGCTCCAACCTACCAGGAAAAAGCATAATTTTATGTTATTTAAAAATATATACAAATTATATAGTATATATATTATATATATACACACAATATATTATAAATGGGTAGTATGATTTATTGTCAGTATTTCCCACTCCTTCCCTTTTCTTGTACCTATAATTCCTTTTAAGATGTGGTTAACACTTGATCCTCAAACTGATGAGCAAAGGCATGATTTTGAGGATTACATTTCCATTGTTACTTAATGTATACCATAGTATTAAGCCATGAGGAATCTTTATCCCTTCAGTTAATTGAATGTCTTAGTGACACACTTTTTAGGTAGCTATCCATGACTGAAACTCCTCATCTGGCATCTTGTTACCTCCAACACTCTTCCCTCACACATCCATTTTGGCAAGGCCAGAGGCACCTGCCGTTCAGCACACCTCCCTTTCAGTAAGGAAGAAAGTTGATTCTCATTTCTTTGTCCTCTGAACCAAATGATAACCACACCACCACACACGCCTTTAGCTAATGAAAGCCTTTCCAGACTCACTGTTGCTGGTGAAATTGACCTGTGATTTATGTTCATTAACATCGTGAACATTACTGTGAAATTTTTCACCCTGGCAGTGTCTTTTTCAAGAAATAAAGAATGAATGACTTCTACCAAAAACTCTTCTGTCACAGCAACAGGAAAGCCATTTTCTGAAAATGTGGTTACTTTGCCTCAGCTTGGAGCAGAAGTCAATGGGTGCAGCTCTCTAGGTTAATAAACATTTCTTAGAATTAATTTATCTGTGAAGTCTAATGTCTTCAGTGTAGTTGTACCTGTCAGATACAAATGATTCAGCTATGCAAGATGAAATCCCAATATGTCGATATGATCTACTGTAGAAACAGGTTATTTTTCTTTCCCCCTTTTCCAATATTAGATAACTAAGTCTCCATCCAGATACAAAGAAACAAAAGAAACCACATAATATAACCAATATCATTCAAATGCAATATTTAATAGTAGTCTGACCAATCGGGTGAGAAAGTCTTATTAAAGCAATGCTGATTTTCAGTATCAGCTCTGCATGCTTTTGCAGACACCCATATAGATCCTCATTGTCGTGTTGATGTTTGTATCTCTCTGGCCTAAACTGAGACAGGGTCACCCTGAGGTTCTGTCATTTTGTGACACTTTTCAGATTTTTTTGTTTGTTTTGGTTTTGGTTATTTGTTTGTTTGTTTGTTTTTGTTGTTGTTGTTGTTGTGATTTGGTTTGGTTTGGTTTTTTTTCACAGTACAACTGTGGTAAACTGGAGGAGTATGGCAGATATGATTTGCCCTTACAGAGCTTTTTTATTAATTCACAGCAGCAAAGTTAAGATCTCATATTCCGATTTGTAGGAGGCAATCTTCAGAAATGAAATTTGCTGAACGATCATTTTGTATCCCTCTTATGTCAGATGCAAGAAGGAGATGGAGCACCTTGTATCCACTCCTGTAAGAGCCTAAGATTAGAAGGAAAAGATACTGCTCATATTTCCATTTCATTTTCATTTGGTACAGGCTTCAATTTGTCTTCTATAATTCCGTAAACACATAAGCAGGGAACAACACAGCAGTGAAAAGATTTAAAAAGAGCTGCCCCCAGATTTTTGCATCCCCATGGTAAATATGTGGCATATGCAGAACAAAGGTGCAGCTGTGATATTACTCACTGTGTACATTGTCCTCTTCTGAGGGCCAAAATAAAAGAGTGTAACTGAACATACAAGATAGAAAAAGGCATAGCAAAAGTTTTCAAGGAAAATACTTATCACTTCAAGCAGAGAAGTCATGACAACTTTGTATCAGTGGGAGGGGGAAAATTAAAGATATGGCAGTCTTTTGAACACCAAATAAATTGCAATTAGGAAAAGGCTGAAAATGAGGAAAACCTCAGAGAGTGTGACAACTATAAGATTCTCTTTTGATGGTGGAAGTATGGTCCTTCCAGTGAAGTGGCAGAGGCTCTTCTGATTATGTCGCCTAATTTGAAATTGGATTGGACAAAGTAGCTAATTTCCAGTAACAACAAGCTGTGCTGAAACTTAGGTGAGGGAAGTTATTCTAATGGGCTTTGGGAACAGAAGGAGGGAAGATTCTACTGTGATGATCAAAGAGTTCTAGTTTGGGCATCACTGTGCGGCAAATTGTTCATTAAAACAGTAACTACTTCTGTCTAATTATTATACTTGAACATTCCTGAGCACCAACAAGAAAAATTCCTGTTAGCAGCCTACCTCTGTCCTTCACATTTTTCATCCCAATCACATACAGTGGAAAGTGAACTTTGATCTCAGTACCTACATGATCCATCTAAAAGTAGACCTTCTTGCTCATTCTCAGCCCTAACACAATCATATCCTGTCTGAGGAAAGTCAGGTGCCGCTACCAGCCCAGCACTTAATGTGCAAATAACAAGGAAAGTGAGGGGAAAACACATGGTTAGTAGAGTAAAAGCAGTAAAAATTATTATTATTACTACTAATAATAATAGATTATGATTTTAAGATCAAAAAGTACATTATCAACATTTAACCATTAAAGTTGAATCCACAGGCTTTGATAACCTATTTTCTCAGGATTTGCATTCTGGACTGCTTATTACTAACACTATTAATGATATTGTTTTGCGTTAGAGCAACAAATTGCGATCTTAATCAGGGCCCGGAGGCCTCTTTCACTACATCTCACATTCATAGATGCTTAAAATAAAGACTAGTTTCAGACCTGCAGCTTTACAGAGTTTGGGTGGGATTTATCTCACCTTTCACTATCTAAAAGCAGGGTTCACAAGGTTGCAAAATGAGCACGAGTGTCCTAGTTAGCAGCAGACAAGGTGTTTTTCTGTCAGCCACAGCTTCCTGGGCTTCTACAAGGAAATAAGAGAGTGGGTTAAGGATAACCAGGGACTGAGATAATTACGGGTGTTACGGGTCTTTAAGTGTTGTAAATCCTTGAAATGCAGCAGTCTGATTTGTGTATGTGTATTAGAAATGGTTTGTGTGTCCATCTGCACACAGAGAGAAATGTATGCACAGATAGATGGATATTTTATATGACTCATTCCTATATCGCCATTCCTTAATGGATGCTATTTGCTTCTTTTGAAACTATCCCTGACTAGCATATCAATCCATATTATGTAGACATCATTGAAACAGGCATAACAAGGAGCAATGACTTGAATCCTAAAAAGGAAACATTTAGTTTAGACATTAGTTAAAAAAAAAATCTTAATGATAAGGCCAATTAGGCACCAGAATGAGGCACTAGAGGTGTTTTCAGAGGAGGTTTAAAAAAGGACTTGCATCAGGGGTGAGGAAGACAATCATGCTTGCAATAGAAGGGTTTCATATAGATTAGACAGATAGACAGACATGTTTGTGTGTGTGTCCATGTACATATATATGTCACGAGCACAAACATCATTGTACATTTTGTGTATGTTTATGTGTTTACACATATATGCACAGGTGTGTATGAATGACAGTCCCTGTATGAATTGGCCCACCGAATATTTGTAAAATGTGTCCTACAAAATCAAGTACAGCAGAGGGGGTTTTTGTCTGCTAATCTGACTGTTCTGCAGCTTTTATAAACTTGATAAAAAGCAAAGTTTATGGAGTTGAAATGAAGTATGGTGAAGCAGCTCTTGGCTCCCAAGCAATGACCTCTTCAGTGGTTAATGATGTCTGTAAGGGCATGACCTTCAGTAGTTGTCCACGTCAACGCTGCAAGTCCTGCTTGGCTGTCATCTCTGAGACAGCCCTCTGTTATTTGATTCACCAGCCCACTTCCTCTTCGTGTTTTCCTCTTCAAAAATGAGGGTTTCTTCTGTTCTCTTCTGTGTTTCCTCTTTCTGGGATAGAGGAAAATATAGACAGAGAATTATTTTCTCTCCAATTTAGGAGTGCTTGTATGAGTAGATAAGGAAGAGTGATGAAGCACACCACTTTACCTGACTTTAGAGTAAAAAGCAACTTTCATACAGATTTTATGTATCTGTGAAGATCACCACCCATTGGGTTGGGCCCAAGCTTCATTTTAAGAATCAGTTTTGCAGTCTTGGCCTGTTTAGTGACACCAAGATAGGTAAAAAATTTGTGAGGTGTCAATGAAGTGCTTTTGTGCGCCTGCTTTGGCACAACTTCCATCTGAAAATACCCAAATGGAACCTACTAAATTCTGTCTGCTTCCAGCTCAACTTCAAGGCTCATGTTGTTGAACAAATCTTCCCTAGCCTAGCCAGGCCTAACATGCACATGCTTCACTTCAGGGCTAGAGTAAATCCTGTCAATTTCCAAGGAATAGTAAGTAAAGCTGGTCACAAAAAGCAAAAAGTTGTGTACCCACAGAAGTTTGTGTCAAAGCCAGAGCTAATTCCAAACCTCCCAAATCCCAGTTATTGCCATACCTGCTGGAAAGCACATGTAATGATGCAGGAAAGGGCTATGCTGTTTGACTGTCATATGTCCAATATGTCCAAAAATCCCAGTCTGTGATAATATAGGGGTAAAGGAAGAGGAAGAAAGTCCTGCTGACTCTAAATCAATCTCCTTCCCTGAAAATGACATAGACTATGTAGTCTTCATGGCTTTCCTAGACATCTCCCCCAAACAGCCATCCTTTCCATGCCAGGGGAATCTGATGCCCAGCACTACTTCGCTCTGATTTTCTTAGAAAAAGAGAGAGAAAAAAAAATCTGGATGGCAGCCTCTGGCAGTTAGCTCTTCATATTTCTTTCACTGAGTCTTCCCATCTCTCTTCTTTTTATTTGTTTTGGACTGTAAGTTTCATTCCAGCTGGAAAGGACCAAAATATATCTGTTGGATATGCACAGAAAAACCACCACTGTGGAAGAAAAAGGCATGCATAAGAAAAGACACCTTTGGGCCCTGCCAAACTAAAAGCTGGGGGTGTTTGTGTGTGTATGTGTGTGTGTGTGTACAGAGAAAAGAAGCATAAACATGTGCATGTGCCCACAAATGCCATTTAATTCTTCAAAGCAGAAAAAAAAAAAAACAGGCTTCAAATTTCACTTCCCTGTTGTGGGGAAGAGCCAGGCTGAGAACAACCAGCCCCAGCACACTGGTGTCCTCCACCATCTACCTGATGAGCAGTAAGAGTCTCTTCTACACTATTTTCCACCAGTTTAGCTGCACCCTGAACTCCTCTGCACTCAGGTAGCCTGAGAAACGGGGAGATCCTTGTATCCTGAACGGTTACATTTGCCTAATTAACTGTACAATGTGATGGAAAATATCCTTTTAGAGACTATAAAAGTGCCTATGAAAGATGCATTCTTCCTTGCAGATTTGTTTGGGCTGCTGTAGATCCAGCCCAGCTATCCTGAAATCAGGAGTGGCGTTCCAGATTTACACCTCAGCAGCACACGGTGCTGTCATGGGAAATGAAATTCAAATAGTGTATGGGTAGCTCAGGAAGCCTTAGAAAGGATGGATTCAGTCAGATTGACAGGTTTGTCTGTGACTGCTTAGCTGTAATACCTGGACAACAAATTTATTTCAGAGGGAATCTGTGGGATTTATTTCATCACCACATTTTCTATAATTCTCTGACAGGAGCTGGACTGTTCTAAGTATTTATGAGTAAAGGTGATGGAGACAAGTGACTTTAGGGCAATGTAAAACTGGGAGCAGAAATCTGATAGAGCTTTCTGTGGTGAGACCAGTGTACAGCTTCCTCTTACAAACAACCCTTCTGCCCACCTTGCAAGACATGACCTCTGCTGCAGCCACTCTCTATCCCACAGTAGCTCAGATTTGAGAAGATACCTTTGTTTTTCCTTCTCTTAAAATCATATAGTGAAAAACCCACAAGAAACTACAGTGAAAGCTGAAAAATTGCCCAGTGCTTCACTATGTAGACAGTGGTTCACCTCAGTCTTTCTTTTCAGCACAAAGTGAGACTTTTCAGTCACCTAAATCCAAAATGACCTAAAAGATTTTTTCTTCCCCTCCCCATTGATTTGGGTTTCTGTGGCCCCAAAAGAGAAGCACTTCTCTCCTACAGAGCTTTGCACTAATTAAATCACTAAACTTTGCACTGCCCAGCACTGGGGTCCTTCAGGTGTAGACCTGCTTTCCATAAGGGAGATTAATAGCCAAACCCTGCCTCAACTGGGCTCTTTACTTTGGCTTCCTTTCTGTCCATCATTAACGTCATTTTCTGTAATAGATGTTTTTAATTATTTGGGAACTTGGTAAATTAGATTCATTTTAGTTCATATAAAATAACTAAATAAATATGCTGAGCTCTGCTTAAGAAAGACTATGTCTTCCCAATCTCTGATACGGGTGAGCTCTGTGAAAGCCAGCTGAGCTTATGTCTTATTAATGGCAGAGCTGGGGGTTCTAGATACAGATTTTTTCAAATAACAATGATGATACCCTATATTTGCCTAGTCCTTTCCACTCCAGCATTCTCCATAGCACATCCCAAATGTCTCATCAACCCCCAAAGCACAGATTCTATATTCTTATTCAGCTAAATCTTTCTTCTCTGCTATGGAGTTTTGCTTGAGTTAAGACTTCAAGCCATGCTCCTATGTACACTCTAGTTTTGCTTTATATGGTAGTCAGAGGCAATTTCCTGTGGGATGTAATACATCAGCTGTTCCAGCAAGGGAAAGACACATATCTGCCCAGGGGTCTGCTCTCCAGCTGCTATAAGTCAATGGAGATGCTCCACTGGGCAGAAGAGGAATCCCTTAAACACAATGCTAGAAACATGGCAGGGAAACCTTTACAGCCTGCATAGTAAGGGCTTTTTTTTGTTACATTTTTCTCCTGTCCAACAAGCCACCTGCCTAGTAGAACTGCCAAAAGGCCTGAGGGGGATTTATGTGATTCAGTTTGGACAGTATCTTCCACCTTGGCTTGAGCTGGTAGGAAAACTTTCACAGTTTTGATTAATTTTTTCCTCTCTCAAAAGCTTGTCTTCCAAGTAGATATTGCAGAAATATTCCTGCAGAAGTTCTTGAAATGGTAAGCTTGTCCTTTTCGTTTTTGATCAGCCTGCTCACAGCCTGAGAAAGAGTGGCAGTATTTCCCTATCCCTCAGCCAGTTTAAGACCCTTTGTTTAAGGGCAAGCGTCCTCCAAGGAGAGAATGCAAAGCCCAGGAAGACTGATGAGCAGCACTCGGCTGTTTGCAAAGCAGTGTCAGGCATCAATAGGCTCTGCAAGGGAGAACAGGTAAGAGCAGTGCCAAAAGACACCTGTTCCCTATCTGTCCCCAATGTCTCACACCTCTCCCTCCTGCTTTCACTCATCTCTCACTAAAACTTCCTTCTTTTTAACACAAATTAATTGCTACTGCAGAAACCACTGATAGAGATAGTTAGTTGACCCCAGTGTGCAAATCAGCTTCACTGAGGTGGAGAGGGAAAAAAAAAATAAAAGCCTCAAAAGGGTGATCTTTCACAGTGCATTTTAGCAAGTCCCCAGGACAGCTGCTTTTTGGCACATCCTGTCACACCCAGGTCCTGCACCAAACTGGAAAGAAGGGCAGGCTGTACTTTACCCACATCTGCACAATGAACTGGCAGGGATGTGACAACGTGGGTGGAAGAACAAAATTAAATTCAGGGTTTTTTCTTCCTTTGGCTATCCTCACTCTTACAGAAAAGGAAACCCTGTGACAGGCCCAATAGAAAAGCTTCCCCACCTCTTTTTTCAGGTGTTAGGATGGACATCCTCTTCTGGAAAGATCCCCCCCAAAAGGCCCTGTCCATCAGCCAAGCAAGAAATGTCATTTTTTCCATCCTGTCCCTGGTTCTTAAGGGCCAATAGAGCTACAAACACTTCCTGTCATCAAGTCACCTCAAATTTTCACCCTTCTCATCTCAGAAATGCAAATCATGCACACCCAAGTGCTGACCTGTCATTCCCCTGATATACTGGGGAGCAAATGATATGGACATCTGCATTCTTGTCTGCTGCCACCTCTGCCAGTTTCCTGCAGAGGAAAAAAACCCCGTAGATAACTTGTTTATAGCCCTCCTTATAGACTCTTTTCATCCTGCAGCTTGTGTGAATCCGGAGCCTCTCAGAAGCTCTGTGGCTTCAGAGGGAATAAAAAGAGTCATGCAGGTTTTCAGGAGTCTCTCCACACCTTAACTGAAGCAAAGCTCACCCCTCCCACTGTACCTTGCACAAATGTAGCTTTGCACAGACAACCAAGTAGTTTAGGCTCAGATACAAAATTTAGAGCATTTTGGGGGGCATAAGAAACCAGTAGAGAAACTTAAATACACAGAAAGTTATACCTTTGTGCGAATAAAACTAGCTTATAGACAATGAAATAATACTTCTTAATGCCTGTGCTTCCCTTAGGTTTCCTTTGTGCTGCTGGGAATATGCAACATATTAGTTATGTTCTCATTAGTGTAGTTCTGAGATGCGTGTGTGTTCTCCATTTAGCTCTGTCTTCTTTGTCAGGTTCTCCGCATCTCCACACTAGCGCTGAACAGGCTCAAAACCCTCACTGCTGGGCAGGACTGAGGGAGAAGAATAACAACTGCCTTTTGTAGGAACACAGCTGTCCTCATCAGGAATCCCCATGCTGGGGTAGTGAATGAAAGAACTGGTATATGCTCCACTTGAATACTTTGTCCTCATGTGCCCTTTCCCACGTGCTGATGGGGTACTGTCTCCATAGGTTTGGAAGCTGGAGTTACAGTTAAGTGTTATAAGCAGATGTATGCCAAAAGCTAAGGAATCCTTTTTTTCTTTTTCTAGTTTTGTGGGGGTTTTCGGTGTTTTGTGGGGTTTTTTTCCCAGATTGTTTGGGTTGTTGGGTTTTTTGGAGGTTTTTGTTTGTTTGTTTGTTTTGGGGGTTTGTTTGTTTCTTCGTGGGGGTTTTTTGAGTTTGTTTTTGTTTGCTTGTTTGTTTTGTTTTTCTAATGAAGGTTGGGTTGGAAATACAGCAATGTTTGTTTCTAATTCAGGGTCCAACAGAAGTGCCAGAGTCTAATTTCTCAAAGACATAGCCTGACATTGCTGATCTGTTTACATATCAGCAGAGCAGTATTAAATCTGGCCAAGGCAGAACAAGGAGTGGTCCAGGGGCAGAAATACTGCTGCTGTAAAAATCAGAGTTGGTCAATGACTGTACAGCACTTCCCTAGCACCCTTCTCCAGAACATTTCTGGGTTGTAAAACAGAAGTCATGGGTGGTGCTTTAAAGAGTCCTTTTCTCATATTTTTTATGAGCTTTTACTCCAGCTTGGGCTATTGTGTCTTGCCAATTGTATGTGCAATGGTATTGAATATTTTCTTTATTTTCCTGCAAAAACATAGAGAACTATAATGCCTCTCTGTGTATCCCCTGATGCCTTGCCATAGAAGCACATCATTTTGCAAGGGGTAGTAAAATAGCTCCTCTGAGTAAGGAGCTACAGTCTGAAGAAAAGTAAGCGACTGGCTCAACGCATGTAGTTTGTGAACACAGCCATGAGGAATTCTTGCACCTCAGAAACCCTGCAAGCTTGATCCATGTAAAGAATAAGTGCATCTATCTCCACTAAAAAAACATCTTGAGGTTTGGAGTTAATTCCTGCTTCAAAAGTAATCAGTAACAGTTCCATGCAGGCAGCCTGCATGCCACCCAGGAAACAGCATAATTAAAATATGGGAAAAGAGAGACGCCAGCACTGGAGGTCTGCAGGACAGAGTGGCCCATTCCTTCCTCTTCCAAGCTCTTGGCACTCTCATCTATGCCATCCTCAGTCTGCCTGTTGTAATCCTCAGACCAGCCTCTGTGAGCGTTCATTTTCCTTGCATAGTTAAAAAACTCGAACAAATAGTGGGAAATAATGCTCAAGAGTTAAGGTTTTTTTCTTAATGCAGGAGTGGCAGGAGGATTGTCCCCAGCCTTCTGAGTACTGTGCAAAAAAAAAAAAAAAAAAAAAAAAAAACAACCAACCACTATGAAGCCTAAACTTCTTTCTTTCCGCCATCAAGGTGGCAAATGCAAGGTCTAAGTATTTATTTATCAAAATCACTGTAGATATTTTCTTCACTGGGAGGCTCAGTACTTTAGGCTGAAATCATCCATCACAACTAGAGAAAAGGGAAGAAAAGGCTTTTCACCTTCATGGATTTCCCCCCTCCCTTCATCTCACCTTATTCGTGCTTAAATGGGTAGAAATTAATCTTTTTCTCCAAAGATCCAGCTGGCTGCAACACACTCTGTGCTTAAACAAGCTGCCTGCATTGGAAGCATTTTTCAGGCTCTCTGTATCTCTCTTTCTCCCCCTCCCCAGCCCCCTGGGCCCTGACTGACATCTCATCTTATTTTTGACACCTCAGAAAAAAAATTTAAAAATAAAATAAATAATAATAAAAAAGCAGCTTAAAAGAATATCCCCTATTTGTAAAAGCAAAGCAACTTTTATCAAAGACAAAACAGGCTTTCCCACCAGGAAGTGTTCACATTCTCCAGTAAATGCTCTTTGTTACCAGCCTTGGCAAGGTGGATTGTGTGTATGTGTGCAGTTACCCCTGTACACAACGTGTGAATGTTTACATCTTCTGTAACGTTTAATTCTGCCTTTCCTGAAAGCTGATATGGAAAAGCAAATACGCAGCAAGTTGCATGACTGGCTTCTCTGTGGCTCTGAGAGTGGGACGTCTGTCTTGTGGCAACAGCTTTGATTAATCTGCCAGCAGCTTCTCCTGTAGTGTCCATTAATGTACCTACGTCCTTAAAGCAAAACTCTTCTCTTAAAGCAAGAGGTTTCAAGACAGTTCACCCCAAATATACTCAGATTTTGTGTCAAACCCACTCTGAACTGGAAAACACAAGTTTTTCTCAGTTCACTTCAGACAGAGAGTGAGCAGAAACCTCTGAGGGATGTTGTTTTATGCTGACAAGCGTGATGGTATATGGTACCACTGAGGCTTCAGCTGTCTCTGCGGGGAGGGTGAGGCAAAGCAATGCCACTGTTTTTACATCAGCAGCCATGAAACAGAGCCTGTAGCCTTGATTAGTTATGAAAGGTGAATGCATCCAATTTATTACACTAGGAGGGAAATTATTGCTCAGCAAGGGAAAAAGTGAAAAAACGACAAAAAAAAAGGATTGACATCCTTCTCCCAGGGAACATGGGATGTGCATTCAGAAATGAGGTCATAGCAAAGCATCTCTATTCCCACCTTTTCCCCTGTCTGCTTCTGTTTTGGAGTGTTAGTCAGCTTGGGCTGAGATTGCCTTCCTCATGCTTATATAGGTCCTGGAGAAAGGAGTCATGAAAGCCTTACAGCTCTCACAACAAACAAATTCTTTTTTATGGATCTGGGACCAGTTTGGTTTTTAAAACTCTGAATGGAGCACAGAGATTTTGATCCCACAGATCCACATAAACAGGTGTATATCTCTTCTACCATTCCCACTCCACTGCTCATAAAGCGGTGCTGTGGTTGGAATAGTGATATTGAGATGTGCTGGCCTTTCTCATGCTGACAGAAGTTCCCTGTATCATCCCTTGGTTCCTCTGCAGCGCAGAACTGGGTCTGATGAGCTGTTAACATGTCAGCAGAGACAGACAAATCAGACTGTCTGAATCAAATGGTGTTACTCTCCAAGACATGACGAAGCAACAACAAAAGCATCGTTTCTGTATTTGATCTCAGTTGATTACAAACAATGAAGCTTCCAACTTGGTAGAAAGCAGTTTTCATTGCTCCAGTGAAACAGCTCAGTGCCTGATTCCTTGGCACAGCCCATAGCCCATAACCATAAGCGTGTGACTGTTACAGATAACATGGCACTTCTGGGAAAGCTGCAATAGTTTATGCATTTTCCAGAGCCAAATTCCAATTTGAAAGGTCCATTATGCCTATCTACACACCCATTCGGCCTCACACAACCACAGCAACTGGCTACAAAATCCCGCCTTGCATCCTTCCCTAAACACTTGGTTATGGTGTGGCTGAATATTGCCACAACTCCAGCAGAATAAGTTGAGTTTTGAGGCCAGAGTGATTAATCCTGAAAGAACAGGGCATCCACTGTATAGACAGCAAAGCAACCTACAACTTTTGGGGATAAGACAATTCCTCTGCTCCTTCTCTTTCCTTCAATGCAATTCTGCACAATTTCACAGGATCCCAGGTGCCCAGATGGGGGACATCACATGAGACGGAGCTTCCTTTCCTAACAAGGATAGGCTGACTTTTCTAACAATGAGAAGAGGTAGAACTCAGACAGACATATACTAATTATTGTCAAATGTATATCTTTTAATGGGGCATTTCAGGGGATTTCCCACTTTTCTCTGAGGCATTGATCTCTGCTGGATATGTAATAATACTGGATCAGAAAGACTGAAAGTCTTTGTGGTTTATGTCTCCCTCCTTATTGCAGCTAAAATTATATGAATCCCCTAGACATTAAAGTGTTCTCTAGAGTCTTTCTCTTTTTTAAATTTTTTTAAAATTCATTTATTTTCATTTTGGGTCAACCCAAAACATACTTTTTGCATAAAATATATATTTGTGGTTAATGTGGTGGTTATTTAACCAATTTGTGCTCTTACAGAATTCAGGTCAAATTTTATTTAATATTACTTTGAAACAAGAAGTCATCAACTGTTGGGCTTTGATACAGGATCAAATATTTGCTCCGAGAAGGGCAATATTTTCAGTTAAGATTTTTAAGTGTTCCTTACCCAAAATCGCACTATTTAAAATTTGACACAAAATTCTCCTCTCCATTGAATGTAGTAATGGACCAAAAAAACCCCCACAAATTCTCAGCCAACCATGTGCCATATGTCCTTGTGTTTTCTTATCTCACTAATTTGCATATCTTGCATATCTTACTCTTACTGCAGGATGAGTACTGAGAGGCAATGGTGGTCCAACTTCAGGATGTTCTCAGACTCAGATTTTCTCCCACATTTGAACATTCTGATAAACCATGTCCACTGAGGTGTGCTGGCTATTTCGCACGAAGGTCTGCGGATATATATGCAGCAATCACGGTGAATGCCTCACAATAACTCAGTTTAATAACCCAATATTAGGGTGTAATTTTCGGTTAGTGTAATTCTTCGCATAGCCTTTAAGTGTGAAAAATTTCCACCTATTCAAATCAGCTGAAGATCTTGAGCCTGGATCTGGTTTAACTGCTTGGTCATTAAATTAGGAGCTTTCCAACCGCGATGCGATTGTATATGCAGTACTAATGCCTTTTCACTCATATAGGCCACCCGAGACCGCTGACTTCAAAAGGCTCCTCATGCAAACAGCACTGTGAAATGCCCAAACTGCTCTCTGTAAATTCTGCAAACTGAGAGCAAGTGTCTTTGTTAAGTCCACGAGGAAGTGCACGAAAATCCTATTTGCTGACGTGCGAAGGCTTTGTAAGGCAGAGCCCCCAGCCTGAAATCGCTTGATTTGTGGATCCTTGCGATTAAGTTGAACTGAATGACATGCAAAGCTGGCAATTGAGATAAAGAATCACTCTAGGCTAAGGAAGGGAGGCAGCTAAAATCTGAAAACAAAGGATGTTAATCTCACACTCATCATCTTTAAACAGGGCACGTTAAAGGAGCAGGTACGGCTCAGCCGATGCCTTCAGATTACTGGACGGGGATGTTGTCTTTTGTCTTCACAAACCTCATTTTGATCTAGCTGCTGACAATTCTCCCCCCTTTCCTTTCCTCCCCCACTTCCATCCCCTCAGGCGGAACATCTCATCCCAGTGGAGCCTCTGCCTCAGCTCCGCTCT
Organism: Phylloscopus whistleri; assembly: GCA_017589585.1. Lineage (NCBI taxonomy): Eukaryota > Metazoa > Chordata > Aves > Passeriformes > Phylloscopidae > Phylloscopus > Phylloscopus whistleri. The sequence goes on along the minus strand of JADMLD010001003.1, from coordinate 673,300 downwards.
TCAGGCTCACAGGCAGGAGAGAAACCCTATCCACATCATGGAAAGTTTTCTCACACTTACCAGCCTCCCCCAGGAGTGTGGTTTCTTTGTCCCTCTGCCCCTTTGCCTGCCTGGACTCAGGGGGTCCTGCCCAGACAGCATTTTGCAGACAAACATGACACCTTACTGTAAGGACATGTGGCTAATCTGTCAAAACCTGGAGACAGCCGTATAAAGAAAAAGACGTTTGTCCAAAATAGATGTGCACAGCCTGGAGCTGAATCCCACTCCCAGACTTAGGTGAGACACTTATTTCTGACAGCCAAAGACCTGAGATTGTGCTGCAGGCTTCTATTTCAGCATCCCCACCCCAGGACCAGGGATCTCAGGGTCTAGCACTCAGCGTAGCTTGTCACAGGTGGTCTCAGATGTCTGTGGACAAGTATTGTCCTTGTGCGAATTAACACCGTGGTAGGGTCTGGCAGCATCCAGCCACAGCAGGATAATCGGCAAAGGGAGATGCATTTAAACAGCATTGTAAACATTAGAAGCATTCCAGCACTGCAGGTTAAAAACTGCTCCAAGATTGCAAGTTCGGCATTTTAGGGATCAGTGGGAGATTTCTCTGGAGATTAAGAGCAATTGAAAAGATCGACTTCCTCTCTATCGAGAAGTTCTAATAAGGCTGAAAATAAAATGCTGTCTCCCTCAGCCTTCCTGGCAGAGGAGCTCCAACGCACCCCCCTGTTGTTTCAATAATTCAAACTTCAGCTTTAGCCAGCCAAATAGGCCTGAAATTCACCTGCGAAAGTTCATGAGGCTAAGTGGGATTCAGAACAAACTCCTCTTGTTTTCAAACTCATGTATAATGCAGTGAGGGACTTTGCTCAAAGCTAAGCTTTGGCTCACTGTTATATTTACAATGCTCCACAAAAAAGAGCAGGAGGCAAATGGGTAACACCATGTCGGAGGCAGTGGAGTGGGAGGGTAAGGAAAGAGCACAGCCACCAACTTATGATAAGCTGACATTCATCTGCAGCTGGGCAGCACCTGAATCTGCCTCTTCTCCCTTCTCAACTCGAGATAGTGGCATTGCCCAGACACAGAGGAGAGGTCTGAGTCCTCCAGCAGAGAACATACAAGACAAACATGAAAGGACAGAAGAAGCAACACTATGAGGAGGGTTGTTCCATTAGCCAGATGTAAGAGGAAACTGAAGCTGAACGCAAGCATTGCAAGTCTTTCAGTTTTGCTCACGCAGACACAAAGGTGTGTCCAAGTCAAGCTGTCCATCTGTTAGTGCTGTCTGTCTGCAGGAGTGTCCCGGGCCGGCTCTGGGCTCTCAGTTACCTCTGGCAGAAGGCATTTGCCAGTGTGCCCACAGAGCACCATGGCCAGATGGTGTTGGGCTGGCAGCGCCACTGCACCCCTGCAAGGTGGAAGTTTAAGCTTCAGCAGGGTTTGTTTCACCAAGAGTTATTCAGATGGTACATGTACCACTCTGTTTTGCTGCCACAAACCCATGCAGCAGACTGGAGCAGGTCTCACCTAAATTCACTTCCCTGCTGGCTCACCCTATTTGTATTAAAACCCTATCCACAGATTGTAAATAGATTTCTGGAAACCTATAGCAGTTGCCCATTGACAGAATAGACATATAAGTTTTATGTAGCTGGTATTAAGTAAGCATGACAGAGTATCAGAAATCAGCTTTTTACATCTACTTAAATTATCATTGTTTCACTGAAGAAATACATACAGTGGTTATATCTAATCATGAATTCCAGTGCTGATCTGAGATCTTTTCTCTTTCCTTCCGTCCCTTCTCTCTTTAATTACCTCACTAATGTGGTAAGATGTTTATTGTTGTTGTTTTTTTCATTTCAAGTATTTGATCTTTTTGCAGTTTTCTGGGACTGGAGTAACTGAAGCGCAATGTGATTCATTTGAAAAAAGTAAATATTTAACTACTAAATGGCACCTTGTTTTTCCTAGATCCCATGTTCTTATTAACTCTATTCATACTGTATATAGGAGCTGGAGTGTATCCAAAGGAGGGCAATGAAGTTGGTGAAGGGTCTGGAGCACAAGTCTGATAAGGAGCAGCTCAGGGAGCTGAGGATGTTTTGTTTGGAGAAAAAAAGGCTCAAGGGAGACCTTGACAACTCCCTGAGAGTGTAGCCAGATGGGCATCAGTCTCTTCTTCCAGGCAACAAGTGGCAGGTTGAGAGGAAATGGGCTCAAGTTGCTCCAAGGGAGATTTAGTCTGGATATTACAGAAAAAAAGGGTGCCCAGGCATCGGAACAGGCTGCCAAAGCATGGTGGAATCACCATCCCTGGAAATTATTAAGAAAAAGGTGGATATAGTGCTTAGAAACATGGCTTAATGGTGACTTCACTGTGCTGGGTTAATGGTTGGACTCCATGATCTTAGAAGTTTTTTCCGCCTTAACAATTCTATGATATTCATCTTAGAAGTATGAAATTACATTAAAACAAGATAAATATTATTAAATTGTCTCTGAAAATGTTAGACAATACCAATATGAGGCTAACTCAGGCAAATTTAATTCTTCTCAATTGTATTTCTACTTTGTTATTTCTCTACTCACTTCTTGATTCGATAATTACATTGTGTTTTTTGAGAGCTACTAAAACTGAGAGCGCAACAGCCAAAGCTGGAGTGAATCAGCTTGCTGTGTTCACTCGAAAGCATGGGCATCTTAGGTCCTGATGGACACCCTTTCCCAAAAAAAACCAGAAATTACTCTTTAAAATTACATTCTTATTGGTACCTTGTAGGCTGCAGTACATCAATGTAGCAACTTCTGCTCTTCTGGGGACCATGATCAGCTGGGTGGGCTTTGAGTTACATTTGCTTCCTTTGCACCAGGCTGCTTTCACTGGGTGTTTTGAATTTTGCCCGTATTTACAGCTTTGCTGAGCGTATCAGGGAATGAGAATGAAAACTTGTACTTCAAAATATACAGGTACTACAGGCTGAGGACATTCTGCAAAATTAATTTCGGTGTAAACTTGTGAGAAGTAGGAATGTTGCATTTATGTTTCTTGATGAAACTCTTTTTTTCCTGCAACATTTGCTGCATTACAGTTAATGGAATTTATGAGAACAGCTTGTGATTCTCCAAAACTACCTGGTGCGGTCATTTCAGTCAGCACAATGTGAATTATGCAATAAACCATCACTTTAATTAAAACAAATTGCATTTACTGTATCAGTCCACACTATAAATCATTCCCTAGGGCCCCTCTTCAAGGTTTGTGCTTGGCCTATTCTTGAGAAATGTTGACAGCAGCCTCCATTACCAAAAATATTTTTGTATATTTTGTTCTAATATCCTTCTCCAGGATCCAGCTTTTGAGCTCACTGCTCTGATATACAAAACAAATTTTATCCAAAAAGCAGGGCAGAAATCATGTGAAAAAGCAGAATATCTCTTTTCCCCTTTCTCTTCTGGTCTGCAGCATGCACTTTAGTAGACAGTGGCAGTGGAATATGAAGTTTATTAATTGAAATAATGATAACAATAAAAGCCAAAAAATGAAGGATGCAGATTGTTTTCATCCAAAGTTAGGAGTCACATGGGATTTCTCACACTCAGTACTATAATTAGACTGAACAACAAGACAACCAGATTATTAGTCCTTTGAGTATCTCCAGTTTAATAAGGAGAATGACCATTGTGTATTTATATTCATTTGAGCTCAATACAGCTTAAAATGCAGTACTAAATACAGCATATCATACTGCAGGATGAAGTAACTCACATTATAAGGAGAAAGCATCATCTTTTTTGTGACCTCTGATGAGGGGGCAAGGGTTTTTGCTTCATTCAGTTTAGATCAGGCATGCTGAGACCATCCAGCACTAGCTAATGTTTCAGTGAGTGTTTCCTTGAGAGTTTGTTCAGGTTTCCTTGCTTTGCAAATTAAAATAAAGTAGCTAAGTTCTTTTCTCAAAAGGCGTACAGTTAAGAGTTCCCTAAATTAGAATTTTAGACTTACTGGTGATTTCTGCATTTAGCCATGTGAGAGAGAGATTATTGCAATTCTGAAGGAGATGTTGTTTAAGACAGTCCTGTACAGGTTAAAATGCACAGGGGGTCCTAAAAGAAGGCTAATGCAAATTTTAAAATTTTCAAGCAAGATTTTGCAGCCCCTTTCGTAGAAGTTGCTTAACTCTCATTAATTTGGTGGATCTTGTAGGTGCTTTGGTAAAATTTATGAGGAAAGTGAACCATTTATATATAACACCAGTTACTCTGAAATTGCTGAAACCTTATGATGAACAACTGGGTCATTGAACACATAAAATAAGACCCTAGAGCCTGATTGGAAAGCCATTAAAGCCAATGGAAAGGGACCCTCTGGCTGGAGCCAACACTGGAGCAGATCCACAGAGAATAATCTAAACCAAATCTGTCTTCATATTTATTTTCTTCTTGATATATACCTAAAAGAAGCCCAGGTAGATTAGCAGCAGCCTTAATATCTGCTTGTTGTGAAGATTATCTCACTTTACATCAAAGCAGGTGTCTGTCTCCTCCAGCAGCCTCATGCTGTTGTTGTTTAGGCCTTCAAATGAAAGCCTCTGTCACACAAACAAGCAAATATATCCCAAGAACAGGTTTAAACACTGAGAAGGAAAGAAGACAATACCCATTTTCTTTCCCTGAAAAGAAAAGTAGATGCAACTGGAAGCAGCATATGCCCAGACTGTGACTCCTGTTCTTCAGCCAAAATAAAGTCTGAAAATAATTGGCACCAATAAGCATTATCAAGGACCATCTGGAACACACATGTATTGAAAAGTGAGCAAATACCTTCAGAGCAGTGGATAAATACCTTAGTTGCATTTCTTATATATTTGTTGTATGGAGAAGTCTGTTTAGCTTATGAATACAAAAGCCATTTATTGACGCTGTAGTAAAGGCTCAATGCACAAAGCTCAGGAAGCTCAAAATGCTGAAGCCAGCAAAAAAGGTCCTTCAACCTCCAATAAACATAAGTACATTTTCCATCTCTTACTATTAGGCTTGCACTGTATCTGAGTGGTTTACAATTTCTCATTGTCTTTAATTTTTTTCTTTGCCTAAATTTAATGATAATAAAGTGGTGTCTCATGGACCCTTTAGTCACCACATTTTTTTGTATGTTTCAGGATGTTCAAAGTGCATGCCTACATTTTCTTTCTAATGATCAAAAATAGTTTTGGTTTGGTTGGTTTGGGGTTTTTTTCCTGAGTTTTGACAGCTCCAAAATAGCTGTGGAGATTATCTTCCAACTTTCTAAATAAATTCACTGCTGGCCTGTTAATAAGAAAGTGTAAGAAAATTTCAAAGGTAATTTTGGGGGAAAGTTATAAACCATTGAAAACAGCAGCTTATAATGAAAGTGTCATCTCAACCATAAAGCTACCTCAAAGCTCTGAACAGGCACCGTAAAACATGATTGAAAGGGAGTTCAGAGATATTGCTAATGGCCCAACATAAGGAGTGTGGCTATAAAAGATGAAAAGATGCATGGTTAAAATTGCCCACCACAAGTCTTTGAAGAGCATCTGACTACCCAGGCATGCCATAGACAGCAATTGCTGATGGACCTGGTAATACAAATCTGCTAAGATAGAGACACCTTCAAACACCTCATGCTTTTGCTTCCTCTGAAAGTGATGCAATTGCTCAGCAAAGACACAGCTCACACCCCCAGGCTCATCCTGGGGGCACTGGGTGCCATTGGAGGGTAGGGATGGCCAACAGTGAGCCAGGACTGTGGCACTCAGCCTCCAGGTCTGGAGGATCAACATGGCCTGTGGATGTAAAATTCCAGTGTCTCATCAAGCGACTTTCCACGTTTCAACATCTTTGTACAGTTTTCATGAAACTGTGCCATTTTGGTTAGAATGGAAGTCTGGAGAACATGCAGGAGTCTAGCCTCCTGCTCACAGCAGGAAAACTTCAAAGTTAGTTTTGAAGTAGTTCTGCTGTTCCTACTTAAGCCAGGTGCTCTAAAGTGTAATTAATATGTGCAAAATACTTCTGCAGACTGAAAGTCATTTCATGGACTTCCAGGGTTTGCATTTGGCCATGTTTATTTTGCAACATGGTCCTTATGATATCTTTAGTGAAAAGGGTGTTGGTCTGTGCTGAGATTCAGTCAGGAGGACTGTTTGGTTAAATTTATCCTACCCTTCAGGGAGCAAATTCTGAGTAGGAGCTATATTTTGAATATCCGTAGGTCAAGGTTATGCATGACCATGACTATGCATTTTATTTAGGCCATTTCAAAAAAACGGATTGTAGGCAAAACTGTGTTCAAGGCTATGTGGTAGAATTATTTTCTTTTTTAATCACTGGTCAGCAGATGAAATAATAGCAATAAGGAGAGCGGTGCCTTGGGGGAAACTTACTTCAATGCTAGCTTTCTGCCTGAGACCCATCTGTTTCTCATTCTTACTAACTCCATGCCAGAGATATGAACAATGCATGCATCTAAAACCCTGTGTCATGGATTGACCCGGGCTGGACACCAGGTGTTAACCAAGCCACTCTCTCATTCCAATCCTCATCTGGCCAGAGGTGAGAAAAAATACCACAACAAGGTCCTGGGTGGAATAAGGATGAGTAAAGAGCACTCGCCGATTACCAACGCAGAAAAAAAACAGACTAAACTCAGAGAAATTTATTTAATTTATTAGCAATGAAATCAGAAGAGGGTAATGCAAAATGAAGGTCAAATCTTAAAACAACTTAAAAACAACTTTACCCCACTCCTCCTTTCTTCCTAGGCTTAACTTCATTTCCTGTTTCTGGCTGTGGTCAGTCCATTGCATGTTGTCTCTGCTGCTCCCTCCCCCTCAGGGGCTGGACTCTTCTCACTCTTACCCTGGTCCAGTGTAGGGTCATTCCCACAGGAGGCAGTCCTCCACGAACTGCTCCAGTGTGGATCCCCTCCACAGGGTCAGTCCTTCAGGAACGGCCTGTCCCAGCATGGCTGTCTCCCATGGAGTCACTCCTCCAGGAACAGGCTGCTCCACTCTGGGTGCCCCAAGGGGTCACAGATCCTGCCAGGATCCTGCTCCAGCCTGGGCTCCTCTCTCTACAGGTCCTGCCAGGATCCTGCTCCAGCATAGGTTTCCCATGGGGTCACAGCCTCCTCTGGGCAGCCCCCTGCTCCAGCCTGGGCTCCTCCAGGGGCTGCAGGTGGATCTCTGCTCCCCCGTGCCCTCCCTGTGCTGCAGGGACACAGCTGCCTCACCATGGGCTGCTCCAGGGCAGTCTGAGCTCCAGAGCCTGGAACAGCTCCTGCCCCTCCTCCTGCACTGCCCTGGCTGTCTGCAGGGCTACTTTCTCACACATTCTCAGTCTTCTCCTCCAGCTACTGTGCTGTTGTGCAGCAGTTTTCACCCTTTCCTCTTAAATACTTCATGCCAGTGGTGCTACCACAGGGGCCCAGTGTGGACCAGTGGCAGTTCCAACTGCCTGGCACAGGCTCTGTGAGATATAGGAGAGCTTCTGGCACCTTATCACAGAAAGTAGCCCTGCAGCCCCCCACTACCTTGCTACTCAAACCAAACACAGCCTGACTTTGCAAAACCCTTCCTGTATACAAGCTGCCCAAACTTGAAAATGTGGAGAATTTTCTAAAGTCTTCAAATGTGGACAAATATATTTCTGAATATGTTCCCAAATATTATCAGAGGATCAAAGCTCCAGACATTTTCTTGGTGTTTATTAGAAATTTCAAGGACTCAGAAAATACAAGTCAGACCTAAAGATGTCGTGAGGTTTTACTCGTTTAATAATAGAGTTTAGGTTCCTTTATTTGTCTCCTGCTGAGCCTTTTGCTTGAACTTGGGTCACTTTCAAACTTTGGTATGCTCCTGAGGTCTAGAAAACCAGGGATTTATTGAACAAGAAAGAAAAAAAAATCTCAAGTGTGCACATGACAGCAGAGGGCAAGGCCTCAAACAGCTTGAGATTGCTGTAAAAATCCTGATGGGTTTCTAAGCCCTATCATTGTCGCAAGCCTCTAGCAGGCACTACTCCTTGTAGCCAGTTAGGTTCCTCATGGGAGGCTGCAGAGCACGCAGCCTTTCCCCAGGGCCAAGAGGTGAGTGTCTCAGGCAAGATGTTAGCTTGACTTTTTTTAGAACAATCTCACATGAATTTTTCAAAGACAAAAAGGAATAGAAGAATAGCTAAATGAAAAACTAATTCTCTTTATTTTTCAAATTATTTTTGAGCTTACCCTTGCTCCTCAACTTTTTAGTTAGCATCTCTTTCTCTTTCTCCCTCTTCTGGGCTAGGATGGTGCCTAATGTTGAAGATGATCTCTCCTATTTCCCTCCAGTCCAGTGAGGGAAATGGAGGAGGAGGGCCAGGAGAAGACTCTTGTTCAGTAACAAGAGCACCTCTGAAAAGCTGTGAAAGTAGTTTCATTCCTCAGGTCACAATGTGCTTCTCACCCTGCTGGGTGCTTCTGTAAGGGTGTCCAGAACACAGTTACCCTAAAACTTAATATTCCAGGTGTGAGCATGACCATTAAGGGGTGTTCAGGCTTCACCTTTTATCTCCCACCTATTTCTCACCTCCTGCAGCAGCAGGAGGTGTTTGGGGGCCAAAACAACTTCTGCCCATTTCCACACCAGGAGTTCTGATGTACCTGGGCTGGGAAAGGATAACTGGGAAATGCTCCTTTCCTGCAGCCTTGGGAGACTCCCTTCCAATACTGAGGGGTCACCTCCTCCCCAGCCCCAGGACTAAGCTGTTCACAGATCTGACCTCATCACCACAACAGCCATGCTCCTGCCTGCACCAAGTTACCCACAGTTACCAGGGGAGAGTGACATGGAGGTGAGAAGCACTCTGCCCCTCCAAGCTCTCTTTCTCTCAGCAGTGCCCTTCGCGCTTTGGTGTTGACCTCATGTCTTTCTGCTGGAAGAACAGGACTTTGTGAGTATGTAACTCTTTACAGAATCCCAGAATCATTAAGGTTGGAAAAAACCTCTGAGGTCATTGAGTCGAACAACCCAGCACCACTGTGTTCACCATTAAACCATGTCACCAGATGCCACATCCGCACACCTTTTGAACACTTCTAGGGATGGTGATTCCATCATTGACCTGGGCAGCCTGTTTGAATGCCTGACTACCATTTCAGTGAAGAATTTTTCCAATATCCAATTTAAACTTCCCCTGATGCAGTTTGAGCCTGATTTTCTCTTACCCTGTCACTTGTAATCTGGGAAAAGAGGCTGATGCCCAGTTAGCTGCACCCTCCTGTCAGGGAGTTGTAGAGAGTGAGAACATCCCCCTCTGAGCTTCCTTTCTCCAGGGTTGGACCCCTGCCCCTAGCTCCCTTTAGATGCTCCTCATCAGACTGGTGCTCTAAAGCCCTCACTAGCTCTGTTCCTTTTTTTGAATACACCCCACCACCTCAATGTCTTTCTTGTCGTGAGGGGCCCAGAACTGAGGCCAGGTGTGACTTGTGTCAGTATGACCAGTGTGATGGGGTGGTGATACACTTTGGGCACACTCTGTGCTCCTCCCCATCAGATGAGGAGGGTAGCAGGGAACTGACTGCTGGCACCTGGGGATGCTCAGGAGAAACAGGCAGCTAAGTGCAACTCTTTTTCTCTCTGTGTTAAGACTCAAAAGGAAAACCACACGTCCTTCTTGAAAACCTCCTCTGCAAACCCACGTGTCTCTCTAATTGAAACAGGGCAGGGTCTGAAACCATAGGAGTCCACAGCTGCTATTTCTATTGTGTATGTCTGAGTCAAGGTGAAGAGAAAAGTCAGCAAAATATCCCACAGGGTGAATCCTCCATGTGCCAAGAAAGCTGACTCCACATTAAAGGTGAGAGCCAGAGCTTGCAAAGCAGTGATGGCTTGGGAAGACAGAGGCTTGATTCCTTCCAGCAGCCTCCAAGTGTTATTCCCATTAACATTGGCACTAGCCATCACCCTGAATACCCCATGCACCAAAAGACGAGTGAAAGTGAGCATGTGGAGGGAGGTGATAAAGTTGTCAGGCTGTAGGCAAGGCTCTGGCCTCCAAGGACTGGCAGAGACTGTGTCGTTTAGAGATACATCCTGGGATGTGTTTTAAGAGTAGATTGGAGATGCTTAGGATAGGGGTGGGTTTGCTGATCTTGCACAGGCTTCTTCTTTGGTCAGCCTTCAGTTCACAGTGCTGGAAAATCAGGCTCTGCCTTTTCCTTCTCTTTTATCTTCATTACCAGAGAAAGAAAAGCTCTATGTGGCACAAAAAAACCCTGAAATGGCAAAGCCACTTACGTTATCTTCCGCCATGCGACAAATTTCAGCACTTGGTGAGTGTTGCTAACCCCATGGTTCACAAGGCACCTGCTCTGACTGCCACCAGGGTCAAAACCACTTTCAGGCCCCCACCAGCAAACAAAATCTGTCTTAAGGAGCACAGCAACCGGTCAGCCATGGGGAGACAGGAGAGAGTATCACTTCTGCACTGGATCTCTGCTTTGGTGTTGAAAAGGCAGCACTTAGATAAAATACAGAGCTGTAGACAGGATGGTTTCTTTTTGCCATGAATAAGTCTGAATGCCACAGAGAAATCAAAAGTATTCCTGCTACTGAAGGTCCAACCTCTTTTCAGAGCAGTGCAGCCTTTCTGCACTAATTGATGCAGAATTGACAAGTGAGTCATTCCTCCTTCCCTCTTTTTTCTCCTCTTCCTCCCACCTTGGCACTGAAGTGCACTAAGAAAACAAGACGTCAGGAAGATGTCTTCTGGATCATTGCTGCAGCATCTTGTCTACCTTCAGGCTCTGGTGTCAAGTAGTGATCAGCCTCTTTCCTCCAGCCCTGAAGTAGCAGTTTTCAGACATGACCTTCCACCCCTTCACAGCTCCCTGTGTCTCTGAAATGTCCAGAGGTCAGCCCCTCGCTGCCTCCACAAGGAGACCTGTTTTGGAGATTCCTGCCTGGCATCAGCCCTACCTCATGTCCCTGTCATCTCCCATCATGTTACCAAACTGAAGGGGATACCAGGAGTTTAGATGGTGTCCTCCACTGTGACATGGACTCATCATTTCACTATTTGTTGGGGAATGGCAGCTGTGCACTGCTCGTGGAAAGGTAGCCTTGACTGACTAGCTAAAAATTAGAGGTGACCTAGCTGTACAACTTACAGCTCAGGAACAATGTGACAAACTTCATCTTTCTTCACTGCCAGCCTCTAAGGTTAGAGAGGGCCACTACCTGTCATAGAGGGGAGGAGAGAGACAGCTCTATGGATGTGTCTGTCGGTGCATGTGGAGGGGGGAGAGGAGGGATATGCTCTTATTCTTTCTTTCCTACTTCGTTATATTGATTTTTAGTGACTTGAATGCTTGGAATGCAATAAGGAAGCAATTCCCTTCTATGCTGGCTAGTAAACATTGCCTGTAACTTTATTCTGGGTCAGGAAAGTCAGCACTTAAAATTAAAAGTGGTTCCAGAGGAGAAAAGCCATATTTTAGGAAATTCCAGCTGGGGGTTCCTTGTTACTGTACTTCATTTTAAAATCCAGTGTCGTGTCATGTCATGTCATATATGCCTTTAAAAAAGCATTTAACTGATATATATTCTCATCTGCTCTTTACTTGCAATATTTCAAGCAGAAAATATTTTTTAAAAATTAGTTCCCTGGCTCTCTGAATTTACAGCAGAGGCCACAGACTATAAAGTGGAAGGAGCTGAAATTAAGCCCAGGGGAGAGAGAAGTGCACTAGAGAGAAAGTCTCATATGCCAGGTGCTTAAACACATGCATAGTTTAAATCCTGTGCCATCTCACCAAAGCCAATGTAGCTGCTCTTGTATTTAAGACTAACCTGCCTTAAGTTCTGGGACATAATCTCTGAAAGAATGTGTGTAATGCTGGGGTACAGACTGTGATGCCCATAAGCTGCTCCAGGTCTAAGGTACAATCAGCTGTGGGAGTTCCTTTTTTCCTGTTCAAAGCTTCTGTGCTCAAGTCTTGGAAAGCCAAAAGGTTTCCCCAAGGCAGGAAAACAAATGTCCTGGACAGTCAGATTGAAGAATGAGTGCCCTTGCTGACATGTGGCTCCCAGATGCGAATCCAAGCTGGGATCTGTGTGCTTAGGAGGAGCATTTTTGCTAGAGAAGTTCCTCTCAGCAGAGGCTCATTTCTTGAGTGCTGGGCATTTTAGCTGGACAGCTTCCTTCTCGTGGATCAGGCACTCACAGCAAGTGTTTCATATGCAGTTAGTTAGGCAGCAGCACTGAAAACATGGTGCACTACTTTTTAGTTGGATAGACAGGCTTTTTTCAGAGCTCTGCTTCTGGCGCTGTAAAAGAAGGGAGGTGATGGAAGACACACAGTGTAAGAAGCAGGACCATTGCTGTGGGGTGCTTTGGAATGCCACCTGCTTTGTCAAAGCAAGCACCCCCAGTGCCCTATTTGCATTCTGTCCTTTTGCAAGAGTCCCTGCAAATCCCCTGCCCACTCTGCTGTGTATCCACAGGCCCAGCAGCAGGGCTGTCACCACTTTGTCAGGTCTCGGGGATGTCTGTGGCTGGAAACCCCACTGGGGACATGAAGGAGGCCTGGACAGTTTATGAGATGGCAGGAGGCAAAGTACATCTACCTGGCCCTGAACTCTGATGCGCGGTCTCCCTTGCTCCCCACTTGACATGTACAAACAGTGACAAGCACTGTCACCTGCTACCTGGTGCGACCATTCCGAAAGCTGGGAAAGCAAGAGGTGCTGTTAACAACTCCAGCTTCCCCAAAGAAAGCCCCAGAGACTTACAACGAGGAACTGCCTTGACTAGGCCAAATGCACTCATTTTAGAAAACCTCCACAGCTGGCTCCCTGAGTGAAACAGCCCTGATGGAAGGACACCAGCAAGGCAAACAGACAAAGGGAAAGACATGGCACTGATGTTTCACGCCAGCTCTCTTCCTTGTTCCTTCTCTTCCTATGAGACGAGAAACCCCTGGCTGAAAGATCTCAACCCTGGAAGTGACATAAGCTGCAGGAATTTTTTTTGCATCATCATCATCCTCGTAATCTATGACTCCCTTCTCACTGATTTCATGCTTTTCCCTGGTCAGTCTTCTAACCACAACAAGGACTGACGGAAGCACACATATCAGCACAAAAGATTCATCTGAGCACCTTCCTGGGGTCTCAGTTTCCTGCAGTTTCACTGGTTTTGGTACCCAAATTGCTATTTCCTGATGGCAAATCACAACCTGGATTTTAGGGGCTAGAAAAAGTTAGGTGCTGCATTTCAGAGGAGACAAAATCTGTAGATTTGCAAATCTTTGCCATCAGCAAAAATACCTCCTAAATTTCCTAGATTCCCAAACGATTCTCACAGAATATCTACTTTCAAGATACATTTTTCAGGATGCTGCTGTTATTCAAGTCTCCATCTAAGCAGTCATGCAACAAGCATCACTTTCAGACAATGGTCTATTGATTACTTGCTTCGTTAACAATGATGCTATTCCCTGGAGAGGTTTATTACTCATGTTTTTTTCATTATTTTGTGCCTTATGATTTGGTCATTATTGGGTACACTTGCATTTCATTTCATTGTAACTGACTTTACTGTGAGGAATTCTCAGTGCAGTCCAAGAACCTCCATGAATAAATGTTTATTGTCAGGAGATATGAGTGTGTTGCAGGACTCAATGAATGCTTTCATCCTGATGACGCAGCAGTAAATCAATTAAAAACATGATTTATTGTAAAATTGTGTGTAACTTGCTTTTGCTTTGGGATTTCACATGACCTAAGTTAGTCAGTATAAATCTAACAATGTATTACTCATGCAGTGATCATCTTGCTGGTATCTACAGTGAGGACTGCTATGCACACAGCTAAGGCAAGAGCAAGGGCTAAAACAGGCCCTGGCATATCCTGCAGCTCTACTCCCGCACAGAGCACAGAGCCTTGTCCCACTGGTGATTTAACTCCTTTTGGCAACATTTGACTAGAATTCCCTTTACCAGAGGATAAAATAAATCGAAAGGGCTCTTGAAAGGGCTCACTACACAGAGACGTTCATTCAGATTAGGATATAGTGTACATTTAGCAAAGAATAGCTATTCTTAATTAATTCCCTGTCTAGTTGCTTTTTTTTCAGTCAGACTACTGTAGCCCAAATTAGATTAATCGACTTTGGATATTTTTGCTAACAATCACTTTCTCTTATTAAGCATTATTAATATTAGTTCTTAGAAACTGATGATTCTGGAATAACTCGCCACATTTAGTTATATCCCAAAATCTCCAGTGGCATGCAATGGCCAGTGTGCTCTGACTTGAGCAGAAGTCCCCCCACTCCCCATTTAAAGCTTTTGCCAAGAGCACTGTTGAAGAGAGGTAGTAGTTTCTGTTCTAAAATCAGTTCAGAAATCTTCTGTCTAGTCTTCTGCAGTAAAGTAAACCTCTTGGTAACAAGACCAAATCCAGAAGCCACCATTCAGCACATAGTGCTGCAGGGGAAATGTGAACCAGAGAGACTGAAAAGACACAAGCTTGGGACAAAAATCACATCCCTGTCTCCCACACAGGGCTTCATCCAAACCACAAGAATGTCGATGTAAGTCCCTGTGTGGGCTCTGAGTGCAGACCAGGGGATCTGCTGCCTCTCCATGTGTGCAAGTCTGCAGAGAGGGGCAGAGCAGTGATCTGCATGACTGTGTGCTCAAAGAGCGATTTACAGAGACAGTGTGCATAAATCTAGATAATTTATACAGTGCCACAAATACAAATAGCAACGGGCACCCTTCACAAATTCACATACACAAATGTACCTCCAATGTGAATAATGCAGTGACAGTGAGCTGCCTTTGTGTGGACATCATTGGTATCAGCAGTTAGGAATAATAGTTGTCTAATTGTAGTCTTTCATTGTGTGCTGTGTCAAAGCGTGGGCGAGTAATTGCAATCATCAAAACGCTTTCAGAGAGTGAGCAAAGCCCCGACCCCCATCACCTGCTATCAAGCCTATCTGATCCACCACACACATGCACTTACTGGGCAGATGAATTAGCTAGATGGGATATTCTCTATTATTATTATTATTATTATTATTATTATTATTATTATTATTATCATTTTTTGTTTTTCTTCCCTCAAGGTCGTGTCTGATTTGTGAAGGGGGGTTAGAATTTTTTATTATTATTATTATTATTGTTGTTGTTCTTTTGGGGCGGGGGGGGGCGGGGTGAGAGAGAGACCAATCGCTTTTTGGGTGAGATAATATAGATGACAGACATCAACAATTATACAAAATAATATGGTAACCAGCAACTGAAAAAAAAATAATAATTCATTCTCATGCTCTGCTGAGTGTTACAATTTGAATGTCTTTCTATTAAAATCCTTGTAATAGACACAGGGAGAAAGCAGGGAGGAGGGAGAGAGAAAACAGTCCTTTTTCAAATATTACTCATACGATGGAGCACAAGATATTTTCAGAATGCAAGAGGGACTGATTTCCATTAACATAATCCCATTTCCAGTATTTTTTATTAATATAAACATCTTAGCTCTGGGAATGCCTCCTGGATCATTTATACCTGCTGTATTTTGCATTGGGTTTAGGGGAAAATCAAGGAGAGCACTAAAAAAAATATATATAAAAATTGAACCTATTTGTTATATTCATTCTGAATTGCCAGCTGTACAATACCTGAGTGGAGAAGCAGATTTGATTATCAAATACAATTAGGGCCTGGTTTTGACGATGTGGAGCACCATGTAAGCACATATTGTAAATATCTGTATAGGAGACAGAAACACCACAATCATGTGGGCTACACACTCTGTCTTGCTGCTGGAGAGGACTTGCAGTGATTTTCTCTGGTTCAGCCTGCTGCAGCAAGGAATCCATCTCAGTGCTGTAACTACTATTACAGAGACCACATTTGTTCAGGGAGCACACAGTTTCATGGGTGGATACCCACTTAAAACCTTTAGAGGGTCACAGCTCTGAGTTTTCTGGTATCTGCCTTTGAGTGATAGATCGTATCTATTTATTAATAGTATCTGGTACCTTCAGAGACTCAGCAGGACATTCCCTTTTGCTGAAAGTATCTTCTGTTGAATAAGGACAATGTGTAGTTTCCACGTCTGTCAAACACTCCTGTGTGCGCACATGGATTTCTGCAATAAGACAATTTTGAGGTCTGTAATTAAACTCTTCAAGAAAGCAGGAGAAGCCATATTTTTGTGCAAAATTCAAGTAAAAGAGAATTTTCCAGAAGCATAAAATCATTTAGATTGGAACAAAACTTTAAGATCATTAAGTCCAACAATATTTTAAAAATGTGTACAAAATTCAATGAAGAAAAGTCCTCATAGTGAATTTTCTCAGACTGTGGGTCAGGTCCCCAAGGAGAGGGGATGTAACTTGCTATTTAGACCACTTAAAATGAGGACAGTCAATATATTTTTGAATATTCAGTTGGGAGATATACCATGTTGTCAGAGACCCACAAATACAAAGAAGTTTTTTTTCATTTTTGATTGCTGTAAGTCATCTCCATGGTGTTGCCTGACACTACTGCCCTCATTCTGAACACTTTGGATTTGCTTCTGCCTTTGAAAGGAGCAAATTCAGATGTACCAAGAGACATACATTTTATAAGGCCTCAAAGCAATCAAAATGGTGATGGTATTGAAGACAACATACAGAAAAATACTTGATTGGAAACATTATAGATTGTAGATTTTTCTCATTATTGCCACTGTGGAGGTCACCATTTTTCAGACAGCAGAACACAGGTCTGGAAATAAGAAGAGTTTATTTCTACTGGTCTCATTTGTGCTGTAATATTTGGGACAAGTCATTTGGGGGTGGAGTATGTTCATCTACAATACCTTCCATCTTAGGAAGACTAGGTGTTTATTCTCAGCTGTTTGTTTGAGATACATTCAGCAATCAATAAGGAAGAAAAAGTGTTTTCAATACAGTCATTCATTCACTTCTAAAACTGGTGAGGATGAATCACTTTATGGAAGTTCATTTCTGTCTACCCACACTTTCTGTAGACCTGTGGTCAGCTTAATTCTTGGATGGCAGAAGTCAAAGAATACCTCCCTTAAATATCTATTCCTCTCCAAGCTGGAGAAATTCCATTCAGCAGAAATGTTGGATTCAAAGACCTAGAACTCATATTTTTTCCCCATCTGTAAATGTTTAGAATTTTTCTCCCTAACATAAGGAGTGGGTTAATCTCTTCTGGTGGAGCTTCATAACAATCTTGTAGTAAGGACTCGTTTCCTCATTATAATGTTTCTGAAGGGTTAACTGGACTAAACCTTCATCTTAACAAAGTTGTAAATGCTTCTTTTCTTAATCAAAAAGAACCGTTACCTGTTTCCAGTTCCATTACCCACTGTGCTTTGCAAGGAACATTTGGCCTGGATGTATTGAAGCATTGTGCTAGAAAGCAACTTTCCTAAATACTTATTATCCACATGATAATTAGCCCTGACTGAGGTAATTTTTCAGGCAAAAATGCTAATTTTTCATGATTCCTACTCTGGAGACAAAAGTAGAGGATTCAATAAAATTTTTAATGGACAGGTTTCTGAGTTCCAGGATGGACTTAGTGCAATAGCAAGTGCTCCAGTGTGTATTCCATACTCTGGTGGCACAGATTACCTGTGCTGCTAAGTTATCCTGATGTCTGTGCTCATGGATGTTCAAGAGGGAAGAGTGATGATGTCAGTCCAACCATATTTTAAAGGTCATTGGTGCAGAACAAAAATTATGTATGAAAACTTGACATTTTCTGCTAAATGGAATTCTTGTTTCCCACCTCACCCTAATTAAGATAGTGCTGAGAAGTGCTTGTCATGGGGAAGGACTATACACTTTACAAAGACCAGCTAGAGGCATGCTCAACTCCAAACTTTTTACAGTGCAAGATGAGTAAAGGAGAAGAAGAAACAAAACCAGAAAACAGAGTTGAGAAAACTCTAAGTTTCATAGCAAGGGGAGAAGTAGTTTCAATGCACACATGGTCGCAGTGTTGTCAAAGTCAAATGTGAGCACAGGGGGATCAGTTTTGGAGAAATTTCAGGGAACTGAGATGGGACTGCAGTTCTCTTTAAGGAGTTCCTACCATGCATAAAGGGCCAGCGTGGGAGAAACCAGTGAGACACTTGCCTGCAAAATTCAATTACTGGCTGATAGAGGATGTTATCACAAGATAACCAAAGATGGGAGCTGGCATTCCAAAAGCAAATTAGAGATGTGAGGTAGGGGGGCGATAGGCAGTGAGGAGCCTTTCAGAGGTCCCTGTATGGACATTGAACCATAACAGCCACTCATCAGCAGTATAAAACTACCAGCAGCAGTATCCCCAGGCTGGGAAAGACTCTTCTTGGCAAGCTTGTGTACCACACCATGCCATCCAATAGAGCCCATCTTATTGAAAACTGAATCCCTTTGAGTTCCCTGGAACAGCAGCAGCTGGAGGGGAAATAACAGTAAAATTCTATGGCCATAATAAAACGCATTAGCCATCTGAACACTCATTTCAATCAAATAATGCAGCCTATTCATATTTAAACAGGAAATATTGTTTAATGTTTATGATAATGATCAAATCAAATTTTAAAAATTAAACACGAAATTAAACATTAAAGTGAGGTTCCAACATTGGGCACTTGGGACACTGCTTCCAACCCACAGCTGATGGTTGCCATCAGCAGGGTCTATCCCCTTACGTTTGCTTAGTGTATCTCCTTAAGGAGGATGTTAGAAGAAGGCTTTGGTGTCACTCAAATGATCACAGCTGGAGCAGGGTGGCTGATTTTGAGTTGATTATCCCAGTCTCCCCTCGCATCATTCTGCTTTCCATGATAGTGACACTTAATGGTTGTTGAGGGGGAAATGGAAATTCCAAAGGAAAATTCCTTTCATCTGGAAGAAGCTAAATGGGACTTGTTTTTCATCCAAGTGGAAGGCAGTTGTGTTCCTAATGAAATATTTTGGACTTTTAACTTTTTCCTGAAGAGAATGGGGAGAAGTTACAGAATTTTTTTCAAAGCACTCGGGAAACAGGAGTAGAAAATGACACTCTGAAAAAGCAAGTTCTCAGATGTACATAATGGTGACAAGAGGCAAAAGTGGAAAATAACACCTTGTTGCTCTTTAAATACTGTTCCTTTGGGGTAGAACACAGCAGCTTTTATACACCAATAACACACAGCCTTTTCTGTAGTGGCAGTTACTGGTGCAGAGCTACAGATTTCAAAAAATAATATGTTGCTTTACACCAGTGGAGTCATGATCCCAGCTGATTAATTTAAGGGTTTGACAGCACTGTCAAAGTTTGTGTCTAATGAAGACCTTGGAGTGATGGCTAGCAGTTAGGGTATTTCTTTTAGACCATATCTTTTGCTACAGTAAACTCAGAGCCAGGAAACAACTTTCTCCCACATGAAATCTGTAGTGATTTTATTGATACTAAGCCTAGCAGGTTTTTTTTCCCCAGCTCTCTCCACTTGAAGTCAGCAGAAAAGCAAAGTTTGAAACTAAAAAGGATTGAAACAAAATCATTGTCTCTAATATTCCTATGCATTTCAGCCATGGACCTTATCTGTGCTGTGAGCCTGTGCAGTGATGTTAACCTTTTGCTCTAACAGTTGCATCTTTCAAGGCAGTATATCCTCAGTGTAAATTAGTATCAAATTAGTATGAATTAATACAAAATTAACAAAGAGTTGGACTACTACTAACGGCATGTTGGTTCTTAGAGAAAAAAAAAAAAAAATCACAAAAGACAGAATCAACCTGTCAATCCCCATTCTTACAACAATCTTCGCCCAAATTTATTATGGAAGGAGTATGCACAAAGATTTCCATACTATGAAAAAATAAATAAAATGACTGAATAAATTATCTGAGAAAGTACAGCAAAACAGAAAGGTTTATCTTGAACTGTGTCTATTGCTCTCATCCCTGTACCATGCACTTTAAAATTGGATTGGTATCCTATAAGAGACTGTCAAGGATTTCATTTGTTCTACTTGACATACAGATGTACAATTGGTAAAACTGCATCTTATCTTAGTAATTGTCTACACTGCTAAGGCTGTACCTAGTTATTGACTTCAAAAGTAAGGTTTCATCTGTGCAGTTCCCTGATCCAACATCAGTCCTACCACCTCAAGCTCTATCTGCTCATCTTTGAGTTCACCTTCCTGAGTTAAACCACCTTTCTTTTCGCAATAGCTGCTTTTCAGATTTCTGTAATCAATCAAGACTGGAGTGTGGGGGTTGAGAAGTGAATAGCTTAGTTCCCTTGTTTTGGTAGCATCATTGAGCATCTAAAAGAAAGTAATTGTGAGATGGTGCTTAAGAACTTATTGAGTATTTTGAGGGGTTTTAAAGAAAAAAGGTTTTTTTCTAGAATTTGGAGGGAGATGTTATCTAGCTCTAGTGAAATTTCTGTTTAGTAAACAATTCACAGAGTTTAGTGATCACAGAGAGAAATTTCTGTCTGTCTGATGGTCTTTTAAGCACATTTTGTTCCAAATCCAGATTAGCATGTTGACACTGTAATGGTTCAACAGTGTTCTTTCAAACCTGCAGCAGCATTCCCTTTTCACAGGCACATGCTGCAAATAGATCCACTTGTAAAACAGGGCATTTTGTTATCAAAAGAAAGCCTTTAAAAGTAGTTATATGTTTTCCACTTCCAGCTGTAAAGAGCTTTGACTTTCGTGTTTACAATTTAAAAAAACAAATGATGCCTAGATTTTTTTTTCTGGGAAGCCCATATTTCTATGGCTTTTGCATATTCTAAATGCTGGGCATTATTATATCTGCAAGTATTTTTCACGGAAACACTTTTAGCAACTGTTGGGAGAAAAAGATTAAAAAGAAAACCTTCTTTTCTTCCAATTCTCCCTCCTGTCTCAATATAGTGCCATTCTGGGAACCAGTCTTGTTTGAATCCCAACAGCACGGGTTCACTTTTTCCAAGGAAAACAGGAAAAAATATAGAACAACTATAGTCAGTCAGACCAACACTTATTCTGACACATATCCCATCTCCTAGCCTAGTCAGTCATAAAACAGAGGGAAAATTACAAGAGCAATATTCTTTCCTGGCTTCCTGCAATTGGCAGCTGAGGGATTTCCAGAGTCAGGGGTACATTCTTTGTATCAGTAGTTTTCAATGGATTCTTCTTCCATGAGTTGTCCTGCTGTTTTTGAGTTCACGTGGATGTTTAGACTCTGGTTTTGCATCACTGGCATTTCTCATTGTTTGAGCAGAACCGTTTGTCCCTGGAGAAGGCAGAAGTTAGTCAAAGAACCTCAAGACTGACAACTTGTACAATCATAAAACAAAGCACTGAAGTCTCTTTTCACTTCCCCAAATGCTGTCAGCCAAAGTGTGGATGTAGCTGGCATGGCAGTTTCAGAGAGAAAAGCCTGGCTGCACAGGGTGATGAAGCTTACCAGATGTCATCACTCAAGGTAGAATCCCAAACCCACGGCACTTTATGCTCTGTAGGAAAGCTGTGAACTGCAGGAGTTCAGCAGCTGTTGTACAGCCCCGCAGAAGGAAAGTACCTCCAAGGCCAGTCGGGGTGGAAGCAGAGGTGAACTGGTTCCATGTTCCAGAGTCAGAGTCATCTCCAGTCATAAGTGAGAGCCACAAGACAAAGAACACCAGGTTTTCAGAAGGTCCTGTGGCACCTTTGCCGTATGCCAAGCAGTCCAGAAACAACTAGTTTTTAACAGCTGGCAAACAGGGCCAGTTCTAGGGATGGCAGGCTGTGCCTACATCAGCCAAAGAGCATTCCGGCTCACAGTGAGGAAATTCCTCTGCTCTTAAGATAAGGTCTGTAGTTGTCACGGCTTTTTGGGGAGATGAGGTGAGTTTTCAGCCCTCTTTCTCTTCCTGTGTTCTATTTTCAAGCTTCTCTACACAATAAGTGTTTGCAATAAAGTGGAATGATGTTAAGGTAGTTGGAAGGACCCCCATGTAAACAAAGATGGTAATTAGATTAGTGTATAGATCTGGGGTTGTCACACCCAGAGCTGTGTTCATGTGTTAGCTTTGTTCCTGGGCCTCCTTTGTGAAAAATCCTTATTTCAGGACTTCACAGGAAATGCATTATGGCTTTTGTTGTTTGTAAATTTTTTACATTGTAACTTTTTTTTTATTCTTTGATTCCTATATGGACTCCCCAGGTGCCTGTAACAATGTGGCAATCAACATGGATATGCACAGTAGAAGAACTTCCTCTTTATAAATAAATCCATGCAGATATGTCAATCTACCTCAGGGTATCTTTCAAATTTGGGAGAAAAACGTCAGGGAATAAATCATGTGATGCTTCAGACAGTTTGTGGACATTGCTCCCTGGCCTTGGAGGCTCCTCTCACTTTTCTCTCTCTCTTCTCTCTTACCCTCTCACCTCAATGTTCTTTCATAAAGACAAGTGAGTAAAACTGGCATGAGCTGTCTTCAGGAATCCTTTGTGATGCCCAGTAGTCGAGGTCCATCCCCAGAGCAGTGGTGTGTGAGGAGGAGCAGGGACATGTCCTGCTTTCAAATGTCTCCACACACCTGCTGCTCTCAGCTGGGAACTCTCTGCAGGCACAGCTGAGCACTGGATTTGAAACTAAGCCTCTATTAAATAAAATAGAAAGCATGACATCTTTGGAAAACAGGGAGCCCAGGACTGCAAACAGTAAGAGTGTGGCATGATGCAGACCCAAGGCAGGATTTGGCTTTGAAGGATGCTCACAATTCCGTGTCCTCTGGGCTTGCCACCCACACAGCTGATTTCCTCAGCCAAGATTTTGCAAGAAAGGAGGACAGCAAAACTGAGTGTCTTCTCAATCAGGCTTAGACGCCCAGGAGGAAACGTAGACAGACAGATTCTTCTTCCCCACTGACTCCCGCAAGAAGGGCCAAGTATCTTTATGGGGACAAGAGTGACGAAAGACCCCTGGAAAAGTGACCCTGGGGATCCAGCTGTCTCCAAGCTGCAGGAGAGATGCCTTCCTGGAGTGAAGTGGGAACTGTGGCCTTTGATGTCAGCCTAAAATGCTCCCATGTGATGACCCTCACCAGATCAAATTACTCTCTGTAGTTTGGGGGCATGCTTTTTTATCTTGTACTCTGTCACATCAGAAAAGAGAATATTAAAACATTCTAATGGCGGTTTAGTTACCATCACTAGAGAAAGCTGGTGAGATCTAATACCATTTGATATGAGTACACTGGGAGGAGCCTGAAAGAGTATGAACCTACAGGATTCCCAGACACTGAGACCCAGCAGAATTTTGAAGGGACAATACTGGGATCTTACTGGGTAAAAATACCTTTCCAAATCCCAGGGCAGTAGAACAAAATGTTATAATATATAAATTTAGGTTATTTTCACCAAAAATAAAAATCAAGACCCACTGCTGAAGAACAAATTGTCATAAACAAATGTACCACAAGGAGACATGTAAAGAACAAATCCAGACAGAACAAAATTGAGAGGAATGACACTAAGGACTCTAGTTTAGATGAAAATGGTAAATAATTTCCACTATAAGTGCTTCACCCACCCTATGAAAGACCTTCACTACTTTAGGGAGAAAGAGGACCACCAGGTGCCCCTGCAGGTGCCCCTCAGCTCTGACAACCCAAGTGCCTCCTCCACACACAGGCGGTACCCCTGACTACTGCCTGTGTTTGCCATATGCTGTCCCTTTTTTGTTCACTGCCATTTACATGCTGGCAGGTTGACTTTTTAATAAGGTAAGAGTAGGCTGAATGTGGGCGCTTGAGAGACCCTCCCCTTCACAGCAAGCTCAGCTTCCTCAGTTTTAGCTCAGGCTGACTTTATATCAAACTGTGCCTCTCCCCAGTGGGGATAACCACAGTTTATTTACAAGATACAACGGGAATGTCACACGAAATGAAGACGAAAGATGTGCAGGAAGTGTGATTGCTGCCTGTGCCTTCTGCCTTAACTGCTTATTAAAGAAATGGTCCTTTTAAACAGCAAGGAGCCACCAGAACTGGCCATGTTCAATACTGGGGCAGGATGTGACCTGCTCACCAACACCTTCTATCGATAGCATTCCTCCTGTGGTAATGATGCAGATGCTAATAAGCATATTAATAATAAATAACACTGTGTGCATTTATCATGTCCCTGATTCAAAGGGTGGAAAATGCTTTACCAACTAGAAAGTGTGAATTCCCAGAGCAGCTCATTGCTCTGTGTGGAGCCTATTGCTACCCTAAGCAAAGGGACTTTTGTCATTTGGGTTAGCAAAAAGAAGTGGCAGTGGAAACACTGGATTCCAGTCACTACGGTGCTGCTGATTCATGGTGTGAACTTGGGGGAGTTATTTCAGTGCTCTGAGTCTCAAGTTAACCATCTGTAAAATCAAGATAATTATATTTACAGTACTTATTTCATAGAGCTGCTGTGAAGTTTAATTAATGCATATATATTTACAAAGTGCTTTGAGATCTTCAGGTGAAACCTGCTGCATATGTGTAAGATATTAATCTAAAATACCTTGAAATCTCAGGAGCTGCAGTGTCATGCTAGGTATCACTACATTTTATAGTGCTTTTGTTCTTTGTCTAAGAAAGTTGTTTTGCAGGTAGCAGTAATACATTGTGTTAATGGTGTGATACTTTGAAAATAATAGCTTTTTCCCCATTCCTTTTGGCTTGTTCTTCTATCATGCACCATGTGCAAGCAGGTTATGGTTTCATCAAACAGTAATTTTAGGTCAGTATTAGGAAACTTTTTTTTTTTTTTCCCTTCTGTGGATCTCATCACAAAGAAAATCCCAGTGTTTATTTGATGTTGGCCATTCCAGCTGTTTTGGTTGTTTGTGATCAGTCAGATAAGCTACAATGGACATGATCCAGAAAGAGGACACACAAAGGCACATTGAGGGACTGAGGATTATGTATGTTTGCTTTATGTGCGATGGGCAGGATTGGTCTCCCCTAAACTTAGCCATCTGAATAGTAATGGTTAAGTCTAAAGTAGTTGTTTGAAGTTACTTCATACTCATTGGAAAGAGGTGGGCACCGGCTCAGAGTAGCTTGCCTGACGTTTTTTAGGTAAGAGAGATCAGTGCAGCTGAACAAATGTAGGTGTCCACTGCAGGGTAAATGGAGCAGTGTGCCCCCAACTGTACAACATTCCCTCCACTGGCTTTGGCAATCTAAAATGCCAGACTCTCTGTAGGTAAAATATGTGGGTATTTTAACCTGCATTTGAAATCTCACCTCAGGCTTCATTAAGGGGATGAATACTGAATTATTTGATGCAGATATGCTGAGAGTGCCACATTTCTTACAGTTAAACAATGATGGCTTCTGCAGTGCTGAGTAGTCTGTAAGCATCTCAGTGTTTGTAAATCAACTTAAAAGAACAGCAGGTTTTGATAATACAAAACTCATACACTCACCAGTTCTTATCTCTGCCTGTTTCAGCTGTTCCAGGATTCTGCATGTTAGTCATATTGTGTCTAAGGTTCTCAAACTGTGGTATTTCCACCTCTTTTATTTTAAAGCAATTCTTCAGTTTTAGGAACTCAAAGCCAAGAAGTTATTCAGTGGAAGGTTTCTTCCTTAATTTCTCTCTCTGACATGCAGTCAAAAGCCCCATGAATCACATAATTCAATTCTTCCATCTCTCTATGCTTATATATACATCTCCAGATAGCTGCCACATCCAAAACACACACAAGTTTTCTTCTTAATTTTTTCCTATTTTAGTCACTTTGAAAAAATTCTGTACCCCAGATCTACAAGAAAGTGAAAAGAATATTTGCACATACTCACTTATATGCAGAAAAGTCAAAGCATTCAGCCTAGGAAGTAAAAAGGTAATGACTGTTTAAGCATCTTCACATACTTTCCCTAATTCAGTGGACTTTCGCTGCTGCTATTTAGCACCAGCTGGCCACCTGCTTTAATATGCACATTTACACACAGACCTACATATGTATGTTTAGATAAATAGAGATATATAGGTTTACATTGCAGTCTTGAGAGAAGAATTCTTTTGATTTTCTCCGGACATCTGATCTTCCTTAAGGCAGTTGTCATTCTACATTAATTTGTCTTGTTCTGCCTCAACTCACTCTTTTTTGTCTTAAATGCCATATTAGAAAATGTTTACAAGCCCCTTGCCTCCTTTGTGATACCCACAATCCACCCGGGCACCTAGGGAAGCATGCCGTGATCCTTCCTGACACATGTCAGCCAACATTTCATCAGGGGCTCAGCTGTGTCACCCCCGATGATATTGCGTGGCAAGATCAGTTGT
The DNA here is from genome assembly GCA_017589585.1 of Phylloscopus whistleri. NCBI lineage: Eukaryota > Metazoa > Chordata > Aves > Passeriformes > Phylloscopidae > Phylloscopus > Phylloscopus whistleri. Next base: position 646,964 of record JADMLD010001003.1, on the reverse strand, counting down.
GGGCTACATTACACCCCATCCTGCCCCCAGGGGAGGTGGGAAGGACTATGCTAATTGCTTCTGACCCTCCAAGATCACAGAGGGAAATCGCCTTCATCCGGTGCAACAACAGACCTGTTCAATGGAAAACACATTGCTGCAACGTGCACAAACCCTTCCGGTGCCTTTACAAGATGGCAGAAGTGGTGAGATGAGGCAGCACTAGAGTTACATGATCAGCTCACCTGAAACTATTCCCAATAAATACAGGAGGATGTTCCCACTCACAGGCCTCCCATATTTCCCAACCTAGCTGTGGATTTATAAGTCATGTGCTTGGGCCCCACTCCATAGATGTTGCTTCAGTGCCCCTCAAGAACCCCCCTAAAAGCCCTGGATTCTCTCTTCAGGGATCCCAGGAAACAGTGAGGCTGTCTATGAAATTGAGGAAAACCAGAAAAATCAGTACATTTCAAGATACCCTGCCTATTCTTTACTTTCTTGAAAGAAGGGAGGTTTTCTAGTGTACTAAAATCATAGAATGCTTCAGGTTGGAATGGCCCTTAGAGATCCTCTAGTCCAACCCCTCTGCCCTGGGCAGGGACAGCTTCCACTACATCAGGTTGCTTCAAGCCCCGTCCAACCTGACCTTGGCTGGGACTCCACAATCTCTCCAGGCAACCTGTACCTGTGTCTCAACATCCTCACAGTGAAGAATTTCTTCCTAATACTTTCTTAATAGAAAGTATCACATATTTTGTACAGCCAACAGAATGCTTGATTTAGGGAGACCCAGGAGTTCCTTCTGTTGCCCAAGACTTGCCCTCAGCCCTTCAGAGCCCTACCCTGAGCCAGTGGACCAGCACATAAAAAGGAAGAACCAGCTGTTCTCTGACCTGGCTCTGTATGTCCAATCATCAGACACACACTTCTTCATGTCTCTTGTCACTGTACTGAAAGAGAAATGGGGGACTGAGAGGTGCAATCATTCCCTCATCACATTCACTCTTCTCCTTTTCCCTTTCTTGCTCTCTTTCTTACCAGTACTCCTTTTCCTGCTTTAATCACACCTTACTACACTCTGTGCTTTTATGCATCTCCTGCCAAATGATGTGCACAAGTTTCTGGCTTTACATGTCCCTGGCATGCAGATATTGCTGTCTTGTCCTTTGCTGGGCATGAACCCCAGAGTCATCACCTCCAACAGAATCAGACCCCTCTTCAGATGCTTGGTTAGGTTGTAAAAACATCTCAGGGGGGTAATAAATGCATGCAATTATGTGAAATAGTTAGAGCAACACTGTATAAAGAAAACAGAAATAGAATTTGGTAGCCTGTTTTCAATCAAGCTTTCAGAAGCACCAGGTGCTCTAGTAGAAGCAGAAGGCAGTTTTAAGATAGCCTTACACCAAACCAGTTCCTTGCCAGTTTTCCTGAATTAGACATTGGCTTTCATCCTGCGTGATAGATATTTTGTCTCTTCCCAAGTCCCAGAAACAGCTAGTCCTTGTAGAACAAAATCTAGCACTGAAAACCCCTTTGCACCGCATGCCAAGGCAAACAACTTGTTCTGCAATGCAGGGCAGGGAAAGTAGGGAGTCAGAACTGGATTAGGCGTGAGGGTTGGGACCTCAGTACAAGCTGAGGAAGGGGAGATTGCTGGGTCATTGTTTGTTTGGGGTTTTTTACTTGATTATCCACGGGGTGCTGAGTAGGTGGTGTAAGATTTTACTCAAATTGCTTGTGTTTAAATGCACACATACACTGCACACACACAAGTACACACTCATAAGTACATGAAAATGGGTGTTTCAGTGTGGGGGCAGGGGACAGGGTGGGAGAGTGGAGCTGTCAAGACGATGTCATGGCAAAGGCATCCATCAGCTAGAGGGGGAGATTTTCTGGGCCTTGGTTTGAGAAACAGACAGATGAGTGACAGGGGTTAAAAGCTTCCCGCTTTCTTTCCCACATTGCCTCCTTGATGGTAAAGAGTTCCCTGTCCCTCACACAGAAGGTGCTCTGAGATTTCAAAGCATTTTGCTGGAAATACTGTACAGACTATAATAAGCTATTGTAGCCCATGGCAGAGAAGCCCAGCTGAGCCTAATTCCCCATATCCTTAACTCATCAGCCTCTGATCATAATGCAGGTTCAGTGTCCTAGAGTACCATTCTATAAAAAAATGCACACAAAACAACCAATTAGTACATTTCATGGTGGTGAGAGATGTCAGACTGTGCACCCTGGGCATAGCAGTCTTCTGCTTAGTCACGAGACAGGCAGTGCAATCTACCCCACAGTCTCTTGTGGGCCTGACCCAGAGGACCTGAAACCAAAGGACAGACAGGAGCCTGGGCCCCTCCACTCTTTCATTTCCCAGCTGTCTGGCCAAGGCTGTCACAGGCAGACATGGTCAGTTTTGACATTGAAGGCATTGTCATCCACTCTTGTAAGGAAAAGAGCAGAGCCACCACCACCTCCAACACTGGCAACAAGGAGGTGCAGGTTAACAAGGGAAATTAGGAGAAGGATATACAAATGAAAAGAAAGAGAAACATGATTCTAAGTAGCTGTGACGCTCCTGGAGATCATTGTTGGAGATAGTGAAAAAAAGTGGTGATATTTGGCTCTGAGTGATCAAAATTACAGAAAAACAGTAATAAAAAGCACCTGAGATTTGCTGCATAGCCCAGGAAAGCTCGTCACTCAACTATTCCTGAAACAGACCACATTCCTCATAGGCTCCTTTGCAAATTCCATGGGGGGGAAATTAATTGTCTGCCTTGCATTTAACCAGCTCCCTCTCACAAAGAGGTCTGGGCTCAATCCATGTATTGCTCATTTTATCTTGGAGCTCTAATATATATTCAGCAGAAGATGGGACCCACGGTTCTGTTCTCCAGCACCATTTCCCTCACAAGAGACTGCATCAAACTTTCTAGACTAAGACAGAGCAAACCTCACAGATTTCACAGACATGGGAAAATATGACCCCTCAGAGGTCTCTTTGGTTCATTGAGTCTGATGATGAGATATCATTGTGACACTTGCACTGTAAACACCTAAACAGATGAGATCTCAACTCAAAAATCACACCTCTGAGCATCATTATTTAAATATTTCTATGCCTGAAAATAATTATGCCAGACAACTATCATGAAAACAACTTCTTCTAAGCCAGGAGACAGTCAAATGGGCAGCAGTAAACCGGTGACCATGACTTCTTAGCTCCCAAGCCTAGTTGTGAGGATGCCCTAGTGGTTGCAGTACCTGTTCCCATCTCCAGTGAGGCTGGAGTGGTTAATTTGTGCTTAATGATGCTTTTTCCAGGGGAATGCACCTCATGGCTTAATGTAGACTGACCCACTAAGCGTGTTTAAGTGGGTCTCTCTTGGCTACAGAATATTGGACCCATTTTTTTTGCACTTTGCAAAACCAAACATCCAGTTAAGACAACAAAAGCAGGAAATTAATAAATATTATATTTCTTGTGTTTTTCTTCTATCAGTGCATCCAATTACTTCTTCCTAATAAACAAGATCCATTCAGGATCAACAGGTCTCAGGACTGATTTTATTTTATTATCAACAAGGAGAACTGGCTTTGCTGTTAACCTTTCCATTTATTTAAAACGCCCTGGATTTCATATTCAATTTTTATGCTCCCTGTTTATGATTGTTTCCTTGAAATGGGAAATTCAAGGACTTTGATAAATGGATTGAAAGGTTGCCTTGTTTCTCTGTCACTTCTGCCTTTGCATTCTCTGCAAAATGCTGTTTTGCAAAGCATAAAGATGGGTATTGCAACAAGTATTCATCAGAGTACGGCAGGGAGGGCTGAAGGGGCAGAACAGATTAGACTGTCCTAGTGAGGGGAAGAAGCAAGAAGCTCATGGGAAACATTTTGAAGCTGAAATTAGAACAAACTGGCATAGGCTGGCTGTCCCTGTGGTCTCTTTGGTTGTGGTATCCATAGGCTGAAACCAGTTTTACATTGCCATGGTCTGTGGCAGTCTGGGAGCCATGGAAAAGGGCCTTCAGTGGGTTTGTGAAAATCTGTTGAAGAATTAATTTTCTTATTTGGGACTAATTTACACTCTTTTTATGTTAACTCCAGTTGAAATAGTGCTGATACAGGTATGTGTCAGACTTGAGAGAGACTGATAGTTCTCTATCGCTGCACAAATTGTCACCTAAACTGCAAATGGCAACACTTGTCCCACTCACCCACCCCACACCTCCTGAAACAGGATCACAAATTCCGGGGTATTCCATACCCCTTTGAATGAAGCATCACAAATACGTGACTTCCTCAGAATGGGTTTTCTTGAACTGAGTCACAAATAATAAGCACTTAGTGCCAGAAGTTTCCCCAGTCAAGACATCAGCATACCCAAACAGCAGCCCTCTCTAAGGAGTCAAACTTGGGCCCTAAGTAACTTCAGAATGAGAAACCTCAGGCAATAAATAGTTTATTTCTCTCCTGCATGAGCTGAAATAGGGTTTCTGTCCCTCCTGCATCACTGTAGTCATTGCACATGAGCTGATATCTGGAGCACCTGGAGATGTCTCCTAATAGCACCTAGAGTCACTTCATAGTGGAGTGGGTCAATAAAAAACATCCCTGTGCCACTGCACAAGGAGAGCTCCCTGCAGGGCAAACACCTGGGACTGCTGGCTCTCCTGCTCTTCCATTCCTGTGCTCAGCTCGTGCCCCCAGAGCCCCTCAGATGCCTTTCCAGCTTCTGAGCCCTCTAAGCCCCACTGCAAACGGCATCCCACAGGGAATGCTGACCCAAGAGGTGGCTGAACCCCCAGTGCTTCACAAGGAGCAGCCTCCTCAGAGGGACATGACCACCCCTCAGTGTCTGCAAGAATGCAGCCAGTGGTGAAAGTGCCACAACCTTTCAGATGATTCAAATGTGTGATTGTCACACTCGTCCCTTCACACACCTCCAGCAGGGCAGCCAGGATCCGTGTTCCTTCCGGCTCTGCACTTTTCACTTCTTTTCTTTGTGTTACTATGGCAAGTAAGGAAAATGTTCAGCTCCCAGGTCTGAGTCATTGCCACCCTCCCAAAAAACTGTCATGTCCTGAACTGCTCTTTCCCAGGAGCTCACCCTAGCTTCTTAGGCAGCTACAGACTACCACTTGTATCAGGAACAATTAATACTAATAATAACCTCTTTTTAATGTGAGACCTTTTCAAACTGCAGGACCTGATACACTTGACACATTTCACTACCATTTGTGTTGCAAATCCACACCCTCCAAGGAATTTCACAGCCATCACTGATGCAGGCTGAGCTCCTTGCGCCTGCAGAGGAACATCACAGGCAGACCTCAGGCTGTCCTGCCCAAATCTCATAAATGCGTCACCATAAAAAGGAACAAGAGGTCCTCTGCAGCATAACAGCTCCCCACTGTGCTTTGATGCACCACCAAACAAATCCACTTCTGAGCATTCCTGTTCACCAGGACACCATGAGTGGGGTGCAAGCTTCCATCTCCCCGGATCATTTCTCTCAGTGCAAAGTACTGGAGCTGCTCAGCTCAGACCAACAGCCTTACTATACAGGCTAACATTGCATCCAAAGATTCAAGGAAGGTGGACTGCAATCCCTTTAGAGCATGAGTACTTTCTGGAGCAATGATCTCCTCTCTAGTCTGTTTGCTATTACATTCAACTGTCCATCCATCCATCCATCCATCCATCCATCCATCCATCCATCCATCCTCATAGTCGCTGTTATTCTCACTACAGGTGAGCAGCTACATTTCCATGGAAAGGGCAATGCAGATTTTTTTCATCCATTTTTTTCATCTCACTTTGATTTATTTAGAAGGCAGGCCTATTGGTTTTTTGCTTGCTTTCACTTTGGATCCCACAGTCGTGACCGGCTTACTTGAGCATCTCTGATTTTTACTGCCTGTGACCACTTCCCACCAAATATCTCCTCTGAAAGAACCTCTGAGAGGTCCTTTAAAAAGAGACCATTTGTTGTAGGAACGAAGGATTTCTTTGCCTTTGCAGTCCCACTTGTGTGCTGGGAAGAGGCAGTGCTGGCAGGACTGCTGTGCCATACCCCGAGGTTGGAGAGAGGGGTCTGGCCTGCATCAGGGTGAGACTGATTGTAAGGAAGGGAGGGAGGGAAAGGGGAGACAGAGACACGAGAAACCGCGTCACTTCCACAACTGCTACTGCTCAGGAGAAAGAAGCAAAAGAAATATATATCTGCTTGCCTATTAATTTAAATCTAGACACAGGAAGAAGTCAATGAACTGTAATTTATGAGCTGTCAAAGCCTGAAAAATTCCTTTTGACACTGTATTTTCAGTTATTACATGCTTTCCTGCAAGACGACAGCATAATTCTGTAGGGAGTCTTCTAGTGAACAGCACAATGGCAGAGGGCAGTGGGGGCTTTCTTATTATCTTTTTTTCCCCCTTTCGTCTTCTCTCCCCACTCCTTTCAATCATCCCCCCTTTCCTACCTTGCTGCTTGCCCAAACAGCAGAGAGGAAGTAACTCAGCAGCATTCTCTATCCTACCAGGCCTTCAACAACTCCAAGGCAGTGCTCGGTGCTGGGATGGATACAGCACCATGCAGAGATTTCTGAGGACTCAGTGGGTGATGGGAATGGAGATTAGGCAGTGACCACAACTCTCACACTGTCTCTGGCATTTTAAACACTTCCGCTGGTTTGCCTCTGCCCATGCTAGCTAGGTACCCACCTCTCCTGCTGGCACACCTTTTGGTTGCATCCCTCTCACTTTATCAGCATTGATAAGTGCCAGCTCCCTCAGATGCCCAGAAGTTGGCAGCACTGACTGCCTGGCTCCCTGCTTCTCCATAAAATGAGTCAGGACTGTGGAGATTCCTACCAGGATCCTGGGTCAAGAGCAGTTTCTCCTCTTTTCCTATTCTTGAGGAAAAGGGCCCTCCTGAAGGTTTGCTCCTTGGAAGGCAGTGCTGGGATCTTGGGATGGACACCCCTGGACCACACAAAAACCAGAGGGCTGGGTGGCATTTTGGTGGTAGTGTTTGCTGGAGGGGAAGGCATGAAAGGGCCACCTGCCCATGGGCATCTATCCACATCTCCATCAAGTTGTGGGGACACGCAGGTTTGGGAAGTGATGACAGCGGCACCTTTGCCCAATGTCAGTTGATGGAGGAACTCAAGCTAACATCAAATGAAGTATGACCTGAAAATGTTTCTTTCTCCTGAATCCAACCTGAAGTTCCCTTGGCATCCAGCTCATTTCCTTATCACTTGGGGACAGGAGTGGGGGAGGCTTTCACAACAAATGTCATTTATCCCTGTATTTCCAAATCTTCCTTTTCCTTACACACACAAATGTTTTTTAATTTGAGTTGCCAGTGGTAGTGGTAAGGTTGTCTTTTTGCTTTATTTTTTTCTTCCCAGCTTTGGTTTCTCACTTACAGCTCAGAAAACCCTTTTAAGGTCTATTCTCTGTGATAGGCATTTCGCCTCCTATTTAGAGAATCACTCCCACACACTGCACGCATCCATATGCAAACACGCAGACATACGATTTTTCTGGGTGAACTGAACTACAAATCTTGTGCTTTAATATAATTTAGGCAGCCTGTGCAAAGCTCTCTGATGTCAGGAATATGGACTAGTCTTCTGAAAAATTGTGTAGAAAAGTCCAGAGAAAAGGATCATGCTTTCTGCGGGGTTGTGTGCAAGGCAAGTGCTCACAATTCCCAGAGTCTATTCCAGGTTGTGTGTCTTTTTAACTTCTGTGGGTCTCAGTCACCCCAAGCCTGAATCAGGGCCAACACCACTACCTACTACTACTTAGGCAGTGTTTGAATGATTATGATTCATTAAGCCTGCTATCATTGCTGTGGTAGCATGTTCTTTCAGAACTGAGTATCAAAACAACCAAGGCCAAAACTCCCCTGGATTGCAGGTGAAGAGATGGAGTTCTTTGCCAAGAACCACTGTCACATCTAACAGCAAAAACAGGGGGATAAAAGCTGTCTCTTGAATGTGAGGTGAATCCTTAGGGAGCTGGGGACAAACTGTTGTATCTTACTCATGAGTGGGTTATTGATGGGCAAACTTTCAGTGTTTTTGTTAAAATTCAGGAAATCCTGCACCAAATCCTTCAAGATATTTCTCTCTGGGTCCTAGATTACACTTAGATAAAGTGTGAGCTACTACCTGGAAAAGGAGATAGGACAAGTAGCTGTCTGTAAGACCAAGGACTGCCAAACTACCTAGGGCTAGATCTTCCTCAGTCTGGGACAATGTGGCTGGAACAGGTCAAAAAAAAGAGACAGGGAAAGCCAGTAGTTTAAACAGTGAAAGAGATAAAGCAGGGTTCAATGCATGTTCCCTGACATCTTTTGGTTAACATTACATATGCTAAATAAATGTCATTCCAACTGGGACCTGGGCTTTGTTTCCAGCTCAGAAAAGTGTTCAGGGAAGCTGAATGATAAGAGCCCTACTGCCTTTACATTGCTTCGCTGTGCAGGGAAGTCTCTGAGTGCGTACAATACAATTACTTTTGCTCCCACGAAAAAAGATATTGAGGTGGGGAAAGAAAAAAACCGTCCTGTGTTTCTCGTCACATGAAACACTCTTAGGAATTATGACTCTGGTTTCCTTTATTTGCTGGTCTTTCCAGCTCTCCCAATCTTGGTGGGAGTAACTTGTAAGCGTGTATTTAATCCCAGGGTCCCGCAGATATAATAGTGGCAGGAATACAATAAAGAGGAACAGGGACCCTCTTAGGATAGTTGAGTCACTGTATTTGCAAAGATAACATCTACACCCACATAGCAAACACAACCTGCCAGTGAGCCAGCCATTAAAAATAAGCTGCAATAACCAAGAGCGAAGAACAGAAATAACTGAGGTCTACGCCCAATTTTTATAGCAATATGTGGAGAAAGGAAAATACAGTATTCCTTAAATACTATTGTTAGAAGATGGTGCTGCAGCAGAGGTGAAGTCCTGCTGTTCAAGCTGGGAGAAGGAACAATGCCAGAGGTAAGGGAAGGAAGGAGAGGGGCTATGTATCTTTGAGATCCTATCTTCCCCGTGGCAAAACTGACTGATTGAGTTTTCCTTATCAGTGTAAGCTATCTTGAGCTGAAAAGGTTCTCTAGAATTGGAACTTCCTTGTAGTTCTTGCTGAGCACAGTGTTCAAGAGGGTGGACATTAAATGGATTAAGAAGTGGGTAATGGACAAATCTCAAAATGCAGTTGTCAAAGAGAAACCATGATAGAGTGAGGGTATTTGCAGCAGGGCTCTACACGGATCAGTAGCCAGCTCTGACGCTAGTCAGCATTGTCATGAATGATGTGGAATTAAATATCCCAGCTGATAAAATCTGTGGATAACACAAAATGGAAAATTGTAAGGACAGAACTCTGATACAGAGTCATCTAAGTCACCTAGGTCACTCTGAACAAGCTTCAGCTGGCTAGGACATTATGTGTATGTTTCTGCAGAACCAAATCTAAGTTGACTTAGGGAGGAATAGGGCTGCAAAACAGGCCTAAAGAATGAGGGGTTGTATTTCATAAGACAGCAACCAAGAAAAGTACCCAGTGAATGACCTGGAAAAGTGGTTAGCACAGCTGAGGAGGACAACATCATCTCCCAGCGTGGTGGTGGGCAAAACCATCTAGTGGGCCTCTTGCTATATAAACAAAAAACCTGATGATTTTTTTAGTAGGTGAAACTGCTGGAGAGAGTACTTCAGAAAACTGATCCAAGCCTGACATTCATCTTTTAAAACCTGTAATAGTTTTTTAGAAAACCTGTATAAATGAAACACATGCCTCTAAGTGCCAGGTTTGAAAAGTTGTGCTCATCCTTGCCTAAGAGAGCTACAAGAGACTTTGGTTCTTTAAGTATCTTTTCTGGGAAAATAGCCTATAGACGAAAGAGCACTTTAATCACCTGGAGAGAGACTGCACTTTTCTCTGAAACTTTTGTAATTTGAACATGATGCCAAACACATTAAAGCGAGAAGTCAGAGACAGGCTCTTGTCACAAGAGGATGCACATCAAAGCAAGCTATGATGCTGTCGGTTGCTCTGCCCGTTTGTCCTCATTGTCCTCGTACTAAGAGTTGGCCCCTCACCAGGACAAACACTTTACCCAAAACACAGCCTATGGGGATGGCTGTGGGGCAGCAGCAGGATGGCTTCAGCACAGTGGTTCAGTCCCCTGGGGCAGCTCTGTGGGTATCTCCGGTACGGAGGCAGAGAGACCAGACCCCTACAAATCCATTTTGAACAATAAGATATGTGAGCCTCTGACTAGCCTGGGGTTAAAGGGGCTTGGGGATAAAGGAGGAGTTTGCCACTACTATATTTTTCCCTTTGCAATGCCCATCTTTGCTTCCTGACTGATGCTGCAGATCACTGAAGAGGGTCTTTAGCACAGGGAGCGTGCCGAGCCCGGGCGCTGGCTCTCTGTGTCGGTGTTATCGCTCGCTGTCACATTTCGAAAGAGGAAGCGAGTCTGTGCCACGCACACAGAGAACAAAGCCCTCGCCAAGCCGAGTGAGAGTTACAACTTGTCAGCACGTCTCTCAGCCTGCCGAGGGCCAAACATGAAACACAAAAAAGGCCTGAAATGAGGGAAAAAGGGAAAATAATAGCACAGTGAGCTCTCAAGCTCAGAAAAGGCTTGCTATAAAACAGCACCTTCGCTCTCTGCCTCTCTCTGTTTCTCTGAGTCCTGGCCACTGATGAAGGGAAGAGATGACTCCCCTTAGCATAGTTACGGTACTGTTGCAGTAATAGGGACCAGAGCCACATTTAGATCTGGCTTGCACAGCCCTGCTTTCTCCACAAACCCCAAGAAGCATTTTTAGCCAAAAAGCGTTATTAATAATGATGAAATCTGAGGTGGAAAGAGCCTGCGGAGGGTCAGTTTTCACTAGATGGACAGTAAAGCTCTAGAAACACCTTTCTAAGACTTGGACTTTACTCTGAATTAGTCAATTAATTTCTCCTGTAACTAACATTGAGTAGGAATGGGATAACAGTTTTCTGTATTTGCTGATCTTACCTTAGCTGTGTTGGTGGGACAACTAATTCTATCATTGCACGGTGTATGTCTGTAATGTTGATTTATACCTAGTAAGATCTTGTTTCAGGAAGCTTTCTAGATCTATGCTTAATAATTGTTTGGTCCAGGTGTATAATTTTCTGTTTCAAGCACTTTCAACATGGATAATATGCCATAGCAAGAGAGAGACAATAGTCTGTGCAGGCTGAGGGGAAAAACCAACTTCTGTGAAAGAGCACTTCTGTGAAAAAACAGAGATGCATCTATACACACTGACTGAAAACAGGTGACAAAATTCATATGGACTCCATCCTATACTGCCAGTTGTTGTCGATACAATTGGTAGTTTATGCATCCTTCAGGCTCTCTGGTCTAATTAAAATTAGATGAAGCAGAGCACTGTCGGTAGAAAATTTCTTGATAAATATTTGTCTTGTTCCCATCATGGCACTGTGCTGCATCTCCTTCTGATACCCATACTGTAAGGGATTGAATTCCCCCTATTAAGACTCACCTGCTATTATGAAAAACATCATCCTGTTCAACACCCTTGCCACAGGCAGGGACCCTCTTCTGCCAAACAAGGTTGTTCAAAGCTCAATCCAGCCTGGCCTTAAACACATGAGTCTTCTGAGTAGGCAAAGAGATGCTCCTTCTCTTGCAGGTTATAGAAGTATTTTGTCCCCAGCTCTTCCCTTTTGCTCTCCTCTATGAGTTCTATAGCACAGGGTCTCAAGTATGAGCTGAAGAGCTAGTGTAAGGTCACTTGTGAAATCAAGGTGTGGTTTAAAGACAGGATTTTATCTAACTCTTGATGAGCAAGACAAAAAATTCATTAATCCTGAAGGAAAATGTAAGGACAGTAATGGTCCAGATAGTTCAAGACCACAGAGCTATGCTGCTTTTACAGAAGCAGAGCCCTCATTCAGTCAGTAAGAGTTACTAGGTAGTGTTGGGCTGAGCTGAGAAGGATTTAAAAATACTGATGTAGATGAGAAACTCAGCAAGGAGACAGACAAGGCAGGATTTGGCCCTGAGCATTCCCATCTTCCTGCATGCAAGAGAAGATGATGGAGAAAGGATTTGCAGGTGCAAGCCACTAATATGTCACAGGCATCCACTATAACCAACACTTGTTTGCAGTGATTTCAGACCACAGCAGCCAAGATCAGAATTGTGTCCCCACAGGCTCGCCAGGGAAGAGCTGACTAAACCATGTGAACGGGGAGGTGCCGAGCTTTTTCCTGACCAAGCTCACCTCCGAGACCCACCTGTCCACAGCTCTGCCACGCAGCACCAGCGGCTGCATTAAACTGCCTCTGCAGCAGGAGGCTGTTTATGAACTAATTCTTTACTGCTGGCATAGCACCCGGCTCGTTTTCACCTTTCTTAAAGGTTAACCTCATTTCCTTCTATTAGTTGGTTTTAGCGAATGCCATTCGGCGCGGCAGTTAAAGAGCTCTGTCAGCGGATGGAAATGACACTGGCATTTAAAGCCAGCCGGAGTTGAGAGCTGGGGGGGTGGGAAGGTGGGTGGAAGAAATAATCTTCAATAAAATGTTTATAGGGAGATGCTAAGTGACATCAAAGAAAGCAGCCTTGCTTTCCCCAAGAGGAGAAATCTTTGGCTCACTGTTCTCAGTGGGACGAGTCTCCCCTGAGTTTGAAACCAGCCCAAATGCAGGGGGAAAAGTGACTAGAGGACTCCAGAAAGGACTCTGGACATTCCACCTCTGTGGTTAACTTCTTTTGGGGTCCAGCTGGCCTTGCTTAGTGACAAGTGTGTGCTGAATATTACTATCACTGAAGGAAAGTTCCTCTGAGTGTGTTGATTATAAATTCTATTGCAAGCCCTTCCTGGCATTTCAGGCCATCCTGTCTGATCCCTGCAATTTTACTGCATTCCTTCTCCGCTCTGCAGTGCTGTTTTAAAATCTGGGGTGGGACCTGCAGGAAAGTCTTCTGCTCAGAGGAAGGATGAGTTTTGCCTATGCAGGAGATTTCACAGGGGGTTTGTTTTCCTTACTGTAACAGAACGGTGAAAGGAGTGTAAGCAAACAGGCTGAAGCAGGGAAATACAAGCGGACTACCAAACTCTGGCACAGAAAAGGTGTGATGGGCATCATCCAGGCTCTTGCTGTCCTTCTGCTCTGTCCTCACCAGATCTCTCCTGGCATGGGTGTAAGACATCGTTCTGCATCAGGGAGAATCTGCAGTACCCAGCAGTGGCAGGGACATCTGAGCAGTGTTTCAGCAAATCGAGAGTCTGATCCAAAGCCTGCAAGGCTCCGTGGCACTCTTTTTCATTAACTTCAATAAGCTTCAGCTCTAACCCTGAATCCCTGATGTTTATTTCAAGCACTGGTGTAACATCACTGGAATATAATGTTCCCCCTCAGACGCACCTTAGGGTAACAGTCTAAATGAATACGTGGGTAAGTCAAGCCAGATCCTGCTGGGTGGCATCCTGAAACAGACCCATTCATTTCCTGGGTCATTTGTCGAGCTGGCCAAAGTATTTCAAAGGAACAGGTGTCTAGCCCAACATGTAGTTTTGTAACAGGCAAAGCATTCCCCTGGAACAGATTCATTTCAATGAGATTTTTGCCAGGGGACATCTTTTTTTAAAAAAAATTAATGCATTGAGTTCTCTTTTCAGGAGGTAAAAATCTATCATTTTAACGGAATCTTTTTGATTTAATTTTGTTTCAAGTCTGTATTGTATTAAACCACTAGCTTCCATTCTGAGTTAGATCAAAGGTTTCTCTAGTCCAGCATCCTCTGTTCCAACAGTGCCCATTAGAAACAGTAGAAACAAGGCTTTTATGAAGAGTGATCCTCCCCTTAATACCCTGTGGCTTCCAGCAGACAGAGGTTTAGTGACTAAGATAGATTTTGCATCTGGATATTCATGTTTTATAGCACTGAGTGGACATAACCACCACTAATCTGTCTCATTCACCTTGGAGCTAATTTATGACTTTTGCATTCAGCAACATAACAGAAATGTCTTTTATTCATTCATATAGTGTGTGAAAATCTACTTTCTTTTGTCTGGCTGAAAACGACAGCCATTCTGCTTTATATATTTTATGTTTTGAGGTTATTAAGACAAAGGCTTTTTATTCCTCTGAGACAATACCCTGTAACATTTCACAACTGAAGAATTTCCGTTTCACAAGAACTTTGGCCTCTCCAATTCAAAGTGGAAGTACATTTTTTGAGACATCAGTATTTCTTCTAGAAAAAGATCCCATTTTTCATTCAGTTTCAGTCATTTCATTATATCAGTGTAATTGAGGGTGACAACAGCAAAAATAATAATAGCAAAAAAAACCTCAAAAAAACCCAAACAAAAAACTACCATCAATAACAAAAAACCTACTTAGGCACCATGGGAAGAACGGGCAAAAATGAATTAAAGTTTAATAATAGCAGCTTCTTCCTGCCAACTGGGCTAGGAGAGTCACAAGGACAGGTTGGGAGGATCAGACACCCCAGCCTAATCACATTGGCACCACGTCATGTGCCTCCACCTTATTGTTCAGCTGCCCATATGCAGCAGGTATGTTCTATATAGAAGCAGAGTCCAGTCCTCACCTTCATTTTTATCAATAAAATCTTCCAAATGGGACTTCCACCTAGATAGAGTGGAACTGGTTTAACAAAGGTTATGCTGCCTTGTGGGGAAAAAAAGTCACTGTTAGGGTGTCCTAGCAGTCAGTGGGACATCTGAAGGATTAACTGGGTGGATCCTATTGGGGTTCAGATCTTGTACTATTCACCTGCAACTGGCCACATGCACTGCATGTCCAGCTCCACTGCTCACATCCATAAGCAAATCCTTACAGGATTTCAGCTGTTGCTCCATAAAACAGGGTGAAATTATTTTTCCCCCAATCTTCTTATTTTTCTGCTTACAGTTACAGGCAAAACTATCTCTTTACAAGCTCATAAACGTGGCCTGGCAAACTCCACTTTTGATTTTAACTAAGGATTCCAGGTACCACATCAAACAAATAATCCACCAAACTTCTGTGTGAAATACAGCTTCATAACTGAAGTAAACATTAGACTAAGAGCTGTATGAAGTAGGAAAGGTGTTATTGAGACCTCTGAGATGTGCTGCTTGGATTCCTTTATTATTATTGTTTTCTTTTGCCTTTTCTTCATTTTCTTTGTTTGTAGATGAGGGGATGGAGAGGAAAAAAAAAGCCAGCAAGTTTATTAAAGCAATAGAGAAGGGAGTTGAGGCATTTTGTGGAGATCTTTAATGACATTCTGTATAATTTGAAAATGGGGAGAAAAGGGGGGAGAGAAAAAGGAATTAGCAAAAAAACTGGCAAAAGAAAAGTGGAATGTGGAGAGAAGTGTGTGGATGAATTTTAATGCAATCAGAAAGCTGTAATAATGGTAATAAAGGAATATATTCAGACGTCAAGAGAGGGAGAAGGGAACAGGACCCGCGACACCAGAATTTAAATTAGATATAGGCGTATAATTCTCTTTTCTTCCCCCCTCCTTTCTTCAAATGAAGAAAATGGAATTTTTAAGCACAGCAAAGGAGGGATTAACAATTGGCAGGTTTTCAGCCCTTTGTCTTTTGGCGAATCCCATTTAATCACCGTCTTTAATATTAAGAAGGCTGTGGCCGTGCGGGGCTGTCTCAGACTTGGGGGAAAAGGGATGATATACAGAGGAAAAGAGAGATAACACTTAGGTTCAGGCAATTGTGAGGAAGTGTTTCAATTACCTCCACTGAAGTCTTTAAAAACTGAAGTTTAATTTGATCTGAAATGTCGTCCCAGCTCCTGCAAGAGAAAATATGTCCTTCCCACCCCCCTTCCTGCCCATGCCTATGCTGTTTCAATAATCCTCAGTGCTCAAGGCTGGAGTGCTACCACAGATTAATGTCTTGGCCTTCTAGGCTTCTGGAAAAGGTTTCAAATCTTCGACAGGTCACCAGTGAGATGAGTTTAGGAACTGAAACTTATTTTCCTGACATACCAGTCTTGACACCACTGACCCTGCAGAGTTTGTCAAGAAGCTTCTAAGCTTTGCTCTGAATGAGTGTGAAAACCAAATGGCCCTTCGGGCTCAGTCTCAACCTTGTGTGGCCACAGACTGAAAAGGGGATGTTACACATAGGAATTAAGATCTGTTAAATTCCCCAGAACCAAAGGCAGTAGAAGTTGTATTCAAATCCGAGCTGCCTCTGAAAGATGAGTGCAAAAGCATAAATCAGTGTTCATTTGAGGTGTCATTTGATAGTACAAGACAGTCTTCTCCTTCATCTCCTTCTTCTTCTGGAAATCCATCAAACTGGGCTGAGATAATATTTGTAGATTCACAGAAGGAAGGAGCCCAAACAGTCACACAAATTCCTGTGAAGTTTAGTCATAGCACAGCTGAACACATCCGCTCTTCCATGCTGGGTCTTCTTAGGTGCTTTGTCCCAAGAACATTTCCAGGATTGTTCCCAGGAAATGGGAACTGTAAGAACAGGCTGCTAATAGCTAGGGAAAGAGGATTTTTACCTTTTTTTCATGATTGAAAGATTGATTTAGATTAAGATATTCTTCCTGTTGTGGCAAGATTGTGAAAAGTGTGTGTTTAGGCTATAGGTTGAGTTTAGAAAGACCAGATTTTGACTCCCAAGTCTTTCCCTAAAAAGCACTGCCTCAGGAACAATTCTCAAAAATATTCCAGTTGTGTGTTTCAGATAACGACTAAGAAGAATTATGAGCTGTGAGGCACAGTTCAGAGGCAGAGGCTTTATGCTTTGCCTGGCATGGGGTTTTAGACTTTTCTCACCAACGGCTTTCCTAAGCAAGGGCTACAAATAAAATGAATCTTTTCAAGTTGTTTTTTCCCGGCTCAATACCAAACACCGTAAAACCTGTCATTTAAGATCTGCACAGGGAACAGCATCTCTTGGCAATGGACAGTTGTGACGGTGCTGTTCAGCAAGTCAGAACAAGAGATATTTGTCTTGGGGTTATAATATTCGCAGCTGTACAAGAAGAGTCTGCTGTTAGAATCATTTAGGCTATGTCTTCGTGGCAGGGTTTGCTTGGCCCATGGCCAAAGTTTTGTCCATACCCTATGTGCACAGAGGAAGCCTGAGTGTGTTTTCATCCGAACTGCCCAGATGAGGCTCTTGGTTTGTGGTTGGGTTTCACTTCAGTGCTAGTGCACAGTGGGTGTTACTACAGCAGCACAGACCAGCCAAACCCAAATCACAGCCACCCTCCTGCTCTGAACAGTCTTCTCCATCTCCTTCCATTTTTCATCATGGCTCTGCATGTTTTCCATCCTGCTCATATGCTTGCTCTCCCAGACAATACCTGATTGTGTTTTATAGCTGCTGCACATCAAGGACCTCTTCCAGTTCCCTGTATAGCAGGTCTTTTCATAGGAAGGTAGGACTGTAATACAGACTAGGACAATGAAAGAAGACAATAGGCCCAGTCATGTTTAATTGAAAAACATAATCTTATACCTTGGGTTCAACATCTGGCAACAAGTTAAATTTCTTTCCAGTTTCTCACAGGGCCAACAGCAGCCAACATCTGTGTTCTCTTGGACAGAAGCACCTTGACCACTGTGCCACTGTCTTTAGGAGTCACACTACTGCAGGACATGAAAATCTCTCCTGTAAGATAACTCCAAGATTCACAGTCATCGTAATTTACAAAAGTAGGCTTTTATTGAGGACTAAACCCTGCCTTGACTTACCCCCACACTCTTGCATGAAAAGGAGATGAGAAAGCTCCAGCCACTTAAATCTGATAGAAACCATAGTAGGGTTCAGCCACAAATCTGACTCCCAGCCTGCCAGGTACATTTCATTATTTCTGCCAGGGTTACCTGTGCTTCTGGACTATGGCAAACCTCACCAATGCCCAGTTTTGCCAGCTGCAAACACCAGTTACTCCTTTTGCAGGTGGGGAAACTGAGGCTACCTTTTTCACTAGGTAATTTATGCAGCCCATATTTCCACTGAGAGTGCTGTCCTTGGCAGAGATATAAGTATTTAATAACAGTAACTGCACAGTCATCTATCTCTTTGGTACCAGGCATAACAAATGACTCTAAGAGAAATGTGGGTTTGCTTTCCATAGTTTCCAAAGCACAGCTTAAGATGGGACTCAGGAGTCCCAAAAACCAGTCTGAAATGTACAAGAAAAGAGCTTCAGCCAAGCTCTTGAATATCCTTATGGGTCCACTCTTCCATAACTAGATCAGGAATAATTTCTACTCTTTCCCAAAGCAAGATCTAGGTTCTATCTATCAAAAATAGTTTGTGGCATGGTCAAAATAAGCAGAAGGAAAAAGTTCCTAACTCAGTGCCTGCTTAAGCTGCAGAATGTCTCGCTGCAGGATGTGCTAGATGCACACAAGCACACATGGGTTCAAAAGTCCACTGAACAATTACATCAAGGAAAGACATTTCAGAAACTACCACATATTAAAAACAAACGAACAAACTAAAACAAACAAACAAACAAACAAACAAACAAAAACAAAAACAAAAACAAAAACAAAAAAAAAAAAAAAAAAAAAAAAAAAAAAAAAAAAAAAAAAAACACTGCAGACTCCAGAATTTCCTCAATTGCAGAGCACTGAATTCCAGGAGAATATCTGGGGGGATCAACAAAATTCCCCATTCTTTTACTCTTCCCTACATATCCACAACTGGCTGTTGCCAGAGACAGCAAACAGAGTCAGACAGACCCTCTGTCTCTTGTTCAGCTGTTCTTTCATTCTGTTTACAGGATCCATGTCCAAGTCAAGGCACAGAGTGCAGCCAAGCAATTAAGTGAGAGAAATCCTTCAAACTAAGTTTTTGACATGCAACAGTGGAGAGCAATGCACCTGTGGGATGAAGCTTCCTTCTTTGCATGGGAGAATTATGCTCCCACACCTGGGCTTATATTCATTTGCGCTTGTCCCCAGCACACAGCTGTTCAGATTAGCTGTTATTCTCTCTAGCCCGGGTGTCTCAAAGCCTCTGTCTCCAGCAGTTGGAGACCAGCAGCTGTGCAATCATATCTGCTAACGTATGGGATATAAAGGATCTGTTAAGTAGAACCAAACCAAGGAGGGAGGGAAGAGATCGGTGCAAAGAAATCAGTCCTGCTAAGATGTGATTAGGGATGCCCCACAACACCTAACTGCAAGGAAGAGGTGAACTCAGCAAACATTTTAAAGCCTGTAGCAGAATTAGCCCCTTGAGGGTCCTGTTTGATGTGGGAAGGAGGAAGGAAAAGGGGGCAAATAGGAGCTGCATGTGGAAGGAGGGTTTGTTTGCTATTATTTGTGGTTAGGTAGCACTGTGTTTTCTGTTTTCAGGCTTTTGAACCTAGTTGGATTTTCCCCCATCCTAATTTTTGAAACACCAAAAACCTTTTCCAGCAAGGTACCACGGAGAAGATAATTAGCTAATTTACAATTAGCTACAACAGAATTCATAATCACTTCCCCTGTGGAAAGGGTGGTAATCATCATCACATAGCTGTAGGACTGCTGTGAACATGGCAATAAGAGTGTGAAACCCAGGCCCTGGGAAATGCCCTGCTTTTAGCTTATTGATACCTGATTAGCACAGTTTAAGGGGAGTGGTGGGGCACTCTGGCTCAAGAGAATGACATGTTTGAGCTTGCAGATTTGAGGTCAGAGCTCAAGCCAAACTTTCATAACCTTCAGGGCATCTGCAGCTCACCCTTCCTCTCTCAAGCTCCTTCTTTATTCTTTGACCTACGGAGGATTCCTTGGTCATGACTGTCTGAAAGAAACCCAGGTTTATAGCTCTTTTTCACCACTATGACTTTGGCATATACCTGATCCCACTGCTTGGAGTTGGGAGTTCTGCTGGATGAAAGCCTGGGCATGAGTCAGCAATGGGTTCCTGCAGCCCAGAAACCAGCCCTGTTCTGGTCTGCATGGAAAGAAAGTTAAGGCAGGTGGTTCTGCCCCTCTGTTCTGTTTTTGTGAGGCTGTTTTTATGTTTTTGAGACTGCTCCATCCAGCGCCAGGGCCCCTGTCATAAGAAGGGTGTGGACCTGTTACAGAGTATCCAGAGGAGGCCACACAGATTATCCAGGGATAATCAGGGAGCTGAAGCACCTCTGCTATGAAGACAGGCTGAGACAACTGGGATTGTTCACCCAGAAGAGAAGGCTTCAGGCAGACCTTATTGAGGTCTTTAAATTCTTTAGGATGCTTATGAGAGGTGGGGACAGACTTCTGAATATAGCCAGTAGCAATAGGATAAGGGCTCCTGCTTTTTAAACAAAAGAGAGCAGATTCACTCTAGATACAAGCAATACCTTTTTTACTAAGAAGTTGGTGAAACACTGACATAGGCTGCCCAGAGGGAATATAGGTTTATCATTTTTTGAAACTTTCAGGATCCTGTTGGACAAGGCTCTGAGCAACCTGCTCTAGCTGAGGATGTCTCTGCTCACTGTCAGGGGCTTGGACCAAATGACCTTTTTAGGTTTCTCCCAACCCAAACCATTCTGATTCTTTGCACGTGAGGAAAACCCTCGGTGCTATCTCCTCTTCCTTCTCTGGCAAGGACGAATCAGGAGAGTGGGCAAGGAAGATCAACTCTGCTTCTTTCATTCTCTCTGGTAAATGTGCCACTTGGTACTATGCACTGGCTTTTCTTCTTACCCATACCTGCATAGAAAACTTCTCTAGGCTGCTTTGTTGTGGTGTGGTGCCAAGGAGATAAGCTTAAAGGCCTTCCCAGTGCCAGGACCAAGGCACTGCAGCTGATCCCCCTCTGTGTGCAAGCACGTTTGGGAAGGAGGGGAATAGCAGCAGGGACAAATAATTACTAGCTATATAAATTAGCCTGGGACACGGAGATGGTAAATCCGTCCCTCTTTATTTCCAAGGCCTCGGAAGCCACGTTCTAGATGGTAAAGCCAGTTTGTGCTTTCTTGATACAAGGATTCAACCTCTTTGTTTTGCGTGAGGAATACGGGAACAGAGGTGTATTTATATACTCTTATCTAAATGTACCCCCACGCACACACATACATTAGCGAGAGCTATCTGGATAAACACAATCCTGTGTCATGTCTCCCTGCGAGTGACCCTAATTTTCCCCCAGTCCCTCCACAATCGCTGTGATTCTTGTTCTTGTCCTCTTGCTCCACAGAGGGTCAAACATCCTGCATCTCATTGTCCCTTCTGTCTCTTTAATTAGTGCCCGTCCTCCCCCTTCTCCCCCTCGCTCCAGTGTTCCCCCTTCCCATCTCCTCTCAGCACTTGGTTTGCAGCGCTGTATTATTTCACCTTTCACGTGTGCCGCCTCCTTCGCCCCGGCCCATCTGACACCTCTGCCTTACACTCATCATGGAAACATAACATTTAAATACAAATAGAATAGAGAATAATTTAACCCGTATTTGCACTGGGGAAGGTGCCAAGGCTGCATATAAACACTGCAGGGATGTCTGTAGATGCTGTATATTTATCTGACAAGTTGCGTTTCTTCACTACGGTGCCTTGCAGCCAGCTTTTCCTGACAGGCACAAGCCTCCCTTCCTGGAAGAGCAGTCAAGAAGAGGGAAGCTTGTTGTGATTTGTTTAAGGCAAAATGGGGCAGACCTGAGACTAGCTTAATTTTCAGCTTAATTATCAGAATTGACCAGCAAAAACCTCCTTGTCTCTCCTGGGTGCCACCACACACAAAAATATCCACCCATGATTGGATATTTCCATGGCAAAGCAGGCATGATAGACTCAGCTTTTAGAGAAAAGACTGATAATGGGGTATATAAAAATGAAGGAAGACAAAAACATGAGGACAAGAGGCTCACATGGACACCAAATTCAGTTGCAATGTTGCAGGGCAGTGTCATTACTCATAGTGGTGCTGGTTTTAGGGCTGTCACTGCAGCAAGGTTAGTGGGGAGTCCTCAGATGAGATAGAAACTGAAATTGTGACTTGAGAGAATGTGATAGACAGAAATTTGGACAGGTTTTTCTTCACCAAAGCAAAGGGAAGACACTCAGATATGAATCAATACTCTGTGCACAGCCATGTGTGGCCTTGAGGAGGCTAATGGAATAAGCTTCTTTCATCACACCTGTTCTTAGACATGCTGAGTAAGCTCACTGTCTTCATTCCCCTCACAGGGAGGAGATGGAAGATGCTCCTCCTGGGTGGCCATCTCATTTGAGCAAGACTCTGTGGTACTGCAAGGTACAACCAGCTCTCCATGGCCACAGGCCAGTTCAGGTTGGAGCACAAGGTCATGTCCACAGCTTATGCTGGGGACATCCCAGACCATGACTTCATGCCTGGCCTCTTTTTGTCCTTCTCATCTGCCCTGGACAGTGATATTTCTGTTCTCCTTGACTGTGTGTTCACTTTGGTCTGTGACCCAGGTCTTAGGAACCCTGGCCTGAAGGTTTTTTGCCCCACAGTCCCACAGTCTGAAATGGCATTCAGCATTGAGCCTGGCAATGGAGGAGATAGAGGACTGAGTCTGCCCAGTGCTCTGACATCCAGGTGTGGATCCTGTAGTTGGATCCTGTAGAGGCACATGTAGTTGGAACAATGTCTCACTGAAAAAGAAGGAAGCATGGAAATCAGGATGGTGATAGGGGTGGACTATTGTTGGTAGAGATGGACCCTACAGGCAGGCAGATCTTAGGGACAGCATCATCTAGGACTGCTCCAGTCTTGTGTGCAGCCTAAAACTCAGATTTTTGTAGGATGTAGTGCCCTCAAATCTCACTAGAGGACTCTGGAAACATCTGGTGAGGAGCCCCAGGGGTGTGCACACGTGCTCAAGACACACCTTGATGACATCAGCACCATCAGCACCTCTTCATTTTATTCTTTCAAACTCATGGCCTTTTTTAGACATATTTACAAAATCAGAAATAGTTGTCTCCATTGCATGTCAGTTTTTTGTCTGGGATGTGGAAGAGTAGTGTACGATGATGCCCAGGGTGTAAGAGTCTCATAAAGAACCATTAGAGGATAAACTCATTAGCCAAGACCTGGAACATGTTGAATGGTCCCTTCTGCTGGACTCTTCCCTCTCTTTTTTTTCTTAGGATATGTGAAAAGTGTTCTTAAAACACAGTGTTGAGTTCCCTGAAAGAGCTGGGATGTGAGAGGCAAATGCAGCACTTTGGTATAGAAACAACTGAAAGTAAAAAAACTTGTTAAATCGACTCATTTTTTACCAGTCTAGTGTGTGGTTGTGTAGAGTTCTGAGATGGCAGATATAACAAACGATCCCCCTGACTACACTGGGTGCTGTTTTTCAGGAGGGAGAAGGGAGGCTGATTTGGAGATGGGGTTGGAGATGATGTCCGAGCAGTGGCTGTCCATGGGGATCCCCTTCACGCTATCTCCCCTGGACCAGCAGTTCCTGGGGAAGGTGATCCTTCCTTTTGACAGAGCCTGCTCCTGATGGTCAGCTGACCAGCTCATGGGCAGCTCACCATCTCATGGGCAGCTCACCAAAGCACCACGTCATCTGCCAGCCAGTACAGTCCCAGTGTACTGCAAAGATGCAGGGTGGGGGGATGCAAAAATAATAATTTGAGTGGTTCCTAAAACACCTAGTTTTACCTTTGCATAAACTAGACCAGACAAGGCAGTTTCAGGCCGGTTCCACACTAGACAGTTTTGCTGACAGAGGAGGGATGTGATTTTTTTTTTTTTTAATGACACATTTATATTAGCAAAAAGTCTGGTGAAAACAGTTACACAGTCATAGGAGTGCTTGTGCTGATGCAGCTTATTTGAAAGAGGGGAAGCTGTATGAAGTACAATACAACACTCTTCTGTTGTGCTGGAAGTATTTAACAGACACGAAATTCTAGGCAAAACCTTTTGCCAATCATGTTCCTAGTTCTTTGCAGCTGATCTGCCCCCTTCCTAAAATATCTTGCAGGAAGCTCGTCCCATTTGCTAGGTGGGTTTTCTTCCAAAGGTTTCTTGGGAAACCTTTGGACTTTGGACTGGACTTGTTTCCTAAGGCTCTGTCATGCCCTAGACTGAAAGATACCCCCAGAGCACATAGGGAACTTCAGCAGCTGCTTTTATAAGGCTTGTACCTCACAACTTGGAGTCTCTTTTGAAGGACGCTTTGGCCATTGGGAAGACAAACCTTTCACATGTCCAAATCACCTTCTTTTGAGATGGGGACAACCTACATGCTGCCTGGTGTTAGGTGGGGCTTTGTGCACCACTACAATCTGAACTTTTTGTTGCCGGCAAAGACCTCAAAATGCCTCTCTGCATAATCAATTCCAACATAAAGTAAGAATATTTCTTCCTTTAACAGGTCTATCAGAAGGCTATTTCTGTTTTTCTCACCTATCAGAAGTGTAGCTGTATGTCCCTAAACCTATTTTTCCAAACAGTTCAGTAGCCCAGCTGAAGGCAACATAATTCCTGCTTTTCTGTGGGCAGTACACTTTTTGTTGCCGTGGATAACTTGACTGCAGGGTTGAAAGCTCCTAATATCCTCATTCAATAGCCACTGCATGAAAAATTATTCACATCCAAGGCTGTAAAGTAATTTGCCAATGTGCAGGTGCATCTTGGAGAGGGGAATTTTGATCAAACACTGGTTGAAGCAGAACAGATTGCCTACACCAGTGATTTCTCAGTGAACAAAAGTGACATGAATTGCCCAATTAGTCAGCCAGAAAAGGGTTATTGCAAACCAGTGTTTTGTTCAGCTTCAGGTTAACCTGTACACTAAAAAAATAAATTAAATTTTAAAAAAATATTTAGATATTTACATATATTTATTCAAATTAGTTATGTCTGCTCTGTAACATGCTCTGAAAAAACCCTCTTGGTTCACACATTTACATAGTGTTTTGTAAATGTAATGAATCATAAATAAGACATTTATGAATCATGTGCAAATGGCCTGTTTACATACACGATGTAAACTATGTAAATTTTCTCTTTTTCTGGGTGTAATGTCAGTAGTCTTTGAACAGAAACCTGATAGAGAGGCGTCACTCAGCCCCCTCTGAGATTCTTCTGACAATCATTTGTTTTCACCAATATTTTCTGGAGGTGTCTCATGAAGATCCCCAAACTTGGTTTAGGTCCAAGTATAAATCATAGAATCATTTGGGTTGGAAGGAACCCTGAAGATCATCTAATTCCAATTCCTGCTCTGGGCTCATTCCAGCAGCTCCCTGTCCTTCCCATGCTGGGACCCCAGAGCTGGATGCTCCAGGTGGGTCTCACCAGAGCAGAGCAGAGGGGCAGAATCCCCTCCCTCCCCTGCTGCCCACGGGGCTCTGGGTGCAGCCCAGGACACGTTTGGCTCTCTCGGCTGTGAGTGCACAGTGCTGGGTCACATTGAGCATCCTTGTTCAGAATACAATTATCCACTAGCAGAAAACGTCCTGCTTTGGCATGAAATACCACCTGCCTGAGCTATCTCAAATATTAGCAATCATATAAGCTAACTTTATGTTTGAAAAAACAATTTAAGTTTTGAAAACTTTGGGCTTATTTCAAATGAACTTTATAAATACATTAAAAATCTCATCCAAACTTGTAGATACATGTCTCTGAGTGGGCATGAATGACAAATCTCCAGTTTACAGGCTGTGACTTCCATTATATCCTGATTTTAAAAAGCTTATGTTAAACATATTTTTTTCCTGCAACTTATTTAGTATCGCTAGGGCTACTAACTTATGTTATTTTTCATTTGGACTTGGTTCCAATATACTATATTTATCATATTCCTCTTGGATTGCAGTCTGAGCAGTGTTGTCATTTCAGCTACTGCAAACTGATGGCAAAACTGATCAAAAGAAGCTGATTTAGAAAACTTTGGTGCCTAGATTTTGAGAGGCAGATAAAGACTTTATGTATAACCAAACCGCTTTTATTTGTTGTTTGGTTGTTTGGTTTTTCCAAAACTTGCTGGATTATTTTCAAGTATTCATGTGAAGTCAGAGGCTGTTAATGTTTTTCAAGCCAGCCACCTGAAAATACTAGCAGCTTCTGAGATGTGTCACCTCGGTGAAGTCACCGTTTGTGTTGCATGTGATACTGAGCTGTCTTGGCTTTCACATCCCTCCTGAAATATGGTAAGCATCTCTTTATTTTGTTCCAGAAGACAGAAAACTCTTTGTGGGCATGCTCAACAAGCAGCAGTCAGAAGATGATGTGCGCAGGCTATTCGAGGCGTTTGGCAACATTGAGGAGTGCACAATCCTTCGGGGACCCGATGGCAACAGCAAAGGTAAGGGATGGCTTGTGTTGACCTGGACCCTGGTCTTCATGCATGCATCGTTTCCTGGTGTAAAAAAAGTATCATACAGGCCCCAGAACAGCACCTCTTACTGTAGGAGGGTCACATTTTTAGTCTGCTGGTGACTGTTTGTGCATGAGATGAAAAAGCTGATCGCACTGTAAAACATATCTCCAGTGGGCTGTGTCACTGCATGCAAGCTGATGCCTCCCCTCTGAACGGGGCCTTTGCATTCACTCAAGAGGTGCTCTCCCCACTCTTTTGAACAGGATGACTCTTTCTTTAAAAAAGCCAGTATTCCATGCTTTACATCTTGATTCACTGGCGCCATCATTGCCTATGTTTATCTCTCATCCACCAGCCCCAGGTCTTTCCCTTCTTCACCTGGTCTTTGCATGGACTCATACCAGCCAGTGATTGCAGCTGCAAGGGCACAGGCGCCAGTTTAAGTACTACACTCATTACACATTCACTGTTTGAAATACACAAGTACCTCATTGCAAAACTGGGTGCCTTTCCTCCTTCTGCCACTCTTTTTTACCTGCATAGCACAAAAGACCTTCTGCTACAGCCCAGGCATGAGAATGAGGCTTCTCTCTTGTGAAGGAAGGTCATAGTTTCCCCCCATAAGTCTCTAGACAAAGTAACGATCTGACTAGGAAACCCTCTCCTCCTGGTGGTATAATGTGTCCATTAAATATTGATCTGCATATAATATAGAATAAACTGTGTTGGCATGTGCAACACCAGAGAAGAGGCCAGTCCTGCCTCTTCAAAACACAGTTCTTGTCTTACTGGATATTTTGGCAAGTGACAACACCAACCATCACATTTTTGCAACAGGGAGGCAAAAAAAAAATCCAAATCACAGTGATGCACAGGAGAAAGATATTGTTATTCCATAAAATTGCTGGTGGCCAAAAAAAAATACACCAGCCTCATAGCTGTTCAATACACATCAACACAACTCAGCCTTCCTGATATAAATGGCTGAAAATAAGCTGTGGGCATTTTTATTTTTTTTTTTTAGTTTTGTGGTTATTTTATTTCCACAACACCCAGAGACAGGGGCTGGCCCGTGGGGAAGTAGTAGGATAGGATGTCCTAGAGAAGCTCCAGCCATCACAACAGCAGACTGTTAAGCACATCATTCACTGAACAAATCAGTAAATTGGGAAAAAGCAAAAAAAAAGTCTGTCTGCTTCCACCTGGAATGAAATCTAATGACAAAGGAGTTAAACAGAGTAATAATAAAGGCAATAAAGTCTGAGTTCTGAAAGAAACAAATTCCAGAGGAGATCCAACCCACAGACTTGTCTTCATACTTGCTCTATCTTTTTTTTTTCCTTCTAAAACAATTTCATTATAAGACAGAATCTGAGTGGCAGCTCCATATTGCTAACCAGTTTAATTATTAGTGCTAGCAGGCTGCAGTCTCAGGCTGACGTTTCACTGAGCTGTTCAGGATCAATACTGAGCCTTGACAGAGTTAATATTACCAGCTTCCATTTGCTGGTGCTATTTACTGAGAATGTGAAGCTCCTAATTTACACACACATGGTTTCGTGCATGCACACATGCACACAGAGCAGTCAATCCAATGGAAAACTTAAGGCTAGTGCCCTTATCTTAGGAGACAGTCAGGCAAGCCACAACTCCCACAAAGTTATTCCCAGTCTGTAATGTTTTCCATCTGCTAGAAACCAATATGTGACACATATTGCTTGTGAGCTACTTATTTTGGGTAAAACCCATAAGGCTTAAATTCTACGTAAGTTGAGATTTAAGCAGATTGTCTAAATTCCAGATAGCAGTCAGATCACATGCACTTAAATCCTACCCAGCCCACCAGGTATCCCTGTGGGGAGCCTCTACACCCTTCAGGTAGCTCAGTGCAAGCACTGCTCTCAGAAACTGGGTTGTAGCTCCCCAGTTTAATCCCATCACAATCCAGGCATAGCCAAAAAGCTACCTAAGCCTTTCCTGAAGCCATGGATGTTCTCCTGAGCCATGGGGCATGGCCTTCAGGGTCTGCAGAAATACCTCCTTCATGAGTCACAGTGCTAGGAACAGTGGCTGGAGTAGGGAACCAAGTGGCAGAAGAGCTGGGACTGAGGATTTTCTCACCCTGAAGGGGAATGCAGCACCTATCTTTCCTAGGAGAGGATGGAGTGATCCTGCACCTACTCCAGGTAAAGCTCACCAGGGTTCAGGCAGGAGTATAGGAGTTCTCAGGTGAGGGACCTGAAGTGGATCCAAAAGAACCCACAGAGTCTTCAATGCTGCTGCTCTCTGTGCAACTATTTTTTTTCCCTTTTTATTTTTTTTCCCATTCAGCAGTCTGCCTCAATAACTCAGAAGGTAAAAATTTCCAACAGCACCCTCCAAAAGAAGATCCTTACCACCCTCTGCAATTCCAATCCTAGGGCCTGATTCTGCAGTCTCCTCCAAGCTGACAAAACAGTCAGGGCAGGCCTTCCAGCTCTAGTCTTGAAGTAAAGGAACAAGCAAAACTTAAGCACATGTATCTGTGTGTGTGTCAAAATCCCTTCACATTCCAGAGTTGCTCCTATCAAAAAGACACCACTGTTCTGAAAAGAGTGACATGACTCACATCCTCAGCTCACCAGCTCCTGGAGGCAGTTGTGGTGACAATGGGAAGGAAGATCATGTGCATTTTTGGTATTGTGTACAGAAGCCATCCGATTGAATGCACAAACAAAAAGGATAAAATATTGGGATCTCTGCTATTGCCTTGCCATTTACACCAGTAAAAGCTGAATTTTCACTCATCCTGCTAACTCAAAACCTACTGGAAGCAGTTAATAGAAAGCAGTAGGAGGGATCCCATTAGCATCCTGGGCATTAAACAAGATAAATACCTGCTACTCCCTTTATTCCCACCTTTATCCAGCTCCACTGATCCATCAGGACCCTCAGCACAGGGGTGAATTTCACCCGACAAGAGTGAAGCCTTTGACATGACAGCAGCACCACAGCCAAAAATCCTGCTCTAAATGAAACTGGTGACTGGAACTGGAAAGCTTTTGTATATTTGCTAATCAGCATCTTCTTTTTAGAGGCAGAAAGTACAAAAGAATCTCTGCAAATAATTAAACACCCTAATTCTGGATTATCTCTGATTAATGAAGAGGAAGACGCAGTATCTCAGGAGCCCGGGAATTCTGGGCTGGGATTATGTCATAATTGATCCCTATTGTTTCCAGCTGAAGTTTATCTATCTCATTTTCTTATGATTGTCTCCTCTCAGCTTCTTATAAATTAGATCCAACTATTAGCAGTAATCATTGGGCCTTTCCTGAAATACAGCCTGAGAACACTGCTGAGAGGGCGATGCAAAGAGAACAGCTCTCAAAGTGAACTGTAAGATATTTTATACATGTATATTATTTTTAGAAGGGGCTATCACTACTTTCTTCTACCTCACTTCTATCAGCCTGCAGTGATGACTTTAGGGACCTTTGGGGTTCATTCTCTTACATTGCAAGTGGTATTGCTTCATTTTTCACCCTGCACCACAGAGATCCAAAAGGGTGTGAAGACCTTCTAAAGATGCTGCAAAGGGCCTGAAGGAGAGCATCCCACTGTCAGGACTGGCATCCCATGCCCTGCAAACTGCACCCCTTCAGGGAAACCAAAAGGGCTTTGCAAATTGATTAAAAGCTCAAAAGTTGTTGGTAGTAATAGAAGGGGATGGAAGCCAAAACTTCTCAGATCTCTCCCAATCTGTTCCAAAAACCGCCTTAGCATATGGAAATTACCCTTCCTGTCTCTGAGTCAGTTTGCTTGTAGCTGGGAGTGTTGGCAATACTTTCCCCCACCCTAGAAGTGCATGTAACCCTTTGAAGTGTTGATCATTTGTGCACTCCAGCACATATCCATAAATGCACCTTTCTGCCCTAAAACCTTATGTAAGGGTTTGGTGTGAGATTCCCCACATAGCAACACAGGCCAGAGAAACACTGCCCACATTTCTCTAATGTCCAGAAGAGAACACCTACACAGTCACTGACTTTGCAGCTATGAAAAACTAAGATTCAAGTTTTAGTGGTGGCAGGATGGTAATCAACACATGGGTACCTCTCCCACCCCTGCTACTTCACCAGAAGGTGTCTCATGCTTTGCCAGACCTAAGTGGCTTGGAGCCAAGACAAGCTCTGGGCAGTCTGTCACAGCTCTACCAAGCAGTGATATGATAAGGTACCTTGTGGGTTTGGAGTAATTTGAATGCCTTCTGTACGTTTGTCCTGTAGTTGCTTGTATCAAGTATGTGCAGCTTTCCAATAACTTGCACACACTTCCATATTGTATCTCACAACCACAGAGGGAGGAACACTCAGCATTAAGTCTAATACAAATAAAAGAAACAGCTTTTGCACCCAATAAATTGTAAAACTGTGCAAGATTCTGCCATGAAAAGCTGTGGAGGTCAAAACATGACTAGATTCAAGACGTACTTGCTAAATTTGTGTCTGTCAGTACTTAGTACAAGCGACATGGGAATTCTAGAAGAAGCTTAGCCTTAAGAAGTCTTCAGGCTGCTGATGTCTGGAAAAGGACCAGGACACATTTTTTTTTTTATGTTATACTTTCTTCACAACCATATTATTGGCCAGTTCTGAGGACAGGATACTTAGATGGAATTTCATGGTATCCATGCAAACTTTCTTACGCTCTTCTTTTTCCTTTTCTAGGGTGTGCATTTGTGAAATACTCTTCACATGCAGAGGCCCAAGCTGCCATCAATGCCTTGCATGGCAGCCAGACAATGCCGGTGAGTAGCTCTGTAACACAGGCAAGTGAGAATCGCGCCAGCCCTGGCTGCCCTGTGGCCTGATTGAGGAACAGAAATTATCTGTGCTCTGAAACTCATAATCCAGGAAGGCCCAGGGCCTTGGGTGTGCTTAACTAATCAGAGGAAAGGCTGGGATGGCACTGTCATTCCTCACAGGCACAGAACCCCAATGAGTGCTGTGTTCTATCACCAGTTTTAATGACCTGAAAAAAAGACATATGGTTCACACGTGCCAAAAACTTTGGGTCAGACTCACCATGAGTGCAACCTTTCATGTTTCAGAGGGATGAATCAAGTAGAAACCGCTGTCTAAGGGTTTCTTCATTTTCCCTCCTCAGAGAGTCCCTGTCTCTAGGCAAAGGATAAAGAACTTTTTGCCAGCACTCAGCAGAGAGAAAGATGTTCACATCATGAGAGTAGGAGCTAGAGACAAATCACAACAGTGATGGGTGCCTTTCACTGTTACCACAAAAGTACCAACCTAGGCATAAATCTGGTCCCCTACACCTGCCCTTTGAAAATGTATCAGATCAATTACTGGATCTTCCTGGAAAAATCTGAGGCGTCTTTCCACTTGCACAAATTTCTAGACATACGGAGTTTCAAGACTGATTGTTCAAGAAAATAGAAATATGGTTGTATTTTCTGTGCAAATAGACATTTGTACATCATCATGAGACAGAGAAGAATGTAAGGCATTCCACTATCAATAGAAGAAGAAAATCTGGTACAAGTTGTTTCAGTTTATTATAATAGTGTATTATTTTTATTACTAATTATTCACAGTGTAAATCATGGAAGGCTAAGAAGCATGCTGACAACTTGGAAAGGATACAAGAAAGCTCAATTAAAAATATTTGAGAGTGTACAATCTCCCTTTCAATAAGAGACTCTAATGTAAATTCATGAATTTATCCAAATTAAGTTTAAAGTGGGCCCAACAGATTTTCTCTAGATCTTTGCAGGGATGAAAATGGAAAATTCTTTACAAGCAAAAAAGTTTCTAAAACTAGCAAGCCATTAAGATCTCATTTTTTGGAGCTTCATCTTAGACATGTCAGCTTAAAAATAGTATGTGTTTACCAGTGACGGTACCAAAAAATCTCCTCAAAGATGGGGGTCTCCATTTTTTTAAGGACTTAAACACCTTTGAGAGTCTCTTCCTAAAAGGCTCCTTCTAACAAAACCAGATGTTGGGCTTGCTGCTGACATCCCATACTGATATATTATGGACAGCTTTCCCGAGACAGGTTAAAGAGTACTTTTAGTGACTTCCTTTCAAACTTTGATCCAAAGTCATAGTGTCTATAAGCTGACATCAGGAATTTCAGTTCAGTAGGGTGTGGTACCATAAAACAGTTGAGTAAAAAGTCAGTCTCAATCTCAAAAACCCTGCAAATTCCAGTGACAAAGGTGAGAGGAGGACATGAGAAAACAGACAAAACCCAAGACGAGTTAAAGATTTTATCTAGATCTGGTATATCCAAAATGTCATTATTCCTCAGCCTTTCCCTTCCTTCTTTCAGAACACTTTGGATTTCGAAAACATACTCATCTCACAGCCACCTGGAAACAACTTATGACTCCATCCTGGTGGTATCAGCCAAGCTTAGGATATACAAAACACCTGATAATTTGACCACTTCATGGGTCAATTTTATGGGATCATTTGTCCTCTTGACTTATCTGACTCAAACATCTGTTCAAGAAGTATTCTTTAATAACCAGATGAGGGCATATGAAAAAGCGCCACAATTTAACCTTTACTAGATGCCCATCCCAGACTCAGAATCAAATTTCCACAGCTTCACAGGTTTCCATGGATTGGCTGAACCTCCCAGTATATACTCTAAGTTCACAGGAAAAGCAAGGAGGAAATTAATTTCCTTCTCTTCATTATAAGCTGTTACATGGTATTTCGTTGTGTCTCCCATGAGCTACAAGCAGTCACAACATTGCTACCTCATCTTTGCAGACCCCTGAGGACCAGCAGAGTGACCAACACTCAATGAAAACGTGGAGAGCAACAGGTTTTTCCCATAGTGGCTCAAAATTTCTAAGGCTCTTCAAACGAGATAGGCCAAATCCTGCCAGGATCTCTGTGCCCATTCTTATTTTCATGGTACTTCGGGGTGTGCAACGTTGTTCAGGACTTACTTGGACGTTCACAGGGAAATGCAGCCACCTCGTGGTGAGATGCTGACGCAGCCCATTGTGCTTGGGAAGGAGGGGAGCATTTCTGCCATCTTCCTTCAGCCCCCTTCCATTCCTCTCACCACTAGGACTGGCCTCATTTGTCTGGTTGCGATGCCAACTCAACGCTGTTCCTGTGGTTCAGCCAATTTCAGCATCTTTTGGTTTGTCCTCGTGTACCACCAGCAGGGCATCCATCATCATTCTTGTCAGGTCTCGAGCCATTCGTTCCTGCAGCAGACTCCTGTTTCTCCACAGCTGTCAGCATTATTGCTCTGCTGTGACTTGCTGTTCACACAACATATGTTGCCTAATAGTTTCAAAAGGCAACTTTCTTTTATGAAAGTTCCTTTCTTTTTTTTTTTTTTTTTGTTTAATTAACCTTACTTTGGACAAGTGCCTGACCATCAGCCATTACAAGCCCATTTCTCTATGCAAGGCACCTGTTTCTCCTAAAGGTCCAGCAAGTCTAAATCTTTCCCTTTTTTACACAATCAATTTCCTTTAGAAATAAGCTACCCAAAATCCCCTACTTTTGAGCAGGTGCAAAGTTCCTTCTATACCTATCTGTCAAGAGATCTTCCCTTTTGTCTTTTTAGATCATATTTTCTATTAGCCCATCAACTTTATGAGAGTGTTGTACTAGTTTTCTCTGTATCATCCTTTATAAGAGATCATAATCTTCATGTACTTTTGCTTGTATTTATAATATATTTACATCAATTATATGTCCTGCACTTTTAGCTTTGATTACTCCATCCCCTCCTGTCCATGTTTCCTATCCATATGGGGACATAAACAGGTCTCTTCCTATCATTCTCTTCCTCATCCAAGCCTTGTCCGTAACAGCCTTTTCCACCAACACAAATTCAGCTACTATTGCTGTAGTGACAGCTTGCAGATCTAGTTTCTCTGCTTCAGGACTGACTCCTGTCCAACCCAAAATCTTGGTCTGTTTTTCCGGCATCTTCTGGTGGATGTTTAGCTGTCAGAACAAGCTCAATATGTATAAAACTGAGCTCTTGAACTTTTCCACCCCAAACCTTTCTTTTCTATCCTCCACCTCCATTCCCAACCACTGTGGACAATATTATCATTCTACCTGGCAGTCATGCTCTTTCCTAGGCATCATCCTCAGCTTGGTTTTCTCCTTCTGCTTGTGTCTTCATATCTGGGCAACAGCCAAATGCTGAAGAGTCATTCTGCAGAACACATCCTACAAATCTAAGATGTGGCCTTGTCCATCCACCCACACAGAAAAAACTCTTCACAAAACTTTATTGAACTGTCATAGAATGGTTTGGATTGAAAGGGACCTTAAAGATCATCTACATGTCCATTAGCAGGGGTAGAGACACTTTCAACTGGACCAGGTTGATCAAGGCCTTATCCAAGCAGGCCTTGGTCACTGCCAGGGATGGAGCATGCACAGCTTCTCTGGGCAACAGGCTCCATTGCCTCAGCACCCTCACAGTAAAAACTTTCTTCCTAACAGCTGAACTAAGCCTGCCCTCTTTCAGTCTGAAGCCACTCCCCTCTGTACTCTCACTCCAGACCCTTGTCAAAAGCCCTTCTTCAGCTCCTTTGTAGCTCTTTAGGGATGGGAAAGAGCTATAAGGTCTCCCCAGAGCCTGTTCTTCTCCACCCTGAAAAATACCAACTCTCTCAGCCTGTCTTCCCAGGAGAGGTGCCCCAGCCCTCTGAGCATCTTTGTGGTCTCCTCTGGACTCGATCCAACAGGTCCATGTCCTTATGTTTCAGGCCCCAGAGGTGGATGCAGTACTGCAGGAAGGGTCTCAAGAGAGTGGAGTAGAGGGGCAGACTCATGCACATTTAAGTCACAGCAACTATTATCCTACCCAGAAGCTCCACAGGGTTAAAAAATAGAGTAAGTTTGCACCTTTTTCACCATCTCACCCACTGTGGCAACTCAAAATTTCTTTGGTTTTGAATTCATTCCTGTAACGTGTAGAACAGTATTGTTACTGTGTACATTTCCTGCACAGGGGTGAGAAAAAGTGAAGAGTGTGATGTGCTTGACTTATCTTTAACAGTCTAAAAGTTTGTGACCTATTCTAAATATCTATCTCCTATAAAGGATTCCTGCAGAAAGCAGAGAGAGACATTCCCAGAGATTTGTGCATTCTTCATTTTTCTGTGCTAGGATGGGCAATATCACCTTCTGGGCATGCCTGCCCTATTACAATGAATAACTCAATAACAGACTTAGACTGAATACTTGAAGTGGGACTCATCTAACCTAATTTGAGACACCCAGAAGTTAAGAAACTCATGTCTGTTGTCATCTAAGTTTATCATCTAAGTTTCTCTTATAATCAATAGAGGGAAATAGATACCTCTGGAGAAATTTTATTTTACAGAAATAGATTTTGAAACCTGTCTAACTAATAGGCAAACCCAAATAGAAGTGTGCTTTTTAGCTAATTTTAAGCATCAATTTGCCATGGTCCTCCAGCTCCAAAATAGTGGTTCTTCATCCAAAGTGCAACTTAGAATGAAAAAAGGACCAGTACTGCTTAAAAACTAAAGGTAAAGCCAGTGCAGCTTAAAGTGAGCACTTCACATCCAATGCAGGGAGACCTGAAATCTGTCCTGGATGTTTGTAGCCCAGATAAAGTAATTTGGGATTACCAGGCATCCTGCAGAAGAGTCCCCTGATTCCTCTTCCATTAGATGTGCTATGAACTTGCTTAACACGTTAATTTCATTCAGAGTTCATTCATTCAGCACTATGTTCATTCCATATCTTTCTTTAATTAATGATGTTTAAGGCCATCAAGACCTCCAGACTTCTGTAAGGTGGCTTCTCCTACCACACCGAAGGTAGGAGACCGAGAGGCCAAATGCTCTCTTTGTTTCACTACAGAAGCCTGCAGCAGCTTGGTCAAAGCACTGCATTTCCTCTGCAGCCAGGCAATAGTATCCCAAGTCTATCTACAGCTGGCTGAACATTTTCCATGAAAATTACTTTTCAGACAGAATCCTTGTTTTGTGAAAAGGGAAAATGTGAGACTTGGATACAAGCACTGAAGAGACATCTGCCTTTCACAGAAAGATGAAGTTTATCTGAACTTTGAAAAAAACAGTAGTATTGCATTGCACAACTTTGTTAACTTGAGGGCTTTCATTTAAATATTTTTCCATGCAGCTCTTATCAACACAAATGACGAAACCAAATTCAAATCTCTTTTCAGGAACTATATCAACTATATCAAATTATGCAATTATTGCTCAGTGTTGTTAGATGACATATGGATTAGATCACTTGTTGTTGTACTTTACACTTTTTATTAAGCAAGAAAATATGAATGGCATAACACCTTGAATGAGGTTGATTTTGAGTTGGATGTTGTTTGGAAGTCCATGCATAGTACAAAAATTCCCAGCCAAACACGGGTAAGTGTTTAGACAGTGCATTGTCTTCTTTCCTTAGACAATGTACTGTCTATCCCCTCATACCATAAGAGATTTTCTTTCATAATTTAAGCTAAAGGAATTTGTCACCTGTTTGGCTTATCAGGTATGACTTAAATATGAAATTATGAAAACTAGACCCAAGAATCAAAGAACCACAGAATGGTTTGGGTAGGAAGAAACCCTAAAGATCATCTAGTTCCAACACCCTGGCATGGGTAGGCATGCCAGGCACTAAACCAAGACTTAAAAGTGTCTATGTCCTGTGCAGTGGCCTCCCACAAACTAAAGGCAAATGGGGCACTGCTTCTCATCTTCCTGGATTTGGATGCTCAGGCACCCCACCAAGGAAACCACCCCCAGCTCACACTAATGACTGCTGTTGTTATTGCTGTGCATTCCTGCGGTGCAGCTACGATTTCACCAAGCTCTGTGAAGAGCTGCCTTCAGACACAGCCCCACTATGGAAACCAGCTGAGCAGCTGTGCTCACCTCCCACAAACACAGCAGAGTATTTAGGTGAATTAGGGGTGGAGGGGAAAGCACTGCAGTGTCTGCAAAAGGAGCTCTGAGCAGGTGGAGAAAATGAGGGAAATGGGCCTTTGTGGGCACGATGAAGCTGCAGCCTGGGTGCTACACTCACAGAGTGGTGGGGAAGCAGATTTTGCAGGAGCAGGCTGCACCAAAGCACTGAGTCGGCAGGAACTCCCTGGGAGGAGCAGCTTGGTGGCTCCGGTGAGTGGGGGGCCACAATGCCGTAGATCAGCTGAGGTATTTTTAACAATTATTTTGATATAAACAGCTCTGAACTTGAGGAGCTCCATGTAAATGGGAAGCAGTGGGGCTTGTAATTAGATTTGTGTACACTTTCATAAATTGCTGGAAAACATCAAAGCTGTGATAGAAGGCTGTGGTGCACTTTATTTCCTTCTTCTGTTCTTCTGTTAATTGAATGGTTGATGTGTGGATAGGAAGCGTTGGCTTCGCAGAGTACTATTTACAGACCCGCTGACAGCTGCACTGTGAAAATTAACAGGAACAGAGCAGCCTCTGTCACAGCTCTTCCCATGAGGGACTTGCTTCAAATTAGATCATTGCTTTCATAGGAGAAACTTTCCTCATTGCTCCTCCCTTCTTTGCAAATATGCACACACATCCAGCTGCAAACTCCCCTCCTCCTCTCAGGCTCACGGCAGCCTTTAGTGCCCAGAGGGGTTTGTCATTTCCACAAAGTTGGAGTAGTTAGGCTGCTGTTTAAAACCTGTAATGCATTCCATTTCCAGCAAGACACATTCTTCAGGAAGTCATCCAGATCTGTAAGCCGGGTGCATGGAGCCACAGCTTCATGTTTGCAGGCCTCGCATTAAGTAGAACATTCTTTTCATCCTCCCAGAAACTCTAGTAGACATCCTCTCAGACTGCTACTGTTGGGAATGTAGCTACTATTGTTCCTAGAGAAAATTGCTATGTGCTAAACACCATAAAAACCTCTGACAGGACAGTTCCTACACTCAGCATTTTGCTAACCAAAGGCCATGGTTGAACTGGATGGATGAATTACTTCAAAGTGTCAGTCAAAGTATAAAACTTCAAGGTCATCTACACTTTTGTTACAGTCAGGACCTGACTGTCTTGAGTAGCTGAGGGTTTAGAGTTGATGCCCAAAATGCCTGCAATTAGATCATCTGAATGTCTCTTTAATAGACAAGACACAAGAGAAAAGCAAAAGAATAACAATGTATGGGAGTGAACCAGTCTTTTACATAATTAATCTAAATGTTTAGCCTGTTCTTTCTTAAGTGACAGTAGTTCTTGTTCTTGGTTCCAGTAGAGAAGTAATAACCAGTGAACATCCGAGAATCTGAATCTTAATATTTATTGATATCCGGGAAATACAGAATTAAGAATATCAGACTTTAAGCCTTCAATTCGCCCCCTCACTTCCCAAAAATGTCTTCAAAACATGTCAGTAACATAAATAGAACCACAGACAAACCTATAGTATAAACAGATAACAATTAAGCAGACCATGATTCAGAGTATTAATTAACCAACAAAATTTACTCTCATTGAGATTCCAGCATGAGCTCAAGTTCTCAATTAATAAAAGCCGCATTGTGAGAGTCAGTAGAGACACAGTCACTGAGCCCCTCAGGCTGTCAGGGTAAATAGAATCACACTATTACAGAATCATCAAAGTTGGAAGCAATCTTTAAGTCCAACTATCAACCCAGCACCACCTTTGTAACTCCTAAACCACATCACCCAGGTCCAGATGCCTCTCAAACACCTCCAGGGATGGTGACTCCACGAGGGCAATTTATTCCAATGCCTGACAACCCTAGCAGTGATATTTTTTTCTAATATCTAATCTGGATCTCTCTTGTCTCATCTTAAGGCTATTTCCTCTGATCTTCCACTACAGGCATAGTAGGAAAGACCAGTCCTCACATCTCTATAGCCTCCTTTCAGGTAATCATAGAGAGCCATAAGTTCTCACCTTGAGCCTCCTCCTCTTGAAACTAAAATAGGAAATGGAAAATCCATTAGACTTTTCTTTTACATGACCACAGAAATATAAAGAGGACATTTTCAGAGGTAATCAAGGCTGAAAGTTGATAAAACTCCAGCATCTAAGTGACCTTCATGACTCATACCTGAGTTTGGCTGAAAGCTAGTTGCCCCAAATCACAAAGTCTAGGGCAGAGTGAGGTACCATCACAGTCAGTCCACCTGTCCAAATTAATGCAGAAGGCTGAGCCTGGTTTTACACAGTGGTTATTAGAGAAGCTGATGGGTGAAAATAGAGATGTCAATTCTGACCCTTTTTTTGTTTTCTTTTCTGTTGATCTTGAACTCTCTAAAGAGCATAAATTCCTTGCAATGTTGTTGTGCAACACAGAGGCTATATTGTTTAACTTAGGGCAAAGCACAGCATATCCATTCCTTCTATTAAAAATAGTAATACCTTAGGAACCAATTAATAAGTCACCAGCAGCAGGCCTGGCCCTCTTTCCAGTAATGAAGGATTTTTTGAATATGCTACTTAAATACCATTTATAAAGGTGTGTATTGTCATTCAGGGTGAAAAAAGCTGTAGGCATGTAATACTTACATGTTAGTTTGCAGCCATTTCTACCACCAAAGTCCAGTGACTCTTGATACTTCATTTTTCCTTTTCATTGGACAGTGAGTTCTAGATGGGGTTGGGGGGGGGGGCGGGATAAAGCTCATAGACCCCATCCCACCACCTCCATCAAGACTGCTGATTCTACAAGCTTTGGGACAGCAGTTTCCCAGTGCTGACATAATTCCCCTTAATTCTTCCTATAAAAAGTAAAATTGTAAGACTGTGTTCCCTGCCTCTCCCATAGTTTCATAAATTAACTAATTAATCATGTTTCTGGGTCCCAGAGCAGAGATCCAGGCAGCCTGGCTGCCTGACATGGGGGGTGAATCATGCTTGCACCAAAGATGGCCTTCACGTGTCTGGTTACATCTTCAAAACCACACAGTCATCCAGCAGGACACTGAAGTGACTTGTGGGGCATGACATCAGTGGACATCTTCCCTGGCCTTCTCTTCTCCCTCTGACCCACAGAATTCACCACCTCCAAATGGGATACAAGTGATAACTGCATGTGAGCTACATTACCTCATTCTGGAAAAATAATATTTAATTGGCACCCACCCATCCCTTCACAGGTCCAAGGGGAGCTGGGCATTAAATCAGCAGCTGTGGAGGTGGCCACGGCAAAGCAGGAACAGGATCATCTCAGCCACTGCTGAGAGTTGCCCAGGTCCTGGTGATAACAACAGCCCCGGCAACTCCCTCAACTCTTGTCTAATCTGTGTGAGATCAGGATTTGACAAGCTAAAATAATTCACAAGAAATGACCTTCCTGGGGTATCAGAGTCATTGATAAGCCTCCAGCCTGGGAAGCATAAAACAGTCCCTGCCTGCCAGGGGAGTTCCTGACCTATTGAAGGTAGCTCCACTGGGCATCACCACCTTCCTCTAATAAGGATTAAAGATATCAGCATTGTCTTTACCTCTTCTGTTCACTTTGGGGGCATCTCTTTCTTCCTCCTTTTCTCTTCCTGTATCTTTTGATCTAAACCTCATTTATATCAGTAGGAACTTCCTACATAGTTAAGTAGGCTCTGGATCAGCATTAAATCGCTCTGGATACCTCTCATTTTTTCCCTTTAATTCACTCCTTCCAAGCCTTCCTCAGGTGTGTGGTCAGGATTGATAACACACATTCTTGTGAGGAACAGAAAATCTTAGTAACTGGTGGAATGCTATCCCTATCCAAAACATAGCATAGTGATGCACTAGCTATTATCTAAATGGGTTTTGAAAAGTTCAAAATTAATTTTTAGAGGACAAAGATGTCCTCAAAGAATCAAAACAAAAATCAACAATGACTTTCAAATAAGGCTCTCAACTGAAGCTCACACAAATTCATGAATGTGAAGCATCCTACCAGACACCAATGTCTTTGCCTCAGATGTCCATTGGCCGAAGGAAATCACATAGAAGAGCACACTTGACTTCCCATTCCAAAGGTCTGTCTGGTTGGTGCTCACAGGAATAGTGGTTGTGAAGGTGGCATGTTTCAGTCTTCGTAGAGTGGAATGCGGCAAGGGTAGATCCTTCAACATAAACCAACTTCTTATTCCATGAAAACCCAGGAGAGCCTCACTGAATTTACACTATTTCATAGCTTCAGCTGACCATCTGTTTCTCTGTACTAAAGCATGGGTGACACTTCCCTGAAAGAAGAATATTTTCTCAATTAACTGTGGAATCATAGAAAAGTTTGGGTTGGAAGGAACCTTTAAAGCTCATCTGATCCAGCCCATGGCTGGACAGTGCTTGGAGATCTTCAGCTTAAATATGCTGCAAAAATCCAAATCTTCTACTATCTCAGTTGAGCAACATGGTTTACACCACAATAGCCTGGAGTCTTGCAGCATGACAGGCATCTGGGAGGCACAGCCATGTGCAGGCCATGTGTTGGCCATGGAAATGTTCTTTTATGTCATATGAACAGCTGAAATGTTACTGCCCAGCTTGCCAGCCCTTCTATGTTTGGTTGGTTGGGGTTTTTTTGGTTTTTTTGGGTTTTTTTTGGGGGGGGTTGGTTTTTTTTGTTTGTTTTGTTTTTTGTTTTGGGGTTTTTTTGTTTGTTTGTTTTTTGTTTTGTTTTGGTTTTTTGTGTGGTTGTTGTTGTTGTTTTCCAAGTCATCATAGACTGTTCATGTCCTTATCCTGAGCTGCCAAAGAGGTGTGTAGTTTTTTTGAGCAGAGTCCTGAAGCATCAGGATCTCATAGCTGGTTGTGATGCTACTTTTCTTTGACAACCATCAATTCACTATATGACTCTGGAATAATTCCACTTCTCCTATTTTCATCTTTGTTTGTTTAACTGAAAGGAAAGATCATTCAAAGGGGTCTATACTGCAGCTACCAAGTACGTTCTTAATTGCAATTATACTAAGCTTTTCTTCTTTTTGGGGGGAGGGGGGCAGGGAAGTGTAAAAATATTTTATGGGGAAGTGTATTTTTACTTCCTATGGAACTAAATATACCTAATCTTTCAGACCATGTTTCTCTTATTGTAAGGGGGAAATATACAATGGGGTTTTTTTTTATTCTGGATTTTATGGTTTTTTCTTCAAATAAATAACAAAAAAAAAAAAGGAATTATTTACTGCTTTCACAATCTTAAATACAGTCCTAAATATCAGGAAAGAATTTCTAGTCTGTTGATGTTACAATACCTCCCACTTCATGATGCATTACGGAAGGTGAATGATTTTGTGAGGACTTTTATCATTCATAGACTAAGCTGAAAAATACAGAAGTGCTTGAAGAACTCTGCTTTTAAGTTTAGGTTTTTCAGATATCTGGCTTTCATTCGAGAGGCATACTAACACCTGGGTTATATATTGAGTTCTTCCTAATTAGAATTGGGTACAGTGACACCAGGACTCAATGATTCTGTTGCCCTGTGGAAAGCAATAACTTCAGCTCTGAGAGACACCTGGTAAGTAGTGTATGGGCAAATAAAACCTAAATCAAGCTTCCACTCCAAATAAATTAACAGCTCTGGAGACTTGTGAAGGGAAGTACCTGCAGCAACTCTCTCTGCTTAGACATTGCATGAAGAATCTTCTCCACTGAGGGAGCAGCATTATCAAAGGGTCCATCACTACAGTCCTGGATGAATGCCTCCTTTCCCCTCTCCATCTCTGTCACTCTCAAGAGTGTTTAAACCGGCTCTCAGGACTGGACAGTGGAAATAGCTCCTAGTGACTGCTGTTCTACTCATCTTTCAGATGAGACACGAAATTGAAGCCCTGAGTGCAGAAAAATAACATATTTCAAAGGATGGGAGGGATGTTAGTCCTGGTCTTTTGGTCACCTTCCAGCCTGGGTAATTACATTTCTGCTTAGCTGAAATTCCCACTGCTCTACAGTTTAATTGGACAGTAGTTTCTTTTTTGCTTGCCTAAAATCCCAGTTTGGGGTCAAACCCCACTGTATAATTCAGCAGCCCTCTTTTCAACAGAGCTGCCTAGGCATTTCCAAAAACATTCCAAATTTGTTTTCAGACTTAGGGGACATCATGCCAAATGGCCTGAAATGACAGAGCCCAAAGCAAAGAAATCCTCCTTTGGCTTTTGGGCCTTAATATCAAGGATC
The DNA here is from genome assembly GCA_017589585.1 of Phylloscopus whistleri. Lineage (NCBI taxonomy): Eukaryota > Metazoa > Chordata > Aves > Passeriformes > Phylloscopidae > Phylloscopus > Phylloscopus whistleri. Next base: position 603,484 of record JADMLD010001003.1, on the reverse strand, counting down.
CTTGTATGGAAATATTACCGTGATTGTCTTGCTGAAGGTCAGCATCCTCCCAGCTCTGTTTTGTAGTCAATTAGGGAGTGCTAAGGCAAAATTTCCACCACAAGCAAACCCATTTCTGTGGTAACACTTAGGAATACAGTTGTTCCCTAAAAGAGGAGCATCCAGCAGCACCTACCCATTTAACCATCTTTGTGTTCATGGCTGATATTTTGGAAGGTATTTTATAGGATCTGCACATTCAGATCTCTTATACTCAAGAGCTTTAGTCACTGGAATTTCAATATAACAAATTTTCTAAAATATTTTTGGCCCAGAACTTTTACCTGGCTCCATTTGAGCTAATGAACATGTAAAGGTCCACATCCACGAGACACCCTTGTGTTGAAGTACTTAAATGTATGTTTGCCTCCAGCAGGAGATTCACTAAGCTTAAAGTGAAACACAATTTAAGGATTTTCGCAAATTAGGCCCAGATTCATCAGTTTTGAAGAAAAAAGGTATCTAACCATCTGTGGAGATTAGTAACCTACTGAATAAGAGCAGATTTATGGGGCTGGCAGGAAAAGGAAATTCAGGTATATATTCTGCAAGGCCAGACCTTCACAGAACGTTTCATAAGAATATTGTTCTAGGGAGAAGCAACTGGACACCTGAGCTAGAAGACAGGGGAGGGAAGGAGAACAATCCAAGCAGAACAATCCCTGTAATCCAAACAGAAGCAGTAAGAGACCTGGTGGGCCACCTAGGTGCTCACAAGTCCATGGCACTAGATGGGATCCAACCGAAAGTGATCCAGGAGCTGGCAGAAGAGCTTGCCAAGCTGCTCTCCATCATTTATTATCAGTCCTGGCTCAGTGGGGAAATCCCAGATGACTGGAGGTGCCAATGTGACATGCATCAATCAGAAGAGTTGGTAGAAGGGTCTAGAAAAATACAGTCCTGTCAGCCTGACTTTGGTCCCCAGCAAGGTTATGGAACAGATCATGCTGAGTGCAATCACATGGCACAAGACGGCCGAGGGATGAGACCCAGCCAGCCTGAGTTTAGGAGGGGCAGGTCCTGCCTGACCAAGCTGACCTCCTTTGATGACCAGATGACACATCTGGTGGATGTGGAGAAGGCTGTGGATGTGTCTGCCTGAATTTCACCAAGGCCTTTGACACTGTTGCCCACAGCACACTCCTGGAAAAACTAGCCACCCACGGCTTAGACAGGAGCACTCTTTGCTGGGTTAGGAACTGGCTGGATGGCTGAGCCCAGAGAGTGGTGGGGAATGGTGCTGCATCCATCTGGCAGCCAGTCACCACTGGTGTTCTCCAAGGATCAGTGTTGGGCCCAGTCCTGTTTTATTGATGATCTGGATGAGGGGGTTGTGTGCACCATCAGCAAACTTATAAGTGACACCAAGTTGAGGGCAAGTGTCAAAGGGTAGGAGTGCTCTGCAGAGGGACCTTTATAGCCTGGATAGGTGGGCTGAATCCAACAATAGATGGGGTCCTAGGTCCTGCACTTTGGCCACAACACTCCCCTGCAGTGCTACAGGCTAGGAACAGGGTCACTGGACAGCAGCCAGGAATAAAGTAATGTGGGGTCCTGGTGGCAACCAGCAGACTGAACATGACCCAGCAGTGTGCCCAGGTGGCCAAGAAGGCCAGTGGCACCTGGCCTGTATCAGGAATAGCGTGGTCAACAGGAGCAGGGAGGTCATTCTTCCCCCACACTTGGCACTGGTGAGGCTCTACCTTAAATACTGTGTCCAGTTCTGGGCCCCCCAGTTTAAAAGGATGTGGAGATGCTGGAGTGTGTCCAGAAAGGGGCAACAAAGCTGGTGAAGTGTAGCATAACGTTGCAGCAGCCCTCTTGTTAGAGAGTAAAAATGAGCCAAGACATAGACCTCTTGTTTATCACACATGGAAAGGGTCCTGGTTTATTGCTCTTTACAGCTCAGCCATGCTGACTCCAACTATTCACTGACCCTGGCTGCAGCAAGCTCCTACTGTGGGTTTCCCTTGCAGCCTCTTACTGCTGGTTATTTCCTGCTAAACTGTGACTGCACATACTGGTTTGCAGACTTTGAATGCAGGCTTTTACCTAGCTAGACTATGGCTGCAGGTTCCAACAGGATCTAACTGCAGACCCAGACTGACCTCACAGCAGTGATTCTCTCTCCCCAGGATCATCCTCATCCTCATCCTTCTTCTTCTTCATGAGCCTCTCATTCTCTCTTCCTCAAGGTCCTTCCTCCTTCATTATTCTCCCCCTCACTATCTAACCCATTCCCTTTTATCACACTTATCTTTATTGGATATAGCTGTGACTCATCAGGGCAAGGCTGTACTGGGTAATTAACACAGCTGTTACTTATCAGTGGCCAGGTCACCTGTATTCCCTTCTCCTGTCCTGTAAGTCCTGTGAGAAATGTCTGAGGAACCTGGGGTTTGTTGGAAGCCTGAAGAGGCTCAGGGGGAACCTGTACATTGCTCTCTACAACTCCCTGGCAGGAGTCTGTAGCTAAGGGAGGGTCAGCAGCTTCTCCCAGGCAATAGGACAAGAGGACACAGTCTTAAGCTTCTTCAGGAAAGGTTTAGGTTGGACAGTAGGAGAAATTTCTTCACAGAAAGGGTGATTGGGCATTGGAATGGGCTTCCCAGGGAGGTTATAGAGTCACAGTTCCTGGAGGTGTTTAAGAAAAGACTGGATGTGGCACTCAGTGCCACCGTCTGGTGGACACAGTGGTGTTAGGTCATAGGTTGGACTCAATTATCTCAAAGGTCTTTTCCATCCTAGTTGATTCTGTGATCTTTCCCTGCTGTCAGACAGTAATGTTTGGCCTCCTAAAATGCTTTTATTTAATTTGTGTATGCACTCCATTTGGAAGACCATATCTAATGGGAAAAAGTTCCAACAGCCAAGCAATAGATTTGTTTTCCTTTGCCTTTAAATGAAATATCAATGGATGGATATTTTATTTTTAGCTGAATATGAAATTTCACAAGCGACCTGTCAAGCTCCTGTTTTCAAGAATGACTTTATTTCACACGTCAAGACAGGCTGGGAAATTAGTTTTTCTCACAGAGGACTCTGATTAGGGATTACAAAGTGAGTGTGGTGCAGAGTGATTTTTCCTCCATCTTTTCCCTCACCTCACCAACCCAGAGAGTACCTGACTCGCTGACTAAGGACAGCAGTTCATTACCATGCATGGAAGGGGGATGGGAAGAAAGATAGTCATATTAAGTAGACTTGCTGGCCCAAGAGAGAATAGGACAAGCATAATAATACTTAGCCCTTATCATTCTTTTCATCAGTAGATATCAAAGCACTTGAAAAAGGATGTTGATTTGATGGGAAAAGAGATAAATTCCAATTGCAAGCAGCCTATTGCAGAGGCACCAGCAGGAATGCTCACTTTCATGATAGTATCTTCTAACTGTGAGTCTGCAGGGTAGAGAAATGAACAGGTCCTTTCCTCAAAAAAATGCAGAAGTACACTTGAAACGTTATTGACTTACCCACTGTAACTCTCAGGGGGTTTAGCAAAATATGAGGTCCAGTCCAAAAACCAGAGGGAGCAAGGAGATTATGTATTACTAGTAAATGACAGAGCAGACAGGACCTATTGCCTTTGTCAGCAGACAACAGCTGATTTACACCATGGTTTAACTCCTCGTGGAAGCAATAAATAGTCCAGGTGAAGGGCTGCGGCATTTCTACCCTATGGAAAACCTGGCCCATTCTGGGGCATTTCTATTGTTATCCAGCAGATTAGTAGAAGTCACTGGAGTAGAGTGTAGCCTTGTTCTGCTGTATATGAACAGCAAATATTTGGCTCCACTGTTAAAAGTCCTGCACTGGCTGATCTGATACAGTTTACTGCCTGATTTCCTTTGGGCCACATGAAAGAGCTGCACATGAGGAACCACATACTGAAAGAATCAATCCCAAGGTCAGTCCTCATATTCAAGAACAATGCAGCATCTCTGCTGGCTACACATCTTTAACTGCTTACATGCACATCTCATTGCAGAGAACTCTTAGAAAAACCTCTTCTTTTTCTCTTCTTCCTTTGTAATGCATGGTCTAGCTTGCATCTATCTGCAAATGGCCTTTCTGCCCTGTGTATATGATAGCAATGTTCAAAGAGGCCTGAAGTCCTGCTGCGACAGGCAACCCAGAAAAACATCTCTCAGGAGGCAAGATGAGATCCCATTGGGTCAAACAGCTGCTGTGCAGTCACTATGACTCACATCAGAAGGGAAGAACACTCAGGGGCAAGCACTTCATGTGAAAGTTACCCATGTTCTCATGATGCCATCTAAAATAATAGCTTGGTTTTCAACAGTGTGAGGCATCAGCCAATGCCTGAGGCAGTTCTCTGGCCCTAAGACTTCCAGGGCAAATAGAGATTGAAAGAAAAGGAGAAGGAAGACACCAAGTTATTTATACTTCTCTGTCATGCTAACAAGAGCAGGTCACATCTTCAAAGCCCCTTCTGCAGAGATGAATACACTCTCACCTTACTCAGTTTCAAAATCCTCTATCCTGCATTGTGCCCATCATGATGCAGGCTTTGCTCTGCAAATCACAACAGCAGCTCTGAACAGCCTAATCTGCTGTGGACCAGTGCCTCCCTCCAATACAGCTGCAAATAGGTTTAGATCATTAGATGCAAGTTACCAAACAGTCTCTTGGATCAGGGTTAATTAAATGAGTGTTGAAATCTAATTAAGAACTGGTCCAGGTGATAATTAGCAGGAAATGTATGCATTAAAATATTCATTTGTCGATGAGCTGCAATTAAGAGTGTGATTTGGGGAAGGATCAATATCTGCATCATGTGACCTAAAGAAAAATTAAAAGTCACCCAGCCTTCAACAGAAGTGCAGGGGAATTTTGGCTACAGATTTGTTGTTTTGTTGTGTTGTTTTTTTTTTTTCTCTCCTCCACTCCTCCTTCTGTTTTGGTTTTATAATAACTGCTGAAGATTGCTCTCTATCTTTGAATGGAGCATTCATCTCTGCATCCCTTTGTTTTCCTGAAGCACTTCTTTCAAAACCTTGCTCTTCACCACATTGTGTCAGTGGGTTATAGATTTATTAGAGAGAGACTAACAGGTCAAAAAGAAAGATTCTTTGCCAATGAAAATCACTTTCTCCCAGAATAGATTGCTAATCCAAGGGAACATAGCTCATTGTGTGGTGTTAGATTGTTGGGGTCTTTTTTTAGCAGGTTAATTCCTCAAGTCTTTATTCATAACTGAGGATCTGAAGAGGCTACTGAATATGTATAGCTGAGACTTATATATATGTATGTCTGTAGCTGTGGCTTACTACACTCTTCCCAATTTGTAGCAGAGCAATTCTGCTTCACTGAGACTATTTTATCTGGTTACAGGTACATAGGGGCATGTGCAAGCCAGTTAATAATATTTTTCTTGTGCAATCCCAGAAAATGCCTCTTCTGCTAGGAAAACAAGGGTCCTGCAACAGTTCAGCTCCTCTGGCATGGAGCTGGTCTTCCTCTACTGCCATGCCAAAAACTGAGCTGGTCACTTCCCCACTGACTGTACTTCTGCCAGTGAATACCAGTTTGTCAAAACAGAAGCTATGGAATCATAATTATTTCAGCTGCTGTTTGTCAGTGTCCTGACAGCTCACCTGCCCATCTCCCTGGGCTAGGTGGCAGCCCAGCTCCCAGGAAGCTGTCCCCCGCTGTCAGGGCTGCAGCCAGACTCTCCCACCCTGACACCTCCTCTCTCCCTGGGGAGGCCGCCCTGTGGGGAAACAACCAACCCGTGAAGTTAGGACTTCCTTGGAGACAGACCAAAAAATACCTTCCTCAGTATATCTTTTTCTTCTCCTCTCTGCCTCCTATCAGAAATGTAAGGATTGCAGCTACTGACCTTTCATCTGGTTTTGGGAAAGAGAGAGATTTCTTTCATTCCCAAAAGCACTACCTTTTTCGCAGATTTCTGCAGGCAACTTTCATGATCATTCATAGTTCTGCACTAGTTTTGACTGCAGACAGAATCCTAATACTATAAATCTTTCCTGGAAATGTGTGGGATCTTTCGTGGTAGCCTCTATTTCCTACTGTTAATGGAGAGGAAGCTCAGGTCCATCCAGTACTATTTTTGCTATCTTAATTTAACAGTGCTGAAGAGATTCATGATGACACATACTCCCTGTCCAGCATACTGACTCCTGTCTCCATGGCTGGGCAGGGATTTCTCACTGGACTCGGGTGTTACAAGACACAGCATTGTGAAAGGGTGATCCACTTCAGGGGTCTGGAATGCAGAGACCCCACACATTCCACCAAAACAAATGGGTCCACAAATCCTGAATGCAGTTCATGCAGCAAAGCCTCCTACGTTTTGCTGCACTGTGTCCAGATCTTTGTCCTCTGAGGAGAACATTCTGAGCCTGAAGGTTGAAAGAATAAGGCAACAACTTTTGCAGAGAAAATGTAAATGACATTTTGGAAGCAGCTAGGAGCCAAGCTGCTGGCATTCACCCTCCAGGGTCCTTTACTTCCTGATGCTCTCCCCCTCTTGCAAGGGTCAAAATCCATAGCCTGATAGGTTGCATGGAAAACATCAGCACCTGGATCCCATTCTACTAAATCTGTGTTAGATGTGTGGATTGATGAGCTGGTGTGCGTCAGGCTCATTCCCCGTGTGTCTCCTTTTGTCTCCTGTGCTGTAGGGAGCCTCTTCAAGCCTGGTGGTGAAGTTTGCGGACACGGACAAGGAGCGTACGATGAGGCGCATGCAGCAGATGGCGGGACAAATGGGCATGTTCAACCCCATGGCCATCCAGTTTGGAGCTTATGGCGCCTATGCACAGGCAGTAAGTATAGACACCAGCTCTCTGCGCCTTCGTGGGAGGGGGAGTATCACCTGGAAATGCGCAAAAGACTCGTGGGAGTGGACAAAAAACCTGGGCAGAAGAGGAAGCTGTGGCTTCTCTGTTAAACTGGTGACATGATGGGAATAAAAATTAGCTATGCCGTCCGGGGTAGACTCTGGGAATCTCCCAGGTGTCTCCAAGATGTTATAGACAGTTCTAGAAATAACTTTTGGTCATGTGTGGGCCCTTGGAAAACACTTACTGTGCGGGCTAAGCCATTGCTGTCAAATAAAAGCATAACTACACTTTGAGGATTGGGATAAAATAAGCCTGCTCAGTTTATCCCGGTTCTCTGCCTCATGTGATCATGACACTGCTGCACCTTGCATCACTGTGGGTACCTTTGGAGTGACCACAGGATAGAACAGCGGCTGTTGAGAGAAATGTTTTTAGATTCACAAAGCATGATAGATATTAATAAAATGTTCACACATATGCCCATACACAGTCCTGCTGCCCCAAAGAATATGACTGAAGCACACAGGGAAAAAAATCCTGATGTGCTAACTTCAGGTTTCCTGTGGACATACCAAACCTGAGAAGACGTGACTGTACAGGGGACTGGGCTCTTGATGGTGTTCTGAAAATGGATGCCTCCGGAATTATTTTTTTTCCTTAGGCTAAAATTAACAAGGATCTGCAAGACAAGACCAGGCTGAAGTAACTTGGACTCCCTGCCAGATATTTTGGAAGAAAGGTGGAGGTGATGCCTGCAGCAGGCAGAACACAATACTGCCTAGTGACTTTTGCTGCTTTCTCTGAAGCAGATTTTCAGGCAGTGACAGTGTATATCAGTGCTTCGTCTATTTGATGGCAAAATGTGGCCCTCTGCATGATTTGTGCACAGGAGGGAGGAACACATTGAGCAGAGTAGTATTTTCCTGAATGGGAGACCCAGATCTTGCCTTAGGTATGCAGGGCCAGCTCAGGAATAACACTCTGGTGTGCCAATAGTCCTTCCAGTGCAATGACCACAAGGTTTTCGTTTCTTCCCTGACTGTTTCTTTCTCACATGTTGGCACCAAGTATTTCCCATTACATCACCATGTTCTCTTTTTAATTTTAAGGTCTTGACATTTCTCTTCTTCTCTAATAGTCCTGTGCCTCACTGAACACTTGGTACAACCCAGCCCACCCTTTGTGTGAGCCATGCAGAGTTGTGAGGATGTGCTGTAGAGGTCCACTGAAGTTCCTCCTTCTCCTTCCAGCTGCACGTCTCAGTGCACTTCTGGAGTTGTTTGGTTTTTTTTCTCTCTCCTCTAGAAAAATTCTGGTTTTACTTCCATTTTGCTATCTTAATTTTTATTCCTAGTCAAAGTCAGTCTCTGTCTCATTCTTTGTCCTCTGCTCCCTTCCTCACACCATAGAAGGTCTACTTCCTCCTCAGCCTGGTTGTGTTTAACACACCCCCTAGCCAGGGAAGGCTGCAGGAAGAGGAATAGAGATAGTAAATCCCAAACGAGCCTAGGTCAGTGGCCAGCAGACTGTCAGAGGGATGTAGCACCTTTTTCTCCATATACCAGAGGAATTAACAGGAGGCAATCCACAGACAGCTTGGGATAAATATTTGCTGAGATTGTCAGGCAGGACAAGTGGCTTCAGTGTTATTCTACAGACATTGGTCAGGCAGCTGGAGAGATCTTAAAGACACCACTGTCCTGATGTTCTGGTCCAAAAACACTTCTTGCATTATTTTTAATCTAGAGTAACTCTTGTAGTTTCCAGACAAGGTTTATACTGATAAAAGAGGATACAGTTTGCACCTTTACACCACAGAAGTTTCCTCTGTTTCTCACTAGATAATACAGGTGTATTATGAAGGAGGTGAGGAATCAAAGCGGAAGGAAGAGGAAAAACAATTTCTGGTCTTCTCCCATCCACTTGTAACAAATGGATATTTTTCATGTTAATTTCTGTGAAAGCAGAATTGGACCCATACTCTTTTTTTTATTTTCCTGATAAAAATGCTAATAAGGGGGAAAGAATAAGTTTTAGATCTTGACCCATTGGATATGACAAGCTGGTGACACCAATTACCCTGAGGACTTCAGAGCTGTCTAAATGATGGGATCACATTTCTGTGTGGCGCCTGTACACCCAGAGTGTGCTCAGATGCTGTCTCTCAATCAGCCTCCCTATCTTCTCCATCTCACATGAAAGGGAAGGAAGGGAGCGTTGAGGCTCTCTGACGTTGCCTCAGTCCCGATTAATCCAGCTCGGACTGCTGGCTCTCAGATATCAGGGTGATTGGCACCTCGCAAATGCCAGCAGGAGATGGAGGAATCAATAGGGGAGAGGGAAAGGGAGACAGCAGTTTTATTCAGCCTGAAGCAAGTCAAGAGGAGGGAAGGTGAAATATCAGGAGCAGGACTGTCATGATGGGTGATGCCACTGCCACCAGCAACTCCTGTGACATTGGTTGAATTGTTTGACTCCCTGATCTTGTTTCCTCATGTAGAAATAAACCTGATGATCAGATTTATTTATTTTCTCTTCTCCCTCAGGGACATGGCTCTCTCTTATACTGTCTCTCCATGAGCTTTCTCAGAGTGGTATGGCAGTGACATAAGTGTAAGGATTGCTTCAGTGCTTAATAGTAAGGCCAGCACAAGCATGAGAATGAGGCTCTCTGATTCATACTCATAGCCTGTCCTCCCAGCTATCCCCCAGCAGTCCAAACCTGACTGATGTCTCTATATTAGAATTCCCAAGCAATCCCATGACAGTGTAGTTTCAGTAGCCTCTAATGGTCTGTCCCCACGGAGGAGGTTGCTCAGGACCCTGTTGCTGCAGTTTCTTGCTGAATTTCCCCCAGAGAAGCATCCTTGCACATCACTGTGACTGGATTATCTCCCAAAAAGGTCTCAATGCACCAAGGTGGTCAGTGCTGCAGAAACCCCCATGGGGTGGCTGATAGATTGGTGGGCAGCCATGGGTTTGCCAGCCCAGCAGCACCACTGAAGAGAGTCAGCAAGGGTCTCAGTCCATCAAAGTTTGACAGATCAACTTTAGTGTTGCCATCAGGACAGATTTGGGCCCCAGCTCCTCTCCAAGTTACCTCCCTTACAGCCCAGCAAATGGCCATGCCACAGCTCTCCCTGCCTGCTGCACATTGCCAACCCCCTCAGCCTCAACTTAAACAACTTTAACCTGGATAGCAGCCACAATCTCATATCAGCCAAGCAACCAGTCCTGGGGTTCAGCAGCCATCTGGCCCCAGACACAGAGGCAGAAAAAAAAAAAAAAAAGAAAAAAGGAAGCAAAGGGAGTTCTCCACTGTGTGTGGTTTTCTATCCTTTCCTCGTGTGCCACCTTCAAGCAGACCAGACAAAGCTTGGCACCAACTCTGTGTGCTGTTTCAGTGGCACAGAAAGTCACATCAGACCTGCCTCACCTCTTTTGTATGCAGCTCAAGGCAAGTAAGATTTCATAGCTTCCAAAGCTCCCAGAGCCCCTACTCTAATTTATTTCAGGGTGGGTTTTTTGATTGTTTTAGGTTTTTTTCTCTTCAGCAATATCTTCCCATACTCATTTAACTTCTCCTTTTATGGAGCAATTATTTATTTTATTTCACAAGTGTACAGGGCACCAGTCCTTTTCATTGTCAGGTTACTGTGGATCTACATCAGCTGTGTACTGACGGCTGTTTCTGCAGTCTAAGGCCAGGCTGAAATATAGATCTGGATTCAGCCTGGAGAGAAGGAGAGTGATACTACCTGGCACCATCTTTGATTTGCTGCCAATCTAGGAAGAACCTGCAGGCACACTCCTCACCTCACAGTGCACAGCATACCTACTTTGGGTGGCCAAGCCCAAAATCACAAGCAGTGACAATCAAAACAGTCTGTGAATGGTGGTAGTATAGTCCTGGCACAAATAAGCTACAGTTTCTGCAGGTCTTTCAGTGAAGAAAAGCGGCAAGGAGTGTTTAGTGCCTGTCTCATGTCAGTGATGCCTCACCATGCAGAAAGGAAATGTGCACAGATCAAAAAAGGATGAGGGAGATGGGAAAATGCAGAAAAGGAAAGTAAGAACAAAGGAAGGAGCCTTGGAAAGTGACAGATACAGTATAAATTATTTAATTAGTAAATTATTTAAGATAAGATCAAAGTCATAAATCAAGTTTGCATAAAAAATGGGGTGGGACTGTTAGCCACAGTCTTCTGGCCAAACTCCAGCCATGGGACTGATTGCATCCTGCAGCAGGGGATAGGCATAGAGTTGGTGAGTTAAAACAGATAGGCTGGGACAGAGGCAACACAGGCAATGCTAACATTTGTTCTCTGGCCTGGAAAAAGTCCTTTCTCAGTAAATCCCAACTTTCCTCACTCTGAAAATATATAAATGGCTGCTGCTCCTGAATTGCAGACAATAACTGCAACAAAAATTTGCACAGCAGAGCTCTCAGACATCACCTTAAGTGGTCTCCTTGGGAAGTTAGGACAGCAGTGACTACCATGTTGACCATAAAACCCTGGGTGCCCTGTTCTGCCTCCCTGTCCAGCTCCATGGAGATGAAAGGATATTTCTGCTAAATGATCTGAGGTAGTGCTGACAGGAAGAATTGCTTTTTCCAATATTTCTTCAATTTGTACTGTGAAATTATTTTGGAGAGATACTTAAAAAAAAATAAAAATCAGCTAGCCCTATGAAATCAGGGAAAAATTACTGACTACAGGCTACCTTCCGGACATAATAGTTATTACGTTTAAATTAGCAAAATGGGACAGTATGTTTGGTAAATACTACCTGTTATGCAAATTATTTGCACTGATCCGTTCCAGAAGAGGAAGTTATTTTGAGGCCATAATACTTTGTAGCAGGGATAATACCACATTTCTGACCACCAGCTCCCTGGTAATTCCGAAGTAATGAACACTGAGATTTGGGCTCTACATACAAATATTTTAGGTCTTTTGGGGGGGGTTTTCACAGTTCTCAGGAAGTTAGGAACCCAAGCTGTTGTGTGTCAGGCTTTGGAAAGACACTAAGACAAATGAATCCAGGTGTTGCATATTTGTTTAGGTTTTTTAATATCCTAATTATATTTAAATTTTCTTTTTTTAAAAAAAAAAGCAGAAATTTCTATTTTCAAAAAAACATAAGAAGTATGAAGGACAATTCTATTTTTTCCTGCCAATTATCTTCTGTTTGTTTCAAGGCTTGGAAAGTATTTTTAGTTTTAACTCCCGGTTGCCAGTTAGGTATAGCAGACATGAGTTTGTCAGTTACATGATTTTACCAAATATGAGTTGTATTACTGCTTGATTGATTACTTTGCCTCTTTCCATCACAGGGATACCATAAGGATTCATTAGCTAAGTCTTTGTATAAATCATTAGAGGTGGGAAGTGTGGGATGCTGTTATTACTTTTATTATTATTATCATTGCTGAATGAGAATATGAAAAGTCAAACAAAACATTGTGTGGTTCAGAGACAAAGATAGAAAATAACACTGAAAAAAAAAGGAGAAGGTCATCACATTGTTCAGAGAAAGACTGAAGGGCAAGGATCACACTATTTCAGAAAGAGCTCATCAGAAATAATCCCCCTTTCTCCTCTTCTCCTTCTTCAGTTTCACACACATTTCTTTTGGGGGATGGGGAAGGCAGGCTGTGCCTGCTTTTCCTATTACTAGCATGATTTTTTTGCTCTGATAAAGTTCCTTCATCTCTCCATGCAATTGTTCTCCTGTAAGAAAAGGACAATATTTCCTCTCCTTGAGTACCATTGCAACTTAAAGTAGGAAAAAGATGTGTGAGACAAACCCTTACATATATCTCTATTGATCAGCCAGCACTGCCACCCCTTCCCATTCTTTGGGTGGCTTTTCTCCACCTGTTCCAAGCATTTCGATGGTGACCGCAGGCTCTTATCTCTTGGGGTGCCGCCCAAGGGCAGAAACCAGTCTGGTAGCATCTCCTGGTCTCCTCAGAGGATAAATATTTGAGCAATAAAAAAGATAGCAGGAAAGAAGGAATGAATCTTTAAAATGGATGAGAAAAAGCTCTAAATGCCGAGGCAAAGGTCATGCAAAGGAAGTAGGAGAAGCAAAAGGAAGTACGTCCTTTCAGCTAAGGGAGGGAAAAGCTCCTCTCTGTCCCCTTGGATCAGTCTGAGATAATAAGGCTGCTGCCTTCCTGATTAGTGCTCTGTAGCCCCAGCCCAGGCAGGGAAAATCTGCATTTCAAATGGCATATTTTAAAGTACACAATACCCAGGGGCCCTGCTGCTATTGATTTGCCTCTGGTGGGGTCACTGCCTCACTTTCTACAGCTTTATTAACTGGGACCATACACTGGGTCTCTTTCAAAGGGAAAGGAGAGTGGATGGGACATTTGTCTTCAGGGGGAGCTGGGGAAGGACTGGGGTGACTTTCACTGGGAATGCCTTGGAGGTTTTTGAAGGAAGATTGGTGACCCTTACAGGACTTGTTCTCCTTCTGTAAATTTCCCTAGAGCCACCCTGTGGGGGAATGAGGTAGGTCTAATGCTGTCAGCTTCTTTCAAGGTGACTGAGTTCCCGTCCTCCCACCCTAGTGATGCCGTTGCACTCAGCCAAGCTCTGACCATCAGCCACTGGGCTGCGTAGGAGCCCCCTCTTCTTCCCCCTTAGCCTTTGCCCCTGAGCACCTCCAAACAGAGTGGAATGGGCATGAATGAGATCTGTGACCTCAGAAGTATGGCAGAAAGTTTGTCAAGGGTTGAAACGTCCAGACATTCCTTGGACCTTGGTTAAGGCCACCTCTTCAGCCAAGGAAGCAAAGACATCAGCCAGGGTACACAGCTGTGTTCAAGTTTGGAATGCTCTACTCCTTCCAGCTGCAGGCAATCCCACTTTTACACTATGGACTAGGTCTGAAGGCTGCAGAGAGGTCTGTGCCCTCTGGGTCATGACGTGAAGGGCTCATTTCAACATGCCAGGGGGATTCCCTGGTCTCTAGGACATCTCCGAGAGTACATCCACAGAACACTGAGTGTAACAGACATTGAGTGACTGTTCTCTGCAGGAGCACCTCTGTTTTGTAGCAGAACCACCGGATCTAGTTTCCCATATCACAGGTTAGGACTTTATTTTTACTGCATCAAAGTGTGAAAAGGGGTAAGAAGGTGCTAGAGGCTATAAAACTACGTATTAAAAAACTACAGAGTTACAAATACATGAAAAATATATTTTAAAAACAACAACAAAAAAATAAAATCTTTAGGCATCATGCAGGTAAAAATACCCAGAACAGAAAATAAGATGTGAGTCAGCACACCTAGTGTTGGAGTCAATCCAGTGTTAAAGATGGATGGATTCCCCTTCCTCCTTCACTTCCTTGGCATACTTTCTAATATCGCCTGCTCAGTACCTCCTCTGGAGAATAAACTCAAATGATGCCCAGGAACAAATGTACTCCTTAAAGCAGAATCAACATAGTGTATAATACAAAAGGTTGTCTAATCACTCCATCAGTAATTGCAATGAGCAAAAATATCACTAATTAAAACATAGAAGTGCTTCATTCAGGGTAAAACAATTTAAAAAAAGGGGTAATTAACCATCAAAGGGAAAGCCACCACTTTGCCACTAATCTGCATTAGGCTTCAAAAAATAATAATACTCAAATCCAGTACAACACATTTCACCTGCAGATCTGACAACATTTGGAGACAGGTATCCTGTGTTACATTTTACTGCTGGAGAAATCAAGGCGAATTTACATAACTTGTGCATGGTTATTCAGCAGGTTGTTGTCAGAGCACCCCTTACTTTGGACCGTTTATTGATGGTGACGGGGAAAGTTTCAGTATATGAATGAGTGCAGTGATTTCAAGGGTTTGTTTTAGTGTGTATGTGTTAGAACAGCTAATTTAGCTGATATTTCAATATTAAAGTGAACAGAAGGGAACAATCTGTTCCTTGCCATGACTTCTGAGGTCTGTTTAATTCTGAGAAGCATGTCCCATGTGTTTAAAGAACAGCATCAGAGGTGATTTCCTGATGGGAGAGAGAGTGAAATCAGAGAGAGCAGTGAAACAGAGTTACTCCAATTTTGGAGACAGCAAAGACATGACTCACTTCTAAAATCACCACAGAAAAACATTTTTCTTTTCCACTATTATCATCAAGTCACAGATTACCAGAGGCTGGGGAATGTACAGAGTGAGGTTTCCCAAACTTTCTGCACATCTTCTTTCCCCCACACCTTCTCTAAGCACCCAGAACTTGCCACTACTGAAGGCTGGATACTCAGACATACCCACCCTGTCTGGGTCTTTGTACAGCACCAGGGAAGGAGACAAGAAGCAGCTTCAACCAACCACCAGGACAATTTTAAAATCTCTCTACAGCCATACTGTGCACATGAACTGCACCAGCTGTGTGCTAGGTTCTGAGTGTAACATAATGATAGCAAAGTCTTGTTTTAATCAAAGAAGCATTTCCAGGATTCATAAACATTCACCAGCCTTCTGCTCCAAAATTTTTAGCCCCAAATGCCTGAAAATGCAGCCTGGGTTCCTTATTTCTGACTTTTGTAGATGCCCTGAAAGAAGCAGTATTTTGACCACTTTCTAGAAAAAAATTAATTGAGAAAGTCAGCCCAGATCAAAACCACAGGGAAGGGGCTTTCTCATTAGATAATATCAATCTTGCTAAAAAAGGGGAGCTCCCTTCTCTTTTACAGCACTTCTGGGGGTCTCTGATAGTGTTGGAAATAGGTGCTACGATCTGATTAAAAGTTTTGGTTGTGGTTTTGCTCAGTACCCAGCTGAAGCCTCCTAGCAGCACCAGAAAAACTGATTTTTGTCACTGACAGATGGCAATAAATCAGGTTATCTCTAGAGAACTAGTCAAAATTTCTGTTTTGTAGAAAGAATCCCCTTTTCCTGCATACACTGGTCTCCCATCAGTAACCTCCAGGCTTTCCTAGAGTTTTGATATAAGCAAGGTAAACCACAAAACTGCTCTGCTCAAATATATTGTGTTTTGTCTGTATAAAGCCTTTTCTCTGCCTTTCTGACCAGAGAAGTACCAAGGGGCTGGTGGGGCGAGTCCAGGTCACAGGAGACCTCCCCGCTAGGGAATACATGTCGGGGTGGGGACCGCAAAGACGCCAAGTTGCAAAGATGCCCTTTGCTTCCAGCCCCTGTAAGGAGAAGAATGACCAAGCCTGGTGGGGGGGTACCACAGGGGTGGTGTGCTGACACCCCAAAACCTTGGGCTGCATCCCGCCCTCAGCGGGTGCCCTCCAGGTGCAGATGTCACAGGCTGCCCCGCCAGTGACCGCGTGATATTTTTTCCCTGCTCTCTTTGTTCCAGCTGATGCAGCAGCAAGCGGCGATCATGGCATCGGTGGCGCAGGGCGGATACCTGAACCCCATGGCAGCCTTTGCCGCGGCCCAGATGCAGCAGATGGCAGCTCTGAACATGAATGGCCTGGCAGCCGCCCCCATGACTCCAACCTCAGGTAAGGGGACAGCGGGCTGGAGAGGCCAGAGGGCAGGGAAATCAGACCACAGGACACCTGACAGGATTTGTTAGCTCTTTAACCACAGTGAGGATCAGTCTCTCCGCCCAGGTAACAAGTGAAAGGACCAGAGGAAAGGGTCTCAAATGGCAGCAGGGGAGGTTTGGATTGGATATTAGTGGAAGTTTCTTTCCCAAAAGGATTGTCAAACATTGTAACAGACTGCCCAGGGCAGTAAATGAACGTCCATCCCTGGAGCTCTTGAAAAGGTGCAGTAGATGTGGAACTTGGGGACCTGGCTTAGTGGCAGGCTTGGCACTGCTGGGTTAATTGTTGGATGTGATGATCTTAGAGGTCTTTTAGAACCTTAACTACTCTGTGCTTCTATGACATTTCTCAGTCTAATCCCATACACAACTTCTCTGTAGCTCTGAGAACCCTGCAAACATCACAAAACATCCCACAGTGACCTATGTGGTTTATTGGTGCATATATGTGTCCAAGGGATCAGTGCTGGTGCTATTACAGCCAGGCTGTCCTAAAGACTAGCAAAATAGGGTTGTGGTGAGATGCAATATCATTAACAAGATGAATTTTGCCTTTGGGACACATAAGCCTTTCTACCTGTTGTGAAATAGGACAGAAGGTAGTCAAGGAAGACAACTGGTGCTACCTGGAAGGAGGGTTGTAGTGAGGGGGTTTCTGGCTGCAGGAACATAGACAGGTAGCCAGTGAAGGGCTCCCAGGATCTGGTTAGGCTGTAAAAAGCCCATTCTAGGAACTGCAGTGTATGGTTCAGCAGGCAGAGAAATAAGCTGAGGCAAGAAAAGGACTGTCCTTGGGACTTGAAGAACAAGATTACCATTTAGGCAAGAACAGATCAAAGAATCATCAGCCCTGGTAATCCTGGACTGACATGTGGCCTAACAGCAGGGAAATAGCAGGAAAAGCAGGAAAAATGGGGCCAAAGCTTGAAAGAAGTGAGGATTTGGGACGTTTTGCAATATACTAGAGTCTGGTAGGGAGGCAGAGGACTCAAAGGTACTTGTTGAAAGGACCATTTGTAATAGAATATCACAAGGGACTGGGGAGAAAAAAGAGAGTAAGAAAGACATTCCACAAGACTTTATGGAGACCCAAAGAAAAGCACTTGACTCAAAAATCTTATACTGCGCATTTCAAAATATGTGTTTACACAATGATAAATGTATAAACAAAAAGTCGATGGAGCTACTGCAAATCCAAATAAAAAAGTGGCTTAATTATATGTGCACCCTTTAAACCCACTGCTGGCAAGATTATCATATTTGCATTAGCTAGATTTGTTTTGTGTTGGTGGGAGCAGAGAGAACATCAAACAAAGACTGCCTGGAATTCAAATATTGTCAGGGCCTGGAAAGCTGAATCCAGGCAGTGGTTTGCAATGGACCCACCACAAAAGAGCACAAGCTCTTTTGAATATACATAAGTATATTCTTGAAAATGAGTGCTTTCTGTGTCTTGGGTGTGAAAACACCTGCACAGCAGCCAAATTCTGTGTCTAACAGGATCTCCAGCACATGAAAAGTATGCTAGGTCTTTTTTTTTGTGTAATCATTTCCACTTCTGCTATGACCAGTGCCTTTCAGAGGCACAATATCATGCAATTTAGGTTGTAAAGGACCTTAAGACCATCAAGGCTGACCATTAACCCAGCACTGCCAAGCCCACCGCTAAATCATATCCTCCAACACCACATCAATGCGTCTTTAAAGTACATCCAGGGATGGCAATTCCACCATTTCCCTGGGCAGGCCTATTCCAGTGTTTGACAGGATGAGGGGACTGTTAAACTCTCACTGTCAGAATACAGGAGGGGAAACTCATGTTTTTTACATGCTTTCTGGATCACCCATGACTGGTCATTATCGAAAATAAGATGCTGGTTTAGATGATCACTTGATGTCTTTCATGGCAGCCAATTTTGCACTCTCCTAATGACATTTTTTCAATCACAGAGCCTATTCACTTTGGCATTATTGCAGATTTACCTTGAATGAGTAGCTTCCTTCATGAAAAACCTCTGTGGTGGGTTGTGGAAATGTCCATTGACGATTATTCCTTAGGAGAAATGTTTAGACTTTGAAATTACTCCTTGTATTACTACAACACTCACAAAGCATGTGATAAGATGCATAGAAAATGTTTCACATAACTCTGAGCAAGCAAGCCTATAACACTAGCAGCAATTTTTGAGTAGCCAGAGATATCTGAAGCCTAACATTAATTCTCCTGCTGGCTTTTGTTAGCATTCAGAAAGCCAAATGGAAACTGATCATTCTGCTTCATAGCAGGATTTCTAGCCATTGAAGTATATCTTTGTTCTGCCTTGGAAGGAAAATGAAATATTTCAAAGTTCTCAGGAAAAGAAAAAAGAAAAAAAAAAACAAAACAGGCACCAGAAAAAGTGTTTGGAACATTGGAAAGAAAAAAAAAAAAAAAAAAAAGAAAAAAAAGAAAGAAAAAAAAAGTGTTTTGATCTTCCTGAAGCAAAAGAAAAAATGTGCTAGAAAAAAAGATTGTGGTAACCCAGAAGTCCTAGAGGCTTTGGAGGTATTGGCTCAGTGCAGTGCCTCTGTGCTGCTATCTTCAGGCCTCCTAACAGAGCTGGTTTGCTCTGCATCCCACCTCTAGGAGAGTGGATTCCTGGGAATGAGACCATAAGTTCATTCATTCCCATGGGACCTCGGGGCTCAGAGTTTTGGATCCAGGCAAATCTAACAGATGAGAGACAATATCCATCTCACCTGGCGTTAACCATACAAAACTTAGACATCTCATTTGAACTGCAGTCAATGGAGTGCAATAAGCACTCCCTGTGGGTAATTCAGACCAAGAAAATTTTAATGCTGTTTGCTGTCATTTTAACAGTCTTCCATCAAGAGTCAGGTTTATCTCGCACAACAGCCCATAACTGTGAGGCAATTAGTTTGACATTTCTGAGAGTTTGCTTCAGGTTTTACATTTCTCCTGTCACTGCTACAATCTGGGTGAAAAGTGGGTCTGGCAGTGGGTCTGCAACTCTGTTACCTGCAATGAGGGGCTAGAAATAAAATTTTATTTTGGCTTCCTTCCTCCTTGCTCCTCTCCCTCCTGCCCTCCCTCCTTCTCTCTCTATGTTGTAAATCTGCACCTGGTGTAGCTACAGCAAGAGATGTCAAACAAGGGATGAGATCCACAACTGGCATGCACCACCACAATTTGTTTTCCATGGTGGCATTATGCCAGATTTACTCCAGCTACAGATCTGACCTCTCCAGGGGGGTTCTTTATAAGAAGAAAATTAAAGAATTCCAATAAATATGCCTGAACTTCCTTAGATATGCACAAAATAGCAAGCACAAATCCCTTGCTGCAATTTTAGAAAAAAAAAATATTTACATTTTCTATGCAAATAAAGGAGAGATCCAGAAAAGCAACTGAAATTTTAAGTAGCCTTTGTGATTTGGAAGCTAATGGCATATGCTGAGAGCATTGCCTTTGGACTTCAGTTGCCACTGCTGGCTCCATGTACCTCCACAGAGGACATTTTTAAAGGCCAACTCCATTTAAATAAGAAAAGAGGAAGCAGCAGCTTGTCTGCTCAGGGTATAAGAAATGAGCTGAAGTACTGCCTTTTTGAGGGGGGGTGCTACTCAAATCTGAACATATTAAAACATCTCATGCACCCATAGTGGCTTTCTTAAAGCACCAACACAGATTTAAGCAGTTGTTGAAGTGTGTTATTGGACTAACCCATCATGGAATGCTGCAATGGTGAAGAAAATATCTGCAATTGGTTTAAAAGAGAGGTTACTGCAAAAATGGTACTTTCAATCAGTACTATACCCTGACACAGAAAGATATTGTTGAAGATAAGATAGTTTAACTTCCCACTCACACCTAGCAAGAGAAAAATATGATTTCAGGCTCATTGAAAACACATTTTTGATCCCTGAAATCATCTTGAACACGTTGCAAGAAGAACAGACTGTCCAGTCATTTTACACATACATAGGAGGAAGAAAGTGAAGTAGCAGACAGATTTAATTCTCTCCCCAGAAATTTAAGAATTCTCTACCAGTGGGTGACAAGATCCTACTCAGAACATAAAGACAAATTTGTTCCTCTGAAATAGCAGCATTACAGTTCCCCACAGGATGCATCTGGGAAGATGGGAAGAATAATATTTCATGAAAGAACAAATTTACTCCAAAATTTGCCCCTGTTCATTGGGAGATATCTGTTAAAACAGTATGAAGTCAAGTTTGGGCCAAACAATGACATTAAAAATGTATCACTGGCTACCTTTAGGCTACAAATAAACTTGACAAGTCTTTTAAGGATCCCTAGTGCTGAGAAAGTTCAGAATGAGTTTGCACATGAAAGGTGTATTCATGAGAGAGTGCAGACAGAGCAGTCCTGGAAATCAGTACACCCACTGAGATCCAAAGGGAATCTGATAGGAACCGCTGTAGAAAGCTGGGGCTGAGAGTTTTTGGAGGTTTTTCAAGCTTTTCTTGAGTGCTTTATGAACAGGGGGGCAATTGCAAGCAGTCCATTTATTTGCTCAACAGTTTGGGAGTTTTTTGATTTCTCGTGCTTTTCTTTGCGGGTAGTGGTCACAGCTGTTGTGTCAGCAGTTTTCTCCACAAAGTTGTTGTTTCCAGTACTCACCGGCCCTGACCTTGTGTCCTCCCCATTTGCAGGTGGAAGCACGCCTCCTGGCATAACTGCACCAGCTGTGCCTAGCATCCCATCTCCAATTGGGGTGAATGGTTTCACTGGCCTCCCGCCGCAGGCTAACGGGCAGCCAGCCGCTGAAGCCGTGTTTGCTAATGGCATTCACCCTTATCCAGGTAAGCCAGATCAATCCTGTGCCCAAAAACCTGTTCCCTCAGTCCTAGGGATACTGTCCACACCCACAGGCTTTGCCTGTGGCATAGACTCAGAAGGGTTACACCCCACTCCACCAGGGCTCATTATAGCACTGGTGTATTGTGCCTTATGCAGCTACAGTGTTAAACGGTTCAATCTGGATGATAAACATCAAGGGCATGTTGGAGGTGGAAAAACTGTGTACTGAATATTTGAGTGCTCATCTTCTGGATAGCATGTCTGGTGAATACAGTCAGGACAACCAGCATGTTTTGCTTCAGCTGAAAATTGACCTGACTCCTGAGCAGTTCATGCTGGCAGATCCCCTCGTAGTACTGCCAAGGGTCTTGCTTCTGGCTAGCCTTGAAGGAGCTGTGCTAAGCCTGTTTGCACCCAGCACTGGTATCTCCTGCTGGAATTGCCCTGCAGCCAGATGGCTCTGGGAGAATGATCCATAGGGTCCACATGTCCACTGATCCAAGTGGCTTCCTGTGTGCAGGGAGCAGGTGTTGATCCCCAAAATGCTCACTGCACACAAATCCTGCTGCCATACCAGGCCTGGAGAGTGATATAGCATTGATATAGCCTCTGGGTGGGCTCAGGGTCACCCTTTGGTGGCACACTGCAGGAGAACTGCTGCTGGGATTCACATTGTGCCTAGCTTGAAGATGGCAGCACTAAAAAAGTGATTTTGCAAGCACTGGCAGTCAGAGATGAATCAGGGAGGTTAAAGGATACATACCTGCCCCTATACCTGTATTTACAAATATACATACAGTCTAAATCTGTAACTAACAAGAACTCAGGAGTTTACCATTCCTTAATGTGCACCTCCATTTTTTCAGCATCCTTGAGATTTTAGATAATTCTCTCCCCCAATACACTTCCTCTAGGAAGACATTTTTTTACCATTCCTGTACACATACTAATGGTAACAATCATAGCAATAAAAATCTAAGTAAATGTTACTAATTGATCCTAATCACCAGCTGGCAAAGGAGTATTTTACCCTGGGGAACTGATAGATTGATCTAGTCTTTTAGGAAATCAGATACTGAGTTCCATGCTCCAGCCAAAAAGCCCAAAAAAACTCTAAGAAAAAATAATTCTTTCAATCTTAGCCAATCCTGAAAACTCAGAAGATTCATCATCATAGGGGACTTCATGAGCTACAAGAAAAAAATACCATATAATATAAAAATACCAAAATCTTACCTAGGTATTGACAAATAGTTATCTTCCTCCCAACAAACATTTTGCAATCATGGAGTTTGAGTTCAGCTCTAAGCAGAATTAAAATCAAGGAACTTACTGTACTCAAAATTAGGCTGTGTTGTAGCAGCTTAAGGTCTGGGGAGATTTTGGAGTCATCAGAAGACTGCAGAGAGCCCTTAGTATGCTCAATGAGTTCAACCACAACACTGAGAAAGCATTCTGTCTTTAAGGTTATATAAACATGGCCATCTGTTCTTCTGTCCATTTATTTCAGTTTGCCTGTTTGCCAGTCAATAATTTCTCTGTTTATTCATCCATTTCTATGTATGTCTGTCCTTTTTTTCTGGTTTATTTAGAGCCTTTTAGCCAATTTTGGTGATCCATTACTGTGGGTTATCAGAGAAAAGATGTTCTTTCTAGGTGAATCTAAATGGCTTGAGCTTTTGTTACTATCCCCAACAATCCCCATAATTAAAGAATACTTCAGTTAGGTGTTTAATCCATGTTTATATAAAAGTCAATGGTCTTAATCTGATTGTCTCTGAGTTTTGGAGAGAGTTGCTCAGGCAGCAATTCACAGTAAGTCCCTGCACAAACACCAACAGGCTGACACACTGAAAGGTGACAGTCATCCTTCCCCTCTTCGCTGCAGAGAGACACCCTTCTGCCAGTAAAACTGACATCCAAACAGTCTGAGCTGTGTAAAGTTTTGATTTATCTCAGGGTATTTGTCTTTCTCATTGCCCACCTTCCCCATAATGTGGTGGCACCTTAAGTTATACCAGAAGTGTAAAGGAAACAGTGGCAGGTCAAACACCCACCTCTCATTATGCTTTTGTCTGTCCCTGAAATGCTGAAAGCAAGTCCACAGATCTTACATCATGCGTTTGCTCCATCTAATTGTGTTCCTTCTCATGAGCATTTATGCACTCTCCAAACCTCTCCTCCTTGCCACAGGCTTTATTCAGTCCTGGAGCTTAGCAGCATAAAAAATAAAAGGATTAGACATTTATATGGGTAATGAGAACATCCGCAGCCATATTAGACTGGATAAAAATGTAGATAGGACACAAAACTTCATGTTTTATGATATAAGCCAGCCACTAATTGCTTGGGGTTAGAAAGAAATTTTCATCACTGGGCAGCTTGTTCCATTATTATGGGATTTTTCTCACTCTCCTCTATTGCATCTCTTACTGCCCTGTGGTTCTGGATGGCTCTGTCTCTAAATGCAAGGGTAGGAATAAAATATTACAGCTGAGCAGGCAATTGCACTAACACTATAGAGAAGGGAAGATCATGACAGTCCCCATCCAAAGTCATCATCTTCCAAACAACTTTCTTTTATGGTGTATCTCTCATTCTGAAAGTGGCTAAGACTGCTGCTGTACTATGTACATAATCATAGTCTTGCTATGATTATGACTTGCCATATATTGTTTAAACCCTGAATATTGCTTTCGGATACTCTTTCATGCTACACAAAAGAAACCCTCAAATTTGGGTTCACACCATTACAGCCTGTAGCAGAATGTTCTTTGTTGCTTGAAAATAGCAAAACAGGACAATGAACATCTCTAGAGGCATGACATCCATATCATTCAGACCCTAATAAATTCCATTAATTGTGCACTTTGTCTACATGCACACTTTTCTGACCAGCCATATTATTTTTCATGCTGCATCACAAAGGACTACAGAATACCACAGTCTTCACAAAAATAAGTCCATATTCTGTAATTGCATTTAGTCTGTGGTTTCACTCTTTTTTCTTCTGTCTTCCCCCGTTCTTTTTTTTCAAGATTCCTTTTGACTGGAGAAGGGCTGTACATGGTATCATTTCAGTCAGATTACCAAACTATCCATGGCTTTGTGACAAAGACCAAGATAATTTGGACATTCCTACTCGCCAGGGCTTTGATCACAGCAACTGTCTCTGTAGGAATTAGCTTTCTCTGTTAATCTGGTCAGCCTATGGATCCATGCAGTGGCACTAGAAACCATTCCTTGCAGTCATAACCTTTGCAAGTCAGGGTCTCACCTTCTCCAAGATCAGACAGTACATAATGCCTCAGTGCACTTTTTGCCACAGAGTGAATAACAAGGCAATAAGTATTTCCCCTTCCACTAGTCTGAGCCCCTTTGGAGATTTGACCTTTTTGTGTATTAATTCCTGCCCTTTAATCTTTCAGTTTGCAGAGCTATTGAACGTGGCAATGTGTCACAACATATAGTGGGGACAAAGAGCATAATCTGTTGTGCCATGATCTTGTGAGTCACTTTGCAGCAGCACAAGAGCGTTTGCCATTTCCACATTAGTCACAGTAGCAGGGACTGCACTCTTCTGCCAAAGCTTCTTAGCCACACAGAGCCCAGAGCCTCTCTTGTAACCATGTGTGATGTACAGTAACAGTAGACACCATCTGCACTGGCTTCTGCTGTGTCTCACATAATCAGAATTTTGCTCTCTGCTAACAGGTCCTGCCCTGCTGAATTGCATTGAGAGGGCCTAGACAAAATTCTCACTCCAAAGAGAAAGCCTTTTTTTTAGGATAAGGGGACAGAGAGATGAGAATATCATGAGACCAAAGGGTAACAAACAGCAGAGAGAATGGATTAGCTGTCAAAGAATTGGTGAAATGAGAGAACTGGAAAAAGGAACAAAGCAGAGCTTCCAGAAAAGTGAGGACTGCTCAATAATATTCTGTCCAGTGATGTGCCCAGAAAGGACTGGAAATACACCACATAGCATCTTACCTCACTCCTCCTGGGCCAAAGGATGCTCATCTTGATCAGAGCCAGGGATGGCCCAGCAGTTTGGCAGCTTTGTGGAACCTTAGATGGGGAATGATTTCATGGATGCTGAGTTCTTCAGCTTCCTCACAATGGGAAGCAGAGGGGCAGGCACTTGTCTCTTCTCTGGTGACCAGTAACAGAACCTGAGGGAAAGGCCTGAAGTGTCAGAGGAGATTTAATTTGGATATCAGCAAAAGGTTCTTCACCCAGAGGGTGGTTGGCCACTAGAACAGATTCCCTAGGAAAATAATCATAGCAACAGGCCTGACAGGTTCAAGAAGCATTTGGACAGTGCTCTCAGGCACATGGTATGACTCTTGGGGTTCCCCTGTGCAGGATTTTGGTGATCCTTATGGATCCCTTCCTAATCAGGATATTCCATGATTCTGATTAAGTGCATTTGGTCTGGATTTAGCTTGCTGATGAAAAAAAAAGCTAAGTCCCCTCAGTTCCTTGTAATCTATTAAAAGTGTGTCACCTCATTTACTATTTTCAGGCACACAGTGGTTCTGTTTCTGACTGGTCACCACTTGCAGGACTGGCTCTGTCGTTCCACTCTGCAGACCCAGCACTAGTTTCTCCACCACCACTCCCCTTTAGCACATAGTGGGTATGTCAGGGCTAGCAAGACAGCAGTCTCCACTACCCTGTTCAGGATCTAGCCCTCTCTCGTGAGGACTAGATGTCAGTACAAATGTGAAGCCAAGCTTTTATGCCCACATTTTGCCAAGTCACCACTGAGACAGGCAAGTAAAGGTGTGCCTCACAGGGGAACTCTTGTTCTGTAGCAACTCGTGTCTTTGTAACTGAACCAAGACCATCAATTCATTTTCCTTGGCTCAACAGAGAGGTATCAGGCAGTCACCAATTTCACCCACTGCCATCAGAGACAGCATTCAGACTCCATCTGTAATTATTATCATTACCCAAGTTAATTTTGCAGGGGAGGAGTTGCTAGCGTGCTGCTGTGACAGCCTTATCCATCAGTTTGCCAGTTAGCAGTGCTGCTGATGGACAGGCTGCTGCCCCAGACCAGTGAGTCCAGTGCCAGTCCTGACTAGAGCAGGCACCATCCTGTGGCACCAGGCATCACTAGTGCAGGGAGAGGAGAGGACTGGCTTCCCACACCCAATGTCTACCCTGATATTTCAGGTCTGAAAGGTATTAGACAAGAAGAATTTAGACAGGAGATGAATCAGGAGAAGAGAAAAAGAGTGGCCTGCCTGCACCTGTAGAAAGTCCACGATGAAAACCAAACCCCACAGTATTTGGTCCAGACATACACTCTGGCCTAGAAACATGCCTGTCTCAGCTACCCTGAGGCTAAGTTCCTCACTACAGGAAATCTCTGGCTCCGTATTTTTTGTCCACCCTAAGTCTCCAGGTGAGAGCTTTCCTGTTCATATTTTGTATCGGCAGTTCCAAAACTACAACAGTGAGCACTTGAGACATCATTATGACTAGGAAGCATTTATTTGACCCATTTGTAACAATCTGCCATGTGCCATAAACCACGCTTTACTGGTAAAATAAACAAGTGAAGGAATGCATTCATTAAAAATATAAAAACAAGTTGCCCTCTTCAATTGTAGTCTAAGCCACTTTAATGATGCCATGTACTTCCAATGACCATGCTGCACCTGTAATGAATGAGGTTGTTTAAGGCTCTTGTGTGAGGAGCAAAAGTGTTTTCTCCTCTGAACTGTAAGAAGGTGTAAACACAAATCAGACTCTGTGCTGATGTCTTCAGTAGCATCTATGTGAGTTAAGACCTTGAGTTTTATTTTTAAAGATGACTTAAACTAAACTCGCCCAAAATATGGACTTAGAGTGCCTTAAGAGCTTTTAAAACCTGACCCTAACTTGTGTGATTATGGCCTTTGGCAAAGAGAGGGAAGTCTGGTCCTGACTTTGCTGTTGAACATTTGTCACCTTAACTAGCCATGTCCACCTGTCTGCCTTTCTGAGTAATCTGTGTCTTTCTTGCTTTGTTACCTGGCAGCTCTTCAATGCCAGACACATGTCCTACCATGTTTTCACTCAGCATCCATCTCAGAAGGAATCTGACTAGGGATGGGGCTTGGAGGGGGGAGTATTAAGAAAATAATAACGATAATCCTGGCTTCCATGACTGAAATATATGAATTTTATAGTAGGTCCATATGTGGTCCCAAACAAGCACATACAATAGCTGGGGATGCTATCAAAAGGGCTATTTCCTACTAACAGGATGAAGCAGAGGGTATAAAACCCCTGGATTTCTTTGCTCGTTTGATGTGTAGGGGAAGAGACAGAGGGACAGCATGTCTTTAGCTGAGTGGTGTCCACCCCTAAATGGCAAAATGAGACTATAAAACACAGGATCAGCCTCTGTTTTCTGCCAGATCAGCACATTCCTTCTGTTATTGCAGTTATTGTTGTGTCTGAATACCTAATTAATTACAACAGTAAGCGCTGGCTTCTTTAATCACAGCATCAGCTGTCCTAATCAATCTTAATAATATGGAATCTGTACTATGGCACCCATGAATTTTAATCTACATAAATTTCTTAAGACCTCTCGCAAGCTTGTTGTACGAAATGATATAATTATGGATATAGATTAAGGCTGTAGAAAGTGATTTAAATTGGATTTAAGGAGAAGGTGAATAGAGCCCTCCCACTCAGTTATTTATTTATTTTAATCCTGGCCTTCACATAGATTTTTTTCCCTATGTTATTACCCACCGCCCCCCAGCACAGCCTCGCTTTGATTGCCCCCTCCTCCATCCCCTCCACCTTCCCAAAGAGGACAGTAGCTCAGGTGCAGCTCCTAGGACAAGTGTAGAATACCTCCATGACAGTGAGAGGAGTGAATAGGTGGGGCAGAGCACAAAGCTGAGGATCCAGCTCATAACATGCTATTTCACACCTATATAGGAAGCATCTATTCAAAACAGAGTGAAATAGATGGAATTGAGCACGTCAGTCACAAAATGCACAGATAGTCAGAAGCAAGGAGTGGAAAGAATACCACACAGGAGTAAGATCACTCCTTCCACCAAAGGGAAATCACAAGCCATCTTAGTGGCCAAAAATGTGCCAGGCTCTGCTTTTGTCTTTCAGAACACTGGACTCCTCTGGTTTCAGAGAACAGACCACGCTGGCTTTCTCTTAACTGAGCTGGGACAAGAAGGCTGTCCCATACTCCACTGAGGGCATTGGAAGGCCTCTTTTGCTGGCTCAGGCTGTAACTATCATCCTTTTTTCTCACCCGACCACTCACTTCTGTGTAAATCCTCCTGATTTACACTCCTGAATACCACAGCACACTCCAGTCCTCTGTCCCCTACAACCATTTTCACTTGGGGCACCCATATAACAGCTTGTCTTGGACAGACACTGGAGTCAGGCTACTGACACCTCAGGAAGGATTCTTTATAGAATATAATTTAAACCAATTTTATTTATTTTTAACAACGTGCTTCATTCTGCCAGCTCCATCCATTCATTCTCTGACAAAAGCTAAATGTCAGGCCCAACACTAACTGAAAGCCCCTTTAAAAAGTTGGATTTCAATCTAGAGATATATCAGGAGTAAAAAAGTTTCCTGGTGTTAATTTTAAAGCACTTGTATTTCATGCTGACTTGGGAAATCATCCTCAGTTTTTGGCATGAGGCAGAGGATTTGGAAAGTGACATTAACGGATCTACTTTCTTTGAAGGACTTGGGAGTTATTTCTTGACTTCTGCCTAATGAATAAGTGCTGCCTTCGTTAAATTTATATTTATGGCCATATAGTAGGTCATTGGCTTGTTTTATGTCTCCAGGTTTATGGAAGGTTATCTGCCATGGTCACCTTGCGGCATCTTGGCCAGGATTGTCTTGCAAAGAGACAATTGTATCTGAGCAGGATTTTTCCCGTGGAGATATGGAAATTATCAAATTAATATAGAGGAGATGTCCAGGGATAAGGCTCTTGCCCTGAGCTGCCAAATGAAGTCACTATTAGCATCTGTTTTCAAAGTACACCTTTAGTTGTCCTGGCAAGGCCAGATCCTCAGCTCCTGGAAAGCAGCAAGGCCACAGGGACTTCAGTGGGGCTAACATGATTGATAGTTGTCCTCTGGCCTCTCAGGAGCCTCTCTGCTTTTTTTTCCCTTCACCAGCTGATCCTCAGCATTTACATTAGAACACCTTTAATCTTGGAAACGTCTATATGTTGGACATGACACCTCCATGGGTCTGGCCACAAGGAAATCTGTTTCAGATGTTCTCCCTAGGCACATTTGCACAGAGGCAACACATCCAAGGTCTTTGGATGATGATACAACTTAGAGACATACTGGTGCTGGTCCAAAAGCTGCTGTAAGGTGCTCTATGATATCCATGTCTCTCATCTATAGCTCTTACCAGCCCTTATACACTGACTTACCTTGTGTGCTACTGTGGGCTTACCCCCAGCACAGACAGCACACAGAGGAGCTGAGGTGTTTTCCCAGCCCTCTATGTTTGTGTTCTACTAATACTTTCAGTATCAAAGACTGGTAAGCTGGATGGGGAGAAAGGGTGACTGAGGCAGGTTAACTCTCCCACCAATGATCTATGTGAAGGCCACCCTGTGAAGTTATGTGTATCTTTTGGAGGAATAAAGCAACCCCACCTGATGGTCTCCTTGTGCTGAGATACAGAAAATACTCACAACTCCCAATCATTTTGATTTTAGCAAGTGGTGGGCTACAGCCACACCTAACCCCTGTAGTATGTTTACTCTGAATTGTGAGCTCCTCGTATATCTTAGCCTTGAACTCCTCATAGGTCATTAATATGTAAGAGGGCTGTCACTTTACAGAACACAGCATGGCCACAACTTCCTCAAATGTCTGATCTGTGTTTTGAGATTTCTGGATCAATACCAGTTGTTGGCTTCATCCACACCACATCTGAAAGCAGTTATGCCCTTCTCTAGGTCTGACTCCTCTGGCAGGGTGAGCAGCAGCATGAAGGTGTACTCATGGCTGCCCAAGATGCCTTGGCTTCCTGCCAGGGTATCCAACCAGCCCTGGAGTCTGTGTCCCTGTATCTTCATAGGCCGTGTTGGCCAGCACAGACACATCCACTGTGCTGGTCACATCTTCATTTGCTGAGTAAACACAGCCTTCAAGCTAAGGAAGGCAAGTTCTTCAATGTGCAGAGGTCATCACTTTTAAGAGGTGCCAAGTTAAATTCCTGCTGGTTGTGACTCACCACAACTTTGGCTTTCCCAAATTACCAAGGCAGAGTATAAGACTACAAGTGAAACATAGCTCCAAGCCAGAAGTTGCTGCCTCCCCAGGGTTGCTTTCAATTCTCCTTTCAAGAGCATCCAGGGATGGTTGGGTCAGTTAGGGCCCTGTGTGTTAGAACAGATACTTAGCATATTCTTTTCCCATGAGGAAGTGATTTCCAGGTTGGAGCAAAGCTAACTGAAACCAAGGCAGAGCTTTCCCACTGGCTTGCATGTGCTGTGAGCCAAGAGGAAACTCCAGGCACGACCTGGGTCACAAGGCAGCCTTGTGAGAAGCACTCAGATATTACCCTTGGTGGCAAGTCATTAATACTTAGGAAAATAATGAACTCTGAAAGCTTTAGTGTGAAAGGCAGAAAGGCTGCATTTCATGGCCTGTTATCCCAAACACTTTAAATAAGGTATTTACCCAGTTCTAATATTTAATCTTAAAGGTGGGGAGTTCTCAGAATACATTTCCTAAGCAAAATATCTTAGTTCTAATGGTCAAAGTATGGTTCCAAAGGCAGGTGAGATATCCACAGGTGGGATAAGCAGAGCAGCTCTTCAGTGAGCCAGATGGTCGTGTCCAGGAGATAGACGCAGCTGTAGCTCGGAGGTTGGGCAGTTCCCACATGTGCCCAGATAAGGCAAGGAATAAAGGAGAGGACCACAGTCAGACAGGTCCTGCTTAGTGAGTTCTCCTGTGTCAGTGAAGTGCCAGCCATTGCTAATCATCAGCAGGTCGGGGGGAGAGCAATCGTGTCCAAGTCAGCTTCATCTGGGGAGGAATGAAATACTGTAACTGCATTCCCTGAGCAGCAGAGACAATTTCTTCTGTGCAGTGAAAGAAGGACAGTTGCCTTTGGGGCAGAGATGGAAGATCCTTTCCTTCACTGCAGTCTGCAAAACCATAGTTATAAAGATTTGCTTCTCTAACCAAAGGTTCCCGCACCTTTCTCAGGAGATATCTTCTCCATAACAGGACTTGAAGGGTCTAAGTTATTATGATCCATTCTCCTAAAGGGGTGAGGGAACTGGTGTATTACTCAACTTTTCATAGATATTCAGTTTTCTTGTGGAACAATATGATCAATATTCTGGTTTTTGCGGAAAACAGTTTTAAGCAGAGGTTAAAAAGAATAGACTTTAGTTGGTTTCTTCTTCAAGAGGAAAGTAGTAAATAAATAAAAAAAAATAATTGTATTTTATGAACATTACCTCCATTATTTTCCTGGAACAACTACTCTTTAAAAATGTAGTGTAGAAGCTCTAGTCTGCCTTCCACTGACCTCCCACAGATTTTAATGTATTTTCCTCACACTGTTTTGTAAGAAATGAAAATCCTTACGGTTAGACAGTGCTTTCCCATTTCACATATACACACATTGAGGGACTTGCCAAAAGTCAGCTAGGAAACTATTCCAAGCTAAGACTGCAATCCCAGTTATTTCTTCCCGTGACTACCCCAACCTCAAAGTCCACATGATCCAGTAATATCCGTAATGAACAGGAGCTTCCGAGCCTTAGCCAGCTAATTGGGTTTGCCACCTGAAATTTGGTCGTTTCACCATTCCTCCTTGTATTTTGGGAGAAAAGTGCAAGACCTTGCAAGTTTCCATCATGACCAATGGTGATCTTTAAAGTTAAGTTTCAAGCTGGTATTTCTATTTGTAAGAAAACACTTTATCCATGTTCCCTGGGTATGTAATACTCACGTATGACAACCTCCCCCACACTTTGCCATACAGTCAGTGTCTTTCCTTGGATAGGTGTATGGCACCAGATTTCCTTCCAAGAGGCCCCCACCTTTGCATCCTCCAAGCCTTGCCTCCAGCCACACCTCTGTGCGGGTAAGAAGGAAAAAAGGTGGGATGGATGTGGGAAAGTGGCAGTTCCCTAAGGGATCATCCTACAAGGAATAGGTTGGAGGGACTGCATAAATGTAGAACTGTGCAGTCCCAATAAATACAAATTAAACTCATAACAAGAAGTGGAATATTAGGGCCAAGGTGACATTTGGACTGGAGGTTTAGCCAAGCTTTGCCTTAAATTTTTTATTGATGCAGATAAAGAAAGAACTTATCCAACACGTTTCTCTCTCTTTTTCCTCCCTATCAACCAAAGGAAAAAAAAAAGAAAAAAAAATTCTTAACTAGCTTTGGTTGTATTTGAGCAAGACTTCAAAGTTTCACAAAAATAAACAGTTTTAGTGGGGAGGAATGCACACTTGTAAAGAGAGAAAATACACTTTGAAGCCAGCAAGAGACTGCATGCCTTATGCAGAGATTCACAGCATCCTCCCTGGAGCAGACAAGTGGTGTCCCCCTCCCCTCCATGCAGCTTCTTCTCTCTCACTGGGGGCTGCCTGGCAGCAACACAGTCCTTCGAAGGGATGTGGGAATGACAGGAGCCATTGCTTTGTTCTCTTCTCCTTCCTCCTGCTATGCCCCTGTTGTTTTCTGCTCTGATTGAAAGTTTCATGTGACTGTAGCTGTCACTGAGATCTGAGTTTGCACAGCACCTAGCACAGTGTTAGTCCTGGCTTAAGATGAGGGTTCTTTGGGGTTGATTAGTGCCAAAAATCTGCATGATCAGTGCAGATCCATAATTTAAGCTTGGGAAATGAGGAGAGAGGTTTATTTGTCCTCTGCTCCAAGGTTTCACATGGTGATGGCTGGGGGACAGAACCTTCTTAGCTATACTGGGGGGTTCTCCACATTCCTGTCCATAGGGCAAGTGAGCTCCTCCTCTTCAACCCTCAGCCCCCGGGTCTGTCTGTTTCATAACACGTATTGATGATAAAAGATAATGGGAGAGTGCCTATCATGTTTTAATCCCTTAATTCCTTGTCTCTCTTGTGTCTCCACAGCACAGAGCCCCACTGCAGCAGACCCCTTGCAGCAAGCCTACGCTGGAGTGCAGCAGTACGCAGGTCGTTAGTATTAACACTTTCTCCCAATAAACCTTTCTCTTCTCTAAAGCCATTACCCTCTGAACACACCTCAGGGGGCTGATGGAAGGGAGGTTTTTACTAATAGAGGGACAAGCTGGGGGCCACAGACTCCCTGATTCAATTTGCACAAACATTAAGACATCCAGGGTCCTCTCTCATGAAAGAGGTAACCTTCTCCCTTTCCCATGGAAAGGCTTCCACTGACCTGTACCTCAGGAAAGCTTCATCAACAGAACTGTGTCTGGTCTGTTTTAGCACAGTGCACAAGTACAAAATCAGGCCACTGCTTTGGAGGCCACTTTCTAAAACAGGTCTCCTGAGTGTGGCAGCAAAGAGGGAAGATGGGCAGCCAGACCCTGCAGAGCCGCTGCTGCTGGTGCCTGGCAGAATATGGAATGCCTGCACACACCCATTTTTTTAGGGTGTGTCTATTGGCCATGCCCCATTTAGTCAGTCTGAGCCTTGTTTAAGAGCTACCCAGGCATCCCCCCACTTCCCAGCAGATTTCACCACAGGTCTCTGTGGGTCAGTCTCTCCTCCTGCTGCCCTGTATGCTGAGTAGCTCCTTTGCAGTTGATGGACTGACACCAGCCAAAGTGACCTGGTGCAGACCATGACCCTGCCATGTTCAGCCTCCCCTCACGAGGTGTCCATGGCCAACGTTGCGAAGAAGCTGCCACCCCAAAGTCATTATTTCCTGTGGTAACTGGAGCAATCATGGGTTCCCGCTGAGGAATGGCTATTATCTCGTGTCAGCGCTGTATCTGGAAACTTAATTTAATTCTCCATGTAGGGCTTCATTTGCCGGTGTTTTAGTTATTGTCATTTATTGCTTGTGAGGTTTGATAGATGGGAAGCAACTCAACCCTTTGAGCTGTTAATTAACCCCTCTGCACACACATGGCCCCTATCCTCTTCTCTCTGGTCTTGCAGGCGACCCATACTCTTTATTTTTAGCAGCAAGGCACATCATCTACCATCTGTGGTAGTGAATGGCTCCCCTTGTTTGCTTGGTGGGGGAGCTGAGATGGGGAAAATTGTTTAATTGCTGCTCACTGTTTCCACTGTGTTTGTGTGAGAGAGAGTAAGTCTCTACAGGCATGAAAGAAAATGTATATCTGAGAGTGTACATGCAACTGTGTCTATACAGCCTGTGGGCACATGAAGGGGGAAATACCAGTGCAAACTGTTTTTATGAGCATGGGAGTTAATCAGGGTGCCAGAGATGAGGTGGGGGAAAGGAGTGCATGTGCTCTGCGTGCAACTGTCAGCATGGGCATCTCTGCGCTGAGCTCGTGAGTGAATGCATTTCTGTCACCACTAGGAATGGTTGCACATCTCTGTTGGGAGTGGTCTCAGCAGAGCCCCCCATTTACACTGCATGGCTACCCTAGGTGTCACTGCTGATAAGGCTGGAGGGAGGGAGAAAGGATGCTTCAGGCCCTGAGGCACCTCCTGGAGCATGACCATGGCTCCTATGCCACACCTCAGGCTGCAGGAAGTGGCCCTTCACAGAGCCAAAATGCAGGGGCAAAGCCCAATTCTAGCTTGTTGTGTTGGTTTGGAGTGAAAGTTCCTTGCTTCCCAGCACTGAAATCTGTCCTTTCTTTTTTCCCTTTCTCTCCCCTTTAGCTGCTTATCCTGCTGCTTATGGCCAGATTAGCCAAGCGTTCCCACAGCCACCTCCCATGATCCCACAGCAACAGAGAGAAGGTGAGTAAAAGTGATGTCCTCCTTTGTGATCCCAGTGAGCCATCCCCACCTCATTGGTTCCCCTCCTCATGCACCTAGAGCATCCATTAAACACTCAATTGCTTTGAATGCATTGCCCACTGAGTTTTTCTCCATTTCCATATGTGGCATGGTGTCACTGTCACCAATGATACTGTGGTGGACCATCCATGTGGGGAATGGCTGATGAGATCTCTTCAGTCCCCAGGGAGGAAAGCATGCTGGTGTGCATGGGAGATGGAAAGACCAGGTAGCAACATAGCCATTAACATCCAATGGGGGCCTCTGTTCGAGACAAGCAACAAGAATGCAGATAAAAATACAACTGTATTGGAATAAAGAGCTTAATGGGAAACAAAGCAGTAGTGCCCCTTCATTAAAAGCCAGTAACATCATTTCCAACACCTGCTGTTTGGTGGACTTGCTATTTAGAGTAGCTGATCTAGTCCTTTCAGCCTTTCAGCCTCCACCAATAGTCAGGAAACATCAATCAGACATTGTAGAGCACAATCACTATATCAGGATGAGAAAAAACATGTGGTAAAAGTTCCTATTTCTTTGCAATGACTATGAGAGTTGCCTGAGTAATCTACTCCACAGGACTGGATGGCTTCACGGAAGACATGAAGAATAAGGAGAGGTGAATCTACCATTTTTGCATGTAAATTCCACGTAATATTTCCTTTACAGTCAGCAGGGAGCAGTGGAATCCTCAGAGGCAACCCACTTCGGTGGTTCCATTCCAGTTGTCCTCCAAGGAGTCACCTGCTCCCTCTTGACAAGAAGCAGGGGACTGCTTCCCTGAGTGAGACATTTAAGTCAGGTGCTCCAGCTTAGCAACTCTCATTTTAAATAGTTACATTTTAAATTTTATCCTCTATTAGATCACTAATTCAGACATATTCTCTATTATATGTGTTATTATATGTATGTAATTACATTTAATATTTTAATACAGCGTAAGAGTCAGAATGAAATGAATCTAGATTACACCATCAAACTAAAACATTCTGATGATCTAAAACTACTTTGGGGGAGAAATCTCATTTTGTAAGAAAATTAGAGATGTCGTCATTTCCATCTAATTTGGAATTAATTTTTTCCTATGTCAGAATTTCCTGGGGAACACAACTTCCAGCTCCTGATTAGCTCTAGTACATGTCCCTGCTGTGAGAACAGATGCACAGACCTATCATATCATTACAGAGATGTTTCCCCCATGCTGAAGGACTTTGCTTTTTATTACTTACTGGGGCTAGATTAAGCACAGGACAAAATGGCGAGCAGATCATTGCTCAGCAAAGCACTGTGCCAGGAACCACCAGAAGCAGGGGGAAGCTGTGGTGCACGCTTTGAAGACCCTCTGCCTGTAGACCCCTGTGTTCACAAGGCATGGTGTGTCTCTGTGGGTTAGGAGTGAGTGTCACCCAGTGGACAATTTATCTCATAACTCTGCTCCTTCCTATAAGCAGCTGGCATTGAGAATGAGGATGGTTGGGGGACAGCAATATGAGATGAACCACCACTCCAATGCAGGTTGCCATTCCCAGTGTTCCTCATTTTCCTGCAGTGCTGAGAGGCTGTGTCTTTCTCTGCGTATTGCTAGAGAAATATTCTCTAAAGCACAACATTCCCCTTTAGCAGAGGGTCAAGACCTTTAAGCATCTCCAACCTTTAACAGGAAAATACAGCGAGAGAGAACTCAATAATAACAATAATGCTCAGTGCTGAGAAGAGTATTTTAGGTTTGCAAGGATGTGCACAAACATAGATTCATTAGTGAACCAGCCCTACCACCAAAATAACACCAGTGATCACATTGTTAATGAAAATCTTATCTCTCCACTCCTGGATCCCAGTTGGATAACAAGCCCGGGGACATTTTGCTGCTGCAACATTCCTGTAGAGATGAGTCATTACTTCCACATGAACACTGAGGCTGCCGGCAGCTGACGGGGCGCATAGGGTGGAACTGATCCAAAACTATCAAAGCTTAAGATAAAATCTTGATTCAGGCCATGTCAACCACACAAAACTTGGAGATAATTTTTAGTTTGTATGGTATTACTCATACTGATGTAGTTTCTGAAAGCAAGAAGTACAACTTCTTGGTAGAAGTTTGCGACTCTTAACCATGCTGTGCTCAATCATTCTGGGCAAGCAGAAGAGGCAATGAAATCCCATCCTCTGAGTGCTTGCTGTAGAGGTGAGGTGTGCAGCTAACCAAAGTGCTGCAGCCTGACTTCATACAACCTCATGAGTTAGCCCAGTTCTAATTACTGTTGGAAAACAAGCCTCATAATAGCCTTTCCTTGCGACATTGCCTCCCAGTGCTGGGACGTAATGATGGATAGCTGATGTCAGAACAGGTATATGGAGTTCACTTATGTTGAAAGTGGGCACACAGGGAGGGGCTGGGTCTGCAGCTGTCCCTGTGCTAAGAAGCTGACAGTGAGCTCAAGTGTGAGGAGCATGGGCAGAACAATGGCTTATCAATGGCTCAGCTCCGATCCAGCCAAGCCAAACCAACCATGTGGTTCTGTGCTCTCAGTCACTGGTTTTTCCATTATCCAGCACAGTTGGCTGTAATCTACAGAACATTCATAAGCTGTGCAGTCCTTAAAGCTTTTCTTGCTTTTTTTGTCCTAATCAAGGCTAACTATTCTTCTTATGTATAAATTAAGAGAAATATATGTCATAAAACATATACAAATCATAAAACAAAGAGCCATGACAGACATCAGTGTTGAAATGAAACTTCATTTTTTTTGATGCTTTGTCATAGGGGTTAGATTTCAAGCTACACTACAGCCCTTTTGAAAACCGAGGTAAAGCCTGTCATAAATAATTTTGTTATAGTATTCAGCCCTGAATTGCTAAGTATGGTGATCTCCAATAATCCATTAACTCTATCCAAAACAAGAACTTTTTCTCCAAAAAGAGAGTTGGACCCTTCATTAAGGTTTTTCCATACCAGCTGTGGTTTTTCTGTTGTTCCAGTATCCTGAGTAAGCCCCATAGAACTCATCGCATTTGTGCTCTGAGAACTAAGACCTTTAAAGTGTTCTGAGATGAACAACAAATGGGATCATAAAATTGTTTGGGTTGGAAGGGACATTTAAGACCCTTTAGTTCCAACCCCTTGCCCTGGGCAGGGACACCTTCCACTATATCACATTGCTCAGAACTGATCCCAGATTCACAGAGGAGTGGGGCATCCATAGCTTATCTGGGTAACCTGTTCCAGAGCCTCATCACCTTCATAGTAAAGAATTTCTTCCTTATGATATTGTCTTTGGTTTCTTGAAAATATACTTCGGTATACAGCAAGACAGCCATATACATAAGCACACAGCCTTCTATGGAGTGCCCAAATTAACTTGAATCAGGAGAAAACATATCAAAAAAAAAAAAAAAGCTAGGAGGGCGGAAGCAGACAGGTCTTGTTTTCTGAGTTCTTTACCAAGGGCTCTGACTGTAACTTACAGACAGTTTTAACAAAAAATTGCATGTTAAATTCTAAAGGCAGAAATTTCATATTTGAGCAAATCAAACTACCCGTTTTTTGGTGTGTTTGTTTTTGGTTTTTTTCCCCAGAAGCAAGTGAAGTTTTCAGCATTGGAAGTTAGGAAAAACCCCTCTGTAGCTGGAAACAAAGTGAGTTTGGCCTTAAATGTCTGAGTCAGTAAGGGAAGCCAGAGCGCAGGTTTCCCAGGCACATTTTAGAGCTAAGCTCGTCTTT
The DNA here is from genome assembly GCA_017589585.1 of Phylloscopus whistleri. Lineage (NCBI taxonomy): Eukaryota > Metazoa > Chordata > Aves > Passeriformes > Phylloscopidae > Phylloscopus > Phylloscopus whistleri. The sequence continues at coordinate 564,535 of JADMLD010001003.1, read as the reverse complement.
GAGAATGGTCCCTGCTTTTTCACACCCTCCCTGGTCTCTTCCTCTTGGTCTCTGAGTCATGTAAGGAAAAGGTGATTTCAAGGTGAATTAAGGGTTGTTCTCTCCTTGAGCCCAGGCTAAAGGTGGTGTAGTTGCGTGCCTCCTGGTCTGCCTTATGCCTTGGTAGGTGTTTCTCAGCACACACAGGCAAAATCCCTACTCATGCACAACACATCCAAGACCCCAGGAAATGCAGCTGGTATTTTTGAAAGAATTGGCCAGTTTACAGTGCAAACTGCTGGCTCTGGTGATGTCAGTGGGAATTTTGCCACCAACTGCAGCAAAGCCAAAATTTTACCCATTTTATTATAATGTGGATCTCAAATCCCACAGCAGAAGTGCTCTGGGGCACGTTCAGATGAAGGAATGAATTTTTTCCCTGTTATTCTGGACCGTGGTCTGCTCCTGGGCAGAATTTTCTCAATTTTAACAGACACCTAAGGGGGTTAGTGTTTGTTTAACATTTTCAGACTGTTTCATATCAAGCTTATTATGCCAATAACTCTGTATTGTGTAGAAACCGATGGCAGCAAGGATTGGAAAAATGATAGTTTCTCAGTGAGAAGACTAAAGAAGAGGCAGACAGGAGGTGGGGGGAAGCTGAAAAAATCTTGGCATGAAATAGGGGTGCCTGATTATGGGCCACTGAGGTTCAAAAGTAATTTGGCTAAGCAGATGACCGGGTGCCTAATTAGTTAATTATCCCACCATACCACTATCCCCCCCATTTGGAAGAAACCCTGTTACCATCCTCATGACCTTTAGGAAATGCACAAGATGCAAAGGATCAGCTGTTCCTTCATGACAGTCCTTTTAGCAAATTAGTGGGGAAAATTGTGCTTAGCAAATATTCATTAGGGCTTCATTTTCCATTAATCCAAAAGGAAATGTGGAGAGCCTGTGACTTCAATCATGCTGAGGCCCAGGAATTTTAATGAGCTTTAAATGGGCATCTGCCAGAATCCTGACTTCACTGTACTTCTCTTGCCAGCCGGGGGGATGAGTAATGGGTAATAAAAGGTGGGAGCATCTAGGCAAACTCCTCTCCCTAACAGGAAAGGCAAAGTTGTAATTTGCTGTGTTATGACACTGTAATTATGCCCTGATGAAGAAAACGAGAGTATTAAAAAACCCTTTCCTTCCCCACACTGTGCCCCAGACGTAAAAAGGGGAAAGTTGACTGAGTCAGGTCACAGGGTTGTAGGCAGATGGGCTGGGGGGAAGGAGGAAACCCTCCTTCTCTCTGACCTCTAACCCTTTTGGCAAAGGACACACAATGTATCCCCTTCATCTGGACCCCTCTGAGTCAAGCAGAGCTGGAATTACCTGTTGAGGTCAGTGCAGAGCTGGGCAGCAGCTGGAAGTACCTTTAGAAATAAAACATTAAAAAAAAATCCCTGTCTCATCAAACTATACAGTTTTCTTCTACTGAACACTGCAAAGCTTTTAAATGTTTGTATTTCTTTAACAAAACCACTTGGACACACCTTTTTGACTGTTGCTCAAGAACAGCATGCATAAAAATAAAAGTCAGGTTGAAAACTTGTATTCTAGGCTATTCAACACAAGGCAGCTTTGCCCTCTTCTGTACCAAAATACAATTTCAACAGAATATCTTTTGAGGGTCTCTACTTTAATTTCGTATTCCAGCTAAAGACACCTCTATGAATGTTTTCCAAAACACCCTCTGAAGTCGGTAAGAGTGTATGTTAGAGGATTGAGGCAAAAAAGCCAATTCCTCTTGTCTAGTAATTTGGATTTAAATCCACCTAAAATCTCTCCTGCAGAATGCTCTAGAATGGAGGACATGGCCTAACTGTCCAGATCTGGGGGAGTCTTCAGGCTGAGTCAAGCTGGGGATATGAATGTAAAATTCTACAAAACAAGATGAGCCTGTGGGTTTGTGCATATCTTTCTGCCTATTATCATCATTTGTGTGATGTTATTGTCATCACACAGATTCAAGAAGGATAATAGATCTTCTGCATGCAGACACTGGGAAGAGACAAGGGATAGTTTGGGTCATCCAAAACTCTACAGATTAAATAAGATTGTGAGGAACAAATAAAATCTTTGAAACATATTCTTTCATTCTTTGTGTTCTTATTCCTCCGTTCTGTTCTTTCCATGGCCACATGTGCTGGTGCATTCCTCTCTCTCTAGATTTTATCCTGGAGTCCCGGGAAAGCTATTGAAGTTACCATAGCCTCTAGGTGACTTTTTATGTTCCTGGTCTTCTACTTTGTCCATTCCTCTGAGAATCTACAGGCTGCTTCGTAACGTGACCACTCACCAGTCAGAGAGAGAAGACACCAAAGTAAATCTCCACCATGTACTTTCTCGTATCCTATTTCTCTTCATTCATGGGTCTTCTTTTTCTCTTGATAGGACCAGAGGGCTGTAACCTGTTTATCTACCATCTGCCCCAGGAGTTTGGGGATGCTGAGCTGATGCAGATGTTCCTGCCTTTCGGTAATGTCATCTCCTCGAAAGTGTTTGTGGATCGGGCGACAAACCAAAGTAAATGCTTTGGTGGGTAAAGATAACAAAACAATTAGATTCATCCAGGAAAGGGCTTTCTCTGAATACTTTACCTTTCAAACTGCTTTCTTTCTGCTTAAGCTTTTTGATTTCTCTCAATTTACTCCTGTCAATACTTTCCCCCTTCCTTCTTTCTCTCCTGATTGTTTCATGCTCAAAGTTGTGTGTGCTGCTCAGAGGTCAAGGTTTGGCATCTCACCAGCAGCAAGATGCTGCAAACACTGGTGGCGTCAAAAAATACTCCCTTATAAAGGGAGGTGGGAAGGGTGCACAAAAGACTAAAGCACCTGGAGCAAAATGGAGGGGGTTGAGCATAGGTGAAATTATGAAATCAGCAGAGGGATCATGTTGCAGAAGGGGTATTTCTGTACTTAAGGAAATGGAGAAACAGGTCCTGGGGCTGAAGGGAAGACAGAGCTGTGTGGGCAGCTTTCCTACAGCTGTGATGCATTAGACTGCAAGGGGGTAAGGGCTGAGCATCTGCTGAGAGCCTGGTCTTATGGGTGATGGCTGCTTGGTAGATCACATTCAGACATGTTCTGACCTACTGGACCTGAGGCAGCACCCCAGCAGATACAGATGGGCCAAGGTAACCCTGTGCCTCAGCTGACAGGCTGTGCTAAGAGACTGGGTTTTAAAGCTGTACCTGGCTTACACAGCTCTGGCCTCACTGCTGGTTCTATCCCACCAGCTGGAGCAGAGAAAGAGCCCAGGTAGGGACACCCTGAGCCACACCCACAATGGGAGGGCTCAGCCAGCCAACAGCCACGGGGTGATGTATGTATGGGCTCTCACTGGGATACCACCTTTTGCAAAGCTGGGGCTGTTAAGGGTCCCCTTTGGCAGTGTGGCAGCATGGAGACCCTGCTACATTTGATCCCATCACACCTGGTGGACAGAGGATCACCAACAGCCATGTGCCCACCACTGGGATCTCTAATTTTTGATTCTCTGCCATCCTGCACCTCTTGCAGACCCTCCCTGGGAAGAACAACAGAACAAACTATTGCTTTTCTTTTCCTGTTACTTGCAGCTAATCTGAATTCTGTCTCTCAGGCAAACTTCCAGAGTTAAGACTCATTGGAGTTTTCATTTGATTTTAAAACCACTGTCAGTCTCCACACTATGCTTTCTTTCCATGCTGCCTTCTCCTTTCCCCTCCTGAACAGCTCACCTCCCAAATCTCCTGTCTCATTCCTTGCTACCCATGGTGCATGTCAGAGAGTACTTCAAGAATTTTGTGCCCTTTCTCTATGCACAGTTTCTCCTGCCCATTCACAGAGGGTGGGAACAGGCTATTTTCCCTTTTGTTTGAAGGAACCCTGACTCTTGATGAGAGGGACACAGCTTTCCCAGTCACCAGGTGTCACTGGGTTGCTGCACTCTCCAGCACCAGAGGAATGAAGGGCAAAGAGTCTGGCATGCAGAGGCAGTTGCCCAATTCAAATTAGAACTCAAAATTATGAATAAGCCCCAATGAATCCAGAGCTCACCTGCTTTTATATACAAATTGTATATGTATACATATATAGATATATATCTCATAACGATTTGAGCAGACCAGCACAGCTCTAGGTGACACTGAAGCTGATTCTCCAAGGAGATCCAAGGATTAGAAATGGGCCTTTGGCAGTGAAATTGTCATCAGTGTTTAGAGGAATTCTGGACCTGGTTCTCCACATATTGAGAAGTAAATGGAGATGCCTTCTGGGCAGCTATGAGCTTTATCCCCACTCAGTTCAAAGGCTCATGGCTACAAGGCCCCATGAGGACACAACACACACCCCATTTGTGGGCAGGGATTTGGGGCTGCTTCCAAGGTACTGTGAGATCAAGGCTGAGAGGTAAGCAGGAACTGAGGGGTCTTAGCGGAATTTTTTCTTGAGTTTTGCTGGGAGAAACTAAACATCAGCTTGTTGGATGAAGTGAACTCCAAAGCTAACCGTGGGCTATTGAAGGCTGAAATAGGAAGGTGCCCTTTGGAAGTGTTGACTCAAGCACACAGACAAGCAAAAGAAGGAATTAGAGATTGCTGGGTTGATTTTGGTCACCTTATATCAGCTTCTGAGACACAAATATCCAGGTTCAGTCAGTTTGGGTCCCAGGTGTCCAGTCCCAGTTCTCTCTGGATTTCACTTAGTTTTCCATAGAGCTGAGTGCCTGCTGTGACTGCCGGTCTCAGACAAATATGTTGACTGCTTCAGAAGGATTGAAATATCAGAAGAACAGGTAGCTAACTATCACAGGTAGGTTGCATTGCTTTTCAAAACCTCCCACCCTCCTGACCTTCAGATTTAAAGCAATGTAAAAATGTAAAAGGTATTAGAGGAAATCAAGCTTTTCATTTGTTTTGCTAAGTCTACTGAAGCTGGCATTTTTGTTGAGGAAAGAAATTTAAATAAAAAAATTATTTACTTTTTCCTAAAGGAAAAGAAGGTATTTTATTAACTTTTAAAGTAAGAAAATTCCTGCTTTGCTGCTTAAACATTTCTCAAAACTCAACATGTAAGAACACAGCATTTGCATTTTATTTCACTTTTTTTTTTTAGTGCAGCTAGAGCTCTCCAACTGCTAGCCTGGGGGGACAATTCTGTCTGGCCCCAGAAAGATATTCCACTATTATATGACCTTTTAAAATATATCTGCTAAGCAGATCCCAAATAAATTGCTGTAACAGAGTTTAGCCCCAGGTTGTCGAGAAATTGTCAAGAAGTCCTGCTTTAGACAAACTTTAAAAATTCTATGGAGAAAAATGTCACCATGTTTTTTTCCATGGGAACAGAAAAAACTTTATTTGACACTTTTGTCTCACTGTTGAACAACCTGTAAACAGCTGGCACAAACTGAACAAGTTAGAGCAGCATGTCAAAATAGAATTGTGGAGGCTCACAAGGATTATCAGGGGGCTGGGTCACCATTCCTATGAAGATGGGCTGAGAGAATTGGGGTCGTTTAGCCTGGAGAAGGTTCCATGAAAACCTGAGAGCACCTTCCAGTATTTAAAGCTGCAAGAGAGCTGAGATGGACTTTTTACAAAAACCATGTACAGATAGGAAGGGGGAATGGCTTTAAAGTGAAAGAGGGAGAGACAGCTAATCTCTTGAGAGCAAATTCTTGACTGTGAGGGTGGTGAGGTCCTGGACAGGCTGGCCAGAGAAGCTGTGAATGTCCCAGCCCTGGAAGTGTCCAAGGCCAGGCTGGATGAGGCCTGGAAGGTGTCTCTGCACAGGCAAGGGTGGTTGGAATTTTATGAACTCAAAGGTGCCTTCCAACCCAAATCACTCTATGATTTTTTTCCTTATTATTTGGCTTTGAATTCTTGCCTGCATTTTGAACAGAAATTTATCTCTTTTTGCCATTTACCGGCAGGATAGTGTTGGGGCAGCTACAGGAGTGTTAGAATGAAAATGAGATCAGAAACAAACCTTTCTCCTGGTTTCTGGAGTGCATGAGCCTGCAGAGAACTACTAGCACATGCACATGCTAAAGAAACCATAAGTGTGGTCAGCAAACCTTTGACGTTCCCAATTTAGATGCCACCGGCTCCTGGCTGGCAAGGAGCAGGGAGGAATGCCAGCTAGAGTAAACACCAATACCAGATATAAAATGTGAAAATGTCCAGGGTATGTCTGTTGTTTTCCCTAGTGGAACTGCCTGCTCTACCATGTAAGACTGCATAGGAAACAACCCTGACTTCTCACTGAAAAAAGTAATTTAGTCTGGGAGGCTTTTTTGTGTATGACTTTTCTTCTGCTGCACACATCCAGGCTAGACCCAAATCCTTCATTTTCTCTTGCAATTTTTCATACCTCTGGCCTTTTTTTCTCCCTTTCCTGTCCTGATGCAGCTGTAACATGGCCATCCTTGGCCTTGGCCATCCCAAATGCAGACCATCCTTGTCCTTCCCTTTCACCACCACCCTGTGTATCCCCATGACCTGAGCCTCCATCACCAACCATACCTGCATCCCCTTGGGTTTCTCCTCAGGCACTGTCCTGTCCCCATTCTTGTATTCAGACTTAGTGATTTCACCTTCACAGCTCTTCAACTTTTTGCCCTTCTCTCTCCTCCCTCACTGGTCCTTCACTCAATGCCTACTGACCCCTGTAGCTTCTGCCCACACACTCCTTTTGCAACCAGCATGTTTCTCCAACTGGGCCATGCTGTCAATTCCCAGTGAAATGGCAGGGCCACAACAGGACTCATCTCACTCAGAGAAAAATTACACTTAGTTGGACACTACTTGAAGACGATGACTCCCATTCTCAGAGTGGGCTGGTCTAGGAAGACTTGCATGGAGGTAAAGTGTGCTGCAGCCTGAATGTCAACATCTGCAGGAACCCAGAGTTTGTGTCTGCACCAGGCAGAATTTGCACTGGATGTCTCACATTCCCACTACGTGTGTGCAAGTTATTCTGTGTGTAGGTGTGCTAAAAGTCAGAGGATGTGGATTACATCTCTGTGCTGGTCTCAATGGTTCTGGTGATAATTCCCCTCTCAGTTATGTAGATAGTTTAAATGTGAACAGTTTGTGTACAAGATTAAAAGAGAACTCCAGTAAAACAATGCAATTAAGGCTGCTAAGGCAAGTAGGCAATGTGAGAAGGGCAACTTTTCACCTGGCCCACACACAGCTAACTCTGCCTCTGTCATAGGGTGACGCTGCAATACAACCCAGGAACACTCACTGTTGTCTCAAAAGACACATTTAAAGAAAGCACTTGAAAGCATTAAGTTAGTGAAATGCACAGACAGACATAGTCTAGAACAATGTTTTAACAGAGAAGAGAGCAAGCAAGACAGGTGTGGGCAGTATTAATTAGGGAGACATGTCAGAAATGAGAAAAACGAGAACATGGATGGAGAAACAGAGGTCAAATGGTTATCCCAAAGTTCAAATAAGATGCAGATAAATTAAAGCTAGAGGAATTGCTTTACTGGAACACTTGGTTTGCTCCAGTCACCTTTTTCTGAGAGCAATAAGCACCTGGATCTGCCAACTTTTTGCACATCATTGAGCAGCAGACACTGTCAGGCCAATTCTGCTCCATGTCCCTGCTTTGTCTCCTACATGTCTCCTTGGCATGTGCCTGTTCTTCACACTCATTGGTGTAGCAGCTTCAATTTCTCCCCATGGGACAGTGACTCCAGAAGGCTGTGAACAACCTGTCTTATTCCCAGAGAGATGCTGTGGTTTCCCTCCACTCAGCCTGACATGCTCTGACATCCCAGGTGTAAGCAACCACAAGTGCCATATGCTTTTCTCCTTTTCTGCACATTCCAGGTGCACTTTCACATTGGCAACATGTCCCACCCCTTTATGAAATGTCCCACATTAAACAAAAGAAGGAGCATTCGAACTTATAAACTCGAAGCAAGGGCTTCTTAGGACCATAGGTTTATATGTCCTAAAGGAAAGACCTTGCTTGACTCCTAGTACAACATGAACAGGAAGTGCATTTGAAAGTTGCTAATGGGCCACCTCATTTGGAAAAACATCCAGTCTTCTCTGAAGATGCCAAAATAGCAAAAATAACATCACTTGATGAGGGTCATAATTGTTAATTAAGTTTTTTGTTAAATAATTCTATTCCCTACTAAACTCCTCCTAGCTTATGAAAAGAAAATGGGGAGACAAAGGAGAGACATTAAAAGTGAGAAAATTGGTGAGGAATGAGAACTGAACACAGGAGGGGGTGAAGCTTGGGAGAAGGGCTGAGGGATGGGTAGAGCTTGTATCCTGTTATTAAAAACATGCTATGGCAGTTAAATGCTGCAGTGTGGTGGCAAAAAAAGGTGGAGTGGGAGATGCAAGGCAGCAGGCAGGTTGTGATGATCTACAGAGTTTCAATCTGGAAGCTGAAATAGAAAGAAGAAAGATGTGTCAAGAGAATAGGACACTGGCAAAGCTGTACAGGGCCCTGGGACAAGGGGCATTGCATATTAGGTCTAAAGTGCATTGGCAGCAATCCACAAGACATAGGAGTGGAACAAGGGACCCTGAGGCACATTAGGAAAATATTGTTCAGCACCTGCTGACAATGTGCCTCCAATATACCCTGCCAAATATGGCAGTTTCTCATTTAATAATAATTAAAAAAAAAAGGCAACAACTCTTCTTGGGTTAATCCAGGCAAATGAGCAGGTGTTGTAAAGGAAAGACATTCCAGTTGCATGTTCTTCGCCCATATGGGTGATCATGGGCCAACCTAGCTGTTAGGCTTGGGTTCCCCTTCTTAGAGCAGTACACTGACTCCTTTGCAGAGGTCTTTAGGATTCATGGACGAGGAGAGTTATTAATCAGATCAAAGGTTTTGGGGGTTTCTTTTCTGATTCTTCTTTTGGTAAACAGGAAATTCACACCATATAGATGCATTATGAGAAAGGACCTGAGGCATGTAGCTCTGTTTGTTGCTGTTATCAGTACTATGATTAGGTCTGATTTTTTTTTCTTTTTACTATTAACCTGATTTCAAATTTCTTAAGGAATTTCTCTACCTGATCCTTTCTCTCTGTAGCCCTTAGAATTGTGCTCTGTCCTTTATTTTACATGATCTAGTGACAATACATTTTGTTTCAGGGCCCTGGAAAATTTGTTTGTCGTTCCCAGATGGCTACAGCCTTCAGATCAAAGCTTAAAGAGCAGTTGTTTGAGTACCAGAGTTGAGAGAAAACAGAACTGATTTTCCAGGCACATTAAGCATGTCTGACCCCTGGTATGCTTCAGTTCAGATCAGCATTGGTTTGCTGTGGTCCTCTCTACTCTGAAGGACCTGGCACAGCCAGAGAGCCAAGGAGGGATTCATAACATGTGTCCAGCTCAGCTGGAAACTGAGGGGAGGAGGGAATCTAAGGGGAGGAGGACACCCCCAGAGGGATGCTTTGAGCTCTTGAGAGAAGGGGAAGGAGACATAAAAGTTTAATATTTGCTAGCGTATTCCAAAGCAGCCAGGCTGTGAGATTTCAGGTCTGCAGAGTGAGGATGGAACTCTTCCAGATGATAAGGAAAGAGTTGTGTGAGTAAGAAAGAGAAGGAGCTGTTCATCAAACTCACTGCACAGCACCTCCAGCCATTCCAGTTGGTTGGGGGAGGCTTTAGGGGGAGGAGGAGGAGCGGGAGAAGTATTAGGGCTGTGAGCCACTATTCATTTACAAACTATAATTAATTTGATGTTTAGATTAATTTCTGATGCACTCTCAAAGGTGCACTGAAAGCATTTTTCCTTTATTATAATGTTGATTGCTTATTGGGGAGATAAATCTAACTGTCAGTTATGCACTGACTTACCAAAACTTTCAGACCAAGCAAGCATGTATGCATAAGGAACAGCTGTTTGCAGCTCTCCAGTTAAAGGGACAGCTCTGTCTTTTCCCAATAACTCACATTAAAGAAAATCTATACATTGTACACAGGAACTTCTGCTTTCTTTTGTAGCTCAACAATTTATTAGACAAGAATATGTTAGCAGAATCTATCTTCTATTTATCTGGGTGTCCAGGTGTCTATCACTATTCCACCCATCTCTCCTCACAAGTTATAAAATCTACCCCAATTTTTTTTTTAAGTTATGGGTATGTGTGTACATTCCTATTCACATGCACACTTACACCATAATTTTAAATGTTCTTTCTCCTGGGGTAATTAGATGGAGGAACTCATTACTGCAGGGTCATTGTGGTTACTCCTTTAGTGACATTCAAAAGGGAAATGGTCACTATCTGAGTAACAGAAATACCCAGAGCTGTGAGTTAATACCAGAGGAGGAGTTTTAGTGCTACTTTTATTCCAGTCAGAAGTTCCTGTTCAGAGTCAGAATAATGACCTCTCCAGTGGGCAGGCCCATTTCTGAACTGAAAGTGATGGATTTGCAGAGTGCAGACTGAACACATCCTAGTTTTGTGAGACTGCAGACCTGCTAGAGCATTTTGTCTACCCATGGCATCTGGGTTTATTTTTTGTTCTCCCAAGATCTCCGATGCAAGGAAAATTCAAGCTGTAGAATGGATGAGTCTCTATCAGTCCATGCAGCCATCCATCCCCCCACATACCTGTCTTCAACTTCTTTATATCTGCCCATTCTGTCTCAACTGCTGCACAGGTCTGCTCTTCACCATCTTGAAGTCTGTTGCCTAGTTAGTTACTGAGCAGCTGTTCAATAGATCCTCACATCTTCAAGCTTGGCCCCAAGCCTTCCTTTTACATGATATTCAAACTGCCATGAATATGAATTTATTTTTATTTCCTCATCTATTTTCCTAAGTCCCTTCCCAGCAGAGTATTTGAGAGGTTTACAGAGCTAAGTAACAGCATTTTGCTGGTACTCATGGTGTCCTCATTTCACCAAGGGGATGAGGAGGCAGAGAAATATCCAAAACAATTTATTGATCTTGAATTCCTAATCTGAGTTGCCACAAGCCTGATCAGCCTGTTTATCTGCTTTGTCTAAGAGTTTAGCATAATGCAGAGCATGCTATGTTTTTGTCTGCTTCAGATGCAGGTATAGGCAGCAGCCTTTCTGCCAGTGAACTCTCAGGGCATGCACCAAGAGAAGAGGAAAACCCAGTTTTTCACTGGAAGCTAAAGAGGCTTCACACATCTGCAAAAAACACTCTGCCACAATTTTACATATATATATTTTTAACATTTGTGTGCCATTATCTCAATTTGGGTGGATGATGACAATTAAGCCACAGCTGGAACTTGCTTGGGCATGACTCAGCAATGACAAGGGACAGGAACACCCACTTTTGAGAGATAAGAGAGTTTTATGATGTAGATTCAAGCCGTGGTGTACCACTGGCACTCAGAACCTGCTCTATTTTATTTAATACTAAAAAACCAGCCTAGAGGTCTTACTAAAGGAATTCTGTGATATATGATATACTTAGCATAACTGGGATGTCATGGCAGAAATAGGGACAATTTCCAGTTTTCCAAGGCAACATCTGGTTGTACAACTACAAAACCATCCTTTCTCTGCCTTATTTACTGTCTAAATTCCAACACTTACAATAACAAGTCTGATACATTGCCATTTTCCTTGCCCTGTTATGTTATTCATTCTCGACAGTAATTAAAACAAGGATGCCATGAAAGAGAAAAATACAGAAATGTGTGGTTAGAAGCAATGCCTTTATGCATATACAAAGCAATACAGAATTAAAATTTTATAGGTAACATAATTCCTTGCATTTCTAAATTGAGTACTTCATTTTGCAACCTTATCGTCGTTTCAATTTATGGTTGCGTGTGATGTCTTCCCTTTTCAAGTAAATAAACCTAAATCAAAAAATCCCCAGATAAGATTAGCATCTTCAAATAATATATATCGACATATTCAAAAGCTGTCATCAGGGTAACAACTTGCAGATCCCATAAGAACAGGTGTATCTTTCTTAACCGTTTCTGGTTTCATCTATATATCAAATCCACAAAAACAATTTGGAATCAGCTCTGCTCTCCCCAGTGTTGATCTGTCATATCACACATATATAAATATTTACATTATATATATATTATATAAGATATGCATAGGTATTTATATTATGCATGTACTACACATACATTTATTCAATAACAAATATAAAAACTTGCAGACACAAGTTATTGAAAACAATGAAAATTCCTGAACAATTGTTTGAATTTTAGCAACCTCCTCCAATGCTTGCTGAAAGGGGAAGAGCTTTTTCTTGTATTCAGTCTGAACGTCTGCTGTTTCAATTTCTGTCCCCTGTCTCTCCTTCTCCCACCATGCACCTCTGTAAATCATATCTCAAATTGGAAGGGACTCATAAGGATCACAGAGTCTAACCCCCTGCTCCTCCCAGAACTACCAAAAACTAATTCATATGGTTAAGAGCATCATCCAGACACTCCATGAACTCTGAAAGGAAGCAGATTTTTTTCCTTTTGGACAACATGACCGAAAAATCTGATTGTGTTCTGACCATTTAAAGATGAAATTATATGATTCTTCTAAAGATAGGTCTCTACAGACCCTTTAAATCCTTCTCTAGAAAGGTCTTCAGAAACTGTAAAGCCTTCACCCAGGACTTCGTGCATCTTGTGACATGGCTGAACAAGTTTCAGAAGGTTTATTGTTTTGCTAGGGTTTTTTTTAAATTCTAAGTAGAGAAATTTTTGCTACTGGGTTTTTGAATTTGATGCAAAATACTCTTATTTTAGGGGTGGCTCATATTTTTACCCCATCTCTTCAAATTAAGATCTCTTTACAAACTATCAATACACGTCATACCTTTCTGAGGTCTTGAACTTTTCTATTCAAAAGCATTTTCAAAACCGTGTTTTCAAGATATATTTCTACTCCTCTTAGTTCAGTAATTAAAACACAACCTTCTTTTCCAGTCTTCTACCCAAGGGTGGATCAAGAGCTCAGATGGGTCATTAGGTGAAGGTCCCAGAGCCAGTACTAGATCAGGATTTAGTAAATCTGTGTTATGATTCAAGTCCCACAGACTGAATGCAACTCTTCTGAGGAGCTGCAGACTGTTCTTCACTGAGGTCTCCAAGATTCAAGCCTTTGAAGGCCACTAATGGTGAACATTCTACTGGCAGATCCACGGGAATCTATGAGCATCTCTGCTATAATATGATGGTTTTTCTTTCCCATTGCTGTTTTTGAAAGAAGAAGCCAGACAATAATTTTCTTGTCCTTTGGGGTTGGTTGAAAACATGGAGGTCTTACAAAGACAGTGAAAGTACCACAAATGTAATAGCTGGTAGAATCCAGAGACGTTATCTTCCAGTTAAAACTCTTTACTTTCTCCACTTGCTACCCAGCATAGGTCAGTGCCAGTTCACAACCTCCTGGTCTAGATATTGACAGATTTTCTCTTTTCCTTTCCTTTCCCAATGACTCACTGCATATGAGGAGGTTTGTTTTCCTGTTGAGTTCAATTTTAGTTTGCTTAGCTGTTTTTCACACAGTCGCCTCCATGTAAAGTAAAATATTCCTTCAAAAATCATGGCCAAAAACTGTTCATCACCACTTCTAGCTTCTGAACAGAAACTTCCAGACTGCCACACAAGAGAAGCTTCAGGCCTTTCTGTCTCTATTGGGTTGCCCCAGACTACCCTCTATAAAGAGGTATCAGTTGTTCATCAATCAGCAGGGAAGGGGTGGGTAGTTGTTCATCTAAGTGATGGTCAGCAAGAACAAGATGGGAAGGTTCTGTGCATTGCTGCACCAAAAACTGATGTATTTCAGAGGCTCCCTGGGACATGAGAGAACTGTTAAAAAATAGTGCTAGTACAGTTCACAGTGCACTTTACTGACAGGATTTTCTGGGGGTTTTTGGGTGTTTTGGGTTTTGGGTTTTGGATTTTTCTTGATTAGTCCAGGAAGGAATTTCCTTACCTTGCCTATTATAAAAAGTTTTCAAGAAGGTCACTTTTTATAATGTCTGTCTCTTATAGACCAAGAAGAATGACTGGTGATTTCAGCAGTTGCCTTGTTCATACATGGCTTCTTTATCAAAAAGTCACAAATGAAGCAGGATCCAAGAGAGAATTGGGGAGCAAAGAAATTAGATTTAGATAATAAATGGATTATGACATGGCTGGTAGGAGCTCCAATAATTATTTTCATCTGGTTTATATTGGAAACTTCAACAAAACAAATGTAAAAATAGCCTTCATTTTGATTCACTAACAATCTCAGTGCATCCTTAACTGAGCATCAGCATCTGTTTAGAATTTGTGTAAAACCTGCATTATACTCATCCTTTATTTCCAGTTTCACATCGGAGAAGAACATGTATCTTCAAAAGTTCATCTGCTTTTTTTCAGCCATGTGCTTTCCCCCATAAACCTTATACTGGCCCATGATGAATCAGATGTTTTCAAGAAAGGCTTAGAATACAAGTCAAGAAGAATTCCATCCATTTCTGAGAGCATTTAGGGATTAGCTTCAGTCATACTCATCATTCATGAAGAAGACAAATACTATTTATCTCATCTATGGATGATTCATCACTGGCTGTTTTTTCCTTGTGAGGAAGATCATCATCATCATCACCTGGGCTGCAACATTATGTTTCTTATAGAGGAACCACAGTGTTTTTTGTCCACAGAGACATGTATGTATACTGGTCTGGTATCTGATTCATGGACTCTCCAAAAAATCATTGAAGCCTCAATCCTTCATTTCTTCCATCAGTTCATTGGATGGCTTCAACCCGTACTTACAAGAATGGATAGAACCACGGTCCCTACATCAGACGAGCAATTGCTCATCCTTTAGAAACCTCTGTTTACAGGAAAAAGAGAAGTTTTAATCTTTACTCCATTCTTATGATTAAAGATCTGTTGTGGTTTTCTATATGAAATTTTTACTCTCTTTTATCTTTTTAGAAAAAGGTTGTGCTATCATGAGCCCAGATATATATGAGCCAAAACCTTGGACCACATAATCATAGAATCATTTGAGTTGGAAGGGATTTAAAGACCATTTCCTTCCAGTCCCCTGCCATGGGCAGTGACAGCTTCCACTAGACCAGGTTGCTCCCAGCCCCATCCAGCCTGGACTTGAACACTTCCAGGGATGTGGCATCCACAACTTCTCTGGGCAACAGGTGCCAGAGTCTGATTCGTCTCACATGAAAGAATTTCTTCTGTATATAATCTAAATTTCCCCTTTGAGTTTGAACCCTCAGATCAAATCTGACCATGCAGTAGTTTAAATTGTTAAAATTCTAGTCTATTCTAGAGTCTTACCCTTCTGCTTTCAACATGAGTCATGACAACAATTTTCCTATGAAAAACAATCAAACACGATACAGATTATGAGAAAGAAGACTCTTAAGTGGAGTAGTCCTTTTTGGTCTTAATGATCATATTCAGGGTCAGCATCTGTAGCCCTCTGCTTTCAGAGAAGACACTGCTTCTTCTACCTGGATATTTGTCCATCTGGAGATCATCCAACAGGCAATGCATGTATACATTACAAGGATCAACAAGGATCAACTTCTCTGCACACTCCAGCTCATACAGTTGCAATGTGGAGAGGTAGTTTCATGCACAGGAGGACAGGAAGGTGACATAAGGAAGATACTTGTGTATTTCAAGCTACCTTCTGCACTGGGTGTTCTGACCTTTAGAGAAAGTTAATCATGCCATCCACTTTCACTCTTCATTTAATCTCCCCTTCCCATCTGTTCAGTTTCTCTCAGCTGGAAGCAAGATGAAGAACGAGTACCAGTCAGCCCTCTCAGTAGTGTGCAGCCCACACTTTGGGGCCATTTATTATAAGGCATTAACATCAATTGTCACCTGTATCATGACTGTTACATCAATCCATCCCAGATTAGCAGGAAAGAACTGATTCTCTAAATATCTGAAATGCAAAATGAACAATAGACAGACAGATATGCAGTATTAAAAATTACTGTTCTGATCCTTTGGACTGAAGTCTGAAATAACATATGCCAGGTGCCTCAGCTCACGTGACAGGTTAAAACCTTCTGCTTGAGTCATAGCATCCCTTTTAGAAAATCTCTTAATCAAGGTTTCATGTGATAGGTGCTCCACCCCTATTGCTAAACAAGATGTTTTCCAAAATAGCTAATTACCTTCACCATTTAAAATACGCAGACTTGGTGTCTTATTTCCATTTTAAATTTGACAAATGCCTGCTTCCAGCTAGAAGAAATCAGCAAGCTCTTCTTGTCCCCACTATTCTAAAAGAATCCCATGTTTTAGTAGGTATTATTTATAGGCTATGGCCAGAAGTATGTTTAACCTTCTCTTCAAGAAACTGTGGCCACTCTCATTACTCTTTCGGACCTAGAATTACTCTTCTACTTCTGAAAAAGTATTAAAACTTATTTGTTTGTAGAGCAGTCATGCTAGAACTAAATGCAGAATTACAGTAAGGATCTTTCCTGAGCCATACTCAGAGGTAACACTACCTTGCTATTTCTAGAGGATATTCAGCAGAGGTTAACTTCATCCCAAAACTGTACTAAGTCTTAGGACTTCGAGAATTTCAACACAGTCCTGAGAGCTCATACATTTGGCTGTTACTATGACACCCATCTTCTTCCTAAGAAGCACTGTTTTCTAATGAGGATTTCCTCTTTTTATGAGTGACCCACTTGCTTTTTCCTGCAGATACTTAATTTTGCATTTGATTGGATTAAAATGAGCACCCTTTAACTACGTCCAGCCTACATAGTGACCCAGGTCACTTACTTCTGTCATTATTTCACCATTTTTGTATGATTGGCCAATTTTACCAGTAATTACTTCAAATGTCTTCCAAGTAATGCTAGAGAAATGGAATTGCACAGAGATTTCAGCACATCACTGAAAGAACCTACTAGAATCTCTGCAATTTTGTTTGTCACAATTGACAGATTTTTTGGTGGTCTCGTTTCTGGGCTGATTTCATTTTCTGTAAAGAAGTGCTGTCTGAAATACTCCAGCAAAGTTTAAATACACTTTATGATAACTTACTTTATTCACTGAACTTGCAATTTCATGCAATCAGTTTCATTTGATAGACGCTATGTTCCATGAAACCATGATGATTGGTACTAATTGTGTATCTTTAAATTCTTTGCTATATTATCTCATATCAACATTTTCATAATTTTTTGACACTTATGCAAGTTTAACTAAGTTTATCAGGTCACCTAGTTTACACCCTTAAAATTAAATATTAGATTTTTTTTCTTTTCCTGGAACATTTTGAAGGTTTTCTAATATTTCATAAATTTCCAAGATGAACATTAATGGTTCAGCAGATTTCTGAGCCAATTCCTCGAATATTCTGAGTTTCCAATTATCTCATCCCGCAGATGGG
The DNA here is from genome assembly GCA_017589585.1 of Phylloscopus whistleri. Classification (NCBI taxonomy): domain Eukaryota; kingdom Metazoa; phylum Chordata; class Aves; order Passeriformes; family Phylloscopidae; genus Phylloscopus; species Phylloscopus whistleri. Next base: position 547,130 of record JADMLD010001003.1, on the reverse strand, counting down.
AAATATTTAATACTAGTTGTTTAGCACAGTCGTCGGTTACTGACTGTTCATACATTAAAAAAATAAATGGATGGATGGATGGGATGGATAGCTGGGTAGACAGATCTCTCTTGGACATGATTAAACAGCAGTGGAAGGTTAAATAATCCAAAAAGTCATCCAACCCTATTAGACACTGGAAAACAGCTGAAGTGCTGTGCCCTTGCTCTGCAGACGCACTCCTTTATTGAGTATTTCAGTACCCATAAATCACCTTACAATACAATACCTTCCAATGCACACATACATTATAGAGCTACTTACATACAGATTGTATCCTGAAATTCTTCACAGCAGTAAAAAATTGCGAGGCAGCAGCCAGTACATTGTGTAAAGAACACAGCAAGGTAAAGACCTTGCAAAGCAATTAAAGGAAAACCTCCATTCTCTGATAAGACTAATAAACATGGAGAAAAAGAAACTGAGCAGTCACAGGAATTAAATAGATTGAAGTAGCAGGGAGGGTCTGAGGAGTACGTGGGCAGGTTCTGATGGGGGGAGAAGGACAGGAGCTACTGAACACCACCCTTCCCACAGGAAATCTACTTTGATGTGAACACCTTATTGCTCCCTTCACAGCAAAAAATGCCTCCCTAGATCTCACCTTTCACTGGTCAGTAACAAAAGCAAGGAACTCATAAGCTGAGGGGACAGTTATATTAATAACCAATTGTATCAATAACTAAATCCTTAATTACTGACTCAGATTCTTGGAAGAAGGACAGGAGAGCAAGGTCTCTGGTCTAACCAATTACCAGTACTTTCTGCAGGTCCCTCCATTTCAGCATTCTCAGACACATGGTGTGACTCCTGGGGCTGTCCTATGTAGGGCCAGCAGCTGGATTCAATGAGCCTTGCGGGTCCCTTTCAGTTCAGGATATTCTATGATTCTCTGGTTCTAGTCTGGCCAAGCTCCCTTCTTACAGCCTGGGTGGCAGCACTTTGGACACAAGGAAAACAAGAGGCATGGACTCCTCCTTTGCTAGTGCCTAGGCCATGTGTGTGGCATTTCTTCTCTTTCTCTCCTAGAGGCTGAGCAACAGATCCTTGCTCCTCTGTTACTCTTATTTCCCTCTAGTAAAATGAATATGGGTTAAATGTCAAAAGGAAGAAATTCAGAGAGGGTCTTCTTAGCTAGTGACTTTCATTACTGAAGGAACAAGAAGTACCAAGAAAGATCCTTCACGGCAGTCAGACAAATATTCTGATGACCAGAACTATTAAAAAAAAAGTCAAGCCTAAAAAGAGCTAATAAGCAGCCATTTCTACTTGCTTCTGTTGCAATCTCTTGCAAAGTATATCTCTGAGATGGCAGTGAGGAACATAGATAAAAATATTCTTCTTAGTTTTAAGTTTAATATTCATTTCTTTGAGGTCCCTCTTTTCCTTTCCATTGCCTGAAGGCAACCTGGTTACATGAGTGGACCTGTTACAGGATCATCTGCCCCCAGTTCCAGAGTCTGGATGAAAAGCATGCATCTGGACCTCATTCGTGGTCTTGACTCCTGATTTAAGGGAAGTTCAGCATAGTTATAATGCACTGGGCTCCATCCAGAGGAAAGCTTCTGCCCAAGAGAGACAACATGTTATTCCAACCTGGTAGCAGATCATCAAGAAGTTGTTTCGTACATTAGCCACTAATTCTCCTTGCTGGATGCAAAGCAAAACAGAAAACTCTGAAAGACCAATTAAGGATCCATGAAAATATAACCATGTGCTCATTCAGGACTGCTCTTAGTGCACAAACTAATTCATGGACATGCAGAAAAAACAGACCAGAAACAAAAAGTTTACAGTTACAAAACAGTTTTCAGATGTACTCTGACATAGATTGCGAATTCCATCTTTATCATCCTGGCTAATTAAAACAAAAAACTACCCTTAGGTAATGTCTGTTACAGAAAGACATTGGTGAACACGTAATGAGAAAGGCACAAAGCTCCCTCCCCACATCACACCACGAGAACTTTCTCTGGAAGAAATGGAGAGAAAATAAAGCAATTCCAAAATTGTATCCCAGTTTTTGCCTACTAATAGTTAATACAGTCCTGTAGGAAAAGAGCAGGCCAGAAGAAGTAGTGGGCTCCAACAACATCTTTCATGGAAGATGCTGTGCAGAATCAGAAAGATTAGATGTCCTCTGTTGTTGTCCTAGCAGCTTTCACCATTCTCTGCTGCTTTTGATAAATCATTTATTAGAACAGTGTTTTTACATAATCCCTTGGGGGGGGGGGAGGAAAAAAACCACCAATATCCCCCCCATAAAGTAGATTTATCACTAAATGCTGTCCTCCTACCAACTGTCTTCAGACCAGAACATATATTTCTCTGATTATTAATTAACTGATGCACAGAAAGAGCTTCAAGCTTTTTAACCTCTCCCTTTCTCTTTTGTCCTTCAAGCGTGTAGATGACAATGCAGGGGTGGTGTTCGAAACACAGACAGTAACTGTAATACTGCTGTCATGTTTTCAGCCCATGGGCTCAAATACTAAAGCCATTTAGGAAACAAGTATTTAAGTTATTTTCCCAGTACATACATTCTGTTCCTAGTCATACATGTTCAAATCTGTCATAGTACCCTGAATCCTGCTGACACAGATGAGGAGAAACGAAGACAGTTAACTGCCAATACTGCATGTAACAACAACAAAAAAAAAGTCAAATCTGCCAGTAGGTATTTGACCTGGGAAGAGAAATGAATATGCTGTTGTTAGCCCAACATGCTTGTCTATCTGCCTATCCCTTATCCACTGTAACGTCTCAAATCTCAGGATAAGCCATAGCTTTTCTACTCTTTGGAGTTCATCCAAATACCTTCAACAATATGAAACACAGCTACACATAAATAACAGGAAAGGGGAAGACATGAATGCACCAGAAACTTCTGAGCATATCAAGGCCCTTGAAAACTAAAACAGTGAAATGAAGCTAGAGTAATTAGCTGCTCCGTCCCTAGAATATGATCACAAAGAAAATACACAGCTATTGTCATTTGCCTGTCTCTTTCCCCAGCTTTTGAATCCCAGTTCCTCTACCCTCAGCATCCTGACCAAGGAGATTTTTATATTGCTTCAGTGAATACCAGAACAACTAAGGAAAAAAAAAAATCTGGTCCAAATCTGTAGGCAACTAATACCAGAATCAGTGTACAACTCCCAGCTTCATTATCTGGTCTAAATGAAATATAGTGAGCAAATGCACTTCTGATCTCTCTTATTAGTCCCATTTGTTAAAATGTTGTATTATTTACAGCTTTGCACAGAACGAGGAAATGGGCTTAGAATTCCATCTCAAAAGCAAAGTGATGATAAAAACTGGTATAGCTTTGTGAGCTTATCTCACAGCAAGGTTCTTGCAGAGGTACAGCTATATTAGCACCCCAGCAGAAGAGCTTATCATCCCTCAAAGGTCTAGTCTTGGCAAAAGGAGAGAAATAATAATCTTCTGTCATAGTGGGCAGCATTTCTGGAGGGTTTTGATTCAGCAATTCATCGCTTTGGGGAGTGACCAACCCAGGAACTAGACAGTTAACATTTTACCTTGAGATGTCACTCCTAACTATGGAACCAGGTAGATCCCGCAATGGAGAGTCCTTGATTTAAGCTGGGTGCCTGCCTTCACTGCAACCAGCACTGCTCCCTGACCAGGGATTCATTTGAGCACACCTAAGGGTGTCCTGATGAAAGAGAGAAACCCTGCTCTACAGGAGTACAGTCAGTACTCCACTGACTGCATTGGCTAGGACCTGCTCTGATTACTGCAGGGTCCTGAGGTGACTTGTTCACAAATGGATGGAATGTGCAGACATGAGCTAGATGTGCACGTGTAGTCAGTAAGAGGGACATCCCAAAAGGACCTGTTGCAAGAATAGAAATCAAAGTTCCCAGGCAAGGTATGTTCTCTAAAGACATGAGCTAAACAACCATCCAGCTGCAGCCAGCTCAGCTTTGATACTGGATTGCTGTGTGTATATCAGTAAAGTAAACATACCTGGCACTTCTCCCTAGCACTGGGGACAGCTGGCACAAAATGGCCTACACCCAAATTATTAAATTCTCTCACTTCTGGACACACTTGGATGTGTCCAGAACATCGTGGACACATCCAAGTTAACCACTGAGCACAGCCTGTCTTCTATGCTAAAACTCAGACTTTGTTCAGGAATTGTTTGATGTTAAGCAAAAGTAAAAAAAAAAAAAAAAAAAAAAAAAAAAAAAAAAAAAAAAAAAAACACAACCACTCAGCACTACAGATTATTAGATTCCAGTTTCTCTAAACTTCCCTGGAATATCTACTGTTTTAGATGGAACTGATATATGTTGGCCAGGAATATCAACAAACCAGGTGTGATTTAAAAAAAAATGGGTTTCACTGCATCCTATATTCAAGGATATGAGGTATATAGACAATACATTTAAGGTTGAAGCTCAAGTAAGGCATCCCCAGGGGAATTTCCAGAATTATTTTAAGTATTTGAATGTACTTGAGTGAAACCAGGAAGTGCTTAGTTTACTCCTTCACTGAGAGTGAATCAGGACTTTGTTGATAGATTAGACAAGCAGTCAAATGTAAACTGGTAACATCACCAGGCACTTACTGCCTAAGAAGTGATGGCAAGAGCAGATCCATTGCCATTGAATAAAACCACAGCTCGTTACTCACTATTGCTCTCCAGTTTTCTCCCTAGAAATTGATGATTGCTCTGGGGCTTGAGAGTACTTTTTGTCTGTTCATCTTCAGAGCTGCTGTGTTGGTACCTCCTCATCCAGGGGGTTGGCAGGCAAGCTGTGTGGACAGCCAGTTTACTTGGAGCCTTGGCTTCAAGAGGGGAGGACAAAGGTACCCTATTTATTCCATGGGCCTCCCTTTTAAAACCCCACGTGCCATACTCAGTAAACCTGTTGTCTCACTTTGACAGACCAAGACCATAGGTTTCATGACCTGCCATGAAGTTACATTGTTAGCCAAGGTCAGAGAGCACAGGTGAAGGTGCCTTTGCATGCACAGCTCTGTGTCTTTTCAGATGCAAGAGACACACTATGTCACCTGTGAGACTCGCTTCTGAGAAGGAACTAGACAGGGAGGAGGGGCTGCTGAATGAATCCACAGCACAGCCCAAGGCTGTAAGCCAGGCCTGGTGCTGCTGTCAGGAGCAGGTGTATACCTGGCAGCAAATGGTCAGCTTCAGCTTTTTGAGGGGATTGCAAAAACCGTCTCTTCATTTCAGCCTGTCTGTTGAGCAACACCAGGCTCCTAGGATTGATCTGTGCTGCCAGAGCCTTGTAGGGGTGGGTAAACAGATGGCTTTGTCTGGAGAGCAGGCTGGTCCAGGCTAGTCTCACCAAAGGCTTGTGCTCAGAAATGTTGACACACAGGGACATTTCTGGGAAAAGTAGCAGAAGCGATGCTTGTTCAGTGTGATGGACCCCTGCCTCACTAATATCTCAGACCCATGGTTGCTCCAGCTACAGCCACATACAGTCTGGGAAAATGAGGCCTCTTTTTGGATCTAACATAAGAAAAATATTTATATATATATATATAAAAAAAAAAAAGCTGAATGCATTAGATGAATTGCATCCTGTGTGGTTGACCTATATTATTTCATCAGACTGTTAGAGAGCAAATCAAGACAAAGAAGGTCTTAGGTGACTCATAAATACAATATTCAGTCACTATAGTTGTTTCTAGTGCTGGATGTGCTCTGTGGTTGATTGGGACATTTGCTGGCAAAGTATGAAATAGGGAAACCATGTTAGGAAAACACTTGTGCTCATCTCTCAGCTGCAGAGTAACATGGAGTTTGCAGAAATTGCTAGTGATTGAAGCTCTTTGTACTGTTTGGCTGGCCAACAATCAAACCATTCATGCTGATTAATACAACAATAAAAATTTATTTAATTCACATTTTACTTACATTGCCATAATAAGGAAGTAGCAGTAGGTGTGTCGGGTTCCTCTCATCATTAGTATTGAAAGGTTATGCTGGAACGTTAAGAAAGGTCTAGAGGTTTACCCTAGTCACAACGGAGGGAGATAGAGGAAGACAGAGTACCTTGAGACCATGCATTACATCTGCTGACTCCCAGTTCAAAGGTGACCCAAATCTTGTGGCACCAACACTTGGATCCCTGTGCTCCACATAGTCTAGCGTTCAGACTGGCAATCAGACCAGGCACTATGTCCTGGGACACTGATCTGTAACAAACCCTCCTATCCTTTGTCCCACATTGGCAACCATCCTCTCCTCACTCTCCTGCCCACCTGCCCACCCTCCTACCTGCTCACTTCCCCTCTCTCAGCGCCCTCACTCCCTTCCCCATGTTCATTCTCAGTGGTCGTTGCATGTAAGTGCCTTGGCACCCTTCAGCTCATTAAGTCCCCTGCCTTGCCTCATGTTTTGACAGGTTTTGTGAGTTTTGACAATCCTGCCAGTGCCCAAGCTGCTATCCAGGCCATGAATGGATTCCAGATTGGCATGAAGAGGCTGAAGGTGCAGCTGAAGAGGCCAAAGGATGCTAATCGTCCTTACTGAAGGGTTGTGGGAACTACTGGATACAAAGCACTAGCACAGGTAACTGCATGGGGAAGGGGGTGTCAGCTACTCCTGTAGCATCTCTCTGTGTTGTAGATCCTGAAGGAGATTCAGCTCTGTGACTCTGTATCTTCTGCCTTTTTGACTCTGGCTATAGCCACTCTGCTCAGACATGCACCCACGCAGAAACTAGGGACTGTTTGTATGTGTGTCTCTTTAGAAAAAGAGGTGGAAGGATGCTTACCGAGGGATAAGACAACTTCCTCATCCCAGGGGCATCCTGCATCTCTAGAATGTGTTTCTGGTCACTAGAGGAGAGTCAGAAGCTGTCCTGATTCCCCTTGCTCAGTGAAAGAGAGCATTTTCTGGTGCTTGAAGAAAATCTGCAATTAAGAGGTGGGACTGGGCTGCGGTTTAATCCCAGGTGACTGGACTGGGACAGTGTCTGTCTCAATAGCTCTGTGTTGCAAACGTTTAAAGCATTCTTCATTCTTCATGCGGTACAGTCTGTATCCAATTCCATCTCAGCATAATAACTTAATGTAAATATGTCTCCCTGGCGACCAAATAAACCTTGATTTATTTCTTCACAAACCTAAAAAATTAATAGAAGGATCCATGTTGTTCACTTCTTGGTCAGTTGTTTTAAACCCCTGTGTGTAGATAAAACCCAACCAAAGCCAAGGAAGCTTAGCTGGAGTAAAGACCTGGGGTCTCATTTTTAGATTCATGTGCCATGTATTGCTGGAAAGAAGCCAGCTGGATGTTCCAAGGGAACTTCCAATACATATAACAATACCAAAAATATCAGAATACACAGCTTGTTCCATTGGAATCCCAACGTATCACCAATAACAAAAATGAAGATGTTTCCAAAACCAGAAATATTTCCCCCCACTGGCTGGCTCTTTCATTAGGTAATTCTTTGAGAAACAGAAATATAAACTGTTATGTGTTTGTTTACTGAGACAGGAAGTCTCCCTATTGTTAAAATTGTTCCACAACAGAGATTCCCCAATAAACTCAGCACCTAGGGAGGCCCTAAGCAATTTGTACTCCTGAATTAGTGATAAGGAGATTGGTTAGGTGACCTTTCTATGTCATTTTAGCTAAGATATCTAAGATTCTATGATTTCTGAGACAGGCAGGAAATCCCTACCTTCAACTTTCCCAAAGGAAAACAGAGAGTTTTAATTTTTCACTGGGATCCCAAATATCTTTGAAAAATATATTTTTGCAGTCTTCAGAACAGTATCCTTTCCAGTGACAATTCAGGAATGGGATGAAAATGTCTTTGAAAGAGGTGCTGCACTGAAGACAGCATAGAGGAGGTTAAGAAACCTTTCAATAAATGCATTAGGTGCATGTGCAGGAAATAGCCTCCACAGTTTAGAATCTCCTTTATATGTGACTATATGAAGATAACTGTCAATGCATTTTCCCCCTTCAAAAACGTCTTTTCTTTTTCTTGCTTATGAAAAGGCCTCTTGGAAGCTTGAAACCAAAACATTTTGCCATATCCAAATGCTTTTTGCTTCATCACACTGGCTTTTTTTTCTGCAGGCTTTGCTGGGGGAGAGCGGGGGGGTGCATGCATGCAATTGTGTTAAAGCAGGGGCTGTCTTTGTCAGGGAGGTTTTCTGTGACACCTGCAAAGGGACTGAGGGACACAAAGGTCTCCCTAGTTAGGCACCAGGCTTTATGTCTCAGCATAGCTGTGTTCAATGAGGATATGCTTGTTTCTCATGGTGGTGTAAGATGCAGGCTGTGGATATCTGTGTTATTCAAGATTCCCCAGTATGAGCCTACGGTGGTTTTTATTATCATGGTTCATCATGAAGTGCTCTGAGTGCTCAGCTTTTTTCCTATAAAAAGATAACTCACTAGTAGGACTAAGAGTTGTTGCTTGGGTATTTTTTCCCCCAGTAAATTATATAAAAAGGAATCAGCAGGTAAAATGGTAATATAATTCCATATGTCTCTCTTAGAGCATTATTTCCTTTCCTTTGCTTCTACTAAGCAGACCAGTCTTGAAGCGCTGCCTCTAGATAGGAAGTCCTTTAGCCTTCCTGGCTTTTACTTTGGCTTCAGTACTCTGCTGTCCAGAAAAATCATTCAGTTTTTACCACCAGACCACCTCCACCCTTGGCTTAGAGAACCTTGTTTAGAGACCCTACCAAAATGTATCTCAGAGGTCCTTGCTCTCCCGCGTACTCACACCTTGTTGACCCTGATGCAGGAGATGTACGTGACTTCAGCAGAAAGGAGTTCTCCAGGAAAAAAGTTTTGTACCTGTGTTTTCCCACCTGACAGAAGAAATTTCCCAAGTGTAGGTGGTCCCAGGAGGACACTGCAGGAACACTACCCAGTGGAGGATTTGGGTTGGCACAGGGAGAACTATGCTGCAACAGACTGGAGAGGGCACTTGATGACAGCAAGGATACCCAGAAGGACAGATGGGCTTAAACCCAGGTCTCTCTTCAGCTCATCTACCTCCCAGTGCTTGGGAACATTGATAGCAGCACTCTAGAAGCAGGCAGGATTCTCAGTCATGAAGATCACAGGTCAGCTTCCCACCAGGCTGGGCAGTAGTTATCAAGAGAGGGCTAAGCCTGCAGGAATAAGCCTGACTCGGAGATAGGTCAGCTGTTCTTGGCTCAGCACAGTATTATTGTACCTCCACTGCTGGCTTGATTTGCAACTTCCTTTAACTGATAGAAAGATAATAACTCCACTGTGTTTTTTAGCTATCTTTACTTTGGATGCAGCTCTCTAGGGTCTTTAATTCCTATTTGAAGCATGTGTATAACCATATTGACACCAGAGTAATTACTCATGTGCTTCAAGAGGATGCTCAAGAAACTTTTTAATTGGGATTTTTCCAAGGAAAGGCTTTTTTCTATTGAATTGCTTTCAAAAAATAAGAAGTTGCCAATGACAACAACAATTACAACAACAACAAAAAAGCAGCACCCAGTTTTTTGTAATCCACCAGAGTGATTTTTTCCTAACTGAGAAGGAAGAGCTTCACTGAATTTTAATTTCAGATGAACTTTAAAAAAAAAAACTTATAAATCTCCCTTTTGGGACACAAGCAGTCTAGGCCACAGTGATTTGAAGTCCTTTGGTGTTTTTTTGCAAGTGCTCTAAACTTGCTGTCAAACACTGAAAGGGTCTCTGTGATATGGCAGATAAGCCCAAAGCTGCAGCAAGCAAAGCCCTGAAGATGAAGATTTAGATGCCAAAATGGCTGCTCCTGTTCTCTTTTTTCTTTATAATTAAAGAGTGGTTGTAGGGAAAAAAATAAAGAAAAAAAAATAAAAAAAAAAAAGGAAAAAAAAAAAAAAGAGGGGAGGAATGATGGGCTGGGAGAAAGCAAAATAGAGGAGGACTATTTGAGGCAACTCTGCCAAAATCAGTATATTCTATTACTAATCCCCCCTCAGGACTAGGAAGCAAGGACTTGGAGACACTCCATGTGTCTTTCAGATAGTAAATGCACAAAATAATTAAGAAACAAACAACCTGAAATCCACATCTCCCTTAGGTGGCCATTGCTCGGAGCCCTTCCATGCCCTGTGCTATGACGAAGTTGCAGGTGCAGCCCACAGTGCCTGGGGCTGTGTGTGAGCCCTGAGCCCATGGAGGGCTGCTGGGACAGGCAGGAACAACACTGCCTAGAAAACTGCACAGCTCACAGCCCTTCCAGAGCTCAGGGCAGAACACAGAGCAGCCCAGGAGCATCCAGCTGATAGACCACTAAAAGACACAGCACACATTGCCCTGAAAATCCTGTCTATTCCCCATCTGTGGGTTCATTGCAGTGACTGGTCACTGGCAAAGTGATGTTTTCCATCTCAGACAGACACTCTGCTGCTGAAGTTTTATTTAAAGCTAAAGATGCAGAGACATTTGGGTGAGACTAACCCAGAGCACTAGCATGAAACTGAGTGAGACAGAGTGTGAGCGAGACAAACTGAGCGAGGCAAAAGGGAAACAGAAAAGTGGGAAAAAAAATAGAAAAAAGATCAACAGTAAGATTTTTTTAGCCATGCTTCAGAGTAGTGACAAAACATTAAATGAGTGCACTGCTCAAGCAACCTGCTTCTACAAAACACCAGGGGAAATAACATAGGTCAAAGCTCAAATATGAAGAAAATAAGATTGCAGGTCCTCCTTCACTACTTCTTGAATGTGGACTGATTTCTGGTTTATTGTAAAATGTGTGAAATATATATTTTTGCAGCTATCTGGAATAGGTGGTATTTTTACTCTGAGGAAATGTCCCTTTTTAATTTTTTTTAATTGGAGTGTATATTTTACAAAACTAGAAAACTTTGCATTTTTCTCTTTTTTTTCCTTAATAAGAGAAAAAAAATAAAAGCAACCCTAACTCCATTTTAAAGTAAGATTATACTATCAGCCAAAAATAAAACAAAATAGCAAAATTCCTAATAGCCATAAAAAATATGTGAGTGGAAAATTTATATTTTCTCTTGTCATTTCAGATGACTTCAATGCAAAGTCTAGTGAAAGTGTATTTTTTACTGAAATTTTTGTTGCTTATGCCTCCCAAATAGCTTTCTATTACCTCTAGTGAGAGACTATTCTGCAGCTGCATTGATCTCACTGTTTTCTATTAGGCTATTCATCTTGAGATTCATTCCAAATACCCTTTTTCAAGATAAAATCCCATTTCTTGTAGTTATGACTCCTACAATCATGCTAACCAGCTCCTCTTCCACCTGCACAGATTATTGTTGTTTCCCTCTTTTAGTCATCATTTAGATCGTCTAGGACTTGCTTACATTATGGAAATTTGCACTAGTATAATTGCATCAAAACGGTAGTCCAGCACAAGCTTTAATATGAGTGAATAAAGAGAGAAAAAAAATCAGCACAGCTTAATTTTGGAAAGTCTGTTCAGGTACTGGAAAAACATCATCTCAGCCAATATGGTTTTTTGTTCTTTGGATTACTTTTGTTTTTCATTTCCACTGACACCTGTGATTAAATTAAGCATCCCTCACTGTGTTCGCAACCCAAACTTTGTGCTGTTGTGCTTGTACTGGGAGAATGGAAGTGAATTTTAGTGGGGGAGGCTAAAACAGGACTCCTGAAGGTGTTTGCAATACTGACAAGGAAATCCTTTTTTTTTTCTGTCTGATCATTGTTAACCTACCTGTCCATTTAAATTACTGATAACTTTATTATGGCAAAATTCTCAAGTCTGTTCTACAAACCACAGTTTCAATACCAGAGCATGCAAAATCCCATTTGCTAATTATTTTATTCTAAGATTGGCACACAATATAATGCACTGATGGAAAACGACAATAATTAATTACTGCATTTACTCCAAAATTACAATCAGTAATTACTGCTCTGAGACTGAATTCCATTCAGCAATATTTGGAACTTGTTCTTCCTCAAAGCAGGGCAGCTTTTCAGGAGTATTGCTGTGTTTGCATCTAAATGAGTCCATGTAGGTCACTAACGGATCCATGCTGTTTGTCATGGGAGTGATAGAGCAGCACAAGCCAATACCACAACACCTTCCCTCGGTTTGGAGCAGGAATTCTTCATTGAAATCCAAGTCCCTCCCCCCTCCCCCTTTTTTTTAATGTTAGATGATGTAAGAACTTAATATAATACATATTACAGCAGCCTTCCCATTTCTCATCTCACTGTGGTACTCTTGGCCCTTGTGCTCTGAAGTAAACTTCTGGAGAATTGTGAGAACTTTTGCCAAGGACTCAGCCAGCAAAGAGCCTTCCGAGTTTTTCCCCATATATGCAATATGTGAAAAGAACCAGGAGCTTGTTATGGTGGTGCTGTCTTCAAAGGCTTCCAACAGCAAAACCCCCAGAGCTCCAGGGTTGACTGGAGGGTGGTAATTTCATATTCAGCCACTTCACCAAAATTAGTGTGGGAAATCATATGGACAATGTCACACAAATTACTTGAGTAAGTCAGATTTTAGAGCCTTTCTGAGCTCAGTGTAAGCTCCAATTGCATCAGTTAATAGGCAGCTGCAGTAACCTGAAAACAGCAGCCTTTGAAGGAACATTTTTACCAGGTTTGTTCAGTACAGAGCTTTGCTGGGCCAGTGCATGAGGGACTGCAACTTGAAGAAAAAATGGAAAATATAAGAAAAGGAAAGGGTAGGCGTTTGAAACAGCAGTGATTTGAAATGAGAGCCAAAGAGATGGAAAAACACAGGAGACATCCATAGCCAAATTTTTTGTTCAAGCAGCAGCAGCAGCAAACAGTGACAGGATGAATCCTCTGCTAAATAAAATATGTACAGAACAAATGGGAGAAGGAAAAGACCCACAATGAAAGAGGATTTTGAAAATACAGGATGAGTCCTAGAAAACAAGCATGTCATTTTTCTACAGGATCTTCCAATAAGTTACAAGTCAGCAAAATCCATCGATATGGCAGCACTAGAGAGACCAGTAGTCACTAGTGAGCAAATGGGAAACAGGCATATTATCAATTTGCGAATGCTGCTCAGGGAGAGGACAAAGAAAGGTCTAGAACTTCAGCGATGTTCTTCTCAGATGGCCCCATATTTGAAGGCAGATAGAGCTGTCTTTGGTGTGTTCAGTTAACAAAAACATCAGCACCATGAACATGGTTTTTTGTCCAGGTAAAGACAATATGAACAGTATAGGCCAAAGGTAGGGCACAGCCCTCTGAGTCTAAGAAGAAGGTTAAAACACAGGAAACTGGAAATTCACAATGAAATCAGGGTTATGAGTCAGCCCCAACATGTGATTCACAGGACTCAGGTCACTTGTGCAGCACTGATCAGTAAGCTGAAAATGATCTGATCTGCTTGTCACTGACCTTTGAGAGCTACTGCAGAACCATGAATTGAAGCTCTATGTGGTAGTGTTTGGCACTTACACTGTAGAGATAAAGAAAAGGAAGGCTAAAAAACTCCATGAAATTTACTCTGCAGGGGAAAACTGCTACAGGAGTTGGCAAGAATCTTAATAAGGGGTTGCAGAGTACTCCATCAATGTGAGCACCTTAAATTGATGTCCTTATGGTTTGGAAGGCATATACAATCAGCTGCACTAGAACACTGTTTCTCGTTCCCACGGTTATACCCAGTGATATATCAAATGCAATAATTGCATATTTGAATAATTCATAGGTACGGTAACTTTGGCCAGATACAAGTGAATATCAAAACTCTGGTCTCTGAAGTGTTTGATTCAGCTGTAGCAGAGAATTGAAGGTTTACGGTACAAACTTTGCTTTCTCAGGTGTCTTTCATCCTGCCCTGTGACTGCAGTTAGGGGAAAAAAAAAAAAAGAGTTTTTATTTCAAACGGTTCATTTTTCCACTTAGCTGAGCTTCATCCAACCTTTTTGAAATATTGGGTAGAAGGCTGAGCTGGAGGGGAAAGGAGAGCAGCAGTCAAGTCATTTCCCAAGCAAGAAGCAGAGTAAATGAAAACTCAGTGCTCTATCTGGAAAAGTACTAACCACAACCATGATCAGGTTAAGTTCTATGGCAGCGTCAATCACCAGCTCCTCTGAAGCCAGTGAAGTGACACTGATTTACGGCAGCCGAGGATTCAGGCCCACTACTACTTATTTAACTCTAAAGGTTCTCCTAGCAGAGGTGTTTCAAATATTTGCAATTCTAAAGGGAGATGCAATGTCACTATTCTGGCTGCTCTGGTGTTCTTAGAGCAGACACACCAGGAAATGATCGTGCCCACCTCCAAATATCACCATGGCTCATTTTAAAAATGCTTTTTTGGGGTAATGACTTGCAAACAGAAGAAAATCTCTTGTACCCAATGGAAAGCTGCAGCTCCACACTCAAGTAATCCTCTTTGGAAAGCAGATTTCTCCCATTTATTGGAAGATACATTCTCCTCGCCAGCTCTTCAGATATCCCTTTTTCCTGTGTAAAACAGATCCAGCAGCTGGGCTGCCTGAAGCATCTGTTCTATGCAGAGCAATAACACTCTAAAATCCTCACAGTGACAGGATGCCTACCTTTGAAATTTCTGGCTCTATGATGCCCATTCCTTGACGCCAAACATATCTTTTGGTTGATTTGGTTGTGCTGTAGACCATGGTTGTCGTGGTAGAGCCTTAAAAGCAGGTTGTTCCAAAAGAAAATAGGTTTTCACTACCTTGATTTCTAAGGATTTGGAAACATTTGGGCCATTAAATCCATGGGCTGTGCAGTCAGCTAAAAATTTGTCTTTGCTGGATAAGATTTTCTATTTTTTTCTACTCTCTTGAAGCATCTCCACTCATGAGCAGAGGTTGCATCCCGTTTGCTGTGACATATGACAAGTGAATGCTTTCCAAGCTCTTTATTTTCCTCTGTGCATTCTCCTTGCATGGTACATATTTTTCCATCATGGCACATTGGACACTGAGAAAGGAAACCAGGCAGGCAGCCCAATGCCAGCTGTAGGAAACTGGGCTCCTACATTTAAGAGATTTGGTGCTTTCAGAAGCAAGTTTATTTGCAGGGTTTCTGTCCTCTGCTCAGGTTACATGGGCTTTGTTTAGTACAGACCATACAGACCTCTTCACACAAAATCCCAACAGGAATTCCTACAGGCCTTGTTCCCATGACCCATGAAGACCAGGGTAATGCAATTTAGACAAAAGTGAACAGATCCTCATCAGAGTAAAGGAACAGCTCACACCTGGAGAAGTATTCCTATTTAAACCTGGATGGAGGAATTACTGCCCGTTGACAGGTTTGTTGAGGAGCATGCTAACATGCTGTTAAGTGGTAAGGAAAGGCAGAGAGAGTGGCACCATGGTTATCTCTGGGGTCTTTTCTTTTTCAGCACAGACCCACTTCCTGACAGCCTGACTTCTGGTACTCACCAGGGATTCCTGGAAGTAACCTCAGGATGCCGCTTAGGATTAAAATGCAAATAATTACTTTCTTCAGAAATGCTCTAGAATAAATGAGTTGTCCCGAGGTTCACAGGTATCTGAAGAAGTGCTGGGCCCATCCTTCACCTGGGGAAAGAAAGTAGGCTTTAAGGGAGTGATGATGATTTGTGCTAGCTTAAGGCTTGCTGTGGGATTTGGCCACTTACACTCAGGGAGAAGAAATCTTCTGCTTTTTCTCTTCTAATCTTTCAAATTGCCTCTGTAATTTTTTCCCCAAGTTGTGTGTGCTCAGTGTGTTCTGTCGATATGAGATGTGGTAATGTCACTCTGCTAGGAGTTTTATGGTTCACAGAAGGCAGGATTTGTATTGAGATAGACAGATAGATGCATGTCTGGTGCCTGCACACAATGTATTACAGAGATTGATTCAAAATTTTCAACACTAAAATCCCAAATGATAGACTGAGGGAATCTCTGGGAGATTTCAGCTGGATTTTATTTATTTTTTTTTTTCTGATTAATACAAGCCTTTAAAAGCATATCATCCCTGTCCCTTTGCCCAAATAATTGGAGAAGATCAGAGTAAAGAAGGATCTTAGCAAATAAGTAGTCTACATTTACTACTGCTACTACTTAGCAAATAAGTAGTCTACATTTTCTCAAGTGTCAATGTAAAGGAGACATGCCATACTGGGAAGGGAAGGATAGACAGTTAGGGAAGTCTGGTGTGCATTCAGATAAGGAATGTTCATTGTGACAAAGGAGGAGTTAAATCCTGTTGCCCATGCAGCTGGTGAACTCAGGGAAGATGGCAGCGATGCTCATGTCCCTCTGACCATCCAGGCTCACAGCCACACTGAGATCTGGGCTCTCCCTGCACATGAGAGGGAAATAGAAAGGAGCAGAAGAGCTGGCTGATGGGAGCAGTAGGGACACCATCCTGCCAAGCTGCCTGCGGAGCCTGGAGCTGCCTCCTAATGAAGGCAAGCGGCTGGTCACAACTGGAGGCGAGCTGTTCTCCATTTGTTTGTGCTCCTCAGAGTGGCAGAGATCCGCTCTCCATCAGAATAATCCAATTGAACAAAATGATTCATATTAGCAGGCACATCTGTCTGAGGCCAAAGCAGAACCCTGGTGTTAGTTTAATAAATGGCGTTCATTAAACTCAGCTGAAAATATAATCTGGAGAGACTGATGGGGTGAACAGAGCAAAGAATAAGCAAAAGGAGTTAGCAATTATCGGATGTCATTTGTTCTACTGGTACCATGGAATTGGAGCTTGTTTGCTGAAATCTTAATTTCATTTTGCTGAGGCAGAATCCATCAGAGAAGCTTATACTGCAGCTATGATTCCTGTTTGTCAGCCCTTGGTAGGGAGTGTGGCATTTTTCTTTCCTCCTTTTCTAACAGACAGAGCTCTGAAGGAGCACAGATCCCATCAGAGAACTCAAGGACAGGAAAGACAGAGGGAGCAGCCTTGCCTTTGCCATGAAAACACTGCTGAGTGAAGTTCCCTGTGCTGCAATGGAGAGAACATGGGCAGTGCTTTGTGACATAAACTTTGGGTATTTCCAATGCAGCAGAAGGCATAAATCTTCCCAGTTCCTCTGCCATTTCCCTCCATACCAAGACGGTGTAGAAGCACTTCTCACTCGACTTCAGGAGCATTTTACTCTCTATAGAGTAGGGGCCAGTGTTTCCCCTGGCAAATGTTTCCCTCTTTTCAAACTATACAAAGGTTGGGTTCTTCTTGGTGGTCAGGTCAGGAAAACTTCTACAGCTGTGCCCTGGTGGTGCCCTGTCGAAGGCAGCAGAGGGGAGGAGGCACAGGCACAGGCATTGAGGTTCTGGAGGCAGCCCACATATCCAGAGCTTAACCCTGATGGTCTGGGGCTGCCTCCTTCAGGCCCAGCTTTTCCAGCTCAGTCAGCTCGGTTATCTGGCATTAGCATTCCTGGCCATAAGTCTCCACACAAAACACTGAATCCAGAGGGAGCACTCTTAAGAGGGAGAGCTGCCTTTCCCAATTCCTGGCTAGCAGAGACAAGCTTCTTGGGACTGACTTACAGAATGTCAGCATTTGAAGATTGGCTGGACAACCTGTTTCTTGCCTATTGCTTTGGTTTTGTTTAGTTTTAACTTGTCCCTACGGGTATTCAAATGGTCCTTGGTGTGCTCCAGGGGAAGGCAAGAAAGGATTTTATATTTATAGACTTGCCAGAGCTATCGAGTCCTAGCCAGTTAGAAAAAATCAAAAGAATAATGGAGGAGAAGGGAAGCTTGACCTCATGAGCTTTCAGCGTTGATTAGTTTGTTGGTGTCAGGAACCTTTTCTTGTTCAGGGCACACTAACTGTGAAATAACTTTTTCCCCCTATTCTTTAATCTGTCTCCTGTATTCCCAAGGGGAGGGAGGAGCCAATACCTGCCTTCCTGGTGTTCTGCTTCAGAGGAAGCAAGTGCATGGACTTGCACACCAGCAGCAAGGGGCTGGTGGGTTCGGGTTTTTTTCCAAGGTTCCTCTTCTCAGTGTGCTCTTTGGCAAGAGGCTGAACACCTTCAAATTCCCTCAAAATTGTGTAAGAATCAGTTGCTGACATGAGCTGCTCTGGAGATGGTCAGAGGTTTTTTTGCCTGGGTGAGCACAGAAGAGAGAGGGAAGTTGCAGAGATGGGCAGCATCTTTCTTATATTTGCCCTAGATTCCACCATCACAGTCAGGCCTCCTTCACAACCATGGAACTGGGTGAGACATGCACTGGATCCCACCTCTTTCCCACTACCATTCCTCACTCAGATTAATCCTGAGCTTCTTGGCACAGGGAGGAGCATAAAGGCTTAGGTTAACATGATCCCATCATTTGTATGAGACTGGTGAAAAACTTGCTGAATTTGCTTGGTTCAGCTCTGTGGATCAGGCAATGATAGCACTCCCAAAACAGCACAGCTGCAGGCACAAGGGGACATGCTTCATAAGCACAGGCTATCTCAGGTGACAATGAACCAGAAACCCAAAAAACTGAGACTGATCAGACTCTCAACTGGATGCAAATAGAATTTGGGATTTATGTTCAATACTATTTTCAAAGTACATTGAAGTAACCTTATGAACCAGACATCATGGGAATCAGCACAGTGGTTTTCGGTGCTTTCAGAAAAAAAAATTGTTTTGTTTTAGATTTCTTTTAAAATGCTCAGACAAACAGTTTTGACTATTTTTGAGCAGTGATAATGTTTGACTGATCACCTGCATTTTCCACCCAGAAAGGCTTTGAACAAAAATGCGATCCAGTTCTAAATTAGAATCATATAAATACCTCAGCTATAGCAGTGAAATGAGTCACAGACATAAGTCACATGCATAAGTATCTTCAGAATCAAATTCTGAGATACTAAAATTCAAGAGATGTGAATTTTTCATATGGAAACCACTCCAACTATATGGTGGAATTCTTGTCTTATCTTTCTCCAACTCAGAAAGAGTTACCACCTCCTTAGTAAAAGTGTGTCTTCTGTTAGAAGCTTCATACAGAATTTGACCTCAGGAATGTTTGTGGTGTTTTTAATAAAAAAATATGAATATTTAATAATTAATAGAACTATGTAAGCTTATTGAGTCATCCTGGACTTCAATCAATTTGAAATATTTGGGGCACCAATTTCCACCTTACTGCTCCTCACTGGAGGTACATCAGAGCTTTAGTGCAATTAAAACGAAGCAGGAAATATTTTTAGCTAATTGCACTGTGCACCTTGAAGGTAATTTGAAGCTGCAGGCAAAAAAAAAAATAAAATATCAGAAGGAGTAATTGAGTGTTGCAAGCTGGGAGTATGTGTTTCTGGCTGCATTCTGATTTAAAGGGATATAGAAATTGGGCATGGAGCTGAACAGCCTTGGCAGAAGGAGAGTGAATTCTTGCCTCTGGAAAACAGTCCCAGAATTCATCACAGGGCAACAGACCCAGCAGCCCTGCCACTGGTACAGGACCAGCTTTGAGAGGGTCACTGGAGAACATGCCCCTCAAAGGGATGTCAGGCTGGTAGAAGAGCTCAGGTCTCCTCCTTTTGCAACCCCCACACAAGCACCACTCCAGCTCATCCTTTCTGTACCTGGTGAGCAACTACAGAACAATTCTCACCCATCCAGCCTAGGAGGTAGCTGTGGGCTCTCATTTCTTGTGGCAGATATGGAGCCACTGGTGGGGTGTATCAGGCAACCCCCTAGGATGGCACAGGCAGCTTAATTGTACCTGCTGAGATCTATGAGTTGGGCTTGATTAGGGTCTTGATGTCATCCTAGAGGTCTGCTGAGGAAAGGAAGAGAGAAGCAGGATCACCATCTAACTGTCAGCAACAAAAACAGGAGGGTGTAGCACTGGTTTCATCAGCATTTTGATAAGGTCTAGTCAATCTATAAAGGGAAGAAGCAGAAACAGCGGAGACCAGGCACAGAGGCTTTCTTACAGCTTCCCAATTAGACTTAGTTCTCAACCATGTACATTTTTTTAATTAAACTGTTGGTACAATGCTCAGGAGATAGAAAACTCCTTGAGGCCCTCTTGTAATAAAGAACCTTTCGTTGTATGCAGAAAGGCAAGCTTAATTTCCTCTCCCACCTAATATTCACCTGCAGCAAAAGCAAGGGTGAGCACTGTGTGTGAGGCAGGGTAAATGCTCCTCAGGGAACAGGACCCACTGATTTGGCCATTGGGAGGGAAGGAGGTTACATCTTTTGCTGCAAAAGTAGCCATTTAACACTCATTTGACCTTTACCATCACTGCATCACAAAATGACCTGAGTTCATTGCACTGCTCTTTGCCTGCAAAGCCCTTGACTGGCAAAACAGAGCTGAGAGAGGAAAAGAGCCATGGCTATGTTTGCATGAGCAAGTAAATTCCAAGTGTTCCTGAGGAGGGTGGACAGGGTTGTGACAACTCAGACATTACCGAGCCCTTAGTTGCTCCCAAATACAACCCTGGTGGTGGGCAGAGCTCCCTCCTGCAACCAGCCCACCCTGAATCCCCACTCTGCCCTGCCCAGCCCTTCCTCCCAATACACACCTCCACATGTTTTTTCAGAGCACCTCCACCACCCTGTGGCCCCCAGCACCCTGAGGCCACCTCTTCTGCCACTGCTCGGGGGCAGAGTGAGAAAAGGCAACACTGCTCAGGGAGCCAGTGACATTTTCTGACTGCCCAGGCTGGCTTCTCCAGGAGCAGCTGCTCCGTTGTGGTGCTTTTTCATCCGCTGCTTGAGACTAATGGCTCTAGAAAAATAGATAAATCAGAGGTGACACAGCTATTGCTGCTTGACAATTTTTCATCAAACAAGCTAGGGGAGGAGGAGATGACCAAAAAGTGACATTTTGACCAAACTGGATGTTTCCGCAGCAAATTTTCATTCCAGTAGATTAAAAAAGAAATGCAAACAGCACAAAAAACGTAACTGTCTTGATTAAAAATGTTGGCCTTCAAAACACTAAATTCCTGTTAAAAATGGACTAGTTTTCAGATTGATTAAAAAAGGCAAAAATTAATCTATTTCTCTGGCCACCTTTCCCACCCCAGACTTGTTTTGTTTATTAACTAAAATATTCACAGGAAAGAAAGCCAAAATAATGACAATTTTCCTCCAGAAAGTAATTGTCATTTTTCAACTAGCTCTTAATGTTAACACAGTTAAATGAGAGCAGTTCTAGTAACAACACTCCACAGCAAGTAAGTCATACAATTATTTGAAAGAAGGGCATTGCAATTTAAGAGCTAATTTTTATCATCACCTTAAATTTATAAATGGGGAAAATGAGACAGGGTCATCAAACATATTACAAAAAGAAATAAAAAAAAAATAAAATTAGCATTTGAAATTCTGGACTCCCATCTCCCTGTTAGATTACATTGGCTTCTCTGTCTCTGTCTCTGTGTGTGTGCAATTGTCTCTGTTGATACGTATGTACATGTAATACCTCTGTACATATACATATGGATATGTTGGTGTGCATTTTCATGTATATAAAGATTCATTTTTACAATCTGTCTGCTTTTTAACCTTCAGATGTTAGAACTGAAGCATCTGACAAGAACATTTTCTCCCCACCCCCCCTCGCCCCATCCCCAATAAAAGTCACACCCCAAGAATCCAGGTAAATGTGTTTATGTCTGGTATAAATTGTCAGGTTTCTTTTAATTCCAGCATGGATGCGAAGTCCCCTTCACCACACCGCTTTTCCACTCTTAACACATTTGGGCTCCTAATCTTGGGCTCACCACAAAGCCTTAGCAGTGCTTGTCATAGAGATGGAGTCTGTTTTGGAGAGCCTTGCCTCTGTTTTCCACCTCTGCCAGACAGTCCAGGCAGGAGCTGGGGAAGGGAGTGGAATCTGTGGGTTGGTATCAGGATACAGTGGAGAGAAGGACTGAGGCATAAGGAAAGCAAAACCATCCAGCAGTACTGGAGGCAAAAACAGAGAGGGAAATTGCTATAGAAACAGTACAGAAGGCAGGGGAGAAAAACACAGGCTGGAATTTTAATAATATTGATCAGCTTCAGAAGCAATAGCTGTGAAGATCTATCACCGGCAGCAAAAACATCTCCAGCTCCTTCCAGTATGTGTGCATGGCCACAGGCTCCAGCAGACAGAAGGACAGGATTCTGACTGCAGTTTTGGGTGCAAAGACACACGTCTGTGTAAATGGAGATTAATATATGTTGTATAAAGGTGAAGAAGTTGGCATATGCCAGATTAGAGTCTTAAGTGTGAGCACAAGAGGCTGCCACTTTCCTGCTGGAAGAAATGATGGCCTTTGAATTTCATTGGGGAGAAGAAAAGACAAGAAAAAAGGTGATGATCAGTGGAGACTTGATTAATAAGGACTCAGGGGAGAGACATGGTAGAAACGATGTGGAACTGGAGGCAGTAGATTTCTGCAGTGGAAGAACCCAACCTGGTAGCCCACCCACAATGGCAGCAGTGTTGGGACAACTGCGTGGTCCTGTGAAGGGCACAGAGAAAGCTTGTACCTGCAGCTGGCTGCATTTGCAGCTTAGCAGATATACAATGACAGCTCCTGTGGCACTCACCAGATAGTCAGGGACTGTTGGGCATGTGCCACTTGCACACTCCTCTCAGGCCACCCACCTGTTGTAAGGGTATCATGGAATCATACAGATTAGATTGTAAAAAAACCTCTAAAATATTGAATTCAATCATTAACCCAGCACTGGTAAGTCCACCACTAAACTGTGGCTCTGAGCACCACATCTACACCTCTTCTAAATACTTCCAGGAATGGTGACACCACAACTTACCAAGGCAGCCAGTTCCAGTGCCCAACAAGCCTTTCAATGAAGAAGTTATATCCAGTCTAAACCCCTCTCATTGCAACCCAAGGCTGTTTTCTTTTGCTCTGTCACTGGTTACCGGGGCGAAGAGACTGACCCCCACCTGTCTGCAACCTCCTTTCAGAGGGAGAGTGATAAGGTCTCCCCTCAGCTCCAGCTGGATGTCATTCCATTCACCAACACCATTTGGACCCAAGTATCATCCATGCAGGCAACAGTCCACCCATCCAAGCCATGAGCAGTCAGATTCTTCTGGAAAATGCTGTGGGAAGTGCCGTCAAATGACTTTACTGAAGTCCACATAGACACATTCCCAGCATTTCCCTCATCAACTAGGCGGATCACCTTGTCACAGAAGGAGATCAGGCTGGTCAAGCAGGCCCTGTCTTTCATGACAGGCAGGATGGGCCTGCTCCCCTGGTTGTCCTGCATGTGCTACATGATGGCACTGAGGATGATCTGCTTCACGAGCTTCCCCAGCACTGAGGTCAGGCTGAGAGACCTGCAGTTCCCTGGATCCTATTTCCAGCCCTTCTTTTGGATAGGCATCACATTGTCTAACCTACATAAATTGGGACTTCTCTGGTTACCAAGACTGCTGATCAATGATGGAGTTGCTTAGTGAGCACCTCTGCCAGCTCCCTCAGTACCCAGTACCACACTAGATGGGCAATGAGTGTCTCCCAGAATGCAGAGCTTTTCCTCACAGTCCAGCCAGAAACTGCTGTTAAAAGCTTTACTGTGACAGAGGTGTTTGTAGCAGTAGGACTACTGTGCTGACAGCACAGGTTGCAAGGACATGACTAGATTTATGTTTGTCTAGCCAAGGCTTTAACTGAGATTCATTTCCCCTGATGGTATAGACCTACACTGCAACTATTCCCTTCAAAGCAAGACAGTCAAAGGTCCTCATTATAACCATGAGAGAGATACTGGTTTTTGCTCATGACTCACAGTCTTATCTGAAACAGTTCCTAAGCATGAGTGAATTGGGATCTAAAATCCCTGTGTGTCTCCACTAATGCTGTCCTAGAGTGAACTGTTCAGATGAAGATGTCTGCATCTTGAATTCCATCATTAGGACTTCAAGCCCTTATCTCTCTCCAGTGTTCAAGGAGAACAGTCCCAGGATGTTAGGCACTTAGGTGCAACCAAAAAGAAATTGGACACTTACCAGATTTATTTGGCTATGGTCAGTGGAGCAAGACCTTGGACATGTCCCTAGAGACTATCAAAGTGTCTTTTCTTGTCCTCTGACTAGGCAGCTGCTGCAGACCCCTGCTTTAGAAGAGCAGCTTAATTTGGTGCTTGAAATACAGACCCAAGTTAGTCAGACAGGATTACCACATGTAACTTTGGTGTGAAATAATAATTTCAAATGGCTTTTTTTTCTGGTTTTTTTTTTTTTTTTAGCCTCAGCAAGTCCTAATTCTTCATCCATACATATATGTGTGTGTGTATATGTGTGTTTCATCTGCAGTGTCTGAGGGTGTCTGTGGAGGACAGGCAGAGGGATGGTAGTACCACCTCCAAAGCAGTGGTCACTGATTGACCAGTCCTGTCCTTTCCACTCTGCAAATTGAATATTTTCCTCAGTAAAATTATAGCAAAGAACATCTCCCCAGTTTGACAGTTGCCTGGATCTAGCATCCACTACCCACTAAGCTCCAGGCCTGATCCTGCAGCTGGCCCTATCCCATATTTCAACCCCAGACAGGAGAAGTTTGTTGTTGCTACTTCCCAGGAATAGAGCAGGATATTGTTTGATCTCTCCCATTCCTGTTGCCTCCTTTGTCCATTCATTGAATCAAAGCCTGTTAACCCTTGCTTTTCCTGCTGCTGCAGCTGAGGTAAGGAAAGAGACAGGTCATGCTGTGATGGTGCTGACAGCTCTCCTTCCTTTCCAAGCTGTTTGTTTCCTGTGTTGTGACATGGACAGAAAGCCCAGAGGGGTAAGAGGGATGCTAGAGATCTTTTCCTCTTCCAGGAGCTGTACGGCTGACACTATTTGCTCTTGGGTACCTAGGGACACAAATGACAACAATTCCTCCCTGGGGCATCTTCAAAAGGACAGTTTTCCCTGTCTTGGATCGTGAAAAAACTGTAGGCACAGATCTTGCATCTGCCTTGGGGGTACCAGTCTATTGTCTTTGTCAAACCCCCAGAAGCTCAGGCTGACACTTCCAGATCATCAAAGGGCAAGACTTTGGGGCCAGGCCATCAAGAAGGAGTCAGTTTCAACCAAGACAGCAGCCAACTGTGGCAGAAGTGCGGAGCTGAAGCCAGAGCTCAGATCAGGGGCTTAGTTCAGCATCGTCTCCTGTCAGCTAAGCATAACTGCTGCAGCCAAGAAAGTATGTTTCAGTTCACAGAAACAACAAAGAAACCCGAGAAAAACAAAAAGCCAGGGAAGGAATTTTCACTAGCCAGAATGCATGACTTCAGGATAAGAACTGCCAACAATTTTCTTGTGACACCCCAACACAAGGTGAAATTTTATTCGTGTGCAGTGACTTTTCAGAAATAGGCTGCAAGGAGAGATATGAGCCCTGCCAAGAGGACAGAAAGGCAATACCTGAGCATCAGGGTGCAGAGCTGCTGACTGAGACAAGTGTATTGTTGTGTGCAGTGATTTTTGGTGTTTACTGAGGCAAAACTCTGTGGGCCAGTAAAGGGACATTTTCCTTCACAGGAAAGGAACAGGGTGTTTCTATAGATTGTAGCAACAAACCCCTGGCAGGTTTTACTTCTTTTCCTTTTTCCTTTGCTTTTTCTTTTCCTTTCTCTTTTTGCTTTTGTTTTCTTTGGTCTTCTCTCTTCTCTTCTCTTCTCTTCTCTTCTCTTCTCTTCTCTTCTCTTCTCTTCTCTTCTCTTCTCTTCTCTTCTCTTCTCTTCTCTTCTCTTCTCTTCTCTTCTCTTCTCTTCTCTTCTCTTCTCTTCTCTTCTCTTCTCTTCTCTTCTCTCCTCTCCTCTCCTCTCCTCTCCTCTCCTCTCCTCTCCTCTCCTCTCCTCTCCTCTCCTCTCCTCTCCTCTCCTCTCCTCTTCTCTTATCCCTTTTGTTTTCCATTATCTTTTCAATTCAGGCCAGAGCTAAATGCCAAAGGAGTAAATGTCCTCCTTTTAATGATGCTAATTTAGGGACCATTGCATCA
Source organism: Phylloscopus whistleri (assembly GCA_017589585.1). Taxonomy (NCBI): domain Eukaryota; kingdom Metazoa; phylum Chordata; class Aves; order Passeriformes; family Phylloscopidae; genus Phylloscopus; species Phylloscopus whistleri. The sequence continues at coordinate 521,170 of JADMLD010001003.1, read as the reverse complement.
TCTGAGTCCTCTTACAAGTCTGCTTCCCACACCATACCAGCATTGCTGTTTCAGAGCCCGCCGTCCTGTGAACTGCTAAATGGACATGCAGCAGCCAGCAGTAGCTGCTTTCCTTTTTGGTTTTCTTTTTTAGTTGTTTTGTTTGGGTTTATTTATTTATTTATTTATTCTCAGTAGCCAATGCAGCTCTCGGCCTATTGAACCCCCACAATTTTAAACTTGGGATGTAAACCAAATCAGAGTGGTACCTGCTCCGGAGTCGATCCGAGGCAGTGGAGAGGCTCCCAGAGGACTCTGGCCAGCCATCCAGCAGAGTCCAGGAAGCTGGGGGTGGTGTGGGGAAGGCCGGTGCTAACAAAAGCATTCTGGTTGGCAGTGAATGTATTTATTTTCCAGACTCCGCAAACCGATCTGTGTCTGCGCTCATCCATTCAGTGCATGCTCTCCTCAACAGCCGCTGCATCACGCTCTGTTCCTGTTCGCTGTTGACCGTGTGTCCACATTTAAGTGTGTGTTTTATGTGTGTGTCTCTGGCTAGGCCTCCTCCATTCTTTATTCTTTTTTATTCTTCCTTACTTTCTTTTCTTTTTCCTTTCTTTTCTTTCCGTTCAGTTGGTTTGTTTTGCTCTCATTCTTGTTTCGTTTTCTATAGTTTAATGACAAGTATTTCCATTAGAATTTTTTTGATTGATGCTGTGTTTGTAACATTTTTTTTAATTATTATTTTTATATATATCTTCTTTCCCCACCTTTCCCTTTTTCCACACTATATATAAATATATATATATAAAAAATCTTTTCTTCTTTTGTCATTCAATCAAATTCCAACCAAGAGCCAGTCAAATCCACCACAGTCTCGCGCTGAGCTAGGAAAAAAGTTCTCGTAATGACATGAAAGTGGAGAATACAGTTCCCCAGGCCGTAAGTTCAAATCAACTCGAAGTTGAAAGTGTGACATGATGGCGTCATGTAACAAGCTAAGAATTGGTTGCATGACATGCCGTCAAGTTTCGTGCAGGTGCCGTGATTGAAGCATTTTTCTTGGATGTTGTATCAGTTGATGATTGGCCAGTCATGATCACATGTGCCTTTTTTGACTTTGTGCTGCCACAATTTTTTGCTGTGCTCATTTTCGTTTTGTTTTTGGTGCTTGCAGTGGTTTCTTTATTTGTCGTTTGATTTCTCGTCAGCGTTTTATGCTTCTTTAGATGTCACATAGAAGGAAAAAAAAAAGATGGATTCCTAATTCTTTAGAAAAAAAATGGGATTGTTGTAACTATAGATAATTTGGAAAAAAAAATAGAGAGAAAAATGTGTGGTTAATTTTTTGCACTGAAAATCTTGTGATTATTTTTTTTTTCCGGAGAATTGGGGCCTTTTTCAATTGACACCTTTTTTTTCCCCCTTAGGATATTTCAAATCACTTTCTAAAAATTAAAAAAAAAAAAAAGATGGAAAAACCAAATCAAAACTAAAAAGACTAATGATAGTAATGGTAGTTTGCAAACTATAGCAATCAAAAAAGCAACCCCAAGAAAAGCCTCGTATGTCTTTTCAAGAATTCCTAATTCTAAGGTGCCATATTACAGCAACTCCAGCAAAATTAATTGCTTAGAGGGAGGGAGGGATTGAGCGGGAAAAAAACCCATCCAGATCAAAAAGCAAAATGCATCTTTTTGTTTACAACTGAAAAAGGGTCCTTGACGAGTGTTTTTTATTTTTTTATTATATTATTATTTTTGGTGTTGTAATTGTTTAGACTGCTGTGTACGGTTTGCTGTTTGTTGAACCAACAGTGTGAAAACCTGCCAGCATGGATTGATATTCCGCATGACACTTTTCCACCAGAGTGGACCTTTTGCAGTTTCTAAGTTTCTTGATGTAATAAATCACCGAGTGTATAAGAAGAACCTGCTTGCTAGAAGGAGATAAGAGCTAATCCTTAATGATTAAGCATCCTACTTAAATGTCAAGCCTAGTCGGATCATGATTATATTTTTTAAATAATTTTTTTATTTAAGAAATGTTAGCTTTACCTTTTTTTCCCCCCAAAAAAAGTTTATTCCAACAGTCTTTTTTATTTAACCTCCTGTAAATTGCCTGTTCAAAGTCCTACTTTCTGACATTCACAAAGGAGTACATGTTATTGGCAGCTACATCTCCACAGAAAGCTCATTCACTGTCAAAGATGGCACCCCATTAAAATACAGAACTACCCATTCCTGATGCCTTTCAGCCTACAAAAGCCTGCCAAGCAAGATTGTGATCTGGCGCTGCAAAGCGGCACTTAAAAATAATTAAAATGCCGCTGTCTTCACACGTGTAGTGATACAGATTTACATAGACACATCCTAATATTATTTTGATTTATTATTAATATTATTATTACTAATAGGAAAATTTGTGTTTTTCTTTATCATGATCGTGACTACCTTGCTTACTTTGGGTTTGATCCGGTTCCCACTGAAATCAAGGGGAATCCTTCTGTTGATGTTAAGTGGGAGCAGAATCAGAGCCAAGGCCTTCAAAAGCAAAACACCAAAGCAGAAGCCCCATCCTGTCCCAATTGAAGGGAGAAGAAAACATCCATTACTTTCAACGGGATCAGGATTGGGCCCAAAAGAACAGGCTTGATTTTAATTTCATTTTCATTTTTAGGTCTTTTTTCCCCCCTCCTGTCTCAAATATTCCCCCCACACCTTCCCTACTTCCTTCTCCCCTTTTTGATTTAATTTGCAATGATCTTCTTCATTTTTTAGGGCAGCAGCTGAATGGGCCACATTTAGAAAAAAAAGTATATATATATTAAAAAAAAAAGTGAACTGTTGGATTACACCTTTGACATATCAGCAAATATCAGTCAAGCTGAAGACTTCAGACCTATTCTCTCTTTGATTGTTTAGACTGTAACATTTCTTCAAGAAAAGTATCACATCTGCTGACTTCGAAGGACATGCGCTTGAAAACAAACAAACACATAAAGTAAAATCAGAGCAGGAGGAAGATGAACCGGGATTTCTGAAGAGACACTGATATCACCACAGCGGCTTTTCTTCAAACAGGAGATGCAAACCTGGATTCTGGCAAAGGAGTGCCTGTTTGCCACCAAGGATGCAGTTACCATGCGAGACCCATGGTAACAGTCACTGAGCATCTTTATCTGTCATTCCTTAGCTATATAGGGACCAAAGGACAAAACTTTTTACCGCAGACTTGTAGCTGTATGTAAAATATGGAAGTTCTTTCCTTTTCTCTGAGCTGTTCCTAAAACAGTTTTTGAGAGCGATTATATGAAATATGTAAAACCTAAAAAAAAAAAAAAAAAAACCAAAAAACCACAAAAAACACAAAAACACAAAAAAAAAAAAGAAAAAAAACACAAAAAAATTACAAATGCTTAAATGCTTTTAAAACGGCAAGATAATAGCTCTTTGATACTTTGGGAGGTTCTTTGGTTATACATTAATTAGAGTCTATGAAGCTTTCATATGGTTTTCTGTATAATACGCAAGGATTGCGTTGTTAAAGGCAGGTAAGATGGATATCTATGAAAAGCAAAAAAAAAGGTAAATAAATAAATACGTAATTAAGTACATAAAAAGGCATAGAAAAGAGAAAGGAAAGATGGTTGATATTAAATGGAAAACAAAAAGGTTTGTAAATGCTTCTAACTCTCCCCATTTAAAATCCTAATAGTTGTACAGAATTTAAAAAAAAGAAAGTTTAAAATACCTATATAATAGAAAAAAAATTAGACAACATAAAAATAAAAAAAAAAAACAAAAAAGCAAAAAAAATAATACTACATAGAAGTTAGCGTTAATGCTAAAAACAAAGATGTTGTAGAACTGTAATTTTTGTAGAGTTTAGATTGAGCATAAATTCCTACTCTCTGCCAATTGCTGTTGGATGCTGTTATTTATCAAGGAGAAAAAGGAGAAAAATGGCTATTTTGGCAGCTTTTTTAACTGCAAGCATTCCAGCGATTAAAAAATAAACAAGACAAGACTCAATTCTGTAGACAATGCAAATGGGAAAAAAAAAAAAAACAGCTGTCTTTTTATCAGACGTCAGTTCTAACTTGAACAACAAAACACAGCTAAACGCTTCATGTCTTCATGATCTGCTGTCCGCAAAATTCCCATCATCCTATGCTTCAGTAGCTTCCATATTTGCTCTAGAAACCTTCAGGGCAAGGGATTAGCCTAGTACCTTAATCTTAAAAAATAAAAAGAAAAAAAAAACTAAAAAAATTTTAAAAAAAGCTAAAAAAAAACATAAAAGTAAACTAAAGAAACAATCTCTTTGAAGAATTTCTGAAACTGTTTACAAGGAATTTTGAAAAACAGGGGGATGTTTAAAAAATAAAAAAGATGCTGGCTCTGTTTTCTGTAAATAAATTTGCATATTTTGTAGGACTTTTAATTGTAATGATAGAGAAAAAACAAGGAAAACTATTTAATGAAAGCACGATATTTATCTTTGGTAAATGACTTTAGAGCAGTTAAAAATAAGACATTGCTTTAAAAAATCTGACTCAGAAAAAACAATGAATTATTTAAGAACACATATATTTTAAAGTATATCATATTTATTATAATTTATTTTCACAGTCTTAAAACTTGATTTACATAATTCTCACACTTGTTTGCATTGATTGAGCAGTGTGATAATTGTTTTCGATTATTTATTTGGTTATACAATTGTTTTTGGTTTATGCTCTTGTTTGTTTTTCTCAATATTTTTTATCTCGGTCTCAAACTTTCTTTCTTTGTTGTTTTTCCTTGTTGCTTTTTTTTTTCCTTTTTTTTTTTTTTTTAAATGTTAATTTTGATTACATATTGGGCCTGACCGTGCAGTCCTTACTCTTCCAAAACTCTCATGGGGATATAACGAGCATTTTGCCAGAGTAAGGACTGAAGCAAACTGAGCCCACAGCTAGGAAGTACAGATGTGTAACGCAGCTGCAGTTCCATACAACTGCTCTTTCACTCTCAATTCCCTAAAACTCCTTGTAATCTTCTGTAATTATTGAATGACGCTTTCCAGCTTAGCCCTAAATAAAGCACAGTTTAAAAAAAAAAAAAAAAAAGCCGTGTTCTTTACTTCTTGATGGCTTTTCTTAATGTGTTTGCTTTGAGAACAAAATGAATCTATTTCGACTCTTTCATTAATATACATTGTTTGAGTATCAGAACAAATCCCTTTGTTATATAAAACGTATCTCATTGGATTGAATTAATGACACTGTTTCATTTAATGTCTGTTTGATATTCCAGTGTGGTTTACCTTAAACCTAGTAGGTTAGAAGATCAAATAATGGTACATACAAATTAGTGTCATTGTAGCTCCCATTTGAAGCCTGTTGTTTGATTTCACGCTCATGGTTTTTTCATGCTGATAAGTATAGAGGCCAAAGCTCGGGATGTTGCTCCTTTTGCTGCTTTGGGAAAACCCTGTGAAATTCAGCAGTCTCCAGAGATGAGGTTCAATTTTTTCCTCAGCATCCCTCACATCTTGTCTTTTGAATGGTTATTTTCCTTTCCCCTGAAATGGCTGTATCAGATCAGCTGAGCTGAGGTTGGGGTTGAGATCAAGAGCCTTTGCATTTTCTCCTTGATTCTTGCAGCGACATCTGCATTTGGACAAGTTGCACAGGCTAAATTCACCTCTAAATGAGACTAATGTGCTCATCCATAATTTGAACTTCCTTGGAAGGAGTTCTGTTAGTAGAAACTCCTATTATTAATACTATCAGTTACTTAAGTCTGTTCAGGGCAGTAGAAACAAATGAAATGTAAATAAGGTGATGAATACAAGGAGGGAGCACAGTCACTATTTGCTTTTCTTCTGAAGGTAATGACAAATACAGAAGAGCACAAACACCAAACCCATCCCTGCTTTTCAGCAGAGAAGATGATTTGCAGAGGACAGAGTAGGCTAGAAATGTGGGAACTGGTCTCAGATGTCATTGAGAGAGAAAATGAGGACCAGATTTCCAGTAAGAAGAGGTTTCTATTCCAAAAGTTATTCAGCATCCTGTCCTGAGCTGCAGGGATGAACAGACAAAAGCACGGCCTTTTAGCTGTGCCAGGTTGAGAAAAAAGTGCAGGGAAGGGCTGATGAAACTCACTACTTGAAGGAGAAAAACCTCACAACAAACAGGAAAGACTCAATTTCCCAAACTGGAAAGGGAGAGGGAATACATATAGCAAAGGGAGAACTAAAAGGTGCTGCCTGATTGTCTTCCCATTTCTCAGGCCACCTTCCATACCCTCCTCTGTGACCCTCAGTGTCCTCAGAGCTTTTCTCTTCCCTGCTCGAGGTAGATGCTGTGTCTCTGCAGTGTAAGTCACATCCTGATGGATATGTGAGAACACATCCATGTCATCTAACCAGGATGGGCTGCACCCCAGGGATATCCAGCTGGGAACACTTCTGGCCAATGAGATACAGCTGGGGGCTGTTGACTGATGATTGTGAGACAAGATTTCATCTTGTTTCAGGTACCCTGCAATACACACCAGATAAAATACCCAGTGTCGGAGGGCAATCAGCTCCAAAGGGGAGACCAGAAAACACTATTAAAGACGACTCTATGACTTAGGTCATTACCACAATAATGTTTCACTTTTCAGAGACACCTTTGGGGTTACTGGAATGGGGAAGCTGAAAATGAGGACCCAGCAGGGACCCCTCAGTGACACAAGAGACACCATTCCTGGTCCTGACCTTTCTCCCAGGACATCCCCATGCGTTACACTGCAAGCTCAAAAACTGGTGAGATCTCCAAGTTCAGCTGCCAGTGAGTAGGGAAGCACCACAAGGCTGTCAGCCCGCTGGAGGTTCATTTACACTGGAAGCTTATTTTAGGCACACTGTTGCCTAAACCAAGTGATGGGTCCTTGCCATACTCAGCTCTCTGGTTGTGGTAGAGGCACAGACTAGAACAGAATGGGCTGAAGCACAAATGTAGACATGGTCTTACGGCTGGTTAAAACACCCTTCTCCTGGCTGTACAGACAGACCATCCCTGATTTAAGTGCTTGTCTCAGAGACACTCCATATTTCTCTCCAGAAGAAGCTCACCCATTTACACTGCAGGTGCTGTTAAGCAAAACAAATTGCAGCACAAGCCTGTTTCTCCACGGGGCTTTGTTGTTGGGGCAGGCAATTATCCAAAGAAATATCCCAATCTGAACCAATGAAAATGAGGAGAGAGACCAGATCTACCTGAAAGCCTATAGCTGCATGTCTGTGTGCACCGGAGCACAGAACACTATCAAGAGGTTCAAAAGCCACTGCATGTTTGATGCTGGCTCCTCTCTAGTTTGTAGCTGCTAAGTCATATTACATGAAACTAAAGGGTTTTTTAAAGGTCAAAACATTCATTTTTCACCAATGTGCTCCTCGGTACCACTGTGATTATAGTAAACTTCAATCCCATACCCATGAGTAGATCCAGGTAATATTTGGTACAAGAACAGAGCATGGTTTGCTGTCATTCTTTGAGTAGTCCCATGAAGACACCTGAACCAATAATCACACTGTCACGTCCCTAAAAAAAAAAGTTCATACGCTCTCAAAGTCACTTTTCCATATCAGCATTTCTTCACACGGGCACAGAGCCACTCTCTCTTCACAAGGTGAAACAGTTCTTCCCAGCTCCATCCCATTCCCACTCCAGGCAGATGTCCATTGGAAAACTTTATTTTACTAAAGGATAATAAGGACTTTGAACAAGGCTGCAAAGTTCTGCCTGTTTTCCATTTGTATAACAAATATTAAAATAATGTTTGGAAATGTCCTTACAAAGCAAGGTTAGGACTTTTCCACCTCCAGTATTTCACCTTCCAACAGCACATTTCTCCCAGTCCCAAATATGACCTGGGGGAAGTGACTGTCCCATAGCCCTAGAACCATGCAAGGTGTGTTTGTGATCCCAGAAATAATTCACATGTCACAGGGGGACTGGCAGATGGGGAAACTCATCACCAGGTGCTTCAGTGCAACACTGTGCAAGATTGTGCTCTGCACCACCTGGAGAAGGAAGCTGCTGATGCTCTTCCTTAGTAATGCCCCTTAGAAAAGCTCATTTAAAATGGTCTGACTTGTTCTGCCACTCCAGAGACAATGAAATGGGAATAGGCTGCAAACTGAAGCAGCTAACGGTTGAGCCTGAAAATGTCTTTTGGAATAGCATTGCTGTCTATTTGTTGAGGAAATCAGTTCTTAAAACAGGTTTCAATACCACAGCTTCTCTCTCACTACAGTGAACACTCACATTAGAACAAACACATCCTCAAAAGCACTCAGAAGGTTCCAAATCAGAGCCCTTGTGTTTCATTTATTAAGGGTATGAGGTGACTCTGGTGTCTCATAGAACAATGGAATTGTTTGAGTTGAGAGGAACCTTTAAAGGTCATCTAGTCCAACCCCCCTGCAGTGAGCAGGGGCTGGATCAGGTTGCTCAGAACCTCCTCCCTCTGCACATTTGCCCTCACCAATGTGCAAGCTTCTGTTAAGACCCAAACAACCTGAAACCTTCCCCACACTGCCTCTGAGGAACCTCTGTAATGTCAGCACTGGTAAACGCACAACAAATGCTGGTGGGAAGAAACACCCTCGAAGCAAACATCCTCCCACCATGGCATTCATGATCTCTCCTGAATTCTGCATCTCAATCTGGTAAGTTCTGAACTTGGCATGGACCACCTCCAGCAAGCAAGACGGGGAAAGATGTTTCCTTGCACAGGTATAGGTAAGCACATGCCCTCCTTCTGTAGGCAGCAGCCTTGCAGGATGCAGTACATTCACATGAGACTCAAGAAGAGCAGGTTCAGATTCTTCCCCATCCAGATGAAGTTTGCCTCCTGAGATTCCTGTGACACAGAAGATGGCCTTGATTTTAAAATTGTAGGTCAGTCCAGGGAGATGTTTACAACTCCTCTCATTGATCTGCCTCATCTTGTTTAAAAAGGTGGAAATAGAAATGGAATCAGGAGGTGAGTGACTCTGTAACTTCTCCTAGGAGACACAGGCTCCTAACACCACTCCTGAATATGACATACATTGTACAGGACACTGGCTCTCACCTTGGTACTCCTTAGTCTGCTCCTTGTAGCATTTTCTTGGGGTGTAATCATTGCTGGGTTGCAGCTATTGCTTTCAGCACTCAAAAAGAAGAAATACAAACATGCGGGTTTGCAGTCAGCTGGTCATCCCACAAATGGGAGCCTCTCCTCCCCTCCAGAGAGAGAGAGTCCCTAAGTTTCTCCTCACCCTTTGGGGCAGATCAGATCACATATTTTGTTTTCTTCCGTACACAGTTCAGAGAATGCAATTGCCTAATCCAGTGTGGTGAGTCCTACCAGACAGCAAAACACCTACAAATTAGGCACCATGACTGTGATGCCTCCTTTGTGAGTACCTCCTACAAAGAGTGAGAGATGATTCCGCTTCAGCGAGCTACAGAACAGGCCCCAAAACTGGAATGGTTGTCAGGAGGCATCTTGTACACAGATCCTCCTACCACCTCCTACAAGAAAAGATTACCTTCTTTCAGCTAGAACAAAGAGCTATTAAGTGAGACAATGGGCCTAGCAGCACTGGTGAACCATCTGTCATCAAGCATTAGACATTAGGAATGTCTTTTTTAAGCCAAGCCAATAGAAGCCCCCAGCCACTGTTATAATGGCACACAAGTGAGATGAAAAGTGTCAGCCCAGCTTATCCTTGTTTTAACTCCTTCCACTTGGTCTGTTGTGTTACTGCTGCTTCCTGTAGCAACCCCAGCACACGCAGGACCACACAGATTTTCTCACAATAACCATCAAACTACACTTTGCACCACATCTCACACACGTGTAGCAGACTCGGGATGCTCAGGGGTGCAGGCCGATTTATTTTGAGGGCTGGCAACCAAGAGGCTGATATGAGACAATGTCCCTTTTAGACCTGACTCTCCTAACTCCAAGGGACAGCTATCCCAAACACCTCTAAAATCGTGTTCCAGAGCCCAAATGCCAAGGAGGTTCTGAGTCCCTGTGCACAACTCTGATAGCTGATTAGCAGCAAGCAGTCAAGTGTAGAATAAGAGATGAAACATGAGATTTAGACTGAGACACATAGAAGACTGAGGAGAGCAGGCTGACCCCATGTGTGGGAACAGTCATCAGGCTCCTCTGCCCAGCCTAAGCATCCCACTCCATCAAAAATCCTGTTCTGGGTTGTCCAAACAACCCGAGCCAAACCTGGATAAAGGTTCTGCACACTAAACTCTGTAGCTTAAGCAGGAGTTGTCCTGTATCTGGTTTATTTACACCTTTCAGTTTCCAGCCCAAAAGCCTCACATTAAAGCTTTACTAAGTATATATTTTCTCTCCTTGATTACCAAGCTTTTGCACTGCTGGGAGAGGGCTGAATTTCAGTGAAATACTGGACATTTAAGGTGTTTTATTTTTTCTAGAAGTAAAGAATCCACATAAAGCAATACATTTGCCCAAAAGACTTATGGTGCAAATCCAGTTTAACTGGAGACTGGGGAATTTTTCCTTCCATGGAGGGAAGGAAATGTCAAATTTTAGGACAGGTTTTCATGCATCAGATTTAAAGGAGCATTTCCTCCCCACAAACAGTGAAGAACAGCAGGCAAAGGCCTGCAGATGGGGCGAGAGGACAAAATTGGCCTGACCAGACAATGCTTTGCCTCTACCCAGATCATGTGAAATCTTTGGTGGTCCTGGATCAGAGGGATCCCTATCACTGCTCATGAGCCCAGCCGGTGTGGTTTTTTTGTTGTTGTTTTTTTTGTTGTTGTTGTTGTTGTTGTTGTTTGGTTTGGTTTGTTTTGTTTTGTTTTTTTTTTTGTTTTTCACTTTCAGCTGGGGACCCAGGAAAAGCATGAGATGTCACTTCTTAGTGGTTGGTCCTACAGGGCCTGACACACAGTGCCGCCTCATCCGTCCCAGAGGTGACAGGTGGATGGTCATGGCCAAGCATTACACCTGGCTAAATCAGGAAACAGCTTCCATGCAGATGGAAACTAGTACATCTCATCAGGGAGGTAGTGACTGAAAGAAGCCAAGTGAAGCAGGGAAGTGAAACAGATTAGCCATGGTTTGTATTCTCTGTTTGAAATAGCCTCAGAGAGGGCACACATGGTCAGGTGCTGCATGCAGGAGAGAAGTGCTGGTGCTTCTGTGCACCCTTGAGCTGAGCAGCAGCAACTTCCAGCCAACAGGCTTGACGTGTGTCAAGGCCAAGAGGCCACAGGTCCACAGGAAAGCAGGATTCAAGGGGTATCAATCCAGCTCTCTGGAAATATAAATTCAAAGACAAATGTAGAAGAGGGACAAAACTGGAATTCAAGCCAGAGGGACAGTTATCGGTCAGCATCACATGGCAATAACAGAAGTGGTATGGAACAGAGACTTTGAGATTTTCAGCCATTTCACTGCATGACTGTGACTGGTATGGAGACTGAGTGGATTGGAGGGTGGCATGCAGCACTGCACATGCTAAACAGATCACAAGATTCTTGTGTGTCCTGCCCTGGTCACTGTCAAGTGGCACCATTTTCATGGTGACTGGAAACACCAATGAAGAACGCACACTGCTCCACAAATTTTTCCAGTGGCTGGTCTTTTATAAAGCTCCTCCCATGCCTTTCCAACTGGGGTTGTGGAAAGCATTCAACAATGGCCTCTTTCTGCAGCAAAATAAGTTAATAGGAATATTTACAACTGTTTTCAGTGAACACCTTACAAAAGTCAACAAGAAACTGCAATTTTAGTGTGTCAAAGGAGCCAGAATATCCTGTCCCAACATGCCCATCTTTTACCCAATAAAATCCACGATTGGTGTGACAAGCTGTAATAGACGAACAGCTATGCTCTGTCATTCTTCTGTGTGAAAACACCTTTAGCCCCTTGCTTTATCAGGCCTAAAGTCATTTATTCGGCAATAAGATCAACAGAAACCTCCGCATTTTTCTTCCAACAGTTAAATTATTTATGAGCTTTGAAAATAATCCCACTTTGTCTTCTAACCCTAGTTTTGCATATATACATGTCGACCCTTGTGAATTCTTCAGCTAAAATATGCATTCATTACAAAAGCATTTCAGGGTATTTTTTTCTTTCCTCTTTATCTATTTGTTTGAATATGTTGTAAACTTGATTAATGTTGCCTTCTAATCTCCTTCTTTCTAGAGAGAACACCTGGAGCTCTTTTAACCTGCCTCAATAAAAAAATAAAACCCAAGAGACAAACAACCCAAGTGGCAATGTCACACTTCCACAACGCTTTCCTTTCCCTGGCCATGCATTTCTCCTCTTCCAAGAGGGTGGACACATGGGCAAAACTTGTGTCAATGAACCTACAGGGCCATGGGTTTCTTCTAAAGCCCCCTTCCTTATGCTCCTAGTAACCTGCTTAGTTTCAAGCCTCTCTCAGACTGCAATAGTTTGGGGAGATTTATGACAGCAATTCTTCTGGTTCCTTTCACAATGTGTTTTCCGCTATTCTCATCTATCGCTCTGCCAACATGCATCATTTATTTAATACCAGTCACTAGGCACATTAAGCTTTTTTTTTGCTTTTTTTTTCTTTTTTATTCCCCCCTTTTTTGTTGAGGACATTTCCCCCCACACCTGAAGAAATCATGCAGGTAAATGAAATCTGAGCCAACAGTCTTGGACCTGCCTTTTGTGCTTCCATCCAAAGCTTTCCAGGAGTATCAATCATTCCCAAACTAGGATTCTTCTAATTTTAATTATGCTAATATCGCCATAATTTCATTCTCGTTAACAGCAATTGAGTTTCAGTTTCTGCAGATGGTGAAGCTGGACAGTTACCAAGCCACATGCCATCTTGAGAGGAGGTTATGGACCAGTGCTTAGCCTGTGGCAGTGCTGCTCAGCACCGTTTCTGGGTTGCATCACTTCACTTTACCCATTTGTGAAATGGCATATGCCTTTGCCTCATACTGGTTTTGAGATTTACAAAGGACACTGCTAAAAATAGAGAGTCCATTGCCCAGCTAGCTCATTCTTGTTACAATACAACCCTGCCTGCTTTGATAATTTCAGGTGAAAGCTAGAGAGGGATTATGCTATTAATTTAAAGTGGCTACAAAGAGGACAGACATTCTTCACAAGGAGACTCAGGAGAAGACAAAGGAGAACAAGTACAAGTTGCATCAGGAGAAGTTTGTTCCCAAGATAGGAAAGACTTTTTTTTTACAGTGAAAACTATCAATCACTGGAACAACCTCCCCAGGGATGTGGTAGAGTGTCCATCACTGGAGGTTTTCAGCATGCCATTGTTATTCCTCTGGGTGCTAGATAATCTCATCTCAGATCCCTTTCCTATGAAAATTTGGACCACATTAACTTTCTAGGTCTCTTCCAACATGGAAAGTTTCATGATTCTGCGTTCCTGTGGTTGTAGGTGTGCACAGATGTGTGAGTATGTTACCACGATAGACGCCAACCCTCTGAACCTCCCCACGAGAGCATGTGTAATCCCCAAATCATGGCAGTGCTGATGGGAAGGACCTCTGTAGTTTTCTCATGCAGCCTCCTACTGAAGTCAGGTTGGGCCTTCTGGGTACGTCCCTTGTTATTCTCACGAAATAAAGCTCTTAAAGCTTTATTATGTATGAGTAGACTTTACAAATTTAAATTTGTATGACCACAATCATACATACTGGCACCCAGTGCAGCCTCTCTCCTCACCACTGTCCAGCCTGGTTTGCTGCCATCTCCTTTCTGGACTGAGTTTCTCTTCAAGGAAACCCAGTGTGGGTAGAGTGAGTGGTGATTACAAAAGCAGTCACCCAGAGAAATATTGGGGTATGCAGAGGGACCAGCACCTCAGTGCACATTATGAGGAACTACTCTGCCCCTTACAACAGCTCCAGTTCCACCCAGTGAGAACAGGTGGTTTTCCAGATGAACCCTGGATAATCCACCACTGGCTGTCCTCACCAGGTCTGGTCCACCTGTACCATCTGTGAGCTACTCACATGTTCCAGGCACAATCCTCAGCTCTAAGCTAAGGGAACTCCCACTACTTCCTGGCTGACACGCAGAGGAAACTTCAGTGTAAACCTGGCTACAACTCAGAAATCAACACAGGATAAACCAAACTGCACCAGTTGTTCAGGAAAGGCCTGACACTGTGACTGAAAGTGCGATGTATGATTTTTACATGAATTTGATATTTGGGTTGTTGGGGTTTTTTTTAATCAAACTACAGAGTCTGGTAAAGCAAATAGAAATTATGATAGACTATTGCAGCTTTCTGGTCTGAAGAACATATTAAAATCTCTTCAGGAGATGATATCTGACCAGCTTCTTATGTAACTGTTGCCTCCTCCTACTCCATTTGACAGCTGACCACCCTGATAATCAAAGTAAGACACAGATGGCAGCTGCACAGCCGAGGTAAACATGAAATGGTCTCTCTGACAGTCCAGAAGAGCCATTGTTTTCCCCTCCCTAAATCAGATGGCAATCTAGGATCCCAGCCAGACCTATCTTCCCCCAAGCATTAAAAGCACACAAGGAATGAAAAGGCACCGTAGTAAAAAGAGTGAGAAACAGTTTCAGTAAGGTTTTGTATTGCAGTAGGTCTTCAGATACTTTTAGGGTATACTCTTAATCCATGGCAAGGACTTTGATTTTCTTTAATTATTTCATATGTTGGTGGGGGATTAATTAAAACATGAGAGAGTCACCTCTTAAGGGCAAAAGGTTTTGAATTCTGCTTGCTGATCAGGATGACAAAAGTATTTATGCTGATGGCCAAAAAGGGCATTTCTGACTCCGATTTCATTTCCAGAAAACATTAACTTTACCTCACGGTGCATTATTTGAATCGGCACACATCGCCAGGGGTTGAATAAGACAGTTTCTCCACACTCCATGACGGAGTACCGACACTTACTAAATTATGCTGTTAAATACTGTAGTATGGCTATAAAATACAATGAAGGCCGGTGGAAAGATGCCAGCCCCTTTCTGAGAGAGAGAAAGCACTTTTTGGAACTCTGCCTGTGGCCCGTAATTTTCACTTCCTCCTACTACAGTCTGAAGTGACATGAAAGGACTTGTAAAGTCAAGTCCAGGAGGCTGGTGGGTATTTGACGGAGTAAAGATAAAGTTAGAACATCGATGGTAGCATTTGACCTACTCGAACTTTGCCAGGAAAGAAGGAAGGAGCCAAATCTCCCACACATCTCTATAGCAGACCACACTGAGGGGGAAAAAAGGAAAATTCCAGCCTGCAAAATCTACATTTTTCAGCCCAGACGGGGCCAAAATACTGAAAACATACAAACTTTTAATGGAGAAAACTGTTCAATCAAAAGCAGCAAAAATTGACAGAAGGGTTTCTAGCTAGCAAAATATTTCAGTATTTCATGGGAAATGGCACTTCGTGAAGGAAAAGAACCAATGGCACAGGATGGGAGGATGGAAGAGTTGCTTACACAGAGTCTTGTCAGATACTGCAGCAATTCACATGGACCTTGACATGTACAACCAATAATGAAGTCCTTTAAATCAGCAAGCTCAAAATTAAATGCTTTTTTCTTCTAGTGATTACAAAGGAGTTGAAGGATAGAGAAGGACTCAGAATGTATCTTTGTGAAAAAAATATTTCAGCAGGAAAGATTTGTCCTTCTCCAGTGGTCATAATCTGACTTGTCACACTCTGTGTTGCCTTAAACCCTTCACTGCAGGAGCACAGACAAGACGGTGTTGCCCACAAAGCTTAAAATCAAGCAGAGGAGCAACAACAAAAACAAAACCAATACACGACAACCATTCAGGTCAGCTCAGTGACAGACTGCCTGACAGACAACACACACAATATTCTGCCCTCCTGTTAGCTACCACAGCTCTACAGAGGTTGGTTAGTTCAACAGAGGAAGGCTGAACATAATAATGAGGTGGAGATGGGTGAGCAGAATTCCACAGAAATTTTTGTCTTTTATGTTGACACATATCTTCATCTATTTTTTATATCCCCAATAACCTACAAACTTATACACAAATCCAGCCAACCACTCAGTCTAAAATGTGTGTGCTTAGTTGTCTTGCATGTAAGCTTTCATCAGATGGTCAAACTGGAGAGCAGCAGAATTTTCTTAGCAATGGTGTTTGAACAGAGACAAACTTGGATTTACCCAAAACACCCTATATTCATGTTCCGGGCTGGGTGTTCACTGGAGGTGATTCTTTGTTACACACTGTCTCTGGAACAGACCGAGCTTGAGGCATGATTTTCAAATTCATTAAAAATTCAGACCAGCTCTGGTGGCTGCAGAAAACCTTCACATGGTTCTTAGGGATAGCTCTGTCAGCAAAGCTCACAGCTACCTTATTCCACAAAACCTACATCTTAAAACCCTGCCCAGCCCAGGCACATGTAGACAGTGATTGCCAGAAGTATTTCTTAGGAAAAGGATTTGAAAGGAGCTGTTAAGCCCAGTGATACAGGGCAGCCTGGAGAGCTCCTACCCAGCCCCTCCTGCCACTAGGAAGGAGGGAAACAGCACTAGAAAGTGCTTTGCTTAAATGTCAGGGTGGCTGGCACCGTCACAAAATCTGCACGTACCACACAGGGGAACACCACCAGCTTCCAGAGAGTGCAGCCTCCAATGAGTGGGCCTGAAATGCAGGAAGCAGCATTAAGGAAGATGTTAAGCCTTGTCTCCCAAAATAAAGTTTATGTCAAAGAAAATTCCCCATGCTATCATCATAGGAGTCATTTTCCTGCCCCCCACCCCTTAGCTTTTTTCTCATCTCCACTGCACTTTTGGAGCAAAATTCTCAGTGCAGTTGGTCCCAGCAGTTCAGCTGGGGACAGGGATGAGTATCAGGAGTGGAACAAAATACACAAAAGGGTCCCTTTTACATTTTCAGAGACACAGACTGTATTTTCCCCTTTCCCTCAGGCTCTGTCACTTCACTTTCAACTCCCACTAGTAGCGCTTGGAGAGCAAAGAGTGGGGGAGAGGTGTGAGAAAGCTGAGCCATCTGCCTGGAGGAGAACAGGGATTCAAGCACTGGCAGATGAGCTCTGCAAACACTGCCATGGTGTCCTCAGGTCCTGCCACGTGCTCCTGCATCCTCAGCCCCTGTCACGGGCCCCCTCACACATCAAGGGGGATGGAGGGGAGTCTGGAGCACAGACCAAGGAAAATTGATGAGATGCTAGACTTCCAGAGACAGGCAGAGGTTCCCCCCCTACTGCAGGAATGAAGGGTTGGTAATAAACTGTGGGGATAAATGGCAGCAGCTTCTCTCACTGCTTCTGTCTACTCCCTGAGCAGGTGTTGGACCATAGCAGCGAGAGCAGAGGGAGGGATTTAGTGAACAGCCATGGCCTCTGTGACAGCAGGCATCAAAAATAATCCCCTACGCCAGCTGTCTTCAGGACTGGTCTTGGTCCATGGTTCTCTCCCCTGGATGTAAGATGTCATTTTTTCTCTGCCTCATACTTCCCAACATGAGAAATTCCTTTTCAAGTGAAAGTCTTTCATCCACCTCCTTCCCCCATTATAAATATATGAGAAAAAACAAAAACCAACAACAACCAAACAACCAACTCTTGACATAAATCCTTTTGGCTCAGGTCTTTTGTTAAATACTAGTGGGTTTTTTATCCTTCACATTTCACTCTTCTCCACAAACTCCGAGCAAGAGTTTCTGGCAGAGCTCAGCTCTTGAGTCTTCTCCATGAAGTACCTTGGGAGGAGTTACTGTGTTGAAGCTGGGCAGGGGAACTCTTCCTCTGCTTGTGGAGAGTGGACAAGACATGGAGTGGGCATGTGCCCAGGATACTGCAGCATGGCCTGTCTGTAGATATTCTGTTTTATTTCATTGCAGGCATCACTTCAGTCGTTGTTATAGTGGAAATGGTCCATCTAGCTGCCAATACCAACATCTGAGCCTGAGATCATCACTGTTTTGGTCAGCAGAGCTCTAGTCATCAGACCTGATTGCATCATCAGATTGCATGCACAAAACCTGTGACAAAGACCAGCAACGAAGTCCAAACCTTCGCTTCCTCCTTGAGCATTGCAGCCTTGAGTGTGCTCCTTTCTGCTCTTCTTTGGCTGCAGACTGAGATGTAACATTGAACTGTCCACCTGAACTGACTCCTTCTCAGAGGATTTGATACCAAGGTGTGTGCAACTGCATCCAAGTGCTTCCCTCCACACGCCAGCGCTGGCAGAAAAGCAGAGGGGAGTCAGAACACATAAGCATACAGAGAGAAAGGAGCTCCTTGCTCCTGGTATTGAGGGCTTAACAGAGTTGCCCAGAGTCCAACTGGATCCAGTCAACAGTTCTGGATCCCCAATTGATATTCAGACCAGGCTTGCAGACCTCACCCACACAGAAGAAAGAAGCAGGGGGAGAGTTTGGATCTCACCTGTATCTAAGTTCTAGGCAGTGAATGAAGGAAACACCTAAATTCCTGTCCAGCCAGTGGGGAGGAACAGCTGCTTTTCAAGGCTTCAGAGAGACAATTTTTACTGAAATTGTCAGATAGGGCCTTGAAAAAAACACCCTCTTAGATAGCTGCCTAAAATACAGTTGCAAGTCTGGTGCCTAAGCCAGGCACACCTGCTAATGTTCAACTTTTGTATTTTAACCTCAAGAGAAGCTCTTGTTATGGTGAAATATATGGGGCAGCAGACCATGGCAGCAGAGCTAAAGCCTATAGATCATGGAGTTAAATATTCTACTGTGGGCTGAAAGTGAGAGCACACAGTTTCAGCCCATGTGTTGGTTGAAGTTATGAGCACACGAGAAAAGGGGATTTATAATGAGAACGGCAATTCAACCTCAATTATAGTGCACGACTGTCTGCACACTATAAACTGAAGGTTTAATAATGAGGCAAGAAGGCTGAAGGAGAGAATTTCATTGTGTCTGTTTCACAGCCTGGAATTCTTACTAAATTCATCAGATTACTTGAGTTCTCCTGACAACTGTAGCAGTATAACTAATTTTAAAGGGGTTTATTGTATATTCAGACTGCAACAGAAGATACGGGCAGAGAAAACCCCATAGCAAAAGAGAACTCCAGATTGAGGACTATAATGTATATGAGATTTGAAAGAAGTAAGTGCTAAAAGATGTAGACAGCAGTTTTTCAGGGTCCTTAACCTTGATGAATAAATGAATAAAATCCCTTAAAAAATTGCAGTGTTTCTTTCAAGTGGTTTCCAGCATGTTAATGATCAAGAGAAGCTGAGAAAATTGCTGGGAAAGGAGATGACTTTCCTCAATATGCTTTTACCACAGAGACTATGAGACAGACATGAATTGTAAGCAAATAATACGCAAAATATGACAAGAGAGAGAAGAACAGAGGCTCTTTATCTGTCCATAATGCATTTACATACAGATGTGTTGACTGCAAGACTTTGTGATGCTGCCAAATCAAAGCTTTAATGGAGACTTGGAGCCTTCCAATTCTTCCATATCCAGGTACTTAGGACTCCCCTGTATTGTGTTTACCTTACTACACCAAAAGAAAGAGAAAAGTACCTAATTTAAAAAGGGACATAGAGAATACATAAAAGGCTTTATCCACCACTATAAGCCTCCCACTCACTGTGAAAAACACCCCTCCAGCTAATAGTGAATGACAAAGGGGCCTGAGTAGCTCACCCCTCTAATTTCTATCACCGAAGTCTCCTAAGTATTGCAGAAAAATTTAAAGACACACCAGTAAAATGCACTACAGAAACGGGCCATCTCCCCACCTCCTGCCACACAGGAAGGGAATGTCTTACTGGTGTCCTGGCATGGCCTTCCCCGAGGGAACTGGAGGAAGGTGTAACTGAGGCAGGGAGCATCAAGTACTGATAGGCACGTTGTCTGCTAAAAAATATCCCAGATTTAAAAAGCTGTAAAATGGCAAAGGAGAAAGGGGTGCTGAAGGCTAAAATTTTGAAAGTATCATCTCTAGCAAGGTTTTCACCCCTCAGTTTTACTGTCTAACAGTGCTTGAAGACAATGATCTTGTCTCTCCCTGTCTTTGAACTCTCCCCAGCACCAAGATCACCCACACACCCCTCTTCTCTCTTGGCCCCACCAACCTCCAGGTAATAATGTAGCTGATTAGATCTTTCATCATTTTTATTGTTATCCACCCGCAGATTAATAAAACAGCACTCCGGCTGTTTCTGGCTGACCACATTCCCTAATTTATCATAAAGGCTTAGCCTGAAACACTTCTGTCTGACATGTGGGGGGAGCTGCAGCCCCTCCCAGCTCAGCACAGCTGCGGGAGCGCCGTGGTCCGCAGCAATACCCGTATTCTCACCTCACAGAGCAGAAGTTAACGCACCGCAGCAGAGCTGCTAAAGCAAAATTACCAGAGATTGGTACCAGAGTCACAGAGGTGGAAAAATGGGGAGTTAACTCCAGCTCACTGGAGCACACTGCTTCATATCTGTACTGTCTCTTAATATGAGGGAATACGCTCTTAAAGCACTCCAAATTTTCTGTTTAAAGATAGTAATTGCAAGGGTGACTTAACATGGCCTCAGGGACTATCCTCTAAGAATTGGAAGACTTGATCCCTTAAAAGTCAAGCTGGAGGAATCATGAAACTGGCATTGGAGTTTCCACACATGCTCACCTTCTAATTCTTGTCCCCTCCCCTACCATCCTCTGCCATACCCCTTCCCCCTTTGCCTTCCTCCTTTATAGGCTACTGATTTAAACTGAGAAGAAATGCAAAATTCAAAGGTCTTGCAGTCCAAAGGAGGATTTGAACTCCCAAACTCAAAAGCCATTCCCCCACAGTCACATAGAGCTATATTGAACTAATGGCCTCATTCATTTATTTGGAGCACATGACTGGCCAAGTGAAGGTGAACTCTTCTTTGAGTGGCCAGTGTTATACTGGGAGTAGCTGGGACCTATTCACTGTTCTGCAATCCAAAGTAACAAAAAAGTGAAAAACTTCTGTCAGGTAGACATTTCTGTAGGACTTTCCTGCTTTACACTGAACAACAAAAAGAATTTTCAAATTAGCAAAAGGGGAAAGAAACCCAAAAAGATGAAACCATTTTTTGTTAAGAATTCTACAGAACCGATACTGTTTGATAGGAAGATTCCATTTAATGAAAAGAAGTCAATTTTCTGATGAGAAATATTTTCAGGGGATACATTTCAGTCAGGGCTGTCAGCTGTTAACTTGCCTTTGAACCACTGCCCAACCCAAAGCAATTTTTTTCTTACAGAGCTGGAGTGTCATTTTGGGAAGAGCTGAGTGTAACTAGCAGTGGGGTGAAGGTGCAATAACAAGATCACACAGATACAAGTCACCATGAGAGAACAGCCCAAAGGCAGAGTATGTTTGAAAACAGCTGCCTCCCAGCCAGGTACACCCCGTCTGGCTCCGTGCAGGAACTCAAAGATGTTCAACACAATCCTCTACCAGACCTTAACAAAACCTTTATTTGAGAAAAAGCCTCAGATCTCCCAGGGTAGTGCAGTGACAGTGAGGTAGATAAGGATGGAGCAGGAAAGAGGCAGATAGGGTATGAACTGCCTCCTCCTTGAACACACATGTCCAGCTGGCTTACATGGCTCTGTGGTAAAGCACCCTTATCCCCTGCAATGCAAGGCCATGGAAAACTGGCACAATTGCCCATATCACCAGGAAAAGGTGTGAGCTGAGAATATGCAGGAAAAGCCCAGAGCTGCCAGTCCCTTACAATGAAAAAACTATCAATTTTGAAATAGAAAATATTCTCCTCACTTTCTGCTATTATATGTTTGTTTCTTCTAAGTTTTATTTTTTTCTATTTCTTTTCCTCCTCCTCATTTTCAGCTGAGCCACCCAAAATTTCTGTGAACTGCAGAATCAAGTTCCCATGACTCAAGGCCAAGTCCTTTTGTGTGTGTGCTTGTTTTTGTCCCCATTTTATGGAAATCTTGTGCTTACCAGGGCAAATGAAGGGATACCATGAACATCAGGGGCACTTCCATGGACACTCTTCCTCCATACCTTTCTTGGCAAAACACACAGGAGCTTAAGAACTTTGAGATTTCTTTCTCCTCTACCTAAACCTTCTTCAAAGGAGTTAGAAGTTAACATTAGAGGGGCACCAACCAGCTGAATGGCACATGAAGTACAATTCCGTCTACCTTTCAGAAGCCAGACCTTGGTGACACATATCCCCCCTCCTCCTTGTGCCTGATAGTTCAAGCATGCTGCCTGACCAACCCCAGACCTGGGTTATCCTATGTTAGCCTCACCGCTTTCTCCTTTCCTCCCACCCAATCCTGAGACAGAACACAACAGTTAAAAAGATTATCAGGAGCTGTTTTTTGGAACAGAGACCTAAGCAACAAGTCCCTCATGAACAAGTGATTCTTTGCCCAACCAAGTCCAAAGGAAACCCTGGCAAAGTCAGGCAAAAATGGGCCAAATGCAGCTTTGGTTAGCTTTCCCAGCCCAGGGAAGACATGGGTCTAATTCACAGCTTCCAGCCCAGCTCTGCAGTGACAGATGCTGCCTGGAACTGAAGGAGAAATGATGATGCAGGGCCATTCCCTTCGAGATGCCGTTCTGTCACCATGGAGGCAGACAGCGTGCTCTCAACAAGTTTATCTGCAAAGTAACATGAAAATTCCTCACAGCAGGAGAGATTTGACAGGACGTGCCTAGCACAGCTTTATAAAAAGGTTTCTTCAAATGCTTCCAAATCCCATGGATCTTTTTCTTGCTTTATCATCCTTTTCAACATCCTTCTTTCTCTCACTTTTTCTCTTTTTTAGCGCCTTCACAAGGCACGTTTATCAACATCAAAGCACATTCTCTTACAGCTCAGTTTTTTCCTTCTGAATCCACTCTTGCAAAATCCAAACTACTATTTCTCTCCACACCCAGTGACTTCACTGGGAGCAAAATTTGTCTCTGTGCATGACATCTTCTTCAAATATGGGTAGTATTGACATTCTAATGCAGGGACTGAGATCCTTTGCACAAAGGTGAATTCCTCTGAGACAGAGCATTTGTATTTGATACTCCTGCAGACTCCACTGTGCCTAAGCTAAATTTTGATGGCTACCTCATCTCTGAATTTCTCCTACCTCCTAAACCAAACCAGAGGTTCAAGCTGCATTATATTCATAGGCTGCATTCAGGATGTTCAGCCCAGACAAACAAGTGCTTTGCTCTGTGCTGTTGTCACCAGAGAGATGCTGAAGGCTTGGTCCTGCAGCTACCACACCGCGCTGCAGGCAGCCAGGGCTCAGGTAATTGTCAAGTCCTTCCAGACCAGTTTCCTGGGCACAGCTCAGCCTGCCTACCCACATGACAGGGCAGTGCTGAAGGTGCTCCCGCCCTGGTGTTCCCTCCCCATGTAGCCCCCAGGCCCCCTCAGGTGACATTTACTCTAGGTATATGACATAACAATAGGTATCTACACAGCTGATGTGAAGGAAAACGTGGGCCCAAGAACAGGTCTAAACCTCTTGCTCCACACCCTCAAAGCTGTTAAAAATTTTCCTCCTCTCTGTGACTTCTTCCATTTTAAAGAAGAGCTCAGCCATGTTCTATCAAGCTCTAGAAACATGAGTGTGTCTGCATGGCATAGGTAGGAAAGTTTTCAAGGCCCAGACTGGTCTGCAACTGTTTTCCAGATGAGACTACTTCATACAGGTCTGCTTTCATTAAAAACACCAAGGCAAGTCCCACAGCATCTTTAAAATCCAAACCTGGATCACCTGGTAATCCCCACCTAGCAGAGCCTTACATCTCTTCTCCTCAGCACTGGCACTGCCATGGGCACAGGCTGGCCATAGGGACAGCTTCAGAGTGGCTTTCTCCACCTTTTGGCAAATTTCATTTGGCAAATGGCCATTGGAAGATGGAAACTGAGTTAAAGGATGTGTAATCACTCTCAGTGTGTAAAGGGCTTTGTGTGTTGGGGTGGGGATGGGAGAGGGTGAAAGGGTAGTTGGAACTGTGAAGTTTGAAGGTGAAAAAAGTCTTTATATCTGGATTAGTGGAGTCCTGGGGCCTTCAAAAAATAGTTAAAATTCCCTTTTTTGAGTAATAGAGAAGTAGTTTGCATTGATCTTAAGAATTTGCTTATAGTTTTCCCTGGAGTTCAATGTACTGGGGAGTGCAAAGCTGACACAGCTCAAAAGTTTTATGAACCTCAGGTAACAGCGTGAAAGGAAATTTTAATAAATATTACATTTATTTAAATTTAATTTCTTTCCTTGTTAATAATAAAAGCCAACCTTGGTCTTCTGGGCTTTTCTCATATGCCTGCTTAATACAGCACTGAAATCGTAGAATTATTTATATTTTAACTTCATTTTCAGTAAATCGTCAATCATTCACCTTTCAAAAGCATTAAATTCAGAGATGAACAGCAGGGGAGAGGGAGACTGAAAAATAAATATTGACTTTCAGGGGTTTGTTTTGGGGTTTTTTAAGCACAGGGTTAGAAACAGAAGCTGTTGTGGGTGATGAGTAAAAGCACAGAAAAAGGAAAATACATTTGTGCCTACAGATTTCTCTCCACCATAGTTCTGGAACTCTGTTTCTGCTTTGCTTGCAGGGAGCTACAGCAGTACTTATGGGTAGTGGCCCTTGTTGTCTTAAAGATTCACTTGGCCAAAAATTTTGGGTCTACTTATCATCAGGTAGATGGTCTTCCTTACACAGGACTCCTACTACTAGCCATAGATACTGGTATTGTCAGCAGCAGCAGAGATCCCAAGGAAAAGCCAAGCAAAGTGGCATGACAGCTTTGAGAAATCCACCAGGATTGCAATACAGTGATACTTAGGCCATGTGAAGATGCCACAGATTCTTCCTTTCAAGTTCAGTAGCCCAATTGATACCAAAAGATAATGACAGCTTCTTGCTACTGGTCTCTCCTGTCCTCTGAGGCAGGACTACACCAGCTGCTCCCTTAGGTGCTCTAGAAACCTTCTGTAGGGTTCTTGCTGTTCTGTGAGCGACAGAATCTCTTCAATCTCCAAGTAACACCCACACTCCACACCAAACTCGCCTGCTATTCCTCCCCCTAAACCACCTGAAATCCCAGCCTGTGAAGGCTAAGATGCATCAAGAGGGGCTAAACACGGCCTGGCAGATACATAGGAGGCAAAGGCCATGCATCACGTGTTGTGTTCATTACTCCCCCCAGGGAACACTCAAGTCAGAGCCAAACACCACAGCAAGAGAAGCTCAGCCTTCAATTTGGACTTCACAGAATTCCAGTGAGCCCCCTGATAGATTGGGTTCAACTACAACCACACAGCCTTGCTTCAAAGACCTCCACAGGTGGAATCTCTTCCAAGACCTTTGGCAATTTGCTCCTAGAGACAATGACCAACACAACAGGTGCCTAGATCCCTGCTCATGTGTATTTGTGTTCAGCTTGTGGGCACTGGTCTGTCTTGTGCCTTTCTTTCTCTTTGAGGTTTAAGAGTCCTCTACAGCAGGTGCACACACACAGCAAGCTGCCACTTGAGCTTGCTGATGAGCTGAACAAATTGCTCTCTTGCAAGCATTTTCTCCAGCCCAGATTTGTGGGTTTCTGCATCCTCTCCAATTTCTTGTTTTTCTTAACAAAGCACATGTCCCCAGACTGGAGATGGGTTTCTGTTGTCCAACCCCTTCCAAAGGTAAAATGAGACCTGCTCTTTCACCAGTCTCCTTCAAGCTGACATCAGCTGGTCTCACCGCTGTACTGAGAATATAGGTCCAAATGAAGGACCTTCTTTTAGGGCTTCTTAATCACCTTCAGAGTCATTGCCTTCCAGAGGCACTCTGCACCCTGGAACTGGCCAGCTGGAAAGCAGCTTGGCAGAAAGGGACTTGAGGGTCCTGGTGAACACCAATTTGACTACAAGCCATCAATGTGCCCCTGCCACAAACAAGGCCAACAGGCTCCTGGGCTGCCTTAGGCTGATCACTGCCAGCAGATGGAGAGAGGAGATCCTTCTCCTCTACTCAGCACAGCTGAGACAGGCCTGGAGTGCTGTGTCCAGCTCTGTCTCCAATATCAGTGAACAGCATATTGGAATAAGTCCCACAATGGGCCACAAAAACCACAAATTAATTGGGGCATCTGATGTGTGAGGAAAGACTGAGAGCTGCATTGATCAGTGTGTTGAAGAGAAGGGAATCTTAAGAGGTTCTCATCAATAAGTATAAATATTGGTGGGTGCAAGTAAAGAAGACAGATCCAGAATCTTCTCAGTGGTGCCAGGGAAAGGCCAAGAAGCACAAACTGAAATACAGGAAATTCCATTTAAATGCAAGAAAAAGCTCTTTTTAACTGTGGTCATGCTAAAACACTGCAACAAATTTCTAGAGAGGTTGTAGAGTCTCCATCTTAGGACATATTCAAAACACAACTGGATATGGTCCTGAGCAACCTGCTCTGGCTGCCCTTATTCTGAGCGAAAGGGGTTGGAGTAGATGATCCCCAGAGATGCCTTCCAACCCTTGCAAGCTCAGCTGTTCTGTGATACTCACCAGCCTATACTTCCACCTGTCCTCTTGGTTGCTATTCTCTCTCCTGGTTTGATACTGTGAAAATATATGTTCTACATGCCTGGACTGCTGATGTTCTTTGCACACATCCTCAAGCCATATTAATCACTCCTCCAAACTTTAGGTTATCTGTACAATTTAGCCAGCAGCGTTGTTTTTATGTATTTCCAGACCATTGATGGAAACATTAATTTGCATCTAAGTTATGACTGCCTTCTCAGGAATGCCATAGGAAAGTGCTCATTAAACAGATTTCCTGCTCATAATTTCTGTCCAAGATCTGTCAACTACCCATTGCTCAATCTATCAAATATCAGCACATAAAAGAAACATAGATTTCCAGTCCATATAGTCTTTATGTCCTATTTCTTTCCATTTAACAGCAACAGAGACCTAGAAATGACTGCAACACATCCACACCCCCACATATTCTCCATGCTTCTGACAGTTGGATGTTTAAGAGCAGCAATGGCAACCAAACTGTTGGGTCCCACAGTCAGCAGTGGACCTGAATTACTCTATTTCTTTTTACGTTGTTTGCATGTTAGTTGTTCACTGCCACAGCTAACTTCCTAACAGGATTTTATACCACAAGAAAAAGGACTTCCACTTTTTTGTTTTAAATGTTTGTATTTTCACTGGATGTTCTCTCCTTTATGCCATACAGGAAGCAGCGAGTCATTTCGCTTTCTTCATGTAGAAGCACACTCTAGTACTCAAGATTTCAGAGCTTTTCATTCAGGCCACTTTGCTGAGACTTGTCAGCCTCATTGTGTCAGAAATATTTCCAGGGAAGACATTCTATCATTCCAACTCCTTCCTTGGAGCTGGTGCTAGATGTTTGCAGAGAGCCAGGCAGGGCTTTGTCCTTTACTGCCATCACACCACGTTGCCTCTGCAGCTCCCGATGGCCTGAAACCACCCCTATCTGGCTTGCATCCAGTTGGGACAACACATTTTCTTAGGAAGCAGGACATGAACCTCTCTGGTTCACAAGGAAACAGAGGCTGGAGCCCTTACAAGCTTCTGCCCTTTGCACAAAAAGCGTTCTCCTTCCCTGCTGCCCTCCCCAGGCGGGCAGGCACCAGCTCACCATGCGAGCAAGCACGCGAAAGGGGAAACAAAAATTAAGCAGTGGTTAAGGGAATAGGAGAAGAAAAACAGATGACCCCCCGGAGTCTGGGGCTGAGCAGCACGAACAGTCAGATCCCCTGGAAGCCAGCTCATCCATGCACACTGCCCTTGCTGCCTCCCTGCTCCCAGGAGGGGGCCTAATAAATTTTACAAAAGAGCAAACAGCTGAAAAATGCTCGTATTTAAAAATATATTGAGAGAATTTGCATGTTGTTCCCTTTTGTGTGGGGATGGCATTTATACACCCGGCATTTCAGCAGCACCGCATCTCAGAGCACTTTACATAGCAATTAATTACACACTGGTAGTGGAGTGACTGTCTACAGGCAAACTCATCAGCCATTATCCACTCAGCAACATCCAGTGTACAGCTGTGAACATTTGCATTAGCAGAAAGTCATCCTGGCTGCCATCAGCAGGGTGCAGGGTGTCAGCAAGGGTGAGAGGGGTCGGCTCACCTCCCACTCCTTCCCAAAAAGCCTTTGACAGCCACCATCACAGATTTCACAGCAAAACTTGTGACCCTTCCCTCATTTGACCCCAGGTTTGGACCAGGGAGATGCCATCAGTTTACAGCACAGCGCAGCCCATATCCAGCACCATAATGCCAGCTTCTCCTCCAGGATGGGAAACACTCTTGGAAGGGAGAATTCTGAGACAGCACATAAAGCTACAATCACCAAATCTGTGGAGTGGACAGCTTTATGGTATGAATTTTGTTCACAGCAATGACAGTTTCTATCTAATTTCCTCCACAACACCTCTGTACTCCAGGATTACTTCAGCACTCCCCAGGTCTCTCCATAAACCAGTCTGGAAAGACACTGAAGATCTGAAGGATTAATGTCTGATAATTGCTGTGGCCTCAGTGCTGTTCAGAAGTACTTTACAATGCCAGATTCTCTCCTGAGTCCCCTTTGCCTCTGTTTTACCCACAGCATGGCAAAAGCATGCGTGGCACCACAACCCGGAGACCAGAGGAAACCTATGAGCAAAGAAGATCCCAGTAGTGCACTGACCTTCAGAGGGGACCTGAGGACAAGAGACCAACCAGCAATACTCACAGAACCCAGAGACAGTCAAGCTAAAGCATTAAAAATAAACTCCTATACTATATCTTTACCACCTGAATGGACAGTTGTGAAAATGTCCCTGGAAGTTAGAACTCGATCTTCTGTATTGTAAGTTGTTAAAACACTACCTGGCATGTTTTTGGCACAATCTAGCTAGGATGCTCCCAAACGATACCTAGACACAGCCTGGGAATTAGCACAGACTAGTGCCCATTCTCAGTAGGCAATTTGGATGTAATCCCCCTTTTTTGGAAGGTGAGAGAATTCAATAGTACAGATGCAGGATATCCTGTGCCAGCTGGCCTCTGCACAAGAGAGCAGACCTAGCTACAGTTAATTTACAGGTAAAGATGTAGCCTCAGAGTCCTGGACAACATCCAACCAATGATTGCACCCTCCTCCTTTCAATTTCACCAGCCTGAATTGCAAAAGAAAGCCACAATTCTTCTAATCTTTAATTGCGTCTGTGGACCCCTGAAATGGTTCTGTCTTTTGATCCTGCATAAGGTGATCTTTAAATTTCTGAAAGTTGGAGTGTATTAAGTCTTTGGAACTCCTTTGAAGAACCACATGAGATATGACTGCACCGTAAACCACTAGGGTCTATTCTTTCTATCTTGCTTGTGTCTCATGTGTGCAAAAATATTCAAAACAATTATTCACTTTGCAAGGCAGGCGTGTCTTTCTTACTGAGCCCACCAAGCCAGCTCTAGTCACCACAAGACCAGAGAGAGCAAACAACCTGAGTCATTATTGACATGTGGCAGGCAACAAATCTCAGCCAAGAAGGAGACATGAGAACCACCTACAAACCTGTGTAGACTTTTTCCAGTTTGTGCTTTTTAAGAGCACGAGTTGGGTGGATGAGGAAGATCTAATGGACTTGGGAGGATAAACATGGTTTTACAAAAGATGACTGCAGTGGGCAAACCCAGCTCTCCAGTTTGGAGTTTTCTTCTCATTAAAGCTGAATAAACCAGGATTCTGGCAGGATGGGACCATCTGAAGGCAGAACAGGTCTCAACCTGCCTACCCACTCCGCCACATGAACTTGCTATCCAGGGTTGGAGGACCTGTGGCACTAGAGGTGAGCAGACCTGGTCTCTTCCAGACCCTTCTGCAAAGAAGAGAAGGGAATCAATGTTTCAGTGTCTGAAGAGGGGGGAAATCCTTCCAAGTAGCTGGTTTACAGCAAAACCACAAAATTTATAATATAATCTCTGTGACGTTTTCTTTACCTTGTTTTTGCTGCCAGATTTCTAACATTCCCTTGGAATATGGACTGACACATTTTAATGAACTTCTAGGAGATGGTGTACTTATCCCACACCTTGATGTAGGCTGGATCCCATTATGAGGTTGCCTCCTATAAAACTTATCTGCCTTTAATCACTCGTTTCCTGTGAGACTTCCTAATTTCTTCCCCAAACACATCCCAAACTCCTTTCAAACCCACAGAAACTGCCACCTGGCTTTAGAGGTTTCAATGGTGTGTCACTGTTCAGGGACTTCAACACAGGCAGTGAAAACATTCAGGAAATGGAGAAGGCTATTACTGAGGAGACAAGAAATGGAAACCGTAAAGGCCACAGCTCTCTGTGCTCAGATGTCCATGAAGACTTCTCCTGAGCCAGCAGCCACCATGCTTGGCTTGGGGACTTCACCTCTATTGGGCTCCTGAAAGCCTCTGTAGCCAAAGAAGCTTTTTCCACATTAGCACTATAGAGACTTTGATTGATTTTGTGCACTTTTTCTCCATTCCAGGCTGTAGGGAAGCGCCTGATCCCCTGGCAGGATCAGGCACCCCTTACTCCTCTTACCTGCTGCTGGTATCCCTCACCACAGCTGTCTCCCAGACATGGGAGCAGAGCAGAAACTGCTTTTTTCGGTGACACACAGCCACGTCCTGGGAAGCAGAGCTGCAAAGCACTGGGCAATTGCACAGATTCCACTAGAGACCATTTCAGAGAAGCCACTGAGCTTGATAATACTGATTTACATAGTGGTGCAGCTTCTACTCACCGTGGGAATTGTCAGGTGGCGTTCCCTGGCCTGCACGATGCCGGAGGTCAGGCTGCTGATCAGAGCGGTCCCATCTGGCCTGAAAATCTATAAATTCAGATCTGTATGAAATTGGGCAATTTTGGATTTGGATAAGCATTCATGAATTTAAATGAATAAATAATAATATAATAATAAATCATTCATCTCGCCGTCTAGAGTGCGAGTCCCCTCAAAGACCTGCAGTTCAGAAGCAGCCAAAGTTTGACTACCTCTGCAATTAGAGCCAATGAATTTCAAATGAGGGGGAGGGAGGGGTAAAAAGCAGGAGGAAAGCGATGTTGGGGGGGACCATTTATTCAAAGTGACTTCCCCCTCCCTGCAGGCCAGTCAAGGACTGGATGCTAGCAAACTCATCCCACTGCTGGCTCAGGGTAGTGGCACTGGTGAGAGCTTCCATCCCCCAATACCTGTACTCAAGATAAGCAAGATCCATCAATCCAATGAGTTCCAGATCTTCCATGTTAATATAAAGCCTGCACTCCTCACAGCCAGTTCACTGGGCTAGGCTCAAGACTCCCTGACTCAATCCCAAGCAGCCATGTCAGGCAAGTATATTTCCTTTTGGTTGTCCTGTGGAAAAGAGCTTTGGGCTAGAGCAATGTTGTACTCTTCTCAGAGTCAGGCTCTCTCCCATGAGAGGTAAATCCATGGGCAGTCACCATGTTGGAGAGGAGATAACAGGCTGGGCTGCACTTCTGATGGGCAACCTCCACTCCTGATCTCTCACCCAGAGCTGTCTCCTCATTCCTACTGAGGGGCCTCCACCAGCCACTCGCTTTGGTCAAAATTCTTAGCACTGTTCCATCCTTCTTTCCCTTACCCTTCCAACTGTAGCCCCTTGAACCACCCCCAAAACAATTCTGTCCTGATTCTCCCTGGTGAGTTTCTGCCCTCCCCAAACCTTTATGTTGATTTCCTCTCTAAACCAGCTCTTGCATCTTCCCCCAGTTCAGCTTCCTTCACTCATTTCATTAACATGCTGTTTACTTCTGCTTGTAGATCATTAGCAGCAATATTAAACAACTGGCAGCCTGCCCAGGAGGCTGCGATCTCCGGGGTTGATGACTTGTTTTATTTTCCCTCCCTGAGAGAGCAGCAAAAGCATCAGATTTGGGTGGACGTGGAAAGACCCGAGCCAAGAGCAGAGATGAGAGAGGCGGCTTTCTTGCCTTTCCTAGTAAAACTCCCACTCTACTTTGCCTTTAAATTCCTCACACATGTAGGTCCTTCTCTAATGGGCATGCTTCTGATACTTTTATTTGGACCATTTTCTTGAAATAAGACTTTGCCACCCCTTACACCTCACTTGGTTTGTAATCAATGAGTCCACATCTGGAACTGAATTTTAGGTCAATCTCCTTTCAAGCTCCTTGTATCATAAATTCCTTCTGTTTTCCTACTGAAAGAAGAGCCAACAAACTTACTGACTAATTTGAGTCTGTCATCTTACCTGCTCTGGCACAGGGATTTAACCCCTTACAGGAGAACTCATCTCCACAACCCAGATTCTTGAGGTTCTCATATGCTTCCCTCAGAAAATTCCTCTAAGGAACTTTGCAGAAGTGTGGGAAAAGTTTACATTCAACTCAGGAACTTAGAAACTCTTTTTAGTAACCCAGACAAAGTATGAAATTAACCCGAGGCAATCTATGAAGCCAGGAGGAACCTCAGACCAGGGCAAAGGCACTTTGGTGCCTTGCAACAACTATTCTGTAGTGAACAGAGGAGAGGACTGGCTGCACATTTTCATTAAATATTCATCCATTTTCTTTTTAGTATGATGACTTTTTTATTCCTGCCAGGGAAAGCTGAAGGGAAGGAAGAGTGAAAAGGACTTGGCACATTCAAAATCTTCCAATACATGGCAAAAATGTCAACAGAAACATCACTTGAAAATTCTAATTCAGACAATTTTGACTGATCTCTGTTCATATTTCCAGTGCCTTCACGCTGGCCCCTTGGGCTGTTGGCCATCTACTCCTCAGACAGATAGAGATTGTCCTGTCCACACAGGATTTGCAGGGACCTGCAGTTAGCACTGTAAAAATTTTTGCTAGTAGGGATATCTTCAGAACAGATATTCTTTGCTCCTTGTTTTTTTTCCAGATCAGGCTGTTCCCAGCCATCATCACAAAAGCCTGGAAAACTATCTCTAGATTGCTCACACAAGGCACACTCACACCAGTTTGTTCTTGTTCTAGCATTGCCACAAAGCATTTTCCTCCACTCTGCCCACAGGGAAATCACTGGGTTCCCTCTCAGCCCCCAGTTAGCTGGGTTAAGGAAACTCTTTAGACTCTCTCTATATGAAGTAAATTGACTCTTCTTCTAACCCATGGTCAGCAGATCCTGCCATTAGGAACTAACGTAATGAATTTGAGTAAAAAGCCTCCTCTCTGTTCAAGTAACTCCCTCCCCCTGATGTGCTGCTATGTCAGACAGACTTGAGAGTGTTTTTCCACTCAAAGGCCTTCCATCAAAGGCCACTCACGTGGGGCACCTTTCTGTAGTGTTTCAGAAATTCTTTATGATTTCACTCTTTCTCCACCTTGCTGCCTGTCTTCCCCACACCTTCCTGGCCAGAGGCATCACACACTCTTCCAGAGGTATCCTGCTGTGCCCATCACTCCATGGACACAGGCTGCTGTGTCCCCACTTTCAGGAGTGTGCAGCAGAGCTGTCTGACAGATAGAAGCTGCATTTGCTCTTCACCCCCAGGCACCTAATGTCCTCACGTGGCCTTTTATCTCTGCTTCCCTGCCTGCTTGTATTCACATTATTCCCAAGCCAAACATCAAGCTATAATTCCCTGCTTGTCTTTCCAGCCTCCCCAAATCTTTCTGTTTTACTTCCACTGTCCAAACCAGCCCCTCTAGCTCCTCCCAGTTTAGCTTCACCCACACATTTCATTAACATGTTGTTTATTCCCACTTCTAGATGATTAGCAAAGACATTAAATGACTGGCAGCCTGCCCAGAGAGGCCATTACCTTTGGGGTTGATGACTTGTTTTATGCACCTCTCAGAGTGGTGAGAGCAGCACAGCTGGGCAGGTTTGGAAGACCCTGAGCAGCACTGGGAAGATCCAGGGGAAGCTCCACATCTCCACATTTTCAGCACACTGGTGATCTCTGCTTGCCCCATATCAGCATGTGGGGTCAACATGTGCCCTGGGACAGCCCCAAGCAGGGGCCTTTTAAGAGGGAGCAAGAGGGCATGAAGTGGAGAGCTGGTAGGGAACATGACTCTTTGTCAGGGATTTTTCTGCCCCACAAAACTGGGAGAAAAGAAGGGTGGCAACTAAACAAAGCAGGACATCCCCTAGCAATGCCACCCAGTGCCCTTACCACCTGCAGGGGGTGGGGGATGATGTGATAGCATGGTATTTGCAAACTCATTAAAATGTTACATTTATGAGTGTGTTTTAACTCTGACTGAGGTGGAAATATTTCTTTTGAGAAAATACCCACTGAGCACCAGCGTCTCTGTGGTCTCAGTGGGGAATTGGCTAAAATCCCTTTGCAGAACCTCTCTCAGCCTTCAGGAGCCCAG
Organism: Phylloscopus whistleri; assembly: GCA_017589585.1. NCBI lineage: Eukaryota > Metazoa > Chordata > Aves > Passeriformes > Phylloscopidae > Phylloscopus > Phylloscopus whistleri. The sequence goes on along the minus strand of JADMLD010001003.1, from coordinate 486,783 downwards.
GTTTCAGCAGGGACAAAAGCTGTCACCTCCACACTGGGGTGGGGATGGTTTTACCACGGGGCTGGCGGGGCAGGGGGCAGGACAACTGTGAAAGCAGATACCTTGACAGCTGACAAGCTGCAGCCTCAGATCTCTGCTTCCGCTTCCCCAGTGGGAAAAATACTTTTCCTTGGAAAAGATCTCCTTGCCAGTGCAGTGCCCACCACCAAAAACCCTCCAAAAGGCAACTTACACAAGGGCAACATGTTTCCTGATGGTCCCTTCACCAGATTTGGTGGTCTTTGGAGACTCTCAGCCAGAATAATCTGGACAGTCACTGGAATGCCTCAATGATTTTGCTAAGCAGCTCTGAGTGTAACAGTAGTTCCAGACCAGAGCTCTTCCCCACATGAGCAGTCACATTTTCACCAGCTAGGCTTCTTTCACTGCAAGGAAGATGCTGGTCACCCTTACAGAAAAGCACTCTCTTTGGGGGCTTTTAGAAATACAGATCTTACCTGCCTTTCACACTCCTTTAAAGAACAAGATGCAAAGTGATCTCTTCCCCAATGAATAAAATCACTGAATTGAGAAAGAAAATGTACCAGGTGGCTCCCACTCTTTCCCGCCTTAAAAAAAAAAAAAAAAAAAAAAAAAAAAGGAAGAAGAAGAAGAAAAGAAAGTAAGAAAAAAGGCTTTGAGCTGTTCTTCAAAGGCTGTCTGATTTGCTTTGAATAATATAAAATGATGATGGAGGGAAAAAAGAGAATATTAAACTCAAGGCTGTAAAAGCTGTGCACTCAGGCTGAGCCACGGAAAAAGATCCATGTACACTTTTCATGAAATAACTGCAATGATCCCTCCCTGTCTCTGTAACAAGCTGGGGGATCAGCAGTGATGCAAACCTGGGCCCAAACATGGCCTGGGTAACAAAAGCTGGGGTGCTTCTTCCCTGGGGATGTTTCCCCCCTTGATACATCCAAATGCCCCATACCTCACTGTGGGTTTCTCCACCAGACTCCCCTGTGTGCCCCCATCCTGGGCCAGAGCTCCCAGAAAAGGGAGGTGGGAAAGCAGGACAGGAGGGACACGCAGAAAGAGAGGGAAAAATTAACAAAAAAGTATTTTCTTCTGAGCTCCCCTGAGAAAATTAGTGTGAAGCTGGAAGGAGCTGATTGCTGTCAAGGCCTGCCAGAGCCCAGATAGCCAGCTGCAGTCCCCAGGCACAAATGTGATAATAGCCAACAAGCTAAAATCATTAACAGTAACGATTGCCTCTGGAAAGACCCCAACACCTAGGAGGAAAAACCAGTGACAGGAGAGAGAGAAGAAAAAATTAAGAGAGAGAAATTGTAATTTCCTCTTAGCATTTCTGCACTCTGTTTTCCATAACCCCCTGATCCCAATAAAGACTGCCTCACCTAGTTATGGCTCAGTCTGGCTTTCCCCAGCTGGACTCCAATCAGTTCCTCTCCCTCTATTTGCTGGTGGGAGAGCAGAGGGAGTGAAGGGTGAGGGAGGAGAGGCAAATAGTTGGTGAAAATAGCCCTCACCTTTAGCTGGATGGATTGTTCTTATGGATGTTAATTACTACAAAAAAAGGATCTTTGTAACTTTGTCTGGATGAGCCCATGAGATGAACATCTGGGGTGTCCCCACAGCCCATGGCATATGACACAGAAGGAGGGAAAAAATCCATTTCTCAAGCGTATCTCTGAAGTGCCAGAGACAAACAGGGTACTGGAGTGGTCTGTTCTTGGACCACTCTGGATCAACTTCTTCAACAACAACTTGGAGAGAGGATGAGAATTTTCAAGTGATGCAACAATTAGGGGACTACTCTTGATGGCAAGGCTCCTTAAATCTTTAGCAATTCACATCCCAGTCTGCAAAACAGAAAAAATTTCTTTGTGCTTCCCAACTCCTTGCCCTGTCCAGGCTTTCTGTTTTTCTAACCTCATCTCAAAGCAAACTCCATGTGAGCAGCCTTTGGTTAATGAACTGCTTCTGCAAGAAAGAAAAATGACGTCAGCTTTTAACAGTAAAAACAACAGATTTTGGCTCCAGTTGTATTTGTGAGAACATTGGATTCATGCATAGGATTTCCTGCGTTATCTTGGTACAGCTCCATGTACCAAGCAGGTGTATCCCATTCAGGGGTAGGTGACAGGAAGTAGGAAAATTATGAAGTATATGGCCCAGAGCACACCCTGCCCAGGACAGTGCTAATATTAGAGGGAGAGGAGTACATTCACCCTAAAAATCCCCAGTATAATGCAAGGCTACATTTACCATGCTCTCTTTGGACTCATTTGCCTTTTTGCAAACAATTCTCTGCAGAGCCATGGCTGACATTCAGGAAAGAGCAATGAAGTGGAGCACCAGGAGCTTTTTGCACCAGCCAGTGAGCCCATTGCTAAGCTGCTTTGTGCAGAAGTTGTAGAAATCACATCCCATGCTGACGCTCACCTTCTTGGGGAGCTGGCGGGGAGGACCACATTCCTTTCCAAAGATTGTCAGGGCTCAGAGAAGCATTTAGCAAAGCCACACTGAACCTGTTCAGATGCAGCTGGAGTTTGTAAAATAGGGAACTCTTCTTCCAAAATTAATTCCTGGCTTTGGATTTCTCTGATGTAAAGAGTTTAATTTTCCAGCTCAGAAAACTCTGTGCTGTTCCTTTAGTGAAGGGATAGGAGTGTCCCCAGACTCCCTGCCTTGACCAGCAAAAACACGAATTCTCAGACTGTTCTGGGAAGTTTCCTCCTGCAGCTCTTCTTACACACAGGATATCCTCACACGTCCTTCAGTCCCAGGCTCAGTGTTGTGGTGGGAGAACACTGCACCAGCACAACAGCACTGGCCCAGGAGAGGCTGTGTGACCCTCAGGCCTTGTGAGAGAAGGCAGTGACCTGTGGGGTTTGTTCAACCTCCCCCAGGACCTGCTAAAGGACCTGCAGCAAATCACTCTGGATAAGCAGCACATCACACTGTCCTTAACACCCCCAGCCCCTCAAGGAACTTGTCAGTGCAGCACTCCCCACTCAGGGATTTCAGAGACCCTGCCAGACAGACCCCACCATCCGCACGGCTCCCCAGTGGCCTTGGCACGTCCCACCTTGGCTGCCCTAGCACTCCAAAGGACCACAAAGGCTGGCCCAGACCTCTTCCTGGCATTTTCTAGGGGGTACTTAGGCAGTTCTTCTGCATGTCTAGTGTCTTACACTGCCTGATGGGTTATTGATCAGGAGACATGCAAGTGGGTTTTGGTGTGGCATGGTGGGAATCTGTCCTTTCCCAGCTGGAGTTTACACTGAGGCCCACTGGAACATTCATGCCATGGGAGGATATTGAGCTCCAAGGCACAGGATGCTCCCTGAACACCCCACTCAAGAATTAAACAGCTTTATCTGGATATTGGGAAAATCTCATGTGAATACACATGGGCACAAAGCTTGAAGGAACAATTTCATGAGCTTCACACTCTGAACCCTCTGCTGTGGGAAAGTGAGTTGGCCAGTTCTCCTCTTAAAAAGAAATGCCCATGGATACTTAGAGAGTGTCTCCAAGACACTGAGACTAAATTATGTGTCAGATACCCAGCTGGAAGAAACAGAAAAGAGGGAAAGCAAAAGATAAAAGTAAACAGAAAACTTCTTATACCCTGAAATGGGAACTAAAAGGTGGAGAAATCCCACATGAAGGACTTCATTCAGAAATCTTGGCAGAGTTTCAGATATCAGACTTCACAGCCAAGTAACTGATGGCAGAGATAAGAAAAAGAAATTGTCAGAAGTGTACATAGTGCACACATCACCTTGGCATCTAATTAGCTAAAGGAATCTGAGTCTTTACTCAAAAGTAAAATTTTTCCCAACATACACAAAAGCTGATTAAACTTTAACCCATCTCCTCCCCATAAATTAACAAAGAGACCCCAATCAAAGTGATACGGTACAAAATTTGGTCAAACAAAAGTTTTGGAGCTCTTATCTCCAGTTTACATTGTTTATTGAGATTTCTCATCCTTGATAAATGACTTGCAATTTTTTTTTTTTTAAGAGTGTGTCTTTTGCTAAACCTCTGAAAGCTCCACAGTGTCACTGGACTCTGAACAGACCTAGACTAATTGTCTCCTTTTATAGATCAACCTGCATCTTACACACCTTCTGTCCCTGCACAAAACACATAGGAAGGTGGATATTCCCAGTGTGATCACAGCCAGTCTTAACATCCCAGGGTTTGTCTACACTAGGTTATTTAGTCTGATTTAAATATATGAAATAAGGACTGGTCACACCACACCAGCAGCTCCTCAGGCACGTTCTTTTGATGTCAAAGAGGTCTCTCATCTCTTTTGGTTAACTGAAGGGGTTTTACTTCAACTCATCTTAATTCTGCATGTTGAAACAGAGTCCTGTTCAGGATTCAGTTTAATTAATCCCCTTTAAGAATGAATTTGAGTTAACTCTCCCATGGGTCTCAAAGCAGAGAGGTGCCCAGAAATCACTACGTGGCTTATTGTTTAGAATGAGATGGAACTCTTTCAGGGTGAACTACTAAACCCCACCTGAAGATTTCATTTTCCTTATTACTGGAGATTGGAGGAAATGTTTTTACTCAGAAAGCAATTATGGGCATTGCTGCCATGCCCATGTTTTGATCATAAGTTTGATGAAGTGGAAAGGTCACAGCTCTTGAAGTCAAGTGCTAAGATGATATTCCCCACATGCCACATAAGTTTATAACTGAAAAAAAACATCGAAAAAAAGCTTTGAAGCGTAATAATAAAAGCAAAAACAAGACCTCAAATGCATTAGTATTTTTCCAAATCATGCATTTTTTTCATACTTGTGGTTGGCAGTGTAACATCCAACAGCATCTGCAAAACACTAAGTACTATTTGTACAGACCAAATGCTCAGGAAGGGAGCCAGAAAAATGTTCATAGCAAAATTTACCAGCCCTTAAATTTAATTACAAATCCAGAACTAAAACTGTGTTCAATGAAAATTTCACTGTGGTGAGTGCAGTAGAGATGGTCCTGAGCCAAGACAGAGCAAAGAAGGAAATCCAGACCTCAGAAGCCTGGACATTGTTCTGAACTTCACAACTGTGGAACAGGGATGACAGACTGGGACCTGAGCGCCATTCAGCTTGGAGAATTCAAAATCTCTGTCAATCACCATGGGTAGCCAGAGAGCATTTTCAGAGCCAGGGGATGAAGGCACCCTGCCTGTACCACCTCCCACCCAGGGGTGTCACCTCCAGCTACAATGGGAATTGCCAGGGGCTCTGCAAATTTGAAATCCAGCAGTGCCACATGCACAGAGTGGGCAGACAAGTGAGATCTGGCACATACCAACAAATCCACACTGAAAAACTTCTTTGAAGCAGCCCTGGCCAACAAAAATCTGGCTTTTCATGGCTCACTCTTTTTCCATCTCTCCTGCCCACCTTCCACCTGGTGGTCAAATACACAAGGTTTTCAGTGATTTTGAGGAGACTGAGTTTTTTTTATTCCTCCCTCCACCAGATCTCATGGAGGTTTGGCTGCCCAGTATCTCTGTCCAGCGAAATTGAAAAATGAAAAAGCAAAGATTGGCCCCTCTGCCCATGGCAGCTGATGGACCTCAGCTGTGGATAGTACTAGGCAGTGGTCACATGCAGCCCAGTGGTGCAGAAATTCTGTCTCACACGATAGATGTTCTTGTAGCTCTGCAACACTGTCTACATTTATTAAGTGAAATCACTGACTGTTTTCTGCAGCATTAAAAGTGAGCTGGAGAACAATATATTTATTGACTGCTACTAAACACACCCTGGGCCTCCCTCCAGCTTCCTCTCTCCTGTTTATTCAAGCAGAGCTCAAAGCACAGACACATACCTGCATCCCCAGGACAGGCTGTGCCCTGTCCGTGGGAAAGGAGACCCAAAACTGTTGTCCCAGCCTCTCTGTTTTACCTCTCAGCAGTGATGCACTCCCACATACAGGGGAGCTGAAATCACCAGGAAGGAGAGGGAGTGACAAGGTGATGGGACCATGGGCAGGCAGGACACAGCTACCAGAACCAGCAGGAGGAGGCAACGGCTGTTGGACTCCTGGAGTTAAAAGGAGAAGCAGAGATGAGGAGGAAGCTCATGGAGGCATCTCCACAGCTTTCCCTGGGCTGGTATTAGGAGGAGCAAGAGTCCTGCAGCAGGAACAGTTGCCAGAAAGGACACCCCAGCACTGCACATGGTGGTGGGGACACAGCAGAGAAGCCCAGGCTTGGGCACAGCCCGTAAGGCAGTGAATCCCATTTTGTTACTACTCCTTGACGCCCTGGAGACCCACGGCAGAGAAATGAGCCCCTGGATTTATCCCCCTTTTCCAATTAGCCTCATTTCCCTTCCTCCTCTCCCGCTGCCCTGCTGGAATCAATCCTTGTCCTGGCATTTTAAAGGGCAATGTGCACGTTTTATGGCTATCCCCTATAAAACCATTCTACATGATAACACATCCAGCCCTTTATTAGGGACGTTTGGCAAGTTTATTAGCCAGACATTTTTCTGCACTGACAGATGAGGTCCTGCCATCACTTCTCTGAGCACGAGAGGCCCTCTCCCGTCCCCTCCTTCCCTTTCCTGAGCTATCCAACCCCATAATGCCAGCAGCCCACAGACATCCTCAGTGCAACATCAGCCCCCTCCCTGGGGAGCTGAAGTCCTCAGTGTCCTTCACCTCATCTGCAGCCAGGTGAGGAGCAGCAGCAGGACCATCCCCTTCATCCCCAGCATAATTTGATTACCCTCTACAGCCACACTGACCAAAGACCCATTAACCCTTCATAGCCAGGGAAATGCTCTTGGCTTCGTGCACAGGCATGCAGAGGGCCAGATTTTCATATTATGGTAGGACAGCTCCTCAAGTCTCTACAGCAAGGCTGTGCCTTGAGGAGCTGGAAGGTTTTTATGTATCTCGGGGAGTAACTGCTCTCATTAGACACTAGGAAACCAATTGGCCTTTCTAGTCTGGGCACTGTGATGCTTTGCCCCAGCTAACCCCAATCCCAAAGTCACCACAAACATGAGATCTCGTTTCTGCAGCATTCTATGATGAGATGAAGCTGGGACACAAGTTCAGAAGATGTTACAGAAGTTCAGAAGATAGGACACAGGGGCTCTGCTACCCGAAAAAAGCCAGAACTGTGCTGCCAAAGTGGGTTTGTCTCAGCCCTCAGATGCTGATGCCACCGAGGCTGTGATTGTGCCAGCTCCTCCTCCCCGTGAAGCTGGGAGGACTTGATGTAAAGCCAGCTTCAAGTTTTATTGTCCTGTTCTCACAGCTGTCCATGTGTGTTACAGTGAGCGAAAGGGTCAGGAGTGGCTTAATGGGAGGTCAAGGATTAAGAACAGAGACTGAAATTTATCTCAGTGCTTACCTGGTGCCTCCTCGCCACACTCCAGGGCCACTGGCCACTGCTGAGGGGTCTGCTCCCCACACACCAGCACAGCCAGAGGGGATGAGTCCCTGGTAAAAGGGAGGAAGCAAACCTCTGGCTCAGGTCGCATCCCAGTCAGGTAGCTGTTGGGCAGTCACCCTCCCAGATCAAGGCAGACAGTCCTTGTCACCTTTCAGGTGCTTTGATGGCACATTGCACATTACAATGGGAATGTAATGTGCAACATGGGAATACATGGCCATGTTGTGATTCCCACCCTGCAGGGAGCCTGCCACCAGACTGTGGTTTCACTCACTGATATTGACCCGTTGCTGCTGTTTAACCCTCGGCAGGGTCACTGGGAGCAGTGGTGGGCTCCCTGCACCTTCCAGCCCCCCTGCCCCATGTTGGTTCACATGTCACATTCCCAGGCTGTGTTATTCTTAAGTGCTGTAAATCTCTCACTATTATTCTCCCACTTGATATAGTGAGCTGTGTCATTTTGAAAGGAAATACATAACAGTATATTAAAGAAATCATGGATCTCCTCATTCATGTTTAAAACAAATTTATTACAATGTAAGAAACCCTGAATAGCATGAATTTATTATAATGATTTAAGGCTCCTGGCACTTGAGTTAAAAATGTCTCTCAATAAATAACTTTCCCTTGAAAACACAGCAAATTAATATAGTTTACCATTTCCAAAGTTATATAAATCCAAGAGGCTTAAATCAACAGTACGCTGGATAAGATTACTGTTGCTCAGCCACAGTCTGGTATCACAGCTCAGAGGGATGGAAAAACCGGTGAAAAATGAATGGCTTTTCTTTTTTTCTTTTCTTTTTTTTTTGGTCACCTTTCTCTCCTTTCCACCACCCTAGGCTATGTCTGCTCTGTGAAAGTCAGAGTAATGTGAAACGGATGACAGCAGCTGTGGCCTTTGCACACAGGTATCATTAAAACAGAGAGGCTACTCTGCCACCAGACTCAACAAGCACCGCTCTGATATTTCCCCAAAGTGCCTCCAACACACACAGCCCCGTTGCTTTCCATAGCAGTGTTTTAATTTGACTGCAATCCAGGAGCTGAGATGTCTCCAGCTTGGCTGCCTCCAACCCTGCTGCAGCCTCCCAAGTCCAGAGCAAGCACGGGGCTCTAAAAAACTGCCTGGGCACTGACCCTAGCCCCAGTGAGGGAACACACATGGATGAACTAGGAAGGGAAGCAAAACCCCACATGTGGCTGTAGCCATCAGTGGGACTGACAGCTTTTTGCCTGGCCCAGAACTTGCTCCATGAGCTGTCTGTAGAGCTCAGCAGATGTTGGGGACAACAGCCTGTGCACATCTGTGTGTCCTGAGGAGCAGTGGTTTTGCTGAGCTGCATGCACAACTGGGTGCCAGCTCACGGAGAAAATTTTTCACATCTCTTCCCTCCCCATGGACCTTCCTTCTCCACAGGACACCCTCCAGGCAGCAGGAAGAGTTCAGCATCATCAGCTGAACCACCAGGCAGTCCTTCCCAGGTAGCCCTTCCCTCAGCAAGGTTTTCTATGGCTTTTTACTTTATGAAGGCCTTATTTTTTTCTCTTTACTGTCAGCATGTCAATTTTTTCCACAACATGGGTGATGACTACTTTTTTAAACAAAGTACAGCACCAGTGACATCCTGACAGTGCCAATACAGCCAGAGTACACCCACCTGAGCTTTTCAACACAGGAAGTTAGGGCTGTTAAGAGTCAGATTGACAGCCTCGGTAAATTCAAGTCCTCTGTTCAGCAGATGACAAGGAGTTATTAGAAGCAGACAAGGCTTTCAGGTCATCCAGTCCATCTCCCACCCCACCTTTTAATTGTCTCTCTCACCCATGCTATAAATATCTGACTCTTCTCATCTTGTTTCCTCATTATGTCAATTATAGCAGTCCCTGATCATTTTTATTACTCCTCACTGAGATCTCTCCAATCTGCCAGTAAGCTCTCTGGTAATGAGATCCCTGTGCTAGAGGCACAAGTGCAAATAGAGGGGCACCAGCTCCACTGACAAGGAGCCATTTCCTCTGCAATTCAGAGATGTCATTGCCTCCCCACCTGCAGCTCAAAAGTCTCCTCACCTGTTTTTGTTGCTATCACCGCCCTGTGCTTTGTTCACTCTTCTCCTTCTGAAAGTTTGTGTTGTCTGGGTCTCCCCCATCCCATCAAGAATATGTCTGGCAGATGCCTATCAAGGTGCCTGAGTTCATGGGTACTGCACCCACAAGTTCATGCTCCATCCCAAACTGAGTCCTGAAATCTTTTTCTTCCTGCTTGGTATCTCTACTTCACATTATTCTTTCCTCCTCAACTGTTTTAAATTTAGCAGGGTCTCCTGGTTTCACTTCTTACAGAATTTCTGCTTCAAGAAACAGAATCATGATCTGAAATGCAACCAGACATGGTACTCAGCCCAACACCTCAAAAAAAAAAAAAAAAAAAGGCTTCTGAAAGCGGCAAAAGGTAAAGACTGTGCAGAAATGAGGCCACACTGTCACCATTTCATGTCAGCAGCATTGGAACTGGATATCCTGCTCTAGTGTAAACCCTTCAAGATACATAAATGCTAGAGCAAGGTCAGAAACAGGCCCTCCAAATCATCCAGGAGTTGGAAAAGACATTGGGACACAAGGCATAAAGGATGCCATCTCAACAAATAGAAGGTGCGACCAGAAGTTTATCACTGCCTTTGGGATACTCAGTCTGGCAACATGGCAACTTTGTAATCCTGCTTCTAGTGGCACAACACAGTCCAGCAGCTGGAAATTCAGGTAGATAACATCAGCCTCAAAATAAGGCAGTTTTGTAGAAGCAAGAATAATTGCATGCTGGAAGATTTTGACAAGGCACTTTTAAAATTTAAATGCAACCTCCTCACAGTCATCTCTAATTCAACAATGAACTAGATTTTGTGTCTGTGAATTCATCTTGTCCTTTCCCTCATTATCAATCTAGGAGAATGTCCCATTCTGTTCTTAATGCTCACAGTACTCAACACTTTGTGTTTGGGCAAGTGCTTTAATTAAAGCCACACTTCAAGGTTTTAATGTAGTTGCCAGTAAGCAACCAGGAAATATACTTTTTCAGCTTTTCACTTTCCTCTTGTCTGTACACAGGAGCCCAGAAAGAATGAACTCACACTGGTTACTGAATGCTCTAAGTGAAAATTATTTTGTTTTCCATACTCAGGACAAATCCTGAATCAAAGAAACTAGGCTCTCACTGCAGCTCATGGATTAGTTCATCTGCTAGGACCACCTGGGCATCTCTCACCTCACGTATGTCAGGACCTCACCTCTTAGTGACATCTGAGTTTCTCCAGTTTAGCTCCTCAATGGCTGAAATGACCACTTCAAGCCTCAAAATACATAAAACCTGAACGCTTTGGCTTCTGTTCAATAGGAATGTCTGGTCCATATGTTTCTGTTCTTACAGGTTACAGTTCACAGACATATTTTGGTGGATACCTCCAGTGCCTTCTGCTGTGGGCACTGATATAGGTCACAGCCCCTCTGAGATGTGGTGCTAAACACTGTTCAGCACAGAACCCATAGCACGCTGTGGAGGGAGGCAAACTGGCTTCCCCAGAGCTGGAAAACAATCCAGTTCCCCCCCAGTCCATCCTTTTCCTGCAGCTGGGACGCTCTTCCACCCCCCATGAACAAATGCAGGAGTCCTCAAGAACAAACACTGGCCAGACCAAGTTGAGTTTCTTGCTGGTTTTTAGCTGAATTCTGCTTTCAAACACCCTAGTCAGGGATCACCACGACAGCCCTGCTACACAGCTGTGCCAGAGATGCTCAAGGTAGATGTCTCTCAGCTACATGGAGTCACAATACTGTAAAACATTTATTGTCGCTGTGAGCAGACAAGCCCTCCAATGATGCAGGGAGCAGGTCTGGATCGGGAGAGGCATTTTCCAGAGGAAAGCCACCCAGTCAGAACAGACTACATTGCTTCTGCTGGTTTAAATCACTTCATTCAATATTCTGTGTTGTCTTATGTAGCATGCAGTTATGTAAATTTATAAATCATACACTCATTAGCACACAATTTCATAAATTTAGTAACAGTGAAAAAGGAGGTTTCTAACTAACTGGGCTGTGCTCTCTCCCCCACAGATGGTACAAATTCAGATACAGCCTGGAGGTCGTATTTGAGAAAATCTTTTATGCAACTTCTAGAGTTTAACCCCAGGCTCACATGCACTTTCAAGGGCTGTCTTCTGGATATCTCAGGCCCAATCTCTCTGAAGTGCAGCTAAGCTCTTTTCCCTCCTTCTTTAACACCAAACCTCCACAGCTCATTGGATCACTGCAAATTTTGTTCATTCTGATTTTTGCTCTCCAGTCTCTTATTCTTCAGCCATCTAAGTCACCATTCCTTGCAAGCAATTAAGTTCAGTCCATCCCCTTGGTTATACCCGGGTTCTGCACAGTTGCTCTCCACGTGCTCTGGACTCCCTGTCCAGCTGCTCTAAAGAGGAGATGCTAAAATCAGGCCAAGGTAATTTCCTTCCTTCCCTCCTTTGCCAAGCATACCCTGGACAGTAGCTCCTCAAATGCAGGAACATGATTTGGAAAAGGGTGTGGAGTCATAAAGCTCTTATGGGAACCCGTGTTTGAAAACATCTCTCACTTTAAGGTACAAGCACATAGTTTTCCTTCATCAGCTTATTCTAGTTTAACAACTCATCCCTGCCCTCTGGCTCACTCCCACTTCATCTCCACCTTTGGTACAGTTATCTGCCTTGCATCTTTGTCCTTTCTTCCTTACTCTTTAATTAATTTTTTTGTCCCAAAGCATTGTGCTAGCTCTTCAATTCTCTTCTTTGACCTCTCTCTTACTTCACACTCCAAAGGAGGCCTTGCTCCTTCTCACAGTAAGACCCATGTCCCGCAGAGGAAGAGAAGGCTTAAAACAAGTTCTTCATGTATCTTAACAAACTGGAGACTCACAACATAATATGATGTGATGCTGTGGGAAGTGGAACACATTGTCAGTGGCAGTATTGACATCTGAGCTGGACAAAAATCAGAAGATAAGCCAAATAAAAGTCTGGAAGAATAAATTAAACCCCCAGATAATTTATTAGATTAAGACCTCCACATACACATATAAATACATGCTTGAGATGGGATTCAATAGCAAGACTGGAAAGGCTAGAAATGAAAAGTGTGATTATTACAGGGCTGTGATGTGCAAGGTGCACAAAAGCAGTAACTACACAAACAGCCAGCAAGTGTGTGTGCACAAACCACATAGGAAGGACACAAACTGAAGGCGTGGGTAGGAGCCTTAGCAGTTGTCGTGTTGCTCCACAAAGCCTCATGGAAAACACAGCCTGATGTGTAGCTGAAGCATATTCACTGGGAACACTCTGGACGAACAATCTATGCTGGACCAACTCCCCTGCAGCAGCTCCCAGTATAGAAGCTCAAACTTAAAAGGACACTGTCACGTCATTGCTTTTGTTAGTTTAATTTTTGCATTTCCTCTACTGTTTTAACAGATGGAAAACAATTCCCCTCCCAGTACCAACTACTGATTTTGTCCTTTCCTATTTGACAATCATTGATTTTTTTTTTCTAAGGCTATAAATGTTTTAATAACTTCAACTTTGTAGTGCCTCATGGCAAAATATCTTTGCTTGCACTGACTGCTAAACACTATTCCTAATGTACTGCTGATAACTAGAGCAAGAGCAGCATTATAAAAAATGATTTTCCACAGGGTCTACGAAATTAATAGCTTTGTTTCTTTTGTCCACATCTCACAGAGAGTTAAAGCATACAGCTCGTCACCCATGAGGAGTTTCAACCATCTTTTACTAGAAAACTTTGCTTCACAAATGTGTGTCCCCTGTGTGACTGATGGACAGCACCTTGAGCACAGATCCCATAATCCTGACAATGTCCTTTTAGAAAGATCTACAACCAAAAAATACAGATTCAAGCTAAAAGTCACCTTCAGGATTAAAATTTTTTACAGATTAACTCATCATAAGGAATTCAAAAGCCCTTAAATATTGGCACCCACAAAAGAATCAAAGAACAGAATGCTCGCACAGAGTGTTCTCAACACAAAGGCACCTTTCAAGAAACATGTATGTATTTTTTGCTTTTTGAAAGGTCAGTTAGCATTTATCAGAAAAGGCAATTAGTTTCAGTCAAACTGGAAAAGAGACAAGAAGCAATTGGACTGAAATCAGAGAACTGTTTCTCTATAAATGCCAACACTTAAACATCAACAAAGCTAAAAACCACCATGAAACACCTCCCAAACTCTAAGATCTATGTGACGGTTATCCCCAAATTTCTTGCTGGTCCTTGTACATTTTTCTCTTCTTTCTCCTCCTTTTTCCCACTCTCTTTAAGTGGCAGACTACTCAGCCAACAGAATACAAAAAATTCTGTCCCCACCTGCTCTACTTGGGCCAGGGCACTGAATACATCTTTGGGGCTCTTGGCAGAAACCTGGGCCTTCGCAGGCTCGGGGAGTAGAACAAGAGGAACATTCAACAGCAGATGGACGTATTCCAGAAAACTGTAATACTTCACTAAAAGCAGGACAGATCATGCAGAGACTTTCCACAGCAGTAATTTTCTGGTCCAGAAATGCTGCTTTCCTCCTTTAAACTCCTCCAAGCAGCTTTTAAAATTCAGCTGGGATGCACAGAAAGGGTATCATCCAATTTGTGATTAAGACTGAGCCTGAATGAAGCAGCCCAGAGTAACCTGAGGTTCTTCTTCCCCTTCATTCTCCTTTTGTTTCACTGACAGAGCACGGTGCTGCCAGGGGCTGCGGGGCTCTCATCTGAGATCCACCTCGCAGAGGTTACACAGGAGCAGCATGGGGAGGCAGGCAGCAGCCATACCCCAAGCATCAGTACAGCAACTCAACCCAGCCATTAAGATAAGCAGGGTTGCCTAAAGAGACTGTCTGAAAAGCAGTACTGGCCCATGAAGTGGTGTTTGGGAGCAAATGGCCTAGAACTTGCCCGTACTGGATCAATTCTACCTTCCTCTCGCTGCAATTTTACTGTGCAAAATGAGTATTTTAGTCTCATATTTCTAGGAACACATGCCGGTGGCTACTGTTACAATAAAATATGAACACTGCATTGTGGAGAAAATGACCATTAATCCTGTAATGTGCAGTCATTTTTACCAATTCGGCACATTTCTTTAAATAACCAAGTACATGCAGTAGATGGAAATGCATTTAAATAAACTGAAATAGATACAGCATGAATAATTAAAGCTGGCAGGAAAGTGTGCATTGTGAGCTGCTAGTGGAAATAATTACTGATTTGTCTTATTTACAATGGAGCCTGGGTGCAGGATCAAAATAGTGCAAGTTAGTGAAAATGTCTTAAGACTGCTCTTATACTAGCACTAATATGTATTTCATCTTGAGAAGTACATCAAATAGGTTTTGGATCTCTACAATGTCTGACACTGTCCTACTATTTCAGGGTTACACTACCCAGCACATAAACTCTGTCAAATAGCACTGATTTAAAGAGGAATATAATTCAAACCTGTGCCTAGTACATCAACCTGCAACATCATCTATTAACATTATCAGACACTGTAGAGTTGAGCTTACAATATATCCCCTAAAAACTCAGTGTCTTAAATAGCAGAATGTTGAAGGAAAAAGTAGATCATAAAATCAGTGAAGAAGTACTAAAGTGCTTGCACCTTTATAATATACCAGGTTTTAAACAGACTTGTTTAATTAGAAAATAATCTACTTTGAACATGCTGGTTCTTGAATGTTAGGCAGTTCTTGCAAACTGCTTTAGAGCCAAAAAAATCGATAATGAAATATACTTCCGATATAAGGCTGGCAAAACTGTGACTTCAATCTATTAGAAAATCTTGTAGATTAAAAAAAATGCTACTTTAAATTGATTTCTTGGCACATGAAAGGTTTAGGGAAAAAGTTAACACTTTCTGATTGGCGTACCCCAACAATATACTTGCATCATGATTATTAAATCCAAAATGAACCTGGATGCTAATTAGCTATGTTTTAGAAGAGGGAAAAGAAGCAGTGATCACTCAAATAATTTAAGAGCAACTGTAGACCAAGGAGTTGTGTCAAATGAAGAAGATCTCCTCAAGGAGGCGACTCTCCTCCAGCTCATCTGCTCTGCTCCTGGGGCTGCAGGGGGTCTGGCACCAAGAGGTGGACAGCCTGCGGCTCGCACAGCAGGATGTGTGAGTTTTGTTCTTGTCACAAGGCTCTCGGCAGAGTTGTCCCACAGCTGATACTGGGTTCATAGCTTCCACCAGGTCAAGAAGAGAGGAGTCATACCTACAGAAACACACCAAGAAAAGAGCTCTATTAAGTTCACAGCACCATGCAAGAATTGAATCCAGTTTTCCTGCCTCCATAAATCAGATTAGACCTAGATTTGTCTGACAGGGGCCACTGGCGCAGAATGTATTTTGTTGTATGGACTCCTGTCAGTAATTTTTCAGTACACAGAGGTACTGAAAAAGAGGCAAGCTCTTTTGCTTGGGTGCTCAGGTCATTTTAGGCTGTTTCATCAGCTTTTCCATTTGAGGTGTGTATTGTCTTAGTTGCACTCTGGAGACTGAACACAGACCTCAGAGAGATGACAGTCAAATACACCAAACAAGGCAGACCCATGCCGGTAATGGTAAAGTGACTTATACACGTGCTGCACTCTTTTTTTTTTTCTTTTTTTTTTCCTCCTTTTTGAATAGACCTCTACACTTGATATAGTTTCTCAGGGATTTGAAAACAGAAGGAGACTTTATTATTATTGCCACAAACTACATGTGCTTCCTCTAAATCTCTGTGTACTATATGGAGTCTGTCTGGTGGAAGCACTGAAGGAATAGAATCTAAGCAAGGCAACACAAAATCAACACTTGAGGCACCAAGAGAAAAGACAAAGGTGCTAAGCATCACTCAGGCTGTCCTTTAAGTCCAAGTACAGACGTGGGGGAAGGTTGCAAGCCAATGTGTGAATAATGGCAGGTACTTGAGACAGGGACTTCCTATTAATATTCACAGGAGACAAGATTTGATCTAAATACCAGCAGAGGATTGATCATTACAATATATTTCCCCCTGTCCAATTTTAAATGTCTTAAACAATACCATTTCCACTACTTCCCTAGGGTGGCTGTTCTCCAGTGATCTCTCAATGATATGTAAGAGATATGACTCCAGAGTTTTACCCAAAGGTCTCTTTGTTCCATGCTCTTGTTAGCACCAACCTGCCTGATCTTCCCAACCCTGAAGTTATTCACACATTCAAAGACTTTCATGCACAAAATGCTATTCACATTATTCACGAATGAAACTATCAGCATAAGTGATTGCATCCATAGGGTACCTCTCCTGTAAGCAAATAGAATTCATCTATAGCATGAGGAAACATCTCAAGGTGTTCTCTGCTTTGAGAAAACCCTCTGTTTCTACTTTTGTTATTGTAAAGAACCTAGAAAGACTAAGCAACTAAGACAGCTGGGGGAAGTTTCTCAACTCAGATGGGATGAAAAATTCTTAAGAACAAATGTTTACAGTGGTTAATGGATGTGAGAGATTAGCAGTGGCCAAAGTACCTCCTAAAGGCAGATCCCCACCTGTGGTGTCCAACAGCCTTGTGCAGCAGCAGCAGGTAAAAGGTTTTCCTACCCTGAACTAGCTACGCCATAAAAAACACCCTTCTTTAACTCCACAAGTAAGTGCTACATCCCATCCATCATCGGAACACTGTCACAGAATCATTTAGACTGGAAAAGACCTCCAAGACCATCGAGTCCAACCTTTGACTGGTCACTGCCCTGCCAACCAGACCAGAGCATCAAGTGCTACGTGTGGTCATTTCCTGAAAGCCACCAGGGATGGTGACTCCACCACCTTCCTGGGAAGCCCATTCCAGTGCTTGACATGACAAGTTACTTTGTCCATAACAAAATAACTCATTTTTATGTCTGAGACACGGCGTTTCTCCCTCAGCTCAAAGGAGTTAGCAGTGATACTGATGTGTTAATACCAATGTTAATGGTGACTACTGAAGTTATGCTATAAAAGCTATTTCTTTCAATTTTTATTATTTCTTCCAATCCGATGGTCAATGTCATTTCTAATACAGTCTGACTTGACATTACTGCCTCGCAGAGCTCTCTCCTGCTTGACTACAGATTGTTTTATTTTCCTGCAGATGTGCTAGCTTTAATTTCACAAGCAAAAAGCCAATTTGAAAATTTCTTTACCACATTTTAAGCTTGTCTACATGTCTTTCTATTATCTAAGTAGCAAAAAATGAGTGGCTCAAAATTAAAAAATACATCTTCTGTTTCAATTGGATCATGTTTGTGGCTAACCCTAAGCAAATGTGATGTCTTTTAGTTACCCTAACCAAAAAGTTCAGGAGGGCGTGGAGTTTTGGGTAGCCAAACCAGATCATTTTAGAGAAATCTATTGCTTGTACTAGCATTCAGAAAGTACCCTTAAAAACCAAAACTCCTCAAAGATATCTCCAACATAAAATAGAATAAGCTGCACTGATAGCAAGAACTAGCACACAGATATATGAGACTTTTCACATGGAAAAAGTTTAAGACTAGACTCTATATAGACACACACATATGATTTGAACCCCAAAGAAACCCAGTTAACACATACACTGCTTTCATTAGCCACACCTAAAACTTCTTTTTAGATTCATCTAGTCTAGCATACAAATGCTTATCTCCTCTGACGGTAGTGCTATCACGAAATTTCAATTTCTCCAGCAGCCACATGCAATCACAGATTAGGCAGGGGAAACCAAACCAGCCAGTGCATTTACAGCAAATGTGCAGGCCCTAGATTTCAGCAGCACCTTCAAGTTCATTTCTTCTGCAAGTTTATCTAAGTTTTACAGCATTTCTGCTATCAGGACGGCTAAATGATTTGGCAGATTACAAGCACAGCAAATAGCAAAGATTATGTAAAAGACCAGGTGTTGTAAATCAGTCTATTTGACACCACAGTTATATATGCAATAAAGTGAATGAACTCTGCTAACAGAGGACTATCTGATAAAGAGAATGCTCCTTGCAGGTATTTAGTGTTTAATCCCAGGATAATGGTTTGCCCTGGTTTGTCTAAGTAACATCAGACAGCATCTGGCTGGAGGCAACAGAGTAGACCTAGAATGGTTTGAAACTTGAAAAGACAATTTTCTCACCATTTATTTGTATCCTAATATTTAAAGAGACACAGTCAGAATGCTTGAATCCTGAAATGCAACTTTCTATAAAACCAGAGTATGTATTCTTTGCATGACTTGAATAAAAACATAAGTAAAAACAGGCATTATTATTATTATTATTATTATTATTACAACATTTAACAGCTTCAGTGAAGTCAAAGCTACAGGAGCAGCCACCCAAGAGTCAGAACATTTCAAACAGGAAAACTGATTGGCAAACTTGTCTTGTGAATAGTGAATGCTCTTTTAAAGCAAACTAAGGGCCAAGGGTCCCCTTGTATTGTTCCTGCTTCCAGAGGAGGAAAAAATCCCAAACATTCTGCAGAAGTACCACCACTGTACATTAAGCCACATACAGAAACTCCTCACGTATAGATGTTCAACCAAGCAACCAAATGTCCCATCAGTGCTGGTGCTTACGCACATTTTTTTGATAGGTTTTGCCCTCTCAACAGAAGGAAATTGGCATGGGCAACTGTCCCTTTAAGGATGGTGATAATTCAGTGTGTCTTCACATTTTGGTACATTTGCCAGTGTGCTGGAAGGTCAGTGAGCAAGGCAAGTGTAACCCAGGTTCTTGTTAATGGATCCCCTGGAGTGAATTAGAATGAAATGTCACATAGTCCAATGGGTTAAAATATACTTAGGCTCAGTGGGAATGTCCAGGTACCTCCCCTGAGCCAGAGTGGTGGTGGGGGGGTGGAGGGGTGGAGCTTTTACTGGTCTGGTGGAAGGCCCCAGAAATGAGTCTGGGGGCACTTAGGGAGTTTTTGATTGTTGATGATCCCTTCTCAGGGATCGCCTCTCAGCTGACCCAATAATGCCCCATCAGATCTTCCCCCGGGGGAAGGGGGCAGTTTAACAACTGAGGGAGTTATGTAAGGAAGAGCAATTAACATAGTGGGAAGCATCATCTCGCCTTGCAGGATCCAGGCCCTGATAGTACACCTCTTCTGTCTTATGCAGACTAGCATATGTACACCCAAAAACTCACCTCCTCCCTCGAGAGATGCAAACTTGGCCTCCGCAAAGCACCCTGGCACCTCCACAAATGTTATGAATCATTAATCATTAGTAGTCCAGTCTCTCAAAGCATCTCCGCAACAGACTGGAAAATAATCTCTTTTTTTGACACTTCCCCCATGTATACTTTTTCATCAAACTTTAATGGGCTGCATGTTTCATCATGGGAGAAGAAAACTGGTAAGGTCTGCAAGTTTGAATTAGAAGTCTAACTATTTAGACAGATAAAGTTTGGTGAAAGTAATCTTCTGAAGTCTCAAAAAAATTCATCAGGAGACAGAACACCAAAAGTAGAGACTGTACAAAGCAGAAGGAAGGCAGGACCATGGGCAAGAGGATAGAGGTAAGAGTTGGAGACTAGACCACAGTAAGCTTTGAAACTCTTCTTTCAATGAAGAACGTTCACCTTTGTTTTTATTGTAGAACATAGAATTCCAAATACAGCTCACACAGCAGCACAGAGATGCCCAATCTGGGCGGCTGGTACCACTGGGATCAAGCTGGTACAGCTAGGTCAGAGCAGAACTGTGACCCGGGTAGCAAAATCCACTCTGGTCAGGCACTGCACAGTGCTGTGAAAGCATTCCCTTCATCTCCTCTGCATTACTAAAACAAGCTGCTAGAAATTTGTCTCCTCAACCAACCACTTTTGGAAATTTTATTAGAAACTCTCAGCATTGGCTCTTAATTAAATAAGTATCTAGTAGAGTTTATAAACTCTAAATGTAAAAAGAGTTTTGTAGTATATCACTAAGATAACAGGAAACATTATAAACCATTATGATTCAGAAAAGATCATTAACCATTCACATTTTAAAAAGGAAACAAAAATAAACACAAGATGGCACAGACAGACCCAAATCCCTCTTTCCACAGCGTGTCTTTTTCACTGCTCATGCAGCAGGAATACAGCTCACCTAGAGGTGAATCTTACTTTGTCCCATGCTTCCAAACTGAATGGGAAGGAAGACTTTCACATTTTTATGATGAACTCACAAATATGGCTGATGCTCTGGGAACCATAAGACCACTTATGCCCAGGATGGTTGGTGAGAAAACACCTGAAACTACTTGGTATTCCTTCTGATAAAACTTACAGGGCAATCAGAACTCAGACAGTCCCACAATGTACAGTACCTAAAAAATGGTCAGATTATGCAAGAGTGATGCACAGAACTCATAACTGTACAAGATATTAAAAAAGACACTGCTCTTGAAGGTAACCACAAAGCCTACTTGCCTCAATTGGCTGAACAGTGATATTTATTTATTTAGACGTTTGGGATATGCCAATGGATTTTTTAATGTTTGTCTATTTCCCACCGCTGGTAAAATATATTTCTTACACATTGCCCAATTTTTAAACTACACTATTGTATTTTCACATCATGCAGTCCCATTTAGCTAATAATACTATTTGTTCCTTCCTGAAAAAAACAAAACAAAACAAAACAAAACAAAAAAAAAAAAAAACAAAAACAAAAAAAAAAAACAAAACCAAACACCAAAACCTGCACGACTTCAACAAGTTTGATATTTGGAGGAGCTGGAATCTCCTTATGAGGCAAAATAACTAAACTTATTAGAGTCATAAATACTCTGGCAGCAAAATATATGTATATTTCTTTAAACAAGCAGTGTCAGATAATATTTAATCACTATATTTAGAGACATCTTTTCATTTACAGTCTCTGAAAATTTATTCTTCAACCATAAACATGTAGAAAACACATGGAATGTCTCTTTGCAAAGTGATGGCATTTCAACAAAGCATACCGGCAATACGGTTTTGTAGCTGTATAGGCTTACTTTATTTAACTGTATATACCAGAGGAAATAAAAAGGTTTATTTTTATACTACTGCTTATATTTTCAACATAAAGTTCAAAGTGATTTACTAATGTTACATGAATTGCCTTTGAATTACGGTACAGTATTGTGCCTAAGTACAAAGCCTAACACTATTTTGTATTCATAAAACACCACCTGCCCCTGAGCACTTTACAAAATGCTAAATACAGCTAAAAACACATTCAAGGGGTAGGGAACAGACCTATTTTACAGAAAATTAAGCCGTTTATTGTTATGATAGAGCAAATATCAAATCACTGCTTGACTGGAACAAACAGGGCAAATAAAAGCAGAGAGAAAAAACAGATGCACATAAGAACTGGCCTGAGCAACTTCCAACTACCTGAAACATGAAGACACCACACTAGCAATACAAACTGGGGTTGTATGGAAGAAACAGCTAATCACCCACACCCAAGCTAACCCAAGCTCTACAGGTGAAGGGAAGAACTCAACCTAAATTAAAGGATCCTAAGCACTTCTGGCCATCTTTATTCTGCCATCCACAATTACAACATAAGGGATGAGAGATTATCTCCACGGCTCATCCTTTCAACATCCATGTACCAACCCACTGTCCATAAATTTGCCTAACTGTTTTTTCAATCTGCAGTTTCCACAATGTCCTGTGACAGCAAGCTTAGGAAGCTCACTGCTGTTGACATACATACATTTGATTTCTGTTTTAGTACCTTGCTAGTGTTGCCTTAAGGACTGACTGCAGTTAGTCTCTTTCACGTGGTGGAATCTGGTAAAAATCAGCTGCACATTCAATTTATCCACCACCTTCACAATTTTGTACCCCTGATCATTTTCTCAGTCTTTTCATATCCAAAGGCATTGCTTCTTGATCTCTCCTTAAACTGCTTCATCCCGATGATCAAATGAGTTGTTCTGTGCACCTTTCCTAGCTTCCACTACAGTTTTCTTGAGAGGCAAAGACCAAGCGGAATCAAAACATGGGTACAGCAATACCTATGCATTCACAAGTTGTTGAGAAATTCCAGAAAGGTTTGAATTCCACAAATCCAACCACCTGCTCTGAGTTCAATATCACGTAGGCATGGCGTTGGTGGCTCTTCCCCAGGTACAGTTTCATTTGCTCAGTTTTGATTCATTTTTTTGCAGTTGTTTGCTACTGATATATCATTGGACTACCTGAAAGAACTTAGTATCAAAACACACAAATTTATTAGGTCACCCAGGAGATTTTGCTGTTCACTTCTCACTCCAGGTCACTGATGAAGAACCAGACCAATGACTTCCACGGGGATCCCTCTGCTAACTCTAAAAAATGAACATTAAGTCACTTTGCTTGCTATCATTTAACCAGCAGTAAATCCCTAGAAGGAGTTGTCCTCCAATCCTACAGAAACTTCATTTCTTCAGCAGCTTTTGGTGTGGAACCTTGGCAAAAGCCTTTTGAAAATCCATAGGACTGAGCTGATACCTGAGATTCTTTCTTCCCCACTCTCTGCTCTGTGAGAATAATCCAAGTCTTAACCAGCTGGCTATTTGGCCAGGAAACCTGAGATTAATATGTCAATGAATATTAGAGGCTGGTTGGGTAGGAAATGAAAGCTGAGAAAGAGAAGCTGATTTTGCAGTCATTCCCTGAAAGGCCACACATCAGGATAAGGGAGCTTGTCTTTCATGTGTGAACTGCATCTTCAGTGACCAAAACACACCCTGGGGGGATATTCCCATGTACTAAATGTCAAGATACCAAATCAGAAAAAAAAAAAAAAATCACAAGACAGTGAAGGACAATTGATGAGGCTGAAATACCAAGAGAAGGAACAAGATTAAATTGAGAATTAGAGACCAAAGGCCTGTGACAGCCTGAGATTCCCATTTTACTTTCAAGCAGGCTGGAACCCAGAGCAGATATGTCACTATGAGACACAAGGAGGAGGCAAATTTAACAATGCTGTATATGTATTTAAGCCAAGTCCAGGTGGAGACATACTTCTCACCAGCAACAGGTCTGTATCTTCCAAAAGCATTTCAGAGTTTCTTAATTCTTAAAGAAAAATATTAGACTGCAGAATATTTCAAAACAATTAAGAAAAGATCTGAGCCTTTTATTTAAAATATATCACACAATTTAGAACAGAATATATTTATACAGTGTCCTCAGCAAGAGTCTCCTGGAGTGCTGTAAAACCCACACCCACACAGTAGAGAGCTTACACTATCAGAGACTTTTAGAGAGCTCTCTGAGGCAGTATTCACAGAATCATAACCTAGAGAAGGAAAAGACTTATTAGATCATCCAGCCCTCTCCCTGCTGACAGAACTGCTCCCTACAGTGTGCTTCCTCACATTTGTTGCTAACAATCAGCCTCTCGCTACTCTCCTTGGGAAGCCATTCCACAGCCAAATATATCTCATGCTATCATTACCATTATTACTTATTTATGGGCCACAATATAACCTAAAGGGCCTTGATCAGGATCAGGGGGACCAACTCTAGCACCACTTGTAAGAGCACTCCTCTCTCCAAAAGAGCACACAGTCAAAAGAGGTAAGCCAAAGCCCAGTGGGAAACATATAACATACCATTAAGGAGAACAGAATAGTATGGAAAGTGCCACAAATGTGCCTTGAATTTTTGCTTCAAAATTTGGTGGGAGGGAAAGGTATGTGTCACAAATAAGAACATCTTTCTGATAGTCGCCTAGAGATAAAGAGGATTTTCTTCCTCCAAACTTCATCCTATTAGTTATGGCTAAAGATCTGGCCCAGTACTGAGAAATCCATCTTCTTTTTTGATGCAAATACACCTTAAGTATTTAAACAATGTTGTATTTTTTTTTTTTGTTCTGCTCCAGTCTCAGTCAACATTTATCTGAGCCACATGTATTTTAATATTGTCTCATAAATCAATACCTCCAGCATTGCAACAGATTTTGCCACTCTCCTTCCATCTTTGACAATTTTTTTCCAGTAAGCCATCACCCAGAAATAAGCACCATATCCCCTAGAGGGGCTGCACAGAAATAGAGGATATCGGCTCCCTCCAGCATTCACACAATGCTTGTCTGTGCACATTCAGCCCTTCTGCTGATGCTTCCTTGCTCCATAGGTCCCTCCCTTACCTGTAGGTCTTGCAGAGCAGTGAATTCAGTGCCTTGTTTTCTGGGGTTACTAACAATTACCACTAAATCGTGTGGAAAACAGCATTGGACATTACAGCCCTTTTACAGGGGAATTTCGAGAGAAGTGGCAGAACTGAGTAACAGTATCACACATCTGCTAACTGAAATGTGCTGTGCTTGGCAGTGTCCTGGGAGGAGCCTCCCTCCCCAGCACGGTACACACTAGTAAAGAGCTAAAGAGGACTTGGACTTGAAAGAGGCTGAGGACTCTGGTTTGCCCCTGGCCATTTGTATACCAAAGAGTGCCAGTGCTCTAAAGGACACCAGATCCACCAACAGCATCGCAAAAGCCCTGTGCCCTAAAGCAAAGCTGATGAAGAGATTTTTTTTCCGCCAGTTTTCATGCTAGCTTCACCTGTGATAGCATCCAAGCAGCTGTAATTACTAAAACAAGAGTTACTGCTGCTCTCATTCCTCCTTGCTACACAAGCAGGACATTTTCATTTTCCTGCTCGTCAGAGACCAACATCTGCTTTTCTCACTTTTCCACACTCCCATCTCAATGCTCTCAATCCAGTTATCCTACCTCTTTGCTGCTGGTAACTCAGCCTTTATTATTCCCCACTGGACTCAGACCCTGGTGCCCTGTTACCAACCAGCCAGATACAATTCAAAGTGCCGCTTCACTTTGAAGATTTTGTCTGTGTGAGTTTTTAGTAGCTAAATAATAACTAACTAACTAAAGACGAAGAATAAGAAACACCACAGATCATTTCTTTTAAGGTATGGCTGCAGTCTGCAGCTGAATTGGCATAACTGAGGTTGTAATAATTCTGGAAGGGGAAGGGTGAATGATGACATGAATGCTGGAAAGTAAAGCAACCTTTTAAATCAGATCTGCCAGTGACAGAAGAATAATTTAGAATGAAGTTTTTGTACAAAAGAGAGAAATTACAGAACCAGATAACTACCACAGAGTTTAACAACCACCTTCTGCAATCACTCTGTTTGTATTGTCCTTCTCTCCCCTCCCACACAGCCGCTTCTGTGTCATCAAGTCTGAAAGCTATTCAGATCAGAAAATGAACCTTGGTGTATGTGTAACACCTGGGGCCCTGATTCTACTGTGATATTACATAACAACTTTGCACTTCAGAGAACACTTAGCTTTATTCCTTTTAAGCACTCTGTCATCACAGCACATCTTCGGCAAGATCTTCACCCTTTATTGTTCTGGGCCAAAACAAAGCTGTCATCATCTTTTCTGCCATACTTCATCCCCCTGCATCTCCTGCCTTAACAGTCTTTCTTTTCAATTTTTTCTTACAAATTTGTCCCCAAGCATCCTTCCCCTCAAAGCAAATTCTAATTCAATGAATCATCTTCAAAAATGTGCCTTTTCTTTTATAATGTACTGAAGCCTCTGACAAAGGGTTGCATATGTAAGTCATGGTACTATCCCACACCTCCTCTCTGCCAGCCTCAGTGCTGCTCCTCAGTTTTGATTTCTTTTCCACTTGTCGTCTCTTCTTCCTAGCACACTTTCAGCAAAGCTGGGACTACCTCACCTAGAACTTTTGCAGTTATATTAAATAACTACATAACAATTTTAAGGGGCATAGCTTAGGGGAAAAAGACCACCACATACAGCTTGCAAAGTCTATCACCATTTACATGGATTAGCAACCTGTCTTTTTTGCAAGCTCAGTCCAAATTCCCAGCTGCCAGATAATAAATCAACTTTTTGCTTCAGTTGTACAATCACTGGGAGATCTGCATAGTTTTAGGTCAAGCATTTATACCCTTTTTTATGATTCCAAAGTTTCTTACCTTGTCATTTAGTTACTGAACTGTGAGCTTTCACTGACTTTCTAGCCATTGTGGCAAGAACTGCGAGTAGCTGTGCAAGGTTTAAAACCTCACTGAGCAGAGAGGCAAAATCAGACTGCAGAAATTTCAAGTATATACTGGGGCGGAATCGTGACCCTATGGAAGCCAATGGATGTTTTACCACCATTTCACTGGGGTTAGCATTCTTCCCTGCCATTTCTTGTGCTGGGGTGACTAAGTATTGCAAGCTCTCTATTTTACATCCTGGAAATAAGATGGCTCAGAATACTTGCAAATAGTTTGTTCTACCATTTTATTTTCCTTTTTTTTTCCCCTATCCTGGTAGAATATTTTTACATAGTCAATTTCTGTACCTAAACAGCAATTTTTCTCGTGGTTCTGTGTGATACTTCCTCTCCTGTTTGTCAGCTTAATTTCTTCTGCTGTGGTATAGAGTGTGTAATAGCAAATCCAGCACTCAAATTCTTCTGTTTCTTAATTATCTCTGCCCTGTCAGCTATATCAGTGAAAACAAGTTGGCATTAGACAATTCAAATACAAGTAAACATCAAATTGTGATAATATAGAGTCCTGCATTACTGTCATTATGGAAAAAGCTGTTTCAGGGAGGCTTAAAAAACTAAATAAGCCCAGCACTTCTAAATGGCCAAAAACCTAAGGATATCTAAATTATTCTTCAATATCTTAATCATCCAGGAGAATCATGATCTTATATAATGGCCATTTTAAATGAAAGGTTTGCTGCTCTACATGGTTACCACTTCCTTTCTAATTGTGAATTAAAGTATAATTTAGGGTGGCTGTATGCCAACTTGACTAGAAAAATTTAGACAGTAACTCTGGTTGAAAGAAGGGGGGGGGGAGCAGTTAGATTTCTTTAAGTAATAGAAAATCACTCACCAAGCTGTACTTTAAAACAAAATGCTAGAGCTTTAACTTGACAAAATGACTTGAATTAAACCACAGAAAAAAGTGCTTGCACTGTAAATCTTACAGGGCAGAAGTGATGGTAGGTTATCATTCTGTTTATTAGCATGCACTTTGGAGAGTTCAGGGCAAGTATGGATACGCATTCATTCCATTTTATGCTGCACATTACTGAAAACACATTCCTCATAAATAATTCATAAATGCATTGTCTGAAATTTCAGATTCCAAAAATACAACACCGTTTTCAACTTTATGGTTGCTTGGTCTTCAAAACAGAAACAGACAATTGGATGGATGGACTTCACAAACATGATAAGAACCTATCAGTCAGAATTACACTCCAGAGGTAAATGCAAACATCTCCCAGCCTCTGATCCCTGTAAGCAAGGCCATGATGATAGACTCTGGGCTTGTGCTAGCAGTCCCTTGGTAGGGAACAAACAGAAAAAGAGAAAGGGCAGAAGTAACCACATAGTGAGGTGTGATGGAGAGCTAGTAAGTTGAAATAGGGTAGAAATCCAGAGCAATTTCAATTTAAGGTGCATTAACAATCAAAATACAAAGACTGAATATAGCTTGTCTTGCAAAAAGCACATTTTTCAGACCAGACTGCACTAGAAACTTGAGCTCTGCTTGTTCTCAGCTTTTTACTGGTATCACTTTGTTTATGACATAGTAACTGGCATCATCTTTATGCCAGATATGCTAGCACAAGAGAGGTGAATAGGTTCTTGCATTTCATCCAAAGTCTAATTCCTGCAGGGACCAGAGTGACCACAACACACAAAGAATCTGAAGTATGCTTCACAGGCTAGAGTGCTTAGGATTTATATACACTGTGATTTCTGTATCTTGCTGACATTATATATGTAGCTTATACTCACTTGTTTTTTTATCTTCATACCATGTTGAGAAGCCTGACATCAGAAAGCGACTGCTTTTCAGACAGATTTGCATTCACTTGCTCTGTACTACTCACCTCCCAGTGACAGGCATACACAATTTTGGGTACCTTATCTAGAGAAACCTTTGGTGCCCAGCTCCTAACAGAACAACAGCCCACGATCTCCCTGTGCACCAGCTCTTTCTATGAACTCAATCCCTCCAATTTGCCTGAGAACAAACATTGCAACTGAGCTCAAATACTTGGTATCTCAACACACTGACTGCTTGGGTGCAGACCATATGTGAAAAAAACAATGCTCTCATAAAAATTGTATTCTAGTACCCAACTGCCGTAAAACTTCCCATTCGGTGCTCCAGCGTGGAAGGACTTGGGACTATCTGTCACTCCATTCGTTTCCAGGTGTGCTGAACTCTCTGGGGTAATATTTAAATCAGCTGAGATTTCATACATCAAAGATGAGGATACATAATTCAAGAGGAGCCACTGAGATAAAACAGTAGCTGTAAAAAATACAGCATGTTGGTGGTGTCTGGTTTAGCATGTCAAAGAGGGGCCACTGCTGGCGAGGAGCTGCATGCCGCCGGCACTGGAGTGGGTCATGTGGCAGAGCAGGCACAGCACTGTAAGCTTCACAGGGACACAGCCACCAAGCAGGTCTGGCACTGTGCAAGTATGGGGTTGCAAGGCACCCTACAGAAAAAAACAGCAGTGAGGCACAGAGCACAAGGCGCTCAAGCCCGGTGTCCCTTGGCTATAGTCATCACACGCTAACAACCTCTTTCAAAAACTTTACACAGGTGGTAGGTGTCCCACTGAGATAAATTACCTACTTTCAGCTGCTGAACAGATGGGCAGGAAAGTGAAATTTTAGTTTGCTCATTCCCAGCAGTAACTAGCAAAGATGATCTCGGCTGCTGCAGGATTACTTTTCGATAACCACACACCTGCGAACAGTCCATGATTCTGTTAGAAACTACATAAGGTCATTAATACACTACAAAATAAGGCAGGGCACTTAACAGCTCAAGAAACTGATGCTAGGTCTCTTATTTCCATATTCTCCAGAATATATCCTAGGCTGAGAAATGCCAGAAAGTGTACAGAGAGAGACCTCAACAGGCAGGAGAAATGGGCTCACAAGCATCTCACAACATGCAACAACGGGAAATGCTTGGTCCTGTACTTGGGGAGGAATAACTCCAGGCACCAGCACATGGCAGGTCTGATCGGCTGGAAGGCAGCTTTGCAGAGAAGGACCCGAATACCTGTTGTCCTAATACACAAAAAACCCTGAATAGAAGCCAGCAAAGGCCAGTACTGCTGTAAGGTCAAGGGAGTTTATCCCTCTTCCCAACCCAGCACCAGTGGGACACAGCTGGAGTGCTGTGCCCTGTACTGGCCTCTCCAGTATAAGAGGCACGGACCCAACAAGGATGATTAAGGCTTTGATGTATCTGACACAAAAGTAAAATGTGAGAAAGCTGGGACTGTTCAATCTGGAGCAAATGCAGCTGAGGGTGATCTCACCAATGGGTAAAAATACTTGATATGGCAAGGAAAGAAGCCAGAGCCAGGCTCTTCTCTGGAGTGCCCAGTGAAAGGACTGGTAAGAGGTAATGGGCATAAATTGAAATTCAGGGAATTCCATTCAAATGGAAGTAAAAAAGTTTTCTTGCTGTGTAGGTGGTTGAACATTGGCACAGACTGCCCAGAGAGGCTGTTCATCAACACAGACCGAAAGGGCAAAGATTGGATGCTGACCTACTACTCATGCAGTGCAGGCATGATACAAACAGGGAAGTTTAAAATACTAATCAATTCATGCAAACCAGGAATCTCCAGAAACAAATCCAAACATTAACCAAGGACTTCTGTCCAGAGAAGTTTACAACTTACGAAAACCAGGATTATGGGAGACCTGATGATATATTTGAACAAGGCTCTTCCCTCCCTTTCCTGCATACTTCACCAAGCTACTTGTAACTATTCACATAGCAAATTTATTGCAGCATGGCTCAAACTCCGTACATATCCTTTTTCTTTTTTTGTAAGATGGTCATAGCCACACTGTAAAAAAACGTAACAAAAATAGTTTTAGCATCTTTCCTTTAAGCTTGCAAATATTTTCCTTGCAGAACTCTTGAGCTAACTTTACAGCAAGATCTCTCAAAGGAAACAGAACTTAAAAAAAAAAAACAACCAAAAAAAAACCCAACAAAACACTACAAAATGAATGTGACCCAGGGACTTACCCTTCTATGCAACAACACAATCAGAGTGCACAGAGACAGTGAAGTCCGCAGGGCGTGAAATTAAAATTTTCACACAGATACAATGAAGTAATGATACAATGTTACAACCTTGGCACAAAAATCTTCTGGTTTGAGTAAAGTCAATGTCATGTGATGTTACGGTTTGTGCACTGGTAGAAAGGGTCTGCTGCTAAAAAGTTCATAACAAAACAGAAGAGGCAAAAGCAAGAAAATGGTACAGCTAATTACAATAGACCTGTACAGTCTAGTGATCCAGACATCCCTTAAGATGCTCATCACAGTCGAATCTGGCTGTCAGTGAAGGCTGATTTAAGAAAACACACTTATCTTTCATGTCTAAAAATCTAGATGCTGAGAGGCCATTAGGAGATAAGAAAAAGATTGGCAAGGAAGGAGAAGGGAGAAAACAACTCTCTTATGAGGTCAGTTTGTTGCCTACAAAGAGGTAGATATACAGGTTCAAAATTCCAAGCATATGGATAAGAACAGGGATGCACAGAGCAATTAACAGAGTCAAGCAGAAGCTGAGATGAGCAGCAGCTGGAGCACTGTTAAAGTCCTTCTAGGAATTGCTTCACCTGTTACAGTAAAAATAAAAGGCAGTGTTGGAAGAACACTGGCTCCTCAGCAAGGACAAGGTCATCAGAACAAGAGAGGAGCTTGAAAAAATTCTGGGCAGAACCAGGCACAGGGACACAGACACTTTAGAAGACCATGCCACATCAGAGTGGTACCTGCAAAGCAAGCAACCTTCTGTACTGCAGATACGCCAACACAGTCCCACAGGGAATCATCAGATACTCTGCAGGGAGAAGGAAGCATTTTATTTCTGAGAGTATGGAAAAGTCTCTCATAAATCAAAAAGTTGCTTGTACATTAGGATGTTTCATAGAGACCCAACAGACTGACAGACACGCATGTATTCTATAAAATATATTTACAGGCCTGAACTCTGTGGGGGAAGAAGCGGAATTCAGTAATACTACTCATCTCAAACCACAGTTTTGCGATCACAGGCACAGAAGTTAATGCATGCAGGAACTATTGGCAATGTATTTCCAGTAACCCTCTAGAAATGTAACAGAGAAAGTCAGTCTAACAGTGCAAAGGTCATTCCTTACGAGACGAGTTTCTCATCCTACTGATCCAAGACAGTACGCACAGAGAAACATACAGCCAAATGTGACTTAATAAAAACTTCAAGTCTTCAGCTTATTAATTTTTTTAAATTTTTTCTCAATTCATTCCAATGATTTCATTAGGTTAGACTTCTTCATCTTTATTATAAAATAATCAGAATTGAAATGTTTCAATAAACCCAATTTCTGTTTTAAGTAGTAAAAGATGATTCAATGCAGATGAAGCAAAAACGAAAGTTAAAAGTACAATGGTATCAGAGGCTTTCAGAATATACTTTAAAAGCTGTTAAATATATAAATTATATATTAGTACTCTAGAATGTCTTTGATTGTTTTTACATCATAAAAGAACTGTATCAACATTTTTTTTTCAGAGAATAATAGAATAGTTTGGGTCAGAAGGGACTTTTAAATGTCATCCAGTCCAATCCCCTGTAATAAGCAGAGACATCTTAAACTAGGTAATTTTCACTATGTTCTCCAGCAGTGTTGCTCTCCAGGAACAAAATAAAATACTTCAAAACTTACAGGTAGGAAGAAACAAAGGTGAAAAACAAAACTTTAATCACCACCATTAAAAAACAGAGAGAGCTAACTTAGTACAGGGCAGAAACAAAGATACAACAATACTTTCAGTAAAAGAGTTAGATTTAGATTTCCATCATATTTCCAAATTATTTCCCTCCCAACACACTCAAAGAAATAATTTGTTTTTTTCCCCCTCAGAGTACTATCCCAAAAACAACACAGAACAGATAAAAATTAATGCACATGGCCTCAAACTACTGGGGAGCTTGAAACGTGCTGCATGGAGAAATTTAAATGTTAAATATCATCAGTATGTACAACTACATAAATGGTGAAAAAACCAGCAAGATACTGTTTTCCTTCATGATTATCTAAATGTTGAAGAGATAGCTTCAGTGCTGTAGTCACAGCTCATCACAAAACCAAACTTAACAAAGATAAATAGCATGTGTTTTTGAAAAGGAAATGTGGCCTAGGAAGAGAAAAAAGTCACATCTACAGTAGAAACTGGTGCACTCAGCTTAAATAAAGATCTGTAAACATAGACTACAATATCACTCTCTGTTTTCTTCAACTCTGTATCAGAAAGCTAAAGGCATGTTACCTGATTCAGGATTCCCCAAAGTAAAGCCAACAAAATAAACACATGTTCAGTTCAGTATTTCAAAGTTCAATATTCTTCACACTGAAACACCATCATCACTTTCCCTAAACAAATGTGGAAGATACATTGGCTCTTTCATTACCCTACCAAGAAAAATCAGGGCCCAAATCTTCTGTTATGATGTCCTATTGGACTCATGACAGATATGTAACATGGTAAGATTGAGACACAAGCCCAGATACTGGGTTTTTTGCAATCAAAAATGTCTTAACAAGGATGATAAAAGACAATAGTTATTTAAAAATCATTTTTACAAAATTTATTTATTTCAATCATTTTAATCCATATATTAAGAATGACTTTTAAAAACTGTATAAATTAGAGGAAATTACAATAACAATCTTGAAATATGTGGAGTTTAGAAACACAATAATGATAAAAGGTCAGGACACAAGATTTTTGCTGGTTTCTGTCTTCATTTACATCATCTGAATAGGCCATCTCACAACTCTGTCTGATACCTACCAGTTTTTCCAGTAGACAAGACAAAAGAATTGTTCCCTACTTGTTTTCTGCAGGTCACTTTTAATTTTATAAAATTCTAATAGTATCCTAAACTTAGCCACCTCTTTTACAAGCTGAAGTGTCCTAGTTGTGCTATTCATTCCATAAAATCTCTCTCACATCTGGGAGCAATCCATTGCACTGCCCAGATGTGATAACCAAAACACAGTAACGACTATTGAGCAAAAATTTGCTACAGCAGTCTTTCACTTCCGAATTGAAAACACTATAAAAATGAGAAAGCTTATTAAAAATAATTGTCATAGTAGGGCTCCAAAAATGGAGATTCAACCTATGGAAAACAACTTCAGAAGAATGAAAAGAAACCTTACCAGTTTAAGTGAATCAGTAAACTGTCATCCAGTCAGGTTTAAATAAAGAAAATGGAACAAACTGCTTGCTCAAGGAAAGGGAAAAAAATATCAGAAACTCACAACCAAAAACCCCACAAAATCAAACCCCACAAAGAATTCCAGCCAAAGACTAAGGGTTATTCTGCTGAAAGCATTAGGTCCACTAACAAATCCCAGTTTTAAGTATATAAGATATAGGAAGTTAAAGTTAAAGCTAAAGCTTGAAGGAAATGAAGTTACAAAACGAACACGATGATAAAGTCACAGGATAAAAACTCAATGAGATGAACATAAATTCAGCATGTGGGAACTTACAAAGTTTCTGAAGCTACAGAGGACACAGTGGAAGACCTATTTGTAGTTGAGATGTCATGCGGACAAATTACAGAACAGATCAACATGCATGAACAATAATGAACTGCTAGGATCAGCTGGTACTCACTCAAATTTCTGAAGGAGCTCAGGTATGAAACAGCTGAACTATTAACTGTAGCATGTACCTAATTGCCTAAAACTGCTTCAGTTCTGGGCAAATGCAGGATTTTTTTTTAAGTAATCTAGAAAGATGTAGAAATCTACAAATAAAGAGGGGTCTCTGAACAAGCAGATTGATAGAAATTACAATAAAGAATTAATAAACCTGATATATTGGTAGACACTAAATACAAAGTCTTCATTCACTGGGGACTTCTACAAGATTTGTAAGATTCTTATTCATCTAAAAAAAGGAAAGTATAGTTTATATAGTCTATCTGGAGTTCCAAAAGTCCTCCAGGAAAATCTATTATCAAAGACTTAAAAGCTGAGACAAACTAAGAGAAAAATCCATTAATAGATAGATAACTGGCTAAAACTCAGAAAATTAAGAGAAAACATTAAAACTGGTCTGCTATAAAGAGGCCAGAGAGGTCACCAGTGGAGCTGGTAGAAATTTGTGAGGGCCTGAACTCTTTAATGCATTCACAAGTGGCCTAGAGAAAGGACAAATAAGGAAGAGATGTTTGCTGACAATACTACCCTATTTGTGGTAGCTCAAAGAAAAGCTGAATGTCTTTATTGAGGCAGAAAACTCAAATACCACAAAGGCTTAAAAACGTACATTAAAAACTGGAAATGGGACAAATCAGATACTATAAAGCAAGCACTGGTTACTGTCCTTAAGTGACAGAGAGTCAGGAATTTATTTTTGAAGCAGGAAACTCATCAGCTGGAAATAACTGATGAAATACCTGAGAAGACAGAGTTGTGTCTGCCTGCTGAGACCACCCCCTGGTGCACGGCACATCTGATGGGCAGAGATGGGACAGGACAGATGCAAGGCCCTGCTCAGACCAAAAATCATTGCAGTACCATAGTCACCTGTGTTTGAGTTACAGGGCGTCACCAGGTCACAAGAGCTCAAAACAGCCACGATTTTATTAAAAATGTTACCACATCACAAGCTCATGTCCTGCTAAAAGAGATGCTGCATGCTCACAATCAGGCATATACACACCCTATACCAGAGTGGAAGGCTTTACATCTTTGATGCCTAAGCCCTTCAATTCATAATGCAAGCATTAAAAGTATATTAATAATCAGGGCACTGACCATGCAGCACATAGGTTAACCCTGCATTTGCCTCCAACCCATAATGAAAATATGAATGACAACTTATTTTTAGTTCCACATATACAGCTGCAAGAGGAATAAGGTGTCAGTCTGTGTTGCATCAGGTTTGTTTTACAGCTCACAGGATAACAGGTATCACCAAAAGGATATTTAGCTGGTTCTAAAATAAAATAGTGAGTGTAACTAGCTCAGTTGTCTTAATATAAGCAAAAGAAATTCCACCTTAACTATACCATGATCACAGTTAAACATCATTACTGCATGGACCAGCCAAGCATGAAGATGTGCTGTGGCAAGATCCTGCCCTAAGTAGTTTACAGCCTGAAAGGCCCAGGAAAGTGAAGGAGAGAAGAAAAAGGGAATTTATTGATCATAAGCAATATGGTGGTAGGATGGCAGAGACATCTTTTGGGAGAAAGGCTTCTTAAAGTAAGAAGCAATTATCCTGCATATATTATTCATTAATTCGTCCCATCTCAAAAATAAAACAAACCTCCAAAAAACAAGAGGAAATGCCTCAGAAAGACGAGAAGAGAAATTACTACAGTACAAGGAACAGAACAGTTGCTTAGAGAACCATGAAGACAGGAATCAAGACTGATCCTGCCTTACCAAGCTCTGTAGAAATTGCCATCACAGTAATACTAAAAAAGTTTTTACAAGTACAGGGCAGAACACTCAAGGCATCAGTGCAGGAAAAGAGACAGTCAATTTTTTTTTTTTTAAAGGAACAGAGGAAAACACAGAAAAAGCTGAAAATATTTTGAGGCTGTTTTCGTGCTGTGATTACAAATGCAAACAGGAATCACATCCAATGAACCAACATTCTTTTAAGATTTGACGTGGTATTTCAGAACCAGCAAATGCACAAGGGGAAAAATTGTAAAAAATAGTAATTAAAATAACAATGAAAATGATGCAAAGAGTTAAGTCAGTTTCATAACATGATCTGTACTCTATTTTCCTTTGCTTATTATTACTTTCAAACTACAATTAAGTTATTGTCATACCACTGAATGATGGAAACCTTGCCAACTACTTCAAAACTGACACGTTTTCTGTTGCACTGAGCATTCCCAGAAGACATTTCCCCTCATTTTAATACAAAATCCTGTCAGATCCATGGAGCTGAAAAAAAAAATGTGTAAAGGATATGTAGCTGTAATAGACCTCCCCGAACTAGTCGAGTTTGGAATAAAAGACGATCAAAAAAGACTCAAAGATCCAGTGCTAGATTAATGCAAATATCTGCTTGTTTGCAAGTGTACTTTTTGATTAAACTGGCATACATCAAGTAGAATTAGAAGGGTTATTTATAACTAAGAAATACATAATTCTGCATTTTAATGAGGGTGACAATTACAGCCAACAGTTGGCAATTAACATTAATCTTTTTGCACTGCAAATCAGAATTTCCCGAAATGATTTTCATTGTCAGCAATGGACACACCAAAACTGTTATTGCAAAGTAGCTATTAGGTAGGCTGCTTTGACACAAATAGGTGTTCTATTACACACAGTAAAGAAAGAAGCCAATGATGTGTTAAATTTGATAATCTCAGATGTAAATACAGAATGTCACTTCAAAATTTACTTGATGTCTACAACACAAAATATAATCAAAGCCTATCATTTTCATGGCTGAACCCAATTCCAAATTTCCCAAGAGCCAGGCTTCACAGGTGAAATCTGATTTCAACACAAGCTTAAAATCTCCCATTGTTAAATTTGGTTTAGATCCCAGCCCTGAGTTCACATCTGCATTTCCCCCTGAGACGTCAAAGCTTTTAGTGGTTGTAACCAAACAGAGCAGATAAGGAGCAGCGTTTGCCCAGCTGGTATCAGTTTCCACAGCAGAACTCTGGAGCAACTTCTAAAGACAGGAATCGCTACTGAAGGATCTGCACTGTAGCAAAATCTTATTGCAAATTTCCTTACGCAGGTTATCAATAAAATTTTGGTTCTCAAAACCACTAAATTTTAAATCTCAACCTTCTCAAATTGCTTTAACATATTTCTATTCCTTGAGTAAAAATTTCTCTGAAAATAAGTTCCATGTCTATAACAAATGTTGAACTTATTAAACAATTCCTTTCTGATATCTGTTATCTTCAAAGAGATTATTTAGATTAGCTGTGTGTCTTTCCAAAAGAGAAGGTATTTCTGGTTTAGCCTCTCAGCTGTTGTCTTTTCATAGAGAAGCAATAGAAAACTCTTTTCATACTGGTCTTTAATAGAAAAAGAGACCTAGCCCAAATCCTATCTGAGGCAAAAGATCACAATGCAGCCAATAAATGAAGAGTGCTGAGGTGTTCACAACCTGGGTCAGGCAACTGGAGGGGGATCAGTGTCAGATAAAAGTAAATGAGAAGGTAGAAAAGGAGAGCTGTTAGCAGTAAGCCAAGAAACCTACAATGAACTTCTTACAAAGAACTGTAAAATTCACATTTATTTTGTAAGTATGATATAGATGGGTTATTTCTACATACAGAGGTGCCCAACTAAAATCAAGATAAGTGATATTAATGTCCTATGGTCAGTATTATTGAACCTCGAAAGCAATAAAGTATGAGTCGATAAATATTACATTTGCAACATAGTTAACATTCTTCTACTGTCTCTGGCACTTATTACACATTGTAACCGCAAGTCTACAATACATTATTCATATTTGGGGTGTCACTGAGTGATGGATTGCTGTAAGAGAGGCTGTCCTTTAAATAAATCAACAAATAAAAATGCAAATGTTAACATTTTCAGCCACAACTTTTTCCATCTTGAATGGGGAATGAAAATTTCACATTATATCGACAGCCAGCAGAGAGAACAATTAACAACCTACACTGTGAATAAGAGAGATTAATTTGCCAATGTCTGGTTTTATCACTTGCATGTGGAACTACATTGGACTTTTTGCATTGCTGGCTTTCTCAGGGAGTAGGCAAAACTTGCGTCTCCTACCACATTCAGAAACTAACTCACCACCCTACTCCAAACATGCTTTTAATCTCTTTAAATGTTCCTAAGTTAAATCTGGAATGAAAGTTTTCTGCTCCTTTTGAATCTTGAGTGGTGTCTGATCCTAAGGGCAAAAAAAAAAAATTCTATTTCTTTGGCAGTGCTTGTTTAGACTCTACTGTATAAGGAACTTCAGAAATCATCTTAAGTTGATATCCACATTTAAGAATTCAAAATGCAAAGATGTGAAAACCAACTACCACATAAGTAAGACAAAAGCTTCGATCTCATCACTGTCATATTTCCCAATACTCAGCGCAACAGCTCTACTTTAGACTATTCCAGTGTGCATTATTAAATATACAATTCTGCACATTATATTTTACATCAGATATTAATTTGCTTAAAAGTCCCTGAGTACACATTCACCTGAGATGTGTTGGGCAATTGGGTAAATAGTTTTGTTTTTAAAATGTCCCTAAACACAAATTTACACAGTACAATCTGTTTATAAGCACTCCAACAGGCCACTGTAGTCTAACAGATAATAATACAGCTCAAATACAGCATTCATATTGCAAGAACTTCTAAATCACTTCTTTTATTATCTACAAGAAACTTCAAGACAATGCATTCAGCAAGTATGAAAGCTTTGATCTGAAACTGCAACCAAAAACCACAGACTTAAAGCTGAAATCCCAGACTATCACGTGGTCTCTTAATTTACCTAATTGTTCTTGAATTTGCTTTTCCAAAGTGAAAAACACTACAGGAGAATTATCTGTTTCCATGGTGAGCAGAACAAACTTTGCCTGTGTCTTTTTAAGTGCTTAATTTCTGCAGTGTTATAGGACTTACTATGCCAAACTCAACACTACGTGGGGAGAACCTCACAATTGCAACAGGGCTGTAATCAAATTAAATGGTATTTCAGAATGTGCAGTTTATAACTTCCTTTTTTTATTCCCCCAGAAACAGCTGAATACTTTAATTTAGCGCAGTTTCACTTCTGTATGCAATACATTTGTTTTGCTGAAATCAGTACCTGAGTATAGCTAAGGTAAGATCTAGTTTATGTAAAAACTTCATTACAAAATGAAAGCATCAATATACCAGTACTTCCCCTGTCCAGCTCCCCTCCACTTCAGTAGAAACACAGACCCTCTCTTCTAGGCAAATACCAGTTATGAAAAAATGTACCTAGTCACCAAAAAGTTAACATCTAACACAATCAGAGTAACCATGCTTTAGGAATAAATATACTCTTCCAAATTTGCCCAGTCCCAATCTTGCCTGTGAATTTTTTCCCAAATATATTTGCATTGGTCTAGATAAATAAGCACATGGAGTAGAAGAGATTTCCAGACCTGCTGTGAACATAATTTCAAGGGCCTCATGCAGGTGTTTACACTTGGCTTAAGAACACTGGATAACCAAACTTGCAGTGTATGGCCGTGTTATGGAAGGCAGCAACAGGCATGCACAGAAGCCTGACAGGCAAACAAATTCACTATTAGCCCAGCTCCAGATGCCAGATAAGGAAGTGCTGGGGTTTTCTTTTTCTTTCAGACATATCACTGAAATCACCTTGTGCACGCTCATTTTGCAAGTCTGGTCTTTGTGCAGGCCCAGCACTAAGGCTCTCAAGGTTTACATCGACCTTCTAGAGACACTTATTTCTTGTTCATGACATGACTCATTCTGAGACAGAGAAGAAAGTAGGACTGCAGCAATTATTTCTTAAGCAGGAGGTAGCTGTAACACACAGAAGCCTCCAGTTGAGCCCTGCCAAGGCAGGCTATCATGCCAACACATCTTCTACCTGCCATGCCTGCTTACCCAGCCAGCTCTTCCCTGAAGTTGTGCTAGCACCCTCATGCCTCTCTCTGCCAGGGAGCTTCTGTCTCTTTCCAACACCTTCTCTCTGGCAGGCTTTGCATTGCTGCTGCTGCTGGGTGCCAGGGCTTGTGCTAGTTAAAGCTGGCACAAACATGAGTTGAATCTAGTCCTATAAATTTAAATAGTCAAAAGTAATTAGGTTTACATGTACTGCTGAATAAATAAATTTGCTCTTAGGCTAGGGCTTTGTGTTGCAAGTTTGAGATCTGTGCCAACTGTTGTGGTTAAGCTGTTAACCCCCCCAAATCACAGCTCATAATGAACATGCTGACAAACCCTAACTTTAGTGGCACAAAAGCAGCAATAATTCTCAATATTGATTAATTTAGTTAGTTAAACCTGCAGTCTAAGCTTATAACCATTCAGTGATAAATTGAGACTGACCTGCTGCCCAAGCAGGTTTTTTGATGAAGGATAGAATCAGCTTCAGGTCTCCCCAGAAATACTTGTCCATTTACCATTTTCAATTAGAGAAGGCCAGGAGTAAGGGAAAGCACAACATGGCTGTTTAACCTAGTCAATAATACCTACAGCACCAATGGTGAGAAAGAAAGGGAGGAACCATGGGAGAAAGTGCCCAGAAATATAGGATTTTTCATCAACTGGTAAAATAATACTTTAAAGATGACAGCTAATCAGACTCCTTTTACTGATCATTACGCGGTATGATTCCTAACAGCATATTTCAACAAATATTTTACTCCTCTCTGTGGAAAAGGATAGACCATCAATCCTCTTGAATAAAATTTCTTTTGCTGATCAGTTTTCCTATGATATGCACAATTATATCTACTCCTCAGTGCTTGAATGGAATCTCAACCTAGCACTATTAGACAGTATCAAGCAGTATCTTTACATACACTTTATCTGCTGTGCCTGCATTGCAAAGGTAACCATTGCTTCTAAGAGAAATGCTTAGGCAATCTTTTGGCTTCTGTTAGTTTAAGCATACAGCTACTTGTGGGAAACAGCCCAATCTAACTCAGTTCTTAAATCCTCCAAGAATTATCACCCTTCCATCAGAAGAAAAAAAAAAGTGTTTCCATAACAAGTAAGTACAAATTTGTCAATATTGATAGTGGTTTTTCACCTATTATATATCACAAGTTCTCTCAGAAGATAGAAATAAACTGCCAGCTGCTGCCAAGAATACAGGGATAATATCAAGAATACATTTTCCAAGTCCACTGGGCCAAGAAAAGATTAAATCTGACTCTAGCCCTCCCATCCTCCAAGAAACATTTAACTCTTTTCATGAAGAGTTGCACATTCCTTTTATGCCACTGCACTGTTATCTAACTAAAGGTATAAAATACTGCAAATTCATATTTCAATCTGCTTGCATTTTGTTGCTTAACTAAAGATTTTATTATGAGAAAATGTGGGATATGATAAAGAAAAACAGGGATTGTATGCTGTTCCTCTAGGCATTTACCAATAGACATGTAATCCTGCCCAAAGAAGGCAAATTGTTTTCAGACTTGTAAGTGTACAACAATGCTGCTTTCAGTTTTTTCACTGGAACAGAAGTGATAATGCTGCTTTTCCAGTGCGTTTAGTGCAGACATATAGTATAATCAGGAATTGCTGACTTAATATGATTTTGTTGCTTGTCATTAAACATAAAATAACTCATACAAAACATTTTTAAAGAAATGCCATTTGATAAAAATGGGGGTGGGGCAGGAGGCAGGCAAATGGCGAGTGATTAAAACCTTCAAGTGAATGTAAAACCTAACGGGGTTAACGCTGTCCATTAAAATTATTTAGAAAGGTATTTAATGTGTCAGGACTTGGAACATAAAATAGTTTCTGTTCAAAATCTAAGTAAAATTAAAATGTTAGAACTTGGCATATTCTTGGTTTTTTTTATTCTAACACACAACTTCAGGCTTACTATAAATGTCAGAAAGATATGGCAGGTTTTGGTTTATATTATTCAGCTTGTGCCAACATGAAACATCCTAGAAATTCAGTCACTTCCATGCATCTATGAGAATTTGATGGTTGTATTTGCAGAATCTTAAACCAGAGATTACCCAGCAGCTTACCATGAAGGGTCATGCTGAATTGGTGATATGGCTGTGGTTGCAAGCACGTTGCTGCTGCCCATCAACCCTGGAGATACAGCTGCATCCTTCCTAGGTCCTGAAGCTGTCCCTGTGGAATGAGTTGAAAACAAACAAGGCATCAGAAGCTAGAGATTTTGGAATAGATGTTTCTCAATTCTGCCTTATTACAGAACATTGGGACGAAAAACTGAAACAGTTTTTGAGTGAGAAATATGCACAAAGAAATTACAGAGAGCTCATGAGTCAACAGCACTGTGCACAGCATCCTTTTCAGGACCATGAAGAATCAAATCTGTAGAGTAAGACACACTCTGCAGCCTCCATCTTATTGCCCAGAGTTTTGACACACTTGCACGGTTATTATTCCTTAAGTGGTTATTATTCCTAGTCCACAGGATTCAGCTTGTTTCACAGATGCAGCTCTCATGACGTGCTTTAAGATGTTAATTCTTCGAGTGTAAATATCACTATAATAGTATTTTTGTTTAAATAAAATAGAACTGAGAGTCCACTCCTTCCCACCTCCAAGTAAGTCTTGAATTACAAAGTCTAGGTTTAAAGGTGGAGTTTGGAGGTCATGTAGTTCAATCCTCCATGCAAACAGCACCAACAGACCAACAATTGTCACAATAGGTGCTGAATGTCTCCACTGATAGAACCTCTCTGTGAAACTCCTCTGCTTCCACTGTTTGACCAGCCTCATAGTCAAAAATGTTTCCTGTATAGCTAATCAGAATTTTCTGAGTTGTAACTTTTCCCTGTTGTCTCTTGCATGGCTGATGATGACTTCCAAGTCTCATTCCCTTTTCTCTACACCCTCTCCTAAGACAGCTGAAGCAAGAAGGAAGATCCATGCTGAGTCATCTCTTCTTAAGGCTGAATGCAACCAGCTTTCTCAGCCCCTTGCTTCATCCCCATGGCTGTCCTGGCTGCCTCTGCCAGACTCCCTACAGTTTGTCAGTGTTGTCTGTGTACTGTGAGTTCCAGATTGGACACAGCATTTATGGACACAGTCTCACTAAGCTAACCGGGAGGGAAGAGTCATTTCAGCACTGTGTCTGATGACCACAGTTGTATGATTATGGCCCTCTAAGAGGTCCAGCTACTCCATCACACAGGCACGTCACTGATTCATTGCTGTTTTGCAGGACACCCCATTCTCTTCTGGCAAAACTGCTTTCAGGGTTATCCTGCTACATGAGATCAGTTCAACCCAGTTGAAGCACCCTGGCATTTCCCTTTGCTGAACCTAAAAAGGGCTCTGTCAAATCATTTTCGCAATCTGTTAATGTCCCTTGAATACTGTGCCCTGTTCTCCATCACACTGACTGCTTCCCCAAGCCTGCAAACTTGCTGAAGGTGCATCCTGTCCCACTGCCCAGGCTGTTGATGTTAAGCAGCTAACCACTATGAACTGGCTGCCAGCTGGATCGAAGACAACCCTTGAAGGCTGGTGGTCCAGCCAAGTTTTCACTTGCTCACCTGAGAACTGAGTTTCATTGGTTAGATTTAGTAAGACAAATAGCATACACGTAAATAAGAGGTAAAGGGCACCAGGAAAATCAGGAGCTATCTACCATACAAAAACCTGTGAACTTGGACTTTTTAAATCTAGCTTAATGAGTTGTATGCAACATCACTTAACTAGAGTCAATATAGGGAAAACTAAATATATCAGCAAAAATTGAAGTCAAACCAGTGTTTCGCTCCTTACGTAACACTATGATGACCAAATATTTCTCAGCTCTGTGAACAGAAGCATTATCTATCAACCATGCAAAACATGATGCAACACAAAGTTGTAATTCCAGCTTCCGTGTGAAATGTACAGACATCTAAGGAATTATTTAAAACAATTAATTGATCTCAGATTTATACAAAATATATACAATTCAGTAAAGACACATGTAAGATACAATTTAGGGAGACTAACAAAAAAATATGTTATCACCCTGACATAATGAACTGTGTTTTGGCACTGTGCAGTGAAAAAATCTTGCCTAAGAAAGAGTTAATTATCAGTGAAGGAAGTCTTGGAAATATCATGGGGATAATATGCTGATTGTGTGTCCCTGGTAACTTGATAGTGTGCCAATGCACAATGAGAAGAGTGGGTGCGCATATAAAGACTGGAAGCCTCTTGCTTAAGAGTTTTGACTTTATGAGCAAATAAGAGGTATTTAGAAATCATTTCACGAGACAGTGGAATGAGGCAGCTGGATTTTAAGAAACTAATACCAAAGTAACAAAAACCTTTTTAACATGGGAGAAAATATTCAATTGCTAATACAAGACAAGGCTGGCACACTGTCAACATACTACATCCACAGAAAATGAGAGATATCTCTGCAAATAAAGACAATATATGGACTCAGAAATGGCCAACATGGCCTCAAGGGGACTGTTCAAATGCCCAAGTTTGAAAATATCACCAGAGTTAGAAACAGAAAACAAGAAAAAGAACTCAGCAGGAATTTACTGAGGCTGTAAGGCTGCACAGACATAAAGCAGAGGAATCAAGAAATCCCAAATAAATGTACATTAAAAAAAAAGGTTTAAAAAATACATCTTGG
This sequence comes from Phylloscopus whistleri, assembly GCA_017589585.1. Lineage (NCBI taxonomy): Eukaryota > Metazoa > Chordata > Aves > Passeriformes > Phylloscopidae > Phylloscopus > Phylloscopus whistleri. The sequence continues at coordinate 441,868 of JADMLD010001003.1, read as the reverse complement.
AAAAGGCACACAAGTCTTTTGAGGAAAAATAAACACTCGGGAATAAGCAAATATATAAAGATGATTAAATCAATAACATTCCCAAAATGTCCAAGCTACTACTAATTTTAAAATATATTATGAAAAAAAATAAAGGGAAAATTGGCAAGTAGAGGATAATGAAGACCCTGTTGATGTATAATACCTGCCTATATAAAGCTGATGAAAAGAAACTACCGGGGGTGGGGAGGGGGGGAAAGATACAAAGTCTTTAGTCTGAAGAATATATATTTCAGGGCCAAAGGGAATTAGTTAATGAATTTATGAAGTGACTGGTAATTATTTATGAAAAGTCATACAGAACTGGGGTGATACTAATGACAGCAAATTAATTAGATTGCAGGTGTTAGAAGATAGTATGAGACTGGAGACATTGCAGATGATCTAAAGAAGGAAGAAACGTGGAAAAAGAATAGACACATTTACCCCTGAAAAAAAGAAAAAGCCCTTACATAGTGGGGTAATTTAAATCCTGATACCAATGGAAAGAACCTGGAGCAGCAAAGAATCACCAAAAAAAAAAAAAAACAAAACCACAACAAAACAACAAAACCCACACACACTAGATATAAGCTTGCAAGGCAAGCTACCCCCAAAGCAATTATAAATGTCTTCTAAATGGTAATGTTAAGAATACTATTTTCAATTTGGCTAATTTGGTAGAAGAATGATTTAAAGTAGATTAAAGCATCATTTGAGAAAACTCAAATACCCATATATTTCTGCTTGAAAAACAGACAACTAAATCATTATGAAAGTGGGGAAATACAGCAGTCTTTATTTTAGAAGTGTAAACATTAAGAATGAAGAAATATGGCTGAAGCTGGTTCAAGCAGCAATGGAATGAAAGTAACCAATGGGAAATCTAGGTTGATAATCATAAAAGAAATCTTTATGACTTGAATAATAGTAATATTCATAAGACTTAACATTTATATAGTACTTCACATCTTCAAAGCATTTCACTAATATTAACTAATTGCTCTATTCAATTGTAGGGAAGAGTCTTCCCTCAAGGGAAGAAGTTCCAGATCCTGAATCCCTAAGAAGCTACATCAGAAAAACTACTGAAAAACAAATACTATCTAGAGAAATCAGCCCCCAGAAAAATACAGGGCTAAAATGAGCTAAAATAATTTTCCTTCTCTGCCTTTTTCTTTTGCATATGAATAAGAAAACTGTAGCCTGTACAACATCATGCAGATGTTATGTCCAAGAAGAAACAAGGGGGAAAATAGTTCTTTCTTTTGTTTCAATGCAGAGGTATTTCAGGAAGCGTTCATAAAGAGGAATACTTTAAACAGAAATGTAGAAAATTGCCCAATATTAGACATGGATGTAAATTTCCCAGCCCCACAAGCAAAGTTTTCAAGAGCAGAAAGGAAGAGAAACACACATTTCTGTACTCCAGCACTTTTTAACTAGACAAGTTGTTACATTTTAGTACACGTTGACATAGCTGGTGGTGACACCAATAAAAATAATTTACTGCTGAAAGGATCAAAGACTTCAGGATTGTTCCAACTGCTTAAAGTTTTGCTGGTAAAACTAAAAAAGTTTGACTACAAGACACAAACACCTGCTAAAGCACTGGAATAGAAACCAAGGAACAAGCAGAAACAGAAGACAAAATCAACAGTGAGGGAATAAAAATTGATTTCTTAAGTTGATCCAGTAAGTTTCTACCCTGAAAAGAGAGCAGAAGTGACCCTTTCCACTCCACAAGGTGAAGGGATCACATTAACAATGCTCTTCTCCTCATTACTAACCATCATGAGTGTATTTATTAGGAAATCACCCTCTTCAAACCCACTGTTGTCACAGCAAGTAAGCAGTTCTGTAGGCAGGAAAGCCTTCCACCATTCCAGGACAGGGACAGCTTCCTGATTAGTAAGTTTAAACCTGATACAGGTGTCCGTGTAGCACCGGAGGGACACAACCACTGATACAGCCACCATTCCCAGTGGTACAGCAAGCCAAAGGGCTCACACCCGCACTGCACTAAGGTGTGCTTGGATAGAGTCACCATCCTGACCAACACCTGTTAAATAGACCAGACTGATACAAGCATGAGGAAAAAGTAAACCTCTATAGCAATAGGTCAGCATGTGATGGTTGAGAAGTTTTCAGCTGAACATGTTTTGTACAAAGCACTATATTCCGACCAAAAGGCCACCTTCAGGTATGTGGTTAAATGACATTAAGTTTCATGACTCAAGATATCACCTTGTGGATTTCATTCCCCTTTCTCATACTGCATTGAACCAGAAATCCCAGGTCAGCAGCAGATGGGAATATCCAGCAAAAGCAAGGATAGAGCCAACTAAGTTCAGGCTATCCAAAATTAAAAATTTTGGCATTGTATCCTGGTGATCCCCTAAGATGGAAAAAACACTTTACAAGTATGTATGTGTGCTTGCTAAAGGAGTCCAAATATATAACAGAAGGAAGCCAATTTAAAAGGTACTAAATACAGAAGACTTCAACTTCAGTGATTAGTGCTAGGTAATTTGCCTTGTGATAAACAACCATTCAAATCAGTAATAGACCTGAGGTTGTTCCACAGCTTGAAAGCATTCCTCTGAACTTTATCAGCTATCACAGCAAGTGCCAATGTTTGTAAGTCAATTTTTGCCATGCAGCTCTACACCATAAAAGCCAGCAATCCCAGTAAGTGCTTGCAAAAAGATGCCCACCATCTTCAGAGATCATGCTGACCCCACTACAGTCACTAAATCAGCATAGGTGCAGCTCAGTTGGTACGTGCAATAGTCAGATGCAGCTTGTAACTTCTCCTCAGTCCTACAAAATGAAATGAATGAATGAAGAAGAGGCCAGGTTGGATATTTTCCCCTGAATCTATGGAAAATAAATTACTTTTGGAGACTACCTCCATCCAAGGAACAAAACTCATCATCCAGCTGTGAAAAATCCTAGTTTCATCACTGCAGCATAGAGAAGGAGGGGAGCAGAAGGAAGAGGAAAAGAGTAAAAAAAAATGATAGCTGAAAAAAACCATAAAAGAAAACCATCAGTGAAAATTGCCCCTGAAACTTTGCAGAATTGTAACGGCTTTCTCTTGCTTAAATTGATTGGTGTAGCAATGTTATAAAATGACTATTAGGATTCATTGTGCACAACAGAAAGTGTGAAATGTCAGCAGATTATACAGCAAAAGTAATGGGTCCTGAACCCCTGTTAGTCAAAAATGATTTTGTTTCAAATTAGAAATTGATTTTTTTGGACACAAGCCCTTTACAGGCTTCCAACTTTTGTAGCTGTGCCTTGGAAGAGATTAACCTCAGCCACTGTTTGGGTCCAGGCTGATGATACCCTTTTGAAAGTTTCTTCACAGGGACTGCTTTTTAATGTTGGTACAGTCTTAACCAATAACACAAGTTATTTGTTCCTTTGAGAACTGCACCACATTTCTTCTTATTTTGCCATTTTCTTTATTTTTATGCTGACATATACGGCAAACTGGCAGACAAGTTAAAATTAAAAAAAAGAAAAAAAGCTAGTTCATAATTGAACCAAAGATTATGTTCAAGGCTAAGCAGTGAAACATCCAAGCTGCTTTTATTCCCAACCTTTTCTCTTCATAAGAGAGAAAAGATTGCTTCTCTGCTCCTTAAGTGGAAGCACTAAGCTAAGGGCAGGATAGGTTCTAGCAGTACAGACATCCCTGTGTGACAAAACAGCAGGTTGTGATGGTGAAGTCGTCACTCAAGGAGGAAAAGAATGAAAAGATTACATTTAAAGAGCAAACCCTACTGTACTTATTCTCACTGCCTTTTGGGAAAGTTAAAAAAAAATCTTTGAAGGAGTTTTCTGAGATTAGGGGCTACTTTTTTCTCTTTCATCAGGAAAAGCAGATAGGATCACCACTTGTTATTTAAAGTTTTGTCAGGGTTTTTTGTTTGGTTGGTTTTGGTTTTTTTAAATGAAGCTACCACCTTCTCTTAGGTTGTTTCAAACACCTGCAAACCTCTTCCTTTAATTGTGCATTTTACTGATACCCCTTTGAACACACCAGCACACTCATGGCCCTGCAATACAGTATGCTTCCCCTTACCTTTCCTGGACTTAGTGCCTTCCCTCTTGGTCTGCATTAGAGGGCTTTGCCCATCATCCGCGTTTGCACCAAAGCCAACCATTTTCTTCCCTGAACTGCTCCCACGACTGCTCCCTGGTTTTGTGGAATTTTTGCTCACCGGAGGTGTCCTCAGTAAATAATCTTCATGTTTCAACACCGGGACACTGGGAGGAAAGAAAGATTGTGCTGTTACATGATGCATTCAGCCCATTAACACTGCACCCAGCTCTCTATCCAACTTTTACTCTCCAGAAGCATAAACATCATACTGCTTGTTGAGCTCTTGTTGAATCCATTTAAAATTTCTGAAAGCAGGATACCTAAGGCCTGAAGAGTTACCAACCCACTTTATCTCTGGTTAGCAACAGCCAGCAGCACACGGACAACTGTATTTGGAGTTTTGCAGCATTGGGCACATTCCCTAAAGCATTAGGTCTTGGATTTCTCAAATGGTTAGAACAGGACCAGAGGGATGAAGACATGAAGATGAAGACAGACTTTTCCCCACACAATGGGCCAAAATTGGAAGAAAGTAATTTAAAAAATGTTTGCTTTGCTAGAATAAAGGGGAAACAGAGAAGATTATGTGAAAAGAAATGTGAAATTTTAGTTTGCAAAAGGGAAGCAGATCACAGAATCCTTTTTATTGTAACAGACCTTTGAGATCATCTGAGTACAACTGCCAAGGCTTCCACTAAACCACATCCCCATGTGCCACATCCACATGTTTTTTTAAAAGCCTCCAGAGGTGGTGAGAGGCTGATTCAAGAATAAAATGGATGAGAAGAGAGGAGAAAAAGAGGTGAGATTGATGAACAGAGGTACTTCTAAGCAGGATAGAGAATGTATGAGCAAACTGGTGGGAGAGAATCTGGTGCAGAAGTGCAGTACTTTGAATAAAATAAAAAAAGGGCAAGTTGACCAGAACTATTATGGTTCAAGATGAACTTCAACACAAGATCATAAACACTGCATGGATAGAGGCAGGAGGCAAATCTGGTAATGGGGAGCAACCATGAACTCAAAGCTCTTCAGACACAGGTATCTCAAAATGTTCTGAGCAGACAGGAATATATAAAGACTCACATTTCTTTCTGTAAAGAAAAGCTACTGCTTTCAAATTCTCTTCTCCAGGAAATACTACTGCTTAAAATGGCAATTCCCAACATATGCAAGTCATTAGTCCCTGTCATAAAAGACCCCTTTATAAAAGAAATTAAAAATATAAAAAAGTATCTTTGTATTATCCAAATGAAATAATACCATTTATCCCAAGATTATATTAATCTACTTACAATCATGGAAGCGACAAACATCTTTCTTAAGTTATTAGAAGATTAAATAAATCTTAACAGCTGGACTCTGTGATCCTAGAGGTCTTTTCCAAACTAAACCATTCTATATTTCTATGATAAATCTTTTTCCTGTTTAAGCACCAGTTTCACATTGTCAACCCAAAGACTGTCAATAATCTTTTATTAGTTAGGATACAGCTTCACAGAGGTTGAATCACAAAAATCTTTTACCTAAAAGCTTGCACTGACTGAAGTTACTGTAGATCTGAGGAAAAAGCAGGAAATGATAGCTAAATTAAAAGTTGCCCATCAATGTGCCGTATAAAACATTGTTTAATAGGGCCCACTGAGCCTGTTGGACAATTAGTATTACTCCTGTATTATTAATGCAGAACAGTATATAATGGCTTATGACCTATAATAACTGACTGAAGTGTTGGATATAACTTCTCCAAATAACCTCCGTTTACTTTAGGGCTTCTAACTGTGCAACCACTAATAATACTGCAAAGTGTTTTTAAAATTTATGGTGGACTAAATTAGTATCTTATTTGAATTATATGAAATTATTAACCTCCTAATTCCTGCAACTACAAGAGCACCAAGAAGTGGTTTTGGATCCTAGCAACTGCTTAAAGAGGCTTAAAGGTGTAGTACTTGACCAGATTTCTCTGATAAAACAGGACCTGATATTCCATTTGCCTGTACTTAAGATGAACAACAGCATTTAAAAAAATAGTGAAGTTGTCATTATTTGGATACTTTTTGAGTTGTTTAAAGCATATTTGATTACAACCTACAGTCCTCATGTAAAGACAGTGACCTTTGGCTTGCAGATGAGGAGGTGATTACTTGACTGGTTCACCTGAATGCAGTATCTTCTATATGGTGCAGTTACCTCTAGAATACTGAGTGCTGTTTTAAATACTGCAGTGGCAGAGGCAATTCAAACAGAAACTTCTATTAAGAAGCTACATAAGCTAAGGTATAATAAATAATAAAAGCAAGTGTATTTGCATTTATAACCTCAATAAACAACTAGAGCTTCATTGTTTAGTATAAAATAGAAGACAGCTCATGCTAAGGTTTTGCTCAAGTAAGGATAGAGTCCCAAATCTTAAAATGACACTTAATCTGAAATGTGTGCAGACCAAGGAGGGAAAGGGATAATGCAGAGAGATAAAAAAAAAAAAAATAGTAATTCATTATCTACCACAATAAAACAAAGAAAACATAAGGGGGACAAAAAAATGTTCCAGAACATAATTACTCATTTACTTCTGGAATAATTAGTAAAATGAATTATGTGACTATCACAACATGGACATTTAAACTCAACATATGGTCAAAAGGAATCAGCAATTCGTATCTGGAGAGATTTAGCAGCAAAACATGTTCTTGTTTATTTTCAAATCCAACTACCCATCAAAACCACCATGGTTAGTAGGACTTTCTGCAGGTCACCACAATATCCAATGAATTTTCATGGCACTCCTTGAAACTACCCAACAGAGAAGACTGTCTAAATAAAGACCTTATTAACCTACCTACCCTACATACCAGGGAAGGAGATGTAGTGTGATCAGAACAGAAGCGAGTCTCAGCACTGCTGCCTCATTATGAATATCCAAGTACACTATCACCAAAGGAAAACACACCTTGAACATTCCTTCCATCCTGTCTGAGCCTCATATCGCGATATCCCTGCTGAGCACGAATGGTAAATTTTAAATGTCATTCAGGACCCATTGAATACTGCTAGTATTTGCATTCCTTAAAAAGTAGAAAAACATTAACCTTTTGTTTTATTGAATTAAAATGCCATGGAAATGCTGATGTAGTCTTCAGAGACTGAAATACTTTTACAAAGAAGAATAGCTGTCATTTATTAGACACAAAGAACAATTACTTGATAGGATGCTTTCTGACAAAAAGCAGATTGGTATTCTCATCATAGAAAAGGCATTGTAAAAAAACTCGGCACAGACCTCTGAGACTTGAATAATTTAAAGCTGCATTTGGTGCAATTTGAATTTTTCTTTAGGGAGGCAAAGTTAAATACCTTTAATTTGTTCTAATTATTTCAAATTTGCAAGTTAATTATGGCTGATCATTAAATAACAAAAAGGACTATCGTCTCCATAGAGTTTTACCTCCTACCCTCTGCATTACTTAAGCTAGATTTTAGTATGCATGAATTAACTTTCTAAATAATCACATGGTTTGACTAAATGGCTCAGTAAAATGAGCTCTGATCCTCACAATAAGCATTAATGGACATTAGAAAGGCTATTGGGACCCATGTTACTTACATTATAAGTATTTTTAATGGGGTCTTATTTACTAATCTTTATGTACTGTTCAAGTTAAGACATCGTATAGATACATTATTCTGCTTTAGTAGAGGAAAGTCAGTTCTTCAAGATACTAAAATAAATGTCCACTTAGAGCAAACTAAATTCATTTTTAAACTAATGCAGGAAAACTCTGATAGAATATAACTTGTTTTAGCTGCTGATCCTGATGAATCAATCCAACATAATGGCAGCCTTGTTCTGCAAATGGAGTTTTGCAGATCTGTTGAATCGCTAAGCAACCCGAGCAGTTCAGGCTCTTGCCAGAGTCGTGCTTACTATCAGCATGTGATTTACCTCGCCCACGAGGCTTCCTCTCTTCCCTGCTCCACACCCAGCATTCAGCTGACTGGGTTCCCAGTCTTCAAACCCAGATTTGGATGCTCACCTTTCACTGAACTCTGATCTTTCTGTGCATTTTTCAGTGTGCATCAGTGGCATTCAGAGAACAAGACTATGCTGTAACTATTTAGAAACCCAAAACGTGAGGTAATTCATGCCTCCACTATGTATGTTCAACAGATGGCTGCCTTAATGGTACCCTACTGCACTCTGCTGAGGCAAGGGCTTTCGAGTTTAACCATTATCAAACTAACAGATTGCCGTGGTAGGTTAGCTCCAAAAGCAAACATGTTGGAATGTTATTTTCCTGTTCCATAATTTCTGTTTTAAAAATAAAATAATTAACAGTTCATGTGTGCAATCTGCTGCAATTATATCAGGCCAAGAATGCATAACACTTAATGATGCAAAACTGGTGATAAGTAGACAACCCAAGCAATACGTTTTTGTAGCTGGAACCTGAATTGCCATTTCAGATGCAGTTTGACAAACAGGCTGAAAATTGCTTCCTCCCCTGCCACTTTGGCTGGGAGTGTTTTCCAGCCAGATCAGTTTCCAGAGTGAGTTCAGTATAAAGCAGCAGTACTACAAGCACTGGCACAAAAGAGAAGATGCTAGGATCTTCTTTTCAGCAGGGGTCCAAATTTAGATCAGTTCACATCAAGCTTGTTATCAAACAGCACTTTTGAAAACCACCCGTTCCAAAGTGGGGCTGCTTGGGAGGTTGTTTGTCTGCATAGCAAATTAAAAAAAATATTTCTAGGGAGAAAAGAAGCACTGTAGACTTCGGATGCATGGATCTGCAAACAAATGGCAGTGATCTACTGAACAATCGCAACCTTTCCAGTCCCCTCAAGAGGAGCTGAAGAGAAACACATCAGAACACATGACGCCAGCAGAGCAGCACACAGGAAAGAGAAGGGAGATTGATCTACTTGCTACTGCTTTGTGCAGGGTGTACAAATCCAGAGAGCAGCTGAGCAGAGCTGGAAGGGAGGTAAGAAAGTTGCAGGTGAAGAGAAGAAGCACAGCGTGAACTTCAGGGCAATCTCTCATCCTTAAATGCCCTCATTTTAAATGCCCCCCTTTCCCTTCCTAAAAACTGCTTTTTTAGCTTAGCATTTTCCTCCCTTTAAGAAGCAGGAAAAAGTCCTATTCTAATACAGACCTTGCAGACCATACTCAAGCCCAGAGTGAGATTTCATGGGGCAATTATGAAACCTGGCATTTTGAGGCTTATGTTAGATGCATCAGTATGTTAATGGCACTGCTGGGATCCAGTGAATGTCAATAAGAAACAGCTTCTTTCCTTTCTAGAGAGCATGTGCATTTAAAGCTTTGAGATCACAGAATCAGAGAATAGTCTTGGTTAGAAGGAACCTTTTAAAGGTTCCCCTGTCCCCCTGCAGTGAGCAGGGACATCTTCAACTAGAACAGATTGCTCAGAGACTATCCAACGTGACCTTGAATGTTTCCAGGACTGGTCCACCTTTCTGGGCAACCTGTACCACTCTTTCACCACTCTCAGTGAAACATTTCTTCATCACATCTAACTTGAATCTGCCCATTAAGCTGAAAAGCATGACCGCTTGTCCTATAGTTACAAAAACTGTTCAAAAGTCTGTCTCTATCTTTCTTAAAAGACCATATTAACCATTGAAAAGGTGCAGTCAGATTTCCCCAACACCTTCTCTCCTCCAGCTGTCTTCAAGACCACGTCCATCTCATTTCTCACATATTTTTTAGGCAAAAGGCAGGAGGGCAGAGACAGGTAGGGAAATACTTCAACAGTCAGTGAGAGTTCTGGAACTGAAATATAAATATTATCAAATCTGCTTGTAATAAAAGGATTTTTCATCACAGAAAATAGACAGTGATTGCCTACAATCTACATGTTATTATGCAGACAATATATTGCTGAGCTGTCATGCAGAGATTTCATCTCTTATAGTACTATTCAGACTCAATGCCCTTGAATACAGTAATGCCCATGGCTTGTGTCAGGTTTCTCTGTTGTTTTTTGGTTTTTTCTCCCCCCTGTTGAGCTCTCTCTCTCTCTCTCACCTATTGCATTTGGTTTACTTTTCTCTCATCTTGGAGAACATACACTGGTACTTACACTAATATTTTTTCCATATTTGAACCTGTACCAGGGTACAGCAATTCATAGCATGCCTTCCTCAGACCACTCTTTCAGAGACCAGTTCCTTCCCCATTCCCTCAGTGGCTGGTGCTCAGATATTTAATTTCACCAGCAAGAACTGAGGCCACATATGTTCTTAATTAGCAACAACCTATTAGATCATACCAGCCATAGGTGAAACCCTAGTCCCACTGAATCGATCAGGATGCTATCTTTATTTTCAGTGAAGTCGGGACTTCACTTAATATACATGGTTAGAGGTCCATTTGTAGCAAGCATTAAGCTAAATTTAACCTAGAATTATATTTGTGCCTTCCCTTTGAAGCCCTCTCCTTCCTCTGGTTTAAGTTCACTACATTTCAACTCCCTACCAGTACCTTTCCAACACATCTGACTTTTCCTAATAAACAGCAAAATTACAGCCGTAATTACTTTTCTATCTTTTCTGAATTCAAAGAAAATTCTAGCACAAAGGTTTGCAGACAGTCACAGAGAAATGGCCACAGGAAACAGACTGGCCAAGCTTTAGCAGGGCAAAATTCTGTGACTGTTTGTTTGGCCTTTCTTATAGAGCAGAGCAGAGCAGCTGTCGTTCCAGCAAACTCTGCTGTCAGCCTTCACAAAAGGAAGTCATGTAAATGTCAAGTCACAGGTATAAGAACAATCCTTCCTAACAGTGTCTGTATATCTGAAAAGTCTGCCTGGCTGTCACCAGTCACAGTACCACGAGGAATGATGCAAAACCCTGTTTAGGACAAAGTTTTTGAACTAAATCTAAACTTCTTCAGTACATCAGGCAGCATCACTCTCTCCTTCAGAAAGAGAATCACATGCTCTTCAGCAAAGTGAATGCCAGTCTTAGTGCCTTATTCAGCATCACTAGTGTCTGGCTGAGAGCCAGCCCCAATCACAAGACACCCATCGAAATGCCATATGCAAGCTATCTCCTGAACAAACATGCCCCAAATTGGATTGCAATTTGGTTGTGATAAAGGCATAGAAGAACAACACATCATCTCAACTTGGCTCACCCAGAACAAAAAGATTCATAGTGGATGGGCTGCATTTCAAAACAGGCAGTGGCAGAGATGGGTCTGGGTGTGCAGGTAACCACCTAATGTCTTCCTTTGCTAAGATTATTAGTACACAAGCACTCTCTCCTCTGTAGAAGTTTTCAGACAGGCTGATAGGTGTTGATAACAGCAGCTTTCAGTAAATGAGCAGCAACTGCAAAAGCCCTTTTTCTGATCATGGATCACATCATGGAGCAATCATTTGCTAAGGGTAACTGACAATACAGCAGAGACACACTAAGAGTTGAACAGTAGACACAGGGTTTTCAGTATGCCCTACTAGTAAGATATTCCGAAGAAATTCCTATTTAGAGAAACAGATATTCAAGATCGCACTTTTTCATGCTGGTATTAAGAATTATATATGCACAGAAAATCTGGAGTTTTGGAGGATTAGAACAGTTGAAAAAGACAATGCAGCTACAGTTGCTTCTGTTCATTGACAAAGTTACACTTGCTTGATGCTCAGTTTCAATATTCAAGATACCAGTAGGATAAATTTTCATACCTGGTTTCCAAGTGAGGAAATGAAGAAACAAAGTTTCAAATTTCTCACACCAACAGAAATAAAAATTAGTAACTACTAAACTGGCCAAACAGACATTTCCCTAAGGATCCTGAGGTGACTTTCTGGGTCACTGACCATTCCCCTGGTATCAGAAAACATGTCAAGAGGGGAAGCCTTTCATAAATGCATCAAATCCCATAATAAACACAATTTGAGTTTTTATACTGTCTACTCTTCAGAGGCTGCAGAATCTGATTTCTCTCACCAGGAACCATTACCACTGGAAACAACAGAGAAGCACCCTTGCAGGACCTGTATTTTCCCATTAAATTTCTGTCCTCATATTTTAATCACCTTTATCTGTGCCACACGATGATTGAATTAGGCATGTTGAGCATAGGTTACTAGGGTTATAGTCTGTTAGTGTCAAAGTCTTACAAATCTTGGGACTAGTGAATCTGGAAGCTGCAGTGGTTTACTGATTCCAAAATGCCATTTGGCTCCTCTGCCAAATACAAATCTCACATGAGTTTTGATTTTTGTTTTGTAATGATAAAAATAAGCATGTTAGAATTCACCAGGTCTGTAACTACAAATGTACATGGCATTCTAAATATTCTCATACTACAGCATCTTTTAAAATAGTGTCATACACTATCCCAAGATCAGTTAGAAACAACCCTCATGATGCATCTTCACACTTCACTGGCCTTTTTTCCATGATTAAATCACATCTGTGGGACATGGTCAGTCTATGATTAAAGAGTATATTAATGATTTACCACTACACTAGTACTCATCCATATTATATTGCTTAGTAAAATGAAAACACTGAGATTGTTTATTGATCTGTTAAAAAAAAATCCTATAGCCTGAAAAGAAGTAAATAGAGAAGTTGAGACTTTGGACTTTACTCTGATTAGTAGATTACCCTGCCCAACAAATACAGATGACGAGATAGCTCCTGGCAAAGATTTAAAATAACCATTTTAGCCACTTTAGTTGCCTTGAATTCACTGAAGTTACATATTTCACAGAGTATGTTTGATGACTAGTGACAGAAAAATCAAGTATTTATTGCAAGAGCAATACAGACTTAGATGCCTAAATAATGGCATACAACTATAAAAACCACAGCCTGGGCCTCACAGAAAAACCAACAGACTAAAGATTTCCTTTCAGTGCATATATTTTATGTGAATTTGACAGCACCACCAAATATTGACTCAACCAGGATCTTTACAGAACAGATTTAACACATTTTTGCACTTGTATTTAGAAAATATTCAGATACAATAGAACTGAAACCAGATGGAAACCACTGCCTCACTCAGAGGCACATACCACTGAGATATGTATTGGCATGACTCTAATGTCCAGTATCAAGGGGAAGAACAAAGGGAAGAGATCCTGGCACAAAGCTGTTTGCTATGATCCTTTGGCTGGGTGCTGCCAGTTCTGTGCCTCTGGAAACACTTTTGGTCCAGGCACAAGTGATTTTTGCCATCTTAGAGCTACCATTATTGATTTTTGGGCATGAAAGCTTACCTTTATATACATTTGTTACAACCTGGTAGAAACACCTGTCCAGAGCAGATACCATGAGTGCCGCTCTGACACTGTGACGTGGGTTCAGGGGTTTGCATTATTTGTGCTCCCAAACCATCTCAACCCTACTGAGTCCACAGCTGGTATAAAACTTAGCAATTTCTCAGAGACATGGCTTGCTCAAAAAGGATGCAAAGATGTAAACGGAGATTAAGGGAACACAGAGTTAAAAAGAAAAGAAGGATTAACTATGCATTGATCAAACAGAAGGGCATGTAGTTACACAAAGAGGTGAAGTCTGGCACTATTGACAGAAGACTGAAAACACTTGCAAATTGTTTTGTTTCAAACTCTTGTGCGTGCTAAAAGCCACAGGAAAGTGTTTCTACAAAGAAGAGCTGATGATTTGTCACTGCAGTGGAGTTCTAATGTTTTTCTCCCCAGATTACCAATGAAATCTTTTGCATATGGTTTAGATTTTAGGCTTTACCAGGCAGAGATCATCTTTGTGATCAGTGAGAAGAAACGCATTAGTTTGAAACTCACCAAATTAGGATTGAGGGTGGGGAGGGTAAAAGAGCACTCTTAACAAGCTTAGAACAAAAAAAAAAAAAAAAAGAGCTCAAAGTGATAAAATATAAAACAAGAAGCATTGTCAGAACACACAGATGGAGGCAGAAGTCACCATGACATGATCCAGTGGTCCTAAAAGACAGAAAGAATGAGGGAATGTAGTAGCAGCACATGGCTGAAAATTAATCCAACACACAAGAAACCCTGAGTGCCACATAACTGACAAAGTAAAGAAGAAATGGTGGCAGAGAAAATAAAATAAGAAATAGCTTTATGACTTTTAACAGACAACTGGCCCCTGAAGGTGAGTTTAAAAGAAGCAAAGCAGACAAGACCTGAAGAAGCAGCCAACATACCCATTTGGAAAACTTATTTTGAAGTAGGTGAATGAATACTGAGCAGTTAAAGAAGACTTTAGAGTAGTCAAGGTGCAAGAAGAACTAAAGCAAGGGATGTTGTTTTAACTGTCAACACAGCAAAAGGATATTTTGGCTGCAAAAGAGAAGGAAGCTGCAACAGCTGTCAGCAGCCCAGATGCATGCAGAGAAGGAGAGGGGTCCCAAGGTTATGCGTCTGAGTGGCAGGGAGGATGTGGCATTATCAAAATAAGAAATGAAGAGAGATTTAGAAGAAAAAAGTAAGAAGTTCTGTTTTGGCCAGATTAGGAGTGATCTGAAGGCAAAACAACTGGGATTATGTGTCAGGGAAGCAGTCAGATATGCAAGACTAGATGGAGCACAGCAGAAGGTTTAAGAGTTATTGGCAGGGAGATGATAGCCAAATCCGTGTAACAGGATGTTGTCATCCAGTGGGTACAGAAATCTCCAGTCAAATCAAGGAGTGACTAAATCCCTTCCCTGCCACCTCACAGATGTTCCTACCTAGTTTCAAATGAAATTATCTAAAATAGTGCTGCAAAAACATGCATAAAAAAACCTGACTTTCCATAAAATCTAAAGATCATACTGTTTCTAAAACTAGGGCAACCACTAAATGAAAGTTAACCCGAACAATAACTTTAGCTAAACTTCAGGTCACATGCATTTAATATAATGAGATGAGGAATATGAAAAGGCCATTTATAATGGAATTCATCGAGTTAGGAATGCCATGCTTAGCTGCCTTATAACATATAATTAATGATCCTATAAAAATCCAGCAGTACGAACTCTCCCGGCTGCCTGCAGAACTGTTCTTTATGCTGGGTAGGGCAAGCAAGCATCTGCTTCCACAAATACTGCCCTTTGAGAAGCTCAAAAGCTTTTTTCCCCTGTTCCATTAGGGACCACAGTGCCATTTCCATGACACGCTGAGCTTTGAACCGTTACCCAAACCAGACTATAGCATTTGGCAATCCAGTACACATCTGTCATGATAGACTGGTTATTGGTCAAATGTTAAAGAAAAAGTCATTAACTCTCTCCCATTGCTTCTAATACCTCACCTTCGTCCAGATTATTTATAATCCTCACAAAACCTACCCTCTGTTCATAGTCTTCTAACACAACAGTGAAATATATACTGCCTGTCTTGCCTTATACCACTCCCAACCATTTGGTACAAGAAAAGATGTTCTCTCTCCATCAAAAGGCGTGATCCCTTCTGAAGCATTGATGCTCACATTCAAGGTTAAAGGATTAAGGCCTGAAGCACTGGGTACTAGAGGAAATGAAGCCAAGTATCGAAAGGAACACAAAAATCAATCCTCTTCACTGCAGGAGCAATGTGAAGAACAAATCAGCTGGGCTGAATCTAAAATTTTCTCTGCATGGCTCTCAAAAATTAGCACTTTTATAAATATAATGGGTAGTTCTGCGAAGCCTCAGCACCCGTGCAAAGCCACAGTGTTCAGCTCAATGTATCAGTATGGTCTGGGGAAGTTTTATGTCAGAATAATTTAATGGCAAATACACAAAGTCCACTTCAGAGAGAGCAAGAGCTGGGAAGCGAGTGAGGGCACATGTGCTGTTATCTTTGTATGTAGTCTGCAAATCTGCAAGTGGCAGAACCTAATATTTACTAAAGTTTGCCTTTTGCTTCAATTCTCTGAGTGCTGAAGTGCAGCGAAGGTCACAGGAGGGGTGGGGGAGTGGGTTTTAGCTTAGTGCAGCTGTGATCATGGGCAGAACAGCAGGGTACAGAGGATTTCTTGCTTAACTTTGTAATACCAATAGCTTTTGTTCTTAGTCCTGCCCCATCAGTTCTGATATAAGCTTTAAATGGCATGAAAGTTGTGCGGGTGGGTTTAAAATTTCCTGATTTAAAATTACCTTCCAGAACATTTTGTTTTATGAGGTTTTTCTTAGCTTTTCCAACTGATAAATTTCTGGGACATGTGAATGTCTAGATTAAACAAAGTATTCTCTTCGTTCAAGATTACACATAAAAATAAAAAGTAACGAAATGGAATGTCTGAAAAAGTAATCCACTCCACTTTATAAAAATAGAATTCAGGTTGTCAAAATTCAATTCAGGCAGTAAACTAACAGTGTCTACATTTTCCCGTAAAGGGGGCATCTGCAAATGACTTGCAAAAATGTCTCTCACTGTCTGCAAGCGTTGGCAAGGAACAAACTCCTTCACGAGATGTATGCATTTCACATATTTCAACCCAAAGAAAAAATTCTCCAAGCATTTTCAGTTTTGATGTGGGATATTAGCAAACCAAACCCATGCAGAACACTGGCAGGAAATGCAAGCTTTGTGAAAATACCAAAGCACTTGTGTTTTAACAAGTCTGTTTTCACCAACTGCCATCCTAAGCTTAGCAGTGTTTCTAATGCCTGAGTGTCTGGATTTTGAAGACCTCACCTACAGGCTGAGTATATATGCCTATGGAAACCACTTATGGCATTTTCTGCTTACATCTTACATCTCCAGTCACTCAGTAGGCTTCCTGCTCAAGGTTACTTTGGACTGCAATGGAAATGATGTAATACTGCTGTGTGCAGCAGACGTGATCATGAGAACAGAATCAGCATAATTCAGGTAAATGTTAAGATAGGCAGCTTGAAATCACTGTTGCAGTTGAAAGTAAACCTGAAAATTAGATTAGTGAAGGAATTAGGTCAGCAGAAATGAACTCCACTCTCTTCAGTCTGATAAGGATCACTGCCTACCCTAATAAAAAAACCCCAATATTAAATGCATGCATAGGTATATGTAAAAAATTGCCACACACTCCTCGTTATGCTTTTAGCAACCACATCAGAACAAAAACCTTCACCCTCTACAAGAAAACCTACTACCTTCAGAGTCTGCACGTGGCACTAATGAAGCAAAAATGTGTGTCTAACTCTGACTGTACTCTCCCATACGTCACAGCAGACTCCAGCAGCCATCTGTTGGAAGGATGCTGTGCCTATATATAGCTAGACACCACCACGAGAGAAAGAAAACCTCATCTCTGCACCTAATTCAGCGTGTTCACCATTGGCAGATCTGCAAGCACTTTTTTTTTACCGGCCAAACAAGTGTTTGCTCCACAAACATCTTATCTAAAAATGATACAAACTTCAATGTAAAATTATCTGGAACAAGAAAGTAACTTGGTTGTTAAAAGGAGCACTAACAGGTGGGTAAGCAGCTTCCACATACACAGATTTTATGGGCCATTTGCAAGCACAGTTGATTTCATCCCAATTTAATGTGCCAGTCTGCCAAAACAGCAAATAGTAAAAAAAAAAATCCCAACAAACTGTATTCAGTACATTTCTAAAAGTTGGCCAAGTCCTATGTAATACACCTCAAGAGACCAAGGACAACTCAGAGATGACCTGAAACCTGGGAGTCTTGGACAACGAGCCAGTTAGAGCCCTGGTGAGAGTTTCTCCTTCGGAGCCTCAGGACCTGGACACACCTCAGGACCTGGGAAGTGATACGCTGGAACGAAGAACTGAAAAGAAAACTCCTCACAGGAAACCAAATGGCTGGTACCATTGTTTTTCAATTTTCTTCTCCTCAAAAACAGGAGTAATGGGGCCAGCAAAAGTCAGGCCAGAGGTAGCAGAGCCGTGCAATTGCGTGTGACTTTTATTTTATATTTAAATTATTTGGAGGGGGGAGTTGAGTGAACAAACCTGGATATGCCTGGGACAGCAGGGGGAGCTGCGAGTCTGCGTTCCTCTGCAGGTCTATTTAATTGCATTCAATATTTGGACAAAAGCACACAAGTGTGCTTGCACATCACCACAGAAAGATGCCTCCATGTCTAATAAGCTTCAGAAAAGAGAGTTTATAACAAAGCATTAAACAAGGAGCAACAGATAATTGTCACCTTCTCTCACTAGATAATAAAAATAGTTACACCATAAAGAGAAAAATCTTTTAAAAGACCCCTGACAGCACTCCCTCCTGGAACTATCACCATAGCAATGAGCATCCAAGTACAGGGGAAGTACCGCTGAAGCCCGTGTTTGATATTTTCGAGTAACTAAAAATACGAACTGGCAAAAATACACGAGTGATGTAGAATGAGGCACACAAACCTGAAGAGCCTTCAATGAAATTAAAAGTGGCAAATTCCACCTGCGAATCTTTAATACACCAGGAAAGAATCCTTTCGCCAGGCAGCATACACTGAACAAGTGCCTGCAGATAACTGTAAATACATCTCATAGCTGCTGTATCCAACAATTCCTATTTAGAGTGCTTTGCATGGGTTTGTGTAGAGGCTCAGTGGCAGAATTGTGTGAAATCTGAGGCAAAGATGCCCATTAAAGAGAAGACAGTAAAAAGCCATACTGGCAGAGCCTTATAGGAAACCTAAGACTCAGAAAAGCAGGGAATCTTGAATGTTAAGATTTAGGCACACAGCAGTGCTCTGGGGAGGGGTGTGCTTGCAAAGTGAAAAACCGTCTCCTCAAGCTGGTGTCATTAAACACATCTTATTTCCATGCCATTCAGATCAAAGTTAAGATTAAACGAAGGAGGAAAGAGTTTCGAAAATCCTCTCCCAGATGCAGATGTCAGGAGCACACACAAAAGCAGGTGCTGGGTGTATTGATCCTACTGAATACGCATGGAGTGGGTACTTGAGCATGTACCAAGCATCTGCATCTGGGAGATGGAAAGCACTTTGTAAAAAGCTGTTTTATGCTAAACAAATGCATCAGGTTATGTTTTTATTTTGAATATTTTAAAGCATCTTGCACACTAGGGCAGACTTGAAAAGAAATTATACGGACAACTTGCCATTAATTGCACAAGCTACCATCTCCATAGCTGCAAATTGTCTGTGGGCTCACTTAGGAGCACTCCAAGCTATGGAAAACTATCCTCATTAAAACCTGCTCTAACTGCTGCACCTTAGAGAAATGGAGATTCTGAAGGTGGTTCAGGTCCCAAATGCTGGCCCAGCTGCAAGCAGGCAAAGGGACAGGCACATTTCTTCTCAACATCAGGGAAGAGACAAATCTAACATTGCACATTCATACTAGAATAGGTATCCAAATAGGCTGAAACAGACAATGCCTGCTGACAATGACAGGAAAAAGACTTTTACAGCACATGTAGAAGAGAAAACAAAACAGGCACCCTTTGAAAATCTGGCTAGTTTGAAGTAGCCCCTGAGATCAAACTTTTTCATTTTCAGTAACATATTATAAGGAAAATCTGTATCAGAAATCAAACTCTGTGCTGTGTTGCTTGTGGAATCTTTTTTGCTTTCTTCAATGAGGGAAAAAATTAATCCCTACAGGAGATGACAAGATGCCTTTTAAACTACATACCTCATTTCTGACTACAATTACCTTTGAATAGTCTTGCACAGCTGCATGCTCCTATTTGCTTTTTTTTTCATTAAGGGTTCCTCTATTATTTGTACCCATCCTATAGCGCTTACGCCTGGCAGTGTTGCACATTCCCTTGTCTACAGTTCTTCCTACAGATAGCAGAGGATAAATTGCAATTAGATTTTTGTAATTGTAGATGATTAACTCAAAATGAGCTGTTAATTATATATAAAAAATGGTTTTTCAGTTCTTGATTATATTATTTATTTTACTTCTCACTTCAGCAAGTTTCGTATTTTAAAGGTATTTCACCGTTTCCTTTAAAATACCAGGATATTTTTAAAGTAAGTTTTACTTATTTGAAGACTGAAATCAAGTTTTATGCTGTGAGGTTTGCTCAAAGAGGTCTCATGTATCAACTGGAAGTCAGAGAGGACTGATTTTCCATTAGCGTTCTGTTGGCATTTGCCATAACAAGGAATGTTTGATAGGTCAATTAGGAAGCAAACACCACCACCACCAAAAAAAACCAAAAAAACCAAACCAAACCAACAAAGAAACAAAGAAACAAGGAAACAAAAGAAGAAGAAAAAAAAAAAACCCTAGAAATAAAAAGGCAGGAAAAAAACCAAACACACCAAAAGAGAAAGTTAAAAAAAAGGATGTATTGTCTACCAGCTCTTCTTCTTTTCTAAGACACAGCCACACACTTACTCTCTCTCTCTCTCTCTGTACTGAAGCAAACATCACTTACATATTCAAATGAATAAAAGAGACAAATGGACTTGTCTTCCACAGCCTCTTTAAGCCTTACATTAGAGTAAATTATTTAGGGACCATTCATCTGGTAACCTTTGCAAAACTGAAGATGGCATATAGGAAGAAAAACTTGCAAGTGTTTTGCTGCCAAACTTCGTAACCAGCTGGCATGGCACCTTGAGACTGCTCAAACACACAATAACTTTGAAAAATTACAGTAAATTAAACCAGGGGAATGAAGAGAGGGTAGGGAACCTTTTGAAATCTGGGACTCTCATTTTGTTAACAGCACAGGTTTTCCTCATTTTCCCTGTTAGGATATGTAGATATTTGCAGGTTTTTGGTAAACTGTTGCCAAGAAGCCCTACAGATGTTCTAGGCTACATTTTTCCTCTAAGGGGCTTAATGCTGCTGCATCTTAAACATGTCATGACTCTCCATCTTTTTTGTTACAGTGATAATACTTTGATCACTTCAGTTTGTGTGAAAATGAAAGAGAAAAGCATCTCAATACAACAAAGATATGCCAGTAACTCACAGCAGCCAAACACCTGGTTAAGCAGTGAAGTATTCCAAGGAAACTAACAACTCCTGCTGTTCTGGAGAAAGAAAGGCTTATCCCTTTCCGTGAAAAGGGATCTCAAAAAGAAAAATAAAATTAGTATAAAAAAGTTAAAAAATAATAAAAAAGAAGGTATTGGACCTTAGTTTATAAATGAATTATCAGCTCTTCCAGTCTTTTCAGAACAGAAAAGTTTATTATTTTGAGATATTCTCTTGTCACTAATGAAGGAGTTGTACAAAGCACAGCTGCTCATCTTGTCCACCATTCTTTGGTCAAAAGAATACCTATAGTGACAGCACAGAACAAGAAGCTGTTACTTTCTGAGAAAAGGAGAAAACCTAACCAGTTTTTATTTGTTGCTTTCCTAATAAGCCTGAATCTTCTTCCCATGTTAACTTCAATGCGACAGGGTAGGACAGAAGGAAAGTACAATAGTGTACTGATTGAAGTTTTAAATAGCAAGCAGGATGGAGATAAAGACCTAAATATTGGCTTTACTCTGCTTCCAGTTATTTCAGTGGTGGTTTGCCCTGATCACACTGAAGTAGAGGTGCAATGCAGAGGTATTTAGAAAAAAGTAACTGTCACCAACCATGGAAGAGCTATCTGAGAGAAAGGATAATGTATTATTTACATCAGGTCCAAATAAAGACTAAAGAGATGTTCTGATCTTAATTTAAAAAGTTACAAGCAGCACTTAGAACAAAGAACTAAAACTAAGATTTTGTGAAAACTCCATTTTGCATCAGGCTAAGAGGTGGCACACAAAGCCTGAAGCCTCTTCAGGAGGTCAGCCCCTAAACTTTGAGTAATAACAGGTCAGCATAACTATTGAGTTGACTCATAAAACACAGCAGTCAATGAATTTTACCCTTCCTGCAGAAAAAAGCTCTTAATCTGAAACAAACACATGAACAAATACACTTGGCAGGCAGCAGCACACTGTCAAGAAGATATACTGACCCTGTGAAGCACTTAGAAGTGAAGAGAGAAATTACCTTAGCCCCATGCTGCTGCCATTCATCATCAGAGCAAGTTCTCTGGGTGCTTCAGCAATGGGCACATCTTCTGAGCCAGGTACGTGGCCTCTAATCCTGGAAGAGATGAGTTAGTTGTTTCTGCAGCTGGGCAAATCACACCAGAAACTTGCCACGATAAGGTGACCTATGTGTCTGCAAATGGGGCACTTATACACATTAAATGCAAAAGCTTTCACAATTATCTTCACAACTTTCAAATATATTTTAGTATTACAAGACTGGTTCAGGCAAATGCCTTCGTTTCTGAAGGTTACCACTGGGGCAACCTTAGCCATTGTAAACTCAGTTGAGTACTAGCATTTCAGCATTAGAAAGAAAAAACAATATGGAAAAATCTACAGTCTTTTTGTTAGAGAAACAGAAAAGTTTCATTTACAGATTACAGTACCAGAGCTCAAAGCTCATCATATGTAAGCTGCATAGAACAGAATTTGTATAAATTGGTTGTGTGTCCTCAAACTATGGGCCCACAAATGATGCTCCATTTTTAACAGATCACTCCACCTTCTCCTTTCTCTCCAACAAAGACAGAAAAGTCAAGATAGAGGTATTTCTTCTTTATTTGACTAAAATTCCAGTTTCCCTCACTGGTCTGCTCCCGTGAGGCTTGAACCAGGAAGAGCCACTGAACTGCACATACACACACCATTTTTGATATCAGAGCAACTACTTCACATAGAGGGTAACTACAAACTGAAAGTACTATGGTCACATGAGGATAAATAGAGAAATGTGGAAATTTAAAAGCAGTTATAAAGCAGTGCAGCAAAAAGAAAAAAGGATCAATTCACACTTTAGCTAAAGGACTAGAAAAGTTAATTGACAATAACTGCCAGTGGTCAAACCTTTTATTTGTCATTCAATTACAAGGGACCTTAACCATCACTCCACCCAGGCAGAACGACAGAAATAAACAGTATCTGGAAAAGGATTTTTCTTGTATTGTTTTTTTATACTATTATGATGTTCTAACTCAGTTAGAACCTCCTGACAATGAAGCAAAGGGTATTTGAGCTTAGCTAAACAAATTTTTATTGTTAGCAGTATATAAAATTACCCTGCTACCAAGTGCAAAAGTGAATTATATATCTGGAACTGAAACAGAACTGTGATGCCTAAGAGATTTACCTCTAAATATCAAACATTTAATTCTAAAGATACTGAAATATTTTTAAGAGAAAGCACATTATATTCTAGTTGTTTTCTTAGAGAGAATACGGCAAATCTGACTTCACACGCACCTCTGAAGAGATCACAAAAATACAAAGTCCTCTGATTGATCATATATGATTTTTTTCATAGAATTTTTTTCAGGTAACTAAAGCTCTGTAAACCATAAAGGCTTTTTTCAGGGAAAAAAAAAAGTAGCTATAATAAATATAATGGTACTAAAACCCACGTCTTTATTGGCATTTAAGGTGCATTTGTTTCTGAACTTATGCCTCTAAACCTGAAAAATTTCCACTAGGAAAAAAAAATCCACCAAAAAACTCAGTTTGCATGTCCTTCATATCTACTTGTTTTTCATTAGAGAGATGCATGCATAGAATTAAGGTATTTGATGATTAAGAATCCATCTGTTCCTACTTAATTCTCACCTGAAGTCATAATCCTTTGTTAGCACTCTCAGTCATTTTCAACACACAAATTTGTGATTTCCTCTAAGACAGGTACTTTTAAAGCCACATAAACACATTCTTTTCAATGTAAACAACAATTCAAGAAGACAAACAAAAAAACACCTAGATTACAGTACTCTCTTTTACAGTTTGGAAAGTAACTGGGGGGCTGAAATGAAGAAGGGAAGGTGATGTATTCCTTCATGGTGGTTATAGTATACAGATGTAGGAAGCAGGTCATCTAATGCAGATTCTCATGGGGTGCTGTCAGCAGCTGCCATATTAAAACAGTATAGAAAAATCAATCCTGTGAAACGCTCCTACCGCCTCTTCCAAAAGACTGCAGATTTTTCCCTATTGTTTTTCCATTCTAATGCTGAAATACTAGGACTCAGCTGAGTTACAATGGCTAATTTAACCTGTTATCATTCACTTTCCGCTCACTTTAATAACATCATACCATTAAAAAGTTGTTCTCTCTTTCTCAAAGACTCTATTTACATTGTCAAAAAAGTGCTACCTTTTGTATCAAACTCACAGGCCTTTCAAGCCACACCTCACATTTCTGTGGGTGTACCATCTCCCTTCAAGTTTTAAGCACATACTGTGCCTGAGTCTTGGCATTCTCCCCTTTCACTAACATCACTGGAAAGAAAATATCTTTACTACACTGAGGTCCCCTCTTCTTCCATAAATATATGGGTGAATAACATATATTCCATACATAAAATATATATACACATATATATGTGTGTGTATATATATGTAATGATCTCCATCTCTTCTGTAAAACATGCTCCTCCTAGTCCCGACCTAGGAGGGTGCAGCACTTCAGAACTGACCTTTCCAAGGAAAGAGGGGAGAATGCCACATCTATGTCATACATGTTCATATGGCCTCTTGCCAAATGTCTGTATTCCTTTCAAGTGCCTGCACTAATATCAACCTCTCATTTTCTTCTACTGCTTCTCTTTTCCAATGTCTTTTAGCAGTGCTTTTCTTCAGCCTTTCTTTCTACCACATACTGTTTTCCTATGCTGCTTTACACAGCTGTCATGCTGCTTCCCAACAGTATACAGTAACATACTAAAGTCTCCTCTCCTCTGAATCACTCCTAGAAATTGTGCCATAAGGCTTGCCTGTCTTGTTCTATTCTATGTATTGTTGCCTTGTTCTATTCTCCCACTTAAATCAACTATTGCCCACATGCTCATTAGAAATTTTTGAATTTTTTTAGAATTGTAAGTCTCAAAATCACCTGTTATAATCCATACGGGATTGGTGTAGTTGCTGTTGTTTTAGGAGCAGTTTTGCTTCTTGCTTAGTCAATAAATGTTGGAGTCGTTCTTTTTCAATTTCCAGCTCCATTTTTTGAAGAAGCAGCTTCTGCCTTCTTTCTTCATACAACCTTTTAGCCAGCTCTGTTCCCTTAGACCCTGAGTCCATGCTGTGATTCAGCCCAGAATGTCGACAGGGCCTGGAAAGATCACAGGTTTTATGAACTGTCCCAGAGTGTTTTCTAAGTCCCTGACTGACATAGCAGCTCTCTTCCACGCTTCTTAAACTCCCCACATGCTTCCAGGCACAGCCATGACTCACTTGCTGAGAGCATGTGCTCTGAGATTCACTTGCTCTCTGGTCCATCCCCTGAGCTTGCTTTACATGCTGAGGGCTCCTCTGCTTGGCTGGGGAAACCACATTGTTGCACTTTCTGTGCAAGTCATTTTCCATTGGATACTCCTTCAGACACTCCTGATGGTTGTAACGCATTTCATGGTTATTCCTGCAAGGCTGAGACAACACAACACAGGCTGGGCTTCCACCCTTCAGTGCTCTACTGTTCTTATGAAGACTCCAAGGTCCCCCAATACCCATGTAGGAGCTGTCCAGCCCCAAAGAGGGCTGTTGGCACAAGCTCTTCTTACTGGATACCTGCAACAGGAGAAACAGTTTCCTGTAAATCACTAAAATTCATCTTTTGTTCACCAATTTCTCTTGGTAAATGTATTCTCTTTGAAACAGAGCTGCTGGTCCATGTTGATGGACATACAACCAAACCAAATAAAAAGTTTACCAGAACACAGACACAAATTTGCTATCAAATCTACATTTCATTCCATCTACACAAGTGTAATAAATGTAGAACTACCGTCTACAGGATCTTCAGCATAAAATGAGTCACTTCAGAGTATCAAGTAGTTGTGAGCATCTAGGGTTACATAAAATCAACTTGAAGAGTGGCAAAAACCATTAAATGTTAAGGTCTGAAAATGTTTAATTTTGAATACCGAGCCAAAAAATCCATTCAGCCACTATAAATACTCTTTGATTGGCTATTACACAGCAGGAGATTTGATGTAAAACATTTCACCTTGCACTGAATGGTATATTACTTACCGCTGGAAATTTGATGAGAGTTTTTGAAATATCTTTACAGAAACACAGATAAAAACCAACTACTTTCTGTAAAAAATGGTTGTACATCAAAAGCTGTCATTTCAATACAAAACATGTTTAAATACTGCTATAAACATAAGTGATTTTTCAATTAAGCTGGGCAAGTGATTATAGTCTGATAAAACTCTGAAGAAAACAAGCAACTGTAATTCACATTTGTCAACCCAGTACAAGTAAATTCCAGTGGTTTTGTTATAGTCATGGATATTATGTAACAGACATCACAATCCTAGTTACATCCTGGAGTATCTTCACACTAAGGTTCATCTAGGCAGTTAAGCATTTGAGCTTTCATGCACATCACAACAACAGTGTATAAGGCACACACATTTCCTTTGCTAGAACTCTGCATTAATTTTAATAACAAACTGAATTTAAGCTCCTCCAACCTTTGGGACATTGCACAAAGATACAGGGCTTTTTAATTACCAAAGCCAGATTTTTTAAAGATAGCAAAACCACTGCAGTGTAAGTGGTTTAGCAGGGAAATCTGGGATCCACTGATGGAAAAAAAAAGGTATTATCTGCCCTCTGGGAATGCTTACAATAGATAGGTATTGTGCACATAGAGTGCAAGACTCTATGTCAGCCAGACCCAAAACAATCAAATTTAGGAATGCAAGCAAGCATCCAGCAATGATTAGAACAGAGATATAATACAAATCTATGCAGCATTTATATGTATAATTTAGATTTTTTTAATAAATAAACAAAATACCAAATATACTCAGCTGCCCTTCAAGACAACCAATTACAAGTTTCTTGTAGACTTCACAGAATGTAAATTAATGTGGATTAGCACCTGAATACTGATATTTTATTATTTCCAGTTTTGTGCATACAAATATATCCTCTCTGCCATGTGATTGAAAGCCAAGGATGTCATGTTTTGCCCCAAAGGGCCCAGTGAGTTGGAGGCATTTGCATTACTGTCAGTGCTAAACGTCTGAGGAAAGTCTGGTGCTTGGACTGGGTGAAAAGTGCAGGACACTAAAATATTTTAAAGTCAGAGGGGCTGGCAGGGCAACTGAGCAGAAATGCAACATGCTGCCAAAGAGACACAGTTTGTTATTTATTATTTGTAGCACGCCATCCTTGCTGGCAGTATCTTCTAGACAAATAAAGGCTACAGAGTCCTTTTAATCTGAATTAGACAATACAGAAAAGTCTGTCGTTTCCCACATCACCTGCTTCTGGTTATAGAGCATTTAGGGCACTTACAGGAAGAGGTTTCAAGGTGGAGTATTTCTGAGTCTCCATGGACAGCAGAAGGTGTCAGACCTGAAGATATTCTTAGAGCATCCTGTCATGACTGGCATTGTAGGGTGGTCACACAAAGCAATCTGCTGTCTTTTTGTGGCCCATAAGTAGTTAAAAAGAACACACATAAAAAAAGGAAACTCAAAGGATGAAACGTCTGAGAACACCTTTATTTTAGCAGTTTGCTGACTGAAGAGACAAGAGAATATTAAGAAGTCTAAGCACACGAATGAAGATGTTACAAAATAATCATCAGGTTTAAGAATAAAGGTCCAGATTGCAAATTAACTTCACGGCTGAGACTCTATTAAGAGTCCCTGAAGGCCCTAAAAGAGAGGTACCAGTTAGCATTTGTTGACCTTGGCCGCCATTAAGTCTGCCCTGATGGTCTCAGAAATGGCATTGACATTTAAAGACTTCATAACAAGGCAGAGAAACTTTAATGTTATTTCACAGTTACAATATGTTTGCAGGGGGGAAAATTCTCATTAATGTCATTGAATGTGAGTAGGATTTTCTTATTCCTTTAGAAGGAGGAGGTCATGTTAGGCAGAAGACTGAGTTCCAACATGCTTTTGATGGCTACTCACACTTTGCAAGGTCTAACTCCAAAGAAAAATTAACTATTGGGAGTCAGAAACTAATCAATATTTTTAGCAATTTGTGGGTTTTCTGCTAAAGCCTTAATTGAAAATACAGCTGGATGGTAGACATTTCAGGGAAAATGGACATTTACACATATAAGGGGTCAGAAGAGACCAGTGCGTGACATACCGATCTGTAAGATGCAGGCCAGGTAAAGGGGAAAAGTAGAGGAAAGAAATATTCTGAAGACCCACCTACTACTGTGAGTCTAAAGACACACAAGCATAAGGAATAAGGTAATTTTACAGGATGAGTTTAAGAAAGATATTGCCTAGGGGACACAAGGAAACCATGATGGACCATGATGGAACAGCTGTGCTTTCTCCTCCATGGAGCTCTTCCAGGCTTGCTGTGCCGTATTTAAAGATACAAGTTCCTTTAATTGAGGTT
The DNA here is from genome assembly GCA_017589585.1 of Phylloscopus whistleri. Taxonomy (NCBI): domain Eukaryota; kingdom Metazoa; phylum Chordata; class Aves; order Passeriformes; family Phylloscopidae; genus Phylloscopus; species Phylloscopus whistleri. Next base: position 413,430 of record JADMLD010001003.1, on the reverse strand, counting down.
TAAACAAACTCAGACTGCTCCTTGTACAGTAAGGAGTTAATAAGACTTGATGAGATGTGAAACTCTTATGAAACAAGGAGACACTAAAAATGGTTTTAAATAATCTTTAGAAGGATTTAAAGATGAAGACACATGTGGAAGTCTACAAAGTCTTTACTGCAACGCCAGTAATTTTTGTTCAGGGACTCAGCGCAGAGCTTAAACAAACATCCAGTCCTTAAAACTTCCTATGAACAGACAAACAGTGCACCAGTTTTATGCATGCAGCATTATGATCACTGCAAATTGTTCTTAAATGCAACTTGTGTGCTTTGCAGTTCTAATTCACAGCACTGGCAGAGGAAGCACAGTTATAGACTGACTCCAGCACAAAGGGCTTTGTACTGCAAGGGATGAACGAGCAACTGAGCATATGTTTACAGTACCATCACAGGCCTTAATAAATCCTTACAGATTTTATTACATGTACAAACATGTTTAAGAATCAGCCCAAAATCATTACCTTGAGAATCCTGCACTCTGAGGGACAAAAGCTGGCGTCCCAGCAAAATACAATGCTGTAAGGGTGCAGAGCAAAATTCCTAGAGATGTTTACAGTCTTAGCACCTGGGTTTGTAGTTTTTAGCTGAAATATATCTGAATACACGGAAAAGAGACAATTAAGTAAAATAATTCTGTTGTATCTTGAGGACATTTCTCTAATCTGGATTTTCAGCTCAGGAGTTTCTTTTGGTGGGGAAGAAAGAGTGGAAGGAACATGTAGATTCAGAACAAGTCCATTGTGCTGATCTAAGTGGGGACCTTGAAGGAAACCAAGAAGAATGAACAGAAGCAGCAACCAGAGGAGAAATACAGAGATTTAAAGATTTTTAAAGATGATGCAGAGACTACCATACACAGAAACACCTTCAAGAGCACCAAGGGCACATACTTAGGAGTTTTCACCAGTGTAGTTGTTCTTTGGACATGGTCAGCAAAACTTATTAGGAAAAATTTCTTCACTGGAAGCATTGTCAAGCCCTGGCACAGGCTGTCCAGGGCAGTGGTAGAGTCACCAACCCTGGATGTATTTAAGAGACATGCAGATGTGGTGTTTAGCAACAAGTTTTAGTGGTGGGTTTGGTGGTGCTGGGTTAATTGTTGGACTCCAATCTCAATAATTCTGTGATTCCATCAGTGACCCAGCTGACACCCTCACTAAGGTCTACAATTTAAACCTGGAACTCAGTCACAACTCTGAATTGTTGATATATGGGTCTCATCCGAATAAAGCTTGGCTTCAGGTTTCAGGTCTATCGACAGTATAAGCCCTTGCTTTTGTCAGCAAAATGAGGAGGATGTATTACAAATAAGCTCAGATAGGATATTGGGGCAGGCAACAGAAATGCTGATTTTAAGAACAATCACACCAAATTATAGGACTATTTGAAATATGTTACTAGTTATTAAGGAGTCATTCTTTCCAAGATTCTGTATGAATTTATCAGGGAGAATGAAAAAGCATAAAGATTTTAAAATATATTAGTAGTATCTACTGAAGGCTATAATTTTTTTCTTTAAATCATATAATTCTTTGTTAAAATCTGTACCATAAATAACCTAATATCAGTTATTACAAAGTTCCACGTAATAGTACAGCAACTGTCTCTGTCACTACCTAACATAAATACAGCAGATAACTCCTAAGGTAAGCCGACCATTTTTCAAGCAAGAAACAAAGCACTCTTTTCTGTAGAAATTATGTATAGCTATGACTGCCATATTCCACTGAATAAAACAAGTGGTCTCAAATGAAAGATATCGTGAATGACAGTCGCCAGCCTGTATTTTTCCTGTAAAAATCTACTGAACTCAACATACTGAACAGGCGTAGCTAAAAAAAAGTAATATCACATCACAAAAAAGTGAATCTATGGATGCTAGCTGACAGCAGAGGAACACCTCCTATGTTTGTGCTGCCTTCAGTATTTTTTCTCCTCTTTGTTAAGAGGGTTTGAGCTGGCATGCCAGGTGCACAAAAAACCTGAATTCAAAGTAGCATGTGAGCATTTGCTGGTGCTCAGCTTTAAGTGTATACTTGGCATTCATAAACATGCCACCCTTCTTCTCCAGCTACCCAAACACTGTAGATTAATCTCTAACAAAGGCTCCCACTTCAGATCGGCAGACTGGTTTTACACCGCCTGATAAGGCAGTTAATAATACAGTGCTCCAAAAAAACTTAAGAGAGGTGTCTGCGTGCCAAGTCTTGGAAGTCACTGTGAGCAAAATGTCCATTAATCCCACATGGTACTCACATGTGGCAGTGCAATATCTGGCCACTAAATTTAAGCAAACATGTTTGCTTTTCAAAACAAAACTGTATCATTCCTGTTTGCACTATAGAAAAATGCCACTACATTAATCTTGACAGCACCAGGTCCAACTATTAAGATTCAATGTGCTGCCAACGTTATAAAAATAATTTAAAAAAAAAATCCCAATCTTCTGACTTCAATTTTTTACTTCTGCCCTTTATTTTACTGAAGAATCAGTAGTTCAAGACCTAGATAAATATTTCAAAAACTATACTATTTGTGAGCAGAGCAGGTCACTACCATTTCCCAGTGCATTTGGAGTTCATGTGAAATAAGGGCAAAAGAGTGATGAGCTGCATTTTTAACATGGGCATATACAGAATAGTTGTCTAGCTGATAGAGAATGTGCAATGCAACATCTGCACTGTACGCCTTGCCAAAGCCCATCCCAAATAAATGTAGTGCATTCTCCCTAGTGCAATTAACTCTTGTACTCTGGCAGGTTGTGCTAGAAGATCATCAAGGTAGATTACCTTCCAGCATATGAACTAAATACTTACAGGTGTTATATCATCAGTTATTACTTACAAACTTCTGCATTTAACAAGACATCCAGGCAAATGAATGATCTAATTTATGAATTATTTATAAGAATTTCACAGCATGCTCCTGGCGTCATCCATGGCCTTTTCCAGGTCATATGACACCAATTAGAGCTGAATTTTAAATTATTCAATAACCTGAACTCTCTTGTCATTTAACATATAGATATCAATGCAGTAAACAAGTTAAGTCTAATGGGCCCTGGAGGTTTGCGTTCCTCCACCCATCAGCAGCACAGGCTGTATGCTACCACTGGAATAGAAAATAACAGAATGCAGCAGTCAAAAACATTTGCAAGGTTTTAATAAGTTATTTTGCCTCCCTTAGGGATTTTAGTATAACTTACAAGCCCTGAATCTAAAACATATTAAAGTCCTTAGCTATGTGCTTTTAAAACAAAATTAGGACATAGCAAAAGAGCAAGTCTGACACTAACCCTAATTTAGGCCCTTAATTTGAAATGTAGTGGAAATTATGGAGTAAGCAAGATTTACTATGCATAACTCATTACCTTCAGGCTCTCCTACAGTAGAGCCAAAAATAGCCCCTCTCCCAACACAGATACACCTGCCTATAAAGATAAGGCTACACAGAGGGAAATGGAAATGTTAATTTAACAGCTATCAGTTGACAGGTGCATCTCACATTCCTCACCATTTGGGTGGCAAAATGCCACCCACCATTCTTCCGTCCCAACAGCACTCAAGACACCAGTGATGTAGAAACCCATCAGGATTTGGGTACTGGCTTCAAGACATAACAGTTCAGAGAGGTTTAAGGTTGCACCACACCATAAAAAAAAAGTGAATGTAACAGCCTCCGAAGCTCAAACACAAAAAAATGGTATCTTAAAACCAGCATTTTCCTGATGACTACAAGAACAAGAGGATATCAACAACAAAGATGATGAGATGAACAGCACCATTAGATATATTATTCTGCCTCAGTGTGGAGTCTGCAGGAAATGCATGCCATGTCCTGCCTCCAAATCTCATGAGCCTGTGAACATGACCCCTTACCAACTGCTGATCCACCCTGAGTTCAAGCCATATGGTAGAAAACTTCTGAGATGGGGTGTGCTCAGTACAAACCTAAGCTCTGCCTAGCACCAATAGACTTATTTTTATAGTACCTGTGCCTCAGCTTTCTGAAAGCTGCTAAACTAAATCCCAGACCCACACCTCCAGATGGTTACTTGCAGACTGCTGTCTCGGAGGACCCAGCAACCCCACTCATCTGCACACACATTTCCTTTGCCCACTGCTTTGCAAGGATTAAAAAGTTTCCTGAGGTCTATCCAACACCAAAAGGAGAAGATAGAAAGGGAGATGCTCAGCTTACCCATTTAAACACTAGCAAGACGTTCTCTAGCTACTGCTGTCAAGATAAATGCCAAAAAAATGATGTTGAGGAAACATCAAGCCAAATAAGTAAAAACACACGTATCCGAAATGTCTAGCCAGATTAGCAAGAATAAGTATTTAGATAAAGAACACAACATTGGATTTTCTGCTCCCTGACCTTATCATAGGAGGGTGCTGCAACAGAGTTCTCTGTGGTTTTTTAAACTTTTTAAGAAAAATAGCAGAGAGGCGGGAAAAAAGACAACTGCCTAATCTCTCAGCACACATTTTAAGAACATACAAAAATAGCTGTAAGGGATTTTATTTTGGTTGGTAGCCAGATTTAGCTTCATTGCTACACTGGGCAGCATTTGATTATTTCCCATTAAGGGTAGTAACATGTTGCACGATAAGAGGGAAGTTCATATTGGTTTTCATTAAAGAGTAATATCCACCATGTATTTGGTTTTTCAAGGTAACTTTTTCAAAGTTATTTTAAAAAGCAAACAGTTTTCCACTTGGAATCACAAGTTTAGCATATCACAGGCTACACATGTTCCCAGCTATTGCCAGTCCCTTCAGAATTCAATCAACATTTACTCCAACGTCATGCTTTCATAGCTCCAGACACAAGACAAAAGGGCAAATATACTGTGACCCTTCTAAATAGCCCTGATTACTGTGATCAAACAGAAGCCAGATACTGATGTGGAGAAGAAGGTGCAGGGTTTGATGTGTAAAGATTACTGCAGAAGTAGACATTGAATCAGCATTTGCCAACATGCACCTCACCATGATAGCCAGCATCACCATTCCCCTGTATTTGCAGAAGAGATAATTGTGGTACCCACTGGTCAGGGATGACTTGTAAGTAACAGCCACTGTTCACTCTGAAAATTACAGGAAGTCTTACTTCCTTCAGGTGTTTCCTGCCCTATCCCTGGGGTATGGATAAAGGCTTTGAAATACTTGTGCTACACAAAGAAAGGAATACATGGCATCTAGGAATTAAAAGTATTCTCAGAAGTAGGCATAGTGTTTTGGGAAAAAAAAAAGAAAAAAAAAAACCAAACCAAAACACAAAACAACCAGAAAGTTATTTAAATAATAAAGAATTTCCACATTTACACACACACAAAAGCAGAAAATTTTTTGATGTTGAGAGTGGAAAGGTGTGCCTAAGTGAGCATATTCTGTCAGGAGTGTCCTTGCACTAAGAGCTAGACAGCATTTAGATTCTGCTAATGATCCCATCTCTGGGAAATAATTCATAAAAAGTAAACAGTAATTTTCATATGCCTGCCCTTTTGATCTTACATTTGTAGGGAGTATCCTGAGGCTAGCTGTGGGTGCCCTCATGGCTCTGGCTGATTGACCTCTAATCTGCCCCTCAAGTAACGATCATGCCAAGGAATGACAACAAGAGTTGCAGACATTTCAGAGCAATCCCATTAAAGACAGACTGACTCACTTCATCTTGTCAAAGAAGAAGTTTCACACAAGAAATAAAAGCTTTTTAGAAGGATTCTTTTATTTTGTAATGATGCTGTTCTTTGGAACAAAGACTGGAACAATACTAATACACCAGGACCTGACTGGTAAAGAGCTTTACATTGACCAGCCAAATGCTGGTGCAAGATACAGTTGCATGGTAAATAGTCTTGGTAGTAGAAAATTAAGAGCGTCTTCTAAAAGAATCAAGTCAGAACCATAGTACTTGACCTCTCCACATCTCAAAAAATATAGATACCATTTATAAGACAGCAGTTGTCTAACTGACTGCTCACAGTCTCATTAGCTACATAAGGCTGTGAGCTTTGAGATCCAAGCCTGTGTAGTTTTTTTACCCCATGCTAACCCCTAGTAAATACAAGACGGGTCCTTATGTCTCTCCCACTGCGTATGAAGCCAGTCCAGAGTAGCTGACATCCAGGAACTTGCTGTCATGCCAAAACTTGCTATGATGCCAAGGTGATTAATTTATTGAAGTAAGAGAGTGAAGAAACTACAAATTAACCTGCTGGAATCCAAAGAAATGGGACCACAGACTACTTCCTATATTACTATCACTTCCTATATTAGAGTAATACTGAAAAAGCATGCGTGCTTCCAACACACAGCAACAGTGCAACAGAGAGATAAACAAAGAAGTAGAAACAGAGCACTAGAATTGCCACCAAAGTCCTTAGGACACTAAGTTGTACTTGAATGGTAGCACAACTCTATCATGGGCATATATATTACATATATATTATGCTTCCACTTCCTGCTTCAGTCTTTCCATAGTTCATATCCCTGCTCTTGTCAGATTCTCTTGCCTTAGCAAGAAGTCAACATCTTAATTTACAGTTAAGAAGAACACTCTGCAAATTGAAAGGATTTGAACTTTTTTGACTAAGAACACATGTAGCTGAAAGTTCTGTGCAAAATACAAGTCCTGAAGAAATTACACCTAAGCATGATACCTCATAATCTGTTACCTAATCTGACAGTCTCTGCATTGCACACAAATCCCTGAGACCTCTGAGCAACACAGGCAGATGATCTCATGGGAGTCTGGAAGGCTCAGCTGGCTGAACATAAAAATTAAAGGTTCTCTTGGCATACAGGCTGTGATTTCAGTGAGAGATTAAATGTTTTCTCTTTGGCAGGCTTGCAGTATGTCAAACAGGTACATAAATTAACTATTGAAAGACTGCATGCAAAGTCAAATCAAGGAATAGGAACATGGAGCAAATAGCAATCTCTCATTCCCATGGTAAGCCAGCTGTTCCCTTTTGAAGCTCATCACAATGATGCTGACTCCACTACATTCCAACCACACTTGAAATGTGACAATGGATGTCCCAGCAGATACTCCATGTATGGCTAAGGCTCCTTAAGAGCTGAGGGCATTCTGAAGTGGGTTTAGTACTGTTAGGGGTGGCAACCACTGACTGAGGGAAATGACCTCTGATATATCAAGCTACAAAGATCAACTTCCTCTTGACCTATGGAAATGGATCTTTTACAGTCCTGCTTAACACCATAAAGTATAGCAATATTGTCACACTATTATTTGCATAAAATAGTGCTAGATGTGTTGTAGAGCAGTTTGACAGTCCAACCTGATGGGTCTCAGTTGCAGAATATTGATATAAAGGCTCTTCTATAGTAACCATAGGCCATTAGGTTGTCTGAATGGACATCCATCATTACCAGCTTGTGTGAAGAAGAACATTAAGTTAAAAAGGCATGACCAAGAATAAATTGAAAGGCCCTTCACTACTCCAGGGCAGCACTGACTTTGTGATGCAATCGCTTTCACTCCGTGGCACTGTAGTTGGGACAGACAGACCAAGTAAAACCACCCACAGGTTTATTAAAGGGAGTTCAGTTTCATAAAGCTCTCAAAGTCTTAGCAGTATCAAGAGCCAGAGGAAAAGACATCCTTGCACAAAGCCGGGCCTTGGTCACAGGCACACAAAAATACGCAAAGAAATTAAGTATGTGATCATAGTCTCACATTAATAGTCAGCAAAACATTGTCCCTGCTTACAAGGGACATGGAAGGACAGTTTCCAGCTGTGAACCCCTAAATTACAGTCTTTTCAAGTTGCAGATGTGGAGCTTCTTTTCAATAGAGAACCATTATTTTGTTGTGTTTTGTCAATTTAAGAGCTCTATTGTGATGAGCAGGCAAATCCATACCTCTTTTGTGCCACTTCCAACCAGTATCCTAACAGATGCATACAGAAAAAAAGAAAAATCTCTTCCCCACATAATAGCAATTAATATAGCATATATAAGACAACTGAAATTTGACCTTAATTATTCTCATGTAGGGAACCAATTTTTGATGGGAATTCTTTTTTCCCAGGGTAAACCACAGAAGTTTGTGGCTTTATATTTTACCTTTTCTCTGGTTTATCCTTCCCCACTTTGTGAACTCCGTCTGTACAGTAAGTCTGCACAAATGCTGAAAGCAGAAACAGCCCATGATGCAGAAAGCAGAGACAGGACACAATGCCAAAAGATACAAATTTTTGAAGTTCTGACAAAATTCTAATGCAAAGTTGAACCCTCTATCTGGGTTCCCAGGCCACTTCTTTGGATAGAGTTAGTTAATAAATGTATTCTGATTACCAGGCTTAAGCCTTTCTTATTCCATCTGAAAGAGCCGCACTTCAGCTCTCCTCCTTAAACTCTGGATTCAACAAAGAATAGTAACGCTTTGAGGCTGAAAATCTCTAAAACCACTCAGTGCCAACTTTAACAGGAGCAGAATTAGGTCAACAGTAAAATTCACTCCCTCCAGGAACAGAGTTTGAACCGTCCACTTGAGCAGAGAAGAAATTCTCACTGCATCCTTTCATATCTGTAAAGTCCCTTGGGATTTGTAAACAGTAAAAAAAAACCAAAAAAACTCCCAAACCCCTCTCACCTGGGAAAGAAAAAAAAAAAAAAAAGAGAGAGAGAGAGAGAAATTCCAACTATTGTTGTAGAGCAGAAGGCTCTGGAGAAGTAAAAAAAAGATTGAGCATCCCTCATAGTTACATATTAAATAAGTACATCTTTTGAAGTGACACAAACTCAACGGGGGAAAAGACATGAAATCTCAAGTATTCAAGAAGAACTGAGTAGGAAGGCAAAAAAAGGAAGAAGGGAAAAGAGTAAAGAAAAAATTCAAATCACATTGGTTCAGTCAGGTATTTAAAATGAGTTTTCTTTAATTAGCTGAACTGTAATACAAATTAAAACTGAGTTTCTTGTTCATAGTATATTCATTGGAGGGGAGGGGATGCAGCTGGCTATTTCCAGAGCAGTTCAATCCAGTCCAGTTCTGCAGGACTGAACAGAAGCCAGTTTCTGTCCTTCTCAAAAAGACCAAAAAGCAACTTGGCAGCAGAGAGTCTCACTGCAAGCTCCATCTCAGAAATACTTATGAAGCATGACAAACCTGTGGCAATTGTGACTAAACTCATTAAAATCACTACAGATTATTTAAAGTCCTCATGCCTGACATTCAAGTCCTTTATTATGCTTTAAATGTCCAGGAAAAGAAGCTGTAGACACAGGGCAGAAATGAGGGCTTTAATACCACAGCAGATCACTATGTGATGAGTAAAAGGACTTTGGTTCCACACTGTATTTTTGTCATGAAATGTTAAACTGGATTGATTATAGAATTTCCCCTTGTTTTTGAAATCTTTTGCTTTCTGATGGCAGAACTGTTGATGATACAAATGCCCAAGCCCAGCTTTCAGTCTGGATAATGACCAGAAGCAAAGTAATCAGATCTCTTGGATCAGTGTCTGTCTCATGGTATGAGATAAGATTAATAGTTTCATGCTGATTTGCCATTTCCTAGAGTAGTGTTAAATTACACATTTACAGGGCGGTGGGAGGGGATGTGTACCGTATGAAACTCTCAGAAAAGGGCAAAACCAAAGCACAGTTATCATAAGATAAAACCATAAAACAATCACAGCCCTTGGGGGACCAGAAGCTCTGTGCAGCCTCTCATGTGTCAGATCATCACAGGGTGCCTGGTTATTTCATGATAAGATTATCTAATGTTAATCTCACCACTAGAATTGCCTGCAATAAAAATGTTACAGACTTTCTAATTTTAATTACTGGGTTCCTGAAGATAACAACTTCAATTCTCTTTGGAAAAAAACAACAACAACAAAAACACTCCCCATGCTTTCTCTGAAGCTGGGAGTACATAAAATACCAAAATTGTGGATTTGATGATTTTCCGTATCTTTATTTCTGCGACTGTTAACTCCTCTCTTCCCTTTCTATTGTCACCCTGACACAGGCAGCAAGTGCCTATAGAAAAACAGAATTTCTTCCATTTCATTTCACAAACTACATCAAAAAAGTGCCAAATCCCTCAAAAGGAAAATAGAACACACCTGTAAGTAAGCATTCTTGAAATAATGCAGAAGGGGAAACTTTTCCTAACTAAAAAATGTCAATGTGATAACCTGAGCACTAGCTAGCAGAAGTGGTAACCCTAACTGTAACAACTCCAATAGCAGAAGCATATGAGCTAATTCCCTGGAGAAGATTTCTGTAGAGAAGTATCTTCAGAACCCACCACTAATTTATTGAAGAGATAATCTCAGGTGTTAGTTACATTAACTGATATTGTAACACATGCACACACACACATCCTCCTTGCATTGTAATCCTTATAGCTGCAAACCTTTTACAGCAAATATCTCCCTCCTACTACCCCAGTGCACAATGGCAAATGACTTTTATATATGGCAGAGCCATACATGCCATTTACTGTCATAGGACTTCAAACTGCAGACAAGAACTTTCAAAAGGAGATACTGTGCAAAAATCCTCTAGGGAATTAGTTTCTGGGGGCAGTGGGTTTGGTTCCTTAGGAACACAATATTAAATAGGAGGAAAAAACCAAGCATAACGACTCAGACAAATTCAAGAACACCCCACTGTATCAACTTGATCTGATCCAAAACCACATTGTCACCAGGGACCCTCCTCAACTCATTACATTAATAATCCACGGTTTGGGTCTGATCCTACATTTTTCATCAAACCTTATTATAATTGAATTAAGGACCTCATGCTACAACAAAACAAGTTTCTCACAAGAGTTGCAACCTGGTAAAGCCACAGTGCCTTTGGAATACTATTCCAAAGTAATCACACTGCCTTTGGATACTATTCTATGGGATACTATGTAATTTTCTGTAGATGAAACTAGAGAATAAGAACAGTTGAAGTAATTTAAAAAATAGATTTGTCATTTTAGTCACTGGTATGGCACAATTTGCTTATACATCAGTTATTTTATATATGCATACAATCTATGGTCTGAATTTTCCTTGTGCTTTTATAATAAAAATGGTTAGAGAAAAATATAGATGTGTATTTCTCCTGAGTTCACCAGTTCCTGCTGTTTGTTTCTCACCTGAAGTCATAATCCTGTCTTTGACATCATAATCATTTGCACAGCCACCAATTGAGATGTCACAAATAGAGGATTATGGCCAGGTGGGGAATAAGCAGCAGGAGCAGTTGAACTCTTAAGAAACAAAAATCTTGTTTTCATGCAAATGTCCTTCATAATAGAGAACAAAAGAACAAAGGGAGAAAAGCTACAATGGAGAGAAAAATACTAGAAGCCAGATTGTTTCTAAATACATGATCTCCCTGAAGTTCCCTCTGAGGAGTCAGCTGCCGATTAACAACTGCACAAATCATTAAAAAAATAAAACAAAACTTGACATCTGATGATTGAACTCCCCCCACTGCCTCCACTACAGATATACACAGTTTTCTACTTAACATGAAATCAGCAGAAATACAAGGCACTTTGAGAGAACTTGTAACCTTTAGAGGTATTTATATATTCCTGGCAGTAACTAAGCACTCCTCTCCTTGTTCTATAGATGAAGACATTGAGGTCATAGAATACACAAGACCTCTCTGAATCTCAGTCACAAACAGATTGCTGAAGACGTTAGGTATTATAAAATTCAGAGCTGAAGCGGGACAAATTCTGGAGTAACAGAAAACCCATAGCTCCAGTTGCAGTCCAACAGGAGGATGCTACAGAAGAGATACTCTGGTTTACCAGTTCCAAGGAGTTAAAAGAATTATGAACAATTTTTATATTTAAAAAAATCATTCATCAGTTAATCTGTCTGAATAGCTAGAATCAATCTCAATGCCAATATAAAGTCACTGGGGGAAAAAAAATCAAAACTACAATCCAGACCCAAAACAACAACTTTAACTGTAACTTTATATGTAAAGACAAATACAGTCAGCTACACTGCTACTGCTCACTTTGTAAGGTTTCTGCAAAAACATCTACCAGGAATAATCCTGCTTTCATTTCAAGTTACTTTTTTTATTCAGGTATGGGTAAGCAGTGCTAAACTGAAAAATGCTTAAATTGCCATGTTCTTAGTACTGCTGCTATATCCTTTTCAAGAAAATCAGTATTTCTGCACCAGTCTAATTAAAAAATACAAGAAATTCATTTCTGAAAAGGGGGAAAAAATATTGCTTCACATACTTGTGTTCTGCCTCAGTATTGCTCGTGATGATGCTGAATATATGCCATTATATGTGACAGCATAGATGGCTTACAGCTCAAACAATTCCATCATCTGCCTGTATTCTATTCCCACACAGTCTTCTGGATATATCCTGTCCACATCTTGTCACAGGAGAGCAGATGTGGCAGCTCATTCCCTCAGCAGCAGTGCAGGGTAGGAACCTTAGCATGAAAACAGTGCCTTCTCTCCTCTTATTTTCCCATCTCTGATTTGTGGTGCTGAAGCATCAGGACTATTTCAAGTTCATTTGAATTGTCCAAATAGCCTGCCTGTAAATAAAAGCACCATGTGACAAAGGAGTAATTCAGTAGAAAAAACTTTTTGACTTTGCCACTAATCACGTTGTATTTTAGAGCTAACTCACCCTTTTCCTCCAAATTTGAAATGCGTACAAGCAGGACTATAAACAGCATTCCAGCTTTTAGGCACTATCAAGCATGACAGCAGACTGCTAAAAACACAGACCAGTCTGGGTATCTGTACAAAACAACTGCACTTGAAAAAAACTAAGTAGTATATATAAAATCTAACCATGACTTCTAGTAAAGGAGTTGCTGAATAACTCTAAGATCACTTAGGATCTTACACTTTTACACTTGCTCAAACCTCTAACTAGCCTAACTAGATCTTAAACAAACTGTTAATTGCTGCCAAGTTGTATTTACCTTTGAAATCTGCTGCTTCTTTTTCAGATCTCAACAGAAGTTTGACTGCCCAGAAGCTTATTAATTTTCCCGCTCTTATCAGTCTAGTTGAACAAAAAATAGTCTTGTCCCACATTTGATTTTATACCTATCCTGCATTTTTTAAATAGAAGCTACATTCATCCACAGTATTCTAATCATCTTTAAAGCTGTTGCTTTAAGAGTCCAGATGGTAAAAGAATCTTTTGCTCCTGTACAAATTTATGTATTAATAAGGCTCAAATTCTATATTCAGAAAGCAGATACGGATATTTATGAGTAACTCAAAGAAAATTGCTTTACAGAAATTACACTTAAATTCCTCCCTTCATTTTTCACAAAGGGTGATGGGTAGGTAGTTTGTTACACTAATAATCACTTGGAACATGCAAAGGGATGTTTCACTATGTTCCTGTGTCTTAATGGTGACAGTTACTATGCTATTCCCATTCACACCAAAAGAAGCAGACATACAGGAACATGGTCAAGTTAAGAGCAGGTGAAAGTCATAGTTTTACCTTACCTGTACTGAAGCTTCTCATCTAGTGAGAAAACGGGTACTTTTCTAAAAATTTACACACCTGTACTGAACGGAAAAGTTTAATCATCTTGGAAAGAGTAGCACTGTGTTCATATTGACTCTTTACTTCTAGATGGAGGGAACAAAGGGTGGAATTCTACACTAAATACACATTCAAACACTGTATTTCCATAAGACCTTTGTAAGATGAGCAGCACCCATGCTGAGAACTGCCTATTGAGAATTCCAAGACTCAGCCTTTAGATAACATATGGCAGCAATGGATAATGGACACTCTGGGAAGCAGGAGATAGAAAAATGACAGTTAAAATATTTTAACACCAAGGAGGCAACAAGCCTTTCAGAAGGAAAAAAATCTCCTCTTAGAAATAAATCAAACCAGTACAGCATATTTTGTTCAAGGCAAAAAGAACAGAGGATGCAAAACCATGCATTTAAAACTAAGAACTGAAGGCCAGTCCAGCCACATCTCTACCCAGTCTGTAAGTAGCAGCATTTCATTCCTAGAGGCCATTGGTGTCTGCTGTTAAAGTGAAAAAGTCTGGTAGGTAACAGTATAACTGATGTGCCTTCCAGCCAAAAATCCTTACTGTCATAAAACTGAGTGCTAAGCAGAGCTTTAAATAAAGTTTGGAAGTGAAATGTTCTCAAACATTAGCCTGTGATTTCTGAAATTAGAGGTCAACTCTATTACCCCTTGATGCTTGACTTCTGAAATTCCTTAAAATATGGCACTTGCCTTCCATTTTCAGGAACGCACCTCATGCAGTCAAGCATATGGAGTCAATAAAGGTGTCTCTTCATCTGCCATCTGAAGCTTTATTTTTCTCACTTATAAACTGCAACTGGTTTTAGTAATAGCAATCCCTGCACACATTTGAAATGCACTTCCATTTTCCACATTGCAGAGCTATATGGCTTAGTAAATACATGCAATTTAGGTTCAAAACCATAGCTCCAGGCACTACATATCAAAAATTTTATATTACTGAAAATTAATGCCTTTTTTGCATATGCTTGAGCAATAAATTAAAAAGCTATGTCTTATATGTATCAATTGGGATTTTCTTAGCCTTCATTTTTAAAAAGAATCATATATAGAGTTGCATTTTGGTTTCTTCTCTGTGCTTTTAATAAGAATATGAATTTATTTCAATTCATCAAAAGCAACTAACTAGAACTGTAGGAGTCTCGTATTTTGTACTGAAATTTGTAGGTGTTCAACTGTATCAGTATCAACCTCTGAATTCAATTCTCCAACTGAAAAAAAAAATTGGCACCTGCGTTTACAGAAATCATGCCATTACCCAAGTAGAATAATCAAAGTAATAGACATAATTTCTTTCAGCACAGAAAACTGCAGTCCGTTTATCAGAGCTGAGAGGAAAAAAAATGAAGTTATGATAATTGCTAGAAGGGTGGCACCAGGACTAAATAATGCTTTGATGCTGTTCTCTCCTGGAGAGCTCTATTTCATCCTGAAATCTCCATTCTCCCATGCACATGGAGCAGAGACAAAGTCATGGGTATTACTGAATGCATATTGAAGGTGTCTGAGAAATAGGGCAATAGTCTTGCTCTCTGCTTGCAAATACAACCCTACTGCTTCCACGGCTTTCTTTTTTCCACCCCAGGCTGACCAGTGACCAAGGTGTGAATGCAGGAGTTTGCCATAGCTTGGGGACTCTTAAAATTAAGACTGCAGTAGAAGTGGCCCAAGAGATGGCCAAGGAAGGGCGAACAACTGTTGGTCCTTATGCCTCTTCACCTCAATATAGAAGGGAGAGCCTGGAGACAATTTAACAGAGCTGGCTGGAATGCCACGCCACAGACTTGTGGGATAGAAAGCTTAATCATGGAATCAGCAAGCTATGTCAAAAAACATAGAAAAAAGCTATGTCAAAAAACTAGAAACAAACATTTCACACAGAACTCATTTGGGAGAAGTCTTTCATTTCTGTCATACATAAGCCATAAAGAAGACAGAAGTGGAAATAAACCTTTTCCTTCCTGTGTGTCTTACTTGCTTTACTCAGAGTATGCCTCTGCTCTAAATTCAGATTTAAACTTGGGGACAACATGCTTCAGAAAGCAAAACTAATGTGGAAAAGATGAAAAGGAACTTTCAACATGCAATCTAATACTCTTTTTTCCTCCAAAGCAAAGATGGAAACATCAATTCAATAAAACAATGGTAAGAGGAATCTATTAGCTTATTTCCCTGTGAATCTTAGGAGTTCACATGCATTGTTACCAATTATACCATGTGGTTTCATGAATTCCACTAATTTTAAAATGCATTATTTCATAAAACCCACAAAATAATTAAATAAATTGGAAGAATTTGAAAAGAAGTAGCAACTTCCAATTCACAAGGCAATGAGTGAGCCAATGAGCTCACTTATAAAAGAGAGATCTAGAAAATTATAAACATTTTCATTACAATTTTAACTCACCAATATTTGAAAGCAACATATACCACTTCTACACAAGTCAAGTTCAAACTAAAGTTCTGGATTTGTTTGGTGGGGTTTTTTAAACCTTCAGTCTACAAAATCGATAGTAATGTATTTTGTTTGTGTTTTTCCAGCAATGGGATCTCCCTGGAACTGGGGCAACGCCAGAACTGTCCATTTCCACAAGGCTTGGTATCAGCAGTGCAAGCCTTTCTAGAGACACTTTTTGAAGGTAACTTTCCAAGTCTTCTCTACATTACAAATATACTAAATGCACCACAATATAATTTTCTCTAAACAAAATGGTATTCATCAAATCTTCAACCTATTATCCCACATTCTCTTTTGGAACAGACATGTCGATAGAACAGCATCGTCAATCAATCCGATAGATGTTGAGAGTATCCGCAACGAATCTACTCTGCAATAAATTGGCTTGAGTCATTTAAAAACTCCTATCTTAATGTTATGAGAAGAAAAATTATTATTTTGATGTACTACTCCTCCCCTTAAAGCACCTTGGCTAAGGGCTGAACATTAAAAAGAAAAATAACCAACAGCTGTATTACAGCAATAAAGCCTAAAAAAAAAGGACTGATCAATCCAGAGGAGAAAAATATAAAAGATATCATTCTGTATAAAATACACACAAAGATTTCAACTCAAAATTTTCAACTGTGTCAAATGTGTTACAGTAATTAAACAAGCAGACAGGGTGCCAAAGCTGTAGGTAGTTACAACGCCCACGTTTTCCCCCTTTTAAATCTTTCTGTAGTTTACGAAAGCATTTAAACTTGTATCTTTCACAAACACTGTTCTATTAAGGTACTTAGCAAGAGCACCACAGGCAATGATGACCCATAAACCTGTATGTGGATTTCTCCACTAGTGTCTACAGCACCAGGAAAGGAGAGCCAGGATTCTCTCCTCCCTCCTTGCATTAGGCAGGAATTTGCAATTCCTTTTCAGAAATTACTCCCATCGCACTTCCTTCAATGTGTGTTGCATTTACTTCTCTTGGATGAATCCCAGCTATGTTGTACTGCATCTCACACTCCTATCAGCTCACCTTAAAAGATTGTTTTCCTTCATGAAATGGTTGGGCCTAAAAATACATAATTCACTACAATTTCATCAAATGGCACTGAGCAATTGCTTAGCTCAAATTGTAAAGAAAGAAGAAGGTTCACCAGAAGGCAGTTTCTGCCGCCCATATAAAATACATTTCTGACATTTGAGCAACATAGTAGTTTGGAAAGGTGCTGAGGAGCTGAGTGCTCCTGTTTTTCAAGAGTTTCAAAGAGTCAAGAACACTTGGCATCAGCAGTATTAGTTCAAGCCCGTGTCAAACAACTTTGTCTAATTATTTATTTACATATGTAAAGTAAGGTATATATATAACTGAAAACTGCACAGAACAGAACCAAGAGGGCCAGCTCCCCAAGGCAGAGGATCAACTGGAAGGGACTAGCAAATCAGCAAATCAGACCTAATGAAAAAGTCGTTCAGAAGAATCCCAAGGCAGTATTCCCTTATAACTGAAGGCACACAAACCTATTTCAAATACTTCTGATACTGTAAGATCACCCTACAAAGTTTCCCCAAAGTAACTTTTAGGCTGATCTATCATTCTGTTCAAATCAATTCTCTTCAATGCATTGCACGAAGGATAGCTGAGATATAGCTGGCATCAATGACAGCACCATGAAAACTGAAAAATTACCTCTAAAAGGGTTTGGGAAGAAAATGCTCAACACTGTATTTCATATCACAGAGTCTGAAACAGAGCATGTTGTTTACAATGCTTTCTGAAAGTACTACCATTAAAAAAAATTAAAGTGTATTAAGATACAAAGACCAATTTATAACACCAGTGATCTGGTTAAACGATGAACGTTTAGAAAGAAAAACATAATGCACTAACGTGTTAATACCAAATAATAGGCAACAGTTATACAGGCTACTAAAAATGGGTGTGAAATGATGAAATGGGAAATATGGGCTATAAAAATGCCTTGTGATAGCAAACCACAAAAGAAGCCTCCCATGGGAAGCAATGGAAACCAACTTTCATGCTATTTAGGCTGGACAAAAATGTTTAAAAGAAGATCTGGAAGGAGAAAAATCCTACAGTGGGAGCAAGGAATCGAAGATGAAAGTTTTGGCTACACACATAGATGGGGAATGCAGGATTAAGATAAATTACCGAAGTTACACTGGAAATTTGAGAGAAGCCCAGAACACTCTAGGTGGGAGGGGGCAGAGAAGAAATGACTACAGATGTTCTTTGTTCCTAATATTTCTTATATTTACATCATTTTTCCAATGCAATAAAAGCAAGCAACAATCTCCAAGCAGAATTAACAAGCACACAGAAAGGCAATAAATATGGAACAAAAATGGAACATCTAATAAGAAAAGAAAGTCATTCTCTTTTCTGCAAATGGAGGATAATGACAATTTGAATAAAAAAACCCATAGGAAACCGTATTCATAATATACAGTTTCTGCAGGCTACAAAAATCATTGCGAGGTGCTGTATACTGCAGAGTTTTATGACATTTTTTGGCTGAGTTGATGATTAGGAGATTACATAAGCTGTTTATTACTTGCTGCAGCCTATGGAGCGCAAAAAAATGAACTGGTCATTTAATTTACACTAAATTTGTCCCAGATAGCAGAAAAAAAGCAAAGCAACTCACTGAAGACAGAGCAAGCATTAAAATGCTGCAACTGAGACAACAGCACGATTTTCCAATATCGCGTAGTACAGAGAAGAGAAGTAGTTTGGTAAAAGACAATTAGTATAAAAAAGCTCTTGAACTCTGCCTGGACCCATGGATTAATGCCTAGCAACAGAAATGTGTGCATGCGTATTCACTTGCACGCGTGCATGAGCATAATGGTTGTGGATGGACAAGGGAAGAGCTCAAGAATGACACAGGCCAAGGGAGGAAAAGAACGGCAATTCAGTCTTCATGTTTCCCAAAAGTCTCAACTAGAACTAATCAAAATGAATTCATCTGAATGTCCGTGATGGCCAAGAATTTAGTCACACACAGTCTGGCTGTCCAAATGAATGGTGAGGAAAGGGCTCACATCAATCAACTTCATCTGAGAAGATTGGCACAATTTCAATAGGGATTGACAGAGTTCAGTGTCTGCGAGACTGATGAGCCAAGCACCAAGCTGAAAATGTTCTGACTATTCATAATGACATTGCAGTCTAGGGCCTTTGATTAATTAATTCAGGAACTAAAGCATTCAGTTACTGTAAGAAGAATATTCGAGGTAGCTGTTTCTCACCCTTTACTGTATATGAAATCCCACTGCTCTGCACTCAGCCCTGCACTGGTACCATTACCGGAATGCCTCTGACTGCTGCTATGCTGAGTCTAATGTACACTTCAGTTCCTCCCCTCCCTCAAACAATTTACTTTCTTACAAAATAAATAAAGATTTGCAAATGCTCAGTGCCTTGCCTTTGAGAGATTTTGCTAAATGAGCCTTCTTCGAGCCACAGAAGAAACATTTGTCTTAATTGTTACTAATAATGTTATCTTTCAGCCCTCTCCGAAAATCTCTGACCAACAGCAGGGCCCTCGCCAGGCACTGCTAAAAATGTCGCTAGGTAGCATTACACATGCAGGCAATTAACAGCTTCAAAAAGAAGGTTGATCATTTTATTGCATTATTGTTCAGACAGAAGAAAATTCATTTTCATTAAGATAAGACCTTTCTACTCATTCTCAGTCCTAAATCTGGTTAGACGAAGGCAAGGTGTCTGCTATATTAATGTATTCCAATTAAACACAATTGGGTAACACAAATAGGAAACTTGAACAAGTTGTATTGAAGTTAGGGAGTGCTGCTACTCTTTCTTGGGCATGCAGTCAGTCACACTGACTGTGTTTAATGGAAACCTTGAAGAACGAAAGACATTATACCGAAGTCAGATTAAAAAAAAATCCCCGTACTCAGCTCTCCCCAACCTAAATTATCTCACCAATATTGTCCATGTATTTGAACAAAGTAACCCATGCAGACTCAGACTGTAGCTACCCTTTCCTTCCTTCCAGTGTTCATCACTTCTCTGCTCAGCAATGGTGTTCTCTGTAGCACGATATTTCCCTAAAGTATCCATCTGCACTGAAAAATACTTTAAAGGGAAGGAACAAGCTTAACACAGAGTAGGAGTGAGATCCCAGAAAAACAGCAACAAGGAAGAAAACTAAGGATTAATATTAGGAGAGTTTCTTAATTGACCTTATTTCTCCAGTATTCACTTTGCACCCAGTGTGCCTTTATTTTTTTGAAACTCAATTTTTTCAAAAATAATACTTGCATACCTTTTGCTGGAACAAAGTCAAACATCAACAAGACTGTGACCCATGCAAATGAAGAAATTTAGCTAAAGTAATATATGTGTTGCTTTAATAGGAAAGTGAAGAGGCATTTCCTTAGTTTTCACGCCTATTTAAGCAATCTTTTTGTTCTAAACTAAGTCTCACCTGGCAGAAGACCATTAAGCTACAAAGCGCAGAGGACTCACAATGCAATGGCATGAAGGGCCCTCACAGGCCACATACAATGAATCCCTAATGGAATACACCTGGCAAAAAGGATGCAGTAAACTCACCAAATTCACAAACTACATCCTTCTCCAAATTACAGATGTAAGGGACACACAAAGACTACAAGGCCTATTATAATTCAAAAGCTGTATTTATAGGCTTGTGGCTGCTCACAGCTTTCAATTTAGATTCAGCTTTCAATTTAGATTCAAAACTCCAGTTTTGCGCCTGTACTGAATAATATATTCCATATAAAGACTATTTTCTCCTTCTTAGCACTGGGAAATATGACCTTTAGGATATTTTGGCTTAGTTCAAGTGATTTGGCTGTGTTTCTCCCTTCCCTCATTCCGTTTCAATAGAAGACTATATAACTCAACTTCATCTGTAAAGTTCAGGGAAGCCTATAGGTAGAGAACAATGTACTGATCTGTTACAAAGCAGCAACTGGTAAAGAACTTTTTACCTCCTCTTAACTTTTAATCAAGCATTCTGCAGTAGTTTCTTGTATGAAATGAGAAGATTTGTCACGCCAGTACTTAATTCTGAAAATCAGCTTAAAAATCAACTATAAGTAGAGCAACAGTTATTTCTAAGCTGAAGGACAAGACACTCAGGGAAACAAGATGTCTGTTAATTTAAACTGAGTCACTGATATCCAGAGAGTCTAGATGAAAATGAGATCATCTATTACTAAAGCAAAGCCATCCCACTAAAAATATCTATACACAAAACCATACTCATTGTTTTGGCCATACATAGGTGACACCTTCCACTACCCTGCTAACAGCTGACACGGGGAAGGGACTTATAAAATCTTAATTCTCTCCTTCTATCCTGTTGTCACTGCTGTGCACTTCAGCCTCCCTGGCCCTTGGCAGAGTCTCTATGAAAGCCACAGAAGTACTGCAAATTGACTAACAAGATTAGCAAATCTTCGCTTGACTTGTTCAATAAGGTGTTGATGCATACAGATATATTTGCTGAAATTACTTCATCCAGGAGCCATCAAATCTCACTGGAGCCCCTTCTATTTTCGGTTCCTAATCCCTAAACCTTTCTAACCTGCATATAAGACAAAGAAAAAAAAAAAGGGAGCTGAAAAGGAAGGCGAGGAGATAATGATGCCCTCTGCGAAGGCAGCCGATCAGGAGTGCCTCCCCCAGCCCCTGCACATACAGTCAGTGCCAGCTGTAGGCCAATTAAACCCAGCCGCTCGCAGGTGTTCGCAGAAATGACTAACACAAAAGAAATTCGCACTTCAGAACTGCAATATTTAAAAGCTTTGAGGTGGAACCAAGAAAGATAAAAGCCCGAATTAAGTTTATTGCCACCTTGTGCTTCACTCTAATGCAGGTTTTGAACAGGGCCTCCCATTGGTATTAAAACTTGGATGAACATCTGCATTTAAAATACAGGAAACTGAGCATGTGAAGTGCTTTTAAAATGCCAGTTGCCATAGTAGATGGGGGCTTTAGTATATGTTCATTTATTATTATAGTTGTACAGCAACACGGTAAAATATATTTGCCAAGTGGGCAATACAAGCTCAACTCTAAGTCAACATAATATGCTAGATTGCTTAGATTTTCATAAATATTTTTGGTGCTTATTTTCCCTAAACATAACTCTCATTTCCCAAAATAACAATTTCTTTAATTTTTAATGAGAACAAAACCATGGCAAGATCTTATCATGCTCTCTTACATTCAGATTAAAAACCACAAGAGGGGAGAAAAAGGGAAAGAGAGGCAGCCCCCTAACAACTCTCTGTGTTCTCTTAAGTGGTCGAGTGACAGGAACTATCTGATAGTGAATTCTTTCCCTCTCTCTACAGAGCAGAAGGCAAAGTATCTGTAAAATGAATTTCTCTATGTGTTCCTATACCAAAAATAAGTATACAAATTAACATCCAAATGTCTTTAATTCCCATGATATGTCTATTAAGCAGCAATTCTCCATAAGGCTGTTTAGCTATCCAAACAGCAGCCTAAAATTATTATCTCTATAAGCTTTCCATAACTTATCACAGAGTTCCTATGAAAAGCCATTAATTTTGGCCTCTCTCTATCTTGGTCTCGCAGGAAATATTCTGCAAAGGGATGTAATAAAAATGTGATTTCTGCCATCATTTCATTAAAATTCCCTGTTAAATTTCTATCTGAACAGTGTACATAATATAAAAAAACTCAAGGCTCTTATTAATGGTGCTGTTCCTTATGATACGGACTTTAAAAAATAATGAAGACCATTTCTTACTTGTAAGAATATTGTTCATTTTTCATTCCTATTAAAATTTAATCTGGAAGTTGTTTAAAAATGTTTAAGTTTCATTACATTTCAACATCTTACGAAGGGGAAAGAGCTAGCAAGTTCATGAGCAGGAATGCTGTCACTCATCTGTCTCTTCCACTGATATCTCAACAGTAAATCATTCAACCCATCCATGACTCAAGTTACCCATCTGCAACACTTACTACTTACCCATGGCACAAAAGCACTGTGAACCAATGTTTGCTGAAGATCTTCGGCTCCACGGGTGGAGGATGATAGAGAAGAGGAGCAAACTGCCTCCTCCACAGTTTCTCTGAAGTTTTGGGAGAGAGTTTTTGGAGGTTGTTATCAAGGTTTTTGGTATGGGTTATTTTGTTTTGATTTGATTTTTGGAGGGTAGCAGGTACTTCTGAAGGATTTAAGCAAGCTGAAATCAATGCAATACAGGCAATACACAACGAAAAACACATTAAAAGCCACCAAGTGTTCAATATGGAAGCATTCTTAGTAAACACTACTGAGGTGCAACCCCAAATTGCTTTTTAGAAACCAGAGAATCAACCTGTGTAGAGTGTTAGTCTGGTTCTCAAAAGTGGAAACCGTGCAGCTTTTCCCCACAGCAACAGCAGGTTATTTCACATTTTAAGAGTTTCCTAGAAGGAATGAGTGGTCTGACTTTCAGTGGTCTTCTCTCTACCTCCTTACCTGTAAATACTCAGTGGTAAGACACAGTTCCACCCACCTGATTCAATGTGCCACAAGGGCACATCCCTGCAATCACTGCCATTCAGCTCAACCAGCCTAAGTCAAGAGAACAAGACATTGTTCTGCGGCAACACTGAGTTAAATGAAGTGACAGTAACTCACCAAGAAAACTAAAATTAAACTATCAGAACTAGGGCATGCATCTCTTTACAAACACTGTGCTTAAGCACTTTCTACAATCAGGTCTTTTATTCGGGGGTTTAATTTTAGACATCTAAGTATAAAAATTCTGGCCCATACATTTAATGGAAGAGTGCAATTGCCAAGCTGAGAATGTTAAATCTAATTTTAGTTTTTCTTTGCGCACTTGTTTTTTCACACAATTTCTGCAACTGAATAGGAAAATATCTGTGATATTTTCTGGACTGTATTCACAATACTCAATTTAGTCATTGCATGTGGTGTTGTTACAAAGCCTACTCCAGTGACTTGGAGCTTTTTCATTATTGACAGTGAGACCAAAATTTAATTCTAAGCAGTTGAAGTATTTTCTGGGATTTTTTTTTTTTTAATTCTGAAAAGATTACTATTAAAACTAACATTAATATATTGTGATCTGCAGACATTCTAAATTAGAAATTATAAGTTTGCTGAAAGTTTTCCTTTTAGATCTCTTTGTGCAACTATCACGTACTTATTGTGCTACAGGCAAATTTTTGAATTTTCTTCCTCACAGAGATGGGCTCATAACAGCAATATATTGATTTAAGCTAGTTTCATTACTACTAATGCTCTGCTAAATTTTAAAGACAATGCAATATTGAACAGAATAATGTGTTCTATTAATAAGCATGCTATTGAAATACCGAGCAGAGCAGATTTATTGCATTTGGATGTTCAAATAAACACTAAGATCATTTTATACATATCATCTCCTGCCTAAAAAGATGACTGAAATGGGATTTGATTTAAAAAAAAATAATAAAAGCAACAAAAAAATTGTTTGAATAATTAACCAATGGATTTTAATCAAAAATAATATTCTCTAATCAGACATGGGTGGGCCCTGTTTAAAGCAGTACTTATCACTTATTCACATAGATATAAAGGACCTCTAAAGGCACTGCCTGTAGAAAAAGTTTGAGGAAAGAAGTTTAAAAGGAGATTTAAGGTCTGTTTTGTAAATGAAATAAAGCAAAGATGGCAAAACTTTACGTTCACACTGCACAGCGCTTGGCTCTTGCACACATACTTAAGCTGGCTCGGGAACCAGAAGTTAAGTATCCATGTCAGTGCAGTATCTGCTTGAGCCTGCTAATTAAGCTTGCTGAGAAGAACTAATTACTGATGCAGCTCTACTGCTTCTGGGAGCTGAGCTAATACCACTATGTGGTACAACATATCAGCCTGTTCAGGGGGTACCTGACCAAAGCAGGGCACAACCATGCCCTCAAGTAATTCATTTCTGATAACAAACAACAAATAAAGATCCTGTTTCTTCACTGGTGACCCAGCATGTGATCTCCCACAGGCCCTCTCCTCTATGCCTCATCTGCCACACGCAGAAAATGCTCCTGCAAGACTGCCTGAGCAGGGAAGGACTTACTGAAAGACAGGAAAATAAGCACCTTCTGAGCACTAGCATAACTGCAGCCAAGGGTTTGCACACACTGAAATCTTCTTCATTAACTCTGCTACAAAGCATACTCATTTCCTGCATTCTTGATTGCCACAAATATTGTACTAAGTGCTCAGGTTAAAAGAGAACACTTTAAGCCATTTTCCAGCACAAATTTCAGCTGCCATAAAACACTTGCTTCCTATCTTGCTCTAACAGTTCTCCATAAGAATATTGCTAAAATTACATGGGAATCCAAGCTGAGGGGGGAAAAAGCAAGATTGTAATCAGAATAGCAAGCCCCGCTAGGGCTA
Organism: Phylloscopus whistleri; assembly: GCA_017589585.1. Taxonomy (NCBI): domain Eukaryota; kingdom Metazoa; phylum Chordata; class Aves; order Passeriformes; family Phylloscopidae; genus Phylloscopus; species Phylloscopus whistleri. The sequence goes on along the minus strand of JADMLD010001003.1, from coordinate 387,932 downwards.
ACAACAACTGCCAGTTACTACTGCTAGAAGATAACAGCGAGGCAAGCACAGAGCACCACTGTGCTCCCAGCAAGCACAGGGCAATATGCTCTGTGGTCATCCCTGTCTTTCCATCTCTGTTATCACCACTACATATTTTTCTTTCATTTCTCTGTTGCTTGCACCTCAAACCATTAACTGGGCAGGACAGGAACTCTGTTTTATTTACATGTGCAGCACCTTCCTAAAGTGTTCCAAGATTGATGACTGGGGCCTCTCCATTTTCCCACACCTCTGCGGTGACACAAATAAAGCAGAAAATCTGAATTTTGCTTCTAGCTTACTACAGCACTTCACAAAACCTGACAGCTCCCTTGCCTGTCAGTATATATTTCCAGGCTCAGGACCCTGTTGCCCAGAACCACCACACTGCCCAGTAAAGCGCCCATACATAGATGAGAGTACCAAACTGTGCTTCTGCATGGTTTCACAGCATGGGCCAGAAATCCATATCTTCCTTTAGTATTCATGCTATATCTAAAAGAATGGAGCTTGAGCTTCTAAACACTAACACAATATAAACAACCACACTAATTTTTTACAACCCGCCATTTCTGCTTGCACATGTTCCCTGGCCCGCAAAAGGTTATGCATATAAAATTGTTAGGCTACAGTTATTATCTTGCTAGAAAGAACATATTAAGAGCATTTGAGGAATGAAAGGGCTTTTTTGTATTAATATTTCAGTAAAACTACAAGTGTGTAGTACTTGCTTCTGATGTATGAAAAACTAATTTCAATTCAGTAATGCAGCATAACGGCAACACCAGATCCCAACATGCCTCCAAAATCTTAAAGATATGAAATTAGGCCACAGTCAGACCCTAACCCAATATTCACTAGTTCAGCAGAGATCTTCCACTACCTAAACAAGCTCCCCAATCATGGCTATCTAGAAATCTCTGCCTGTCAGATATTAAATCTTTATAATCCTAATACTGATTAGGTGTATTTTAAAATGTTCCCAACAATTATTGTCATTACAGAGGACCTCTCATCGACCTGTGCTGCATACTTTCTACTGTTCCTCCAATCGTTTTATTCCTTACCCACATTCTCTCTAAAGCTTACCACAAAAGCTTAAAAGCCTTTTTTTAATTAAATGATCTCATCTTTGATGGACAGCTGAACTTGGCAAACTGAAGACACCCGCTGTGTAGCAAAGGCACATACTTACCCTCACTTACAGAGTAAATGACAGCGTTTCTTCCAAGTTTGAGAGAAATATGAACTCTGGATATCCACAAAGTCATCTTACCATACACTAACAGATATCCTTCACAATTTCTATCCCAGAAGATTACCTTCTCAATAAACAACAACCTGAATGAATTCTTCCTCTGGGAGTATCTACTGAGATAGTTTTATCATAGTTCACAAGTATCAACACAGCATGGGCACTCATCTCCCTGTTTATACCCTCTGTCTGTTTCTCATTCTGCCCTTACATTCTCATTTCACCCATTCACTGTTAATCTCCAGGTAATAACTTCTGTAACAAACAAGTTACAATGCATGCTTTAGGTAAACGTTATGTAAACATCAGAAGTCTTCTGATTATCTTCAATCATTCTTAATCTATACTAGCTTACCAAGTAAAGTATTTGTTGAGTACTATGAGCCCTCTTCTCAATTATGTCCTAAAACAAGCTTTAAAAACTAAGTTCATAAAAGAAATAAGGATGAAGCACCTCAAGTCCCACTAACATAAGCGTCTTTAGCTATCACTCAATATCCTTCCATGCATTCTTCTTCAAAGGATACACCCTTCTCAACTGACATGCTTCAAGATTACTTCCCATGCCCCTAACCTTTTAAAAACTGACTGGAACAATGATGAAATTAACCTTACCAAGTGTTCACTGGTCATTAGCTCATCATCTAGCCAGGACCAGCATCTGGTGCCAATTCTTTGGTTTCCATGAACAGGCACATTCAGTGCACAGTTTGGGCACATTCCTGCATCCTCAGTTTAATTAAATGTGAAAACTTATGTGTCACCTGGTGTTCTGGGCCTTATTTAGGACCAAAATGAGAAGCAGGGCTCAGAAGCTGCAACCTGAGGAATCTCACAAAACCCTGCTGGAACTTAAACAGTTTGCCACTTTGCATGAACACTTCTTATGGCTATTTCATATCTCAAAAATAGAAAAAGGACAACAGACTTGATTCACCACTCTTATCCCAGCCTAACTGTTCTTATTTCAATAGAGAACTTTGGTACAAAGGGAGTAATGCCATTATGAATCATGGCAATGCTTTGTTCTTGCTGTTTTCAAGCACCAAACTTGAAAAGCTTTACAACTGCTGGTGGGAAGCACTGTTGACCTCACTGTACAAATAGTGAGCTTAGGCACAGAAAGCTGAAGTAATTATCCAAAGGTCACAAGAGTGAAGCAATAGCGGATGCAGGACAAGGAACCACTTACATTCACTCCCAAATTCCGCCCCCATTGCAAGGAAGTTTTAAGCGTAAATCAATAACTGAGGTCACCAAAAACTTTCTGCATGCAGATTGCAGTGAAGTCACCTCAAAGAAAGCAATGACAAAAGGGAAGGTGCTTAATGAATTTTTCAATGGTCCTTACATAAGGATACAGCAATCCAGGAGGAGGTGAGAAGACGCTCACTCTGGAAGCTCTGTAACAAGGCTGCAGTGACAAATCATTACTCCCAGAACACTGCTCAAGGAAATGTAATGCTGCCGTCTTCCAAATGCTGGGTTATAAAACCTTTCACACATACAATATTTAAAACCATGAATTACACCTGAGAATGTATCCAAACTTCTAACAATATCAAGTCATGCTAATGGTTATCTGTTTATAGGTCAGAAGGGCAGTAAATTATTGCAATGGAAAGCAGTAAAGCCACATTGTATCCAGTTCTGCTGTTTAACAGGTGATAGTGAAAAGTAGGTGATGCATGGAAACTTTTATAGCTCCTGCCTCAATCCATATTCACTTATATAAAGATGTCACATTTTTAAACATTTAAAAGTCAAATTGTCTGGAGAATAGATTCATATAAAATTTATTTTCAGAAACTGATATTTAGCCTACTGCTATCAGAGTTGATTGCTCTTATGTATAAGCTTTTTTCAAGTTTCTACAGGTTTGAAAATACAAAGACTGACATTTCACATGCCATACTCAAGTGTGTCATTAACCAGAAATTGAAATGGGAACATTTCCACTTTCTCAGAAATACTCAGTTTGTTAGGATGATAAGTGCATTAACTGTTTTTGAGTTTTTGTGAAGCTACTAAATATGACTCTATTTCAACACAGACAGGAAGGGGGAGTCACAATGGCAACAGAAAAATCCTGAATTGGTTCCTTATGCAGCACAATATGCCCTGAGAATGAAATAGTTTCAAAGCTCTGCCAAAACAGATATTTGCAAGTGGCTAATAGCAGAAATGTTTTATTCTGTTTATGTCAAAGACACGTTTGTCAGGCGCTGGACAGCCAGACAAATCAGGGTCTAATTAGTTCAGTCAATTCCCTCAGTTTTATCCTTTCAGTCTACACTGAGTTATTAAAGCATCAGAAATAAAATGCTACTGAGACAGCAATAAGGGAAATAAGATGTCAGAACTCCATTAACAATGGCATTTTCAGGAAGCAATGTAAATAGAAAATCAAATTTATGCAAGAAATATATATCAGTAAGTAATACTTAATTTAATCACGCTGCATTTATCTTCAAAGCAGCTTTCATATCCAACTGATTTTTAAAAAAATGCTTCAACACATCAACATTGTGACTTCTTTGGAACAGTGACCATCATTCAGATTCAAATTCAGATGCCTACCTCATACAAGAGGATATTGGTCCCCAATCCAAATAGTACAGTTATACAAATAACAGTATGTGAGTAATAATTTATTCCACCCTCGACATTTAGCCAGCTCAGAAAGAACGTGTGACAGTTAAGCAGTTGCAAGATAAAAAGAACCGGAAAATGCCACATTCAACTGAAATGACAGGAAATATTTAGGTAGACAGAATGTAATAAATTTGGCAGAGTTATGGGAGTTTAATTGCCCCTTTGTGAAAAGAGACAAATAGATGTAAAAACTGTAACTGTGAGGACTAGGTTCTGGGAGGAACAGCTTTCTGTTAGAGGTGTCGAAATCTTCATTACTTGAATATGACCATCAGAGAAAGGAAATTTTCCTGACCCACAATGGTGATGGTTGTGCTGGTAGCAGCAGCGCCTAGCTCTGTACCTGGCACCAAGGGAACAGTGGCCTCCTCCCCCAGAGGGTTATCACACGTACCCACAATTTACTGGCCTTACAACAGCTCACATCTGCTAGCACACATTGAGATTTTTCCTACTTCAGATAGCATCTACCACCCAAATAACTGAGCCTTACTTGCTCCCAGATGTCACCGGAACAAACTTTTTTCCTGCCCCTACCACTGTGAAATAGCGCATCTTAATGTGATGGCTGGCAAGTTTCACTTTAGTTCTCACTCAAGTCATCCTATCCATCAAACCACAATATGGAAACATTCCTCACTAACAGAGAGAAAAAACTGGTGATTACAGCCAAAGTAAGAAGAGGTTTCTCCTAGGCTTCTGATAATTAAAAAAAATTACCATCCCTCCACTTTACAGTGTTTCTGATGTTTCAAAGTGTTTTTGTAATATCCTTAAACTTTTTATTCCATGTTTAACAGAAGCCTTAATCTCTTAATTCAGTCTTTTAATTTGCTTCTGTTAGGGGGAAAAAGGGTCAAAAGGGAACAATGAACATCTCTAGTTCTGTCCAAGTCTGTTTGATAGCCTGCTATCCGCCATTTGTTCCCACACAGAAGTGCAAACTTATGGGTCCAAAAGGTTGAGGACAAATTAGAAGGAATACTCAAAATACTTATTAATTTTAAGAGATTAGGTCAACACGTAAAGAGCCTTAATAATATTTCTGAAAATCAACAAGCCAGACCAGAAAAAAAAATGCTCCTGCTTATTATTTAGGGTCGTGCATTTCACGTGTGTTGATCATCTTAGTGATGATGCCATCTAATCAGTCAGGAAAAAGTAAATGGAATATCTTGGTATTTAATAAAAAATAACAAGGACTTCAGAAAGAAGATGCCTAGATTCATCTGAATTGAATCATCTGCTGGATTTGAGTAACTTTCTGCAGATGCCTCACCTTTTCACTCTTGCCATGTACACAGGCACCCAAGAGTGACTGACATTGCTGTCACTCACCATTAGAAAGAATGAATCAGGGAGTAACTTTCCAATATGCACATGTCCACGGAGTTACATGGTCTGACTGACAAAGTACTGAAAGGGAAAAGCTGCAAGTTTTCAAATACTTTTAATAAAGCAAATCTGTAGTCCTCTACATTTACTTCTTTTAAAATAAGGACACTATTACAACCACAGTGTTTTCAATAAACTTATAACAGAATTAATCCTCAAATAAACTGATAATAAGAATGCATTGAGGTGTGTCTACATAATAGAGGACTCCAGTGTCATCGTCTTGTATTTTACTCACAGAAGCACATACTTTCCATTTCAGATGAAGTGATTCTTTTTACTTCTGATGAATAAGCACATCCATGAAATGGATAATACAATATGTGTATCTGCCTTGTATCATACAGCATTGGAGGGAGAAGTTTTGCCTATGTTGAGTACCTGTCTTTCTAACCCAGCACAAGCAAAAAGACTACCTTCTTTGTAAGAATTAACTTATGTATGGAGAAGTCCCAGACTAACTGAGCTTTCCTTACATTATCTTACAACTAGACCTACAAATCAACTTAGCATTTACACAGCATTTTAATTCACTGAGCTTACATTCTCTAACAAACACTGGGCATCATCTCCTATTTAAAGAGCAACAAACTAATCCAGAAAGCAATTAAATAATTTGATGGCAATATAGTAACAGAACAGAATTAGATCCCAATTCATCTACTTGCCAGCCCTTACCTACCTGATGAACCATAGTAGCAGTCCCAGCTGCACACTTGCATGTAGAATTCTCATAGTCAGCACAAGTAATGAAAAATATTAATCAAAATTTCTCATGTCCCTTTAATGATATTCCCATGGAAAAAAAATGAAAAACAATGGCCTGAATATTTAAAGACCTTTTTAAATGTGTGTCTGAACTCTCACTTCTGCAAGTAAAAAGGATTGCCTCCAGACCTACTCTTGGCTCTGAAGTACCTGAACCTTGGAATCTACAGTAAGGGTGTAAGATAATATTTCAAAAAGCTGATATCAGCTGATTAACCACAATGTTCAAGTCATAAATACATAAATAAATAAATTTGGGACTTATTTCTATGTTAAGATTTAGAAAAACCTGGAAATACTATAGTCACACAACCAGACAGATTACTATATTCAAAGCTTGCTTACATACATCAGTTTAAGTGGGAACACTTCAAGAGGTGCTGCTACACATGGGTTTGCTAAAGAGAGGTTACTTACAAGGAAGTCCCTGTGCTCATTCACATGACGTTTGCACATGCACCCAGGAACACAGAACAGGTGGCTTCCTGCACTGGCACTGCTGGACAGAAGCAAGTCCTTCCCTCTCGAGATTTTTATTTCCCATGATTGGGGTAGTTGAGAGTCTTTTGCCCTCTGAAAGGCCCCAAGCCAGACGCAAGAACAAAGTGGAGTCTTCAGGTTCTTGTTTCTCAAGGTTTCTTGCTCTGTTTATTATTTTTTATCTTTCAATTTGCTCTGTGCCCGGCCAAGGTCTTCACAGCAGCTAGGGTGACAAGCGACTTCCTCTGTGATGGGGGCTCATTACCTCTTATACCAATTATTACATATCTATTATTTACAGTTACATACCAATACCCATCATTTATGCTAAACAGGTCATCTCTACTCTGACCCAATCTCCTTGAACTACTTTATCCCGCCGTAACAGCAGAAGATGGAGACGAAGAAGAAGAACTCAGGGCACCGCCCAAAATCCTCCATCTTGTCTCCATTCACCTCCATTCTAAAAACCCAAACCTACAGAACCTTCCATCCTGTGATAAACTACACTACTCTCTTTCACACCTTTGTGGCTTGCAATTCCTCTCTCAGTGTTGGAAGTTTTTCCCATGGACTGAAGTCAAGCCAGTGTCTTCCTGGGCTCTGTGACAGGGTCTCCAAACCCCCTGTACAGGTCCCAGACCCACCTGTACAGGTATCAAACTCTCTTGCTCAGGTCTCAGACATCTCTGCCGAGGTCCCTGACCTTCCAGGGCAACCAAAGGGATGCCCTGGACTCCGACACTTCCCACATGTATGCTGATACCAGAACACCACTGTGCATCCCAGGTCCTCTAGTCTTCTCAACCCCGAAATCTCCAGGGACCCCAAGGAAGTGTGCTCACACTTAATGCAAAAGTTACAGCTAAAAATAACCTTTCTGTCTCCTTCAACCCCACACCTAAATGTGCACACTCATTACAAGGGACACTTTCCAATACACAAAACCCACAAATGACAAGGAGCCCCAGAGCTGAATAAGTTCTGAAGGGTAAGTATTCAAAAAGAAGCCACATTAACTGCAGAATGTTGCACTTCATATGAGGGGCATATGGATCTCTGGAAAAGAAATGGTCTCCACAGCTGTCACTTAACATCCAGATGAGTGACTTCAGGCCGTTGCAGTCCTGTGCTCTCACTTAATGAGACAAGTTCTCCAAAAAAATTTTCAGTCTCATTATCTATAACCACGAACATAAATTGTTCCTGACTAAAACAATGTTCTCAATATGACTGTGAATAAAAGCTTTTCTGCTCAGATTTAAAAGTGACAGCCTGAAAGAGTAGGTCCTTGACCTAGTCATAGAAAGGACTAAGGTTCTTAGAATAACACAACCATTTAGGTTGGAAAAGACTTCTAAAGATCACAAAGTGCAACCATTAATTGGCCTGGTTGAGCCTCACAAAGCTGGCCTCAGCCCACGGATCCTGCCTGGCCTGATCCCTCTGCAGAGCCTTCCTGCCCTGCAGCAGATCAACACTCCCACCCAACTTGGCATTGTTCTCAAACCGTCTAAAGGATCTCTTGATTCCCTCACTCAGATCATCAATAAAGATAAAAAACAGGGCTGACCCCAGAACAGATCCTTGGGGGACATCACTAGTGACTGGCCTCAGCTGGATATAATTCCATTCCCAGCACTCTTTGGGTAGGGACATCCAGCCATTTTTTTTTTTTCCTCAGTGCACCCATCCAAGCTATAAACAGCAGTTTCTCCAGGAAAATGTTGCAGAAGACAGAGTCAAAAGCTTTACTAAATTACATGCAGACACCAGCTCCAGCCTAATCCACCAAGCAGGTCTTCTTTGTGAAAATTCCTCTTAAGTTTTAGAGCAGAGACATTCATCAGATGCATTGTACAACTAAGGTACTAATGCTCATGACTCAGCTCCAGAGAGTAAGAGGAGTTTTTGAAATTACACATCAGAAGACATCCTGAGTGTTTTTCTGGTCTGCTCCAGTCAATAGAATTGCTACCACTTACGGAGAACAGATGGGGAAAGATTTAACATGGAATTAAATGCATCTATTAAAGATTAATGAGAAATTACTTTCTTTCAAGGCAGAGACCAACTTCAAGGTAAACCAGACTTCCAAGAGAGGTCAGAGGACATCATCTGCTTTCACATATTCTAAATCCTAGTAAGTAACTCAGTCACCCTGAGAGCCCAGGCATATGTGTGGGTAGCTTTGAATACTTATGTTTCAAATGGACCATTTTCTTGCCTAGACAGGAAAAAGTCATGTATCCCTTTTTCTGTTGATGGTACTGTGAAACCTCTTTGGCACATGATGGCACTCATTGCCTACATGATCTGTTTCTACCCATGTTCCAAAATCTGAAATTATACAAAGTTCCAAAATGAAGAGCAATGTGTATTACTGGAACTCAGAGAAACATGTCAGACATTTTCTGGCATTTCCCATAAATAGACAACAGTCAAAAATTGTAATGCAATGATATCTAATGTATTCACTGGATCAGAGACAAGTAATCAAAACGCTATAAAACAAAAATCACATGCAATACATATGCAGACTTGCAGTAAATGCTGTGGGATACCTGGTCTGTGTAGATGACAACTCACCAGTTACATTCTGCTTATATACAGAGATGAGTCCAGCTGTCTCAAGAACTTAAGAAATTTGCTCTGTAGTGGATAAGTCTCCGGAAAGACACTTCTTACAAACTTTAAATAGCAAACTGTGCATCAGAAAAACTTTAAGTTCAAACTTTTTTGCAGCTCAAAATGAAAGACTCAAGCTAAATCTTAGGGTATTCAGAACTAACTTGAAGAGATATTTCTGCAGGCAATCATCCTGGTACAGACAGATAACGAGTTCCCACCTTCTTAGCTGAAAGAAAATTACACCCTCGGCTCTCATGAAAAATCTTTCTGCCATACAAAGACCAACCTTTAGTGCCCTGAACTGATAATCACCCGGCTTTCATTAAATAAAGACACTTCTAATTAAACAACCTGATCAACACACAAAAATGTGTGCTTTGCAAGCAAGAGATGGCAAGCAATTTATCTTTCAATATAGTAATCACTTACATCACACTATCTGTAATCTACAGTGATGAATAAAGGTATTTAGATTATGAAATCCTAGATGGGTTACAGACTGTATTCATTTCAACAGCAAGAAATGGCAACTCCAACTGTTTGCATTTTCAGAACTAGGATTCCAGTTGTTGGATTGGCCCAGAAACATTTTCACTTTTTACCAAAATATGTTCTCACAGGATTATCTCCCTCTTGAAAGGCTGGTGAAGAGAGAATACACAACAGTCTAAGGAAAATTCAAGTTGGATGGGAACTGCGCTAATTATCTGGTCTACAATGCACCAAAACAAGGCAAGCTTCAAAGGACATTGGGTTCCTGGCTCAGTTGGGCTTTGAAAGCTCCCAGCAGCAAATTTCCTGAAGTTCAGGAATATAATGTTAATCATAACATGAAAGACATACCACACTTGGAGGAATCAGACAAGTCTAGGAACTGGGAACTGGTGAATTAAGGATGCAAGTACATGAGAAACTGATTTTCAGGAGTCTCAAGTTTTGAAAAAGGCTAAATACTCCTGAATCAAAGGGCACGTGCATAGGTCAGATGGACAATATATCAGTAGTGATAGCATATGGCTAGGCAGCTGGTATGCTTACAGTCCTAACGACTGCCAGGTAAACAGGTAGCTCCAGAAAGTGATGGATAGAGCAGAAGTTTCCTTCCTCAAGGCCTGTAGCATAACACAAAATCTTTGACAGCAAGTGTATTCAGATGCAGCCTTGAATCCACTGAAGAAAGCCTTACTCCCACTTCAAAGTGAGAGGATGCTGGTGAGTATAGCCGCAACTCACTCTCGCAAGAGCCACTGCGACGTTAGACTGGAGAAACTGCAATATCAGATCTAAGAGTTCGCAAAGTGCTTCTCAAGGACAGGCAGTTCCGCTGCAAATTTAAATTCTCATATAAACCGAGAGGTGACGTTTCACAAGTGTAACAGTATCATCAGAAGCCCACAAAGCCAAGAGGATGTTTTGATTTTGGAGAATGGAAAGGAGGGCACCGTCTTCTTTCCAAATTTATCCCCCAACAGAAAAATATACACCAGAAATGACTGTTCACCCAAGGAAAAGATTTCCATAGGAGGGACGGTTTTTAAAGCTAAATAGATGAAACTGAAAGAGACATAGTCAAAGAAAACAAAAGGAAAATGAAAACGAAAATATCTTAAAAGAGACTACTAGAGACAAGGCTGATTAAAGACTGCAGAAGAAAGAGATGGTGAACTGGCACAGATCTCAGTTAAGCAGTGAACTGAATGAGCTGAGAGGGAAGTGCTTATCACCAGGAATACAGTGTCACCCACATTAAGAAAACAGCCTAGGCAAGCCAAACAGTTCTACTGTAGCACACATTCCAGGGGATTGAGTGTGAATGGAATTCTGTTGTGAATGCTAGCAATGCACAGGTATCGAAATACTGGTATTTCCTTTTTGCTTAAATATTTATATCCATCTGCATTCCTGTTCAGTGTTAACATTTTTTAGAAAAGACAGGTAAATTAACTATGACCTCATATCTTAGAGGTAAAAGGAAAAAAAATATATTGTTCTTCATGCTCTTTCAGGGTAGTCTATTCCAGACCACCCTATGGTGGAATATCACTGCTAATCACTTTGAACACCCATGAAAAAGCACCCGAAACCTGACATTCTCAGTTTAAAAAAAAAACCAAAACAAAAAAACACACACACAAAAAACCCAACCAAACTAAAAACCACAAGAAAGAATGAGGATAAAAACATTATCTCATTTTTACAGATAAGAGAGGCACAGAGAGAGATCAGAGGATTTGCAGAAAGTAGCACAGGTAAGGCAAGGCTATTCCTGACAGTTACTCATGCTAAACTGTCTCTGTCTGGCCTTGTAAAATTATTCCAATACCCTTGAGTCCCTAGTCAAATTAGTTCTTTATTTATTATACCAGTTTTCAAGTATCTTTCAGATGGGCTCATCCATTGTTCCCATACAGCTGGGTAAACAGACAAAGTCAATTCTATCATGAAGGTTCACCTTATAGCATTCATAACCCTTCACATATGGGGGATTTTTTTTCCTTTAAGCAAGCTAAGAATGTGTTTAAAGGTGACCTGTGCTGAAAAAAAAATGGATCTGGGCAAGTTTGGGGGCATGTTTCGATATCTTTTTCAAAGAAAAAAACTAATAAATCAAATAATTAATGTTTGAAGCTTTAGCACATAATCATCCTTATTAAGGAAAAGGACAAGAATCTTGGTTGCCAATATCAAAAGAAAACAAGGCTTACCAGTTTTTGCAGATAAAGGCTTTTTTGGACTTTACTGTGAAGTGTATTCAACAATTCTTGAATTTTTAAAAAGTGATTCAAGAGAAATAGCAACATTATTAAAAAAGTTTTTAAAAAAAGCCTTCCCAAAAGTCAATTTTGTTAGGATTTTACCATATGCCCTAAGCAGACCATGTCTTTCAGGATGCTTAGCATTGAACAGTACCTCGTTCCCGATGAAGGCTACAGGCAAACCCCAAAAGAGGGGACAGACATCAGAGCACAGGAGAGGGGAGATGATACACCACTGAAATCACATTCTTGATATTCCTTTCTGTCTAAAATCCCACTCCATATCCATGCTTCTACACAAGAAGAACTGAAGCCTAACACACAAGAATCCTAGCAAATCAAGGGAATTAGCAGATGTGTTGGTAATCTTCCACAAATAAGAAACAAATACTGCCAGCTGTACTTCTAAATTCAAAACTTAACATTAATAAGCAGTGCTAAGACTACAGGTATTATCCTTTCTTAGGGTGATAGAGCCAAGAACCCCGGTTCTGCAGAAACTCAGCTGCCTGTCCAACTTTTGTGCCTCAAGTCTTATCCTACACTGCAGAACATCTACAGATTCATCAGCTAGAATGAGCCAAATCAAACTGGATTCTTGCCACTGTTTGAGATGGCAGTGAAGTGGCGAGTATATAAACTAGGTCAGACATGATTACCTAGAACAAGGGCAATTTTCTTTACATGTCTGTGTAAAGTTTCTGAAAATGGCAAAGACTGAATGTTTGGGTGCTGCGGAGAGTATATACAAAAATCATTTTTATAGGAAAGTTTAACTATATTTTAATATGAATGATATTTTCTATTAACAGCAAGGCAGAAGCTTATTTTTCAGTAGAGTTCTTCCTTTACCAAACTGCTATCTCTCTGAATCTGAGTCAACTTTAGTGACCACTTTAATATTCACTTTACAATTAATGCTTCTTTTTATGGGTTGGTAGAAGGTAAACCAATTTCAGTTCAGCTTCTAGGTATTGAATTTATTATAAAAAGTTATGTACTTAAAACTCCTATAATGAAACCAGAGGCATCATGAGATATTAACCTAGAGTTAATGCTGAGAAGGCCAGTTTGAATAATTCAATTCATGCCACCTTAAGTATCTTTTCAAATGGAATTAACTTTATCTCACAGAAAAAGGAAGTTCCATGTTCCAGTTACTGATTATTGACTCCACGAGAGTTCTGACTTAAATCATCTTACCACCATCTTCCCAGCAATTTTATTTCACTACTACCAAGATGCTTCTTTACATTTTGAGGGCTGACTTTCATTATAAAGAAGTAATATTAGCTAAGAGGAAAACATGGTTTCAGAGCTACTGCTATCGTTAGGTGATACTAAAACAGCCAAAAATAAAAGTTAACACCAAAGCATCTGCACTAGGTTCAGTACAGCTACATTTGGTAATCTGCACTAGGTTCATACAGCTACATAACCAGGGCTGCATTTCAGCAACAGGCACATAGCTACTGCAGTCATTCACACCCTGCAGAACTCTGCTTCTTTTTACAACAATGCCATCCATGTTTGGTAACTGTTGGCTGCTGTTCTCTTGACCTTTTAATTGTCTTATACTGACAGAAAACCCGGCATTTAAACACTGAAAGGAGCTGTTTCCAAATACCTATTTAGGCCCAGGGGAAAGTGACAGCTCATGATCTGAACTGTGGTATGGTAAGAATGAGGGAGGCAGGCAGGTGAAAAGCAGAAGCAGGAGGCTTTAAGATGCAGGTGTAGCACTAGAAACTACCCAAACTAACAAGTAAGAAAAAGGGGAGGGGAAACGAACAGAAACAAGAAAGAACAGCTCAAAACAGGCAGAACAAAAAAGTGCTTCATTACGGAGTACAGCTGTGCAGTCTGTTATAGTTGGGTAATGCAATGGTTGGCTCTCGCAACCAGGGGATGAATATTAAGAGAAGTTTTATAGAACTATGGTTATGTTAGTGCGACTTGTTCTCCACACTGTCCCCTTTTCCCTCCCCCTTGCATTGTTGACACTGCAGCGCCTTGGTAGCCAGGGCATTGGCGGGGAGGGCCGCCGTGTTACTAGGAGGCGGGACACGGCAACCTGACCTCCAATCAAGTTGCAAAAAAGCAGTCTGCACCAATGGATGGCAAAGAAGAGTTGATTGGCAGACTTTGGGAGGGACCAGGGTTACCTGATGCAACACCAGGGGTATAAGCAGAGGAGCAGTCATTTTTGTGGGTGAGCACAGGGCAGTTTAGTTCCATGCTCCCAGCACTGCTCTTTCTCCTTATTCAGTCATTTGTTGTACCTTGTTAAGGTTTCATAAACCTTTGAAATTTTAAAGTGAGAGGTTTGTCCAATATTTCTGCAAGAGATGTTAAAATCGGAACAACATCGTACATCGAAACACAAGAGATCCCAGGAAGACCAGCAGTGTCCTGAAATAGGAAACGCAGATTATGTCTCCTAGACAGTTCTAGGAAGAGAAAACTATGTAGCAAGCTAGTTATATTGCTTTAAATCCAGACATATCCAAGATTTCCTTAACCCAGACAAAATCAAGTGAAAAGGAAAAGATTTCAAATGGATCTGGATTTAAACAAAACTAACAAAGACTTTCATTATCTTAACATATAAATAAGATTGCTCTTGTCAAAGTTCACCTTAAAACAGGAAGGGAGAGCACAAAAGCTTCAGCGGGGTGGGGCAGAAGGAACTAGCATGGGCAGTACTTGGAGCAGGAGGAAAGGGTTCTGGATCTATCCTCTTCCAATTCTTTCCTCTCAAAAATCCCTTGCCTGAACTACTGCGTTAAGACAACAATCAAATAGAACAAGGAGAGACCCATCAGGATACTAAGAGTTCACAATTCAGTTATTAAAAGATGTGTGAAAATAACATGCAAGTCCCATCAAGAAGCAGCCCAGTGACCCATCTTGGGTTTCCAAAGCTATTTCATGGAAGGGTGCGTGAGGGAAAGAACTGAGAGAGTGGGGCAGTCCTGCTCACCTCTTCACAGTTTCTAAACTGTGAGGAAAAACACAGCACAAAGAGCTTGTTTGTGTGGAAAATGGTAACAATTTATAAAGCCAAATGCAAAGAATGAGAAAATTCAAGAGGAAAGCTAGAAACATCAGAAACATTTTGCACAGTATAAGAAAAACCAGTTGAAGCGTGTTTTGACAGGTTTTTATCTATGCCTACAATGCTTTGCACATAACCAGAGGACTAGGGTAATTTCAGACCTGCTAGGCTGAAGCTATAGAGTATGTAACCATAAATGAAATGTCAAGGCAAACCTCGATATAATATCTGAATTTGCATTTGTGGGCAAAAGTAAACATAGAGAAAAGAAATAATGGAACCAAAGATGAGCTTGATAGAACTTTGCACATGAAACCAGAAAACAGTTTTAAAGAAGTCTCTGTGTATACACTGATAGAGTGATTAGGAAGACAGAAGAACAAGATGAGATGAATGGGGATTGTTCCACTAATTTGACAGTTAGTGGGCTGAAGGTTTCCTATTATGTGCTTCCATGCCTTTGTCCTGTAGATGTGATGACACTGATCTCTTAATACTAAGGGCTAACCCTAGTATAGGATAAATGTATTTGAAGTTGAAAGGCTAGAAAAGAAACATTCAGGGCAAAACCTGAAAGAAGGATTGGCATCACCCAAAACACAGCTACCACAGTGCTTTTGGACTACATGGACTCCACTGGACTATTTTTTGATGGAGATTCCCAGCAAGTTGCATGCCATACAAGCAGCAAAACAGACATCCATTCTGGAGAGATATTCTTGTTTTGAATTCAATGCCATCGCAAAAATGGATGACAGATATATAAATTCAAAAGAATGGAAATGAAATGTTTATAAAAGGTTAGAAGCCTGACAAACAGCTCAATGTCCAACAATGTTGGACCAAAAAAAAAGGAAAAGTAAAAAAAAAAACCTAAAAAACCACATCATCAGGACAAAAAAAAAAAAAAAGGCCAAAACAAACAAACAAACAAACCCCCACACATTCCACATTCCTGATGCCAATGAAGTCACAGAATATTGCTACCTGCTTCCTGAGAGAATTAAAAGACTCCTTTCTGCACAATCTCCAGTCTCCTGAGAAGCAGTAGAGACTGGAGACTGCCTGTGTAATTCTCACAGTAGGGAACCACTGAGATGCCAGAATGGGGCCTCCTTTTGGATACTTTGTGCCCATGACTTTACTTCTAGCCCTGTTATAAATAAGCCTTTAAGATTGTTCCGGCAGGAGAGGGGATCAAGGGAATAACCTCTACAAAAAGGCATGGTCTTAAGGTAGGGTGGAGATCTGCAGATGGAAGCTGCTGCCAGAGAACAGCAAGCAAGAAGATGGGGTGTAGAGCACTTGCACAGGCAGTCTTCTCTTCCAGGGTATAATCTGCCATCAGCAGGGATGCAAACCAAGCACCTAACTACCAGAAGAAAAGCTCAAGCAACCATGTTCTCAAGGCCTGGGTGCCTACATCTGAGAAACTTTTTACCACTTAACATGTACCCGTAGTCAACGTTTTCTGGTTTTAACTGCATACAGAATTATAGGTCTTCTATAAATAGCTCAAATCAGATGAGCTGCTTTATAGACTTGAGAAAGCTTTTATTGACCAAACACATAATCTGTAAGGCCCTTTTCAATCATCAAAAGCCACAGTGAAAATGTGAAATGCTATATCTACAGTGACTGCAATTATTTTCCTGTTTAAATAACAGAACAGAAAACAGAACAGCATCTTAACTTTTTCCTTGGCAAAGGTATGGGTTCCCATGATTCCTACTCCATTCCAACATGGTCAATTAACTTCACCCCTTCTGTTGACCCAAAACTTGTCAGGGTTTCTCTTTGTTTTCATGTATTAAGACAAGGACTCATGGGAAACCAATCACAAAATAGTATTCAACACTTTATGATGTAAGATAATACACTCAGAGTCTCAAAAAGATGTTTTGACTAGGTAATTTAAAAAAAAAAGAGATGGCAAAAAAGACCTTACCTTCTGCTCCTTTTCCTTGGCAGCACTGAGTTCAGAAAGGGAGTGTGATAGTTTTTCTTGCTGCTCAGCCAGGTACTTCTGATAAAGGCTCAAAAGTTCTTGACATTCTCTGTACTGCTGCTGCAGAGGTGAGACATCAGAAGTTAAGGGAAAAAACACTCTAGTAAACAGTTATAGCCAAATATATACCAGCTTACTCTGTGTAAATCTGATTTAGATCCATAACAGTTCAATTTAAAAACAGATACCGTGTGTTTGGGTAGCACCTAATGATGATAAATCTGCCTAAAGATGAATGTTCAAGTACAACCTTCTTCCTACTCAGAGTGGAAAAAGAAGAAATGCACCAAATTCTTTTGTCATCGGAAAAGGGACAGCAGCAGGAGGCAGGTAATGACATTGTTTCAGCTGGAACTACTACAACCCTCTTATTCGTATTCAGTAAAGCCAGCCATTACCAGTGTTTATTTATAAATAAATAAATAGCCAGCCAACTAAGTAAATCGTCCATTTTTAAGCACAGACATCGATTCACAAGCCCACATACCCAAATCCAATCTCTTTGCTTGAGCGCCAATGGCTCAAAACCCCACAGCCACAGATGCAGTGCTACAGGCCTTTTACAGACCGACAATAATTTTTGGACAGTAATTTGGAGAAGCAGCAACTGTGGTGTTTGCAAGTATATTAGCAACAGTGTCCTGCCTTGCTTGCAGCATTGAAATTCCAACAGGAGATAAATCTGCTCTTCACCTGTCATTGTGTAATTCCCTCCCTTGCTCATGTAGCATGATAAACCATTTATGCTCCCCTCTCTCCCCCCTCACTTTTAATTATGCATGCAGATGGGATAAGGGCTCGCTGTCCAAAGAGATTACTCTGAATAAATACTTTAATAACAAGTCACTGCAATTAAGGTAGGGAACAAAAACTTCTTCAATCTTTAAAACGGTGTTGAGTTACAGATTTCCTTAACATTTTTATGATCTAATCATTGCTTCTGGGCAAATTCATGTTGCAATCACTTTTGCCAATCATGGCTGCATAAATAACTCACTGCTTTGTTATTCCCTGTTATGACCCTAAGGGGTTTTTTTTTGGTTCCGTTTTGTTGCCTTCCCTCCTCCCCACCCCCCCTTTTTTCTTATTCTTTTGCAGGAGGGGTGGTCTTGCCAGTGCTTCATTTTTGTTGTTGTTTGGTTGGTTTTCTTTCCTTTAAATAAAAGGCTACCGAGAGAATAAGCAAAACATTTTAGGAAGGAATGGAAGGTTAATAAACCCCAATGCTTAAATCAATCAGGAGAGCTCTCATAACACCTTTGCTCAGCACCTGGAAATATGGGAGGGTACAAACAATGGTCTTAACAAGCTAATTGCTTTCCAGAGCCAGCCTGCCTGAAGCCGGAACTGTTTTACATTTCAGTTCATTTCGTCAGAAAGCACCAAAAGGCTGAAGTGATTTGTGGTGGTCTCAGGAGTCTCTGCCAGCTATGATGTATATAAAAGGAATTTTTTATTCCAGTTGTAACCATAGGCAGTAATGTTTATAGTAGGTGAACATATTAGCCTGGACGCAGGGCATGAATTTTACTCTAGCAAAAGCCAGTTCATTTATATAGCCTAAGAGTTAAATGTCGGTATTTGAAGACAAATTATAGGGAAATTCATTTAAACCCATGTTATGTGGCAGAATATAAAAAATGGACAATCCTATCTATCTTTATCAATTTTTTACAGCCCTCTTTGCTTCCAGCAACCCCTTCCCCACAAAACAGGTTTTGCCCTCTCCTCCCTCTGGCTAGCACACTGCTGGCACCAGAAATGAGCACCCTAAACAGCCTTGGGGCACACGAGTGATGGCCAGGCAGCCATCCTCACTCTTGCCACAGTGTTAGTATCAGTCCTACTGGAAAGCCAGGCAAGACTGCCCACACTCCCAGGCACCATTAAAATATGCCCCATTTGTGTTTTACAGACTGAAGAGCCCTCATGGTGCACATGATGCCATCACCTTCTGCATGTGGCTGCCAAATATATTTAAAATACAGTTTAAAACAGCACAAGCAAAATTAACATTAGCAAAGTATGCAGGCTAATCCTGATTGTCCAAAGGCCAGTTATGTGATCATGAGTGGGAAGGGCAATAGCTCCCATGAGCTTGAGTGGTGGCCAACATGTCCCTGAAATTCTTGTGAGATTTGGTCAGCCACAGTAAAACTCGCTGTATTAGAAGATGAAAACCTTGTTCATTCACACAATCACTCTACATTAAGCAAAGTATTGATACAACCACTACAGCCTAAGAGTTTAAAGCCCTGCGTTGCTTACTAAGTAAACATGAAGCTTCAAATATGAAAAAAGAGTTCATTTGTTTAAGACACATGCAGAATAGCTGAAAGTATGGCAATTCTCAAAAATATGCTGGTACATCTAGTGCAGAATATCTTCTTAAAAAAAAAACTTTAATATTAGATATACTCTCTTATTCTATTGAATTTTTTGCTAAAAGCAGCAAGATGATCTCCTTTTTTCTCCTACAAATTAGCCAGGCAATACAAAACAGTGCCACAAATGTATTCAAGTCATTCAGATATAACAAGATCATGCATCTACGAAAGCAAAACAGTCTTTGGACAGACATGCAAATTTTAAGTATTTTCATAATTGCTTATAAAATAATGTTGTAAGGTTGAAAAAACAGTACAGGAGAAGTCCTACATATTTGCATTCCAAAAAAGGTAATATACCTAAATGGACACATTTGGTAATTCTTCATGTGTTCAGGAGCACAAATATTGGATTTGCAAGATGTTAGTTACCTGGGAGAAGTGGTACTTGGCATTTCACTGAATGGTAGTTTTATGTCTAAGAAATATGCATTTGAATGTATTAGAGTAATACCTTTTAAGCAGTTTATTAGTAAAGTATCAAGGTTGTATGTGGAGGGTGGGAAATAAAAAAATAAAATTAGAAATGCAAAGGTTAGGATTTCAACAGTCACATTTATGTGTCATACTGCAAGTACTACATATTTTATAGAATAAATTAGTTAATTTTTTCACTGAATGTAAGTCAAAGAATTAAGAGCTCATTTATGGCTCTTAAGAGATAATAACCTCAGTGGAGATAGTTTGCTTTGAGAGGAGGGGCTGCCAGCACACAGTAGTGACACGCTTACATAAGCCAGGAATGGATGTCCAGAGAGCCAGGCAGGGAACAAAGAGCTTTTCCTTGGGGTGAAGCTTCACAAGAAGGCACAGCCAACCTAATGTTCAACTGCTTCCAAAGATACTCTCCTACTCACTCCTTCCATCTACACCAGCTCTGCTGCCCCCAGATCCGTCACTATGGGCCTGAGCAAACTGTCCCAGCGGGGCAAAGGACAGCCAGGCACAAGATCTGGCACGAGGCAAGCAGAGGGAGTGGAGCTGGGAGCAGAGGACATCTCTTCCAGCAACAGTCATCTGTCTGAAAGTGTTTATCTACCTTGCAGAGTCTCAACCCCTTCCTTTGGTTCCACTCTCAATCCTCAAACTTTTTTTTAAGTCTGCTCCATGGCTACCTCAACTACTCACAGCTTACTCCTTGCTGAAATGCTGCTGTCAGCGCCCCACAGGCTGAAGTAGAAAAAAAACCTTCAGTTCCTGCTTTCTCAGAATCTGGGAGGAGAAGGGCCAGTTTCTAGCACACCCACTGACTTCCTTCACTGTTCACTGCCAGTTCACTGTTTCCACTGCCCCTTTGAGTAGAAGTGAAGCCCAGCTTAAAATCTGAGATGTTTTAGTTCAGAGCATCCATTATCTACCTAAGAAGCTCTTGAATTCTAACATCAGCCTCCACATGCTCATGCAAGCAATGTTTATGCTACAGCAATTCAAACTACTACTGGTTGACCTCTTCAGGTCCAGGTTTCCAAATGAAGCCAACATCAGGTTACTCCATGAGGACTATTTAACAAAATTCTGCTTTTCTTATATCACATCTTGTAAAAGGGAAAAAGACAACCAAACCAGAAGAGAGACAATTTTATCCTTAGAAAGAAGATTTTTTGGGGGGGGCCTTTATCATTTAAGAAGAAATGTTTAGTTTTATCTCACTTTATTAAAAGAAAAAAATAAATTCAAAGCAGCTTCCAATCACAGCAAACTGAGGCTGGAAGAAACTTTTCTAGAATATACTAGCAAGGGAAGAGAACACAGCTAACGAGATTATTTGCAATCAATCTAATAACAAAGGCCCTTCTGTATTTTCAGAGTGTTTGTGAGAACTCACCACCTACTGACATTTTCCTCACTGGTTTGCAAAGAGCATTTTTGGGACAGGCTGCAGCTCTACTGTTCCCATGGGAAAACTGTGCGATGAGGAGTCTTTGAGCATGTCTGAGTACACAGGTGCAGCCCAGCAGCCTCACACTCCTCAAGCCAGCTCCAGGACATGCATCTTGCAGCTGCAGGGTAAACTAGCACAGCTCAGGCACAGCACTAATAGACCAGATTCATCTTGTACCTGATTAGCTCACAGCCTGAGTTTGCCTGCATTCACCCATGGAGAAAAGCCCTAACAGACCTCCCAAGCATCAAACAAGATGCCCAGTGATGACTCATTCCTGTAGTCCCTGACTGTAGCTTGGACTGTCCTTTCACTCAGGGCTGCATTCTCTGATCCATGGCCAGAATAGAACACACACAGGAGCTGAATCTCCATATTCAGTCACCAGATGCTGCAGTCCCATCAGCCCCTATATCCAATGGAAGACTCTCTAGAGACTCAGAGCCATTATAGAGATATGCAAAGATGAATAAAGCAATCAAAGGAAAGAAAAAATCAAACACACACAAATTGGAATTTAAATCAGCATTAACTTGAACTCTGTGGTAAAGATACAAGAAACTTGCTGTGATGTGATGAACGCTTTTTGACGTGCAATCACAACCTAGTAGCCACAAAGTGCTGGTCTTTTTAAATTCCTGCTTAAGAACATGCATCTAGAAACCTGACTAGTTACCATCATCTTGGCAGTTTCAGCAGACTCAACTCTTTTCACTGCCTCAGGTAGTCCCTTGAAAACAAATGCTGTGAGAAAAATTAGCAAGGAAGGAGATGCTGAGGAAATGCCACTGACACTGGGTGGATGAAGCTATACTAAGCTCTGAGAGGTCTCTGGTCTCCCAAAAAAAATCTACTCAGGTAAACTGCAGGCAGACCTGAACTTGTCTGCAGGCTCTCCAAGCAGGTGTGTGTGCCAGAGCAATTCAAGGAGCCGTGCACAGCTGCAGCAGCACAGCATCAAGCACTACATGCCTGATCTAACTTAGCTTGCTTTGATGTTTTTCTGGGGTTTGTTTGCGGGTTGGGTTTTTTTTCTGGCAGCAACAGCAACACTGCACACTTCCAAAATGCCACTGGCTTGTGCCTGGCACTTGAAGAATGTAACAGGAAGCTCACAGGTGTTTAACAGAGACACCACTGCATCCATAACTTTGGGACCACGTACTACTACAACATTCCACTGTACAGTCAGTAGCCCAAAAATGACTTTAAAGAATGCTGCAAGAGTAGGAAAACATTCCACCAAACCCAGGCAAAGGCTGAGGACCATGCAGCTGGGTCTCCAAACAGTGCTATCCCTATAGATACAACTAAGGATCAAGCTACATCTTAACACTCACAGTACAAGGGAACCAAATTTACAGAGTCTGCAGAGCCCCGAAGACACACGACAGACTGACGGCAAATTCCACTACAAGTGTGTTCAGTTTGAAGTGGACCCACACTTTTTTCATGCATCACGAAAGCATATATTTTTCACAGTATTTTGACACGTAAAGCAATGGGGTTTATTTTCTGCCTTAATATTTTGCATATCAATAGGAGAGAGATACTGTGCCTTTTGGGAAAGAAGCAATATGTATGTCATTCTGATTTCCACCTGCAGGCTTTTTTCTTCCTAACCAAAGAAAGGATTAAAATAATGCAGCTTCAACTACTTACATATGAAAAGTCATATGAATAAAAATAAACTGCTGGTATTAATGAATTAACATCTAAAAGGAACACTTTAAAATATAAACTAAGATATTCTAAGCTCTTTCCTTTAGCATTTAACAATTACATACTTCATTGGAAGCTGACCCACATTTAATTTTAAAATACTATTTGTGTTTAATACATACAGCCCTGTGCTTTGACAATCTCATCTCAGAAGAGCAACAGGACTGCATTTTAGAAATCAGGCTATCCAGGCACAGATCAAAGTCAACCCTAACATGTTTCTTCTGCCTTAAAATTAAGAGAAATAAAGTAAGTGGCTTGACTCTATGTGAATCATTGTTCTGAGAAAGGGTAGAGACTAGTAACTTCTATGAAGGTTTATTATCTAAATTCTGAAGTTGCTGCAAAGACTGAAGGTAATAAAATGTTTTATGAACAACTTCACTTTGCTCGTTCTTATATAACTGAGTTTATGTGGACTCCCTGGCACAGTGATGCTAAGAACCTGTAGGGAACTTTCTGCACATCCACTTTTCGATGTATTAAAAGAATCATCTGGTGAGAGTCTGAACCTTATGAGCCTTCAATTCAAAACACAATTTCTTTCTGATCCAAATGCCTTAGGAAGCACAATTCTGAAAACACTATAAAGAAGGAAGTCACATACAATAAGACAGAGTGATCTCCAATCTGAAGCCCAACAGTTACATTTTAATTTACACTTGAATATTTTAATGTGGTTATCCAGTCAGTAAATTAACTCAAGATACAAGAATAAAAGGGGAAAATGCATAGGGAAAAAGGTCACAAGGTCCACAAAAGTTAAGAACTTCACTTCTGTTTGAAGCATCAGCATTATGTTGTTGAATGCCACAGCTCTCATATAAAGGAATTGCTTAATACATTCCCATTCTGTTTGAAGAGAAATTAAATTTACATTCTTTGGGAATATGGTATTGTAATTAGTTCATGACTTGATTACACTTTGAAGTGAGCCGAGACTGCATATGGTGCATACAAATTAGTTAAGTTATGGTTGCCTACCTACAGAAAAGCTACTGAGTTAAAGTTAGGGACAAAGCCAGGGCAGTCCTTTGGAGCTTCCACGAAGCACACAAAAAACATCAAATTCTAATCTAGTCTCTGGACTCACAGATGTCAGGTGTGAACAGAAATTAAAATACAGTTTCCTAAACAGCTAAAGAGTTGTTTTCAAAAAAATAGTCTTTCCATTTCCACCCATAGAACCTGTAGAACCACTGTTAAAACTGATTCCAAGAAAAAGTAATAAAAGATACAAGATTTCCTACCCTGGTTAAATTCACCAGTATGATTTATCTTAGTACTTGTAATTTTGTAATTTCTTTTATAGACAGACTATGGTTTATATCATCTACCAAGATGTTCTGTTCCACACAGATGATGAAATTCCCAAGTTCGCTTTAACACTCTGTAAAATACTGAGATGCACAATGCAAATATAGTGCATCTAAAATTGGCCAAAGAAGAAGATAGTTCGTATGATTTGATGAGAGCAAGGAAAGCATTTAAACCTAAAACTAATTCCCAATATAGCAGATGAACTCAGAGAAGTCTCTAACATACTTTCAAAATGCAAAAGCAGTTTAGGGTACAGGATTTGATGCTACTTATTGAAAATCCTTTCCACAGGATATGCCAGTCAAACTGGACAGCTTATCTGCCATGTTCTCTGGTTCAAAGGTGGGTAAGGACAAAAATATCACACACCATCATATGCTAGTAGATGTGCCTGGATCGATAAATGCAAATACCATCTCAGAGCTTGCATTTTCTATGCCAAGTGGAAAGCACATCTCCAGCCTTATCTTCATTAATACAAACAAAAGAATACTTACAAGCAAAGAAAAAAACTAAAACAAAGATTTATTTTACAGCCTGGCTCTACTAACAACTTTCTTTTACTGAAAAGGAAAGAAGAACATAACACACAAAAGACAAATTATGCTGCTACACATACTGGCAAAAATAAGCTTTTTCATAATTATGAACATAGGAGATCTGACGAGAAAAAAACTAAGAACCTGAATACATGAAATAAAGACCCCACAGATCATTGTAACAAGATACTGGTCCTGGCATGGGCCATGAAAATTTTTACTTTTAGCTTAAGAACTGCAATGGCAGGAGATTTTCCTCACTGGCAAGAAGGAATTTGTTCAGAACATACTTGCTCCTTGCAGGGGAGCTCTGCCAATGACTATAGTGACTTTCAGAATTTAAAGACTTCCTTTGGCATTTGCTTAAACGGCACAGCTACCCAGCCTCCTCCACTGGAAACTGCAAAGGAACTTGTTACTTATGTATTTGTCTACCCGCCAGTAAATGTACCATGCATTTTTTATAGAAGAAAGGAGCCTGGAGATTCAGACATACTCAATTTGTGTGCGAAACAGTCCCAGCACCTGAGAACAACTCCACACATTTCATCATGTACGAGAGAAAATAATCTCAACCTGTGCTGTGTGAGAACACGAACCAAAAGGAGGCATTGTACCTATCACCATCCACACAAAACCGGCGCTATTCTTCTTTCTACATATTTAGAGTGCAAAATTAAACAAATAAAAGGAACACTGCATAATTTAACTTTCATTTTGTATCAAATTGCTCATAATTGTAACCATAAAATGATAATATTGTGCCATATGTGCATCTGCAGAGCCGACAGCGGCACTGACCGGCCGCGCCAAAAGTGGGGCTGTGGCGCCACCGTGCGCCCGCTCCGGGTATTGCCGCTGGCCGGCCCGCGCGGTGCACCCGGACAAACGTTCGGGGTTCATTTTCTCACCAAAAAGCATCGCTTTGAAATGTGAAAATCCGCGTGCAATCCTCCTGCTACTCTTCTTCCAAAAATTACTCTCTGCCCCACCCGCAGAGGCAGTCACGGCTTTATGTGAAACACCCATCACTGGGAACATTTGCTGTTTTAGTTGCAGGCCTTTGTGAGAATTAAAAAATTTTTCACAGTAGCCACCATCACCGTTTACACAAAGCCATTTGTCATCTCAGTACTACTCGATATTAAAACAGACATGTTCCTTACTCTAATTTGACAATAGAGCTCTTGGCAGAAGCCTCAGGAGAGATAAGGTGGGAATTGAGGCATCTGAGAAAGGATGCTCAGCCTCTGTTTAGACACAGTAAGAGGAGTTATTTAACAGGATTAATGTGAGCTCAGAGTCAGAAGCATGGAGAAAAGGAGATGAAGAGGCAAAAAAGAAATGGAATGTAAAAGCGGAACTTACTGAAAGCAGAGCTACAGCACCTCCATCTCAATTAAAGAACATGCATAGTAAATCAAAAAGGTGTCTGCTTTGCAGGGAATGAGAATGTAAGATCACAAAACGTCAACTCATTTTATAACTAAGCAATCAGGTTTGGTCTTGGTTACTATCAGAATGGGGATCACCTGAGAATATGCAATGGTGTTTCTTGTTGCTTCCTTGAAGGAAACAATCAATCATCACTCTTAATTTTATATATTTGATGTCTCTCACTGAACCTTTTCCTTACCCTCAAACAGGAATAATGCTGATGGAGAAAAGCAGTCTCTCCTTCAGCCCAGCTGCCACCACCTTCAGAATGAGAAAGTCCTCATTTGGGTCCTTACTGGAAAGGAAACCAAAGGGAAGCTAGGGTAAGTTTTTGTTTGCTGCTTCCTAACATGGTTGCCACTCTGTATCTTCCACAGTGGGCATCAGGCTTGGGTATTTAAACTTCCTTATTTCCTCATTTTTAACTAGAACGTAATCAGACAGCAGCATTCAGATTTCAATCTGACTATTTGCAAATGGTGCAAGAGGCAAGATGAAAATCTGTAAATGCTGCTTGACAAAAATAGAAAAAAAAATAAATACCAAGGGAACCAAGCCCTTCTTATGGAACCGTCTTCAGCACTATAGCTAGAAGAGTACCAAATGTAAAAATCACAGATCCCTCTAGATAATTTAATTTTTTCCTTTAAAACTATTGCTATTTTGACAGTCTTCCTAACCTTGTTAGAACACAATCTGTTTGCATGATGTAGATGAGAGAAGCGCAGTGCTGCTTTTCCTAAGATACAGCTGAGGTCAAAACAGACTCCATAACAGCACACTAATATTAAGGGAGGTGTCCTCAAACCCAAAAAAAGGAAAATATTACATGATGGAGTGCTGGAAAGATCTTTCCCATCATGTAGTGTGGACATCACTAATGTGGTAAGGACTTCAAAATTATAGAGATCTCAGAAAGTTGATCCTTTCTTGTGAAATCTGGCTTTAAACATGCCAAACCCAGAAGCGTTGGTTTCACTGAACTGAGGCCAGTGAAGAAAAGATTTAGTAAGAGCCTCATTATAAGGTTCATTGTTGTAGGACTATTTAATATACAAGATTAACACATCTTATCTCCCACTTTCACTCAAACCTATTATACCCCTCATTAATACATGCACATTTCTACATCATTTACAGCACTCAGGAATCAAATATGATTGCCTGAAACAGGGTGTGTTCTGCTCTTCCTGGTGATAGGCTCTTTTTGCAGTAACAGTACTCAAAAATAAGCCTCAGAACTCAAAATTAGGGACATGGGTAGGTAAATAGGGCTGTCTGAAACTAGGAGAAATCTAAAATAAAAATTATTTGTTAAAATTATTTCATTTCTTGATTCTGGTTCCCTCACACCCAGACCATTCAAATATTATAAGACAGGAGACTTCTGCTTTCCCAACCTAATGAATGGTATCCTTTCCTCCTGGCAATTTGAGATGTAGAAGTAGGTAAAGTGACCCACAGCTCCTCAAATTAAAAGGCATTTTAAAAGTCTTCAGATCTGGATGATCAAAGAAGAAAAGGAAGCTGTAAGGTAGGAACAGTATAACACTTCCCCAGATTATATTCCTTTGTGTCCACGGACATACCAAGGCAGGCCAGAACAATGTACCTTAAAATTATATGAAGGGGAAGAAAAAATATCCACTTTTATGTTCTCAGGAGACCAAAGGCTGCAGGTTGGCCCCCATACTTGAACCAACGGTTATGAGCTTGCAAGCATCTCAGGACAGAGAAAATTCACCTCTCTAGCAACTGAGCAGATCCAGGTGTCTACAAGCCCTCCCGTGTTCCCCTAAGGTGTGGAACTGCTCTCCACAGGAGGCTGCAAATGTTTATAGAGACTCACCTAAACAAAACAACACCACCACCATCCAGTGTTACCAAACACAGAGAAACATTCTGACTGCAGTTTTTATTTACAGGTTTCTGGACATTGTGAGACTTTGGGGGGGGGGGGGCAATACTGACAGTATTGTAATACTGGACTTTAATACCGCACAGATGTTTTATGTTTCCATCATACTGCAATTAGTATGTTAATCACATTAAAACATTCTAAGAATAGCGAAGATACCTCTTCTCCAACCATCTAAGGAGAACTGCTACCCCTTGTACACTGTTAGAAAGCATGTTTACAAAATTCCCTTTCCCTCACACTTTATTTTCTGAAGCCATCCTATGATAACAACAAAGTTTTCAAATCAAAGAGTTGTTTTGTTATCTAGTTATTAACTAGAGAAGAAAAAGAAAATTAATGACCTGGAATGATTCTCCTGGGAACTACTGATAGCAAAGACCTAACTTCCACAGGCCAAATGTACTGCTCCTAGGATTTTTTCTACTGTTCTTGGAGACACAGTTGTTTACTCTGGCTGATTAGTTCTATATCAGAAAATGCAACTTGTGGGACAGGCCAGAGTGACCCATTCACACTGAACTTCAGGCTTTTTGGAATTGTCAATGCTTTTAGGTAAAAACAGTCATGAGGTTTTGGAAGTTGCTACCTCCTGCAAGAAAAAACACTCATCCCTAAATCCTAACATTTATTACCACTAAGGAATAGCTGATATCCTGGAGGTATTCTTGGCTTCTTACAAGGAGCATATCGAAGTACACAGCTGATGTGTATGGACCACAGAAGTCCCAGGTACTGGTGGGGAAGAGAGAAAACCTCTTCCCCATAGCTATGACTTTTTTTTCCCTCCCACTATAGTTCTCCATTAATCTTAGAGAAAAATTGCTATGTGTTAGCCTTGAGGGTATCAGTGCTGGAGGGCTATTACTCCTGAAGACAGGAATTCCTGAATCTAAACTCGAAAGTGCTCATCAGAAGAAAAAATACCTGAAAAGAGTTTGCATAAAGACAGTTACTGGCAGCAAGAAAATGATACTTTCAGATATACTCCTCTCACAGGATTAATATTTGAGTAAGCAAATAGTTCTTTGGCAAATTCTTTACTTATGCAATGCAGTCAGAATCACAGTGAGATGACTCCATGCATACAGCAACTGCTGATAATGCAGGGATCACCACGGATGCTTAGAAGAGCTTAGTCAACTCAGGAATGGAATAGGCCTTCTTGTCAAACACATTCCTCTGGTTATAATAAATTTCTGAGCCATCAAACCAAATACAACAAAAGGAAATGGGAAAAAATATCAAACACTAAAATGTTTTATATAACAGGGGCCTAGAAAAATCAGAGAAATTAGGAGTATTTTCCAGGTGATCAGGGTAACCTGCACATCATGATACGTGGGAATGCCTATTTTCTGCCAACAAAAATGAAAGGAAAATTACTGTATGTTAATACCTTGCAAGGACCCTAGACTAGAAGTGAGTGGCTTTCAGGAGAAGGACCACCACAAAATTAAAGAAACAAATAAATAGACTGCTATCTTCCTCTCAGGAGTTCAAAACAGAAGACAAATAAAGGGCACAAAAGCACTGAATGTTTAGTCAGATTTTCTGATTGACAGACATTATGTAGACTGTGGAGGAGACTTGGAACCCCCAAAGATTTAACTTCTTTCATGCAGGATTAACTTAGAAGCCAAAACTGCAACAGAGGTGCTCAGTACCTGTCCTTAATTTCAACAGATGAAGGAAACACCCATGCCTTTTCCATCTCAAATGGAAACT
The DNA here is from genome assembly GCA_017589585.1 of Phylloscopus whistleri. Taxonomy (NCBI): domain Eukaryota; kingdom Metazoa; phylum Chordata; class Aves; order Passeriformes; family Phylloscopidae; genus Phylloscopus; species Phylloscopus whistleri. Next base: position 357,972 of record JADMLD010001003.1, on the reverse strand, counting down.
TATTGCTGTACTAACAGCCAGAAACCTTCATCATTGCAGTATCTCAACAGTTTACAGGTACCAACAGACTTATTGTCATCCTCCCTATATGTTCACTCTGCAGGGAGGGTCACATTTGGTATGGGGGAAGCTGAGATACAGACAAGGTATGTGATTTACAGGACTTCAGAGAAGTAAGAAGTAAGAAAACCCACATGTATCAGACCTGAGAGTGCTTCCACAGGAGCCTGCAGTGCCATTCTGTCAGCACCATTCTCTGAACTGTTGCACTCCATGCTGCTGATGTGGCCTTCTGGGCAGCCTCCCTAACAGTCCAGTCCCTAGTTAAACCAGAAAAAAAGGAATGTGCACTTTCCTTTTTTTCAAATTTTCATGAGTTAGACATTTCATATATTCTTTCCTTCCCCTTCCAAGGATTAAGGTGAGAAAGAACTGAAGCAAAATAGGGACAAAAATTAAAGCAGTAACTGTACCATAACACATCTGCCTCTGAAGCAAGAAGGAACAGACAGCACCAAAACATCTTCAGATCTGACAGGGTGCTCTGCTACCAATCTGTACTAGCAGGTGAGACATGTCACTCCATGACAAGTATCAGAAATAAAGAAGCTTAATGCAACTTCTAGTGTTTTATAAAATTTCTCTATTTTGTGCAAAAGGAGATGACAAGCAGTTCTAACAAAACATGGGGAGATTTTTCTCCCCTGAGCTGCAAAGCTTTAAAATTAGCACTTTGTGTATGCTTGTTCTTTTAATGTCTGCATTTATTAAGGAGCAAAACAAACATGCATCTGAAATGCCAGAGAAATATGGATCCATAAATAATGCCACATTCCTATTCACACCTAATCTAAATATTTATGTAGTAATTTAACAGCAAAAGATGCAAACTATTCTTTAAATGCTACATTGTATTAAAGGTTAACCATGTGACATGTTTTATTATAAAGCTCTGAATTATGTTTAACACAAATTTTTATTTTCAGTTAAAGTTCTGGTGCTGAAATGCATGGACAGGGACATGGGAGTTTTAGTCACCTCTCAAAGATGAATGCTGAAGTTCAGACTTCTGTATTTCTTCAGTCCACATAGCCACAGGCCATGCAACTCAGTAGCATACTGACTGGGAGAGGAAGAACCACCTTCTTCACAACTAGAAGAGCTAGAAATAGCTTTATCGGTGAGGCTTGATGATTACGGCAGGCCTGTTGGTGCAGAGTTTCACTTTGATACACAGCCTCTACTGGAATCAGGGCCAAATCAAAAGGGCTGTGCCTGCATCCCCCAAGGGAAATGTTAAATGGCATAGCAGAACTGTCCCCAGTACAAGCACATGCCCTCAAATTTCACAGCTGCTAGATTCAGTCTCACCTTGACAGTGAGGTAACAGTGCTCTGCCCAGTACCTTACACAAGAATTCATGATCCACTCCTCACTCAGTCCCACAAAACCCAGCTTCTCTTTCACTTCATGTCCTGCTCCAGTCATCATGACATATTTATGGCCATAACTGCTCCTTTTGGTTCCTCCTTTGGCTCTCACCTTCATGCCTTCTGTTCCTAAAACCTTTCATATTAGACATAGTTTCCAACTTATCTTCTATTTTCTCTCTTACACAAGGCTTTCTTTAGAAATATTACTTTGCTGACTTCGTTTCCAATTCTCTTGATCTCTACATGATCTTCCACACAGAACACTTTCTTCATGTCATCACTTTCCTCAGATGCAAGACCTTTGAAGCTCACTGCAGACTCAGCCATTCAGGAACTGATACAAAGACTTTCCTATGTTTTCCTTTTTCAGGAACAGAGCCCCTTCCATTTACACTACATTTACACTACAAGAGAGATCCACTCTTGTCTAACTTTTTGAGCCTATAACATGCCAGAGTTTTCAAGGCTGTAAAATGGAGGGGTAAAAAACCCCCCACACTTAAGTAGTGTTCTGGGAGATAAGTATCTTCCAGCTTGTAGTATAAGAAGAAAATTAACACTACTGCCAATATGCCACCACCTAGACTGAAACTCTCATGAGAAAAGAAATTCCCCAGGTCTAAGTATAAGGTATTCACAAATAAACATTATGACCCATTTTAAATGTCCAGACTTCTTCACATTTCCTTTGTGACTGTTAAAGCAGATACCCCTAACTCAACAGCAGGAAAGGATCACTTTTTCCAGAAACAGCTAATCAGGCAGAGCAACATGAGATCCAGGAATGTCCCCTGCTTCAGCAAGAGATGAAGTGCAGACTTATTGACAGGATCTGCATTTTTGGTTCTCATTTGTTCTGCCTGAATAAGCTCACCAATCTGAGGCAACACTTTCAGACACTGGTATATTGAACACCACTGGTCTTTGGGACTATCTTTTTTCTGCACTTCACTGTATTTAGATTGAAGAAACCTTGGCAAAAAAACAGAGGAAGCTGGAAGCATAAATGTTCATTCTTAAGTTGCAGTAAAATCTTTCATTTCAGTGATATACAGAAGTACTTTGAATGTATTACAGCTGATAAATGCAGAAATGAGGTATAGAATACTACTGAAAATAGACCTTATTTGTATGCACGCCATACAAATATGTTAAAATACGTAGTTAAATATGCTGTTGGAGTTAAGTAGCTTTCATAGAAGAGAATCATTGCAATTATCAGTGGTAATAGCAAATCCTCTCTGATACAGATGTTTACTTCCTGTTTTAAGAACTAGGGCAGGAAACAGCCATGTTAAAAATATTTGTCTAGCACCAACCATAGTGTTCCTATTTGTTATAGCTAAGTGTACAACGTGTAACAAAAATAGTTTTTTCTTCCTCCCCCTCCAGCATAACTTAATATATTTAAAACCTTTAGTCAACAACCAAATGCCTGCTACCATATTTTGGTCCAAGCTGTCTCTAACTACAGTCCTATCTCTTCAGTTAACAACTGGAACAGAGAATTAGTCATCTCTAGGAAACAGATAGCATTAGCTTTTCATCACAAAAAGCTCAATTAAAGCCCATTTGAGAGAAGCTGAGCCAGTTCTTTATTGCATTTTTTCTTTTCCTTGCCTCTTGATAGCTAGGCTGAACCTAAATATCATTAACTGCTGTGAAGGCTAATATGCAAAGCCTAAGTACAGACCTGACTATGGCAAGTGCCTCTCTCAGTTCTGATGCACAGGGAAAAAAATAAAAGAAGTCGTCCACATACAGACACAGTTCCTTCCCCATGCCCACATGTTTACTTCTTGCCAATTTCTTTTGTAAATGGTAGAGGTGTAACTGTCTGTTCAATTTTTTAAATTTCACTGTGTGCCTACTGTTTCTCAGAACATGGCAAATACTGTCTCTACACTATATCCCTAGTACTTAGAATGCAAAACACTTTATGACACTTCTAGCTCTGGGAGAAGAGAAAATGAAGCATGAAATAAGAAATATACTAGCAGAACAATATTCATTGACACTGGTGAATCTGTATACTGCTGCATTGGGAAAGTATTAGTATTTGGGGTTTTAGGCTTTTTTTTATATGTTTGCCCAGCTTGTCTGATGTCAATGGTATGTCTGCCCTTGCAGCTTTTCCATGCAACAGGCAACCCAAATGCCAAATTCATCAAATTATGCTCAAATCCAACAGATTTATACATTTTCATTTAAATGAAAAATATTTTTAAGCTAAACTATGTAATTATCCTCACAGTTCTTCATAACTCACCCACCCTTGAAAAAAGACAGTCACATTTGCTGAAGAGTCTGAGGCCAAATACAAAACTGGAGATCTTTTCTCTCCTAGCAAGAGTCTAGAACCAGCAATACTTTCTTTCCAAATGTGCTGGTTTAGCACTGATAGCAAGAACCAATTAGTGACTGGCTTTGAAGTTGAGCAAGGGTCAAGAGAACAAAGTCTCAAACAATAAAACCATAAACACAGAACAAAACAAACAAACAAACAAAAAAACCCCACATTTTGACTTACCAAAAACTGACTTTGGTTGAAAAAAAATTTTACATATTCTTAGTTTCTTGTAGCTTGTACTGAAATGGAAAGAAAATGGCACCAAAAAGATGGGAAAAAAATCATATTCTTCAAGTCCATTATGTACCAGCAATATTCAATTTAACATGCACTAATTTGATCAGCTTCACACTGATATTAGATAATGTGCCCTTGCACTGTTTTTAATATACAGAAACTAAAATTCCTGCAGAAATATACACAGGCAGGACTCTAAAATTTGTCACATCCAACAAGTAAGAGTTAGGCAAACAATAATTGGAAGAAATGCATTGCAAAAGCAGAATAAAGAATAAAAACAGAATAAAATCTTCTTTTCAGAGCAGACTTCTGAATCTCAGTCCTAAAAGAGGAGTGATGAGAGTCAGCTGTCTACAGCATATCCTGGGCTGGTGTGTGGCAGGTGAAGTATGGGAGCCTCCACACCAGAGAAAATGTACAGAGACTGGTACTTCTGCAGTAGGTATCAAAGCAGAAGCAGATTTATGTATATCAGGCTAATCAATACTAAAATGGATCATATCTGAGCCACATAGTGCCTCATGCCAGGAATTCAAATTGTCTGAGAAGCCTTTTTTTTTTTTGAAAATAACTTGTACAATCCCTTTCAAGATGCCACTTGCATTGCTGCCACCTTCCTCACAGCTCAGGGAAAATATCCCTCTTATTCTACTTTTAATGGAAAAACCTTCCATATACTGTAGGAAGGTACAAGACAGATCAGCATTTCTCTGGGTGAACTAGTTAGAAATTTGGCTATAGTCATTATAGCTAACTGACAAAGGCTTAAATCTTTTACTAGTGATGTGCTTGAATTATACAGCAGATTCACACTAATGTAATAGGCAACTTGGAATATGCAACCCCGATTTACCAGAGATTCTCTCATGAGGAATTATTTAAAGTAAAGAAGGTACAAACTTAGTGACAAAAGCAAAGATTAATGTCACAACACTCATTACCAGCAGGCCCAGTGCAATACCAACTCTGTCAAATCTACAACACTGGGTATTTACAATGTGAACACATAACAAATATGTAAAAATCACTTTGTGTACCTCCTCTTCTTTTATTTTCTTCCACACTCTTGGGGAAGGACCACTCCTACCAGTTTCACCTCTCTTCAAATCTACCTGGACTCTTTTTGAAGTAAGAAGCTGGAATTTCATGGTTTCTAAACATTTTCAAAGCCTACCACTTGGGTCTCAATGTATTTTCAAAGAACAAAAGGAACTACCCCAACTACCTTATACATGCAAAAAAAAAAAATCCATAACTAATACTGTACAACATAGAACACCAAAAGAATTTTCTCATATTTTGCATCCAGTTTAATTATAGACCATCATAAATGGACCAGTTTGTTGGGGTTTTTTAATTCCACTTCCTTTAGGCAAAACTGTCAGGGGAGGCAGCAAAAACAAAAGACTTTCAACATCCAGAGTAGAACACGCAATGTAGCTAATGCTTTTTTATTTTCATCCAAAAAAACTGATGGGGTCTTATTTACAAGAGACATGATTGGGGGGGAAAAAGTGCTTAATGTTCTCTTTGCATTAAGGATAATATGAATTTGGTACAAGTGTCTTCTATTTCCTGCTACATAAATGAAGTCATTGACTAAGAACCCCAAAATAATCTCACGCCACAAACACCACACACCACTCATCACAGCTGAGATGCTGACATTTGCTGCAGGGCTGGTACTGCTGCACTGAACTTAGGCACATAATCCACCTCTTTTCTAATTTAACTAGAATCTATTCTAGTCTGTAGAAGAACTACAATCTTAAATGCAGAATATGTATATTTTTTTCTTGATTGCGTCTACTTGTTCTTTCAAGGGCATTCCCATTAGGAACAAACACTTCTCCATCCTCTCTCCCCCTTAAAGCAGAGTGAAAATAATCCTATCAAGGGAAACTTATTACTGTTTCCAAATTGCGCCTGGCTCTCAGCAGGCACACTCTCCAGGCAACAGTTTTGCCGCTACATTATAACTAATTTTTTTTTCTAGATGACATTTTGTACTGTAAGTAGGTAGAGGAAGGACAGATATATATGGTTTGGGATAAGAAAGAGCCTTCTTGAGCCAAGCAAAGAAACAGTGTCTCCCTTCACTCTGCACCCTCCTGCAAAGAAATTTTGCTCTCACTCCTCGGAACGATTTCTTAGCACGTTGCACCATGGCCAAAAACAGACCCTTTCACAAATTAACGCTGCAAGAGACAGATGAAACCTGTGGTTTGTTCAAATTTGGAGCTCCTGGCTGCAGAGGATAATGAAGAAATAAAAGAAAAGAGCGGAAGAATGAGAACAAAAGAAAGCCCAAAGCCATCATTTGATTCGCGGTACCTGGACACGGCACTCGCTGTCCAACGCTGCCACCTGGCGGCCACGAGGAGCCGGTGACACAGCTCCGGCTCTGAAAAACAAGACCTGGGAGCGTCACCCACACTGTCCCTTTCCACAGCTACCAACTCCAGGATCATCATGCTGGAAACAGAAAAAACCCTCTCCGTTTCCTATTCCCTTTGTGTTTATGGCTTTCTGCAATCCTTACAAACAGATTCACCAGAACGCTTTAAATAAACTATTCCCAATATAAGGCGGGGGGGGGGGGGGGGGGCGGGGGGGGGGGTGGATAGGCAACCCAATCTCAAACCAAGACATATTCAATGGAATTAAATGTAGTGCATTTGATTTTTAGTGAGTAGATAGAGAGCAATTTTAAAATTAATTCAAGCTAAATCCACTAAAGGCTGCTTCGAGATAAGTTAACAAAAATGCCTCAAAGTCACAGGCCATTCTTCCAGACAAAGGGAAACTTACCCAAATACATACCAAGATATTTATGTGTAATTTCTTGCTTTTTAAACAGAACACAGACAAACACACAAGTCTTACTGACAGAGTCACATGAAATTTAGCAGGATGAGACAACTATCTGAATCAAGAGAAAAAAAAGTCGTATCTTAACCAATTCTTCTGAGTAAAATAATCAAGGGAAATAGATACTTCTTTGAGAACAGGACAGAAAGAACACAGGAATTGTACAGTAACAACAGAGAGCTGTGCACGTCAGAACACCACTTCAAAATCAGATTGAAGAGAGGTCAGGAGCTAGATCCCAGCCTTTAATCTGCAAATGTAAGAACAGCAGCTCTCAACCTACCTAAAAGAAAGGTTATACACTGCCATTCTCTCTCCCAGTAACCCCCACAGCCCAGCTCCTCCTTGGGAGACTCTCAGCTTAAGAGCAGGTTCAGCTGAGAGGTATTATTTAACCACATCACACTCACCTGGACATTACTCTGTTCTGCATTTCACAGCCTCCCAAAGGCATTTAACCAGCCACATCAATGCTCTCATGATCCTAACCTGAATAAAGTTCTTGCTCCTCACCACATCTCCCCATGCACCAGGGAGGACCTCACCCCTCACCCCATGCAAAGGCATTTCTGAAAAGCTGGACCATTCCTCTTGATTCCAGAATCCAGGTGGGAAACTCTCATAGATTCACAGCATCCACACCCTTCCTGCTTATGGAAGTGAGAAACAGAAGTTTGCAAAACCCACAGCAGGTTAATGTTTTAGGAAAATGTACTACAGGCTTGACATGAAACAAGGACTTTGTTACACAGCAAAGCAGCATCCCAGGCTTATTCTCCAGACAATGCATAGCTCCAGCTTTCCAATTTTTGCACAGCACCTTTTCATGTCAAACACAACACAGTTATATGATACTTGCTTAAAAATCTTTTTGGCCAGCAGGGAGTAACACTTTAGAATGGGAGGCCAGCAGGGAGTAAGAACTATGCCATAGCTGAAATATCAAATTAGAAAAAAATACTGATGCAGTCAGTTCTACAGGCACAAACATTGTCAGGAAAGACAAAGCTTTGAAACCATGAAATCCCCTTCGAAGCTTGGCTCCAAGCAACTATCACGTTTTAAATTTCAGCTATTCTAGATTAGAGTTTTAAGTGAAAGGCCTGACAAGCGAAGCACTTGGAATTAAATAAACAAATAAATAAATAAGTTTTAAAAAATACTAAAAAATTGAGACCCTGTGATTTAACACCAGCTTCAAAAAATATAAGTAAGATGACTTATGTCTGGCTTCTTTCTTTAACTATTTGGGGAAAGACTTCACAAAGCACATGCAGATTTTTCTAAATAATTTAAAAACTGCAGCTATGGATGGCTATACTGACGCAACTCAGGCCTTTCTAATTCTGATTTCTTATTCTTCTGAATAGAAAGCATCATTAAGCTGATTTTGATATTTCTTCTCATAGCTCTCCAACAATAGGCTGACCTTGGTCACTGGAAGTCTTCCTTTGGTTAAGTGAAACACAACACTTTTTCCTTATGAACTTGCTGCATCCTTAAATATAGCACACAGTCCCTGCATCCTCATTCTGGTGCCTCTGTGTTTCCAAAAATGTCACAAGTCAGGAGGACAATCAAAATCAAATCACTTTTCCCTCAGCAGGTCTCCATAACACATTCAGCTTGCTGTGTTTTCTGTTGTTTTAAATCTGTAATGTCCTCTTCAATTTGTAAATTTTTAATTGGAACCACAAGACATGCAATTGTTCTCCCATTTCTGTAACTCTTGGGAACCTCATACCACTATCATCTTGTTATTGAGCATTTTACTCCATAGGCTCTGCCAGTTTGATTGCAACTGTTTTCACCATCTTTTTTTTTTTTTTTTTTTTTTTTGGTCACTACATTCAGATTTCTACCTTCCTATCCACATCTTTACTAGAAAGTCAGATTCACGTAAACTTTTACCACTGTCCACTGCCTGCATCACTCTGGCTAAGTACCTACTGCCTTAGAAAGTCAGATGCAGAACAGAAAGATTGTACTTGCTCCAAATAATTCACACTTGAATACAATCTTTGAGTAAACTTTGCACCTTATTTCTTTCCTCATCATGATTATAAAACAACTGCTGGAGTTTGTATTTTAACTGAATGAGATTCCCCAAACGTATCCCGAATTCAGTCAGCTATAGGAATTCATCATTTTAGTTCAATCTAATGCTCAGTCTTGATTGTGTCTGTGTCTCAGCTGTCATTTCTTGGCTTCTCCACCTCTTCCTATCACTTCAGTACTTTACTTCTCTGCCTTGCACAGTGTTTTCAGCCTTTACTCCCATTGTTCTCTGGACTTCAAAGAGGACCTGTATCTGCTTTTGAAGATGTTTTGCATAGACATTAACATCGGATTGCACTCATCACTAATGCTTACCCCACAATCTCATCTATTAAATTTCCACTTTTAATTATCTTGACTTGTAAGATATTTGGATGACAAATATCCTAGTAAAAAACACTGTAAATGCATGTGCCTAATACAAAAGCATAAATACAGCTCTGAGCAAGTTTGAACATTTGAACTAGACAAACTGAAGCTGCAAAAGTAAAATACAAGCACTTTGAGGTAAGTTTTGGATGAAACAAGGGAGTAGACCAGAGATCTCCAGTGTGCCATGTTCAGCATGGCTCACACAGCTGCAGTAAGCAGCAAGCAGTGCTCCAGCAGAATATTCCAATTGGCTTTCAAAATAAATCTCAAGTAGGGGGTGTAATAATCAAGTTGGTAAACTCAATTTGAACATGAAATGTATTGATTTCTTCTGTGGCTAATCACCATCGTGATTCTAAATTATAAAGATCAGAAATTTTCTTCTCCCTGAATGCATACAGTAAATTGCAAACCAACAACAGCCCACAGAGCTGTAATTGCTATCCTGACAGGATAAGAACGCCTACTTGTCATATTGTTTTCGTGAGTCCATCTCCTCTCTCCCCTTTTCCTCTGCCTTTTATCTGTTTTTTTCACCACAAATGTGAACTTTGGGAATACAGAAAGAAGAGCTTTTTCTAGATGTTTCCCACAGAACGTAGTGCTTCATTCAATGCCCCAAACTTGCACTTTCCTGCAGTAACAGACTGCACATTTCAGGTCAGTCACAGACTCACAGAATGGTTTGGGTTAGAAGGGAACCCCAAAGATCACCTAACTCCAACCCTCTACCATATGCAGGGAATCCCTTCCACTTGATCAGGTTGCTCAGAGCCACATCCAACCTGGCTTTGAACACTTTCAAGCATGGGGCATCCACAGCTTCCCTGAGCAGCCTGTGACAATGCCTGGCCAACCTCACAGTAAAGAATCTAATATCTAATCTAAACCTACACTCTCAATTTGAATCTATTCCCCCTTGTCCAGTCACTACAGGCCCTTGTAAATAGTCTTGCATCACCTTTCATCTAGGTTCACAGTCAATAACCATCACTAATGAACCTCAAATATTCCAGTGTTACTTCTCTATAACCTGTGCTCCACTCAACTGAGTATTTTCATGCATTCTGTTAATTGCACACCTCTGATAGGTTTTGGTTTGTTCCTTTTAAAGTATAGTCATCTCACTTCAAGTTACTCCTAAAATACAAATTTCACACAAGTTCTGCAACACCTAACTAATCCACAAAGATAGTGGCAACTCTCTGGTATCCCAGAAAGTAAGTGAGCTAATGTGTATGTCTCAAACACCAATAACCAGATGGCTGTGGAGTCAACCAAGGACTGTGGGTAGTAACAGGTAAGAACTGCTGGTAATAACCAAGGATAGCTGGTGTTAACATACCATGAGAAAAAAAAACAGGATTTGGCCAGAGAAGGAGGCATACAGGGACAGGGCAGCACATTTCTGGGACAGACATCCTTGTGACTGTACACGACTGTTAAATTACATTAGAAAATTACCTCCAGTGCAGGGAAACTCATCTATAAAAAGGCACCCCCATGAAGCCCAGGTGTGTGTATACCCCAGGACCTTGCACACCCCATCAGCTGCATCAGCAATGGAGCCAGGATCTCCCTTGTGATCTCTCTTTTTTCCTCCCCCTCTTTAGTTCATCTCTCTATCTTCCATTTCACCTTACCCCTTTATCCTAAACCCATTGCCATGTGCTTTTAGCAGGCCAAGGACTGATACACGACTTTTCATGTCAAGTGTGTAATTTATTAATGTAATTTTGTGATTGTTTGCAGACCCTCTGACTCCCATTGCTCCTTTTAACAATGAGCATCTACAAATATTGGGTGTTCCCTTCCCCTTAAGAGTGGGACATCATGAACACCAGAGATATGAAAGGAAATTCAAACTCTGACTTGTAAGATCTATCATAAATCAATCTAAAATCTAACAATCAAAAATCATTAACCAGTTTGGGGTATTTTATCACATTTCTGTTCACAGATTTCACTTTCAGTATGTTGAATAACCCTGAAGGATTTGGAATTCACGAGCCTGAATTTGTGTTTTTACCAAATTTAATGCTTATCTACTTCTACTGTCTTGGTTCCTAAAAGAGCAAATCTGTTTCATAAGGGGTAATGCCTCATGGGGTTAATGTTTGTATTATCTGATGTAGAAAAACATGGACAGTCCTAACTGTGTCTGACAAGACACCCATGAAAAAAAGCCTTACACATCTTTGTTAGGATTACTGCAATACAAAGCTGAACCCCGTTTGAAGACAGTATCTCTGAGTAAAGTACAGAAAGGTCCTAACCTCAGGGTGGAATGAACAGCAGAATTTTCTCTTTTGATTTTCTAAGAGATATCATTATACAAAGCAATAATATTGATGCTGTTCTTTCTGAGAAGAATCTGCCATTTTCAGAGATCAGACACACAATATGGGTAATTAAGCTTTAACTGAGATTTGGCTTAAAGTAAGCATAGATGCAAATTAAAGTACGGCAGTCTGGAGCTTACTAGAAGGTCCTGAACTATGATCTTCATCTTTAATAATTAGACAAAGACTCATAAAGATCACTCTCTGGTAAAGAGCTGTCTGAAAATTATGGGAAGAACAAGTTTTAAGTATCATACCTTCACTTATCTTCTTCATAATCATCTGCAAAGACAAGGTAATGATAGAAAGTATGGAATGTCTTTTTGAAGAGGGGTAAGATACCACTTGGTGTTTATTCTCAACATTTGCTACCAGAGAGCTTACATCACCCTGTATCAACCTCAAAAATAGTATTTAAGCATAACTGACTACTTTAAACAAAATCAAGAGAGGAGAAAAGCAGCTCATTTGAAAAGAACATCCTGCCTCTAGCATACAACACAGCGTTCTTGTGCAATCAAAGTAGATGATAACTTCGGCAAAAGAACTGTACTTTTAATCAGGACAACAGAAACATTTTTCCCCCCAGGTAATCCCTCGCCACTGGTACCAATTCCGTAAGAATAACCTACACAGAAAGGCTGAGAGCACAGTAGCTGTCCACTCTCCAGCACCTCTCACTGCTCAGAGAAAAATCTTTCATCCTCATCCTTTCCACTCTTTGAGCATTCAGCTGCATATTTCCCTTCCAAAACAAGACTGGTTGCAATTTTAGCAACTTCGAAGTCTTAAGTAGGAAGATACAGCTGAGGTATTAAAAACCAGAGGGTTGCCATTACTTGAAAGGAGTCTGTTGGATGCCATTGTCCCCTGCATTTGCGCAGATGAGCTGCTAATGAGAGAATTCAGGCATATTTTCATCTGAACTCTAAAATGTCCTCAAAAAGCTCCAATTCTGTGCCAGAAATTTCATCCTCATGGGTTTAAGCAAAAACAAAGAGGAATTCATTTGCATTCTCTACACAAACAATTTTTAGCCAGCAGAAGGCCGTTCCCTTCTGTTGTCAGATGTCAAGGAAAGAGGACTGTTGCTCATATCACTCTTTATCCACAACTGTCTGCCTGCTCATGTGAGTGCCACACCAACTTAATCATTCTAAAGTTTTGATATTATAATGAAATCCTGCTGATAATTTGCATTCAATTTTAAAAGAGAATTCACATTTTCCATACTTTTCACTGTACCCAAAACCACTACATCTCTCCATCTGCCAAACTGAGGCTTCTGCATTTTAGAAGTGTTCCTTTAGATCCCTAAAATTTAGGACTTCTGTTAGGCCTGGATCTCAGCAGGCTGGATGTCTGTCTACCCAATAGCAGCTCCCCCCCGAGAGGTAAGTAAGGAAAAGTGCTCTAGCATTAGGCACTTAATCAATTCTTCCACTACATAATTCCACCTAGAACAGAAATCTGTGCACCTCCCACCAACCACACAGGCTGGGTCACAAACCTCTCCACAGGTATGCAAGTCTTTCCTTTCCTTTCCTGAGCAGGAGGGAAGGAAGCAATATTTCCTAGTCATTGCAAGGATACAAAAATTGTACATACAAGGAAAAGTTACAAAAGCATAATCCAAATATTCTGAAAATGGGTGTATTGTTCCAGAAAAGTGTTTGGACATTGTCTGAATACAGCTTCCTCATACAGACTCCCACCAATCAACAAAAAAACCCTCTTAACAGAGGGAACAAAAATGCAATTATTAAAACAAAAAGAAGGGTTGCTTTTGGACACTCTGCAGTAACTTAATTCAAGGAAAGTTATCAAGAATATCTAGACAGAAACCAGAAAAGCTGTCAGTCAGGTTCCTCTGTGTTTTAAAATTACTCCTCTTGGAAAAGGAAAGCTTCAACATCCAAGTATTAAGATATTTCCTCTGAAGTAAATCCCTCCACCTACTCAAGGACCATGTTGCCAAAGGTGACAGATACCATATTGCACTCACTATATCTCCACTAGACAATAAATTAAGTTTGCAATATAAAGTTGTTCAAGAACAAGATAAAATATCAGCAGCCGCACATCCAAACAGATACTTAACATGGAAATGGCAAAAGGCACTGTTTCAATTTACACCACTTGATTTTGTAGAAACCCTGAAGCTGTCTAAGGAATTAATGTCCATGTGCAGACAAATGGAAAATGCCTAAATGTTCCAGGAGCAGATTAAGGCTGAGTCTGAAATGAAAATATAGGAAGACAAAAGCAGCAGTAACTTGCAAGAACTGTTGTCAGATAGGTTCTTGCAAGTAGCAAAATTATACAGTTTGACATAAGTAGGTTTAATACCACATCTTTAGGAAAAGGACTTCAAAAACAATATTGGTTGGGGAATCTGAAGTTCCTTTTCTTTGTGAGCAAAAAGATGTTTTTACAGACTACTGCAGGCTGTCCTAATTGGCAATAGAACACATCTTCACATGTTTTTGAATGAAGTCCTAGATCTTCTGCCTTCAGTGAAGGCAAAAGTTTTTTCTCAGAGCTTTACTGTGCAAGCTCAGAAATTAAGAGAAAAAAAAAAAAGGAAAACACAAGCAGCAGAATTAAGACATCAGAATTTTGAACATAGTCCTACTACAACCTTCCTTTAATATGTTGAACAAATTCACAAATTTCTACTTCATTTTCTTCATTTTTATGAAGATGAGATGGCAGCAATACATTTTAACTCACAGAACGAGGACAGAATTATGAGCATTTGCAAACCACTGATCTCCCAGAACGAAAGGACCAAGATTAGCACAACACATTATATCAGTCCTTAGAACGAGCTGATTTTAAGTGAGCAGCAGCATTATGTAAATCAGTTACACGAAAGAAATTAGAAGAAGATTCAAATACAGTCAAAAGGTTTGAGTAAATATAAAGTTCAGTGCAGATATATACCCATTGGCTCCATATACACATTTTCTGTTTGCACACACAAAACGGAAGCTACTGCATTTCCTAATTGTATTGCAAAAGAAGATGACCATTCCATGAAGTTCCAAATACATTATTTCAATTCAGTAACCCTGTATGTTCTCATAAAGCTTGAAACATCTATACAGAGACACACATACACATCGCCTTTCTGATTTTATAAACACTGAAAGAAAAGAGCCATGGTGCATACAAATCCAAGTTTCAGGCTATTTTTAAAGTTGACGGCAATGTACAAAAACCACTTGAAATTTCCCATGTCCTCAACAACACTATCCCTCTTCCTCAAAAACGCTAAGTATAATTTTGTAATTCATAAGACACACTACAGTTTCCCAGTTTGTGCAGAGTTCTACACAATGCTGTTACAAGCTGAACAATTCTTAGAATTGCCAAAGTTTGTGTATTCTCAAGGTAGATTGCATAGTGCTATGCCCAGAAAGTAAAGTATTCATCAGGGTTTTTTATGGTTTGTCCTCTGAAAAAGGAAAAAGTTGCATGGGAAAGAATATAAAATGCTAGGTACAGCTTAATATCCATAATTTCATGTTTATGCATGCTTATCCACATCACAAAAATAAAGTGATAGCAAAAAATAAATCAGTTTGACCTGCATAACCAGGGCATAACTGAGAAAAGGTGTATTTTCAGGATAGTCCCATGGAAATTATTAAAACTAGTTACAGAAATTAAAGATGTGTGAAGGTGCCTTTCTACGATGACAAGCCTAGAATTATTGCCTAGACAAGCAATAATGACAAGCCTAGAATTATAGTTTCAGAACAGAAATTCTTCTATGTTCTCAAGTATTTCAGTGAGATACACTAAAGTGGTCTCTTTAAGGACACTGAATATCTTCTCCATGGCTCCTGTGACAATAATGTAAGGGTTGTCAACTTCACTGAAATATATCAAAATCTAAGGCAAAATAAATGCAAACATTTTAATCCACCATTATGGTTCATAAGAAGAAAGTAACAAGCAGCAAGGCATTCAGAGTTCAGTACAAACATTACTCCAGGCATACCACATATTCTGTACAACTTACAACACAATTTACTAAAACCAGTAAAATAAAACCATGTATAACTGAAAAAGCAAACATGTCAAAAATCTACAATGAACTTATTAACACCACAGATGCAAAAAGCTCACTAAAACCTACTGTAAAATTTCTAGACTGGTTTCGGCAACAACCCCACTTGGGGTATTTTGGCTCATGTTACTGCATATAAAGGTGAACAAGCAACTACTCATGCTCCTTCTCACATCTCTCATTAGCTAGATAATAAACATATCCATACTTCACGTATCCTGTCTCAAACTGTCATATGTTCTCTTAAAAGAAATTTTAACTCCTAGGGCCTCTAACAGAAGTCATGGCAACCTGGGAAACACAAGCCATAATTCTCTCCTGCCCTTTTTGCCTTTATATTCAGGAGACTGGCTGGCTCCTTAAATTGGGAACCTTGACTTAAACAAGGAGATGCATGCAATGAAGCAATATAAATCAAAGCCATCTGCATGTCTGTGCATGTGTCATAGCCATAACTGAATGCAGCACTCTTCCAGAGGGCACAGAAATCTTTCGAATACCACCAAAAATTATAAAAGTCAAACTTTTGCACTTTTTAGCAGAACAACTGCAAATATGCTTCAGACTGGCATTTAAAGAAAACCTAAAAAGCTAACTTGAAATGTGGTTCTTCTTCTTCCCCAACCGAAAACTTGTGCAGGTTTACTTTTTAAGACAGAACACGTGTCTGTCCTCATACATTCACTCCCACTTACCAATCTCTACCCTTCTCAATCACAAAGCCCAAAATCCCATTTGTGATACGCAGAAATTCAAGACTGGGAATTCATAAGGCTGACTACCAGAGAAAGGGTGCCTTTAAAGGAAGAAAGTTATATCGGAGTAACAGCTCCTCAGCCCATGACTGTTGATTTCACCTCCACATTATGAATTGCTAACACAATGCAAACAAAAATACGCACAGCATTGCAACACGACAATATTTTGTTCACACATGCACACAATTAAACAGAAACAACATAGTTACTAGAACATGAACTTCTGTCATAGATTGTCTTCTAAATTAGTAATATTAATCTTCAATGTTTACTATGGTAATCCTGTAATATGACTTGAAACAGATCCCTACACATTATTAACAAGTGAACAGAAGTCTCTTCTATGCCTATAATGTTTGTTATAGGATCTCAATTCTAGTCAAACAAAACCTTTAGACTGATTTTTTTGCCTTATTAGGAAAAGATAAGCCTGTTTTGCTTATGAAGGACAGATCTGCCATTTGAATGCATTTCCGTAATACAAGCATGAAGCTAGTGAAATATAAAATAGTATGAGAACTGCATTACATTCACATAAAGGGTAGTTTAATAATTCAAGGTTTATTTGGAGGTTTGTTTGCAACTGTAAGAAAGGTCATACCTTATATGAATAAGGTATTAAGGTTTGCACATAAAGTCTAAGGTAAGGATAAGTAAAAAGGCTTGTTTACCGTGCAGTTGTTCAGTGCTGTAGAAAGCTAACATTTTTAAAACCAATGCAGTGATAACAGCATGGATTACTGAAAGATTCTGCATAGAGATCAGCACACATGCATCAAGAGTTCAAGTGAGAATCAAAAAGTTAACACAGATCATGAGAAGAAGTTTTACTGTTTCAAGAGATATGTGGCTTTGAGTTACACTTAACATCCTTACTTAAAATATCTCATTATTCTTCCTTGCACTTCTTGGATTTAATACTTTACAAGACAGACTCCAATGCTTTTGCATTAAACGCTTCCCACGCTGTTTAGAGGCAGTCAGATACAACAAATTGTTAAGTTGGACCTGGCCTATGCTGTTCAGAAAAGAACTCATTACACCAATAAGCATCTACTTTGGGCATCCATAACTGGATGCAGAGATAGATATATCCAAGAGGATGTAGAAATGCATATATCCTGCTGCTCTGGGACTGCTAGCTAAGTATTTGAACACATACCTGCATATTCAAATATGCACATTTTCACATTAAATTAGCTCAAACCAACTCTTACCAAAATACTTCCTCAATTAAGACAGTAGGACACTAAAAATACTCAGACCAGTAAGAGCAGGAATAAAGACATAGCTTACTAGTAGCCAACAGAAAACAAAAATATTCTACAGTTGTAGAAAACACAAAAAGCATGTTTCAGGAAAAACAAACTTGGGGCTCATACAGAAATGCTTCCACATCACCTACTCTACCTTGGAATAAAGCAAACACAGAAATATCTAAGCTCGAGAAATTATTTCTGTTCTTCTAACCCAAGCTTTGCTGATCAAATTCACAGAAGTCTTAGTAGCATAAAAATAATTTAATTTTATTCAATCCTTTTTGCCTCTTGATCTAAAAAACAGAAGTGAGTGCTTCTCCTGAAAACTCCTACATCCTCTCCCTATCATCCTCAAGCTAGCAGAAGTGGCCACAACACAGACTGCATCAGGCAGGAGAGCTGCAGGTAGGAACACCTTGACCATCTGCAGCATCTCCACCCCTCTTTCAGATGTGAGGGATGAGCAGAGGACCCCCACGCTGGCTCAGCCAACGGCCAGGCTGAAGAACAGGTGCTTTCAGAACAGTCACATCAACACAGTGCAAATGCAGCACAAGGCAGACATCATCTGTGCAAGCTGCACATCCATCAGGAAGGATTTAACCAGTCTGCACCTACTTTAAGAAAGAAGCTGCAATTATTTTATCCTATGGTTTCCTTTACTTACTTGCACTTTCACATCATCATGATTTTGTTCCACAGTTTAAACATGATTTACACCCTCAATTTAACTTTGATTCATAGTTTCTAATAACATCAGTCCATTGTCCAAACACTGCAAGGGGATATTAAACAAGCTTAGATGGTCTGGGGAATTTGCCCACCAACATTAAACACAGAATAATTGGTTGCCATAATATTGTTTCAGATAACAGTTTCAGATAAACAAAGTATAACTGTAATGTCCCTGCTCTGAACCAAGAAAATAAAAAATAAATTCAACAACTGTTGGACAATATTGCAAAACCTTGTATTATTAAAACACGTAAGTGGTTATAGCTTATTCCAAAGAATTGTTATCCAATTTCAAATTATATAAGAGCAGAAAAACAATCACAAATAAAATTTTTGAGTTTTATGAGTGGGTACTACCCACAGCTGAATATGAACCTCTATTGTCTTTGTCCAGACTCTATAAGCTTGCTTACCAGCTGCAATATGTCACCCTCAGGAGTTTAGGTTAAATTGTCACTGGTTTGGAAATGTAGGCATCTGGTAATACACATGCAAACACACACACATGTGTGTGTTTAATATATATTAAAAAAATTAAACTATGCCTAATAGGTACCTAAGTTAGTTTTGAACTCTTATTAATGATACATTTCTCCGCAGAGCAGAGAACTAACTCCCTAAAAATGAAGTGCTGAGCAGATGGCTTTTTTAAAGTGTGATTTAAATATGTGGCACATGCATGACATGTGCCTCTCCTTGATTTTCCAGACACTAATTGTTAAATAAGACTTCTGAAGTACGCATAAATGCATGGAATTCAATAATCAGTCAAGTATTTAGACACAAAAGAGAAGTCAGCAGAATTTTATGGATAGACAAAAATTAACTTAGCAAAACTAGAGTACATTATGTGCTAAAAACACAGCCAGCACTATGAAAAAAAATTTAGAATAATACAAGTGCTTGTGCACATACACAGAGACACAAAGGAAATTGTTTCCATTTTCACACCTAAAAGCATAAATATCCCTTAGAATTCTACCATTTCCCTTATGAAACTAAGTATTAATAGGCAGGTTTTTTAATGATAACTGTTTTCTCCCATTTAATAGCAGATTGATCTCTTTGCTCCGACAGCCTGATACCTCTTTTTTACTGTCTATATTGAATATTCAGTTCCCTTTCATCCACCTCTGTATCTTGGGTTTGCCAGTCCTTTTTCTTTGCCAGTGCTCCTTATTCCTAGCAGTCTCCTCAGCACAGTGTCATCAATATTTTTGGAATATACATTCCTGCACACACTGATTTCAAATACAGCAAGCATACATACTCCATACTTGCATATATATCATTAGGAGACTTCTAGGACCTTATCCTGTCAAACCTTATTAAACTGACATTTTTAAGGCTGACATTCCATTTTCTCTAAGCTTGTTTTGAGCAGACATTTAGCAGAAACCTCCCCCCATTCAGGATTTTAATCAAGAGAGAAAATTAGGAAAAAGTTAAGTCTGCTATCTAGGAAAAAGATCTATTAGGTCCTGTCTGGACTAGAGAAATGTATTCTTCTAAGAATCAATTTAGTCTTTGCAATGCACTTGTAAAATGTCACACGTTCACACACAGAAAGCATTGCAGATCCTGTTAAAACTAGTTTCATTAACTCTAAATGCTATTTCAGTCGGGCTGAATTAATGGCAGCTAAGTTAAAGGTTTACTGGCATAGTAGTTAATGCTGATCAAAGAACTTACCCATCACTTTCCCCACAATATACTCATGGCCCTTTGAAATCTGCCCAAATTTACTATTTCTGAGACCCCTACCACAAATTTCTGGGATGGGTATCCAAACTGCAGTGCAGTTCACAAAGCACAACTGAGGAGAGAGGCTTATCAGAAAAGCTTATCAGCAGTGGACACTGCAGAGTTTAATTTGCTGAGTGAGAAACAATTCAAATTTCTAGACAAAGGCTTACAGCTATGGCAAAGCCTCCAAATCAGAATGAAAATCTAAACTTAAATTTGGGCTATCTGTACAAAGAACTAGCAGCCAGAGAGAGAGATAGAAAGTGATCCATCCTCCACTGGAAAACAAAAGGATGCCTAGAAATCTCTTTCAGATGTTTTTTTTTTCCTAATATATGCCTCTAACAACACCAACCTTCCATCAAAATCACTTTTCAAACAGAAGAAAACCAACATGCTGAAATTTAAGAAAATCCTCTTTTTTTCAAAGAAGACAATATTTTCATTTTGCATCAGATGTTTGGTTGCTTGTCAAGTTTTCTTTTATCACAAATGGTCACGTTTTGCTCATTATAAAACCCATGATTTTTTTTCAGCAGTAGCTAAAAGTCTAATTGGAAGGCTGATTCAGTATTGATACACCATGCATGTTGCAATGATTGACACAGTTTCAAAAAACAAATCACGTCCATTATGTCAGAGCACAATCATCAGAACAGCAGGATCACAACATGAGTCTCTCACTATGTCATGAAAGAACATAAAACCAAAACATGGCATCTTTGAATTTGTTTGAAATACATTTTAGTGAAACAAAACTGCAAAGTAGCAAAATAAAAATTTAAAATGCTGATCAGCTCTACATGAAAAAAAATTATTTGTCTTTAATTCACTTGATTTTCAAAGCCTGTTTAAGAACAACTACTATATAAGTCAAAAGGCTAATAGAAGAGATTTCTACTCCTAATCTAAGAAATAACTGAAAAAGAAATAATAAAATATATAAGATGCTAGAAGTTGTTTTCTCTTCTAGACAAGATCTGTCATCAATTAACAACAATTTCCTAGCACTGCACCAAGGCTGTCTAACCAGCTTTGAATTCTGTTGTAATTTTTGCATGTAACAGTTTATTTCACCAAACCATTGTCTGTTCAAGGCTATAGAAACTGTAGTAGACTCCTCTTGTAAATGAATCTTAATCCAAATCTGTTTTGAGCATTGCTGTTTTCCAAGACTCCTAATGCATCCTTTTCCATAGAGCAAAGCATATAGCATTCAACATTCTGCAGGACAGACTGCAGCAAAATTGACACTGTAACAATAGAGGCTACATCTCTATTAAACTTATAGAACAAGGGGCCAACTGAGTTTTAAATAAGACAAAGCACCACATGGCTATACTAGGAGTCTCATATCTGTCAGCAGGTCTGTAAGCAGTTGACAAGGGTTCCAACAGATGATCTGGTATGCAAGTTCATTACTGAATCTGTCCACACTCTGTACTTTTTATACTGGAGTTCTGTCAGGCCAATGAAAACCATCTGACAAACATCCTTCAGTGTAACACCATCCCTCTATGTATCTCTTTTATTAATGTGCATTCGGTGCAGCTTAACATACAAAAATACTACAGTGAATTATTCTCCTGTTATCAGAGACTTATCTTGTCACTAGGCTTAATACTACATTTGATTCTCAAATTGACTTTGTAAACATGAAACTGTTATGTCCATAGTCCATAACAAAAAAGTGTTTTGATAATGATTGTTCTGGTATAAAAGTTTACAAGCATGGAAAAACTACTGTCCATTACCCAGGTGACTTTAGAAGACTGACTCTGCTTGAGATAAAATTGATATCAAATAATTCCAAAGATGAACAACAAATTTTAACAAATTGAGGGGAAATGTATCTAATACAATAAACTAGTACTACTAACTCAATTTCTCTCTTCTTTGTATATTTGTTACTACATAATTGACAAAAAATAGGAGATGAGCAGATAAAAAAAAAACCCACTCTGTGCATTTTTTACATAAAATTTATAATAAATTTACAGCTGAATCTCCTCAAGGGAGAACGATTCCATGAATCTGCCGCATTCATTATTTGTGTTGTGAGCGGCTACTGCACTCCTTTCTGGACACGCCCATGCTACAGGCACACAAAGCTGCACACATCAGCTGCAGGCCCACCCAAAGCATTGGATCACAGATGCCACTGGGATCAAGGTGAGCAAGGCAAACACTGACAAGGGTGAGAGGCAGGGTTGAGCAAACAGACCCCCACACACCTCTCCAAGGAGTTCACTACAGCTTAGACTGCAGGGACAGCATGTGGGTCATCACACTTATTATTTAGGAAGGATATCAGAAAGTCCCAGAGCTAACATATCCAGAAGCATGATGTTTTCGGAATGTATGGAGTAGAAACTCCAAGATACCATCCCGAGTTCTCTTCATGTGATGTAACAGTGTAATTGCAGTCCACAAGGGAGAGAAATGCTTGTCCTTCACCCAAAGAAACTACAAAGCCATGTGCTTCACACCATTATGTGCTGTCTCTTGAAACTTCCTGCCTCCTCCTACGTCCATACTGCTCCTGACTAAATATGATCTTCAGTGACAAGCAGACATGAAAAAATAAGTTCCAAAATATACAAAATATGACCCAAAGTAACATAAACTGAATCAACCTACAGCAAATATACAACAAAACCCTTTTAAAATACACAGAACTGAAAAACAGATTCACATTAAGGAACACACTTCAAAGACCGTTAGACTAATTATCTTCCAGGAAAATTTGGAGAATATCCTGAGCAGAAAGCCTCCTTCCTAGGGAATGAAGATTCACATCATCTAGCAAGCAGATCCAAGGAGTGAAAACGAGTTTATGTATAATCTCATATACTTTTCATGAGCCTTATAAACTTTTGGCAGATTTAGTAATCTTCCATAAGTCTCCAGATTTCACAAGTCCTATTAAAATAAAATTCCTGACATTGAAAGAAAAAGGAAGTAGAACAACACCTTAAGAAATGCAATATGGACAGAGGGGAGAGCGAGGGAAAAGAACCAGTCTTTATTACATCTCACAAACACGTTTTGGGTTGTGCTTGAGGCCAAAAGATATAAAAGAGACAAAATACCACTGATTCAACATGCCCACAGTAATTTTATGTCAAAACTATGAACCACACTGCAAAGCTCCTGCAATTCAAGTTATCCACACTTTACTTAATTTCAAGGACCAGCAGAAAATAATGAGTCATTCACTAAGATATTAATTGCAGAGCTATCCTTTCATATCTTTCCTATGAAATATGAGGTAAGAATCTATTTGTCTACAAAGAGCAACAGATATGGCAATGGTAAAAAGCACCATATCATCCAAAAGAGGGACAGATGAAACAAAGATGGAGCCCAAATAAACACCCAAGGACAGCATTTAGCAGCTCCGAATTAATAATCAGTTGTCCTGTAATTTCTGTCAGAATTATTTCAGCCATGTTTATTTCCTCATGCACAGTAAAAACTCACAACATTAAAAGCAAATAGAATATAAATCTGTTGCAGATGAAAGTCCCAAACTTCTGATTACTTTATTATTGGTATTTAAAAGGTAAAAGTCATAATGCTGGGAAGTAAGCCCTGACTTTACTATGAGCAGCAGCATTCACAGTTCTGAGACACCACCAGCTATACAGTTAATGCAAATCTAGCCACATGATGCTTTTTTTTTTTTTTCCAAAAATTTAACGCATTTGCAGCAGCTCAATGTCCTTAAGCAACAAGAAAAAAAATACCCACAGTGGTATGTCCCTGGCTGATCATAAAGCAAGACTGCATAGAATTCCCAACGAGAACTGAGAAGACACCTTTGCCATGGGGAAAGTCAACAGGCCTACATAAAGTCACACTGTAATTCGTCTGCTCAGTCATCTCAGTTACTTTAAAGGACCAATCTTTAATTGTAACATACATGTGCATTTAATCTGACCTTTGGAAACTTTCTATAACACAAATCAGAAGTTTTTCTATTGAGCTCTGCAAAGATGAACTTCATCAAGACAACTTCTATAGGCAAGAAAAAGCATGCAAATCCCAATTAGTCTACATTGCTGCTCTGACTTTGCTAAGCTTTCTGACCTTTCCATCATACAATCCTTCTCAGTCTTGTTCCATTTCACTCAGATTTCTAGCCTGTTCTAATACAGAAGCCAAGACTTCCCATCATTCATACAACAAGTAAAACTTCTCTCAGTTTGTCCTCTCTCTTCCCTTTGAGAGAGGAAAAGTCTACTCCTCTAATCCCTTCTACATAAACATGAAAGAGAGGAAGATCTGTTTAAGCAAAACACTGGCACAAGAACAAGTATGTTTAAGCTAGCTCTGACTGTGTCTAGCCTGGAAATTAGGAGGTGTCATAAAAAAAAATAGAAGCTCTTCTAAACACTGATCCTTAAAAAATGGCACAGAGGAGAGAACTAACAAGTGAACCAAGGCAAATATTTACAGCCTTAGGAACAGAAATATGTTAAGAGGATTGTTCGAAAGAGCCAGAAGATTCCTGATAATAGATTCCATCTATTCCCTGCAGATGAGCCAGGAGAATCTCCAATGCATTCAACATCCAGTCAGAACAATGCAATTATACTGTTGTTAAAATCTTTGCACTGTCCTGTGGTTGTTTCCAGAAAGATAAGCGTAATATAATAACGTGAACTGTGCCAACATAAGAGAAGTTCAATATAAACAGTTCATTGTAATCAAATAGGATTCACAAGTTGTGTGTGCATCAGAGCAGATGGACGTAGGAAATACGCAGATGGCTTTCTGGGGAAACCACAAGCCTTTCTGGGTTACCAAATCTAGCCCCACACTACCAGAAACAATACTAGGCAATCCTTCCCATAATTAAATTCAGTTCTGTAGGTAAGTTCATTTCACTTGCTCCCATAACTTCTCTCTGCAGATAATTAGAAACATATTTCTCATTTTTAATTTTCCTCTTTTCATAGGAAAAATTGACGCAATAGATTTATTAGCAGGTTAAAGCAAAGAGCAATGGCAAGTTAAATATGGTTATTTGCACTGAAACATAGCAATAAGGCCTCACAGGACTTGTCCAGTTACCTGAAGTGACAGCTGGACATTAAAAGCTGTGCTCACTTGAGTCCTACTCTACACCATTAAGAGATGTTGAGTAACATCTTTAAAATCATCTAAGGATCTTTCATCAATGTGTCCAGCAATATTTATAGAAACCAAAAACTTGTCCCTAAAGATAATGAAATATGAAGAAATCCACACTGGAAGAGTTAATGTATTATAAAGGCTGTAAAAGGCTTTACTTGCATTTCTATATAATTACTAAAATTCTACTCTCTGAAGAAACTACTTGAAAGCAACACACTTCAGTATTCTGTTCTCTGAATGTAAACAAAATCCGACCTGCCAATCTTTGTGACCATAATAAATTTTCTTTACCCTTTCTTTTATTTTTGCGTTTTGGAATATGCCATATTCCAATCCTCCTCTTGATTCTTTCTACACAATTTCAAGGTGCCACAGCTTAATGTGCACAAACATGCCAAAAACAACCTTTACAAGACGATTACTAAATGCCCAAATTGCACTCTAAAAATGTATTTACAGGACTTCAGAAGACAGCAAGATGCCACTTTGTTTTCAAATTCCAAGCTGAGTTTACAGAACTACTAGATGGGGGGAAAAGCATCGTTTTTTACTAACAAGGACTTAAAATATGCAGAAGTCAAATGACAAACCTTCACAATAGCATTTTCACATTCCCAAACAGTAACACCGAGTAATTCAGATTGCAAACATGTACCTTCATGTATCAAAACATGTGCCAGTCCACCAGAAATGAAACTGTATAGGGATAAGAAAAAGCAGGGATAAGAAAAAGCCTGGCTGACTGACTGCAAACTGCCAAAAGAAAAGAAGCATTGCTAAATCAATCATATTTGAACCTTCCTGGAAGTAGATGAACCCAGCAGCCAAGAAGAGTCTTGGCCTGAGCACTAAATTTAAGCACAATCATGACTTGGTGGCTTAAAATTATAGATTAGGATGCCATTACAGCATGCACTACTCCCTCACTAGATCTGCACTGGCACCTGGGCAAGACCCAGTCACTGTAAACACCACATTTGGGTCTCCTGGTTCAGCCAAGACATTTTGAGAAAGTTTTGATAGCCACAATTGTTTTATTCCATTTTATTCTCACTACTTGGGATATACATCCTTCAGCTGACTCATTTTTTAAATCACTTCAGTACTTAAACTGTCACACTCAACACATAATCTGACACCACAGAGTCATAGTTTGAATATTTCAGTTCTATTACTTTTAATTCTGTACCAGTTAATCATATTTTATTTAAAGGTAAAATGTTAATCTTCTGATGTTAAAAATCATCATACGTTACCTTTTTATGGCCACATATTAAAATAAGGATACTTGCCAATTACCTAGAGTCTTCTTTTCAGGATTTAAGTGAGACACTGACAAGAGGTCAACTCAGACTCTCAGCAGTACAACCATCTGCTCTGCATGCCAGAGGTGCTCTCTTTAAATTTCCCAATACTTTGCAGCTGAAATTAGCACATCTCACCAATTTGCTAGTCTGCATTGGTGTGTCCATATTTAATTCTGCGTAAAAGGCATACAAAAAGCACCTGGCTACAAACTGTTTGCTGCAAAATGGTTGCCCTATGGCAAGCTCAAAACTTTGAGAGAAATCCTTCAAAACTTGTGTGGCTCTCTCTGACATATGAAAAGCTAATTTTTAGTTGTTGTTTTAATATTGCTACTTCTCATGACTTAAAACACACCTCTACGCACCACCAGAATGAGGTCTTAGACTGCAAGCATTTCCCAGCAGGGATTTTTGTCTCCATACTTGTCAGCAAAGCAACTAGCAAATTGTTAATCATCTATAATTAAAGGCACCATAAGCCCAGAACTCAGAGTGTATCTCCAGTTTGTTCACATGGCCCTTTATGGATAAAATACACACTTTCATTTCACTCCAAGTACCTTTTTCTACTGGAGTGCCTTCTTCCAACCTTCTTTTAAGACATGACCAAGAAAGGCATTCTTTAACATGTATTTTTATGTATAAAACAATGAAAATGACAAATGTGTGTAATATGCTTCTCTCAGTCTTTTCCTTGACTCTAAAATTTTTGGTTTTATTTAAAATTTTCAGAGTGTGTCCATGAAATGCCATAACTGAGCAACATGCTTAGATTTAACCTTCATGTCACACAAAGGCCAGCAAGCAGTACCACAGAATTTTAAACAGGTGAGTAGAAGAGAAAACAGCTGAATTCCCCAACGCCACATCTGGTAAGTCAGGAAAAGCAGGGAACTGAGCTGGAGATCCAGTGGATTTCCAGGCTCATTCACAAGGGTCATGTCTGGCTCATAAGCAACACACTCTGCATCTCACCAGTTACTTTTTGCTGTGACCACGACTGCATACTGCAGGTTGCATACACCTGCTCTACCTTTAGCACTCTACTTGCAATGGTAAGCAATTCATCCTGAGATAAAGTTCATACAAAACCAGATGCAACATACTAATTTCATTTTTAAATGGAAGAAAAGCAGTATGGTTTTGGTGGTGGTGCTGATTATATTTATTTATTTTTATTCCATTGTTTCCACATTCAGACCTACAATTATTAGCAATGTTGTTCAGATTTTTGATGCTCTGCTTTCAGTGTTGACTTCAGTACAAGCATCAAAGCTCTTACATACATTAAAAAAAAGTCAACACTGTTCATACAACAACTACCATCCATTTAGCTGGCAAGAGTGCATATACCTCTGCCTGTATGCAAAATGAAAAAAATATTTTAAATGTGTGACTAAAAATCTGACAATGTACAGCTCAAAATGCAGTTCTGCTGACAGAGCCTAGCAGGTGAAACTGCTCCCTCCCTTAACTTTCCTTACAGCCATGCTCTGCTGCCAGGTAAGCAAATCTAGGGACCACTGCCTGACCAGGTAGCTTGCTCTATGAGACTCCATACCTTACACAGGTGGCAAGTTCAAGGCTACAATTTTTAACATAATTGCCTTGAATTTTAGAAGACTCTTCCTTCTTCATGCAGAGGACAGTCTCCCACTGTTTACAATGAAGCTGTTATTACAACATTTGGAAGTGACTAAGGGGGGTGAAAGCTAAGTTTCATTTCTTTCAGATTCTCTAGAATGAAACAAACTATATCTAAAAAGTGCAGATATGCTTTTTTATTTCTTTTGCAGTTCAGGGGAGGGGGGAGGGAAAAGCATCACTGATTTGTATATTAAAGTGCAAGCATCTGTCCTACTGATGACATTCTAGGGAAGCGCATTAGCATAAAATTTAACGATGTCAAATAAGTGGATGTGAAATAGGGACTGCGTAAAGACACTATTTCCAAGCCTGACAGAAACATCACTGTTTAGAAATGCAAATGATACCATTATGTTCAATAATTATATGAAAATATGAACAGTTCAGCATGTTTTCCAGCCCTGATGGCGGTTAATGGGATGTACGCTTATGTAAATAACTACTATTAAAGCTAATGCTGAAAAAAACTAATAAATTCATACTAAAGCAACTGATTTAGTATGCTTTTAAACCCCAGCAGTGCTCACTTATTAGAAAGGAGTGCATTCTTATGTTTAGAACTCATTACTGTTACAAGTCACTGCAACTCCATCAATTACCATGCATTAATGAAAATGGGACACATACAAAAAAAATTATTGCCTCTCAGCAGTTTTCTTTAAAGACAAAATATAGGGGTATTACCATCACTGGGCCTTGAGGGGAACTTATCAGCAACATAATCCTTATTACTACAACTGTACTCCCTGTTCTATAAACCCTGGGGTATTTCTTGTCCCAAGAAGGGGATGACCTTTATGTAAATCTCTTGCCATTTGCACAGTGAAAGTGACCATACTGCCATCAGTAAAAGCTTACCATTTAGCTTACCACAGTTAAAAATGTATTTAAATAAACACATGCATACTAGGATCTGAACTGAAAAATGTAAATGTGCAATGAAAAACTACAACTCCTGAAACTACACCAAAGAAGGTATAATGCCAGAAGAACTAAGGATGAAAGGTGTATGTGGAAGTCTTCAATTAAATTCTTGTATCTGGATAAATTCCATCCAGTTTTACACTTACACTTTTAATAACCTCCTAGAGAGCCATGGAATTAAGACTTTAAGGATGCTATTCATTCCTCTTTGGATGTTTTCTCTGACTCCTCAGTATTACTCAAAATTCTTAGCCCTGGTTAAACATCACAACTGATAGAGGAAACAAAACCAGGAGTGCTGTTATAGTAATGAATTCCTAAGGAAATTAAAAACTGAGATTTACTGAATGTCTACAACCCTACAACTAACCCACTTTCATTTTCTAAAGTAGTCTATGGAAATGAGATATTAGTGTAACATCCACTAGATCCTAAGAAGTTTAGCAAGGCTAAAAATGCATTTATATTAGTTTGCATTGACTGACAGTTTAAAATTAAGGATGGATTTGAACAACCTTACAAGAGACTGTGGACAAAGAACTGATGGCAAATGGAGAAGATTAATGTAGGACAGTTATCTGTCCAGTCTCAGCTGCTGTAAAACAAAATGGCATTTTGCTATGGAAAGGCACAGACTTGCAACTCTTGATACAAAAGTACTGTCACTAGGGACCACGAAATCCCACATCAATAGAAAGGGGTTAAGAAACAGATGCTATTTTGATCATTCTTGAATAGTGACAAAGTTGTTACAGGCCAACGGCCACTGTAAAAGCCAATGTTAAATTAATGGTATGCTTAAGCGCAATGTACTCCCCACAGTACAAGGCTAAAATAAAGCCTAGCCCAGCCTGAAAAATTTCCAATCTAAAAGCAGGCAGCAAAACAAGGCTTTCAGAGAGCCAGAAGCTCACAGAATACAACAGCAAACACATGATGACAGTCACTGTGACAAATGTTTAATGGGAGAGAGATGGAAGAAAAAAACCCCACAAAACTATCTGATTGCTTTCACTAAATCTCTGTTGAAAGAGAGGTATGAAGTGTTTTGCTATCTAGACCATTAAAACTATTTCATGAGTGAAGGCCACTCTAAAAACAGTAAGACAAATTTGCTACTGATTAATAATAAAGCCATTCATTTTATTCTTCAAATCTAAAGTAATTACAAGCCAGAGCATGGCAAATGGATTTAGAAGAAGCCATTACGTCAGAAGAATCCTTTAAAGAAGAACAGTAATTTAAAAGACTGAACTGAATAATGAACTCTCCTGAACAACAATTATTATGAGATTGATTTATTGAAAGTGTATTTAATTATGCAAGAAATGTTTAAACTTTCCAAAATAGTGCAGGAAG
Source organism: Phylloscopus whistleri (assembly GCA_017589585.1). Classification (NCBI taxonomy): domain Eukaryota; kingdom Metazoa; phylum Chordata; class Aves; order Passeriformes; family Phylloscopidae; genus Phylloscopus; species Phylloscopus whistleri. The sequence goes on along the minus strand of JADMLD010001003.1, from coordinate 327,351 downwards.
ACAGAGAAACCAATAGCAGAGTCAGCCCTTCATCCTCATTATAGTTGAGAAGCTGAAGCAGATGGAGAATTCATTTAGTTTAGAAGGATAAAGTACATCAATTTCTCTGAATCCACATTTCTAGTCAATTTGTTACAGTACCAGCTTCAACAATTAATGATCTCATTTTCCCATTTGTGCCTCCTTTTAAAAGATCTTAGTCTTTGTTTCCAAATGAGCAAAATGTCATAAAGAAAAAATTTAACTCAAACATCACTTTGAAAGCTCAAATGCCTAAAGCCAAATGTTTCAACAATTACCACAGAACCAGGGGTCAAATTCAGTCAGGTAAGTAGCCTGGTCAGTTTAAGTACCTGGAAAAAGCAAAAAGATCTTTCACCTGAGACACTTAAACTGAGCACCCTGACTCCTACAGAGAATTTTTTTTTTTTTACCTGAACTACTTTACTTTTTTTTTTTTCCTTAAAAGACCTCATATTGATGTATGAGATTGCCATGGCTGAAGGTGCATTTCCAATGACAGGTGTCTCCTGTTTAGTTTAGACCAGGGCAGCCCATCATTATATCCAGTTCTGACATGCCCACCACACAGTTAATATAGATAGTATCATAAATCTGTGCATCAGATACCCAGAGCTGGGAGACAGGCTGTCTGGGAAGCATATAGCTACTCGCGGGTATCAACAATCTGGCAGGGCAGAACTCCAGCTCTTACTCAGTTTCAAAATCATCAGGTCTCTAGTACCAGGTACAGATCACCACAATGTAAAAACATCCTGAAACATGGGAGATGAGAGAATGCTACTAGCCCTCAACACTTAACTAGAGGAACTCTGAAATTCTATACAAGAGCTGTTGGTGGGAACACCTCCGCTTCAGTCAGACACACACAGAACACCATTCCACCCTTGGTATAAAACACAGAGCAAATATGCCACTCCCATTCCACAGCTGTATTTCTATGCTGACAGTACCATCTCACAGACAATCCTGCACCACTGGGTGCAGAGTTTTAGGGCAAAAAGCCTGTCCAGCTCATATTCTACAGAGGCTGTTGTTGACTGCTTAGATGCTGCCTGCTGATTCTGGGTATTTTCGTAACATGGACAATGTTGCTAGATTGTGCTACAAGGCACTAACTAGGATTAAGCACAGAAAGCTTCAAATGAATCTCCAGCTATTGATCCATTTGAATACTCAACATTATAATATGTTTCACCTTGTTTTAGTTTAAAAGTTCATGAAAAATTCAAAATATCTTATTTACCCAATAGTCCTTGACTGATTCTTCTACATTTAAGTTCGTAAATACATACATTATTTAGCCAATACTGCAGTTACAAAATAGCATATAAATATTCAGGGACTTTTTAATAAGTGCAGCATTTTTTCAACAGACCACAATGGTTGCTTAGAAACATTTACTAGTAGGATACCTGAAATAACAGTAAGAGAAACACCTTCAAAGAGTAAAGTGGTTGGATAAAATGGAAGAAAGGAGCAAAATACTGATTTTCCATTCTCCTCACACACCTTCAAACAAATTATGATGCACAAGAAGACATATAGTATGCATTCACGTATGAAAAATAAAAAGGGAAAAAATCTTCAAATGATAAGCTGAGGGATCCAAGTTAAGAAATAAAAGGAAAATAATGACGGTCATTTCAAACCCTCAGTTCATAACTTGTCAGAAACCATACCATCAGGAACAGACTTAGCCAAAGTTAATCTCTAAAATTGTTACTGAGTTTTAAATAAATAGGCTGACTTTCAAAAGCACAAGTTTCCTGCAAATGGCAAATCTGCCTTTATATAGAAGTTTTCTTCTGGCCTTTTTTTTTTTTTCTTCAGGGAGGAAGACGTGGGGGGCACAGCAAGGCAGTGCTATCTATTTTCATATATAGATGCTTAACTCCAGTGTTAATATCTGTGCCTCACCTCCCCCTGAGACTCTGCTACCATTTTGAGTGCAAACTGTCCTCTTGTCAATAGGAGCCCCAGGGAGGCACACACCCCTGAATCCACCATGCAGGACACTGAGACCACACATCCAACAAAACACAGGGCCAAAGCCATTCTGTGCAAGACCACCTTTGTTCCCTGTGATGACAACTTGGTGGGTCTGATTAAAAAAGGAAAGGAAGCAGAAGTGTTGTGTTTTCAGAAGATCAGATTTAACATTATAGGGAAAATAAGGCAGAACCAGCTAGTAAATTCTGTACTCTGGTATTTCCTTTTTCTACTATTTTGTTCTTTGCATTAAGCAAGCCAGTAACTCTTTTTCTTCTGAAAAATACTACTAATTTTATATTAACACAGTAAGATAGGAAAAGGACAAAATATGTATGTAGCCCTAATTTATGTATACAAGACTTACGTAACAAATAGTACTACGGTGAAACTAAAAGCATTTTATTAAAGTCTCTAGATAATGCTTATAAAGCTCATTATTCTTCCAGCAAATTAATATTCTATGTCTCACTACCACTATAAGCAAATGAACTGTTTTAGTTAAATTAATATTAATGTTAACTGCATGTAAAACCAACTAATTAAGTAGTTCTGTAATATTAAGGACATGTGTAAACAGAGTCTGCAATCAATTTTAAGACTAACCAAGTAAATCATACAGGATTTGTTGTGTAAATTTGGCTGGGTCTTCAGCAACCTGGTCTACTGGGAGGTGTCCCTGTCCCAGGGTTAGACTTAGATGATATTTCAGGGTCAAACCATTTTGTAAGTCTATGTTCAGTCAGAAAATAATTCCAACAAAAAGCTTAAGTAACCCAGGTACATTCTAAATATAAACCAAAACAGCAGCATACTACAGCTGACTAGCTTAAACTACAAAAAGAAAAAAAAAGTTAGTAATAAAAAGAATTAAGCAGAGCTTAGAATTCAATAACCAAATTAAAAAAAAATTAAAGAAGTTTCCTCTTCACCAATTAATAAGTCTTTGTAGAAATGTTACAGCTGCTTTTTCTTCTTCATTTATGCAACAGCATCAAATTTACATGAAAAAAAATCCCTCATGGTGATAACAAGAAAAGCTAAAGACCACAACATAATTTCTTTGAGCTATGAAGTATCAGTAGTATTTGTTTCTTAATAATCTCATTATAATTTTTTACCTAAGACATGTATCATGACAGTATTGGGACACCTCAAAAAGGATATTTTCTTGGTGGTTAAATTAAATTATATTTGGGACCTAAATTAATAATAGGTGCCTGAAAATACATCAGGGGGAAAAAAAGGAAAGCCAAAAGCTTTTCTAATAGCAGCTCATAGCACAAGAGGAAAAAGATGCAGCACAAGTACTCTAAGTGCATAACATGGCGCATACTGCCCATCCCTTACTGTGAAAATGCAAACAAAATAATACAAATAAGAACAAGGAAGTTGCAAGTCACACATTCCAAAGCTAATGCCAGAATCTAGACCAGCACTAGAAGCAGTTTAGTCACCATACAGCAGCAGAGAGAACACAAATATCAAAAGTAGATGCTGTAGAAGACACCATAGGAGGTTACACATGGCAATTCTTCTCACATGAGCTTAGTCTCAAATTCTATTTCAAAAGTTCAGGCTTGAATACCCTAAACAGACACATCCCTGCTTGCATCAGCTGTCTTACAATTGTCTGACTGACCCTAGGTCACCATCTCGGCTCTTATTAACCCTGGCTGCTTATCCCAAACATTTCTGAACCTATCAGTCACAGGCTTTTATTGCTTTCGCATCAGTCATCTCCAGCCCAACCTCCTTTTCCAAGTCTTTCCTTCCAGACACATTCTAGATCTCACTATCCCAATACACACGCCATTTACATTCTTCTTTATCTTTTACGTAAACTTCACTTTCAGAAAGTGATATTTTTCCCCAACACTTTATCATCTTCATAGCTGTAAGATGCTTTCATTGGGGAGGGCCTCAAAAGAGCATGAGCAGCTCTTAGTGGATTATCCCGTTCAGTCCAACTGGGCAAATTTTAGTAAGAACAGCAAGAGATGTCATCCCAGCAAGCATACCTGAACACCACTAAGTGCCACACCTTCTAAGAACAGCAGCACCAGAACTTTTCAGTTTATTATAAGCAAAAGAGTTTATTATAAACAAAACAAGGTTTTGTTCCTCTCTTTTTTTGGGACACTCTGTTTGAAACACTTTGGATAAAATTTCTTTCAAAAGAAGTCAGTCTGAAGTGTAAAGCCATGAGACAAACCAAGCCAAAACAGCTACTTTTGATCAAATTGTAAGATGATAGGCCTAAATACTGCTTTTAGAAGAAGGTGTAGACCAACTGACTACTTGAAATCCCTAATCTTCCTTAATTCTGTGATACTAAGTATTTGGTAACCCTGACAATAGGCTGGACTATTTATGGTTCCCAGCATGCTCTTCACTGTTGTTCTCCATTAACAGCATGCCCTAGTACAAAGCACTCAAATTTCAAAGTTTCACCAGCTAAGGAAGGGTAGAACTGACTTCTGAATCTGCATGAAATTTTAGTTGTTGGTCCCTACCCAGACAGCACTGTACAGACCCAAAGTAAATGTGAGCTTGGGCTGCAGATCGATGCTGTTTGTAAACGCTGAGAAGTTACTTGAAGTTTTGTAGTGAGATCATTGCATACCACCCATCTCCTTTCCCCCAAAGCTTCTCTCATACTTCAGCAGCAGCAAATTTGAACAGAGGGGTCTTCACAGCTTCTCAGGGGTAAAGAAATCAGAGACAATAAAAGAGGATGGATTTTCCTCAAAGTAGGGATTTCAAGCACCAAACAATACTTCTCCTGTAAGAATCTCAAGGAAAGAAAAAAAAACAACAAAAATTCACGTTGCTGAAAAAAAACCCACACAGTCCCCATGCTAAGTGAACTAAATCCTTACCAAGCTGAAATTGCACTTTGCTGGATAGCTGCAGTTATATCAGAAGCACCAATTTATTACTGCAAGGTACTTTTTAATACTGCAGCAAAAAAAGTTACCTTACAGAGAATAAATTAGCTATGTGGGGCAAAACAAAAAGGTAAAATTGATTTCAACAGACTCAAAAATTTTTTCTTATGATATTATATCCCTGATATCTTATTTGCAAGTGAACTAGAATCCAGAAGAACTTAGAGAATTTCAAGTTGCTGTACTTGAAACAGCCATAATCTGTATTCAGCCTCAGCAAGTCATTTCTACTATTCCTTGTCTCTGCAACAAGCTTTAAAAAATTAAGTGATCAGAGTTACACTGAAGATCTTGAATCATTCATGTATGGTAGGCAAGTATTGCAGCAGTTAAAATTACATTGTTTTAAATTATAACCTTGTTTTATATATCTAGGTTTTACAGAGTTTTATGAAGTGTAAAATTGCATGCGTTAACCTTCTGCCATGTCTACCAGACTTCTGGAAAAGTATTCATGCTTGTACAATCTATTTCTGGTAAAGAAAAAAAAAAAAGAAAGGGAAAAAGTCCCAAACAACAAAACAAAAAAAGCAAGCATGTCAACTTTCCACTAGCCAAATAAACTTCATGTGAATAAATGAAAGCTTTGTATGGATAAATAAAAAAAAAAAATCAGGAATATGCATCCCACCCACATTCATGAGCTGAGTACACAAAATGTAATATACAACAAAATACTGGCTTTAGTGAAATCAATGTCAAAAAGTTGTTTTTTGACAGTTCACAGCCAGCTAAGTTTGCTGATGTGTCTATTACTTAGGACAAACAGACAAAATTCTTTCCAGAAAAGTAAGTGCCACTGTGCCACAAGGGATGTTCTAGGTCATCAGGGGCAACGGTCTCCTGATAGAGACCACACATCACTGCATGCCTTTCCTAAGCCAAGCAAACTCCATCATAAAGAAAGCACAGTTTTTGTTAAGCCTCCTAGTGCTAAAATGTGAAATAGGATTGCTGGAATTTTCAAGAACCCTCCTCTAAATTCATGTTTAAGTTTCTGAATTATCTCCCATTTCTGCTTCAACACTGGCCCATAGCTTGAACAGCCTCTTTTTGTCACTCACTTTGTTTTTAACTTGAACAAGGGATGGCTCAGGACTGAAAACAGTACTGCACACTGCGTTCCATCGTGCTTTTTAAAACAACATTACTACCCTCCCTATTGGCAATGCAGCTCCCAGTGAATCACATACTATTTGCTTTTTCTGTAGTTGCAGCCCTGTCTCTTCCCTATCCCAATGCAGCCAATCATTAGCCCTCTGATAAATTTAATAATCAAGCATCAATATCACAGATTTGGAAGAGAAATGAACAAGAGAATTTTGTAAAGGTCTGTCACACCCCAGAAAGGAAAACTGCAATTCCTGCAATAGTGACTTTGCATGTGATATTCCAGGATTGGTACTAAGCATATGCAGCTTAAAGAAATGCAAGTCACAGTCAGCAAGAAAAGAGTATCTGCTGTTTTTATATACAAACAAACAAACCCTACACCAAACAAAAAGTCTAAGCTAGCTAAATCTCCTAGTATATATATTCAATTTATATCCATTTAGTGTGGATACCCTTTCTCTGGACACAGAGAGAAATGGAATACCATGCAAGTTTTAGAGCTAAATTATGACCACCTAACAGAATTTGAAACGAAAGATCTATAATCATATTTTAATGTGTAAAATCCTTATTGTCATTTTTTAGTTGACAAATATCTATTTCATAGCAAAACAACATCATAGGAACAGCTGGATGGCAGTTTAAGCTTAAATGAACCAGTGTCACATGCTGACAAGTCATCTCTCTGATTGCTTTTGAATGGCAGCACATGCAGATTTATTCTATGCCATAAATTAGAACAATTATTTCTCTGTACTTCACTTTTTATTTCAGTGAGCCATTGCACATATTTTTAAAGGATATCTTCCCTTTCCTTGACGATAAGTTCATTCTGCTCCTCTAGCTGTCTGATCTTCTTCTCAAACGACTCCTGTTCAGCTTTCAGACGTTCTTCTGTCACCTCTTTCTCTTCACTTACCCTGAAAAGAATTTGAGAAAAATAAGATATATGCCCATAACCACAGTGTTTGACTTCTGACTTCTCCACCACTTTGCAGGTAAATGGATAACATCCTCTCCACCCTAAGCAGGTTAGTTCCTCACAATGTTTATTTTAATATCTTACACAGGAAGATACATATGACTTTATGCAATACATCTTTTTTTTTTCAAGAACACTGATCTCAGTAGATGCACATTAATGGGTGGCATAGAAAAACAAAGTTAGGACCTGAACTCAGAATCAGGTTTGTCCAGTCTGATTCCCTGCAGCCATAATGAAGATTCTCTGGGATACTTACAAAACTAGGACATGAAGACAGAAAACTCAGATGGGAGAGCTTAGCTGACATGACAGGAAGAAAATTCTGGGGAACTTTTCTGTTTCTTAATCTATAAACAAATCCTTCTTTCACCTTTGCTGGTCAAATTCAAGTCCAGGAAAGAATCATTTTTTTCTTGTTAACTTTCTCCAAACAAAACAGTTTGTTCTCTTGTGAGGATTTTCAAATATCAAGACATAGGAGTAAATTTTCCTTTCTGTCTGGGGCATGGCACCCTGTATCTTGCTGCTCAGTGTAAATAATTGGATCAAGATTAAAAGATGACAGTAGGAGAAAGGCTTACAATGATCATTTATTCTGCACCTCAAGAGCAGGCTGTTAAAACAATTATTCTGGTATCACGTAGGCAAGAAGATCATTATGCACAGATGATCCTATAACTATGCCAAAAAACGTTGCTTGGAAATCATGGTTCTATAAAAGCTCCACAAAAATATTAAGTAATGAGCTTAGACTAATAAATATTATTGCTCTGCACTTAGGCAATTTCTGTTGCTGAAGGCTCTTAAAGTTCAGTCTTTTATGATGATGAAACAGCTGCCACAACACAGGTGACAGAAGACCAAAGCAATATAACTTTTAGAAAACTCCAATTTTAACTTCCTTAAAATGGAACATTCTTACAGGAAGAGGAAAGAGGAGGAAAAAATGAAATATAAATATATATATATATATATATATGTAAGTATTAGACTAAGCCTTCCACTTGTCCCATAGACTAATATTCTTAACAGAATATTTCATTCAAGGACTGAGCCATACATTTGATACCATTGTTTTCCTTAAGAGGGCACAGATTTGTTTTGATCTTCCAGTGGAAAAGTCATAAATACCACAACTGGGTCACTCCCCTGGACTGAATTGTAGATAAGCAGTATTCCCCAACTCCAAGATCAACCCATAGCCCTTCCCATATCAGCTCAAGAGGACGGCATGAAGTTGGAAATATTAATACCGAAACTCACACTTTTTCTCTACAAACCTAGAGGGAGACGAACAACAGATCCGTATAATCAAACTCTTTAAGTTAAGGTGGTTTGAAAGCTTAGATCAAACTATTAATTGTAAAGTTCCTAAAGGACAGGGAATAAAAAGATATGGATTTAGTGTAAAAACATTCCATTAGTCAAATGTACAAGGTCTCACAGACTTGGCACAGCCTGGGAAGGTGTGATGAGTTTAACCTGTTCCTAGGCCCCTTCCCCTCCAGTCACAGGCTGTCAAAAGGGTTGTCCACATAGCATTAAAGAAACGTGGTACAGGGAACATATATAAACTCCCCTTCCCCTCCAGTCACAGGCTGTCAAAAGGGTTGTCCACATAGCATTAAAGAAACGTGGTACAGGGAACATATATAAACTCTGGACCCACACTAACACCTGTGCACTCCTTAGCTAAGCAGGCAACAAACTTTTGAGGAATATCCACCACACATCCTTGCAGTAACAGACACAGCACACTTGCCAGAGGCTGCAGATAGAGGCTTTCATATCTAACCATGGCCCGTTTGTTTCCTCTGAGTCCAGTGCAACCACCTAAATGACTACAGCATATATGACCTTCCTTCATATAATCAGTGAAAGATGCAAAAACAAATTAATTAGAAAACCACAATGAAGAATGCAATGACCACGTGGATGAAAGACAGGAATGAGACAAGAGTAGGACAGGGAACTGGAAAGAGAGAACAAGTACGATCTCCAGGATTCTATGAAAGGAAGGAAGCTTGCTCAGTAACTTGCAGGAGTGATGCTGCATGACAAAAGGGTTTGGGGCAACAAATGCTGGGCTACGCAGGCACCCAATAACACTAAAATTGAACAACAGTATAAGGAAAAAAGGTATGAAAGAATAGAGCACTAGAAAAATCAGATAAAACCTAGGGCTTTACTAATCTCTAGATTCTGTGATTTGTTGCTTATATCAGTGTGCATCACATTCATGTGCTGTGTTTGTATTTAACACGTATCACAGCAAGCTGTCACACTCCCAGACACATGAATATATTGTGCCACATATCTTACGCAGTAAATGACTGAGAACAGCAAGTGATCTCAGAAGAAATGTGGCAGTATGTGTTTATGTATCACAAAGCAAGAGACAGCCCATAAAGGGCAGGCAAGATACAAAAGACGGTTACTCACAGGAGGTGGCAAAAGGAAGTTAGAGAAAAGGAATACAAGAATGTCATCACATTGTGCTGGATTTATGTCACTTCCTATAAATAGCTCAGTGAGTTGTTTGGGGTTTTTGATATATAAACTTATTTCTTTGCCTTCTGGCAGTAAAAAACAGATGATTTTTAGCAGAACTATGGAGGACTTCACAGATGCTGTACAAAAACATTACAAGGCTCATATAACACTCCTCAAAAGTATTTTCACCCTCCATTCACCTACTTGGGTCACAAAAGAGCAGTGAAAGAACGAAGGCACAACTACAAAGAGCTCAGCTGCTCCACTGAGCAACATGCTGGTATCCAGATCCATTGTTCTTGCTCCCAGGATCCAGACAACTGACAGCTAAGAGCAAAGATGATGAATCAGTGGAACTATTCCTACCATTTAATGTCTGCAAAATTTTCTTGCATGCAATTCACGTTCACCTACCTTGTGCCATAGAACATGCAGCATCTTCGCTCAAGATTTGTTTTAAATTCAACAGTTCAAAGCCTATATAATTCTAGATGCATTTAAATAAATAATTTTATTTTATAGAAGCCTCTTTAGAAAAACTCTTAATGGAAATATATTGACAAAAAGCCATCCTAGCACATCTGCCTTATGTGGGTTAAAATTCACTCCTACTTCACCAGTTCCAATCATTATTGTGTGCTCCCGGATCCACCGTTGATACTAGTATTTCTGTGTGATCTAAAGAAGGAATTGATCAAGGAGTTTGCTGATGACACTGATCTCATTCCACTGAGTAAGCAGGATGCTCTGATGCTCTCCAGGTGGAATTTTTGAAGCACTGCACAAGTCAACAGCACTTCAAGTTTTATTTGTTTAATGAAAAACTGCCATGCACAAGAAAGAGCCATGGTAATACTCACATCAACACTACTCTAGGGACAGAACTCAGCTCCTTCTGACTGAAGGCAGAGTTGAAAAAGCAAATTAAAAACAGAGTTTTCTATTTCTTAAAATTTAAAAAAAGGAGCTTTTACCAAGAGAACTCTGAAATGCAGTAAGAACATTGCGGCTCAGCTAGTTAAGACAGAAGACAACCTAAAGGAAAAACAGAGATATAGACAGTGGGAACTTCACTGAGCAGTCCTACACCCCTTGGGAACACTTGTCTTTTAGTAAACACCAATCTGGTATTAACCTGCCAACTGGCTAGCAAAGATGAAAATAGTTTGGTGACCATTCTTGAAAACTACAAGTTTTAAATTCCGGGCAAAGAATGGCATCTGGAACAGGGAAGACCACCATGGAAGAGGGAGGGAGATGGGGAAGGAGGGGGAGAGAGGAGAGGAAAGAAAGAAACAGAATTTTTGTTCAAGGATCAGGGTCCACAAACCTGATACATTTTACTCAAGCATCATATGCAGTTTGTACACATTAGAAAAAAATAATAAAAAAACGCTATGGGCCCAAAACCTAATTGAAATTGCTACACAATGGATAAATTTTATGATATGCAACCTGCAAAATACAAAACTAGATTTCACAGCATGGATTTATAGCTACAAATGACTTTTTAAGCACAGAAAGTAAGTGTGATTGGTGATACAATAATCCTGGGCATGCTTTACCTATCAACACAAAGTAATTTGCAGACAAGCTTAGGGATATCTCATTTGCAGTCTCACTGCCTGACCAATTAAGAAAACTGCAGCACAAAATTGCTCCTAAAGTAACACATAAAAAAAGAGAAAAGATTTTGATGTTAAAGCCAGGTAACAATTTGGTTAAATATGAAGTGGTGTAACCCAGGAAAGAAGGGAACACAAGAGGCCAAACACACAAGATTTGTAATACAAACCACAGGCAAGTTTTCCTTCAAAGATCTTAAGGACTGGAAGAAAAAACAGCAGCTATACACTATAATAGCTTTACTGAAACCTGTGCAATGGTTTCCAGTTCTGTAACCAAATTAATGTTCTGTTTTGAAGCCCATTTTCACCTTTTGTTAGAAAATTTCAATCTTAGTTGGTCAATTTCAGCTTCATATCAAAGCAGAAAAGACTAGTATCCCAAGCTAGTCTTAGGGTTTAGGAATTAAGGGTCTTGGGAAGAGGGAAGCATTTTCTGAAAAAGGGATAAAGGGCTTTCTCAAGGCTGTTTAAGCAGCTGCCAGTTACAAGTCATTCTGGGCATGCCAGTGATCTTAGCCAGAACAACACTAATATAATAGCAAAAACCATCTTGTATCTCATTTGGAAACGGGTGCAAAAGGGCATTATGATACCTTTCTATCTAAACTGCTTTTGAAGATTTGTTTGCAAAGACAACAGGAAGCCAGCTTTCTCCAAGTTTATCTTATTCAATGAAAGAAAGAATAGAATGCAAAATAGTTAGATACCAGTTTTTGCCACTAAAATCAAAAATTTTCACCACTAAAATCAAAAACGGTTTCATGAACCATTCTACATCACTTAGTCAATGCTTCTGCTCACTTAAAAGGCAAACTTCATATGTGAGCTGTATAGGTATCTGTGATCACGGGAGAAGTATTTATGACGTACCTGCCATACTAGGAGCCCCAAAGCCACAGAACATGGCTATGGATCAGTTAGGAGTGAAGTGAATACTTGCAAGCACACACATTCACTCTCTCTGCTAAGGAGTTATGATTGTCTCTACTCAGCCAAACACCAAGACAGAGAGAACTCTCAAAATCTGCATATCACTCAAAGTATTTCACTCTAGAATACTTCATAATCATTCTCAGTATGGTGTCTAGCAAGTACTTAATGTTCAACAGTCAACTGGCCACGTCCCAGTGGGCCCTGCGCTGCTCCTGCTCAGAAGAGGCTAATGTGTCCTGACACTGGCAGCGAGTACGAGCATAAGAATCTTTCTGTGTCTTCACCATGTCACTGCTCATCTCATTACATAAGCTGATGACTGCTTCAGGGGCAGGCTGCAGGAATAAAAGCTCAGAGAGAGGCTTCTTTGCCTCCTTCAAAAGGACTTTGCTTATAGGGAGAGATAAAATTTGCTCTTACTGTGCCACTTTCACCACCACACCAGGAGGACCTTACTGAAAACATGAAGGTGCCACGCTGGTTGTCTTATAAAATAATGACTGATCACACTCAAGAATACCCCACTTACTCACAAAGCACTCTGGCATTCATGGGCATGACTCATTCTTCCCAGAAATTCCTCTACAAAAGCAATTTTAAAAGAATTTGCTGACACAATAAATTAAAAAGCTCAAATTTGCAACATTCGAGTATTTTGAACTTTGGCTCCAGTCTGCCACTCTCATTTCACCTTAAAAGGATGCATACAAAGAAGGGCACGATAATGGTTAGATTGACAGGTGGCAGCACAGATCAAAAACTATGATTATTTAGTCTAGAAAGGAGGATTAGAAACGATACAACTGAGTCCTTTCTTCAGACTCTGTCTCAAAATCCAATTCCATAAATTCCGAAGGCATTGTCAGCCACTGGAATCCCCAGCAGCAGTTCTTTACAGCCCAGAAGCTCTTTTTTTTTTTTCAGAGAAAATGATATTAATGTAGCCAGCATCAGAAAGACAACGTCTGACACTTCAGTAAATTAACAAACACACTGACACACACACCCTCAATGTTCAAAAGTGAAGCAGGAGTGAGAGTTGGAGGAAGAGAATTAAAAAATAAGAAGAGGAAGAAAAGTACAGAAGAGCTTTCTCCTTCAGCAGTCACAGAAGATGAGGAAAGACCACTACCCTGAACTGCTCAAGCAAGACCTGGCCAAAAGTCAAGCCCCAGGAGTCCATCATATTTTGCAACTGGTTTCCATACAAACAGAATTTTACCCCTTTACAAGAGCCTTCATGCAGGTACTTACTGACCAATCTATTTCTGTTCACCATCCTGCAACATACATGCATGAATTACCCTCAATTACTATTCATAAATTGTAGCAAAATAAGGAACAACAAGGTACAGCCCAAGTGAGACCTTTATTATTCCAAGTGATTACTGCAGGACAGTGTTCCGTAGAACTTTCAACATTCTGCTGTTCCATTTTCTTCTCCAAAGTAGCAAAGAATGTTCTACTGCTTGTAAAAAACTCTCTATCATTAGACAACTAAGGATGAAAATTATGGAGAGTTTTAAAAAAGGGACGAGGTGAGCAGAATTAAAGTTCAACTTCCCTATTACTCTGCAAAGGACTTTTAATTACATCCAATAAAAATATGATTAGGTTTAAAAATAAAAGAGAACTAAATATAAAATAATAGTGTTCCACTAATTTTACTTTTCAAAATTAATGTTGCTGCACCTTCTATTTTTCTTCAAAGAAATGTCAGGCAGAAATATCAAACTGTCCTCAGGGAAAAATCACAGCATCTGAGATTTAAGAAGAATCCCATGCTCCAATGAATTACTGTACTACTATTCACTAGGGAGCAGTGTATTATGTGGAACAATGTAATAAAAGGCTTTTTTTAATATTAGAATATACCTCTATATATCAACGGTGGCAACAATGTCCGAATAGCTCTAACATCTGACAATTTGTAACCAGGCTTCCCACCAATCTACTCTTTATGACAGTCTTTTTCTAATACAAGGCATGATAAAATAGAGTTGCAAGCATGAAGAACTTCAGAAATTACTAAAATATTGTATGGCAAGAAATCCTGTATTAGTACAAATTATTAGCAGGTAAAATGGTCCACTGGATAAAGATAATCAGAGAGAAAATATTCCTAGCTGCACTGTAGAGTTATTGCATGACCTTGAGCAAGTCACTTAATTTCTCTAATTTTCCAAATTTTCCTATATAAAATGAAAAAGGACAGTAATGCTTGCCAATTATTGCACAGACAAAAGGGATCTACGTCAAAAAGCATTTAATTATTACCGGAGAACCTACAGTTCTAGAAAAACTTTGCCTTTAAAAGTTCTAAGAATGTACAATAACTTTTAGCCCATAGGACCTGGGATCATCTCACAAGAGCTTCCCCCCTAATATGGCAAAGCCTGCCAAAGGCCCATGCACTCCTTCTATTTTTACAGTCACTCTGTAAGAAACAGATTTCCAGAGATTCTGAGGTGTTAGGGACAAAGAGTAGAAGAAAAATCTCCTCACTTTAATTCAGCCTCTTTTTTACCTCCTTTACCTTTGAGAATGTAAACAGGACTGGAATAAAACTTAGAAAAATACTTTTGCTAAAGCTGAGAAGCTTGCACTATTTCTACCTCTCCTTTCAAGAAACAGGTAAAATCTCAAGAAATTAACAGAAGCAAGAAGTTTGGCTAGGTAAGTAAAAATTACACAGGCAAATCATCACTGATATGTTTCAGCCACAACATCAGCAATGCACCTTTAACATGGCCTTCCATTTAAAAGCTTACTTCTGCCAAATAAAAAGCACTACAAAGTTTCATAGCAACAAAGTCTGTCATTTCTGAAAGCAGAATGTGTTTATCTATAGCATTTCATACACACAATGAACAAAACCCTAGCCCTGTCATTAGGTTATTACAGATGAAGTACTGCTGGTCAAGAAATTTTGGCTTCTGTTTTAAATATATATTTAGGGGCTCAGGAGGCAAGGAAAAACCAACTAAGCTGCTTCATACCTTCTCCAGAAAGAAAAATTACCTTGTGCAAATATTTAGGTTTTTAATGCAGTTCTACATTGCTTGATGTTAATTAGAGAAACGATTCTATTTAAACTTAATGCATTTGCAGGTGATGCTTCTTCTTACCTTGCAAGTTCTTTAATTAAGTTTGCAATGCGTCTCTTGTCCTCAGGACACAAATCCTTTAAAGAAGCACTCTTCATTCCTCCTTCATTAGTGCCCTGAAAATTTAAAGTTACATTTTAGAATGTACTGTTTAAAAGAAAACAAATATTTCATAAGCTATTAAAAGCATTTCAAGACCTAATAATTAGAAGCTGAAAGTAGATCAATTCCAGCTAGAAATAAAATTTGTATTTTTTAAAACGTAAGTACATTTCAATGAAACAAATCACCAAATTGTGAAGAATTAAGAGAGTTGTAAGTCAAATGCAAGCTGCTAGCCTCAATACTAAAGCATGCTGGGTAAAGTTTTCAGACATGCACTATTCCTTGATTCATACTAGATAAAGAGAAGTAGGTTCTCATGACTTGGAAATCTAGTGCAGCAATATCCAAATCCAACTTCGAACTTTATCGTATTAGGATCATAACATAGGGAGTAAGAAAAAAAAAAAACATGCTGCCTTAGTATTTATGACCAAAGCATACAAAACAGCAAAATATTGTTAGCAGAGAGTAAGTCTCTTATTTTGTTTTTCTAATAAAAAGCTCACACACTTTCACATGTGGCTACTGTTTGGTTTCAATGGCTTATTTGCTACTTTCGTAAATAATACTTGTCAAAAGAAGGCTGTAGCAGGGCTGAGTACTTCAGATCTTTCAAGCATTCCCGGGAACGCAGAGAACCGCTGCACTTGCCATGTGTGCCCACCAGAGGGCAGTCTGCTGCCCGACATTCCCGACTTCGGCTACTTCCACGCAGGAAAAGGTTCCGAACTGGTTTTATTCACCAAAAATTCCTGTGATCGGGTATTCAGTTCTGCAGTGCTAGTGCACTTATGAAATAAGAACCCGAAGATAAATTCAGCAATAAGAGCCATGCTATTCTGTCCAGGATTTTGGCAAGTTTCACATTTCATTTTGGCAATCTCCACTCAATCTGAAGGAGTTTCAGTTTATACTTCTACAAACCCCCAAGTGCATGCAGTGCTTTACATCAGATAAAAGAATGCCACCAGATGCCCTGCAGTTTGGCCAAGTCAACACAACAGTGCACAAAAGAATACAAAACCAACACTGGCCTTCTCTCATTATCAGTAATAGCAGCTGATCTACACACACCAGGGAAGAGACCCCTTTCCTTCTTAGATAACTGCCTCTTAAACAGCATCTTTAAAACAATTAAAGAATCATGTCCACTACAAAGAGAGGTGACGTTTTCACACAGACTCATGTTATACCTGCCTGACTCTTCATTTTAACTTCACTGCTCATCTGAAGTTAAACAGCGTTCAACTTCTCAGGGACGAGGGGGAAAGGAATTTCACAAGGTGAGTTTCACTCACTTTTCAAGGGGTATTTGATTTCACAGTTTTCTTCCCAAACATATGTCACTTACAAATGAAGACAGAATATCTAACTTGACTGAGTTCAACTAAACGTATGGTTGAAGGAATATCACTTCCCATGCTAAAAATGTGTGACTTTTTTTTTAGCAGATAGATGATGGAACTTCTATAGAAAAATGAAAAGTTACAGTTCTCAAAAAAGAGAATGAAGCTTGATCACATTAGTGAAGGAGATTTTAACAGAAGGTGTCTCAAACTACTACCCAAAACTGATGTACATACTGTCAGACAAACCTCTGTGGGATGAAGAGGAAAATCATTTTTTTCTATCACCCACAGGTATGCATAGATGGTGCACAAGAAATTCTCAGAGGCAGACTTGTACTGTAACACACATCAAAATGAAGCCGTAGAATAACACATAGCAACAGCCCAACCATCAAAAGAAGAGCACAAAGAAGATACAGGCCAAGACTGTTTTGTCTCCTTTTCACAGATCTCTGTGCTTTCTTACACAGTTCAGGATAAAAGACAGTTTTGGAACTCAGTACTGGGGAAATATTCTCCACACCTTGGAAGGTGACAACTGCATGACAAAATCATATAGAATCACAGAAAGGACCACAGCAGCTCACCTAATCCAGCCTAGAGCATTTTACTCAGAATTATGTCCAGGCCAGGCTGGATGAGACTCTGAGCAGCCTGCATCAGTGGAAGGTGTCCCTGCCCACAGCAGGGAGGTCGGACTGGATGATTTTTAGGGTCCTATTCAACCCAATCCATTCTATGACTCTATGCCATAGTAAAGCCATCAGCTCTCCCTAGACATGCACACAATACTTTGCAGAAAGTGAGTTGTGTTGTTGATGAAAATTCCATGCAAAAGAAGTTCTTCTTCAGTAACGAGTAAAAACATTTGTTCTGTTTGTTTCAAGTACTCAGAACTTATCTTCAGAGTACAAAGTTTCCATGAGAATTTGGCAAGGTAAGCAAAAAACAGAAGGTTTAAAAAGACAAAAAGGAAACAGCTTTGAACACATCTTATTGTCAATAATACAAAAGCACAAGTCACCAATTACCATTTCACGTATCAGGCATTATATTTAAAAAAAGAGTACACCAAAACTCATTTATACAATGGCCTTCACAAAAAAGGAGTAAAAACTCTCTAGACAACAAGTAATGCAATCAATGCACCATTCAACAAAACAGAATTTAATGTGACATATGAAGGCATCTGTGAGGCAGCAGGCTTGTATACACTTCTGAAGAGATGCTTCTACATAAAGACTCTGCATAATGGGGCCTATTTGTGGAATTTATCTGCATGCTACTTAACACCATCATTTGCAAAGCAGAGGTGCATACCAGCCTCCAAAAGCAAGTACTGATAAAAAGAGAAAAGGAAATATAAAAGTCCAGGAAAAGCCCTAAAAATTCATACTAGTTTAATAACTAGTCATGTGTTGTGCTGAAGGATTCAAAGGGCAATGACATTGTCAAAGCAACAAGAATTGAGTTACGTGTCTTCACATCAGTTTTGAATCTACATGTGTGGCACACAGGAGTTACTCAGCACACAAGGCAGAGAAGGACATCTTAGATGAAGAACAAGATTTAACTGCATGATAATAAAACAGCAATGCAGAAACAGTCAAAGGTTTTAGACCCTGCCTGTAAGTGGGAGGATGCCAAACCCCAGTGATTTACAAGCTGGCCCAAGATGACTGCTAGGCAAGAGACTCAACAGCACTCAAATGACTTACACAGTCATTGTACTACACAAACCACATTAGAAAAATGGCATCTCTCAACAGATTTCTAAACATCACAGAATCTATCACAATACAGAGTAACCTTCCAAAGGAAGCCCCGCTGCTTTGGAATTTCTAATGCAAGGAGCTGTAGGAAAAACATCACCTAGTCTCACAGGAGGATACCACAAAATTCAAAGCAGCTGACATCAACTGACAAAGCTACTTCTACTGCTCAAATGCATTTTGAACTTTTACTATTAAAAACAAAAATTTTACCCTTCTAACACGAGCAGGCACAGCAAAAAGGTCTCTAAAGTGAGTTTTTACTCGTGTTATTTCTAAATGAGATGACGAAAGCAATGAAAATGAATAAATGGAACAAAACTTCTTGCATGTTTAGCTAGTAGAGTATAGGTAGGCACTACCCAGGGCTACATGCCCTGTCTCTGTACAAATACACACATAGAAATACAAATAATCTGTTTTACATAGCCCCACTTACACACCACTTACATAAACTCAGCCTTTGTTCTCTTTACGTGATACTTTCTGCTAGAAAGCCACCATGTAAAGCGGACAAAAAGTGTAAGAGACTGTAAAAATAACCACTCTCAAACTGTTTAATCATTTTCAATCTAAGAATTTTCAGCCATTTTTTCTACTATGTGCACTCTTAAGAGCAGGAAAAATTTGCCTTTACTGACCTGCTGCCCTGTCAGACCTCCTGTACCTCTATCAGGATCCATGGAAACAGAAGCAACAGCTACAGGCACCTTCGGTTCAGTTGGACCTGTTTGATATTTCAGCAAATGCCTCGTTCTTAAATTTCCTTTTGTAGATACTCCTGTAAATGAAAGGCAAGTAGAACATGCAGATTATAAAGTGAAAAGGGGCCCTATTCTTGCCTTCTATAGCCAGACTTCCACAAAGGCAACCTTGCCTTAGCAGCTCTTTTTTTGAAAAGAATGAGCACCTCAGGAATATGTCTGCAGTTCCCCCCCAGCCTCTCACTCCATACAAAATTTCATTAATATGAATGCACCAGCAGAAAAAGAGGTGCATGGCACTGAAGCACACCCAGACGCAATGAACAGTTTGTAAATTCCTAAATGTACACTATGTCTTCAGACTGAAGTTCAGTGCAAACAAACGGCGTTTGATTAAGATGCAAAAGCATAAAATTGAGCTTCTGCTTTGATAGCCAAAGACAGTAAGGAACCAACCAGCAGTAAAGCCATTAAAAGTACCACTCACAAAATAAAATACCACGTTTTATGTTACACAGCCAACCCACTGATGCTCAGGCTGCTTGTTCCTTTCAGGATCAGGAGTATGAGTAAGGCAACACTGCAGTGCACACTCCACAGATCATTTGTCAAACACTTCCTGCCATAATTAGAATTAGATCACCACTACAAATGGTAAAAACATGAAAGCACTGAAAATACTGATGCTGCAATTACCAAATGCCAACACTGACACTAACACTAAAACCTCCTAGGGCCAGATTAAAGCTCATAGCTACTTGGTACTGACTCAAGGTTTGATTTTTGACTGGTCAGAAGTGTAGAAAGTTTTGAACAAAAAATATTAACTTCATACTAGCAGATCAATTGCATTTATTTGGGTAATTAATTTCAGAAGTCTACCAGCAATTCAAGTGAAAGAACTAAATTATAAACTCTAATATTCCATGCTCATACACAAGGGAAAACAATGGTCCTGAAATTCTCTTCCACAGAAGTGGTAGAAAACTTCCCAGAGTGAATCAATTTCCATCATTTAGGATCACTGCTTTCTTTCCAGGGCACAGAGAAAAACAATCCAATGTCACGTGGCTTAAAAATCTCTGCATGTGTTTTGTAGTTCAACAGAGATGTTTGGCCAGTGTTTTGAAGGGTAAACCATGCCATCCCAAACCGAAACTTATAACTGCTGGATGATACACACAATTTCATTTTAGAATTAGCCATCCCCAGATACGTTACCAGGACCTCGTGTCACTTTAAGAGCTGTGTTTGAAAACAATTAAGAGAATTCTGAAGGGGAACTAAGAACATTCATCTTGTCCCCAGCAACATACACAAGTATGTACTCAGTAAATCAAGGTCAAAAGAACTAGTAAAAAAAAAATTAATTGCTTTATCTGTACACAATGAATCTTCATTTCAACTGGTATCTTCAAAATTTACAAAAGACGTAACATCTCTAATGCTTCAACACTCCTTGGAGACCACATGAAAAGTTCAGCTTGCCTTATAAATTGGATAAAGCCATGCTGTACCTGCAACAGAAACAATTCCCCTGGAACTATTCATCTTATATAGTATGCTTATCTAACCAGCAGAGCATAAATCCTATGGATTATAGGATCCTGCTATAATCATATATGTCCCATTACAACTTAGGATGACTGTCTACCTTACATGCACTTATGTACACAAACCACATACCTGAAAAGACATTGTAAATTTTATCATCCACAGGAAAAAAACCCCTTTGTTTATGTCTATTAGAGGGTCATACCTGAAACAGATACCAGTGGATCTTCTTCACCAGAAGCTGCATGTGGCTTTGTTAAAGGAAATAAAAAGAGTGCAAGCTTGGCTCTTTAAACAGGACTGTAAAAAGAAGTATTTTGTCTCTTAATTTTACACCACTGTTGATAAGCAAACAGTCAACATTTTGGGAGAAAGAAAAGCAGGGAAAATCTGATTAGAAAAAAATCACCACAAAGATTGCTGAAACAAAAGGCCTTACTCCTCCTTCACTATGCATTAACTTACAGCCTGTAAAGATTATCTTGGAGGTCACCTTTGCAGAAGATCCCAGGGACCAGCCCCAGTTACAAGAGCAATTACTAAGACAATGAATTAATAATATTTATTTAAATTTAAATAGTTTTTCATTATACAGGGATGAAAGAATTTGCTTTTTGAAACAATGTTTTTTGATATTGCAATGAAATCCATTTTGGGCAATACATTCTAAGAAACATAAATGAGTATAAATGCAAAAGGTTTCAAACTGGTCATTCTCATCTGATCATCACATGATGAGTAATACATAAAAGCCTGAGGACTGATTTTCTTTGAGAAGTTTCAAGAACTTTCAAATATCCCAGAGGTTTAACAGAATTACTTGACCACAGAACACACTTTAAATTACTTGACCACAGAACACACTTTAAAATCCGAAATAACAGGGAACCATATTATTTGTGCTATTAGCAGTCACTGTGACTTAGCAGTCACTGAACTTGAATCCCTGCCTCCTAAAAGCCACTAAAAATAGGACTCAGTATAACTCAGGGGAGGGTGTAAATCATACTGTCTTCCTTAAAAGAGCAGTTTCATTTAACTGAACGTAAAGATTGTTATTCCCACATAAATAACTAACATACTTGTGGCTTAATCCCAGCTAGCAACTCAAGTCACCACACAGCCACTCCCTGCCCCAAGTGGGAAGGAAAATCAGAGAAAAACAGTAAACTTCATGGGTAGAGATAAGAAAAGCTTAATAACTGAAACAAAATAAAATAAGATGATAATACAAATTGCAACATAAAGGGAAGAGGGAGAGAGAATTAAAACCTTTAAGAAACAAGTGATGCACAGTACAGCTGCTCACTGAGCAATGCCCAACCCTTTCCCCAGCAGGAACTGGCAGCTCCCAGCCAACACTCGCCAGTTTATGTACTGGACATGATGTTCTGTTACAGAATCTCCCTTTGGCCAGTTCGGGTCAGCTCTCCTGGACATGATCCCTCCCAGCTTCTTCTGCATCTGCTCGCTGGCAGAGCATGGGTCACTCAAGTCCATGTTTTGATTAAGCACTGCTGAGCAACATCCAAAACATCAATGTGTTATCAGCATTATCCTCATGCTAAATACAAAACACGGCATACCAAGTACAAGGAAAAAAAAAAAATTCTGTTCCAGCTGAAACCAGGACTATACCAAAGTGGAGAACAAAAGCACACGGCACAAATTTCTCCTCCACTATCTTTTGTTTATACCCCTTTACTTTCCTCAGCCTTCTACGGTTGGACAATTAATTCAATTATCTAGTTTCTGTACTATTAACAGATAAATGCATTTAAGGTTTTGCAGCTGCTTTCGTAAAATACAATAAAATTGTGAAAGTATTTCAGTGACCCTATACAAACTTTTGCCTTAACTAAAATTTGATTCTGATAGCACCATCTCAAAAACTTAATTTAGTAAATTACCACATAGTGGAGAAAATTAGGAAAAGTCTACGAGTTTCCCCCTGTGACAGCAACTTCAATCAACACCCACTGTCCATTACACAACTGGTACTTGTCACACTGGAAGGGCCTGATTGCAGGCTCACCTATGATCTTGTTGATGCACTTTATCATTTGTAAATGTAAACAATTATCACTCATCAGCCTCACACCAGTTTAAAAACACATTCAGTGAGTACTGCTGTCAAAGCCAGGTCTCTCTACATACACTGAGAGCATTTCTTTTCTCACTTGTGAGCTGCAGCCTGCCATCTCCAGCTGCCAGAACACACTGTGGAGGCATAGCACAAGCGGGGCAAGGAAGCTGAACAAACTGCACGAGAAAGGCACTGTGCGTACCCTCTTTTCAAAAAGCACCAAGGTGGACCAAAAGTCTAGTCTGGATCACAGCCCAGCCCAAACACCTGTGTCAGCACAACCACAAGAGCAACCTCAGGGTACTGAAAGTATATGTTCAGCTCACACTACTTCAGGAAACAACAAACTTCAACACAGGCAGTTCCTACTCAACTGACATATGGTTAATGTACATGCCAAAACATGACTATAGGAAATAAAATGATCTGCCTAAACAACATCCTGCTTTTAGAGTGTGCCTCTGGTATTGCCAGCTGTTGTGGATAAATTCCTAGTAGCAGGATGCAATGACTACTCAAAGTTGTCGCTATTGCTTCCCCACAGCTACCACGACTCTCCTGGTGAAGCTTTGCAGCCCAGTGTATTAGAACTCAAAGTTAGAGCAAGCTAACTCAATTAGCTGGACTGAAAATCACAGTGACTCAGAGGCTGATTCATAAGCAATGTCCTTGCCTCAGAGTAACAGACTGGGGACAACACCAACATCAACCTTTTAACATTAATCCACTGCCACATGCCACCCAAGACTGCCAGCAAGGCAGGTGTAGTATGATAAACGTTCTACCACCACAGCTAAAGTGCAACAGCAGAGAGAGGCACTGCACAAACTCAACTCCTGGGTACAGCTCACCTACACAACCTGCCTTGCTGGGCTAAGTCAATTCAACAGAGAGAACTTCAGTTTTCCAAATGTATTAAACCAATCTACCAAATTCCCCATGCAGTCCGCTTTTTTTTTAAGCATACGCTACCATTAGTTTTAAATTGTGCCATGTGCTTTTCTAAGAATTTAAACTTTTCCAAGATCAGAGGCAACACTGCCTATTCACTAAAACATGTAGAATGGGAATGGCTGTCAGAAAGAACTTCCTTCCTTAGAATATCATGATGTATGAGGCCACTGCTGGGCTCAAGAATCCATATTTAGTGATGGGAAACAACCTGTTCACTGATAAAAATAGACTGTCAATGTACTTGCATCAACACCTCCACAACTGAGCAGAGTAGTGACAGTGGGCCAATAAATCTAGTATGTGCCACACACCTTCATCCCATTCACAGCACAGAAAAAGTTGTAGACAATCTTTTACTTTACACAGATGGGAAATCATAACGATGTGCTCCCTAAAAACTCTGTGGGATGGTTGGCCCGTTTCACTTGCACATTGTCCCAGTGGGTGTGCAGTCAAACATAAATAAAAGAGCACACACACATACTCTTCTCTCCAATCACTTCCAGGTGATGCTGAAATCCCACTCTCAGTCTGACTAACAGCAATGCCTCAAACCCCTCATAACTGGAGTAAATTGTCACCTTCTAAATTTCCATCAGGCCAGACTGTCAGTTCTGCCCCAATGACTTCAAGTCACTGAGCCTCCAACTCAGCCACACAAGCCCAAACACCAACAGCAGCTCTTGGTTCTCTGAGCTACACAAGCACAGCTCTACCTGTACCAGGCTTGTACAGGCTGAGCTCCCAACACCACAGCAACCATCTATCTACTCCATCTACGTGTCCAGCCCCATGCAGCCTCCCACAATAGGAGCCTGCACGTCTTCTGCATATGAAATGACCCCAACCTCACACTCATCCCTCACAGAGAGAGCCCTCCAAGTCCCACATAGGCTCACCCAAAATGCTGTGCTTGTTTGTAGTCAAGCTTAGGTGCTAGTCACAAAAGACACACCTCTTCCCTGCTCAGCCTCAGTTTCAAAGAATCACAGAATCAATGAGGTTGGAAAAGACCTATGAGATCATCGAGTCCAACCTATGACTGGACACCACCATGTCAACCACTGAGTTCCAGGTCCAGTCTTTCCTTAAATACCTCCAGGGACGGTGACTCCACCACCTCCCTGGGCAGCCCACTCCAATGCCCAATTACCCTTTGTGTACAGAAATGCTTTCTAATGTCCAGTCTAAACCTCTCCTGGAGCAGCAGACTGTGTCCTCTTATCCTGTCACTTCTCACCTCGGAGAAGAGCCCGACTGCCACCCTGCTACAACCCACCTCCCGTCAGCAGTTGTGGGGTGCGACAGAGTCACTCCTGAGCCTCCTTTTCTCCAGCCTGTACAACCTCACTCTCTCTACTGATTCCCTTACAAGTTCCCGTAAGCTGAACGCAATTTCCCCATTTCCTACATATACACTTGCCCCGGGATTTCACAGCTGGGTCGTACTGAAGAGGACATACCACTGACTGCCAGGTCATTCTACTTTGAAATTGCGCCTACAAACTGCCCCCTACAAACAAGCACATAGCCAATACCTCTCCGCAGGCCAAGCTCCCCCCGCACTCACCAGCGGAGCCTCCACATAGCCTCTACCACAGCCACAGAACCCCACCCGACCCACAGCGCCGCATCGACTCCACGCCAAACCCACCGGAAGGACGCCTCGCACGCCCCTGGCAGCCCCTCCCGCCGCCGTCCCCTCACACCGAGCCCCAGGCAAGGATACAGCCCCGGCCCCAGCGAGCACCTCCACCCACACCGGCGGCTGCCGCCGCCATCTTGAAACAGCCGCCACTCCCCGCATACCCCCGCCACCCCCCCGGCTCTCGCCGCCCATTGGCTGTCTGCGCCGGAGGCACGCTATGGGTTTCGGGGCATGCCGGGAATCGTGGTTCTCTGAGCGCTTGCCGCCGCCATGAGCCGACGGAGCACCACCATGAAGAACTATTATTCCCAGCGTGCCCTGCGGCTACGGGGCAGTAGGAAGGACAGAAAGGCTTTGTTCTCTGTCGGGCTGGACAGAGGCAGGAGGGTCCCGCGGAGGATGGAGGAAAAAGTCTCCACCGGCATCAAGCCCTACCTGGACAAGCTCACCCTGGGCGTCACAAGGATATTGGGTGAGTGGCGTTGAGCTACAGCCCCACGGGGCGGGGGCAGGCCGGGGGCGGGGGGAGCCACCCGGTTGTCATGGCCTCTCCTATGAATCGCGCTGCTGAGCAGCCTATGCAGACACCGACACATCCTTATTTTTGGAAGCAACGGCAGGAATCCCGAATCTCTCGACTTTAAGAGTTTCATAAACATCAGAGAAGGAGAAGGTGGTGTTTAATGAAAAACCATGGAATCACTGAACGTTAAAAGGCGGCAAGAGACCGCAAAGATCATCCAGTCCCAACCCTGATGGCAAGGGCAGCTTCCTCTAGACCAGGTTGCTCAAGGCCTTATCCAACGTGGCCTTGAACACGGACATCCCCAGCTTCTCTGGGCAAGCCTGCCAGTATCTCAGCACCCTCAAAATAAAGATTTTCTTCCAAATACCCAACCCAAATTAACCCTGTTTGAATTTGTATCCATTACTCCTTGTCCTGTCACTACAGTTCATAACGAAGAGTCCCTCTCCAGCTTCCCTGTAGGCCCCCTCCGGATATTGCAATGTTCCTATGAGGTGTCCACACAACCTTCCTGTGTCAGTCGTGCCTAAATTTGATCCTCTGTGGTAGTGTCAGATCAGCAGGGGGTGTGCCCCATGAAGAGGAGTTCAGCATGATGCAGTGTTCTGGTAGAAGGCCGGTTTGTGAATCTGCTTGGAATCAGATCCTTATAAATAGTTGCCCTGCAGCATCCCACAAAATGGCCTGCTTGCCATTTCCAGGTTTTGCTCAGATCTTGAGCCTTTTTGGTATCCCCTCAGCTCCCTTTGAAATTCAGCAGGACTGCAAGGCATCCAAAGGAAGGATTCTCAGACAAAAGTTTACTCATATCAGTAGAATCACGAGGATTTGTGCAGTATTTGTGTGTGTAATGATTTCAGGATTAGATCTTTCATACCTCAGCACTTGTGTTATTTGTAAGGCTGGAAAGCCATACATCTATCCCAAACCATGTGTACAACAAGATTACAAGTTGCAGTCTTGGAATTTCTTCCTGGGAATTGTAGAGCCAAAAGTGAGCTCTGTAATTATCTCACCCCAGCGCTGCATTGCAGGACAATGAGTTTCACCTGGTAAATTCAGTGCACATGGGTTTGGATAGCTGCTCAGACAGATGAGATTAAAAAATCAGGGTTAATTTTTTTCTCTAAGCTTCAGTGAGGACAGGGTTTCAGCCTCAATCACTGATTGGTGTTGTCATACTGATTTATTATTGGACTTCTTGAGTGGGGGGTGGGTGGATTTTTTTTTTTTTCTGTTTGTTTTGTTAGTTGTGAGTCAGGATAACATTATATCTACTGTGTGAATGAAACTGATAATCATCATAGCAAAAGCTTCTTTGTG
Organism: Phylloscopus whistleri; assembly: GCA_017589585.1. NCBI lineage: Eukaryota > Metazoa > Chordata > Aves > Passeriformes > Phylloscopidae > Phylloscopus > Phylloscopus whistleri. The sequence goes on along the minus strand of JADMLD010001003.1, from coordinate 300,107 downwards.
ATGCCTTAAGTTTTAGCTTTCATATTTTCCAGATTCTGTACTGCATTGGTATATAACTCTGAACTTCATAGAAAGTGTTAGCAAGTTCTCTTCACAGTTTAGTTTCTCTTCACAAAACAATCCTTTTCCAGCCTGAGAACCAAGGACATCATTACAGCTTCAGGTCCAAAAAGTATAAACAGCGAACTGAGGAGACCAAACTGGGAGGATGGGACTTCATAACCTGAAGTTGCAGTTGGACAATTAACTCCAATATGTAAATGGACTAAAACTTACTTAAGTGTGAAAACGTGGGACCCATCAACCATCTTGGGTGTAGCCTCGGCCTGGACTCTTGTACTGCCCCAGGTGTATTTGTGAAGGCCTTTTCAATAAATACCTACTTTATTCCTTTAACACTGTCTAGCCTCTATTCCAGGTAGCCTCCAGGTAGCATCATTTGAAGTAGCTCTTTTTAAAAAATTACTAGCCCTGCCCACATTTTCACCACCCTCAGGTGTGTGGGAGCTGTGAGATGTGAACTGTGTCCAAATGTTTGTATATTGCCATATAAACTGTTTTTGGGTAGGTGTGTTGTGCAGTACAGCAATGTCCATCACAATGATGTTTTACTCCACTTCTTTTCTCTGTCTCTCCACACCTGGGAATTTGGCACATTTTTTCCAGTGAAGTTGTCCAAGGCATTTCAACTGTGCCACCAAATTAACTACAATTGCTTAGCTAATTGGCAAATATTACCACTCTGTTCAGTGCTTGTTTTTTTCAAATAACAAAAGGTATTGTTTCAAATGACAAAAGGTATTCAGAACAACACCTTGCTCAGTATTTAGTACTACTAGAAACTATCTTACTTGAAGTCTTTTGGAAAGTCTCATGAAGTCACTTGATATTTTCTGCCTAATGTAAAATACAATCAGGCATTGTTTTTTGGTTTGGGCTTTTTTTTTTATTTAACTTTAGAAGCCCCTACAAGAAGGGATTTTTCTCATAAGCACTGTGGAGACTATAGCTTGAGGGGAAAAAGGGAGAGATCTTTCCCATTGCCAGTATGAGTCATTTTGCTGAAGTTCTGTGAGTAACAGAAAATTCCAGAAAGATTTATTATTCATAATTAAGTCAGAATGGAAGATGTTAGCTCTTCTAGACTGCCCAGGACAGAACTATACTTCACTGTTAGCACTCTCTATTACATAAGAACATAACTATTCAAACATTTTTAAATTACGCTGAGAGTTTAGCCAACTTGCATACAGTATTAGCAGTACTGTGGAGACTGAAAATCCTGTGATTTCCTGCTTCAGCTTTGTGTCACACCATTACATTGACTGTTTCGGGTTCATACTGCAAAGTGGTTTTGGAAGCTTCCAGATGAAATGTCCTGAAAATAAGGCAGAGTTTACTATGATCTTGATTCAGATTAATTGATAGGGTGGAGTCACCTGAAAAAGTTAAACTTTGTTATGTATCTACGTGCCACTAAAGTGGCTTCTTCATTTCTTCCATCTGGAAGGAGAAGCAACTCATGGCAAAGTTAACCCTAAAAGTTCAGTGGAGCTCCCATCCATACCTATGCACTTCTGTTAAACATGGTCTTCAGTTTACCCACAGCATATTCTTAATATAGTGTTTGGGCTTTTAAGATGGAATTTCTCTTTCTTTTGATCTTGGATTTGGTTCAGACCTCTTTAGAAGTTGCATTCTCTCATTCCTAGACATCTTCTTTGACTGATACGATATTTAATCTTCTGTCATCCCAGCCAAAATGTTGTGCATGATGAATTAAACATCCCTGCTGTTTTCTTTGATCACAGAAATAACAATTACTCTATTATTATAATCTCCTCAACTTGTCATAAAGTTCGCATAGCTTAGATGGAAAAGACCAGTTACGTAATTGATTCCACTCTCTTGTTCAGACAACTTGTATTTGAGCAAGAGACAGATCTCCCCACCTTGGACCCACCTACCAGAAGTGAAACTTGGTGAAACATCAGAATCTTCTGTCTGTTGGGGGTTCCCATTGGCCAGACAAATTTAACTATGTGATCGACTATGATTATTTTTTTTATGTCTTTAACTTGGAGTTTGTTTTTCTGATGCCATGTTTTATCTTTTCAATTATCTGACAATGTAACAGTCAATATTTCCAACTGAAGTGAAGTTCAGGCTTCCTGAAACTAAGTGCCACTCATCCACCAACAGAACAGACAGACAATGCTACTGATAGAATTAAAAGCCTGGCATTGGAGATAAAAAACAAACCAAGGCTCTCTAGTGCCTGCTTTTCCTGTCTGGTGCACTGTGTATGTTTTACCAGAAAGCAATTTTAATATGTGTGACTGCTTTAGGGGCCAAAACTTTCACAGCAGAGCCAGTCTTGAAAGCCCTGCATAGTTATCACTTCTATTCCATGACCCTGTCTGCTGGGTTTGCAGTTTCCACAACAAGTCAGTGGTCTTTCTGGACTTTATCCAAAGAGAATTATCTCAGTGGGAATTATTCCAGTTGGCTGTGAATGAAGTAAAACATTATAAAAATAGTAAGTGTAAGGGAGTCTGTTCTGCCATCATACACCTGAAAGCACCATGTGGATTAGTATCTTACATTTATATGGCATTCTTTCCCATAAAATATTCAGAAGATTTTTATAGAATGATACAAGTTCAGTAATCAAAGGAAATTTTCATGTGTCCAGCTGTGGTTCCAGAGAATTGATGTTTGCTCATGCAGATCCCTTCAGCAGGATCATGTTCTGTGTCTGTCCAAACCCACTGAATCCAGAGCTGAAGTGTTCCTGTCCTTGTGGAATAGGGTTGTTAGCAGTTCAGAGCAGCACTACACTACATCTTGTCCCCAGCTGAGGATATCCTACCCAAGAGAAACCACATGGCATGCTTACAGATAAAGATTCATCCCCCTGCAAGAGTTTGCATCACTGATTTTTTTTTTTCATTTTTCCATGAAACCTCTGCGAAAGATCACACCTTGAAGACAAATTATGTGTGCTTATATGATAGGATCATGAATGGTTTGAGTTGGAAGGGACCTTAAAGATCATCTTGTTCCAACCCCTTCCACCCTGTGTAGGAATGCCACTCATTAGATCAGTGTACGTGTAGATATATCATGATACATGCATATATATCTATGAAAAATCAAAGGATAACATTTTGTGTAGCACTAGACATTCTCATACCAACACATGCAGAGTACAACTACAGACAAAAGAAAGTGACTGCTCAGGCACCAGCACAATGCTTGCAATTATTAATGCCTTTTTCCCTGGCTGTCACTCAGATTAATTTGCAAAATTGTCTGTCTCACAGTGTTGGCATCACCCATGCCAGCTGCAAACATGGTCCTCTTTTCCTTTCAGAGACTTCCCCAGGAGTTGCTGAAGTGACTTTTGTGGAAAAGGAGCCAGCTGAACGCCACACAATCGTCTCTTGGGAGCAAGTGAGTATTATCCTGATGAAACTGCAGTGAGGTCAGTTTGAATGTGCCGCAGCCCATGGAGAATGTCAAATGTAATGGCAACCTTGTGTTTATGAGACAGCTTGTTACCAAGTTTGATGTACAGTGCAGCCTAAACAGGTGTTGTTGGGTTTTTCTCAATCGGGTATCATTCTTTTAGGCTGTCACATGCACCTGATTGGTTAGAGAAACATCATCAGTGTGGGTACATTCAGCATGACAGCTCTAAAAAGCAACCACATAACTGTAGTAGGCAGCTGCAGTAGTGACTCAGTGGGGAGCAAACATTTTTCTGCCTCAGGTCTGAAAACATTTTCCAGCTCCCTTTCAAACAAAATGAAGCAGTGCTTTATTATCCAGGTCCATTAAAGGTAAAGGCCTCAAGCTGGCAAATAACACTGAGCTACCCAATTTGTTCCAGTTATCTATTTCTCTTTTTAGTCTCAGCCATTTGCTTCAATTTCTCCTGTCCTTTTCTTTCACCTCCTCTTTGGCTACCCAACCCAATCTTTTGGCCAGGGCATGTCCCATTGCCTATTCTAGAAGACTATGAAGGACACATGCTACCTTCACTCTGTATTATCTGACCCTATTGCATCAGTCTATGTGGTCAGCGGGCTCCTGAAAACTGTTCTGTGACTCTCATGGGCAGAGGTGGCGTTTTCACTCCCTTTTTGGAATATTCATTAATTAATTCATTAATCCCATGGCCGTGGTGGAGTAACTGTTTGGTAGGTATTGCTTGTGTAGGGATGGGACAGTAGAAGCTTCTCTGGCCTTTGGAAAGGGACATGGCAGAGGATGGAGTTGAATGAGTCATCCTCCCTCTGCTCTAACCCTGTCCGTGGCCTAAAGCAACTGCTCCCAGAGACTACTCTTGTTACCACTGCATAAAATACTTCCCCCTTTGACACCTTGCATTTTACTGTTTTTCCTAAACAGTGAGGAAAATCTTACACTAGTTTTGGTAATGCCCTATTCCAATTAGTGACGTTTATCAAGAACATTTATAATATATATTTATATATATATTCCAGGTTGGAATGTATGTGGTGTAAACCTCTGTTACTTACTGAAACTTGTCCAGAAGTCAGCAATTGTGGTCAGGGAGAAATGTCCTGTTTTTCAGGTTTGTGTAAACTGATCCCTGGTTTCCTGTAGCTGTTGTTCAGGTGTTGGGCTAACTGAGCTGGAAAGTTTGAGGCACTGTGACTGTAAGCCAGCTCAGGTCTGGGAACACAGAGTGATATTTTGCTCATTGTTCTGTTGAATGGAGAGGACTGCTTCTGCTGGACGCAGTGCTCATTCCTCTCATTTTCATGCTGCTTCTCCTCTAAAGTAAAATGGGCTTTTTTCAAACCTGAGCTATTCTTATAAAGCCAAACAAATGCTGTAGCTAAAGCACTTCATTCAAGAGAAGCCAAAACAAAATTTCAGTTCCGTGCTCCGCCCCCCACCCAACAATGGACTAAGTCAATTGTGGAAGTAAATGTTGAAAGTTAAATGTGTAGTTGAGTTGGACTTCTAATAGTGAAGAACCTGGCTGTCTATTTGTTCGGTTTTGGTTCCAGCTGTATTGACAAATTAGGCAAATTACAACTCCCTTCTCAAACTGAAAGGTAACTGGATTTTTTTTTTTTCCCTGGAGCTCTGACTAACCCAGTTTACACAGTTGCAGGACAAAATGTCCTGCCCTGATGATTAGATGCAATGCACTCAACAATTTACAAAGCCGTTCCAGGATGAACTTGTACCTCATTTCTCCTGAAACTTACCTTTCTTGAATTTGAATTTGAATACATTTGTTTTTCTAGGATTTTTGGCCACTAGGTGGCAATACTTATGCACATAATCGTTTCTTTATGGCTCAGATTTTTAATAAGATTTTTGTCAGAGTATATTTTTAACTTCCCTCTACATCTTTGGTTATGAAACTATTTGCTGGACGTTTTCTGTGATGTAGGAAAAACTGGTGAAACTGTTCCAAAAACTACATTATTTTCCCCCCAACAACTTCTTTCTCTATTGAGACTCACCAAATAAAAGTTTTATTCTTTAGATTATTGTTTAATGGAATCAATTTTTCTAGTCCTATTTCAGTTTTTCAAGGAAAGGGTTTTTTTACTGAGAAAAAAAAAAAAGTGTGTTCAGAAAAAGTGTTCAGAAGGTCTTAAAAGAAAATCAACCTTTTAAGAATTACTAATTAACATACTATTTTATTCATTCATCGTGTGTTTCCATCAGCCATGTTTTCTAAATTGTGCTGTGCAATGTTTGTGCAGCAAGGCTGTAGGAGAGAAGAAGAGATTTTTCCCAAGGCAGAAAGAGCTGCTGAGTGTTACACGTCAGGAAATCAAGTTTGAAATCACTTCTGAAGAATTTATTGGGAATCAGGACACTTACAAAAATGTTTAAGGTATATGATTGCCAAGTGTATTTACATGGGTAAAGCATCACTTCCCCTAAAATTGTAAGCAGTTTAATATATTTTAGTAAAACCAGGTATTTTTTCAATGTTTCCTCATATTTAAACCTACTAAGATGTTACCTTTTTCCCAAGAAAGAGAGACAAGAAGTACAGGAGGCAGTAGAGACAGGAGTTACCTGCTCACCAGAAAACCTGTGCTATTAACTGTATATCATCCTAAAAACCCTTTCCCACCCCTAAAATTATGCTGGCAATGGCTCTACTCCCCTCCACATGCAATTTTTAGAAATAGGTGTTACACTAAAATACTGCTAGGAGGCACTCTGGTGCAGTGTCTGAATCACATTTTCTTTTTTGCCCCAACTAGAAGATGAGTCACTCACATCATTGTTTTGATCTTCAAAAATCAGAAAACTGCATTTTGTTAAAGGGACACAGAGGTACCTGAGACCATTTTCTCTTGTCCTTCTCACTTGTTGCTTGGGAGAAAAGCCTGACCCACACCTGGCTTTCAGGGACTTTCAGTACCTTTCAGGTGGTAGAGAGTAAGAAGGTCTCCCTCAACTTCCTCCTCTCCAGTCGAACACCCCCAGCTCCCTCAGCTACTCCTTCCAGACTTGTGCTTCGGACCCTTTCCCAGCTCTCTTGCCCTTCCATGGACACAGTCTAGCCCCCTCAGTGTCCTTGCTGACAAGAAACAAAACACGAGATTCCAGGTGTGGCCTTGCCAGTGCCCCCAGCACAGGGGGATGGACACTGCCCTGGTCCTGCTGGCCACACTATTGCTGACACAAGCCTGGTGCCATTGCCCTTCTTGGCCACCTGGGCACACTCCAGCTCCTGTTCAGCCACTGGAAACCAGCACCTCCAGGTTCTTTCCCACTCTGCAGCTTTCCAGCCACTCTGTCCCAGCCTGGAGCTGCAGGGGTTGTTGTGGCACAGGGACAGGACCCAGCATCTGGCCTGGTTGAGCCTCACAAAACTGGCTTCAGCCCATGGATCCAGCCTGTCCTGATCCCTCTGCAGAGCCTTCCTGCCCTCCAGCAGATCAACACTCCCAACCTCAAACTGACTGAGGGTGTACTTGATTCCCTCATTCAGATCATCAATAAAAGTAACAGAGCTGGCCCCAGTACACAGCCCTGGGGAACACCACTAGTGACTGACCTCATCCAAACAGTTGGATGTAATTCCATTCATCAGCGGTCTTTGGGTAGGGACATCAGTTTCAACAAGCAGTGCATCCATCCAAGCCATGAGCAGGCAGTTTCTCCAGGAAAATATGGGAATGGTGTCAAAGGCTTTACTGAAGTCTGGGCAGACACATCCCCAGACTTTCCCTCATGCACTAAGAAGCTGAACCGTGTTATAGAAGGAGATTGGGTTGGGCAGTTATGGCTTTCACAAACCCATGCTGGCTGGGCCTGATCCCCTGGATCTCCTGGATGTGCCATGTGATAGGCACTCAAGAAGGCTCCATCGGCTTCCCCAGCACCAAGGTCAGGCTGACCTTGGCCTGTAGTTTCCCAGTTCTTCATTCAAACCCTTACACACAATCCAGGACCCTCCTGAATTGCTCTTACACACAATCCAGGACCCTCTCTGCTGCGTAGTGTTTCCAGCACACATCTGGAACGTTATCCTCATTGCTTCTACTCCATCTCTTTTGGACTCCAAATATGCACGCAGGGTGCACATCTTCAACAGTCCTTCTTGACAACCTTCTGGTCTTGTCTTCCCTTAACATCAGCCAAGCCTGCTGTCCCTGATCCCTGTGAGAACAGAATCTACCCACTTGACTTGAGCTTGACCACCTGTTGAGCCTGCCTTGTGGCTGTGAGTGTGGGAAAGGTGGAGAAGTGGATCCAGCAGGGCCAGCACATGAGGAAAGCTATGTTTCTTCAAGCTGCATAATGGGGACCAGGCTGGGGGACTTTTGGGAGGTAATGTTTCTTACACAGTGTTCCCCCTCTTGTTAAGCTTTATAACATATTGAAAAACTGGCTGCACAACAATAGCCTCAAGAGAACTTTTAAATCCTGTTCTCTTTAGCAGGAGATCAAGTCTACTCCAGCCCCAGAAAATCAAGGTGATCTCCTGGGAGACCCACAGATCAGATTTATTAAAGGTGCAAAAAGAACATCTCAATACATTACATAAATTAACACCAGCATTCACTGGCAGCTAGGACAAACCAGCCATGAAACTGCAGGACATTAGGGAGAGAGAAAGGTGGCTGCTGATGTGGTCTTATTCTTCGAAACCCTGAGAATTGACATGAATGCCTTCCTTCTCTCCCCAGAAGTTAGGTAAAACTCATTCATATTTTTAGAGAAGTCCCTCTAGAGCTGTATGTTTTGATTGCTTTCTGTTTATTTAGTGTATTTTCTTGAGAGGCATTGTTTCAACAGTGTTTCAAGTGAATTGCCATATGTCAGGGTTCTTAGCTTTGGATCCAGTTCTAATCAGGTCCTGGCAGCAAAAATCAGATTCTGATATTTTTCTCTGTATTCAATGGACTGTGCTTTCTTGGGAGACTATTTGGAGATAATACCAAGAACAAACAAAAGGAATAGACCTCATGCAGTATATTAAGGGATATTGGGATATTTTATGAGCTGATGAGTGTAATCAGATAGCTGGAATGAAAACAGCTGCTTGCCAGGGCCATGATTAAGACAATTATGACGTTATTAGGAACGGTATATTTTATGGAGCTGAGAATTACCAGTTGAGCAAGAGGAATACAGAGTTTGATAAGCCATTTTTGGTATATAGCAGCATGTTTCTCTGATTGCTGTCAGATTACTGTTCTCATGTAATATGACCATAATGTGACTAAGGACAATATGACAGATCAATCAATCCTTTCCATCAGATGAGAGAAATGGGTGCTAATGAAGCTTTCTATTTATAGGCCTTTTCCTATAGACCCCAGACCTGCTCTGGTACTGCATTTTCTACCCATGTATTTTGCACCATCATTTGGAAACTCATGCAGAGGGACATGGTTCAGAGAATCCTGAAATAAATTCAGAGAGCAGCCATCTGGAGAAAAATGCACGTGTTGATATTGTTCAAAAGGGGGCTTCAGAGCAGAAAACCTATTTAGATGTGATTTTTTTCTTGTCCTAGTCAGCTGTATTTGCTAAATTGGTCTGTGCCTGAGTCGTAGCAGGATTTATCTGGATACTACAGTGGAAGTTTTAAAATCTTAGATTTTGTCATCCCACTGGGTCTGGTTCTCCCGCTTGGAGACTTAACACCTACTGAAGCCAGGAGATCCATTCACATGTGTTTTTAGTGCTGCAATGAATTAGTTCAAATTAGGAGATTTGAAATGTAAAAGTGATATGTAAACTTTAGTACTCTCCTGAGGCTTTGTAGCAGGTCTGTCATACTTTCTTTCTTCATAGTTTTAGCCATAGTCACTGTGCTTACAGGTACAGCTTGAAACTGGATGTGATGAAAGCACAGCATAAAATTATAAATATTTAGGACTGAGGAGACCACAGAAGAAGGCGTGTTTGTTAAAGGCATCTGAAGAACTTCAGATACTTCCATGTGGTTTACTAATCACCTTAAACTTACCACCAGGTCCTCAGCCATGCACAGACTCTTGTCGTAGTATGGTAAATTCTTCTCAAAACAGCCTCTTTAGTGTCAGGTTATCTGTCTGGATTAAGAACGCTCTGAGCTAGTGACCAGGCTGCTTGATGAGGCAAGTAAAGTGACCTGCCCTATTGCAAGCTGCAAAGCCATTAGTGTCTGGGACTCATCAGTAGCAGTCAATCAATATTAATGGATGTGCTTTAAAAGTAAGTTAACAGGCACGAGGTTGTGGGCAGATTAGGGGATCCTACATAGTGCAGACACCCCGGTTTAAGGAGACAGAGACTGTAATAACCCAAAGAAAGTGTCTGTGAATAAGGCTTTCACAAGCAGAAAGGCTGTTCTGGTCCTAGGGGAGGGAGGACATGTGGACAGGATGAGACCAGCACCTTTCCTTGCTCAGCCAGCAGTTGATGACTAGAGGTTAGCATTGCAGCTGGATGCACAGCTGGCAGGTTGCTCTTGCTGGATAGATACATCTCTTCTCTTGAGATGTTAAAAATTCATGCCCCAAGTGAAGCAGAGATAATCAAACTGCATGTGCATCTTCCTTAGGTACTGGTTACTAGAATATTCTGTCTTTACTTAATGAAACTCTTCCACAAGGAGAATGGTGCAGCCCTTGGACAAGTCAACATGCACAGATTGTGGAACCTCCTGAGTTTTGAGGTCTGATTCTTTTGAGGGTGGCTGTTTTAAATTTGAACTCATTGGAATTTGTTTTTTTCTCTAGGACAGTTACAAACAGACCAACAGGTAATCCCTCTAGTCATGCTTGTTGCTTGTGTTATTAAAACTGGTAGGCATCCATCCTGTTTAACTTTATGTACTTGACACTTCAGCAAGAACAGAGGATCACTGGTCTGCAGCCAGTCATGCCCCCAGGAGCAGGGTCCACAAATGCCTATAGCTCTTGGAGCTTCCTTTTGTTCTGAGGATTAAGCCTTTATCCTTCCTTCCTTGTATTTGCAGCTTAACTGAAGAGTCTAAGTTAAGAAAGACTCCTTCCACAGCCAAGACAGGTGTAGGAGAAATGGTCTGGTTCCTAGAAACTCAAGCTCACTAGGGTTGCTTCTTTCACTGGTGGCTCAGAAGGAAGCAGGCTTAGGAGCCCCAGCCATGCACTGAAGTTTGGAGGAATGAAGTCAGACCAGCAGGTTTGTTAGTCTGGCTTTGTATGTGTTTGCGCACATACCTTTTGTTAAGTGAAACGTCAAATCTACTTGAGTATGTGCAGCTTTTGAGTCCATGTTTCTTTCACCTACTTGGAGCTGAAATCCCTCAGAAGAAGAGTCATTGTGCTAATATTGTACATGCTTTAGAGGAACAGGTAAGTTTAGTCTAATTTCACTTAAAGCAAAACCCTACTCTTCTAAGACATATATGTGAAAAAGCTGGCTGTTCTGATTTATGTGAATTTGGAGCATGCTAATCTCAAAAGGTAATATGATGTCTCAGTTTGGGAGCAATGCTGTAATAATTTTGTGATGACTAACTGCTCATTGTGAAATTTTCCCAAGCTACCTTTGTTAAGACTAGCAGAGTCCCAAGAAATAAGCAGTTTCTCTCAAGGCTTTAGAATGATATATTTGAACTGATTGAAGTCATCTTGGAGTTAAGCAAAAGATTTGGTGGCAAATACTTCTGTTCCTATTTTCAGTTGTTCTTAGGGTTTGAGGGATGTTCTACATTTTCCCATTACATTTCAATTGCAATTTGCAGAAAAACTCCTGTGTATTACCTGAGGATTTAAAGAACTTCTATCTGATGACCGATGGCTTCAGATGACCTGGAGTGTGAAGATGGATGGTGAGTCCCTGCGTTCCCCTCCGCTGACAAGCTCAATTCATTGCAGCCAGTCCTTCCTTTGCAGAGCCTCTTTAATTTCAAACTTACTCTCTGCACAATCAGTACACATCTCTCAGGGCAAAATCTATTGCTTGCATGTTCTGGCCTCTCACAGAAGAGGTGCATACACAGAACACAGGCAAGAAACTAATTATTCATTACATAAATATTCTTCTGTAAAACACTGGCCATCTGTTGACACTCAGATTTAGGTGTGTCATTTAAAACTTATACCTTAACTCCCTCTGTCGTTCATTGGGAAAGAAACATCTGTAGCTCATTATCCCATTGTAAATCTGTAGGAAGAGTCACCCTCTGATAATGCTTCTTTCTCATTAAAATGTATATGTACATGTTGGAGCCTGATTCTGCTTCTCACCAGCTAAAGCCCAAGCTTCATTTTCTGTCCTTGTTCACCCTGCAGCTGTTACCCTGGCTCTCATTGCCTTCAGGCGGGGTTCTCAAATTGGGCTGTGGACACTGCTCACTTCTGGAGATGGGTGTCAAATTCAGGGTCTTCCTCAGGAAGTGAAATGACATTTCAGAGACAGTGGACATCAGTGCTTTAGCACCTGCAGTGACTACCATCATGTTTCAAGGGGGACTTGCTATGTTATGACCTCTGAGGAGTCTTGTTTTCAGGGCTCACAGGTGCACAGAGACCAAGGCTGCTGGTACAACTGTCCTGTTTGAGCAAACACCCATCATTGCCTTCTGAGATGCGTCACACTGGCACATAGCTGAACAGGGTGCCTGCTGCCTTGATGACTGGTAACAGTCTGAGTCCTCAGAAACATGGCCAAGTGACAAGTCCTGTAGGATTCTTTCAGGAGCACCCACATGTTGATGCACTGATAAAATCCTCTGTGGAAGTGGGAACCAAGGGGAAGTACCCCAAACAGGTACATGGAGTGGAAGAGGACAAGCTGCACAGTAAGCTGTGAATGTGTGGGGTGGTTTCTGATAGGAAGAGCAGCAGCAGGGAAAAGAGCTTTGAAGAAGAGGCTGTAGCTTAAATCCTCTGGCCAGGATTTTTAGTTTTTCACAGAACTGAGCTAATAGCTGCAGCACAGTCCTTGCCAGCAGTGTAATTCTCATACCTTTATAGTTCTGAGGTGGTGTTTCATCACATGTAATTGGGAGTCTGTGTTTGAAAAAGCCTAATTTTTGCTCCTGTAGAGTCTTACTTAAGTTAAGTGTCCAGGTCTGCTGGGTATAACCATCTCTTCACCCCACTGAGGCTGATGTCTAGAGGAAAAGAAATACCTCCCATGCTTTCCTGACAGTGGATATGATTAAAGATTGGTCTTGTTGCAGATACCCCGATGCCCCTGGGCTCCATGGTGATTAACAGTGTCTCGAAGCTGTGTCGGCTTGGGGGTTCCTCTATGTACACTCTGCCTAGTGCTCCAACTCTCGCTGACCTGGAAGATGACACAGACGAGGAAGGTAAGGCACTGTTAACAGGCTGGAAAACCTGCTCTGTCTCATCCCTTTTGTTCTATTAATGTTAGGATATAGCACAAGATATGTGGACCAAAACACTTTCCACCAGGCCAAGTTGCTCAGAGCTCCATCCAGCATAGCCTTAAACACTTCCAGGATTGGGGCATCCACAATTTCTCCAGGCAGCTTGTGCCAGTGCCTCATCACCCTCACAATAAAGAACTTTTTACTAATATCTGATGTAAATCTGCCTTCTGACAGTGTGAAGCCACTCCTCCTTGTCCTGTCACTACATATGCTTGTGAAAAGTCCCTCTCCATCTTTCTTGTAGGCTCCCTTCCAGGTACTGGAAGGCCACAATTAGGTCACCCTGAAGCCTTCTCTTTTCCAGGCTGAGCAAACCCAATTCTCTTAGCACCTGAGCTATCCCCCATGGCAGGGGAATTGGAACAAGATGATCTTTAATGTCCCTTTCATTCTACAATATAGCAACAGAGAAGGTCACTCCAGGTAGATGGATCTAGCAACCTGGTCTAAAGAAGGGTGTCTCTGTCCATAGCAGGGCAGTACAATATGGAACATATTGATATTCAATATGATATTCAAGGTCCATTTCCAACCCAAACCATTCTGTGATTCTGTGACTGTCTCCTGGGCTGGGCTATTTTACTTTACTATTTATAGTCACTTTACTATTACGTATCTTATTAGTTCCCTACAGCCTTGGCAGGTAGATCTGTATGCTGGGAAAGTCATGGGGATTAGTGTTATTTGCATCCTTGTTTAACAGCCTGTTCTGCCTTTTCCTTGTTTAAACTTTCACCTCAGCCTTGCTCCAGTGATTCAGCTTCCAAAGTCTTTGTGTGCTTATGGTGTTACATGAACAAAAGGTAACGGGGTTTTTTTTGGTAGTGAAAAGACATCTGGAATTGGAAAAGTAACTGGTACGTACTTAAAACTATGAGGTTACCAAGGAACACATGTGTTTCAGGCTGCCTAAAAATGCTGGGAATGCTGCTATTTGGAGAGAATAAAAAAGAAAGAAAGCCCACTCATTTTGTCAGAGCTCCCACAGTCCAGCTGGAAAAATCAAGAGGATAAGAACACAGCCAAGTGTCACACCGATTTCTTAAAAGAATGCTATTTGATTTCAGTCTGGTCTCTGCATCTCTATAAGCTCTTCTAGCTTCTAAATGTGGCTGAAAGTATTCTTGGACATTCCAGTTTGGCTGCAGTCCTGATCTTACCAGCCATTGTAATGAAATGCACCAAATTTTGCTTCTATTTAGTGGCTTAAACCTTCATTGATGCATTTATAAGGTAGACTGAGAAAAAATTACATCCCTGCAGAAGTTCTCATCCTGACTTTCATGGATAATTCTTCTGAAGAGCACAGCTTTTATGTCCCACTTCTTCCCTATCAGGTTTAGGTTTCAGAATTGCATTCTGCAGGAACTTGCAGCTACACAGTCCCAAAATCATGTTGTAGAAATGCTCTGTGATGGTTGAGGGTCACAAGTTGAGTAAGAGTCAGATATGATTGTAGGGAAGGATGCTAACATCACACTGGAATGTGTGGAGAAATAGATATCTCTGCAATTTCATTAAACTCTCATCCCAAGAGAAAAAAAAAAAGTAAATTGTTCTTCCTGTCCTCCTTAGAAAAAAATAAATCAGGACAAAAAAAGGAATCATATATACAACAGAAATATGGGCTTCAGTTGTAGCAGGGAAGATTGAGGATCCATGAGGAAAAACTTCTAAGTGATAAGTGATGGATTTGGGTTGAGTGCCTGGAGACTGTGCCTTCTCCAACAGCAGAGAACTTTAAGAAAAGATTAGACAAACCTCAGGAGTGACATCTGTAAACCTTTTCTTGCTTGATGCCAGGGAGGAACTAGAATTCAACTCATCTATTTTCAGCCATCTGATTTTGACACTGTGGTTTGTTTTCCTAACAGAGATGAAAATTTTTCTCAACTTTTTCTTTTTTTTTTTTGCTTAGTTTTATTTTAAACATAGGGACTTAATAATTTCCAAGAAGTATAAATGTAATAGTTTGATTTAGTTATTCATCAGCTGATTTATTAATGTATAAAACAGATTGACTCTTTGCAACTAAGTCACAGTCAGTTTTCCAAACATGTTTCATTTTTTTTTTCCTTGGTTTTCAGGTAATGGAGACAAACCAGAGAAGCCACACTTTGATTCTCGTAGTCTTATCTTTGAATTAGACCCATGCAATGGGAATGGGAAAGTCTGTCTTGTTTATAAGCATGCTGAACCAGGTAAGACTAAAAAAATAAGTTAGCTATCTCTTCTTGTGGATTGCATCTGAAGGCCACATGTGGAGAGTTATCTTGTATTTCTGATCTTCTTTGCAATTTGTAGGTGAAACTTTTACTGGGATGTCCTGTCTCCACTGAAGTCAGGAGCTAAATCTTAACTAGATGTAACATTTTCACTCCTTTTAGTGTTGGAGTCTGAGTTATAGCTTAGGATTTCTGCATGCACAGAAACAGGGAAGTATTTACTCGTGACCTAGAGACAATTTTGTTGAAATAATACAGAGCTCCACTAATCCGGTTAATTGCATGTCTTGGAACAATGCCATTACATTTTTTTGAGAAGGGGTGTAACTCTGCTTAGAAATAAAGTGTAGATGGTAAGAAAAGGCTGAGACAGAATTAGACTGGGTCTTCTACCTTGTGAGTGGATGCTGAGCCTCCAGGTGCTAACTAGGCCAAAATGTGGCAGGAAGGGTTAATTCGAGGGTGAGATATGGAAGCTGAGCTGATTGTTGTGACAGATACAGAGATAACTGTTATCAGTTAGATAGTAGTGAAACACCCAAGGCACTTGTAAAATAGTTGTCATCTGACACTGCACAGGTCACTAGAGGTGTAGGGTTGTGCAATTGCAATGTACAGGTTCTTAAGAAAACTCTTGTGCCTTTCACTGTGTGTGACTACAACTGCCATGGCAGGAAGTTCTTGTTCTCTTGCCTCCCAGTGTTAGTGATTTCAGCACATGCAATGGATAACCTGGACAAGGAAGAAAGCACTGCTTACAGGTGTTGATGTCAACACAGGGGCAGTCTGTTTAAATGACAGTGTTCAGCATCTCAGTCCCCCAAGAAAGTAACTTCTTTCTCTGCTACAAAGAATATCACCACCAGAGAAATTTTTGATCACTGTGGAAAGATTTTGCAAAATGTGTTTTTGTTGGCAGAACATACTCCCATGACTTCCAGACTCTGGACTCTATTCAGTAATCCAGATGACTGACAATTGAGTTAGTTGCTTTTTACTTTGTGGGGCAGATAAATGTTTGCCATAATTGTACTTTGAACATATACTACAAAGCTGCTGATGTCCAAGAATGTTCTGTGTAGCATGCCACTCCCAGGTTGTGAAGGAGCAGCGTTGCATTCATTGTCCAGCACACAGCTAGTCAAATACTCCATGCAGTGAGTGAACACCAGCTGATGGGTTGGACACAAAAGGTTATAGTAAATAGGGCTAAATAGTACATAGTCATCATAGCAGGCTGACAGCTGGTCACTGGTGGGGTTCTGCAGGGCTCCATCTTGGGCCTAGTGCTCTTCAATGTCTTCATGAACAGCTTGGACACAGGACTGGAAGGGGTACTAAGTTTGTGCATTATACTGAATTGGGAGGAGTTGATGTCTCCCTCGAAGACCCTGCAAGAACACCTCAACAAATTGGAGAGATATGCAACCACCAACTGTATGAATTTTAACAAAGACAAGTTCTGGATTCTGCACCTGGGCTGGAACAAGCCTGGATTGCATAAAACAGCTCTTCTGATGTGTGTGCTATGTCTCCCACTTGACAATGGTCAAGGGTTTATCTTAGTACTGTAAAGCAACAGTGTGATCTGTGCTTGTTTCATTTCTAGTGGTTTCCCCAGACACAGAGATCTGGTTCCTGGACAGAGCTCTGTATTGGCATTTCCTCACCAAAACCTTCACAGCCTACTACCGCCTGCTCATCACCCACCTGGGTCTCCCGCAGTGGCAGTATGCCTTCACCAGCTATGGGGTCAGCCCCCAGGCCAAGGTAGGACAGCAGCGTCCAGCCTGTCAGTATTTTGCCTAAGTATAGACTGGAAAAACATCCTCCCACCTTTTGGCAAGCTGTCTGTCCACTCAAGGGGACCTCTCTGGTGAGCCACAGAAGGGACCACAAGTTTTTTCCCTGTAACATGTTAACAGTGATTTGTTTCATGGTAATTTGTATTCATTAATATTGTGTTAACCCTGCTTTTCTCTCAGCGGTTGGGCCTCGATAAAAATTATGCCCAAAAAAGGGAAGTTCAAAGTCCTGTAGAGGACTTTAAAGAGGTAGTTAGAGAAGACCTCTACATAAAGCCTTGTGAGCATTCCAGTTGCTTATTATTACTAAAATTACTATTCAGCCATGCCAAAATCGTGTTTATCTCTAATCGTGATTAGAGACTTCTGCTGTTCTCCTGCATTTGACTGGGCCCTATCCCTGCCTCCATCCTATGAGAGGTCAGGAAATGGAGCTGATGGTCCTACTGAGCACAGCTCCTAAGCCAGCACAGTGCCAGTGTACCTTGGCAAGACCTGTTGGGACTTGAGTGTCCTGCATTTCACCCAGGACATGACAGCTTCTTACCAGCATGAGATTCCCTGGTCCTGTGTGCACATCAGAATTACTAAAATCACTCCTGACTTGCCATCAAATGTAGAATTTGGTTCTTCTCGTTCCCTGTTACACTGCACTGGGCTTTTTCAGTCAAGGCTGTGTGTGTGGCACTGTGCTCTGCCTTTCTGTAACTTCCCTGCTGTAAATATTTTATTATATTCAGTATATTTGCAAACCTTAAGAGGAATCACTCGTATATTCCCTAATCATTTGCAGCTCCTCTTGGTTAAAATCCTTCTGGTTCATTAACCATTATCATTTTTAAAGGTTTTCAAGGGGGTATATTAAAGCTGTTTTCCACTAAGCAATACATTAATAGATGATTATCTATATTTTGGTATTGATCTTCTGTTTATCTTGTTCAACACTTTGCTGATGGTTTCACTGTGATTTGTAATACCATAACTACTATAGTTTTATTTCCTGACTTTGTTAATGAAGAAATAATACAAAAAAAAAATAGTTGAGAACTGTAGGGTATAATATGTGGTGTCTGCTGCAACCAAAAAACCAAATAATTGTAGTTACATCTAGATGGAAAATCACAAACAGAAATAATAAGACAAACAAACACAAAATTCCTTGTGTAAGGAGTTAAAAAAAATCATTCTTTTACACATGTAAGAGAGGGAGAAAGGTGACATTTTGAGAAATTCAACTAGTTGGTTTTCAGTTTATAAGCACATTTAAATTCCAAAGGTTTTTTAATCCTTTCTGTTATCTGAATCTAAATAAATGCCATTTAGTTTCATCCCCTCCTTTTGCTTTTCCTCCTGTGGTGTAAATCAGGATTCACTCTTGGTAGGAGTTACACTGCAGGAAAGATGGTGTTAGGGTTGTGTCTGGTTCTCCTCTTCCCTATCTGGAATGCAGTTTCAGGTCTGGAGCTATAGCCATGCCTTGTGTATCCTTATCACAAGCACTCTTCCAAGTCCTATAAACTGCAAGCTGGTAAGTGGCATAGGATTAAGATCATGTTTTAGGGAAGATGGGGAGCAAGGTGGAATTGTCTAACTGCAATTTGAATTTAACCTGTTCCTTCCCCACCATCCTGCCTTTCAGCAATGGTTTAACATGTATAAGCCCATAACCATCAACACAGCACTCCTGTCTGAAGAAGCTGATTCCTTTGTGAACAAGCTGGACCCCAATAAGGTATTTAAAAGCAAGAACAAAACTCCAGTGCTCAAGAAAAAACCACCTTCACAGCCACCAGGCTCCCAAAAGAGTCATACGAGCATGACCTCTGCCAAGACATCCTCACTAGCTGGGAATTCTTCAAGGAAGTGAGCCCACCAGATCTGACTCTGGACAATTTTTGCAATAAGCTTTGATGTTTTCTTCTGCAGAGTCTCAGTGGTTCAGACCAAGTTCCTTGTGCATGAATAGATGTGCCCATGGAAAACACATTGCAGCACTTGCATGAAATAAAGCCACGATGTGGATGTAGTTCACGGAGGCTCTTTAAAAAAAAAGAAAAAAAAAAAAAACTTGATACATCAATTTTATTCCCTTCTGCTACTTGCATCATGTACTTTTTAGAGGGCATGAAGAAACCTTTGATGTCACTGCTCCATAGGGAAGCTTTTGTTCCTGTATAACTGCAGCAGTGAAATGAAAGCACATGTAATTCACTGTAACTTTAACAGAACCATGCTGTAGTAGGGAGTGTGAAGATGTTTCTGCCATGTCCTTTGAAAGAAAATTGTCCTGACCTTGCATGCTGTGGGAGCAGGCTGAAACCCACTGAACACAGAAGTAACTTTCACTCCAGATAGAATCAAACTCTCCACTTCCCTGTGCTTCATCCAACTTCTGCTGTGAGATTCGTGGTACAACGGTGCTTGGGACTTCCATGTCTCTACATTAGCCTAGCCACTTGCACTGCAGCCTGGACCACTTTTTGGCCTTTGTGCTGTATCTTTTCTGATGGTGACATGATCTGCAACAATTCTGAAGCCAGAAGCTGCAAGATCCTTTGTTGCTTCCCTTTTGTGGGAACTGCTGAGCAGAGAGTCAATGGTGATGAGTCCTATCACCCAGGAGGACCCCTTGGTTTGTCACACATAAATTTGCAAAGCTAACCATTGAAACAGACACTTTTGAGTTGGGCAGGATCTCACCAGGGGCCACTGAGATCCTACAGGCTTAGAAGCCCCTGATGCTGTTTTCTATACTGTAAATGTTCAGGTTAGAACTGCACTTTAACCCATCCACTGCTGGTTTTCTGTTACTCCTGTTTGTTACTATTACTTTTCTATGTTATTCTGTCTTCCAAATATGCTGGAATCATGGTAGCACCCAACACATTTTGTGCCTGAATATGGAAATCGAAATCACTGTCTTTAAGTAAGCATTGACTATTTAAACAGCATCATGTCTAATTTTTGAAACCACCACATATTACACAAGACAAACCTACCTCACAGGGATGTTGTGAGCCTTCGTGAGTATTTGTATGACCTTCAGAAAGATGAAGCCATCCTGTAAGTGCTTAATAGCATTTTAATAAATATTTGAGTATTTTCCTCCAAAGTGATTGGGTATTTGAAGATGCTTTGGGGAGCACATGGACATGGCATGCAAAAGATATATGGCAAGAGCAGTGTTCAGAATGGATTGTTTGGGGTGTTTTTTTAATGCAGTAGAGAATCTCACTGAGAAGGGATGGGTTACAGTACTTTCAGCTAATCCCTCTTGAGCTATTCAGAAATTCCCAGTTTATTTCACACAGGGCAAAAGACTGAACTGTGTGGCAGCTATTCTACTTCTGTCCCACAGTCAGTGTACAAAATTTCTGCAGCCATCAGCCCCTGCTCAGGCTTATTTTGCCGCTTCCAGCACTGCCAGGGGCCCACCTTCAAATGCCGTTGCTGCATTGCCTGGCAGCCACTCTCTGCCATCCCCAGATGACAAGAAGTCCTCTAATGCACACTCTCAAGCCCATGTGCATCTTGAGACAGGTGAAGCTCTGTTGTAGCTTCTCTACTGATATAAAGTGAGCTCCAGTGAGAAAGCACATAATGTCACTTCCCACCTAACCCCACTTCCCATGCCATAGTAATACCTCAGTTATCCTTTTACTATTGGGATGGGAATGGTCATTAAAGCCAGTAAATGCCCTTTTCTGGAATTCTGTGCAGTAGTGATGTTCTGTCACTTCCTACTCTTGGAGAACTCTGTGTTGTTTATTCATGGCACCTAGCCCTGGGACTGCAGTTACGTGCTTAACATATATACCATACTTACTTAAGCACTTTCTAGAAAATTTAGACTGTTGTAACCCTCCCAGGAACAGACAGCTTCTGATAGTGTTCTGCATTTAATCCAGTGACACCTAAACTTGTAAGGCTGTTGCAGGCCCGTTTCCTCATTCAGATGGAGGTAGCAGAATTCCTGCAGCAGCAGGGCAACCTCTTATATTTCTCATGCATTCAGAGTAGGAAAAAAGCAAGAGGGGTGGGGGCAGGGTTGCAGTTTGTTCAAGTTTTTGGAGATACTGTCACAGAAGTTCTCTTACTTCTTTCTTGTTGTGGTAGTTGGTGTAGCTCAAGTCTAGAGTGTCAGTGATGCCAGTGTGTTCCAGCAGAACTATGACAAGATTCAGGAAACCCTGTAGTTAGTAATTTTTTTAATGCTTCCTGAATGTTCAGATAAAAAAATAAAAAAACAAGCATGAAAAAAGACCAAACAACCCAACAGGTTCATGTTTGTATTTTAGATTGTCCTTGTTCTCTCTTCTGTGCTGTTCCAAACTAGGTCTTTGTTTGGGTGACAGATACACAAATGAAGCAAGCCTAGGCCCTGGTCCATCACCGTAGTATCTTACCAAAGAATATTCCAGATCAAAATTTCTGTGGTAATTAACTAAATCGTGTTGTATCTGCCACTGTTGATGCCTGTATTTTGATTTATATGAATATGTACATATCTGGAGACTTGTAGCTCTGCTTTGCTTTTCTTCAGGATATGATGATTGTTTGGGGGTTGAGTTTCATTTTGGTTTCTTTGTTTTGTTGTTTTGGTTTTGGGGCTTGGTTTTTTTTGTTTGGGTTTTTTTTTGGTAGATTTTTACACAGGGAGATTGGATCATTTCTTCAGGTTACAGTCAGGTCTAACCCTACACAGGTCTGCTCAACATCTCAGATACGAAGTTTGTCTGTTTAAGCAGAGTAGGTTTACTGAAATCTAGTCCCTCATCTGTCCACCTCCATGGTGGACAAACAGTTGTGCACTGCACATGTGTCATAACAGCATGTGGCCATCACAGTCTGGAAGTCTCCATGCCTGCCTGTTCTTTCTCTTGTTCAGTTTCATGGCCAAGCTCATTGTGAAAATCAATGCAGAGTTTGTAGATGAAAACGCCAAAAAGACATCCCAGAATTGGAGCTGCGACTGGGACCCACCACCAGGAATGGTCATCCCTAAAATGAAACAGAAGAGGCAGCTGGTGAGCCAGGCTGGAACCACTGCCCTGCCACCACATCCTGCCGGGGCAGGAGTGAGCTGTGTGAGCAGAGGAGTCTGTCCCTCTGCAGGCACTAAGCCAACGATTGTCTTACACAAATTCACTGTCCTCCCACATAACTGCTGGAGGGAAGGTCATTTTCCCCATCGGCATGGAAAGGTGGCTCCACACTGCAGGTTTCTTGTTCTCCAAAAGAAGTAGGCTGTGTGGTCTTGATGAGTGGGACACTCAGACGGACATAGGCATTTCACCTCCCCATTTCCAATAAAATCTGTGACTCCTCTACTGAGCTCACAAATATATTTTCTGGGAATTAAGGAACATGGGCATCTGGGACAGGAGACTCTGGTAATGATTTCACCATAGAAAAAGCTATAACATGACACCATCTTACTAGACAGAGGAAGGCAAGGTTTCATGTCCAATTTCAGACTCTAAATTTAGGAGACCTGATCAGCAATCCACCTGAATTCAGAGTTTGTAGATGATGTTCTGGCTCTCTGCTCACTGCAAAAACCAGCTGGATCTCCAGTGAACAGGCAGACAATTTGGTGCCCAAACTGAGGTATCTGAGCGTCAAGGTGAATCCCATGCCAGAGAATATGTGTACTCCACAAGTCTCCTGTGGGCACAACCTTCACACTCTGCAGTGATACACCATCACTTGGTCCAAAGAAAAAAGGCATCATAACACATTTTTTCTTGTGCTTATCTCCTCCCCTAGCAAGCTGTGTAAGAACAAAGCAGGTCACTCACGTGAAGACGGCCATTCCCCAGCCAGCAATTGCCGTGAAGATCCGGGGGGGCAGATCCCTGGAGGGGTTTATTGCGTAGCCCGTGTTCAGCCCCATTCCCAGACCAATGCCCAGGACCAGCATACCCGAGAGCATGGGCTGAGCGCCTTTTATGGCTGCATTGTTTTTCTCATCATGGATGACCAGAACACCCAGGATCAGCATAACTGTTGCCGCAAACTGGGGGAACAGAAAAGGGAGAAAAACACATCAGGAGAAAGAATAGGGAAGGTTGAAAGATCCTGCTCAGGAGAGCAGGAGAGACCTCCCAGAATGAAAGAGCAGATGAGATTCATGGCCTGATCAAGGCAGGAGGGACCCAAATATTACCCCCTCTTCACAGGTGGACTGAAGAAAATTCTCAGCAAAAACATCGCCAAGACTGATACAAACTTCTCAGCAATGTCCTCTCTATCTTTCAAGTCAGCAAAATAGCTTATTTTAAGTACATTCTGTCTAATAGAAGCAGAGCCGTAACAAACTGCTCACAAAACAAACCTCATCATCCCCAGAGGAAGTGATGTTTTGCACAGCCTGTATGTAGATACCAGATTCTCACCTGGGAAACTGAATTTCCCATCGATAGCTACATAGCTGACATTTGTACATTTGCAGTGCCTAGGACATCAAGAAGCATAGTTTTGATAGAGGTGACGACACCTGTCTCTTTATGCTTCAGAAAATGCAGCTGGAGACACTTGGACTGCTTGTACAGACAAAAGCAAAACCAGAAACTACAACTTTTGGCAAAGCACTGTCGCTCTTATTTGCTTTCTTGTGCATCAAGGACACTGCCTGGTCCACAGGAGGCTGAGGGGATCCACTCCCCACTTCTAGGCTCTTCCACCATCCTTTCATCATGCCCAGGCAGGAGTTCTGTCAGCTCAGAGTCCAAAATCACAGGTTTCCAAAGATTTTCATTGGAAGTAATTCTTCCTTCTCTGTTGTCTTAGTGCCCGACATCCCCTGAAGAATCCCTTTCCTACTTCTGGGCATCAGACAGTGTGCTGTAAGCTGGGAATCCATTGCACACAGTCTCAATGGATCTGTTCAAACATAGCGGTTCAGTCCAGGCTGTGCCCATGTGGAGACAGTCCCAGGCCCTCTGTGCTGGGGAGGGGCAGCCAGCACAGCTGCCAAGGAGCATGGAGTGGGTGTAGAATCCAAATAGGGAATGAACAGTTCAGCCCAGAACCCAGAGGAGATGGCTGGTGATATAGGTCAGCTTCTCACGTCTCACTGTTTGTGCAACATGTAGGGAAGGTGTCTGGAGAGCCCCTGGACCAAGCTGTGGAGCAGCCTACGTGTATTAGGCTTTAGGCTGAACCCTTTAGGCTTGCCCAGCCACCAAGGTTCCTTGGATCTTACCTTTCCGGTGCCTGCCTGGATGCTGGGCTCCTTGGGAAAAGAGGTTGTGGTTGTGTCTGTGCATGTAGGGCTGTGGGGACCTGTAGCAGCTCTGCAGCAGCACCTGTAACCACCCACCTTCTCCTAGCACACCACAGCCATTCCCACTGACCTCTGTAAAGAAGGCTCCCTGCAAGGATACATTGGGAGCAGGGTAAGTAGAGAAAATCATCGCCGTGGCGGTTGGTCCCGACACTGTAAGGCTCCCATTGGTGTAGTGGTAAATAGCATCTAGGAGAAGTGGGAATTACGGAAGTTAGGACAGCCATTCATCCCACAGGATACACACACAAGTCCACCTGTTGCAGCCAGCATAGACATCAGGGAGAAGGGAGGCAGTGGAAGATGTGATGGAGGTGAGACTCCAGGAGCTCAGGGAAGCCTGGATGGTTTGGATGCACTGGAGGCCTCCAACCCTCTGCCCCTCAGAGACTAAGACATGCTAGAGACAATAGGTGATGGGTCCTCTGCTCACAGCTCAAAGCCCTCAGAATGGCTGCGAACCTGTATTCCATAGAGCCCCCCGGAGCTCCAGCAGCACCTTTTCATGAAAAGAAAGCCCCTGCAGACCTGGAAACAAAATGCTTACAAAATGTATCTACTGCCCTGCAGCAGTGTGCTTTTTAGGTGTGGAGCTGCTGCCTATATCCCAATAAGCATCTCCAGTGGAAAAGCCACTTGGGAAGAATTCAGACAAAGCGATCAAGCTCACATATCACACACACCACGAGGCTAGCTCAGCAAGGAGAGGCAAGAAGGACCTTTGTATGAGATCAGTTCCAGCGAGGTTTTATTCCCGGTGCCAATCCAGAACAAAGACCAGGCCATGTGCTGTGCACAGTCTTAATTGTGGGGTTCAGTGGCCAATGGCCTGGGGGGATGGGGTGGTACAAAGGCCAGGCAAGGTCAGTGACCTATATGGAAGACAGGGCTTGTCACCAGGGTCCCACAACCAATGGATAAATAAGGAAAGGAGAAGCCACGAGAATTTAGGCATCAGGGAGAATGAGACTGGGGTAGAGTTACAAAGTGTCACAAGGCACTATGGAGAAGTCCTCTCTTTCAGTCTAGGTGGGAAGTCTCCATGATAGATCCTTCCAAGGCAAGACCCTGGGTATAACCCCGGAGAGTCTCCAGGGACTCCACACTGCCCTTCTGCTGAAGACAGGTCTTGGAAGTGGGAATGCCCTGAGTTAAAGGAGCTGTGTTGTCCAGGAACTGTGTATCCTTCACAAAGGTATATCTGGGACTGCTCTGAACTTGAGCTGTGGTCTGTCCCACAAGCCAGGATCTTGCCCTCCTCACCCAAAAATCATGCTGGGTACTGTAAAAGGACATATTTTTGACGACACTGTGAGTTGACTGAAATTAGGCCTACAGCAACCTCTGTGATAAAAAGATACAATCCTACCATAGTAGAGAGCGAAGACGGTGGCTGCTGCCATAAAGGAGCCCAGGAACTGGCCAGTTATATAAGCTGCAAGCGTTGTCCAGGAGATGTTTCCTAAAACACATTGTGTAATGGTGATGGCAGCATTCAGATGACCTCCTGCAAAATCACAGAAAAAGAGAGGCCTTGATACTGATGCAGCTGTTTTGGAACATGTGACATGGTGGTTGCCCCAACCCTAGAAACATTCAATGCCAGATTGAACAGGCCTCTGAGCAACCTGCTCTAGTTGATGTTTCTGCTCATTGCAGGGCAGCTGGACTGGATGAACTTGAAAGGTCTCTTCCAACCCAAGCTGTTCTTTGGTTCTATGTCCCATGCCCTGCAGTAATCACCCAGACAGACCCAGAACAGCAAGAATCTCTCAGGTCTTACTCCTGCACAGACACAAAATGAGCCTTTCTCTCTTGACACCTGAATCATGCAGCTCAAAGAGCTCCTAGCTAGTCTTCTGAAAATTCTGTAGACCACAGGCTGCCTCCAGAGACTGGGCCATCTCATCTGTCAGATACACCTCTCATGGGATGGCATGAGTTTCCCTATGAGCTTCTCAATGAGCTTCTCCTTACTGAGCTTAAAAAGAGCCTGTACTTCAGCACATTTTAAGTACCTACAGGTAGATGAGCACCTGGGTTTTGATGGAACATTTTCTGTGGAGAAGGTTGGTATCACAATGGTGCTTTTGAAGACTAAATGGGT
The DNA here is from genome assembly GCA_017589585.1 of Phylloscopus whistleri. Taxonomy (NCBI): domain Eukaryota; kingdom Metazoa; phylum Chordata; class Aves; order Passeriformes; family Phylloscopidae; genus Phylloscopus; species Phylloscopus whistleri. The sequence goes on along the minus strand of JADMLD010001003.1, from coordinate 273,787 downwards.
CTGGGTCTCATGGCCTTGGTGAAAACCACATGTGTTCTTCAGGCCTCCTGTCCCCAGGAGTCTATTTTTCCTGCCTGGTAGGTATAAACTTTGAGGGCCAGTAAATGTTCCACCCTTCATGACCATCTTCTACTCCAGACTCCAAAAGATGCAGACACCCATCATTTCATCAAAGTGCAAGACAGAGTGAAGTGAAGTGAAAGTCCATGTACCACCTGCTACAGTCCAACAACCACAACTGGAATGGGGGCAGATCCCTTCTTAGACCCTCTGCTCTTTTGTGGGTATGGCCAGCCATTTCAGAGATCACAAAAAGCATCTTGTGACACAGATGAAACCAAATTACTATGTCAGGAAGATCTGAAGTTTATTTTGTAACTGTACTATTGCTGGCTGAGCTGAGATCCCTTCTGCACTGCCCTCTGCCCTCAACAGATCAGCTCCTTCTGAAAAGTCACTTGGGAATGCAGGACCTACTTTCCTCAGTCCGCTTTCCCCAGCATGTCTCCACCAGCTCCAAAAGGACATGAAAATCAAGAGCTGACTGCTCCTGACTGCTCACGTGGAAATTTTTTTCCAAGCCAGCCTTTCCAAGCCAGCCTGAGGTCTGGACCTCTGTCTACTCCAACAGTTCAAGAGCAAGGAGTTGCTTTAATTTTCTGCCCATTAGGGCCCTTAATGTTTTCTCTTGGTGCAAATGAATGCAGAAATTGCAGAAGGCAAAGGTAATGCTCTTGTCGGATGACGAGAAGGATGCCACCCCATGGCCCCAAAACACCACTTCCCAAGTTCATGTGGGGCATCTGTGCATAAGTGTGCATGTTAAGGAGAAAAATTGCATATCATTCCTTTGGCAGCATCAGCAGTAAGCTCTCCTTCCCAATAAATTTACTTCCCCATGGGTCGAATCAGCAGCAGGTTACAGGAGCTCCCTGTCTCCTTGGGCCCTGCTGGAATGTCCCAAATGGGGGAGCTACTGAAATCTGGTTCTGCTGGCCACAGCAGAAAGGGCTGGCCAAACCTTCTCCTCTCTCCCTGTCCCACTTGCCCTGTCACAGCTCAGAACACAAGTTTGGGGTCAGTATTCTGTACATATGCTGTGCATCCCTATTCCCTGGCCTCTCCTGCTTTTCTTGCCTGGGGATCCTACGACTGGGGTTTTTTTAGATGGGGACTGCCCGTGCCACCCCTCTACGCACCCCTGCGCACCCCACTCCGCCTGTCCTCAACACACATGGCCTTTATGGGACATGAATATGTCCCATGCCTGACAGTGCTGCTCACCAGAAATTGCTCCAGACGCATAGACACCCAAGGTAACACCAATGCCAAATGCCATATTGATGCTTAGATAGTGACCACTACTTCCTTTTCCCAACACCACTTGTGCCACAGAAGACAAGCCAAAAACCTGTGTAAAAAGAAAGAGAGAAAGGAGTGTTAAGAGTATTCTTGTTGCTCTGGCAGACTTAGCTTCTTTGCTATTTTTTCTGCAAAAGTAATGAGCTCCCAAAGGCAGGAAATCTCTAAGGTGACTATGGTCAGAAGACAAAGAATAACCTTGCCCTGCAAAAATTGAAGTAATACCTGAGATTGGTGCCCATTAAACAAAACTAGGCACTCTCATTAGGGTTGGGTATGGGGAGAGAAACCCCAAACACTTAACACCAAGGGCTGGGGCTCAGTGGGGATCACTCACACAGCCACACTGCAGACATCTCTGCCTGAAACCAAGGACATGAACTGGGGAACCACCACCATGGACCACTGGGAGATAACATCCAAGATGGACAGAAGGAGGGTGTGCAAAGTCTTACTGTCCTTCTTTTCCTAGTGTGCAATTTACTGACTAAATATGTAGTTTGGGCAGCACACAGCTATTTGCCAAAATCAACTCTAATTTTGGTAACATTCCAGCAAAAGACAAGAAAGGAAATTCTGGTTTAACTTTTCTGTTCCACACATATATTTTCAGTTTGGAAATAACCAAAGTTTCAGTGGGTTTTTTTAGTGACTAAAGGAGAACCAGGGAAAAAAAAAAAATAAAGGTAAACATTCTCCAGCAGGAAAACACATATTCGAGACATTGCTCTGTCCTGAAAGAGAGAATTCTAATTCATGCTTTTGATGTGGTAAGAATGGAAAAATCAGTTCTTTACATGCTCTTACACTGAAATCTAGAGAAGGACAAGGCATCTCTTGAGGATTCTGCTTCACAAACCACTGAGAGTTTGGAAAGTGTATCCTGTTCCTTGGACTGCATTGATGTTTATCCAAGGTGACATGTCTTTCAAAGACAAGAAAGTCAGTATGTTCTCCAGCACATAAACTTCTGCTTCGGCTTGTACTGTGTAACCACTTTTTCCTGGCTACTCTGCCTACATCCAAATTTTATCTCATGTGTCTGCTTCCCCTCATTGCTTTCAGATATCACCCAAATCCCCTGTTCCTCAGAGATGCTGCTCTTCTTATCTCACTTGTAGACACAGACCACACTCTGTGCTCTGTGCTGAGCTACAGCCCCCACAGTGTGAGCCCTTCTCAGTCTGCCTCAGCAAAAGCCCCCAGAAACTGTTTGTGATGTCCCCTTAACATCTGCAAATTACACAAATTCTATATATTCATCTCTGATTTTCCCAAAGACGGATATAAGACACAATGAATGTGTAAGGCACAGGTTTTGCAGGAGAGCACACAAGTGCAGAGAGAGGGTTGGCAACATGACTGTGCACAAATAGCACTATCCTGAGAAAAAAACACAAGATAGGATACAATCTATTTTTCAGCACAGATCCAAACTTCTGTTTTCTTCCTTTATCCTCACAGTCCCAAAACATAATTTAATTTCTTCTTCCCTAGTCCTTGTGCTGCCTAGTCCTACTGCCTGGTTCCTCTTACCAACACTGCCTGTCCATTAGACTGAGGGGCCCTGGGGTGAGTTTTATTGTCCTAATAACAGCCATTCAGGCATCCTGGAGGTACATCCAGAACACTGCCTGTTGCACTGAGAGCCAAGGTGCTGCTGAAGAGTTGGGTGTGTATGCTTTGTTCTGGTGCTGGATGCTGCTTGTCTTCAGCCCTTGATGGGGCCCATGTGCAGTGCCCTCCTTTTCTGTCTTCCCACGCATGGATCAGTGAAAGAAGAGCCAGTGTGAGCTGCAGGCTGCAAAATCTGCCTTGAACTGTCAGAGTGCAGAGTAGAGTCTCCACCTCATACTGCTTCCCTGCCAGGACAACCCTGAAGTTGTTCTTTATCACCTGGGAACTTCTACCACCAAATAACAGAGAATGGAAAAAAGCAAAATGGTTTCCTGAGCTGCTGCAGAGGAGTCATAGATGTCTGTACTCTGACTTACTATGTGTGCAAAACTACATAGGAGTGAAATTCAAAGAGCTAGATGTGCAAAATTACGTGATAAAAAGCAACCATGCTCTGCACAGGCAGTTGTTGCCCTTGGAAATGAGTACCTTTCTTGGTACAGAAAGCTGTGTCAGAAGGTCCTTTTATGCTTACACAAATCTTAATTTCTTCCTCTTTAAATCTTCAAGTACAAGTTATTTAGGTCATGCCCAGCCTTTACATGCCAGCTTCTGTCCAGTCTACAGTGTGTCAGCCCAGGCTAAGTCCAGGTGTAGCAAATTGGCACAGATAGATACTGGGACTTTTCAGAGGGAGGATCTCATACTGCTCTGTTGATCAAACACCCAAAGTCTCTGGTCCCTGTGGGTACTTCATCCCCACCAGCCCCCACAGTGACTGCAAAACCTTCCTAATTCTCTACCCACACATTTCTGAAGCAGCCCAGGAGCCCAAACCCACTTAATTATTTCTTGGTGAAAGAGATCCCTCAGGCAAAGGGGCAGTTTATGTATGATTTACATAAGCATAGGGGCAGTTTATGTATGATTTACATAAGCACTGTTCGATTGGCAGCAAGAAAATCAAAAGCAAAATCCTGGCATGCATTACACCCTGTAATTGCATTTCTTAATGGTGGGTTGTGGTTCTGGAGAATTTCTCTGGAAAGTTCATTACCCTGGCAACCCCAAGGGGAAGATGGATGAACACTGTTTTCATTTTGCAGCAGGTGTCAGTGATAGAAGAGTCCGTCTCTGTTCCCCAGACTGGTTCAGACCGCTCCCAACTGCACCACACCTCTAGCACAGCAGGAGGAAAAGCCTCCATTCACTATGTGGGATCCTCCAGGGGGTGTGGCACAAACCTTGTAGACACTACTCTGTGATTTCATCCCCAAACTCTTCCTCTTTCTCCAGAGGAGAACTGAAAGAGCAATATGTCCACCCACACATACACATGCACAGACTCCTCCTTACCATGACAATGAATGTTCCCAGTGCTTCTGCCAGCATCTCCCTTATGGTAGTGTTACGGATTCTGAGCATCTTCTTGATCTTCTCCGACATTTTCTTCCTCGCCTCCTTATGGCTGCCTTCGTGCTCCTGTTGTGACAGCACAGTTCATTGCACTGAGCCAGGTTACCCTTTGAAACTTGGCACCCTCTTCACCCCCAGACTCCTTCTATCCTTTGGTTAACGATGAACAAGCCAATAAAGCAGCAACTAACTTCAAAGTCTTCCCCCTCCTTCCCTCCCCCATATGCCATCCTATAAAAGCTGTATGGTAGGGATGCAATATTTCTGTTACGAGGGTGTTGGTGAAGCTGTGCCTCTGCCCAGGAGAGCCTAACCCCAAAACAATGGACCTGTCAATAGTCTTGATGTGCTCCTGAAGCCTGTCTTTCTCCTTAACCTTTTCTACAAGAACTGAACAGGAATTTTGGCTCTGCTCTGCATTGTAACCCATTGACTGGTAGTTCTGTACTCTTTTTTAAAAACAGTTTGGATTGAGACCATTTGTCTGTGCATGACTATTCGGATGCCTCTTCTGCAGCAAGGATTCTCTGCCTGGAGCTGGTATGCTCTGCTGTCTGCAGCTGGGAAGAGCACGATGCTTTGTTTCAGGTGGAATATTCGCTCTTGTTAAATGCACTGTGTCTGCAGGTGCCATCACACTCCCAGAGAGCTTTACCACCAGCCACCCTGTCTGTCCTCTCATATAGGACAAGGAGAAACCAACTTCAGCAATGGTCTCAAGAGATCTTCGATCTTACCTGGCTGCCGGAGCAGAACTATTACTGTCCTGATTCCCCCTCCTCTCCTTATTCCTTCTGCCTATGTCCCTGCACACCAGGTGCTCTTACCTTTCCACAGTGAAGAGGTTTTAATACCTTTGATTAATCATGGAAAGCTTATATATACTGAACACTAAGTTGTTTTCCCTTGAGCCTTTTCTGGTTCTTCTCTGGTTTTCTTTGCCTTCCTCACAACCTGCCGCAGCTTCTCGGTGGGGCTCTGGAGGGTGCAGCTCTGCAGACGTGTCAGCAGCTGCCCGGATGGGGACATGGTGCTCTGCTCATGCTGCCCCTGGCCTTGCCTCCCTCTCCTTTACTGCGTGGCAAAAGTTTATGAGCTTTTCTTTCACCCACAGGACACTCAGAAGCTGTATGGAAGAACCTGGGAAGCTGATTCTCCTCTCTGCTCCATAGATGATTGTATGTCTTGTGGCAGAGAGAGTTTTATGGACTGGGGAAATCCCTCCTCCAGTGACAGATTAGCTATTGACCTCAGTGAACGCCTGGCTAAATATGCAGTAAATTACTAGTCTGTCTCTGATACTGAGGATCATTTAATTATGATGGATGATAATCATGTTGCTTGCAAGGGTGTTCTGTATCATTTTTCTAGGTGGGAAGGTTTTTGTCCTGTGGGTCTGTGACCTATGCAGTAGCACAGAATAAACCTTTCTAGGTCACTTCGTTCACTGCCGTGCAAATGTTTATTGGTGGAGCATAAACCATGGGTCCTGGAGCAACAAGTTGGGGTGGTGACAAGACCCTCAAGTTTCCTCTACATGCGGTGATTTCCAGCTAACTTTGCATGTCACCTGAGATCCTTGTGTCTCCATGTGCTAGAGCTCTCACAGCCTTTCTCAGATAGACAAGATATAAGTGGGTCAGTAACATCTACAACTGGACCTACAACTTTGTTTTTTCTCCTGGATATCAGAGAGCCTTCTAAGTGAATTCCTTTCCTGTGGGCAAACAGTGAAGCTGCTGTGTATCTGATAGGCTTTGTCTCCTACATTCAGGCATCGGTTGTAGGCATCTCAATATTCTGATTTCAGCTGAAAAAAGGACAGGTACTTCCTGGGAGCACCAGGTTCCCAAAGACTTGCAGTCTTCTCAGGGAAAAATGCAATCCCAGTTTGCAGTAGAAATCTTTGGTTTGGTGATAATATTTGCAACATAATTCCCAATATTGCCACCAAACTCTGTAAAACTCCAGCATGCTTCTAGGATCTTGTTCTTTTATACAGGTCATTCCACAAGATGGCACTGAGACATTAATTTCTCCCTCTAAGATGTTCAGAAGGGCTCCTCTGTTGGCTGCTGAAAATGTGAGAATCCTTTGATTTTGAGGTTCTGCTGGCCATTTTTAGATATTAATGTGACCTGCTAGTGTTCAAGGACTGTAAAAATAATGAAACCATCACCTTTTCAAAGGCTGTGTAAGTCAGAGCACCTCTGCTCTTTGAGTACAGAAACCCAAAGTATATGAGCCTGTGCCTGAGTTTATAAGAAGCAGAGAAAAACAGGCAGCTCCAAAGGGCAATTCTTCCTCACCTAAAATAAGCATCTGAGGCCCGATCTATGAGTCATGCCAGATACTGGCACTGTCCCTCCACTGTCTGCACACAGACATGGAGTGTTGGGCTCCAGCGTGCACCCCCATGACCGCCAGCTGGGCTGGACTGCCCCTTCTCCCAGCATCTAGACGTGGTGATCTTGAGCAAGCGCAAGCCAAGTGAGTCAGCCAAGGGCTGGATTGCGAATATCTGCTGGTTTCCCAACAGCAGCCTGCTCATACTTGCTCGGTTTCACCTACCCACAGGGCTGACAAGGATCTCTGGGGTCACTAAATACACTACCCTACTGACACAGGCAGCCACACCATATCTGGCCTTTGGTGACCTGGCCACTCTACATTTTACTGGTAGATGATCATTGTCCAACTCCTTCTGTTGTACCCTGTTACCTGAACTTGCTGCTCTGACGTTTAGACTCTTTCCTCTAATTTTTGGCCAAATTTTCAAAGCCATTTGTCCATGTGCAGCATTAGCCCGCCACAGTCATGAGTTAACTTACTGCTTGTGCATGCTATCACTTAAAGTGTTCCTATAAGGTTTGCTAGAAGAGCATTGGTTGCTCAGGCTTAGCTCCATACCACCTCCTGATGTTTGCCTTGATACCCTCACAGGTTGAAACATCACTCAACATTGGCCATGCAATGATTTTGCCATGTTTTCCACTGCACATTAAGCAGCCACCTGCTAAACCAAACCCACTTTCCCTCCCAAGACAGGTATGCTTTCAGCACTACTAATAATAGTCTCAGTTTGGAAAAGAAAGTTTTGGCACAGTCAAGGTCCACTAAGAGTTCTGATGTTGATGCCCACGGTAATGAAGAACCAGGAGAACAATGTCCTACAAGAAAAGCCCTGGGAGGAATGAGTACCCAGGCACTCCAGGGCATTCTGCAAGGAATCACTTCTCTGACTCAGTTTTACAGTGCACATGCTTCCTCTGCACCCAGGAACTCATTTATCTCTTAGTTGGGCTAATCAGCAGGTGGAACATTGCCACTCCATTCACTTCAACCCTGCTGGTGGAGCATTTTCTCCCTAGAGGCCCAGAGGAGCATAGGCAGACAGCTGAGCAGGGGAGCTGCTCACCGTGGGCAAGAACAGCTTGTTCCTCAATCAGACCAAATGAACAGGGCACCAAAATACCTCCAGTGCCTCTCAGGAAGTAAGACCCAGTCAGAGAGATCGTAACAGCACTGGTACGACCTTCGGTGTCCAGGACAGGCCCTGTTTGACACAACCTGTGGCACCTGTTCCTATGGTCTCATGTTCCCCACTCATGGTCTGTCTTCTTCTCTTCTTTATGGATGGCAGGCACCAAGCAAGACTTACACACCCCACGTGTCTCTCAGCAGATATCTTTGCTCTCTGTACTGTCACCTCCCTCTCCATTCCCAGGATGCTGGCCTCCACAGTCTCTCAGCTCACCCATTGTCCCTTGACTAAAGCCAACCAAAAGTTCATCACCTGCACATCCTGCTCTTCCTTGAGACGAGGTTTGCCTTCTCTGAAACTAGGCTTGCTCCAGTCATACTGTGCAGAAGTGGAAGGTTGAGTGACATGTGGAGAGAAATGACGGTTCATCACCTGCACATGCTGCTCTTGCTTGGGACTAGGCTTGCTCCAGTTATACTGGGCAGAACTGGGAGGTGGAGGGACATGTGGGGAGATGTGACGGTTCATCACAGGGTAGGGTCCTGCCTTAGGCACAGTGCTGCCCTGCCCTGGGCTGCTACAGCTACAGGGCTGCTACAGCTACAGGGCTACTTAGATGGAGGTAATCCATGAGGTAATGCTGCCAGCAGGTGCAGAATTACTTGGCTTTGTTTGTCTTTAGGGGCAGAGCAGGGCTCTGTGTAGCAGGGTTGCCAGGGGTGGCCCTGGTCTCATTGTTGGCCAACAGAGTGGAACCCTCCTGGTCACCAGGAACCCATCCACCCCATGCTGAGCCACACTCCTCCTGCCCTTGTCTGACTTATGAGACAAGATTACGTAATTCTTAAATGGAGCAAAGTGTGATGGTTTTTGAGGTACCCACCAGCCTTGATCTGTGAAAAACCCTGGAAAGTCACCCCCACCCACAAATATTTAACAGAGTGTGAAATGGAGGGGCAGGAGTAGATCAGGTCATAGAATCATAGAATGTCAAGGATTAGAAGGGACCTTAAAGAACATTCAGTCCCAATCTGCCCTTGCCATGGGCAGCTACCTCTCCCACTAGACCAGGTTGTTCAAGGCCCTGTCCAATCTGGCCTTGAATGCTGACAGAGATGGGATATCCACAGCTTCCCTGGGTAACTTCTTCCAGTAACTCACCACCTTCACAGTAAAGTACTTCTTCCTAATATCTAGCTTACATTTCCCCTCTTTCAATTTGTACCTATTATTCCTTGTCCTGTCACTACAGCTCCTGACAAAAGTTCCCTCTCTGGCTTCTCTATGGGCCCCTTCAGGTACTGGAAGGTTCCTATGAGGTCTCCATACAACCTTCTATTCTCCAAGGTGAACAGCCACAACCTTCTCAGCCTGTCTTTGTGGGAAAGTGCTCCAGTCTTCTCATCATTTACTGGTCCCCTCTGGACTTTGTCTAGCAGTTCCAGGTCCTTCTTATGTTTGGGGCACCAGAATTGTAAGCAGCAGAGGTCCCACAAGATACCATGGGATTTCCAACTAAGTCATGCTGGCTCCTCACCTGCCATCATCCCTCATTTCCATGACCATCTTGTTCTCCTGTGTGAGAGCATCTGCCTGCCTGTGCTGGGACCCTGCTCTGTGGCTGCCCAGGCTCAGGCAGAGAGCAGCAGACTCTGTGGGTTCAAGTGCTCTCTCTGAGCCTTGAGCCGCCTGCTCAAGTCTGCTTTCAATCCACAGATATAGTGAAAGCTGGGGAAACTACAGGGCTCACAGGACATCATCACCCTGGAGATTAGAACAGCCAGTCTTTCTCCTAGAGGAGTACAAACACCCACATTCTGAAAGGAGAGATTAAAGCAGAAAGGCTCTAGGATGGGGGATCAGACACTGGGTCAGGTAAAAGAGGTTTTGAAATTGCAGAGTATGGTAAGCCAGCACACTGCTCGGAACATTTCCCTGCCTCTGACTGTTCCCAGAGACAGCACAGCGTGGCTGTGTCCCCCCCGCCAGTTTGCAGTGAGTTTGCTCTTACAAATAATGCCACTGATGAAACCCCTTGTACTTCATCCCATACAGCCTCTTCTGCTTCATCCTTTCCCCAGGCACTCCAGTCTGGACTGCAGGTTGTTCTGCAAAATACACCAGCCCACCATCTGCCTGAGAAGCACCAAAAAGCACAAGCTTCTGTTGACATTCACAAAGAGCAAAACCAGAGCAGGGCCTGCTGCCAGTCACACAGCTATGTCCGCTCCTTTGGCTGCCAAGCAAGCAGAGCAAGGCTGAGCCAGTAGCACTTCACACAGCTCTTCACAGCCACCAGGAGCTTAAGGGTGTACTGCATCCATACATTCCACTCATAGATGTTATGCCTGTAAGCTTTTCAAGAGATGATACTAAACCCATAGGCAGACCATAGAATCACAGAATCATGGAACATTTTAGCTCATTCCAATCACCTCATTCCAACCCACTGCCATAGGCAGGAACACCTTCCACTAGACCAAGTTGCTCAGATCTCCATCCAACCTGGCCTTGAACAATTCCAGGGCTGGGGCAGCCACAGCTTCTCTGGGCAACCTAGGCCAGACACCTAGGTTCATAACCCTCACAGAATTGACTCTTAATATCTAATCTAAACCTGCCCTCCTCCAGTTTAAGGCCATTCCCCCTTTTCCTATCACTTCAGGCCCTTGTAAAACGTCCATCTTTTCTGCTGTCTGATAACCAGACACTTTGCAGGGTGAGGAACCGACCGCTGACACTAACCATTGCCCATATGTGTAATCAGTGAGTTACCCAGCTATCTCTCCCAGAATACAACTGTGCTCTCCTGTATCACAGCTGCCAGGGGGTGTCTGAGGACTACACAGCATCTGGCCTGACTCACATCACTGCTGAGCAATGCCTGCTCCATGGGATTTTTCTCTCTGCAGGGGAGAGAAAGGCCACGATGCAGACGGCTAAGTCAGCTTTCCCAGTGCCATCCCACCCCAGCCCAGAGGGCTGGTCCTGGTGCGGACGTGAAGGCATCCAAAGGAAACCCTGATAAGCCTCCAGTATCTCAGCCATGGGGAGATGCCACAGATTCCTTGCAGGCATGCACACAAATCCCCTCAGACACTGCCCAGCCTCACCTGGACCGCCAAAGATCTCCACAGGCATTTCACTGAGAGTAGAAGTTTCCTCCAGCATCACCTAGGCCCCACCACCCTCATGAACCCCCAGTCCCTTTTGCCTCTTGTGGTGTCTTGAGACACAGGAAAGAGGGGCCAAGTGTGGATCTGGATGGCTCCCTGCACATTCCCATTCTTTCAGTTCCTGCATGTAAAGACATTGACCCAGAGGAACACAGAGAAGCTGAAAATCCATCTGTTGATGGGCCCTGAAGACATGCCAGTTTTCCTAGCTCATAGTTTCCCAGCACAAGTCCTGGATGACACAAGTGGCAGCTTCATGAATTTTCCCATATTAAGCATTAGCACCTAAGCACAGGACACCACGTATCAGTCACCACTGACAGTGCAGATATCCCTAACCCATGGCAATTACTAAATTTCGTCACTGCCTTTATTGTCCATATGTTTGTTTTTACACAGACACTCAAATGCACACATCCCTATCAGCCATTTCCTAGTGAAGAAGTAACTGTTTCACACCACCTTGTGAATTTTGACTTCATTAGGAACCTCATTATCAAATCAAATTATCAATATATAATTTTATGAGAATGGCAGAGGATCTGTCCCTCACTCCTTACATGAACCAGTTACAGCTCTCAGGAACTACCTCAGGGTGTATTTGCACAGGACCTGATGTGAAGGGCCTCTGACCACAACACAGCCCCCAGGTTCTGTCATGAGATACAGACCATAACAGATCTGTGAAGATATGGGTAGTGATTTGGCACTTCAGTTGCTCATGCATGTTCCAAACTGCAGCATTTGGCACAGCAGGTGCCTGTCTGGACCTCACACCTACAGGAACAGCCAGCGAAGAATCTGCTGGTAAATATGTGACTGCTGCAATGACTTTGCTCAGAATAAGCTTAAACTGCTGTTCATGCACTAGGCTATGTAATCAATGTTTAAAAGCCCTTGACACAGGATGCCGAAGGTCCTAAAAAGACATCTAAAGATAGACAAATTCATGAATGTAAAAATCCACCCATGAACATGAACATTAAACATGAACACCCCTGTATCACAAGTGGTCTCTGAACTGTGAATCATTGAAGATTGTAAAATAGTTCTGGGGAAGTACATTTGTTCTGTTCACACACTCTTCTCATATCACACTCCCATGGATCTTCTTCACGGGTCTAACCCATCTCAGTGTCCTCTGCCTGGCTACCAGTGCTGTCCAGTGGAATGGGATGTCCACCTCTTCAGTACTTAAGTCACAGGAACAGAATACTAGCAGAGTTTACTAGCTGCTGTTCTTGAATTTCTCAGATCTGAGATGGCATGAAAATGGTAAAAATGTATTCCTGGCTCTACTGTTCACCAGTCTGAGACCTGAGCATCCACTCTCCTCCCTGCTCATTTCCCCATCTCCAGGGGGTGGCCAAAACACCTTGTTTAGATGCAACTTGTGGTGGGCAGAGAAGACATTTGCACCTGCACCTAGCATGCTGTGTGATTTTTGCTAAAACAGTGATGCCTTAAATTTTAGCATACACCTGCCCCAGCTGAGTGCTGGAAGTGCCATCAGCTGCTGGGTCATCCTTCTCATTACTCTCTCTCCACTGTGCAGTGGAGATAGTGACGTCTTCCAGTCCCAGGACAGCCAAGGATATCCACTTCACCGCTGGTGAGACCAGTGGCCAGAGAGGTAAGTGGAATCGTCCTTCTTAACCTCAACAGGTCAAGCCAGCAGAGCAACTCCTCAGCTCACCAGAGCACTTACTATAATGCCTACAGCAATGCAGCATTTCAATGGTATTTTAGATACAGTAAAAGCTTTAGATGAGGGATATCTGTTGCATTGTGGTAGAGCTTCCTTTCTTTTTACCTTCAGGAGCTAGAGGAGGCCACATCACATGCATCATTTAAAAGCAGACTTGAAGCAAAAAGGCACTTGAAAACTCACCATGGGGAACGATCATGCTCAGGGCAGTAAATAACTGACTTTTTCTCGTTCATCTCATATTTTATGGCCTTAGCTGTTTGTACAGTGCTTCACAGGAGAAGGCAAGCTAGCGGAGCAGAGCCTGCTCACTGCTCACCTGCTTCCTCCACTGTGCAAGCACCATCTCCCCTCCTGTGCTTTCTCTTCTGCTCAGCTCCATGGGATGGTAGCTTTGGATGCCACACCACCACACTGCAGTCACACAATAATGCCAGCAATGGCCTGAGGGAGAAGAATGCTGCCAGCACCCTGGGAGCATTGCAGGACCCCTGGCCACACTCCCTCCTCTGTGCCTGGGGTGAGAGCTTGCAGCCTCCTCCCTCCTGGTCAGTCCAGTCCCCAGTCCACGTGGGAGTTGTAGCATAGCAGGGAAAAGGAGGGTCAGAGCAGGGTCTCACTCCCTTGCAAGTGCCATGGGGTTTGCCGTGGGCCATCCTGGAAATTTAGGACATGAACAAGACCCTCTGGACTCACAGAACCTCTTTTAAAGCCTACATTGGCAATCACCTTAGAAGCAGCAAAGGGGAAATTTTACAACCAGCAATTGTGTGGAACACGGTACGCTTTTTGAAAACACGGGGGGGTATGGGGGAACAGAGATGTCTGGCTTCACCATGGTCTCCGTGGCATGCAGCTGGACTCTAAAAGCATGTGTTTGTTCAGGAGCTTTGGATAAGTTCTCATTAGCTGTTATTTCTGTCATACTGTTGCCCCATATTTTTTGGACTCTGACTTATTTGGAAGCACTGCCAAAATAATCCATCACAGTGCCTCGTACCCACAGGCAATCGCCTGATGGAAGACATCATGCCCTGATCAACATCTGCATAGAGCAAGATATGATCCAGGAGTGACAAAAACATGTTATGTTCTAGGTTGTCAGCACTGAGGAAAAAAAGTGTTCTTAATTTGCATTTGTTGTTTCACACTTGCTAACAGGTTAGCAAGATTGATCGACACAGAGCAACTGAGATTAATGAATCCTGATCTTCTTTAAGCTCTCAACAGACTGACCCTAATCCGTAACCCAGGGTCAAAGTCTACGTAATTCTGAGTTTTGTATCAGCTAACTCAACACCCATCAACTCATTGAAATGAAGATAGGTCCTGAAGAAAGCAGTCCTGATACCTTAAATTTCTTCCTGCCTGCTGACAAACCATAACTGTGAAGAAAACTGCAATCCCATGGAAAAGTCCTGCAGTGTCAGCTGGTGATTGACTTGGATGACCACAAGTATGTAAGGAAAATGGTGCTCCCATGGGCAGTGTCCCACCCAGCCTGTCTGGAAGGAGTTTATCCCTCACAGAGGCTGTCACCAGTTGCTGCAGCACTCACAGCTTTAATCACAGGTTTCCCTCTCAAGCACTGACCTGTCCTGCCGGATCAGTCCTGCTCAGCTTTCAGCACATGATAGGATTGTAAGCCAAGCAAACGTAAGCAAAGGACAGAAACAGAGGATAGAGATCTCCAATACGCAATTACGCACATAACAATGTTATGTTATGCACAAAGGTGCGTGAAATATGTTTAAGAAAAAAAAAAATCTGCATAGATAGGAGGGTTGTTCATATTCCGGGATGTTATCAGATCTGGGAAAATGCCATGTGAATGAGTCACTGGAGCATCAGTCAATTGCTGTTTACAGAAACTGCCACAAAATTGGCTGTTGTAGTCCCTCTCCTGCATTTGTATTTCCTTTTCATGGTTTCTACAAATGATTGACTAAAATGTGCTATGGGCCACTCTCACATTATAGTTATCTGCCCTACTACCTTGCTCCAGTCCAGTCCCTCCTCCCTTTCAATAACATATATTTTAATGAAGTATCTTTTTCAGATCATGATTGGAGAGCGAAGAAAGGGCCTTTGAAAAAATGTTTTGCATATTCTTGCCACAGCTGCTCTCCAACCAACCTGCCAGCATGCTTGTGCTGTAGCCTTACACCAAGGAGGAACACCAAATGTGACTGATCCAGCAAGTTTATATATGGCGCATCCCTTCAGGAGCTGCTGCTGTTCACTACCTCAGTTCTCCAGCATTTAGCACCTGAAAAATTCAAAAGCTCATGATCTGCAGACCAAGGCTCTGGCACAGAAAGCTTGTAAATCAGAGATAGTGCCTTCAGCTCTAGCTAGAAGCCAACAGTCAGACTGCAGAGATCCCATAGCACTGGTGGCATCCTCAACACAGGGGTCTGTCTGGATCTCTACTTCAGGATGGGTCTGTGCCCTGAGCCCTGTGCTGGGCAAGGACCTTCACAGCAGGACAGCTTCTGGCTTAGCTCCCATTCCAACCACCCCAAATGGGCAGGGGTGAAAACAGAGGAATCAGGGAAGAAAAGTGGTGGGGAGAAAGAGGGACCGTCTGAGGAAAAACTGGGAAGCAGGAGGGCCCTGTGCCCAACTCACTGTGGTATGGTTTGTGCAACACAACACATCTATGCCTGAGTAAGCCTGGGCTACGGTAGGCTCCCTCTACATCCTGGGCTGCTGTAAGCTGCCACCACATTCCCAGAGAGCAGCAAATCACCTCCACTCCCTTTTTGCAAAGGTCTTGGTAGCAGGAGACCAAACTGTCTAAAAGAGCCTGTGGCTTCAGGATTGAGGCTGCCCTTGGTGTTTCTTCTTTGAGCACTATTGAACTCTATCCTCCTCTGTAGGAGGAAGGATCTGTTTGGGGGCAGCCACACTCTGTGGAGCAAAACTTTCTCATAGCTAAAAGTCCTCACAAGCTTCCCTGCCTCCTGGTGTACCTCCACAAGCTTAAAAGGAGAGCTCTACATGTGTGTCTGCACGTGTGTCTCTGTGAAAAATCAAGGGAGAGACTGACTTGCTGCAATGAGCATTTCAAACAAAACAATATAATTACACATATTTTCTTCCCATGAGCAGGATGGGAACTCAACATGTAA
This sequence comes from Phylloscopus whistleri, assembly GCA_017589585.1. Taxonomy (NCBI): domain Eukaryota; kingdom Metazoa; phylum Chordata; class Aves; order Passeriformes; family Phylloscopidae; genus Phylloscopus; species Phylloscopus whistleri. The sequence continues at coordinate 257,890 of JADMLD010001003.1, read as the reverse complement.
CATCTGTTGCTTAATGAATTCCTAGATAGCATACAGATGTTATGCTGATAAGCACCACTTAAGAACCAAGATAGCAAAGAACAGAAAGTAATGATTGTAGTTACATAAAGAACAGGTCAGATTTTAGTGTGACTTTAAAGCAACCTAGTTTCCACTCTTCCATTTATCATAATGAAAGTAATGCATATAGCACTGAAGAATTTTAATAGCATTTTAGAGGCAATAATAGCTTCAGAAAGATGACTTTCATTACACAGCTGTACAGCTGTCCCTGGAAACTGCAGAGGGCCACATCACACACCATTCATATTCTGAATTCGAAAAAGATATCCTTTGGAAATTAAATGCCTGTATGGATAACCTTGTGCTGTTTGAGGATCTAGATGAGACCAAAATTCACACCTGTTTCAGATCTTTGGCCTTCTCCTGATCACAGCTTACCATGTGAAAGGCCAAATGACCAAAATTAAGAGGTGATGACCAAAATTAAGAGGTGCCCATTCCGTGCTTCCCACATGCTGGCCTCTTCCGGTACACCATGACAGTGCTTCCCACGCTGGGCTAATCCCTTATTCCCAGCTCCAAGAGGTGGCAGCAGCACCCCTCCAGGAAGCCATTCCTGTGAGGGACTGACATCCTCCCCTGCCCTTGGAATGGGAGAAGGACTGACACCCAGGGGAAAAGCAAGTGCACACCCACCCACTCAGACAACCTCAACATCTCTAAGCTGACCACCAGCTGCAGAAGGCCTAGCACTGTAGACAACCATAATATAAGGCACAGGACAGTGTATTTAAAAAAAAATTAAAACAAATTTTAAAAATTTTTGCATCTCACTATTTTTTTCATGTTAATGAAGAGGAGGAAAACTACTTCTGGGATTGAAAAGAGCCCTGAGACTCGTCTCATTCTTCCCAAGGGATGCTTGACAGCATTGCTGAATACAAAAACCTTTGCAGAAATATCACCTTCTTTGACTGCCTCTAGCCATCTCAGAGACTAAAGGTTGAAAACAAATTCTGAGTTGTCAGTAAAGGAAGAATAGAGAAACAAACATGGTCCTTCTCTCAGATACAGTACAGCCTCAGCAGAACAAACATACAATGGCAAAAAGGATGAAGAGAGCCAGCAACAGACAAAAGCTCCTTGCATCCTGGGATAAAAATACATCCCACCAGTTCTCATCCCACCTGCAGTGCTGAGACTTTCACCTAAGCACATCAACAATGGTGTGTCACTAGCAGGATCCTGTCACCTCTTCTTAGGTGGCTTCTTGTGTTTGGGGGTCTCCTCCTGCTGCTGTAGTATGGCAAAATATTTGGAGGTTTGCGTCTGTCAAAGTACAGATATAGCCCAATAAATATAATTTTTGAAATTGCTAGTGACACAAGCTTTGGCATCCAGGCTTATCTTTACCTCTGCTGGTGATAGTTTATGTTAACAATTGCCAGTGGTCAAATAACTTCTGTATAACCTGTTCTGGCTTTATCTCTGTGTTACCATATAGGGTAAAATGGCAAGCATAGGTAGTCACTGCATAACAAGAAATAGCCCTTTAGGTTAATTGAGGCTGGGAAAAGCTGTTGTGCAATTTTTAAACTTTATCTAGAAACTACTAAGAAGGAGAAAGACTGTAATGAGAAAAAAAAAAAAAAAAGGTAAAAATAGCCCCAAGCAGACTGCAGGCCTGAGGAGCAAAGAGCACCACCATGAATTTTGTGCTTATCCTGGTGACAGCTCAGGACACTGATGACTCATGGAAACAACCACCACCACCTCTCTGCTTAAGGAGGCTGGTGCCACCAGCCATAAGACTCAGGGACATCAGAAGGTGAGGATAGTACTGGAGAGGAGGATTAGATATTGATTTTACCCAAGGAAAGTGTTCAGTCTGAAAGCATTTCACTTAGAGATAAGAAAGTGTAGTGTGGGAATATGAAGCTTTTCTTTGTAGCAGTTTTAAGAGCATTGCGACTAATAAGGATCTTTCTGTATTAATTTAGATTATAAGTGTTCATATCATTGCAACTGGACTAGTAATAAATTTATTGTGTCTTGGTTAAGTTAAGATTTTAATAAAACTTTTGGCTCTGTATGGATATATAACGTATTCATCTTGGCACATAACAATATTTTAAGCATAGCATGACAGTTGTCAGAAACCCAAGCTCACTGCCAGGCACTAGCAGAGCAGAGCTGAGAAAGCCTCTCCAGACAGTTGTTTCAAAGACACGAGTGAATCCTGCACAAACTTTTTCCCTCAGACCCTATCCTGCCTGTTTAACTATTTGAGGATGCACAGGACAACTGTTACTCTCACAAGAGTTGCAGCTATTCAAGGTGCTCCAGCTGGGAATTTTTGAACAAATTTTTTAAACAAGTATCAAGTATCACCTACTCCCAGCTTGTGACCACATGGTAGCCAACCCCCATCTCTTCTTGGACTGTCAGTTCAGCCCTTCATTTACCCAAACTGATCTTTCCCACAAACTCTTGCATCTCTCAAAGAGCTATGAGCTGAAGTGACAAATGGGGGTGGGACCACTTACACTCTGGCTCAGTGTCTTTGACCCACCTACAATTGGTTTGGGTTTACAGTCACCTGTGAGAATGTAATTCTGACCAAAGAACTCCGTCTGAGGCTAGAAACACATTTCTAACAAGAGCCACAGCTTAGAAAGGAAGAGAGAAACATGCTTCTCACTCCCATCCTTGTTAGGTTATCCTCAAATATTTCCTGACTGATCTCCACTCCAACTTTGCAACCTCCCTGTCTATGCAAGGAGCAGACTGAGCATCACTGAAAGCAGCTGAAAAGCCCCAAAACTGTTACTGAAGTCCTCATTTCCCAAAACTCACTGCACCATACAGTCAAAGACCACAGTGACATTATCATCTGTGCAAGAACCCAGCTGATAAGTAGTAATAGAGATAAGAAAAGCCTGGAGTGATGCTTGTTAGAAGAGGAGGCTTGAATGGATATGGATTTTATTGTCAAGCTGAGCCAGCAAAGTTACTTAGTTTAAATTTTCCTATGCCAAAGTTCAGCCTAAATAAATTTTTACCCAAGGAAAGTGTTCAGTCTGAAAGCATTTCACTTAGAGATAAGAAAGTGTAGCGTGGGAATATGAAGCTTTTCAACTGCTCAGGTTTTAAAAATGTAGTAATGTCAACTTCCCCTCCACTTCTCATGAGCTGGCTCCTCACTGTTTGGAGACTACAGTGTTCTTCACTGAGATGAGCTCACGACAGCCAACCAACTCATAAGACATTATTCTAGAATGAAAAGTGTCGCCTGGGTTGCAGTTTATTGTTTCAGATTTTTGGGGGGGTTTCTTCCCACGACTTACAGTCATCTCTAACGTATGTAATGGTTTCCAAAGTCTGTCCTGATTTCCCAAGGACAAAGAGAAAATAATTCCAGCCTCTCCTTTTTAAAATGGGTGGAGGGGAATGGGAATATGGGGAAGGAAGTGTAGGAGGCTTTGTTAGAGGCTAGCCACAGTGAGACTGCAAAGAAATGGAGGCATCCTGCTGGTTTCAGACTAATTTTCTGTGTAGCAACCATATTAGTCAAGAACGATGTGAAGACTCAGAGGTTTCAACCTATTTCACACAACAGATTTAAACTTTTAAAAAACCAAACTTGTAATAAAACTCTAAGATTTGGCCAAAAATTACCCTGCCCCAACAGATGAATCAGGCTTTGACAGTTTCCAAGGTCTTTCCCAGTCACAATAGTACGTAGCAACATGAGAAAATAATTTCAGGTTTTCTGGAAATATCTCCTTACCCTTACCACATATCCTAGCAAGAAGTTTCAGATGAAGAGACTCTTTTGGTCTGCGGCTGTGTTATTTGTGTTATTTGATTAAGCTGAGAGCTGTGCAAAGCAGCCAGCAACACAAGACATCTATTTGTAGGAAGAGATGATTCACATGCTTTACTGGCTATAACAGAGAGAACTATATATCCCCTTCCCACTGGATGTACTGTCCTCTTGCCTTTACATCCTGCTCATGACTCCCACCAGTCTGATCCACAGCAACCAAGAGACATGAGGTTTGCAAGGAAAATTCAGTTGCTGTGCAGGGAATACAGCCTCATGCCTTCTGCTGGCACACTGCAGCTCAGGGGGAAATAAGTGGAACCTCCCCAAGGGTGTGCAGCGGCATCTGGGCAAACACAAAAGAAGCAAATAAAATAATTTTGCAGCTGCCCAGTATCCAGAGCTGGAGCAGATTTCTCAAACTCATCAACTGCCATTCAGGCACAAAAGAAGCAGCCAAATATTCGAAGTAGATCTGCATCCAATGCCAAGAAGGGTCACAAAGCTGGTCTTTCAGAAGGTGTCCACTGTACTCTTGCTAATGCTCATCTCTCAGTTTGCAGTGCATGTAGGCAAGCAGTGATTGCAATGGGAGTCAGAGACAACAACAAAAGGAACTCCTCCAATAGTGGAGGGGGCATTTACAGCCCTTCTGTGGAAGCCAGCTTCCTCCCCTTCCTCCACTCTTCTTGTAAATCAGTTGCAGGTCCTGTCAAGCAGCAGCTTCTCCCCTGCCATGGCTTTTCCCTGTGGCCTGTGACTGCCCTTGGCAAGACACTGCCTGCACCAAATGCAGCATCCAAGAATCCAGTGCTGATGTAGCTGCTAAAGACATGAGAATTGTACCTGGAAATGATAAAGAAGAGAAAATTATTCCTGTGGGGGAAAGAGACTGTTAAAAATAAGTTGTTTTGTGACCAATGGAGTTAATAACGTGACCTTTCCTACAGTTCCCTTTCCAATCTCCTCCACCCTGATACTACAGCTCCTTCCAGAATCTGCTACTAATTTGGCTGGAGATTTGGATTCTGTGCTATGGCTGGCTTGGAACAGTATCTGAACTGCTTCATTACCCAGGACAAAAGTGCTCCTTGGTCAACAGCATATACATTGTGCAGAACTCTGCCCCAGCTTGTGTGGAAGGAGCAGGGAGCAGCAATAAGACAGATCTTTCTGCTCTATCCAGCTGCCAGTTTTCACAAAACTGTGAGCAAATTAAAATCTTGGACATCTCTTGCTAAGTGAAAAGTGTGGTAAAAATCATACTTCTGGGGACATAGTGGGGAAAGAGGAAACAAATAGAGAGAAAAAGTGAATGCAGCAGTTTGTTTCCCTAGGTAATTAGGTTTAAAAATACTGACAAATGACACTACTATGAACTTTACACACCTATTTAGCACAGGATAACCTGCAGTATCAATTATGGATACAGTGGAAGTGTGAGGTCATGCTTGCTACAACCTCTTAAAGATCTTCTGATTTCATTAAAGTCACTTTCAAGCTTATTTTAAGCAAGTGTGAGCGATTGTCAGAACAGCCAGAGAGGGAAAAAGAGAAAGAGAAAAGAAATGCTGTAATAAAATCTAGGCTGAAAGGCATTCTCTAACTGGCTGCTAAATCATGCCTACTCCTAAGCAGGAAAGGGACACTGCCAGGAGAAATGAAAATCCCCGCGCTCTTGAGTTAGTGGGAACTAGGCAGGAGAATTTATCTGCATGAGGGGCCAAGGGATTGCATCCCCACCAGAGGTGTTTTGTGACCCCATCAAAAGGACACCCTGTCCCCCAGGAAATCTGGTTTTCCTGGCTGACAATTTTCTGAAGAAGCTCCAGAGAAAAACAATTGCAACTTGCAGCACTGCAAAAGCACTGCAAAATCTGGCAATTTCTGAGATTCCTCCATCTCTGGTTTTCTGCGACATTATGTTTTTCCCTGAAACTGTTGGACCTTTGTCTTTGAAAAGCAACTCTGAAATGCTGAAAGAGGAGATAGCCAAAATTATGTTATAAAGCTCCACCCTCTGCATCTGCTGCAGCTACCCGTTTTTACCATGACTTTTGCTGTGCTGATCCAAGACACAATCAAGAAAAGCAGAATAAGAATAGGGAAGGGACCTTTAGCACTCTTAGCATGTGGCATCAAGACCTGCAAACTTCCAAGTCCACATCAGAAAACATTCTCCCTGACAGGCTGATTTTTTGTTTCAAATTTTGATTTTTTTTTTTTCAGGTTTTACCATGTATTTGTCTCTGCTAGTTAATTTTTCCAGTTATTTCACTCATTTTCATTTCTGTCACTGTAGCCTGTCTACGTAACAGCTAAGACATGAATAGCCCAGTTTAAAGCATCAAAGCTCGATTTATATTTTTTAATTTTCTCATATTTTGATGAAGAAATCCAGCCATTATTGAAACTCAAAAGCTAATAATGCAGAGGAAAAAGGTTACTCTGATGCTAGCTTATGTATTCCTAAAGAATCCTTCTTGAGAAAGGTGTATTCCTTGCTACAGGTTGGGAAACTGAGACATGAACCTTCCCACAGAGTTGCCAACAATAATAATTGAAAAGCATTTTTTCAGGAAGAAAATCTGTTTTTCTCTTTGTCATTTCTCTCGGAGGTTTCCTGTCCATTATTTCCCCATAATGAGCTGCCAGCTAGCTCTTATTTTAATCAGGAAACCTAAACCAGCATAATTGCCTGGATTTAAAACCAGCCTTCCTTTCTCTGACACTTTTCTGTGGGCTGTGTTGAGGCATCAGAGAACTGAGAAGCTGAGCTAGGGTGGGTTTAGAGGGTTTATGGCAGTGCAGCTCAGCCAGGAAGGGTTTGCTCCTGAGACAGGATTTGGGCAGCAGAATATCTAGATGCAGGGGAAGGAAGAGCCTGTGCCCGAAATAGCTGCAGGGCTCCAGCATGTCCCACAGACCACCAGGCAGACACCATCTTCCTCTAAATATCCAAAAAGGGTGGATGAGCAGTTCCTCATGTGCTGCAGATGGGCTGAGGAGAAAGGAACTGCCACAACCAGCACAGATGGAGGTATGGGAGAGCACGGATATGTGCCAGGAATATGCGTCACAGAGTCCAGTAACTTCTGATCCCCCACCAGTCCTTCCCCTTCTGCTCAGAACTGTCCTGAAAGGTCTCCCTCTTCAGAGTCTGAGTCACCATTCTTGTTTAACTAGCCATGAAACACCAAAATTTCTTCATGAAAAAGGATTGAGAAAGACGTATGCCAGATGCACAGCTTGGATTTGGTCCAGACTGTCTGGATTTTCTGCAAGGGCTGAACATCAGCCGTGAAGATGCAAAGAGGGAGTTTCCACAGCTGCCTCTGACAGCTTATGCCCTAACCTTTCCCACCAGGCAAAGGGAACAGAGCCCACAGGAAGGAGTTTCTACACAAAACTGGAAGGAAGAGAAGCTGGAAATGGGGAATAATAGTGGTTAATTATGTGATAATACTTGCATGGTGTTGGTCAGTGACCAGGTCTGCTTGCCAGGTACAGTAGAAATAGACATGGGACTCCATTATATGGTTTAGTGGGTGTGGTGGTGTTCAGTTCAAAAGTTGGACTTGATGGTCTTGAAAAGATTTTCCAGCCTTTATGAATCTGTGATTTGTAATTCCATGGCCTTTTTATTTCCCACAGATCCTTAGTGTCCTAAGCACCATGTGCATTCAGTCTAGGGCCATTCATGGCTTGTGGTAGTCGTTAGCAGTTTTGGCAGCTTATAGCAACTCTAGTGCATAATTGGCATCGTGATCATCACTTCCTGTAATCTGAAGGACCTCGTAACACTGTAATTAATTTCTTACAGTGGCCGTTTTGCCATCATGCAAACAATGACAATTTCATCTCCCATTTTACGAGAAAAACTGTTTCCCACGCTCATGTCTGCAAATTTTGTGAGTGAACCATAGAGGTTTGAGAGCACAAGACAGATGAATAAAGCCACAGCTACATTCCTAGACCAAGGAGACCGAATCACACTTCTCAAAAACTTCCATGCAGCAAAGCTGTGTGTCAGACCACTGTCACTGTATGAGTACTCATTCATGGCCTCTGCACATAATAAAGAAAAAGGAGGAGGGAATTGAATTAATTAAAACATTTTAATCCCATCCTTTTACAGACACATAGTGTGGGAACTTAACCACTTATGAAAAGCTTGACTTCTTAAGCATACCCTGAGCCTCTCACTAATTCTATAGCTCAGCATCCTATAACACTATCTGCTACAACTCCCACCCCTCCAGAGCTCCTGCTTTCCAGTAGACTTTCCAATCAGACTTTTTGCACAGGCTGTGACAAGCTACTTCCCAAATTCCATCAGCCTCTTTGAATCCAACCAGCCATATGAGATGTGTCCTCATCTGGGTGCCACAAAAGGTGTTGTAGTTTCCTAGAGCTGTAACCTCACAGCTCCCTGCACAGAGCCCAATACCCACAACCAGCTCCTCCTTTGGGAATCATCTGCCAGTAGTTTTCAGGTTTTTCTCTAGAAGGCCACACCAGTTCCAGGAGAATCCTGCTTGGAAAGAGTATGCTATGATCTGATATTCCCTACCAGATTCTTCTGAGGATAAAATCTGAATTTATCACTGCACAACACAAGTTTCTGGGCAAGATGCTCAAGAGTTTGTCCCCTGGACATGAAACCTGGCATGAGGTATGACCATGGGATGCAGTGAACTGTGAAAAGAAACTTTCCCTTCCTTCACTCTGTGACATCTGAAAACCAAATAACTGTGTCTACAGTGGCAGCATTCAAATGTCCAGCCACAGCTGCACATCAGCTCCTGCCCTAGTAACTGGTAAACCTTACAAGTATGCTTGGAGTGATTTATTAGGTGATTCCAAGTTAGGTGCAGGGGTATTTTTTTTTCATTCACTCATACACATGAGAGAACTCAGTGATTCTAGAGGTCTTTTCCAACCAAAATAATTCTCTGATCCTAAGACAGTCTGCCACAGTTCAGATACGTATAGGGAGGGAGAGGTGCTTCTTCCATGTGTCAGCAATTGAAGTAGGTACTAAATGCTGTTCTTCACAGCTGCAATCCAGAGAAGGGAAAATATTGTGAAAATTTGGGAACAGCAGGTTTTCACCCAGTAGAGGTACCCAAGGAGTTAAGAGGTGAGACCATGCAGGTTTTGACACAAGGTTATCCTACTTCTGACCTGTGGAGCATTTGCTCTCTGTGCTACACAGCTTTAAGGTAAAATATGTTCTCCAAGGAAAATACATCACTCTGGAGCTGGGATCCTTCCCACCCAGCACTTTGGGTCTGGGGAGGTGCCTCTGCCAGTGGTGGATCTCACAGTGCAAATGAGAATGTGTAGTTTAATTAGAAGCTGATCTCGAAGAGCAGTATTGACTCAGCCATCCTGGGAATTTAATACATGTTCAGATGCAGACAATCACCCTTTGCTGAAGTCCAGATTTGGTCAGATGGCTCAAGACCCACCTATCTTTTCCCAAGAAAGTGGAAAAAATTATGTCTCTGCTATGCAGCAAGACACATGTCCCTATCTGCAATAAATCCTTCTTATTCATTCACTTTTTGTCTTCACTTTGCCTTTGAAGACACATGAGCCCCAAATTACCCACTGAACCTGCTAGCCCAGGGCATTGGAAAAATTATGGGAAACATAGTAATTATATTAAACAAAAATTAAAAAAAAAAATTGAAACGATTTTGCATTCCTCTGTAAATACAACCCCAGACTAAGCTCTGGTCAGATAAACTGGGTGTTGGTGTCCTGAGCTCCAGGTGTGAAACAGCTGGGGGCAGGAATGCCTCCCAAAATGTGAGAAAAGAAAAAACATTCCCAGCCAGATATACTGGGAAGGGGGAGCCAAGGGGTTTTAGTATCTGATAAGAACTGCCTTGCATGGTGCATGGCTACACAGAGATGCAGCCCCTTCTCCCTAACTTCTGCTCTGTTCCTTTCCAGTCCACCTGCCAAGCTCAGGGCTGTGTCCACCAAATTCTCACTTTCCCTCTACCTTACAAAATCATCTCTCTGCTGAGCAAAATTCCTGCATGTCCATCTCCCTGTTTCAGATCTCCTATGGGTTTTCTGTCTGCCACCAAGCTTTTTGGCTGGCTCAGCATTTTGGGGAAGAACTGAAACTTCAGAGGAGAGAGAGGGAATGGCAGGATGGTCAATTTGCCACTGTCTGGGAAGCCAGGACCAAGTGGTCTGAGCCCTCTTGGCTATATAAAAGGGGAGATAAGGTGTGTTGTTGACGTGATGAGTGTTGAGGGTGAGGAAGGCAGCTCCAGCCATGCAGAGCTGTGAGTGTCTGTGTCTCTGGTGGCTCAGGTATCTGCAGGATCTAAGGGAGGATCTGGTATTTACATGTCTGCATATGCACGTCTGTGTGGGAGTAGGGTTTGTATACATTATAAGGAGAAGCTGCAGACAGAAACAACCCATTTTGGTGTCTAAGGCCTGGTTCAGAGCCCATTAAAATCAGCAGAAGTCATTCCACTTACAGTGATGAGTTTTGGCCACATCTCTCCTTGCCGTTCTCCAACACGTCTATGACCTCAAGGGCTGCTTCTTGCTGCATACCCTCAATTTAACCCTGTGAGCAATGGGGCTTCCCATGTTCCCCAGAGTGGTGGCTTTACAGGGGATCTCTGGACATGCCCCCACTTCTGCTGTCACACCCTGCAGTTACTGAGTGGGAAGTGCTGCTCATTCATGTCTCCTTGCTCAAGATATGGAGATGCCATTGTTTGATTTGGTTTAGTAAATTGGTATCACCAGGGGGTTTTTTTCCCATCTTTTGTGTTGCTTTTATCTGAACACGCTTCAGCATCATCTCCCTCCTCAGAAGGCAGAATCTGAGATCAGAAAGGCTTACCATCCTATCACCTTCATCCAGTCTATCATGTTTCTCCCAGCTCTGCCCAAACTGTTTTTAACCTGTCTGCATCCATTTCTGAAAGGTTTTCATTCTGGGTTTCAGTCATCAAAAGCTGATGAACCTTTGGTCTAATGGCTGCATTCTGTGCACAGTGATGGTGTTGTTTTCTCTCCTTTGGTTTTGTCAGGTTATTGCTGCACTCCTGTGTATAAAAGAGCCCTTTAAGATCCTATCACTTGCACGTAAGTGTGGTAATAGCCTATAAACCAAGCACATCCCTGACTTTTTTTTTTTTTTTCAGTAAAACCACAGGTTTATGTTCCTTAAGACTTTCACTGTAAGACATTTTATTCCATGTTTTCCATTTGTAACAGAATTTTAAAGTGTGGATACTGGAACAGGACCAAACACAAAGGTATCAGTCATAAAGATGTAAGGTTGTTTCCACTCGTCACTCCATCATTTATGCAGCCACAGATTGCAACAGCTTTGTTTGCCACAACATTGAGTTAGAGGTCAAAATAAAGCTGCTTCTTCTTTCTGCACCACAAACCCTCATCAGAAATACTGCTGTCTGCTCTCCTCCTTGTCCTTCCTGAAATACTGCCCCAGCACCACAGCTCTCTGGATATGTACCACACCAAGTCTTGTGTATCACCAAGCTGAACAGATCCATTCATCTTTCTTATCCTGATAACATCACAGGTTGGAGTGGAATGAACAGAAAGTGAAGGGTTGAACCATCGAAGTGGATCAAGATCTGCCACAGGGGTGCCATGGACAGCAATGTAATGTTCCGCATGAGCATGCAGCAGATGTGTTCAGGGATAATGTTCTTACATAGATAGAGAGGTTTTTTAATTCCAGGATTTTATCAGATCTGGAAAAATGCTGAATGAGTGGGTCACTGCAGTATCAGTGTATTGCTACACCATGAAGAGGGAGCTGTGTTCCTTCTCTAACATCTGTGCTGTAATTGTACAGCCTCTGCAAATAATTGAGTCTAACCAGATTCTTTTCCCTGTATTAAATCTGTATTATCAGCTCACTCCCTACCCCAAAAAAATAATTTTCACTCTCAGACCCACACCCCTTTATTATAATAGATAATGTGATATTTTATCACAAATAATTTGGTGGGAATACTAGAAAGAAAAAAGTTTCAGCCTGTCTGGGAATAAGGGAAAGTCTAGGGAGACAAAAACTGCAAGAGCATTCAGCCCCCGTGCTGCAATTTATAAGCTGATCACATAAACATTCATGCATACACATGTAGGCATAGTTATCTCACAACTGCCACATATTGTGGTCTGGTTTCAACAGCCAAGGCTTTCCTAGCACTGAGCTAGGAGATGAAATTGCATTGCTGATCCCTGGAACTCCATGCCCAAATGCATGCTTGCACTGTGAGCTAGGGCTGTTAGGGGCAGACACAACCATGAACTTGGCTTAATCGTCCTGTAGTCTGCTCCAAACTGGGCAATTCGTCTGGACCAGACACAGAGAGATGCTGAAGTTGGCTAACACCCCTCCACTGTACACCTGATCTCCCAGAGCTCTCACCACTCCATCCTCTAGCCCACAGCCAGTACTAACTCCCAGGTATGGCAATGATGCCTGATGAGATGTTTTTCTTCAGTGCTTTTGTGTGATACCAACCCAAGGATACCAGGGAATGAAGCAAGGAGTGGCTAAGGCAGAATAGCCAGGGTGTGGCAAATGTAGAAGTGGCAAGGCTAGAGAAGTTGTGGGTGTAGTTCAGCCAACAGAAAGGAAATAAGCATTGAGCTGAAGTTTCCCATTAGCTGGACTCCCAGCAGTCCTTCACCATGGAAAGCTAGCTATTTTGTTAAATTAAATGTTCCCAGCATAAGCATTTATTCCAGATAATCATGAAACTTAAGAGAATGGGAGAGTGTGTTAAGGTAAGTTAAGGCAACTTCTTGCCAGAAGCAGGTTGCTTACTTCAGTGTCTTACACTCTGAAGCAAATACTGTTTGTGGCCCAGGGCCATAAGCAGCCCTTTGATCTGAGGGACTCCTACTACTTGGACAAATAGGGTACAAGGGTACCCTTTTTGGAAAAAGGGACAAGTGACCTTTCTACTCAGAGTGAACCTCTCAGGAACTCATCTCCAGTACTTTTCAGAGCCTGGAGAAGTGGCTTTGTAAGTTGCCACTTACACTGAGATAGTGGATGTAGACTCCAGGGCTGTCTTGAGAGCTCCCACTTCCTGTGCAGGATTTGAAGATCTCACACAGTCTCATATGGTCCCAGTGTGGACAAAGCACTGAGAGAATGCAACACAAAATCGACCACAATTGAACCAATGAAGCTTTAAATGAGATTAAATCAATGCGGAAACAAAAGAACTGTAAGTGCTGTCTTTATTCTGTGAAAATACAAAAGAAGAGCTAATCTGAAAATAAAATCCCCATACAGAAGAAGCTACAGCAAAAACAACTAAGTTGCAAACTTCTGCTGGGGTTTGCTGTGGGTATTGCTCAACCCAGCACCACTGAGAGTCAGAAAAGTACCTTCTCCAGGATGAATCCTGACAGGACAGGAAGGAAGGTTGTGTGTGGCGGGGCAACCCCAGCAAACACTCTGCTGTACATAGGAGAAGCTGGCCTGCATTGGAACCGTTTCAACTTTATGTCCATCATCCCCAGGCTGTGTTTTCCATCTCCTACCATACTGCATTCAGAAATGGTGGTGCAACCCTTCATGGCAGCTTTCAGAGGCGGTCCACCTATGCAGGGGAAATAAAAGAAATGTATCCATGCATCAGGAGATCCAATCCACAACATTATTCCCACCCTGGCCAGTGCAGTCCCCATTTCCAACCTAAGAACTGCCCATTCATTACATCCAGTTGGTTCCAAACCATCAGCCCTGTCTGTTCCCATCCCCTGAACAAAGGTGAGGAAACGGCAAGACCATCTTGGTTGACTTGAAATACAAATGGTTTAAGGTTTGTCTTCCTTCTTTCTGCTGAATAAAGCTGACTTTTAAAAATCCTAAGCATTTAAATTTAAAAAGTGAAAATGTCTTAAGTAATTCTCTTTCTCATGTTTAAAGATTCTTCTGCCCAAACTTTGGCTTCCTAAAGAAACCAGGGCTGTGTAACAGCACACCAGGTATTCATTGTCTCTTTCTCTCTCTGACCCTCTCATGACACTGTATGACTTTCTCTCAGTCAGATTTGACATGGAGTTGAGAAATCTCAATGACAATACACCCTGAGCCATTTATTAAGAGGAATTAATTCTCAAAGGCTTTATAGCATTTATAGAAGAGAAACCTACTGACAGGCCCAAAGAAACCTGAACTTGTTCTTTGCCACCACTGGAGCGTTTACCAGAAGAGGAGATCTGAGCTGGTGCTGAGTGCCAGATATTCTTGCTCCTGTTGTTTGCTTTTGCTAATGCTGTTCATGTGTCTCTGCTGTGCAGGTTATGGAGGTCTGGAATACTTTGTTGGACAATTTTATCTCAAATACAAATAGCATGTAAAGGCACTTCATTAGTTCCTCACCTTCCTGTGCTCCCCTACACTGCTGCTTTCTTTGCACAGTTTATCACACTGCACAGGCCTTCTCCATTCAAATTTGCTGATCAATCAAGTTAAGGCAAGTTAGGAGCATTTTTTATACTCTGAATTTTTTATACTCTGAATAAATTGAGCCACTCTATTTTAATTGCTATGACTATAAAAATCCTTGTTTTCGTTCATGTTGTCTCTGTGAAACATGATTTAATACAGGGTTTGGACAGCACATTAATAAAGTCTGTAGGAAGGACCTTCGGGGATCACATCATCACCTAGCAATATTATCAACTCAAAGGAACTTCATCCATAACCATATACAAGATAATTGTTTTTCAGTCTGCATCTATAGCTGTATTGCTGCCCTTTATTTCCATGGGTTTTTTCCTGCCTGCTGGAACACAGATGTGCCATGAAAGGTGAAATCTTTTACCTGCAGCAGGTGCTGTCTACTTTCCTCTCTCTAATTACAGGACCTGAGGTGGGAAGAAGATTTCTAATGGAGCTATTCAAAGCCTAGACTTCAAGGGCGAAGGCCTGTCCCTGGTTTTCCTCATGCAGAAGCACTACTGCAACAGTGTCTTGGCCCTAGTGACTGGTATTATCCTACGGGAAAGCAATGTTTCTGCAAAGCTCCATCTGAACTTCCGCTAAGCTGGCAACTGGCTTAGATCCAGATTCACCTCATACATCCTAGCTAGGGCCAGCAGGTTCAAGGGCTTGATCAAGTTTGTTACACGTCCATGTACCAGATTGCCCCAAGAAACCAGTTCCACTCTTGATCTCAGTTATGCCATGTTATGAGGAATTCCAGCAATTATCCGTGCATGATTGGGAAGAAGGAAAGAAAAAACAACACCTGTTCTTTGATCAGCTTGAAGTTTTCAGTTTCCAGCTTTAAGTTCCTTGTATCTTCCTCTTATTTTTATTTCACACCTTTTGCCCATTTTTATCTCAGTAGTGCTTTATCTTAGACTAGTTTCACCCATTATACCCATCAAGAAGTTGAAAAACAGCCCCAAATCATAGGCAGTTACCAGCACTCATTAACCCAGCAAGGTCAACACATTGGTCTTCAGATCCAGTGCAGTTTACAACTTCATTACTGCACTGAAAGGAGTCCATGCTGTAGCAGGCAGGACACTGGTATCCATTGGGCACATCATTATCTGGTGGCACTGGAATGAAAGACATGGCCTGTAGTTGGTTTCAGTGAGAGAATGAGAGGAAGAACCCAGGTAATGGCTTAGCCTGGAAGGCCTCACCATGGGATGGATCAGACAGAGAGGGGATGGGCTATAAGGAAAATAAAGAGTTTACATGACACAGAGGTGGTCCGACAGTCATCGCCCCTGCAGCAAACCAAGTGGCTCTTTGCTTTCACCTTCCCATAGTTCACAGTGACAGGACCAAGGTGGCATATGTGGGATGGCAGGCAGGACTTGATGGACGAAGAGATGGCGATCCCCCCTGTCATGAAGCAGAAGGCAGTGCTAAGTAATTCAACACAAAGTAACTCCCTTCCCCTCCCGTTAGTTCCTGTACCACCTTCTAGGCAGCTGTCCCAGGGCCTGAGCCCCCGAAAAGCATCACCAATGAGTCAGAACACTGCATCTGCAGAGATTAAGGTGTGACACATGCCTCTGACCCATAGCACAGGTTTGTTCAGCCTGTGTAAAATCTGCAGAGTGCACAGTCTATCACAGCCACAAGCATCCTGACACAGGCAAGTCTGGTCTACCCCATCAGCCAAGCCCAAAAGGTGTAAAAGGAAGCAGAACAGATAAGTTGCATGACCAGGTTGTATGGGCTTCTAAGCAACCTGGTCTAGTGGAAGGTGTCCCTGCCCAGGGCAGTGGCTTTGAAACTAGATGATCTTCAAGGTTTCTTCCAACCTAAACTGATTGATGATGACAATGATTACGATGATAAGGTGATAGCTCAGCCCTTGGTGGCACTGCATGGCTGCATGGTGTCCCCATCCCTGCTTGAGGATGTGCAAGCTTCTCTCCATGCATCACCAGTGTATCCCCAGTACTAGATGTCAGCAGCTTAGTGCAGGTCATGGTTCAGTCTCTCAGCTTCCTGACTCAACCACTCTCCTTAGCCAGAATTAAAAGCCAATGTCTCCTCCCACTATGAGGTTTTGGTCCTTCCCTCCACAACTAAGAACCAAACCCTCCCAGTAGAAAACTGCTTCTTGAAATCGAGGAATAAAGAGCTTTTCTTATCCCAGACTATCCTGATCTCTCAGTCATCTGTCAGTAAAAGCAAAATGAACAGGTTAATCAAGGATAGACCATACTGCCAGTGACAGAAGTGGGGAGAGAGACAGGTCCCCTAGCCAGCCCCACTCTGAAAGCCACACTGCCTTAGAGGATATCTCACCTATTAGGACCTCATGCAGAATAATGCCACAGGTGTCTTCACCACCAGTGCAGGTTTTCATGGGGCCAGAGCAGCTTTTTCCCATGCTGTGACATATCTCGCACTGGAGGCAGGTCCCTGGGAAGAGGAGGACACATTCCTGAGCAGCAGTCATAAGGGAACTCACTTCCCCTTTCACTCGTGCTTGATTTCAGCACTGATCAGCACTTTTCACGTTTCTCTTCCCTTATTTTTCCTGTTTCATTGTGCAATCTGTGTTGGGCTTTTCCTGGGATTGCTGATGATAGCAGCTCTACAAACCCCTTCACCCTCACAGGCACACAGGTGTCCCTGAATCTACATACCCCAAATTCTCTCTTTGTAGTGAATAAGGGCACCTGAGTGGCTGGGGAACAAGAGCTGCCAGCAGGTACTGGCTGTACTCTGTACAAATTGGAGACTTTCTTTATAAGCATTATCTCTTTGTGTATCTCTTTGTAAGCACTAGGGAAACCACTTCACCAGATACCTGCTGGAACACTTTAAGCAGGCCAGAAGGAAACACTTAGAAAGGAATAACATGTATTTCAACAGAGGACAAACAGGCTCTCTTCCATGACACACCCACAAGAGTCCAGCATGTAGATTAACAGGTCCAGAGCATGTGTCATTTCTCTAAACCCAGGTGCCAACTAAGGCACATTGCAGTGGCTGTGGCATCTACTGTGACTCAAGACCTCCAAGGCAGCTGTGCTTTTTTGGAGCAGAGCTGAAGGACAGCTGAGATGACATTATATCCAAGATGTCACACAGCCCTGGACATGAGTAAAATAAATGAGCCTGGAGATGGATTCAGCTTACCGAAGTCTGGCTGCCTTAGGGCAACCTGAATCACTCTGATGGCCGTCCTGGCTATATCACCAGTGAGCACCACAGAAAATCAGACTGCAAGCTCAGGTTGTAAACGCCAACACCCTCATCTGCACATTGGGTCATAGGACCAAAGATCCCCCAAGACCAGTCACCCTCACCCCCCTCCAGTGCAAATCCTCCAAGATGAGGATGGTTTATGACTCAGACAGCAGCAATGGCCTCACACATGAAGCGCTCCATTCCCAGACCTCTATCATGTCTCACAATCCCACAGGTCCCAAGGAAAACTCACCTGGGTCCAGGAAAGCCAGTAGAAAGCTGAGTCCCAGAGGTACTCTCATGCTGATGGGATGCAAGCACAGGGAGCTGCCAAGTCTTGCCCAACAAAGCACTGTGTGCCACAAGGGCTTTATAAACCGGAAGGAAAGGGGTTGTTTCGGGGAAGCAGATGTTGGGGAAGTTTTCTGAATAATATATATACTGCTGAGCACTAACACCAGTGTTTTTTCTTTCAAAACACAGGTTTTGCCTTTTTTCTTCACATGAGTGATGCTGTTTGTTTTTCCCCTGTTTAGAGTGCACATCTTGTGGGGTAAGACTGGCTTTCCTGGTGATACCAGGTATGTCTCTTGTAAAGACTTTGAACAATATTCAGCCTCCACCACCCCTATGAATGATGCAGAGGAAATCATTTGAAAAGCCCTGTTGTGCTCTCACTGTTAGGCCCAAAGAAGCAATGTATAGCAAGGACCAGCCATGAAATTCCCCTGTGGCTGATTTTTTGATGGCTGGTTTCCCATTTCATCATTCCCATCATAGAGTCAGGAGCTCTCATGCCTGGAGTACAGCAGGAAAGCGAGAAGCATCAAAGTAATGAGCTTCCTCTCCAAGCTAGAGTGCAGCTTCAGTTTGTAAAATGACTGCCAAAAAACAGCTTGGAGCAGGCTCAGTCAAGGGTTCTTGGAGATGAATATGTCAGAGCAGCAAAGCCAGTACTCCAGGGTTTGGGTTTTGATATAAAACACTTGGAGATTAATAAGAAAGTCTCCTATTGTCCTTCTGGGCTTTAAATTAAACCAAGTCAGCAGAGAACATCGATGCAGTTTTAAGACAGCCTGATCACAGATTAGGTAAGTTGTAGCAGTTTCCCATGCCCTGGCATCTTATGATGGGCTAATGACAAGCAGCAGTGACCAGCTTGTCATTGGCCCACAGGTTCTCTGCCTCATGTGCAGGCTTTAGCAGTGTGTACTGCCTCATTGAAACCATAACCTACCCTGAAGATATCCTCTTGTCCTGCACCATATTGGACATAGACCCTCCAGGACTTTTTGCATTGACAGACAGGAAGAACTGAAGTTCCCTCATGCCCCCTTCCCATTTGAGACGAACCTCTTCAAAGGACAGTGGTCTTTTGACATTCCCGAATATACTAAGTAGTCCAGTGGGACCACTTCTTAGCTAAGCCCACAATGCTATGAGAATGGGAATCACACTGGGTAAGAGTCTTGGTTCCCCATTGTCCATAAAGTTGATACCACAAGCAAACAAGGGAGAATTATATCTTCACCCTGAAAGTCTTTTTCAGCTCAGAAATGGTCTCACACCGCAGTAGATATGTTAAAATGAAATCGAAGTACCAACTGCAGCCTGTTCAGGATTAGAATTAATTTCTTATTGGTCTTAAACCTCAAACAGAATAAAACCATGTCCCCAGGCAGGCTGGGGTACCTAGATTGAGATGATTCTGCCATTTGACTACATATGGGACTGCAGATACAGATAGGAAGATGAGAAGATGTGACTGTCTCCGGTGATTTTAATTTCATGCCCTTTTATTTAAGATGATTAGTAAAGTGCCTGGAGGACTTTCCCTGAACAACATGACCACACTAGTCTCACTGAATTATATAGAACTCACTTGCTTCCCATTTCTCACAGAGGGAGGGTGTGAAGCTATAGCCTTTTCATGTGCTGTTTAAGAGATGAAACCAAGCAGAGCAAGGAGGAGCCACAACCTACAGCAATAAGAGACCAGGAAAATAAGACTTACTAGAGAAGGTGAAAACAATAAAGGTGCTAGGGGACATTCAGTCACATCATATGTGTCTACAGAAAAACAAGGCTGGAAAAGGAAAAAAACTATCTTAGGGGGCTTACATTAGGCATTGGGGGAATTTTTCAATAGTGACAATAGTGAAGCTGATTGCCTGGGAAGGTGTGGATCCTCCATCCTGGGTGGCTTGGAAAAACAGACTAGACCAGTACTTATTAGGGAATTATTTAAGTTGATAGGATCCTGCTCCAGGGCTGAGAGATGGATTAGATGCTCTCTCTCAAGATTCTTTCTAAATTGGTTCTTGTATTTTAATTGCATGGTGTGCATGAAGTGCCTGTCTTCTGCAGCAGGTCCATGTTTTCAGAAGGAGAGAAGGATGATAACACAGCAGTCACACTCTTCAGGGAACTGAGACAGAGGCTGGGGAGGTCAAAGAAATCTGTGAGATGAGAAAACTTAAAAATCCAGTCCTGAAAATAACATTGGTAGGAAGCGGAGATGAAAAGGAAAAAAATGAAAAGGAAGATCATTCTATGATCAGCAGAGGAAAGACATCCATCAAGGCTAGAGCAGCAAAAAAAAAAAAAATACATGTGAATTTATTCACGGAGTTGTAGTAGAAAATTCCAGTGGGTTTCATAAAATCAGAGAATTGTTTAGGTTGGAAAAGACATTTAAGAACATTGAGTCCAGACATCAACCCAATACTACCAAACCCACCAATAAATCATGTTTCAAAAAAAAAATCTACATATCTTTCAAATACCTCCAGGGATGGTGACACCACAGCTTCCCTGGGCAGCCTCTTCCAGTGCTTGACAACCCTTTCTGTGAAGAATTTTTCTTAATGTCCAATATAAATCTCTTATGGCACAACCTAAAGTGATTTTACTCTCATTCCAAGAGACCAAACATAAAGGTATGTCTTCAAAGAATGAAAGTAATATATCAGATTTACATCACAGCTGAAGAACCCAGATCAGAAAGCTCTGAAAAAGAAAGAAAAGTGACAAAAGTGTGACAAAGAAGGTAAAGGTTAGAAAGGACTGGGGTGAGCAGTTCCTGCAGGGGATACTGGAAAGCCTTGCACAGTCTTAACTGGCATTCAAAGGGAGGATTCCTAAGGGAGAATTACAATGATGGCTTTAGAAAAGAAGAAGTGAGGTCAGAGCTAAGGATAAACCCTCTGATGGTGCGATCAGCAGGGGCCAAGAGGAGCACCCTTTTCCTGTGATGAAACACTTGAGAAGGAACCAGAAGGACAGGATGTGCCTGGGTGAAGGGCAAACCCTGGAAACAGGCAAGTGCAGAACGGCTGCCGGCCCTCGTCCCTCACAATCACTGCAGCACAAGGACAGGCAGTCACACAGACAAGGGCTCCCCTCCCAGCAGACCGAAGCCTGCAAAGCCCTTTCTGCAACAGCAGGCAAACTAGTGGTCAGGATGAAGCCCTGTACACAAGGCTGGGGTGCTGGGGTGCTCAGCTGCATCCAAAGAATCACCTAGAGCACTGGAAGCCACAGCAGGGCTGTGACCCCTAGCCCACATGACCAGGACACAGCTCCTGAAAAAGACTGGAGGGACCATCACCATAGCCATTTTTAAACACAATTTGTCTCCGTTTCTTCTTCTCTTTAGAAGACAGCCCTAACTTCCCAGCCTCACTGGGCTAACATTTGAGCTATGCTAACATGAGGCTGTCTGTGACTTCAGGACTTTGTACATCTCCAGCAGCTCTAGTATCTCCAGTAAAAGAACCAGTCTAACAGTGTGCCCAGGAACAGGTTCTGTGGGAGCAGTAGTGCAAAGATGTCTCCTTACCTCTGCTTAACGATGATGCAAGAAGAGAGAACCACAACGTGTTATGACATTTCAGCAGTGAAGTCATACAGCCCATAAAAAAAAACCTATAGAAGAAGACTCAAACCCACTCATTTTCTGAGCTGATTCCTTCTTCTCCAGAGTAGAGACTGGCAAAAACTGCCAGTCTGGTTAACCAGGCAAGGAAACATAACACAGCAAGTCTAACCACTCCATGCAAGGGTTACTACACCTATCCCAAAGGGTGAGAGCAGGAGGATTCTCACCGTGTGCTTGCTGACTGTAGGCTGAGGAAGTTTCCACAAAATGGTTTGGATTGAAAGGGGCCTTAAGGACCATCTAGTTCCAACCCCTCTCCCCTTCAGCTAGACCAGGTCAATTTGACAGTCATTTGTGTTAGCTGTGATTGCACAAATTAATAAACCAGCCAGGTGGTGGTAGGTCAGTATAAATCTAATTGCCACTCCTGATATGGAGCTTCCCAAGGCACCCCCTCAGCTGTGCTCTCCACAGTGCTTCACCAAATAACTCTAGGCCAGAAAGGAGGGGATTATATTGCCTCTCCCCACCTACTGCTGATGTGGGGTCAGTCCTTGAAACAGGACCTGGCGAGGGAAGGCTGGTGGCACCCAGATGGTTCAAGAGAGCAAAGTCACAGCCATGGCTTCATGGGAGTCACAGAAGCAAGGGTTTGTCAGCAAGAAAGTTTCTGTGTGTCTGGAAGAGCAGCATTCCTGTAATAGGGTGCCAATTTTCACACGTTGATTTCCCATGTGGACTTGATGTAGCATGGTGCCAATACCAGCTCCCAGGTGGCTGCACTGAGCCCTCTCCTTGCAGCTATCCCCAGACAGGGGCTCCCTCCCTCTTCCAGCCAGTGTTGAACCTACCTTACATATAAATATGTGTACATATAAATACTCTTCAGGGTTCAGTTTCCAGCCAGTCAGGTCAGTCCCTTAAGGTGAGAGCTCCTGTCGATAAAGAATTTGTGAACCAGGGAAGAGAAGTTGAAGGCTAGAAATAATATGAATGTAATAACACAAAACTGCTGCTTAAATGCTTTCTTCTGTGGCTAAAAAAGATGGTAGTTAACATGTTATTGCACCTTATCTTCTAAATAAGCAACACTCCTGAGAAAATACACAGAATCAAATTGCTGAATACTATCAAATCATGAGACTCCATCTTTCAAGAGATCAAGACATTTTAAGGAGTGCAAGGAACATTTTATTTTACCTTTGACACTATGCCATTTATGCCATTAACACTGATGAATTGTTGGCACCCTGACCAGTAGTTACCTTTTCAGCTGGAATAGTTGCCAGGGGATCCAACTGCTTTTCAAATATCCTGAAGGAAGATAAATTTGTATGTTCAATTAATTCCCTGTTCCAGAATGAGTCATCAGCAATGTCATCTTTAAGCATTCAAGAAAATAGCACCTGTTTAATCCATTGGTGGATGATGTAGAAAGTACACCCTTATTAGATATTCACACCTCTTATTAGACATCCATATTTCAACCTCCTCTTTGGTGAATTGCTCCAATGTGTGACTTTACCAGCAGCAGAGCTCATACACTGAGAGAGTTCCAGGCTGGCAGCTGAGGCAGACCAATTTGCCAGTTTTAAGTGTTACATTAAGCCAAAGTTACTGCTGTCATGGTCTGGTATCAGAAAAACCCAATAAGATGAAGCCTTTTCATACAATATTAATATCCACACATTATTGTTCGTGGCAGTGATTAGGACTCTCAAAATGGAATAGAAATTCAATGTTTCAGGAATCATGTCTAATGGGCTCTCAAGTAACCTGGATCTGCTCTTGTTCCTTGAAAAAGTTTTCCTGACCCCAAGCCACTGGTAACTTGATTTAATGTGTTTAGATGGATTTATTTTTTCCTGCTTTCTGCAAGAGAAGTTTTCCCTCCCATATAGCTGGAGCTGACGAAGGTTCCCAGGTCCTGGGAAGGCAGTGGACAAGCGGCAGCTTTCTACCACACTCTGGAATTTGTGAAGGAATTAGTGAAAACAATGGGAACCTACAAAGTACTTTTAAAGGCCTTATTTTGTGGGGGGAAAAAAGGAGCCATCCAAAGACAATTTGTCTATGTTGCATTGATAGACTGCAGGGCTAAGCTGATCTGGGGATTTTGGAGGACAAAGATCTATTCAGCCACTCATCTACTCCTTCCCTCTGGCTAGCCACTGCACCTATCAGCACACCTCTGGCATGGAAAGCCTC
This sequence comes from Phylloscopus whistleri, assembly GCA_017589585.1. Lineage (NCBI taxonomy): Eukaryota > Metazoa > Chordata > Aves > Passeriformes > Phylloscopidae > Phylloscopus > Phylloscopus whistleri. The sequence continues at coordinate 234,259 of JADMLD010001003.1, read as the reverse complement.
CTTAAAACAGACTACATACTTGGAAACAGGAGATGTGAATTGGCAAAGGCATTAATTTTTGTCCTGGATTGCATTTTTTTCGAAAAATATCACTCTGTTTTCCTCCCTCTGTCTTAAGTCAATTACTAACCAAGTCCCACTGACAGGAAACAAAATTTTATCATGAAAGCAGCAGTCACAAGTGAGTAAGACCTGCCTTGGAAATGGACAGATGCAGCCAAATCAAGAAAAAGAAAAATAGTTACCACTAGGCTTGAGACAAAAGGCTATGCTGTGGCTACAAACTCTCTGAATGGTGGGAGATATTTGAAAGAGGGCATTTCTTTGAACCTTTACACAGATGTAGACTGTCTGTTTACATTGGAGATCTCTGAAATGTGAAGATCCAGACAACCTCATTCACCACTTTTTCTTAAGCTGAAGTGATCTGGACCTGACTGAACCCTCCTTACAATTTTTGGCATTTCATCTCTCAGTAGTGTGACATTACTCCATCAGTGCCATCTCTTTCAGTTGCAGGACTTTTCCTGAGTATGTGCACATAATTTGCAGTGAACCCAGGTGTTATGTGTTTTTCAGCATGACTTTCTGTCTCCTCTTTCCAGGCCTTTAGTGTGAAGCATAACACATTGCATAAGAACACAAAAACCCATGCCCTGCAGCACGAGGAGACATCATCCCAGCTTTCCAAATGATGCTCATCTTTCCCATCCCTTTCCAGTCCAACATTATTCATTGGGTGATAAGCATCATAAAATAAAGGTATTCCCAAATGAGTGTGACAGCACTAAGAAGATCACGTTTGCTTAAAGCCTGCATTGGTCTGGTCATTTTTTAATAATCAATCACTTACAGAAAGCAAAATCTGTTGTTGGGTTTGTCTGGTTATTCTTTCTTTCTTGTAGCCCTGGTTCGTGCCTGAGATGTTTTGGTTTTCTGAAATTCTTTTCCCAGGGAATTTTCTGTAAACCAGAGACATGTTTTTGTAACTGTAACTTTGTTTACCTCCTTTCCCTAGGAGGGACTTCTTCTTGATGTCCCTCTGGTCTGACCATTGTGATTGAAGAAGTTTGTCTTTGTTTCACCAATCAAGTTGCTCTGTGTAGAATAGCATAAAAGGGAGACACCCCCAGAAATAAAGTCATTTTCAGCCTTCTGAAGTCAGAGTCTGTGTCGTTGTGGTGTACAACAGCGTCACATTCTCTCACACATTCATGAGGAATCGCATCCATTGCTGAAGGCAAGGCAGGCCTCCAGGCAAAACAACTGTTTGACAAGTTGTAGTACTGTGGATGTTTCAGACTGAAAGAGAGTAGGTTTAGATAAGATATTACAAAAAAAATCTTTACTGTGAGGGTGGTGAGGCACTGGAGCAGGTTGTTCAGAGAAGTTGTGGATGCCCCATGCCTGCAAGAATTCAAGACCAGACTGGATGAAGCTCTAAGCAACCTGGTCTAGTGGAAGATATGCCTGCCCATGGCAGAGGAGTTGGAATGAGATGATCTCTAAGGTCTCTTCAACCCAAACCATTCTGTGATTCTGTATTCAAATATTACAGCAAACATCAGATAAATATCCAGAACAGCAAACAGTGAATAACAGGGGTAGAGATCCAAGCAAAACTCCAGAGTACTCAGCATGGAAGAGCCTGGGGTAGGTCAGCACCAGCTGGAAGAGCTTGTGACACAGCACCATGTGGAGACATGGGTTTAGGTCCCGTGAGCAGGCTGGGTATGGGGTGCCATGCTGGCCTCTGGGATCCAGAGCAAAAGGAGCTGTCCTGTGTGGCATGGAAGTACTCAAACAGCTACTTCCCACATGGTTTCACCAGTGATGGGGAAGCTCTGAAACCAGTGTCAGCCACTGTTGGCCTGTGTCTAGAGCTGTCTATGCCACAAGACAAATGACAGTGCTTGTCCTCAGATGCACAGATTGGAAAGTGGAAGATAGAAAGCACCAAGTCACTGAATGACCTTGCAAGGGATAATTAAACTTTTCCATGACTTGTGCCTCTAATCCTGTGATCAGTTTTGGGCCTCTCATTACAAGAAAGACATTGAGGTGCTAGAGCATTTCCAGGGAAGGGAGAAGAGAAGGGAAGGGTCTGGAAAAGAAGTTTGATGAGGAGCAGCTGAGGGAGCTGGGTTGTTTAGTCTGGAGACAAGGGGACTCAGGGGGGACTTTCTCCCTCTCTACAACTCCCTGACGGGAGGGTGTTGCCCAGTTGGGTCCATCTCTTCTCCCAAGCAACAAGTGACAGGACAAGGAAAAATTGCCTGAAGTCATGTCAGGAGAGATTTAGATTAGATATAGGGAAAAATTTTTTCACTGAAAAGCATTGTAAAGCCCTGGAACAGGCTGCCCAGGGAAGTGGTGGAGTCATCATGGCTACAGGTGTTCAAAAAACATGTGCATGTGGCACCTGAGAGTAGCGTTGGTGATGAACATGTGTTGGTGGTAGGTTGAAAGTTGGAATTTATGATCTTGGAGGTCCTTTCCAACATTTACAACTCTTTCTATGGTTCTATCTCACGCTTTTACCTACTCAACCCAAAAGGATATAGACCAGGATTTCTCACTCAATAACGAACATCTTGGTTGTCAGGATAAAAAACATTCTGGCAAGGAGCTCTCTCCAGGATAATGTATGAAAATGAATACATTTTCTCACATAGGCCCTCATTCTGCTATACCAACCAAAAAGTCACTTGTTTCAGCAAGTCAAGGCTACAAGACCAGGCTACAGATATCCTGGCTGTATGAAATCAAAAATTTACAACAGGAATATCCCCAATAAAAAGTTTCTTAACTTATCAGTGACATATATGCAAACAAAATCCCCCCCAAATGTGGTCTGTAATCAGTCTGCCCTGTTTCTTCAAACCCGGCATGTTACAAACATACCTGATAGGGATGATATACTGAGAAATGGCTTGTGCTTGTGTGTCCTTTTAGGCCCCAAGCAATCATCTGGGAAACCACAAGATTTTAAGGAGCCTGCCCAGAGACATTAGGTTTTATGGAAACAGATTAAAAGAATTTTACATAACAACTTAATCATGCAGTATAATGAGAAAATAATAATAAAAAAAAATGCTATACAGATAAGACATGGGAAATTCCAGCCCCAGTGATATGAAATGTATGGAAATGGTAATCAGGTGGATACAGAATGGAAATAAAAACAAATGTGAAAGAAGTAAAGGCAGATATTTAAAACAGGTATTATAAGATTATTAAAAGACTAGGGCAGTTGCAAATAAGCAAAAAACCCTAATGTAATATTTTTCAAGAAACTTTTTGTCATCTTTATTTTTTAACTTTTGCGTGAACGTAGAGGGAAAGGTTAAGGAGTACAGCTTGGTTCCAGATCTCTGCATGGTCTTAAGGAGGACTTTAAAACGTCTGTATCACAATATGAAGAATGCCAAATTACATTCACTGGTTCATGGAAAGCCTTATTATGAGGCCCACCTCACTCTGGATTGCAGGGCAAAAAAAGATTGCAAATAAAGATGAAAATGAAGGTGAAGCTGGAGTTTTGGGAAAGACACACTCCTCTTATCACATATCCCAAAACCAGAGAAATAAATTAAGCATAGACTGGACACCCCACCACTGGCATCTGGACTTCCAAACCCTATCAGTTTTGTGGGTGAAGATTAGTTTTGAGGCACATAGTGTTGAAGACAGTATGGGACCCCAAACAGGGTCGTTGATGTAGTGCTCAAATCTTCTGAGTGCTGCCATTGAAAGGCCATGTGAAGCTTCTCCTTGGGGTGTGCTGCAGCTGCTGTGTCAGGCCTGACAGCCACACATTTTTCAGATACTGTGGAGCATTTCAAATGGTGCCTAAATGCATTTGATTGCCCAAACTGCAGTCTTAGCCTGCAAGTTCAGTCACACCTGAGGAGGCAAGGCATTGCATTACCTCCACAATTTTCCCCATATCAGATAATCCAAAGCTATAAAACCCACAGATTCATGAGACGGTCTTGTAGTGCTTTGTATGACACAATCCCCAGGGAAATTTAACTGCAACAGGTCCGGTTATGCCAGCACTGTGTGTATGCAAAGAAAGAAGCAGCACCAGGTCCTAAATCCCTTAGCAAGGAGACCTAAACTCAGGTGTGGTGGTGCATCCCCCCACTTTTTCCAGGCCACACTGCCATCTGAGAAATGCTCATTTGGGCTTGGCCTTGGCAAACAGCACCTGGGCTCAGCTCTTGTTGATCTTATTAGAAACAGACTGCTCCCAGGAACTGCTGCTGTCTAAGGAGCTCCTGTTTTCTTAATGAACAGCCTTGGAAATTATTTTTCTTCCCTGAATAGCAGAAACCTCCCTTTCAAATAAAGTGCCAACCCAAACCGTGGCCGGGATGAAACACTGTTATGACTAAAGCCCACTGTCTTGCGATAAGCAGTGATCCAAAAGGAGAGCCTTGGAGCTCTCCTGGGCCCCACCAGGCTGTGACCAGCAATCTCCCTCTGAGTGGGGCCTCCCAGAGCCAGCCAACTCTCATGTTTGCTGTACCCAGAGAATTGCTGGACAACAACAAATCCTAGGCCAACACCCCTACTCCTCACAGCCCAACCCTTGGACCATTGGGAAGTTGCAAAGGCATCCGAAGGATTTCCCTACTTTGAGGGGAATTTTTCACAAGTACCTTCCTTGCACTCACTCTGTCTGTCTGTGTGCATGCACCTGCGCACATGCCACAGCAAATCTGGGAGAAAGAATGCTTTCTTAGATATTTAAGTATCTTAGTTATCTAAGTTAGGCCTGTAACTAAGGTTAAGTCATAAGTTATAAGCCGAGTTAAATGCTGCTAAGTGTTTGTTCTTTTGCTAAATTGCTAAGTTTAACTTTGACGTTATAAGTTAGGTTAAACACTGTTAAGAGTTATTCCTCTGTTAAATTGTAAAAGTTAAATTATAAATTAAGTTTATGTTATGTTAAAAGTTAAGCCTAAGTACTGTTGAGAGATGTCAAGATTTTAGGCCATATTCCTTTTTATCCTTGCCCTCACTCACCTTTTGTCTCTCTCACACACACACACAAACACACACATATAGACAGTTCTTGGTTCATTTCTGTTTTGATTGGCTGGATTTTGTTTGGTTTTGTTGCTTGTTTTTCCTTGGTGTGCCTTAACTGTCCAGTAAGTAGTAGAGTGAATCATGCCAATGAACTTTGTCATGCCATTGCTCAATCTTAAAACTAGTTTTTACTGATACCCTTGCTGGTGATTCTTTAAGTGATTTTAAACACTCATGTGTAACAACAAGTGAGCTAAGTGAGTTCCACATGGTCTCTTGGACAGCATAAGTACCCTTCCAAAAGTGACACTGCAAAGGACCTGCTGTTTGTACTTGCATTGCCATTCCCCATGACAGCCCCATTGTGGTGACAACTCCACGTGGCAAGGTTGGACACATTCAGAAGCATCACCAACTCTGAAGGTAATGTGTAGGTGAGGCAAGACACAGCATCATGTGGGATGGCTTCAGCTACTCTGATCTCTTGTTATATCACCCGTTGCTAAGGGAATAGCTTTTGTGCTTCACATAGGTTTGCAGCCATCAAGACCTGCAATTTATGAGGCAGAAATTTGCTGTGGGAATACACGTCTTGACCTGCCTTTTGTCTGTGCCAAGGAATAGATTTTTCCTGCCATACTGGCCTGTCAGAGAGGAATTGTTCTTTGGTATGGAGCTAGGGAAGCAGAAAACTATAGCCCTCTCCTTATGCATCCAAGGGGCTCCTAGTGCCAGAAAAAGAAGCTGTAGTCATGTGAAGCAAAGCTGTGGTGCAACTTAAGTTTACACTGCTGACAGAAATGTATTCCAAGGATTAACTCTGATCTGTCAGGCTTTGTTCTGGATCAGACCCAGCACAGACTGTACTGTGCTGTCTCTAGGTCAAATCAGGTGTCATTTGACTGCATTAAACCCTTGTAGTATCTCACCATGGCAAGATGTGAGCCAAGATCACATCTTCCCTCTCCTGTATTGGCTGCTCTGTGTTCTCCTTCTCCTTCTCCTTCTCCTTCTCCTTCTCCTTCTCCTTCTCCTTCTCCTTCTCCTTCTCCTTCTCCTTCTCCTTCTCCTTCTCCTTCTCCTTCTCCTTCTCCTTCTCCTTCTCCTTCTCCTTCTCCTTCTCCGTCTCTTCTTTCTCCTTCTCTTCTTTCTCCTGCTCCTTCTCCTTCTCCTTCTCCTTCTCCTTCTCCTACTCCTTCTTCTTCCTCTCCATTTCCTCCTCCTTCTGCTCCCTTGTGCTACTGCCAGTGCTCTTGTGTCCCCTGGAAAGGCAGTTCATGGAGCAGATCTAACAGTCATCCAGCAATGAAAAGGGCATCATGTTCAGGCCATGCAGCCACGCAGGCGAGAACAGAGAGGACAAGGTTGCAGCTGTCCACATTTAGCTTGGCTGACATTGACAGGGAACCACATACCAACTTGGTGCATGTGCTTGGTTGGGCACATATGAAAACCTATCTGTTGCCTAAAGTCTGTGTTTTGAATCTTGGCTAATTGAATTTAAATTTATTCAGGACTCAAACCATGTTTTGATTCAAATCTGTGTTGTAACATGACCCAGAAGCACACAGACCTGGTACAGACGGTTAGGAAAGCACAACCCCCTCCTTCAGTCACACAATCCCTGACTTTTTTTGCTGGGACCTCTTGCCGGATCTAAGGTTCATCTTCAGGGATGTGAACACACCTCCATCATGGACTGGAAAATTCAGTGAACCTCCTGCAAAGGAAGCTAAAAACTTAATTCCTTGTCACATAGGGCTGAACTGACACCACTCAGTTCTTGGAAACTCAAACATGCCGTAAGTCTCTTATGACATCGCCATTCCAGGAATGATCTGGTGACTCCCATTTCTTAGACCTTCTTTTGCCCCAGGCTGTCCAGAGTTTGGCTTGCTATAAATTCAAATGCCATCACACTTAAGCTTATCACCAATAATACCAAGTTTCTGTAACATGGGATCTCCCACTGTGCTGGGCTGACATTCATACCAAAAGGGGCAAAGGTTCTTTCTTCTCCTTTTGCTCTGCATTATGGGCCCGTCATGTCATGGTCAAAAAAACATGTTCCTCTTATGAACTGCAGACAGAGGTTCCATGAGGGGGATGAAAAAAATCTGCCTAAACAAATGCCAGGATTAAAACAGAGTAATTCTGGACAATAGGCCAGTGCCTGCTTACCCAAAATGCCTTTGGCCCCAAAGGAAATAACTGTCTAATTAACATCAGCAGAATTAGCATGTGCATGGTTTGTATGTGGTCTCTGCCAAGGGTACAGCTGGCAAAAGCAGACTTTGCCAAGAGCAGCCTGATGGCAAAGCCCCATGTTTTCCATTGCCTAGAAGCATATCTCCCCTCATTTCAGATGCTCTCCTCCACCTGTGGTCTGCTCCTACCAGTTCAAAAGCCCCCACCCATGGGGCACATTAACCCCTTCAGAGTCAGCCTCTGCATCCACTAGGAAAAAGAGCTGAGACCCTTATGCAATATCTAACCAGCACTCTAAGCTAGGGATGGTTTTTGTCCCCATTTCAGCCTGGAGCATATATGCAAGACACAACTAGCCCAGAGCTTTAACAAGACATTACCAAGATGAATCATTACTACTAAGTTATGTGATTACTTAACATTCTGTATACATAACTGGATGAAATGAGCTCTCTCTCATGTCTTCTTTCTCCTTTGTACAAGCTCCCCAGTTACCTTCATCTACTGAAGCCAAGATCCTTTCAATACCTTCACCTTGCCAGGGAGAGCTGCCCCAGCTTGCTATTTGAATTATAACACACCCTCTAAAAAAGGCTCTGGATCACAACTCACCTAAGTGAGTATATCCCTTAAGTGCATAACAAGAAAAGCACAGTTGGATGAGTAATTTATTCCATTCAGATTGAAATGGAAAAATCTAGTTGGGTCCTACTCTTGGTTTTCTCCTTCTGTACTTGCACAGACCACAGCAGGTCTGTTTTCAGGATCCAGAGATGAATTGAAATCTCTGGGCTAGCTTCCCTGCTGAGGTGCTGGCTCAGGGATACCACCTGCAATTCACAAGCAGCTGTTCTCTTACTGTTAACAGAGAGTTGGGAGAGGGAATCCTAGGGCTGCACAGATGGAAAGGGCTTTGGGGTTTGGAACTAGATAATCTTTAAAGTCTCCTTTAATCCAAAAAACTTCCATGATTTTATGATGGGAGAGAGACTGTTTATAAGATCATGTAGTGCAGGAAAGTGGGGACTGGCTTCAAACTGAAAGAGGGCAGGTTTAGGTCAGACATTAAGAGAAAAATATTTATTGTGAGGGTGGTGAGCCTGGCACAGATTGCTCAGAGAAGTTGTGGATGTCCTCAAATGTTTAAATCCATGTTGGATGGGGCTCTGAGCAACCTGGTCTAGTGGAAGACATCCCTGCCCACAACAGGGGATTGGACCAAGATGATCTTTAAGGCCCCTTCCCACCCAAACCATTCTATGATTCTGTGATTCTTCTTCTTGTGGCCTTATCTGAAGGGCTGTTTTGCAGTGGGGTGATATTCAGACACTCAAAACTTGACTGTAAAATATAAGGTTGAGATTAGCCCCAAGACACAGCACAACTTTTGGAACAGAGGGGAAATTCCTGACACTGGAGGAAGACCACCAGGAGCCAGGTGCCTCCCAGGGGAGGAAAAAAAAGAATCTCAGCACAGCAAGGATGTTGAGATCTCCAGATTTTTATTCAGGAGAGGAATTGCAGTGGTGCAATTTTTCACAACAAAGATAAGTGGAGGTAAACTGCATACCCCTGTGCCTCTGTGCAGCACCAAGTAACAAGAAGCAAGGATGGCCACCTGATATGGAGCAGCTGTTTCTTATTCTGCCTTGACCTATCTGGGCCTTTAGAATCTCTGACAGTTTTTTTACTAGGTGCACATGCAGCACCTGCCACAGAGGAACCTGGATCCTAGCAAACTTGTCAATCTACTAAGGAGTCAATAAATTTGGCAGATACAGTCTCAAGTAACATAGAACAGAGAAAGAAGCCTTTGCCAGAGCAGAGACCTTTTCTTCTGCTTCAGCAAAACCAACCAATTTCAGTTTGCTTCATGTGTGGGGAGGAAAGACTGGGCAAGAAAATACAACACAGGAGCAAATGTCAGCTTAGTCATGTCTAAACCAGACAGGTCTTCTTGTCCCCCTGACAGGCCTGAATCCAGCTATCCTAGCAATATGTCTGTTTTCCCTTTGCAGATGGCATGTTTATGGATATAGGATGTAAATGGTGTCAGCTCCAAATGCACAGTGTTCACCAACAATCACATTGCAAGAGTTGTATTCTCACAATACTGCTGCCCTCCCACATGTGGTGGCAAATAGAATGCCTTCCTTTTTCCATAGGAGGGACAGCAAGTGCATGGAAGCAAAGGTCCATGGCCCCTATAATACCTACTAACAAGGTTTAAAGAAAACATGGGAGGCATTAAGAGTTTTGCAGAAAGAATTATGGCACCCCTCATCCTCACTGGGGATGGCACCATCCCCAATGTAATTCTTTATGACATCACCCTTGTAGAAGAAGCACAACCCAATGTGTCTTTCCATATGTTCAGGCTGGTGCAGCTGAAAGTGGGAAATTGGCTCAGGACTTCCTGAGGCAAGGGAGGAGGACTTTTCCCCAAACATTGACTCTCAATGGATTTCCATCTCTGCTTCTTAATGTGCTTTTTGTGCACTCTTGATTCCCACCAGTCATTCACCCTTGGGCAATCACTTGAGTGCTGCCACTCTATTAAATGTGAATTGAATTAGGCAGGAGGCAATTATCTATGTTGGAACTTTCCCAGGGTATCAGAGCTGAGATCCTCAGCAATATCTGATGAGATATTTATGGACCACAATCCATGCAGTCATTATTTAAAATTGTGGTGTTTCCCACACTGCTCCTTAATATGTTTTTGGGATACTAGGCTTCAAAGTCAGAGAAAGAAGTTAAATCACACCTCTCTATCACAAAGCAATTTAATTCTCCTTTGAGATCTCTGTGAGTGCAGGTCTGCTGCTACAGCTTTTTTATTCTCAGGTGGCTGGAAAACAGTCTTTTGACATGAGCCATGTTTTGCATGGTACTGATGATGGCTATTCCTGCCCTACCCTGACCTGACCGTGATATCTTACCATATTCATAGAATCACAGAATATTCTGAGTTGGAAGGCACCCACAAGGATCACCAAGTCCAATTCCTATGCTAATGTCAGACTGATTATGAGCCAACAATGTGCTCCCATTGCAAACTGGGCAAACCACACATTGGTCTATGCTAGGACTTTTGTGGCAGGCAGAGCAAGGGAGTTATGATCTCCACTTCTGGGTCTCCAGTTCAACAGGGCTACCAAGAAACTGGAGAAGGAGCAGAGGAGGGCAACCAACACCAGGAGACAGAACAGATGTCCTAGGAACAGAGTCTAGGGAGCTGGAATTAGTCTGGTGAAGGAAGAGGAGTCTGAAAGGGAGATCTAACAGGAGCCAACAAATAGTTGAACTACAGTGGTGGAGCTGTTATCAGCAGGCACAGTTGATGTAAGAGGGAGTAACAAAATGAACTCTGGGAGGTCTACCGTGGACTTTTCAGCTTTTCAGCTGGTGTTGCAAAAACATAACTAGAGGTCCAAGGAATGGATGTAAAAATAGTAAATGACAGTAGGTCGAGTTCAAAAGACCCAGTGGGATTTACGAATCACACAATTTATTAAATGCAACATATCAGACTTCTTTTGGTTTGATGGTGATAATGAGAGTAATTATACACAGCACCAACAGTACAATTGCAATCACAAGCTTAATATCCCATGTTAACACTCACAAAACTAAGGACACATGGCTGACCAAAAGGTGCCCCTTCCAGGGAAGGTGAAGAGAACAAACCTTCTAATCTGTCCCTGCAATTTCATGGCCAGTTCTCATTCCCTGGTTAGATGCATCCTTGAGGGTTTTTTATACCTTGTTAACCATTATTGTGCAAATGGCTGTGGCTGGGACTGTAGTCAAATCTTCCATTCTTTGTAGGCATGTTGTACAGAATATTTCTTGATAGGAGGTGTACTTGACATTTTTGGGTATGGGGTAGAAGAAAGAGACCACACAGCCTAAGCCTCACTCCATGATCCCATGCATCAATGCCATAGTGACAAACCACAAGACCTCCTTCTGTTTTCCATGCTTCCACCTGTGGGTTCCATGTCATATTGAGCTTTGCATTTTCTACACTATTTTACACTTAAAACAGCTGGGATGGAGGACCAGCCCTGGGTCTGGTCACCAGAGTTATCTCCATCCTCGGAGCTTTCCAGGACACAGGTAAATCAAAGTCAGGTAAAGTGGCTAGCCTTCTAAAGTATTGGGGAGAGCCCACCTAGTCAGAGCAGGAGATTGAAGTGCAGATCTCTGAAGATGTTTTCAAACAAAGCTTCTTCCCATCAGATTTGCCAACTTTTTGTGTGGACACAGAGAGGTTCAGTGAATTGTTTTATTTGAAAAATGAGGCAGAAAATTATGATCTGTTTCAGGCAGATACTTTCTAGAAGTTCCTATGCCAGCCTGAGAGGTGTGATGAGTGATCAGCGTCAAACAGTCTCTGAGTTGCCACCCCTACCAACAAAATGTTTACAGGACCATTGGTAATCTAAAATAACCTCTGCTTCATAGTAATTTGTATTTTGGGACTAACACGGCTTGCTGGCTTCCTAACTGAGGCAGATTCATGCCCATGTTGCATATGAATGAAAGATTGCAGCCCAAGAAACCTAGGTGAGGAACTAGTTGCAGCTAAATCATCCTTGACTTACTGGTTGTCAGACCCAGTTCAGAAGTTGTAATGAGCCTCATGTGCAAGTGCATGTAGGAGAATAGAAGTCCCATCTCACCTTGTGATAAGAATTCAGTGTAAGTAATTTCACAGGCAACAGGCTCCTAATCAAGTTGGTTACGACAGAGCTTGTTTGTGGGGAGAGGAGGCAAGATTTGAATTTGAACGGAACTTCACAGTGAGTTTTGGTACAAAAGAAAGATAAATACTGAAATATGCACTTGCTTCCATGAAGAAAAATTTAAGGCTGCATAGCTTGTCTAAGAAAAGCATGACAGGACAGGTAGAGAAAGGGGTCCTGGGCTGGCTGTGTGCTGCACAGTACGAGAGGTAACACAGGCCAGCTGTAGGATGACTAGTAAAAAATGTGCTTTTCTCTTATTCATCTCTTCTTCCAACACTCTGAGCTCTTCTGTTTGCTGTCATGTACAAATTCTTTGTTTAGTTTTGTTTAGCTTGACTGACATTGCAGTTCTTAGGAATCAATTACCAGTGGGTGTGATAATGTTCTCTCCTGCTCATGATAGTGCAGTACTTCAGGAAACAAAAGGATTACAACTTATATGTCACTCATCTGTACAGATCACACTGGGGACAGGTAATGGAGAGGGCATTTCCAGGAAAGAAGGCTTCTCCAGGAAAGTTCTTTGCAGTGGAGGACAGTGGAGAGAGTTAAGTTCCACTATAAAGGCTGTGTTGTAGGTCTTACAGTGTCTGTGACCTGCAGTGACTCTGGCTCCATCTGGAATATCACCAAGGTACAAAATGTGTGTTTCTGGTCTTACACTGTCTTCAGCTTAAGCCAGTTTCTCTTCTTTTTTCCCTCCTTTTGAATAATAGCATTGCCTAACCCAGGAATAGTCAATAATTTTTAAGTGTTGTGGATTCATGGTGAATGAGTTGGTTACAAATATCTATACAGATGGGACCGACTGAGAACACAAAATCATTGCAGCTCCCTACGATTTCCTCAGCTGTAGTATCTTGGTTGCTTCTATTTACATGCACATAGTCAAGAGTGAACCAAGAGAGAAAGGAAAATCAGCAAATATGAATTCTCATCATATCCCACATCTGCTACCAGAACAAAAGCATAAGCCAACAGCAGCAAAGCTGCAATACACATTGTTAATAACAGCTCCAGAAATATTTCTCCAAGCTAGATTCCCAAGAAACAAGTGTCTGAAGCAGGGCAGGAGGAACAAAAGTCAGTGGTGAGGAAATGGTGCCTCACAAGTTCAGCAAAGCCTTTGCATGGCAGCTCTCATTCTGACTGCACTTCCAAGGAACTTGACAAGGATCAAGCCAAAGACTCAGCACAAAGCTGGAAGGATTCATCAGACACTGGGTTGATGGGGTGCTGTATCACCAGGATGTGTGAGCATTTCCTTCAATCGATCAAATCTGTATGGGATTCCATCAGTGGTAACCACAAAGGGTTTCAGTCCCAATCCAGGTAGTCAGGTGTCCTGTATTGCCTGCTGGTTTTCAAATATGTGCTTTTCTCTTTCATCCCATGCTCCTCATTCTTGAGGGAATTTCCCCCATCTTCTGACACTTCTGTGTTCAAGCCATCATTTTTCAGGCTGATCCTTAAGGTCTCACTTCCTTCTTCTGCCCCCTGGCTCTTCATCCAGCTACTGTTCTTGTCTGGCATCAACTATAACCACTATGAACTAGCATGTGCCCTCAAGTGAGGCATGGGAGAGTCCATGTCCACAATTAGGTCACTTCTCTCTATTATGACAACAAAGAGGAGGTGGAGAAGCAATATAAAACAATATAAAACTGTTCTAGGAAAACAGGCTCTGGAAGAATCCCAAAGCCTCCTCATTTGTAGATCGAACATCTAACGGTACAGTCAGTCACTGTTCTTATTTAACTTGCTTTTCAGCCAAATATGTTATTCTTAGGAAATGAGAAACCTTTGCAAAATGCTTAACTACTCCCACAACTCTGAATCTCAGTGCAGCGGGAGCAGGGTGATGCTCCCCAGGGACAGACACTAGGGAAACTGGCTTGCAGGTCAGGCCCTTAGAGCCACCTACAAAACCCTGTTGGGAGTAGTAGCCCTGCCTCAAACATTGACAAGGCTGGAAGACACAACATGAGTCATCTCATAGCTGTCTCTAATACAGGGTCTGTATGTCACATTTAGTTTTTACAAGACACTGGAACCATAGCAACTGATAGATAAGAGATGCTGAGGCCCAGAGCCAGACCTCCTCTTATGGGAAAGGCAAAGAATAAGAAGAGAGATTAGATAAGAAAAAATAGGAAAAATGGAAAGTGAAGAGGAGGATAGTGATGAGGAATATATTTGACACAAGCAGGTCCATGTGCAAGCTGCAGGTTGATCTCTGGAGAGCAGGAGCCAGAGGTTGAGCCCCAAGCAAGAGGATGTGAACTGCTAGCCCTTTGCATAACAAAGGGCACAGGGACCTGCAGCCGGGGCAGGGGACTGGGTATTCAGAGACACACCAGGAGCCAATGATTCCAGGCTTTCCCCACACTCAGACTGTGAAGGTATAGAAGCCCAGGGATTTCTCTGTTGGGGTTCTTCATTAAAGGCAACAGCTCAAGCTGTTATTCTGTTATTGCACCATGATTAAATTATTTTAAGGATCAAGATGTCTGAAACTCTGGTTCTTTGGGAAACCTGAGATCAAGCCAGTAAGCAAACCCAGTCTGACTGTGTGGATCTGGGGCATGTAGCTGGGAAGGGGCCTCAGCTCAAGGGGTGCGAGTGTGATGGCCATAGTGGCTCCTGGATGGCTGTGCAGGGAAATTTCCTTAACAACAGCTGCCACCCTAAATCAGAAAAATAGAACAGACTATTCTTGTTGGGAAGGGACCTACAGCAATCATCAACTTGCTCATGGTGCACTCCTGCATCCAGATTGTTGATAAATATATTGAACTGGCTCTGAAATTGACCCCTGAGGAAAACCACTGGTGAATGATTGCCAGCCAGATGAGGCCCCATTCATTACCACCCTTTGAGCCCTGCATTTAGCCAGTTCTTCACCAGCACACCATGAACCCACTTATCCCACAGCTGGACACTTGTGAGGACAGTATCAAAAGCCTTCCTAAAATCCTGAAAAACTATATCCATTCCGTCAGTGACCTTATAGAAGGATATCAAATAAGTTGAACAGGACATTCCCTTGATGAAGCCCTATGGACTGTGCCTGATGACTGTATTTTTCTTTAAAATCCTCACTGAACCATGGCTACAACTGTCACACAGTAACTAAGTATAGGCATTGTTGTGTTCCCAATTCCAGAACTTGTTAAAGACTTAAAAAGCCTTGTGGCCAAAATTACCCTTTGAGCTGTACACTTGTGGGACACACCTGAGTGTGTTGCAAAATCCCTAGAGCAGGAAATCACAAGTTTCCTGCCTTGGGCAGAAAGACTGAACACCCTGGAGTTGCACCCAGGAATGGGAAAAGAAGCGTGGAATAAAATAACCACACCACTCCCCCAATAAAAGTATTTTTCTGTTATAAATGCAGTTGAGAAATAAGAAGTGGTTAATGCAGTTGGCTTTTATATCCTGGCAACTTCACTGCTGTAATACTTACCATGCATTAGTGTAAACAGGATCTAAATTAAAGATTTATATTACCCCAGCTGCATGCCACTCACACTACTGGGAGAAAAGACCCATGAGAGCAGCCCATCAACTCCACAGCTCCAAGCCCCTCAAATGAGCATCATAGCATGAGTCAGACAAAGAGCCAGCCCTGGAAGAAAATCATCTTTTTTCTCCACTCTGGGGCTTTGAGTTCATTTTAGCCTACCCAAAGAGCTGATCCTTTCCCAGCAGGATCTCTGCAGCGCCCTGATGACTTGATTGTGTTTGCCTCATATCTGGAGAGCATCCATGTGATTCACCCACAGTTCCTCCGGGGCCTTGCAGCTTTGGTCCTTTTCTCATTGCTCGGTTTTGTTTTCTCACGAGAGAGAAGATAACAAGGATGACTGACAACACACAAGAAGAGAAGTCTGCTCCGTGGTTACCAAGTGCCAAGGGTACAGGCCCAGGCCTTTAACAGGACTGTCTGGTAGGCAGCAGGTGCAATGTTGTTCTGGCGTCTTATAATACTCAGCTTCCATGAGCCAACTCTGTTCTCTGGAACAGTGCAATTTTTCCCTCAAAACCAGAGAAACCAATGTAATTGCCTTCCTAGAAATGAGTAACAGCACAGAATGACAGACATTTTATCAGTTGACTTATAGGAATGAGTCAAGTCTTGGTATTTGGGCCTGGTTTGCCCAATGACACCATGAAACAGCCAGAAGGTTTTAGTCTCTTTTTTCCTTTTCCTTTTTTTTTCTTTTTAATGTATTTTTTTCCACACATGGGAAAATAAGAAAGAACTCAGTTACAGTAGTCAGCAGCTGAATATAGAGGGGACTGAGTCTAACCAGAAGGGAATTTTATGCAAAATAACCTGCTTAGCCAAAATATACCTTTTTCTCTAAAAAGTACAATTGCCTTTGTGCTGATTTGATTTTAAACAAGAGAACTTTTCAAAACAAAGGTTGTTTTCCAAGTTAAAAAAAAAAAATGAAAATAATTCGTATATATATTTATCTCAACTCTGGGATCCTGTTATCACAGGTGACCTTCCCTTCTTCCAATCCTTGGAGACTGTCGTAGCTTAACTGTCATGCTTACTAATATCCCCTCAACAGGGTCATAATACTATTTCATTTCTCTATCCAGAGAGAGATGTTTATAGAATCTGTAGGAAATCTTCATTCCTGCTGTATCGGCCCTTCTCCCATTTTTGCCCACAATGGGCCAAGTGCTTCAAAGGTACCAGGGGAGAAGAGAGATGCTCTGCAGCGCAGGCAATGCACACACTCACCCTCTTGCACACCCCTACTGCATGATCACATAGCCCTGGTCTCCTGGGGAAACCAGACAGAAGTAGATAATTATCTCATTTTATGTCTCCAAGAGTAAAATTATCCCCTGCAGGAGAGAAGACTCCGTGTGTGGGTCGATTTCCCTGCCTGCAGAGCACTCATATGCTAAAAACAAGAGAAGAGTACCACGTGAGCTTTGGATCCAAGGCACAGATGAAGTTTGTTTTTGAAGATGAGTGAGCTGGTTTGCACACAGATCACTCCGGAAGATTTTGTCTGGGTTTCCTTTGAAGAAGCTAAACAAAACCTCATAGGAAAAAATAGTGAGAATTTTCTGCTTATCTACCTGGTGTACAGCTGATGAGACAAGGTACAGCCAAGAGATAATCTGCAACACAAACTGTCCCTCAGAGACATCACTCCGTCCCTTCATGGGATATCTGTGATACTAGAAGAGAGAAAAATAGGAGACCAAAACTACCAGCAAGGAAATACACCATGAAAGAAGCCCCACACACACTCTTCAGTCATTTCCTTGTTTATGCTTTCTCCTGTCTTCGAAGTGGAGTTTCTAGGGGATGTGCTTCATGATGCTCCCAAACATGCACATGGGGAAGTAGAGAAAGGAAGTAAAAAGAGATGAAACATGTTAAAGGAGAAGCCTCTGCCTGATCATTGTCACACCTTTCAAGGAGTTGTACACAAATGACCTGAGACTTTTGACTGCTGGAACTAGAGTCCCACTCCAGTGAGACATATATTTCCAAAAAGAGTTAAAGATAAAAGAAAATATGCCCAAGTGGTGCCAGCTGGCACCACCTGAAATGCAGGTACATGATAAACAGCCTGGAGAAAAAGGCTTAATTAGTGTACTTTTCTGAAAATCAAAATTGAACTCAAAAGGGAGGGGCCATATTCTGTCTTATTGTATTCTTATTTTGCTGTTCAAGTTCTAGGAAAAGAAAATTGGATACACTGTTCTCACATCAAACAAGTAGTGCATCGCCAAGCCAGTTGATTGACGACAGAATCTTGAAAATCAACAAAAAATTAATTGGGATCTTACTCTACTCCTGATGGTGTCAATTCTAGTGACAACTACAGCATGGCTAAATGAAAACTAAAAGGAAAGAATGATCCAAAATGGTGGAAAAAAGATAAATTTGAAAAGAAAACATTTACAAAGAGTATACAGGGTTCAAGTTCCAAATTCTTGAGGAATCTAAAGATGAGACTCTCATTTTTTTGTGAATCAGATAAGGCATATGATCCTACTGTGACAGAGGTAGTAAAAAAAATTTAGATCTTATTGTTCCAGTCATAGTAGTTGTTTTTAATTTCAGTTGTTATGTGAAAGTTAACAGTGAATTTGGCAGAATACAAACTACTTTACCTTGTGCAAAATTTGACTGGATACCAACTACAGTTCCTCTCCCCACCACAATGAATCCAATTTCCACTCTGTTAATAAGTGCGGAGTTGATCCCACAAATGTCCGAAATTGGACAATATGCTTTTAAACAGGTTGGGACAATAGGTATTAGTTAATCCCTCATGATCACTGACACAGGCAGAACTGATGACACAAGTTGGTGTTTCTACAACCAAACTGGCCTGTTCACTATTCCTACACACATCCTGTGTGGGATGGTGAGCATGGCTATCGGAGCAAACCTTTGCCCCCTTGAGATGAACAAAAAGAAATGCAGCTGGTACTATGGGGACACGATTGAGACTCTTAAATAGTGCATGTGCTGATGTACTTGTGCACAAATTGTGTGTAACCACAAGTGACTCAAGGAATTTGGAACATCCAGTGTGGTCCTCTCTGTTAGCATTAAGGACTAACCAATGGCTAGGGTCTTATACACAACATCAATGGGAAAAATCAGGGAAGGAGACCAGCAGTTGACTGTAGATCAACAGCTTTTGCTGTTGCAGTGCTCTTGCAGCAGTCAAAGGCAATATTTCACTTAGCTTTAGCTGCATCCAAGCTCATCTTGTCACTGATAGTCACTTTGTACATAAAATCTTGGAGCATAATCACACAATTTGAAAGGTTTCATGAACTGTGAGCAGGAATGCTTAATAAAAAACGAGAGGACTGTTGAGAGATATTAGTTGTTCAGCAGAAATAAGTAAGTTTCAAATAGAATGAGTCACAGAGTTATAGTGTTATGTGACTAGTGTGTTGTTTGCTTAGCTTTACTTGCTTAGAATGAGTACCTGGATTTGCTGAAGCCTAACTCTGCAAACCTTTCACCTAGATAAGTCTGTGGCTAAGAGTTAATTTTCTTAGTAATTTTCCTAGTAGCTGTTATAGTGCTGTGTTTTGCCTTTAGTAAAAGAAGAACATTGATGACACACTGATGTTTTGGTTGTTGCTTAGTAATGTTTATCCTAATCCCAGGACTTTTTTAGTTTCCAATGTTCAGCCAGTGGGCAGGTACATTACAAGAACAAACCAGGGCATCACCTGAAGGAGCTCTGCCTGGCAAGGCCATGTCACAGTACATGCGGAGCAAAGGCTGGAACAGGTAAGCACTGGGGATGGAAACTCACCTGACTCTGTCCCTCTGTCTATGTTTATCACGTTCCTGGTCACGTCTGTGCAGTGAAATCCATGTGGAGATAGACTTCAATAGGAGGGAAAGAGGATGGAGGAAGGATAATTTTTAACAGATTTTCCCAAGGTTTGACTGAAAGGTCTGAGTGATTGCACTGGCTGGGAGGTGAGGAAACACTGAGGACCCTCTCAAAAGGGAACGTTTAGGCACAGTAAGAAAGGAAGCATCGTCAAGTTCAGAGACCTTAGAGAGAGAGAAAGGGAACTGGTGGAGGAACAGAGCAGGGAGGACGCATGAGGCAGCACACAGGCTGTGTCCCTGAACTCTGCCATGGCTCTTTCTTCATTGACCACCTCCTGCCCTAAATTTCTCAAGGGAAGAGCTCAGTTCCCACATGTTTAGGGCATAGGTGACCATAAAGCTGTGTTATCTTGGCTCAGGAAAAGGCTCTCTCATTACCCCTGCTCCCTTTGTATGTTACTTTCCTCCCAGGGGCTGACAGAGCGGCAAACATTTCCTCCTCAAAAATGAAAGGAAGAAGCCATGAAGAGACCAAGCCCCAAAAGGAAATAATAAACAAACCCATGACAGCATCACCTCTTTGATAAAATGCTGGGAAGATTTTATGAAAGCTCTTCAGAGAAATGTGGCAGGCTGCTAGCCTGAAACAAGAGCTCACTTATTCCTTGTGTCCCCAGATTCACAGCTTGCTTTATCAAGGCTGGTCCTTCACCCCTGCCTCCATCACTCACAACTATAAAGGATGTTGGGCAGGAGGAATTCTGCTTGGACAGAGGCAGGAGGAGAGCAAAGGGAAAAGCCTTGAAGGGGAGGAAGAGTTAATGAGAGAGAGGAACAGGACAAAACCTGGAAGACAAATTAATCTAAGAGACACCAAAATGCAGAGGAGGCACATAAAAGGGCTGAGTGGAGAAGAGGTCATGGGAAGGGAAAATACCAAGCCACTTAACTAAAATGATTGAATAGCAAATGCTGTGTACAGGCTGTCTCCTTCAGTGCATGACATTATCTTCTTCAGCATGCACCTTCTCCCTGCCTGCCCAGGGGCAGGGTGGTGCTGCTCTCTCTCTCACTCTCTCTCTCTATTTTAAAGACACCCAAAGGCCCGTGCCCAGACCAGCAAAGGGTCTCAGGCGTGGGAAAGCTCTGCATTGCCACTCCTTGCTTCCAGACACCTGGCATGCACACTGCAGGAGACATACAAGTGCCCTGTGGCACAAACAGGGAGATCCATCCTTCCAAAAACCAGTTCCCATCTCCTGAGACCAAGGGCAGTCCTTGAGATTTTCCATCCTGTGTAATTATTCCCTTGCTTATACATACAAAATATATTTATTTTCCCTGGTTCTACAGTTCAATATAGACCTGGGTTTAAGTTATTCATTTCATTCTGGCCACTATTACTGAGTGTAGAATTCAAGGTTTAAAAGTCACTGACCTGAAATCAAGCAGAACTGTTACTGCCATCACTCCTTCAGAGTCATGGTCTCTCTTGTTTTGCTGCTTTTTGTCACCAGGATTTTCCTGCTAGTAATCCCAGTCCCAAAAGCAGGAAGGATCAACACATTACCCACATCTTGCACTGCAGGCAGTCAGGATCACATAGCCCTTCACAGTCCCACTTAGCTTATGAATCTCAGAAAGGCTGGTACAAAAGCCAGCTTCTTCTGGCCGGGGATCCTGGTTGTGGAGCCTTCCTTACTGCAGGTATTCCAGAACCACCTGGACACAATCCTGCGCCATGGGCTGTAAGGATAACCCTGCGTGAGCAGAGAGGTTGCACCAGATGACCCAGCCAGTGGGCCCTTCCAGCTTTACTCATCTTGGGCTCTGTAATCCTCCAAACATGTTGGAGCAGCAGCATTGCTGCTCCTAGAGTTCAGGGAGTAGCTGAGCTAGGATTTATTGGATTGTGGCTCTCCTGTGGAATTGTATGTCTGTCCCACTGACTTAGAGGAAGTTTATCAGCACGGCTTCTCCTCTTCCATCATTGTCTTTCCTCCTGAAGCCCAATAGAGCTGTAAATATTTCCTGAGCGAGCGCAAAGTAAATGAAAAGACTCAGACAGGCAACTATTTGCCTGGAGATTACCTAAAGCAATGCAGCAAGAAAGGGAAAGCAAAGCTAAAGGGCAACACAAACTCTGCCCTTCTGTGCTGGGTGGAGTTCAGAGGTTCTAGGAGAGCCCAGAAGGCTTAAGTGAAAATGTAATTGTTTCAGGGTCCAAGCTGGCACCAGTCAAATCACAAAATACAGCTATTACAAGTTGTCCCTGTGACTCATACCTGAGAGGTGAGGGTTATCTAGATATTAGCCTTTAGCATTAGTGCTCTGGGTTTGTGGCTCCTGGCCAGGGACAGGGTACAGCCTTAATAAGAGCCTGTCATGTGAAATGACCTGTTTGTGTGACTGACACCTGACTGTGCTCAGTTCACATAGGACAAGGAAACTAGTATATCTCTTTGACTCAAACTACATTTCTTTCAGCTCCAGTATCCCAGGCTGAACCTTAGCTGCTATGTCTGGCAAGGAATATCCGTGTGGGACCATTTACCACTGAGAGCAGCCAGAAACCTCACATCTGAAGAACCCTGACAGGTTCTTCAGGAGGGTGTTCCTGTACTCCAAAATACAATTTAAAACAGTTGAAGATCTCCTGGGACAAGCTAAACCTGCCTGGCAGGAAAGCTGTCTTCTGGTGAGAAAATTAGAAAAAAAGAACTATTAATTATGAGACAACATCAGTGTTTCTCCTTGGGATAGTGAATGAGATTGCCCCTCCCCATATAAACAAACAAACTCCTTGTGGTTACTATGTAAATGCAGTGTTACTCCAGCTCCTCAAGAGAACTGGTTTCAGTGAAGTCTGTCACAAACCAAAGCAAGACTGTTCAGAAGCTGAAAAGACGCCTCAACGGTGTGGTTTTTGCTGCTCCCTGTTGAAGTATTCCTAAAGAGGGTAGGGAGGTGTAAGTGGCTGCTGTTGGTGACTGGGTGCAGGGGCAGGCAGACCTTTCATCTGCTTCCCGTGCCACTCCTATGCTTCTGTGGAAATGGGTACACTGCTACAAAGGCAGTGGGACTGTGGAGATCTCTTGAGTTTCTGCCTCTGCCCAGGCCATAGTTTCCAGGGGGGAATTCCACTCTAGTTCGGTGATCGCCAGGACTTGGCCCCATTGCATATACATAGACTCTTAAATCTATCTGCATGGGGTCTGGATAAGTGACATGGGGCCTGCAGGAGATTTCAGCCCCTCTGTAGTGGCAGTTAGAGCCAGGTGGGATGACCCAGGACATCTCAAATCGTTCCTGACCCCTGCACCTAGGCATCTGAGTTGAGTCCATAGTCAGCATGGTCAATGAAGAAATTCAGTTCTCCTTTTCAGGTGGACTCAGGGGAGTTCCCGTCGTCACTTGTCAGTCAGAGCAGAATCATGGGCTCCCAGACTTCTCTCAAGGAAGAGTGCTCTCTGTCCCTCTTGCACTGTGCTTGTTTCATGCTGCAGAGCTCAGATAGCTTCTGCACCTGCCCCTTCTGATGGGTTTTAGAGCACTCTTACACCGTCATCCTTACACCCTCAGGTCTCCAGAGACAAGATAAAAATCTTCTCAGTGTTCCACCATTCTTGTCTGGAGTGTGGAGATACCATCCTCCCTCCTCTGTCTGGAAGGACAACTATCATCCCAGTATCAGGACCATTCATCCTTGTGATATATTTCTTAAGCTCAGCTGTTCATCAGGGTAGGCACAGGGCTGGGCTGCAGTGTCTGATGTCTGCTCAGCACCTGGAGTGCATAGATTGTGAAGGCAACAGAACCGAGAGAGCTCTGGCAATGTGTCATTTCATGGCTCTGTTGCTCAGAGATAAAGGAGATTCTCATATCTTGTGTTTCCACCAGGGGCAGAGTGATGAATTTAAAGAGGTAATGGAGTTCCAGACAGTGAGAAGTGGGTAAATGCAGAATGTCCCAAACTGGATGAGAGTAGATCCTGCCCACAGATGTATAGCTATACACAGTACATTTCAAGGAGCAAAAGGATTTGTAGAACAAGACCTGACCAGAGCTCCAGGTATCTCTCTATCCCACCCTATTCTTGGACATTACATCCACACTATATGTGAAGAATTTTACAAGACACAGGGACATGTTTTCCCTCCTGAACGTGGTTAAATGGAAGCACACTGGAAGTTCTAATGTATAATGAGTTATACTTGAGTCTCACATTATATCCAGATTGGAGATTTTTGGCCCTCACCAGAGTAACACATGAGGGGGACCAAGTCATACCCCAGTACCCAAGCAACTGTTGTGGGAATGCATGGCACTGGCTACTGGGCAAGCAGGGACAGCAGGTAAGATATTCTTAGCTGTCCTGGAGGCAGGAGGAAGGTCTCATCCGAAAGTCCAGGCCCTTGGACCGGGGTGGTTACCTGCATTCAAAGGGAGCCTGTTCCCTCTTATGCCAACAGCTGCAAAGCCAGGTATCACACAGCCGTGCAGGTCCTGTGAGTCAGCTAGGCTGGGCCAGACTCGTGGAGTGAGATGCAGATGACTTGTGTCGATGCTTTAATTTAAAGATTTTATGCAAGAAAAATAATTCAAAGACACTTCTAGTTGAGACAAAGTGTAGAGGAGTTGGACATTTTAGAGAAAGTTTCTCAGACCGCAAAAAGTTTAATTCAGCTGGTTCCTGGCCAGCAGCAGAAATTATTAGAATGCAAGTGGATATCCTGGGAAGAAGGGAGAGCAGGAGATTTGGTAAATGGAAACTGGGCAAATTCCCTGAAAAGGGCTAAGGCAACTGGTGACCCTGCAACCACCAACAAAACCACCATCTCAGGCAGCATATTTCTTATATTTTCAGAGGTGTATCCTGGTTAGAAATCTTTAGCCTGAGACCATGTTGTCCTTGTTGTCTTCCTCTCATTTACTTGTTTTCTCTTCTTCACCAAGGTGTAGGTGATGAGAAGAAGGGAAGACAGCAAGTAGATGATCTGTCAGTGCTCATCTGCTTTGGGTATATGTGGAATCCTGCCCTGGTACAGCCCCACCAGACTTGCCTGGAGGTGTTCAGCAAATGCAACCAGCTCCTGCATCCCCAGCACCCACCACTGCCAAATGGAGAGCTGAAACTCAGTTTGAGATGGAAGGGATGCAGAAAGGGAGACTGTGCTATTCTCCCATCCCCACAGCAGTGCCAAGCAGCCTTTGATTCATGCTCCCACAAGGCAAAACAGGGTTTTGAAGAAATCAGCACTGCTGCTGCCATTTTGCAGATGGAATAGAGCAAAGAGATCTGGAAGAGCTTCCCAAGATATACCAAAAATGCCAAAGCACCTGCAGCGATAATCTTTGACCAGGCAAGAACCTAGAGGAATTGAATACATGGCCACTTTCACCTTGCACTTCAAATTTCATAGGTTTTAAGGTCAGAAGGGACAAATCCTGTCAACTTGACCTCCTGTAATGGAGAGGTCTGAGAATTTCCTCCAGCAAGACTTGTAGTTTGCAGTTTAATTGAAAGAACTTTTTGAAAGACAGCCAGTCTTAATTTGAAACCTCACACAACAGAGAATCCATAACACCTTTTAACATTTTGTTCCAACAACAAATTACTCTCCCTGTCAAGCATGAATAGTTTAAATTGTAGATTTATTTCTTCCTACAAAGCATATTTCAATAGCTTGACAGCTGGAGTTCATCTGACCTAAAACCCAGATTACTATATTTGGTCAGATGAGTCTTACCTCTCCAATGAGGCACTACAGTGTGATTCATTGTCTTTGAAATTTAGGTACAGATTAAAAAATAAATAAATTTTTAAAAGTTTGGATTTGCATGGATCTGCCAGGTGAATAACACCCAGAAAATCTCTTAAGGCAGCTAAATTGAAAACAAGCAGAACCACAACTCACAATTCAGGGGTGTCTGCTGCCAGGGAAAACACCTTTCCCTCCCCACAGTCTAATAACACTTTTGGAGCTCTTGAAATCTGGTGTATCAAGCTGTGCTGTGCACTTCTCTCCTTCCATGAGTAGCAAAGAGCAAAGACAGAATCATGTTTCCTATGGACGAGACCCTTCTGGGGCTATGTTCTCTGTAGCTCCCCATCCAGTAATGGCAGGCAATGCCTGACCCTTTTCTCGTGTTGATGGACCTACTCAGCTGTGCTTGGTGCTTCTCCAACAGCTAAGCCAAAGCTTAATGGAGTGGTTAAGACAGAAAATTTAACTCAAAACAGATATGACATTTTATTGCCATTTTAATAAAGGTAATAACACACATCATTGAGGCATGAATAAGGCAGGGATATGGTAAAAGTTGATTACTACATGGTAGGCAAAAGCGAGAGTAATCTGGTAAGTAATGTAACAACAACAACAACAAAACGCAGAAACAAAGGGGAAAAACAAATAAACCAGAACCCACACAACATCTTGAATCAAGTCTTAAGATCTGCAGCAAGAATGTTCTTGTATTGATCAAGGTAATTGAAGATACAAAGTGGTGGAAGAGTAGAAAAAGAGACAGTCCTGAAGGGAAAGGAGAATTGAATTTTGCAGAGATGTTAGCTGATCACAGCAATATACAAGGCTGCTACATAGAGTTTGAGGAATAAACTTTCATGTTAGAAGTGGAAAAAACAATGTGTGCTGTCCACACATCGAGCAAATTAAACAAACCTGGGAAATTTCTTTCCAAAGCCATTTGATTCCTAGCCGGTGAATTGCAGGAAACAACATTAATCCAGACCTCACTGAATTCTTCAGTATGGCACCATGTGGGAAGTGAGGAATTATTTTAAGGCAGCACAATTAATACAGGAAAAATACAGCAGTACACGCAGCAGTCAAAGAGCAACAAGGATTTTATTTATAGCTAAGTTGCTCGTCTAATTCTGTGAGCACTGTGTTCATGTCTGTTGTACTTTTCTTTGCCTGGCGTAGTTACAGAAAAAAACCAGTTGACCCGTGTAATATGCTAGGTGGGGCTGGACAGTAGATGAAGGCAGAGTAGGATTGCACATTCAGAACTATGTGAAGTGAAAGAATAGTAGGGGAATTTAAATTGTACAGAGGGTGAAGGGCAAATACTTACCCTGTGGTTCTTCTGCCTTAAGATGCCTGACAGCAGGACAATCTCACCCCCAGCCCACAGCTTGGTCACTATACTGAGCACAGCTACTCCATCTCCTCCCCATGCCTCAAAATCACACCCAAAAGGGAAAGGAGCAAAAAACAAATGGAGCATGTAGATGTACTGCCTGAAAGGGTTAATTCCCCTTTGCTCAGGCTGAAGAAGAAAAGGGCTTAAGGAAGCTATTGCTATAGATGACTTCCTTCTCATGGTGAAGTTTGCTGACAGCTACTTAAAAATACAACCAACACTAGCATTTTACAGTGTGGGTATTGACATTTTATTTTTTTAAAAAAGGAAAAAAAAATACATCCTTTTAGTGACTGGAAATGTGTACAAAGATACATTTTTTCAATTAATTCATGCACTAAAGAAATAGGCTTTGAACTAGTTTCTCTAATGCTTGCGACTTACAATTTTTTTTCACGAGCAGTAATGGGGGTTTTTTAAATACTTTGTAATAATATGGCACTGGGAGAGCCAGAGATCCCCTGAGATGCCAGTACTGCTAGTACAGAAGGTGCCTGACCTCAGTCCCTCAACCATGAGTTCCAGGGATATCCCAGTTATTCCGCAAGGTAGAAAAGGAGGTGCTCCAAAAACCACAATGCCATAATCCAAGACTATCCTAGGAAAACCCAAAATTATCTCAAAGCTGACAGAGAATTGGCAGTTCCCATACATCTCTAAATGAACTCATCCCAGCCTTGGTATTAGTAACAGCTTTAAGGAGTATATTGATATATAAATCTACTAAAAAACAAAAAAAAAACACCCCAACAACGCCATTGTAAAATTTACATGAACACACGCAACTTAAGCAACACTGTGTTTCCAGTGGATCTTGGCTATTAGCTGCTTGCAGTTTATATACAAAGCTGATTAATTAGAAGGACTGTTTCTGGGAGCCAAGCTTTCTGTCTAGGTTAGCCCTGGTTAGAATAAGTATTTCCTGCATGTGATCTTCTAGGAGTTGGAAATACTAAAATTTTTGATTGTAAAACCAGGGTGCACTTGTTTGTAAACATTTTGTCTTAACATTAAATGAAAATCCAATGCATTCTTACTCTCTGCGCTGACATTATGGATCAACTGGCTGATGCAATATCTAGGAATTCATAAGAGATATAAAAGTTTGGCTAAAAAAAAATCCTCTAGACTAGTTAATTCCTGGTGTCAAGGTACTGACTTTAGAGCAACATCAAGCAGAATTTGACCCACAGAATCACAGGCAAATTTCCTCCAGGATGTAGGAGCTTCCAATCCATGCCAGCAAAACAATTTAAGTCTTGCATGATCCCCATTCTACAGATTGGAACACAGGTTTGAAGGGAAGCAGTTGGCCAAGGTCACAGGCAATGTCAGCAACATAGCTCTGAAGAGCTACAAATTCCTGAACATCTGCTTTGTGTTGGACAACAATGCCCACTTCTCTCCTGACTCCTACAGTCCTCAATCCCCTTCTATTAGGAAAAGATTACATGATACTGCATTTGGAGGAAGGCTCACAGGGAAATGTCAAAAGCAAATGTGTCAGGGATATACAAAAAAGAAAAGAAATAACTACAATATCTCAAGACAGGTAAAAATTCTTCCTGTTGTTCTTGAAGCTCTTCTTAACTTCTTTTTGCCAGCTGCAGTCCTGAGTAATGAATACCAGCCAGATCTGTGTAACAGCTTCCTCAGACCCTCTCCTTGTGCTTCACGTTAGCCAGCTTGACTGTTTCCTGCTCAGAAGCAGGTGGAGAAGGCTCATCATGACATCCAATCATCAGCTGATAAACAATAACTCCCGCTACTGCCCCAAGGAAAGGAGCAACAATTGGAACCCACCACCAGTGGGTTTGCTTACTATCCCTGCAAAACACAAAGAAAGTGCACAAGGTAAGAACTGCAGCCTAAGCATTAGGATATTTGCACTTGGATCTGGAGCAATGCAAGATCTGACCCTCTGCAGCCATCACCACCCACTTGCACAAGACAATAGCACCTGCACATCTGCAGAGCTTCCAAGGCAACATTGCCACACACATGCACAAACACTTTAAGTCCCAGTGACAAGCAATTCAGAACAGCTACTTTCAGGACTTTCAAGACTGTCTCTCCACCAAGAAAGGAGAGAAGCATTTGTTGTGCTTACACTAGGCACTTTCAATTCCTTCTCATTGCTTGCAGGAAAGCAACCCTTGATAACATGGCTCTCTTAATTGTCTCCAAAAATAACAAACACTTCTCATCTACCATTAAAAAGTCATGATGTGCTCATGTTCAAGGTACGACTGAAATTCTCATGGATGGTCCTAAATTTCCTCTTTGATAGCAAAGTTATTTCATTTGCTCTCACCATTGGAAGCTGCCCAGCTTCCACGATTTCTTAAGAAGTCAAAAAGCAGACAGTGTCTTTTAGCAACACTTAGACAATCCAAAGATACCTCTGGCTGCCAAGACTCTTTATAGTGCCAGAGCCACCATAACATGCTACTCATAATTTATTTCCCCTTGATGCACAAGGTTTTCATCATCAAGCACTTACCGGAACACTCCAACGCCCCACCCAGCAATGGCTGTGAAGAGACGAGGCCCGAAGTCCCTGGCAGGGTTGACAGCATAGCCAGAGTTGAAGCCCATGGAGGTTCCAATAACGAGGACAACAAAGCCAACTGTGAAAGCCTCCAGCCCGGTTGGGACGGGGTTGTTGTAGGGATCAACAATAGCCAAGACACAAACAATCAGGGAGGCAGTGCCAATGAACTGGAGAGGGATGGGGAAGGAAAACAAGAATTTAATCCAGATTAGTCTTCTTACCAAGTCATCTAACTCCTCCGGGATCTAATTCTCTTAAAATGAAGAGGTGCACCATGTCATCCCATGACACTATCAGATCAACACAGCCTTGGGAATAAGAGAGTAGAGCATGCTCCTCTCGTGAGATTATGGCAGCCCAGAATCTCAGTCAAGCTAGCACCTTTTTCCTTACCCCCAGAAGAGTTATGAATAGCTGTTTAGGCAGCCAGAAAAGCTGGAAACATCTTCCTAAACCTCCTTCCCACATACCATGGCTGTGTAGAAGCTGTCCCTTTTGTGGTTGATGGCAACTTTAGGAGATAGTCGCATTCAACAGCAACCACCACCCCATACGCAGCTGACCTCTGGATTGTGCCACAACCACAGCAGTAGAGTGAGAGTGAGGAAGAGCTATCATTCCTCACACTATGGCTTTTCAGGGACTATGAGCAAATAGCATTCTTTTCTCTGGTGTCCTGGCCACTGTTGTACTACTTGTTAATGTCTTGGCACAAGCCTTCTGTCTGTAAGGTGCTTTCTGGCCCTGCTCTTCCTCTGGGCTAGTGAGACACTTGTGTCAACTCCAAAAAAACTTTCTGGATACTTTATCTTTAAATTGCAATTCATTTACTAACTCAAGGTGAGGTCCAGAACCACCCAAAAGATTCCTCTTCAAATGCACTTTCATCCTCGCAGCACCCTCTTACCTGGTCAAAGAAGCCATTCACAACACTCAGATGCTCAGATGGGTAGGTGGCAAAAATACCAGCAGTGCCATTTTGTCCTGTAACATGGAGCTGGTAATTGCCAAAAGCCCAGATAGCATCTAGAGGTAGGGAAGGAGAAAAAAAAATCATTTGCTGTAGAGCAACACTCATTTGGAAAACTTAGGGCATCATCCACCACAGCTTTTTACCAGTCAGGCTCAGAGGCAGATGGCATTAGTCCATGTTCCTAGCAATTATTTGCCAGGCATCAAGAAAGAGAGTCAAAAAGCAAACACTAAGATGACTCCAACTCTCTCCCAGAGGTAACCAAACCCCTGGTATCAGTCTTGGTGTGAAGACATGACATAGTGATATGGATCAGCAAACAGGATTTGGGCTGTTTTTTTCACTTTTCTTAGTTACAACTCCCAAGGTTGTCTTTAGAGCAGCCAGCACCTTGCCTACCACTGTGCAGAAGCTGGATAACTAACTTAGGAGGGTCTATCTTTCCTTCATGGTGAGTGGAGACAAAACCAGACACCTTGGAATGTAGCTTTTACATGGGTTAAGTAATTAAAATGGGGTTAAATCCCTTCTGAAGAGGAGGCTTCAATCCACCAACTGGAAAGACAATTGGTGTTGAACGGTAGCCCTGAGAGGAAGGTAGGTCTCCTTGCTTCTTGCTAAAGTGAAAAGCAGTTCCAGCTAGTGCTCGTTAGCAGCTTCCTCCTCCAGCTGGAAAAAACAGTGACCCAGATGCTCCACTCAGCTACAGGGAACATCACTCCTATTGCCAGAAACAATCGGGAGGCAAAGTCTGAGTCCAAAGGTCACACTTGATATCAGAGGAAGAGCAAGCGCCAGCATAAAAATTCAGTTCTTGCCAATGAAGATCTCCCTATGATGATGAAAAGTACACAGGAGAAATAGAGGCATGAGGAACTGGATTTGTAGGGTGCTTTCTAAGGTATGGAATAACTCTAAAGTGATTTTCTGGAAGATCAGTAGATATAAGAGGGGCCATCTAGAGGTCCAGTGTTCATTTTTTTTTTTTTCATTGCACTTTGGCAATGCTGGTTGGCCTTCAGATTGCTTTGAGGAGGCTTGAGCCCCTCACGATGAGAATGGGAAAGCCATCCCAGAAACACAGTAAGGAGGTTTCTTGGATCTCTGCACTGCAAGAAAGTGCTCCTCTCTGATCTGGAAACCTCCCTTCCTACAGTGAGTCGCAAACACAGTAGTCTTGCTTCAAAAAAGACACAAGGTTTCCACACTTACCATAGTACAGCCCAAAGACTATGCCAGCTCCAAGGAAAGCCCCTAGGGTTTGTGCAAGGGCATAAATTGGTAGCTTGATCCAGGGCTCCCGGGCCAACAAGCACATGGCAAAAGTGACAGCTGGGTTCAGGTGTCCACCTGCAGAGAGAGTGGTGGTTAGTGTATTTTACGAGCAGAATTTAGGTCCCAGAGTTGTGCCAAGGGGCACTAGCTTCCATACCAGTGCCACACAGGAAAAGTAGGCCTGTACAACAATTGACACAAGTGAAACTCAGCCTATGTGGCGCCACACATACCTGATACCTGTCCTGCGATCAAAATGCCAAGTGTTACAGCAAAGCCAAAGGCCAGGTTGACAGTCAGGAAACCTCCATGAGTCCCTCTGCTGAGAATGATCTGTGCAACAGAGCCACAGCCAAAGAGCTAGGAGGAGAAAAAGATTGAAATTACCCTCTCTGTTGATGAGCCAGATATCATCCTGGTCTAAGATATTCACAGTACAACTATTCTGATGAGGGATCTGAGTACCTTTTTGTTAAAAAGGCTAATAATTGTTTGACACAGTAGCACATAGACTGGTAGGAAACAATTAATGCCTGTTAATGCCTGGAAATACAGTCATGACTGAAGAAAGCCACATTCAGCCTGATATTCATGGAGGTCTCTTTTCAGGCTCCATCAAGAAAAGACCACATTCAAGAGAGTCCACCAGCACAGGCAGTCTTAGCCTTCTGTCAAAGATCAAAGGTGCACCAAACCAAACACTCTGGCAGACAAACACTCTTGGGTGATAAAACTGTTTCCTAGTAATTAAGGGAGGTCTTGCTTAAAGATGTTTGCTCCAACTGGATAATCCTTCTCTTCCCAACTGCACCCAAAAGCCCTCATTCCTATGCTCACCCTTAACAACTTAAACCACTTTCCCCTGGCAATTCAGTTCATCAGTCATCCAGCTGCAGGCTTTCTATCTCAGCAAGTCTTTCCATATCCAACATGTAATTTAAAGAGCTCTAAATCTGCTCATCTGTATGTTTGTATCTCCCACTGGCTCCACCTGAACTGACTCTTGGTGTATTATCACTTGGAATTACCACACTGGCAGGTACTGAGAGGATCCTTAAACTAGGAAAGAGATTACAGCTTGGTCATGAGATGCTCAAATCTAGGGATCAAGGCTTGACGTATTTCTTCTGACCACATACCCATTACTACACCCCCACAAAGACTTTCTGCTTCCGTGAACTCCATCATCCCAGAATTACTCAATTGCCACAGAGGTGGTATCAACTCCTACAGGACAAGCCACCAAATAGGCACTGAGGTGGCCAGGTTTGCTGTCATCACTTTTTCAGCCAACCCTGGATGTGCCCATTTGGCAACAGACAATCCAAGTCAGAGGCAAAGATAAAACACATGTAACTCATCCCCTCCCATACCCTTGAAAACTGAGTAATTGCTAACAAAGAAAAGGTGCACTCAGCTTGCTTGGAAAGGAGCAGGTTGCAGGCTGATTCATGAGAGGGACACTCTGGACAAGGTGCCTCTTGACAAGGAATCAGATACCCAACACAAGGGCCTTGTGTAAAAAGAATAAAGGAACTGGTTGAACTCATTGGTGAGGGAGGGATGGACAGCACTGCTCTCTACTGGGTGCAGTCAGAACAGCCCCTACAATGTCTCCACTGAGCTGAGAAACCACGGCAGAGGAGACTCCAATACAAAGGCAGAATAGATTATTTATTGACAGCAAAGAGAAACAGCTATGCCCAAACCACCAAGGCAAGCATAGCTCCAACTGAGCAAACAAGTACAGGCTAATGACTAGGGTGAATCCTGTTTCTCCCTTTCCCCAAACAAGCCCCACCAAGCTTTGGAGATACTTCAGAGAGTAAATGGCCATGGTGTTTGCCTCTCAAGGGCCACACAGCACATCAGTCTGACTGGGGAAGGGACAAGCCCACAAAACCTGAGTTTGGCAGAGTTGACCCTGGGTGATCCCTAGTGATGAAGGTATTTGTGTTATTCACTCTGTAAGAACTGGCAGTTCTGCAGGTGGAGGGCGGTTGGCTCATTATCCACATACCTTTCGGTTGCAGAAACCACAGAATAAAGTTTTCCCACCTCCACCTCCCTGATCACCCACAAAGGTCTTCCTTTAAGCTGGAAGAATGCCAGGTCTGCCATTCCTCAAGAGGTTATCTCAAGAGGTCATTCCCCATCCTCCTCTCCTCCATCCTACACCTGGAAGTAGCTCTCCAGCTTTTCCTCAAAAGGGAGTTTATGGGCCATGCAAAAACACCCTGAAGCCACTCCACAGGACATTACAACTGTTTATCAGATGAGCCATGTGCAGTATTTGGCTTAATTCAGCGGAACAGTAGAAAACTTAAGGCTCAGCAGATAAAAAGAGTGTAGTGATACTTAGGGACAGGTTTGAACTTTGATATGCGTGTGTTCAATTCCATCCTGCACCAGGGGAGTCCACTAAGCACAAAAATACAGTGTCATGCACGACATCCCTCCATGACATTTGACTTGAACCAGTTCAAGTCATTCTCACCCAGGCTTTTGTAGCAAGCACCTTGATACTACACAGTTTTGTTGTGGTAGTAGCTAATACAAAAACAAAAGTATCACACCACTTTCACTTCTGCTATTTGCTAGTTTTCCATCCAATTCCTTTTCCCAGGTCAGATGAGACCAGAGAACCTCAGCTTTCATTTTTTAGGTTTTGTTTGTCCAACTGTTCAGGAGCATCTAACTTGGGTTGAAAGGCAAGGAAGGTCAAACAAATGCAATTCAACATTTTTCCCAGTCTTTTAAGTCCATGCAATGTATTTAAGAGTTCTTGGGCAATATTATACCACTGTGGTTAGGGACAGTGGTGCACACCTAAGGGGGAGAAGACGCCCTCTTCTTTTGATTTCAATAACCTGCCTCCCACGCAATTTTGCTTTGTGGTTTTGTTCTTCATTTGCATTTGTTGGATTTTTGTTTTGTTTTTTGATTTGCTTGGCATTTGGAGGGGGGGGTGCGGGGAGGAAGAAGGTGTATTTTGATTTTATTTTTGTGTAAAAAAACACTTCTGGAAGAATATCCGACCAGCAGAAACCAAGGTTAGCACCTCCCATGGCAGTAGGTGCAGCAGTCAACTGTTATACACCTATGATTCACTAGCCAAGTTCAAAAGTGGTTTTAAAGTGCTAATAAAACGCTTGCAATAAAGCATTACTCCGAAGTATTAAACCTACTCTCCAAGGAATTGAGGTCAATGCACCCATTAATCAGGTTAATGAAAGCCTGCTCCCTAATTTCATCTTACTGACTCTAGAAAATCTAACAGGGAAGCTTCTCACTGCTCATGGGGTGATTCAACTTCTTGCACTGTGAAAAAGAACTAAATCCTTGTTCTGCAGGAATGGGTTCAAGAGTGGTGGGGCTGACAGACTCCAGAGGGGAGAAGAATGCCTTCTGTACAAACGAGGGACCAGCCAAAAGCAGCAGCAAATGACAGGAAAAGGTAGCACATTGCAGGGGATATTTCACACTCAGGAAACCTTGGGCTCCCTGTGTTCAGGCATGTTTGGAGGTTGAGCAGCTGGCTTTGTCACTCAAGATAAAAACACCCCGTCTCACGTCTGAACACATGGAAGCCCAACAGCCAGTAAGGGCTGGTAGGAAAGAACCATGGAGGTTAAAAAGTTGCAATATCTCATGAAGAAACAAGGCTACCAAAGAAACTGCTATTCAGGCAGACCTTGTGGAAAAAAGCTTCATATGTGAGCTCAGGAGGAAGGTGCTCCTCAGAACTCCTCTGCACAAGAGCCAGGTTTCTTTCCTTTCTTGTCTCCTCTTTTCTTTGCCAGTGCTTTTTTACACCATCATGTGCAACACAAAAGGCCTGAGTGCATTTGCTCTTGGACTTCAGACAGACTGGTCTCTAAATGTGGATGGGAAAGTTTCACTGGCATAGATGAGGAGGAGTGCAATTACCTGAATAACAATTCTTCTGTCAGCAAATAAACTGAGGATTAGGCAAGAAACCTGCTGTAAATCTACCCTAATCACCCTGATTAATGGGAAAGACTGGTCAGCTCTTGTTGTCCTCTGGTTAATGGGGAAAATGCCAGAAGGGCAGTCAAACCCTGAGTCTGCTTTGAAGGAGGAGACCCGGACATATTGACAGATGATTTTAAGTTTTGGACATATGGAGAGTACCACTCTCCATAGCGAGAAGGCAGGAAGAAAGAGCAGCATGCAGAGAACTCCACAGCTCACATGGCAGGATAGCCTCCATCAGCCAAAAAGACAAAGCAAGGAGCACTATCCTTTATGCTTTTCCTCAAAACATCTCTCAACCAACCAGGCTGGTCATCATTCTCAATTTGTAAAGCAAGGAGAAACCTTAGACTCCACAGACCATTTTTTTTGTATAGCACAGCTGGAAGCAACTTGTACAGAAGCAGCCCTGCAGGAAGGGCAGCAGCAGATGGTCTGCTATGTTACAATGCTTTATGTACATCCACTGACCCAGAGCCAAGGCAGGGCTGCCGGACTGGGGAGATGAGAGATTCTAAGCAAAACTGCATCCCACATATATCACATGCTACAAAAAAACACTGCACAAAGCTGGAGACGTGAGCCTCCCTCAGCTCAAGAAACCTGAGCAACCTTTAGCAGAGGAGTTGGTTATTAGGGAGGAAATTCACTGGTTTAGGTTATTCACACATACACGGAAGGAAAAACACTTATTATGATGTCCCTACTATTGCTCAGATCAAGAAGTTTTAGCTGT
Organism: Phylloscopus whistleri; assembly: GCA_017589585.1. Classification (NCBI taxonomy): domain Eukaryota; kingdom Metazoa; phylum Chordata; class Aves; order Passeriformes; family Phylloscopidae; genus Phylloscopus; species Phylloscopus whistleri. The sequence continues at coordinate 198,205 of JADMLD010001003.1, read as the reverse complement.
TAGAAAAACCAGTACATCTGGTCTTGGGGGTTTGGACACAAGGTTAGGCACTCCTGGGGAAAAGCTGCCTTCCCACCAAGGGAAAGCCTTGATGCCTGAACTGCCCTTCTTTGTAGGAAAGGGAAATGTCCTGCTCCTGGAGAGAGACATGAAGAAGGGACAGTTTTGGACGGTTAGTGAAGAGCTTCAGCCTCTTCTGGTGGAAGAGTTGAGGGAAAGCAGCAGCACTGCCACTTCCCAAGACCCTGTACCTAGCAACACAGACCCTTTGCGAGGAAGAATCAGCAGCATGCAACATGCTTACAGCAAGAAGAATTTCCACTCCCTTTTACAGCCTAGCAAAGCATTAACAAAGAAAATCACTTTTTAATTTTTTTTTTAATTGCATTTTCCAAATGTGACAAGCTGGGTTTAAGCAAACCACTCCAAATCAAAACAGCAACTGTGGGAACTACTGTGCTGCCCCAGACAGTTGTGGAATGAGCAGCAACTTCAAGTTGCCAACACCTAAGTGGGGCTCCCCTTGCTGTGGTCATTCCATTAGGTGAAGCTCCTCTTGCTTTGGTCATCCAAACCACCTTGCTGTTTTTGTTTCTGTGGTCTACAGCACAATCATACCCCAACAAGCTACCACCTAGTCACAAAGCCAAGGCAGCACCAATTGAAAAGCAATTAGGAATTGTTTTGCTCTTTCTTTGTGCCTGTATGGCAGTGATTCACAGTGAGTCCCACTTGGAAATCAGTCATAATCAGCACATTACTTCTCCTGCAAATGTAAAAGACAAACAGAGCCGGCTTTGGTATTTGCAGCTAGCAGAGCAAGGCAAACAGACCTGCCTTAAGAGCAGCACAGAGACCCACCATGGAAATCTGGCTTTAGTGGGTTGCTACAGTAATAACACAAACAGCAAGGGACTGGGAAAACGCCTTCAGCGTTTGTAGTGCTTAATGATTGCCAGCAAGCGGTGCTTCCAACATAGGTATAAAGTTCAATCCTAAAGTGCCACTCAGAAAGTGAATTTTGAAGAGGGGAAATGCCAATTTAAGTATTAAAGGAAATGTATGTAGAATCAGCATTACTATTTTTGCAACAATAGAGACACCACCCACAGACTAAATAAAAGTTGTGCAAGGTGCTCTACACAGCAAAAGTGGCTTGCAAGTAGACAGCAACTCACTTTGGCATTCTTCGTGGCTTGGCTGCCTTAACTGGATTATTTTTCTTATCTTAAAAAAAAAAAAGAGGCACTATTCTAAGAGTCCTTTCCAGTTCAAACCACTCTATAATTCTGCCTTCACAATCTCTTTAAAAAATGAGAAAAATAAAATCAAGCACTAGGTTCAGTCTTAGAGGCAGCAAGACTATGCAGGGGTCTGCAATAGCTTTTGTCTAGAAGAGTTTGAGAGAACCGCAGTCATTATGCAAGTGAAAGGGAGGAGGGAAGAAGCTGTAGTGGTGCCAGTATCTACAGTGGTACAAGTTTTACATTACACAGTGAAATTTAAAGTGAGCTGCAAACTTTAAACAGTCTCCCTCCCTTGGGGCTCGGGAAGTTGATTTCAGTGTGAACAATATCAAACCTTAAATCCATCCCTGATAGTATTCTGTTCAAACATATTTGTATTTAGTCAACTCCATCTCCCATGAAGAAAATTTCATGGATTCAGGTCTTTCCTTAGGCATTTTACTGTGAACCCCAAACCAGATATTTACTGGGCTACAAGGCATCTAAATGCACACACATATAGCTCAACTTGCTGGCAGGGTGGGAGGCAAGGACTTCTGCAAGGTACAGAATTACAATTTCTCTCCTGGGAGAAAATCCAATTCAAACAATTGTCCAGGCCAACTGAAAGGGGAAGGAATTCACCTTCAAGACCCTTTCTATTTCATGTAGGTGATATAATAAAAAGATGAAAAGGCATCAGAGTGGCAATAAAGAAAAAACTGCAAGTTTCTCTTCATTAAGACAAATAGACTTAGACAGCACAAAGTTGGAAAGGGATTGACTGACTTAGATATTGCAAGCTTGCAGTCCTGGAACCCATTTCCCTCTTGTCTAGCCTATTTTGGACTTCTGGCCATGCAAGAACATTCACTGAGTTTGGGACTTTCCCTTTTCTCCCACAAGCCCACCCCATAATCTCCCACATGGACACAGAATGCCAACAGCACTCTGTCCACTGCAGCAGATCCTAAGCAAATTTGCAAGTCTTACAAGATGGAGTTGAGTGTGCCACTAAAACCAGTTCAGGAACTCCTAAACATGGTGAAGGCTCAGCCTGTAAACTGAGACACACACACTAAAACGGAGCAGATTTGATGCTCCTGAGGACAAGGCATGTGCTGCCCACTTCTGCCAATGCAGTGTCCAGCGTGGCTGATGGGTGCCCATTACCACTCTCATTTTGGAGGCTGCTTATGATTTTGGACCAAACCCTTCCTCAAGCTCTGAGCAGATCACAAATCCTCTCTGCCTGGAGAGGCAAGGCGTAAGGAAAAGTAGTTGCTGTTGTGCCAACTATTACAGTCAGAGGATGGACTGATGGGGTTTGGATCATAAGCCCTTCTGAAAGCTCAGATCCAAATGGCCAAAGGCTTGTCTTGTTTCTCAACAATATTAGCTTTGCTATCAGGAGGCATTAATCCCCCTTACAAACCTTACCTTGTTTCAGTCTTTAGACAGCAGCGACATCAGTGATTCACAGACAGCAATCTTCCAACTGTTAATCGCTTTCCTATCACCTTCTACCCACCTTAATTTCAAACAACCCTTCCTGGAAAAATCAACAGGACTTGTTTGCAAATCACCAAAGCTGGGTCGCTCTGACAATAAAGCCATTGCACCGTACAAAGCTGCTTTCTTTTAAGAGTGATAGCATTTTACACAGTCTTAGCAGAGTCCCTAAGCTGCCATAGAAGATTTAGAAATCCTCTCTTCATCATCAAATAAAAAAAAATCTTATTTATGAAAACATAAAATTGTGTCAATCTTTTTGTGTCGTTCCCCAGGTGCACATGCAGCTTCATCAAGCCTTCCTCTGCCTTCAACTCTTCCAACTCTTAGACTTCTCTCCAAGCAGTTCAGCCACCAGTTACAAAGAGGTGTAAACCCACAGTCACTCCACTGAAACCTTCTGGATTGCTCTGTATTCACACCACCTCAGAGGAACTTCTGCCTGCAGATATTCATAGTGCAAACACCAACTCATTTCTGCCTCAATATATATGCACCAAACCTGTGGCCAACTGGGCAGTCATGCGTTTTCAGATGCAGATGCTTTAAGCCAGATATCCCTGTCACCATTTTTCTACACCAGGATTTACTCTACAGCTCATACACAACTTTCCTAGCTGCTCATATCTGCCTTTAAAGCAAATTGCAGTCACTCAAAACATTTGCAACTTCAGGCACTTAGACACACATTTACCCTGTTTTATCCCTCATATTCCACCCCTTTGGAAACTGAGCACTAAAAAAGGCAGAAGAGTTTTATCTCCATTGGCCACTGAAAAACACACTGACTGATAGCAAGCACCAAGTCCCAGGTGGCTGTCAGCCATGGTATCGCGCAGCCGCACTGACGAGCCCTGGGGAATCAGCAGCTGACAGCAAAAGGACACTGCAACAATTTAAATTTTGGCTACTCCTTCATTACAGGATGCATGGAGAAAGGAAAGTGAAAAAACAAAAAAAACTTTCACTTCCTCGGGTGATAACACTTGCAGTATTTCAGAGCCAAGAAAATATTCTAGGGTGGACAGAAAGGAAGTTTTGCATGATCTCTAGCAAAACACTTGCTGCTTACAAAGAGATGTTTTGCTCCCTGCACTTCACAGATACAGAGAAGCTCCCACACAACCAACAAGCTCTTCAAAGCCCATATTTTGCAAGAAACCCCAACATCCACCCTTAAGCAGTATGCATGAAATTTTTTTCCTGTGCACAGGGCCTGTCCTCTAGATCCCTTGCAGCAGCTTGCACCAGAGCTGGGCTCATTCCCAGTGCAAACTCTGGCAGCAACACAGCCCCTTCACCAGGACAGTTTCCCCCAAACCCACGGGTTAGAGAGCATCCCCACACTACAGCCCCCACTCACCACCAGGATCAGTGTCCCCAAGCACTCAGCCAGTGCTTGCCGCACTAATTTGTTTCTGATCCTCAGGTGCTCCTCAATGGTAGCAAGAATGTCCTTTTGCCGGCCCATCGCAGTACAGGTGCTTCTCAAGTGGTGTCAGGGAAAAAGCAGCAGCTGACAAAGCCTCAGCAAAGTTTCTTCTCCAGCACAGCTGCCTTTGCTTATAAATAGGTTCATCGATGCCTGACACACCTCCTGGGTAACCACACCCCTTCCACCCGCTCCTCAGAACCAACTTTTTTTTCCTGCCTTTCAGCATGAGACAGCGTGGGTGGTTTTTTTAAGTTTTCCTTATTGCTTGCATAGGTGAGCAAAATATTCATAAGCTTCATAAGAAGAAGGAATTAAACGTGTCCCGGAGAAGCCACTGCTGTTTTCATTAACCCCTAAAATGCAGAGCCATATCTGCCCTTCTCCAGCTTCAGTTAAATGCATAGGCTTGAGCAGTGCCTTACCCATTTGTGTGAGCATGGTACCTTCCATTTCTTCCCTCCCAAGCTCTTGCAGGGGGGCAAAGTGATGTGTGCTCCTGTGCTGATTCAGAGGAGGCTGTAGGTGCTTTAACAGCAAAACTGGGAGGCAGAAGGTTTGAACCCACAAAGCTGAGTCCAGAGCCCTCCCGAGCTCCAGCAGTTACGCAGCTGAAGCTGCTACTGTGAACAAAACAAAACCTCTTCCCATGGAAAGCCACATTTGGGTCCAAACTCTTTTGTGTCATTACAATTTATCTCACCCTCCCAGAGCTTTGGGAGAGCCCTTGCAGCCCAGTCCCCCTGAAAGCTGTAAAGAAAAGATATGAGACCCCCAGTGTAGAGCAAATCCCCATTACAGGACCTCGGCGAGGAGCCCACACACTTACCGAGCCACAGAGGAAACAACCCTTGCTGCCTTTTCATCGCCAGTAACATCCTGTATCACTCTAGGACAATTCCACAAGATGGCCTGGATGAAAAAAGTCCCCAGTCCATACCATCTGAGGGGAGGACTGCTAACAGGACATGTGCAGCTCATGGCATCTGGTTTTTGTTAAGTGGGTAGTAAAAATTCCCAGGTCTTGACGCAGAGCAGCAGGGCTGAATTTGCAGGACTGAAAGGCACCCCTTTCCTTGATTTGTTCCCCTGCCTTCTCTGCAAAGCCACAGATGCCCAGCTTTTCCTCTTCCCCTTATTTAACCATCAGCTTTCCTGTGGAAAAACCAGGGCTTTTTAGTACAGTGGTGAATGAACCTTTATTTTGTACAGAAATTGCAGCCAACATGAGAAGCAGTCAGGAATGTGGCTAAGAAAGCAATAATGTGTGAGGAATCAAATACAGGGGAAACACTCAAGTCCAAACATAATTACAGAGGCAGGAAACTTTCCTTGTTATTTTGTGCTCAAGCCCAGTCTGGGACTGCCGGCATCAATGGGGTCCTGTGAATCACAGTGAGTGCTCCATTAGCCCCTTGCTTGCTTGCTGCAGCTGTGGTTTGCAAACAAGTGCTTAAGACACCCATTTTCAACCTTCTCTCCATATCTCTCCCCTCATCATCCTGCAGTGCATCACCAGAGCCATGGAGGCTCCTCACTTACTCCTGCACTCCCCTCTCCTTTTTATTCTGCCCTGTCCTTTTACCCTGATGCTTTATCAAAGCTATTGCAGCCAGAAATTAAACTGTGTGTTGGGTTTTTTACCCTTTTGGCAGCTCCCAAGCTAAAACACATGGTCACCAGTGTGTAGATGCTGTGTTCTGTGGTGCAGTTTCATTGAGGTTTATTTAGGCTAGTTCCCGTTCCTTCCCTGGTGGTGAGGGCAATGCCATCAGACCAGAGAGACAAAGGTGAGGAGCAAAAAGCATGGGGAGGTGTGATGTTCTCCAAGCGGGTAGGAATATTTCTTCTGTCTCCAGCATCTGAGGCCCTCTGTTGCAAGTTGAGGATACAGGATACCATTCACAAATGGTGAAGGGAGGGGAGAAGTCGAGGTTCCAAGGTTGATGGTATATCTTGGTTTTCGCTGGAGTAATTAATTCCCTTCTTACTAGTGATTTGGATTCAGTATGAGAAAAATGTTGATAACACACTGTTTCAGTTGTTGCTCAGCAGTGCTTACCCTAACTAAAGCACTGTTCAGTTTCCCATGCTCTGCCAGTGAGCAACTGCGCAAGAAACCAGGAGGGAGCATGGCCAGGAGAGCTGACCCAAACTGACCAAAGGGATACTCCATGCCATAGAACACTATGCCCAGTGCATAAACTGGGGGGAATTGGCCAGGAACAGCTACTGATCACTGCTGGGAAACAGACTGGGCATCTCTCAGTGAGTGGTGAGCAACGGTGTTGCTTATCACATGCCTTCTTGGGTTTTATTTGGTTTTATTTCTTTCTTTGGGTTTTATTTATTTCTCTTCTTCATTGTCATTGCTATTACTAGTAGTAATAGCATATTCTATTTTGTTTCAGTTATCAAACTATTATCTCAACCCACAAGTTTTACGTTTTTTACCATTGTCCTCCCCACTAAGGATGGGCAGGGGGCAATGCATGGTTCTAGTCGCTGGCTGGGGTTGAACCACGACATGGTAAAAGATGGTGATAAGACTAGCATCAAAGCTGGTGCTTGGAGAAGTCTAGACAGAGGCAAGCCTGAAGAGCTGGGGTGGGTGCTCCAACACCGACTTTGTGCCTGACTCACTGCCTGACCTCAAGCAAATCCTTCACCTTTCCACACCCCAGCTTCTCCGTCAGTAAATTGGAGAGTGATACCAGATTCCCTTCTTGGGGCGTTGTGAGAGTGAATCACCACAGCCCAAGATCCAATGACTTAAAATGAGCAATAGAGACTTATGCAATTGCTTTCCCAACAGGCAGCCATGTTATTATCTAGGAAGGAGCTTGGGGGGAAGGCCAGTGATGCAACACTAGAAGAAGCGGGATATCCTTTCAGAAGCAATAACTAATCAAAGTGTGGGCAAAGGCTGAAAGGCCCCAGTGCTGGAGCTTCTCTGTGCCAATACAGGAATTGCTGTGCTATACCAATCTGCTGGACTTAGGGACACATAATCTAAACAAAAATCATTTAAAGATGTCCTTGGGCAGCAATAGATTTCCAAGCAAGCCCATCTCCTACAATAACTGGTGGTCAGGGTACTTGTACCCATCCTGGCAGTTAAAATAAATCCACAGGATAGTAGAAATAAACAAGGTAGGATGTAGCAGTTAAGAATAATGAGACCTCAGAGTTTCTGGGCTCTCCTAGAGTTGGGTGGACATGGAAAGACATCCATGCCTTTAGTGTTGCCTTCCATGAACATCCAAAGAAACTCTTGCAAAGCATAAAGCCTCAAAGAAAGGAGATTTCCAAAACTCTGTCGCAAATAACCTCATGCTTGACTTCCTGGTGGTTTTGCCAGAGCTACTGAAGTGCAAGCAAGGGATTTCTCTTTCAATCACAGCATGATTAAAATATCAGGTGTTAAGGTACCTAGAATGAACTACCCCTATCAGTCTGTACCAGTGTCAAAAATCAAGGCAGTGTAACATTCCAGTTTATGGAATCTGCTGGTTGTCCAGAGGAAACTCCAAGAGAAGAGAAAATTCAACTCAGTGGGGAAGTCAGAGACAACATTGTTATGTTGTGCTCCTACCATAAATCTCAAACTTTTCTTCCAGTGTCTTCTGGGACCAATAAACACAGCCGTACCTTAGAATTATCTAGGATTTGAACCTATGCCTTTTGTTCCTGGTCCAACTGAGCACTTCTCTGTAACATTTGTCACTTTCTTATTCCTTTCCTTTCTCTCCAGCAGAACCACGCAATGTGCCACAATAAACTCACTGTGTGCTTGGGCTGTTATTTCTAGACAAGATCCAAAACTAACACCGAGGTTCCAAGTGTGCTATTTGTGTTTTAGCCTTGCCACTTGGCTCCGTCCCTCATCACTACATGCCAGGGGAAAGATACAAGTGAAATTATAAAGGAAGAATCAATTTCTGGCTGCTCCTATTCAGATGTTTTCCTACTGGCTATAGTGGCACAAAATAAATTCAGGCTCATAAGCTCCTTGGCTTCTGCAGAGTCCTGAATCACCCCCCAACAATGTAATTTTTCCTATTAAAATCCAAGTTTAACAAAGTAACGAGACTTTTTCTTAAGTAAGTGAATGGATAAATCCGGACTGGTGGGTTCTGCAGCTTGTCCAAGCCAAATTTTTTCACTCATCCCAGGATGGATGGTGCAATCCAACAGAGAGAAAAGCATGAATCACTTGAATCTGTAATGAGTCACTCATTGAACTGATGGCAGGGTCACCTGGTGCAAAAGCCGTTATGCCAAGAGAGGTCACTGTGTCAAGGCAAGGCAGGATTCATCCTTGTGAAATCTCCCTTTAGAAGATAACTCTAACCATCTCCTTCCCATGATCTACTTGACAGAGCAGTATGGTGACATGTTCATTAGATTTCATTAAAAATAAAAATTACAGCTTGCCTAGCAAGGCAGGGTAGGAAGTGGGAGGATAGGAAGTTTATAAGCGTTCTAAACCATTCTAGCTGTAGGATTAAGCACAGAGATTTCAACATCCTGCCTTGAATCTCCAGATTTACAGAGCCAGGTGTTTGTTTCATGTCTGAGTCTGCTTAGCCCTCCAAACTGAGTTAGAAAAATGAAGAAATTCCTCCAGAAAAGAGTGATAACCTACATAGCTGAGTATTGTTTTTGATACCTGGAGAAACTCAAGGTGAAACTGCAATCCTAATTTAGGTTCCTGGGACACTAAAGAGCGGCAAATTTGGTTTGGACTTAAATTACTACAGTAATAGTATAGAAGAGTATAATATATATAGTAATAGGATATTAGTAATAGGATATAGTATAGTATACTATATATAGTAATAGGAATAATATTTTAAATTTCATGAAAATAGCTCTTTATGAAGTCCACTGATTGGGACCAAGTGAAGGAAAGGGTGCCCTGACATGAGTCTATGCCTAACATAATTCAGAAGTATCTCATAGGGATGGATCCCCCAGAGCTATATTGGGCATGGGCCTACAACCAGCACCCCTGGAGGTTCCTTGTCATGTCTAGTTTCCCTTTCACCCCAAAGCTTGTCCTAATTTACAGGAACAAACAATGTACATCACATACCATTCCTGTAGAGATGCTATTTTCCACTCTCAGCAGATGCATGCCAGATTAACTACTCCACACTGGAAAAGCATCAATTGCTCCAGAAGAAAGCTTTTTAATAACACATCTGAAGGGAAAGCTCTTGCAAACAGCTCTCCTGAAATAAGGTTTTAGCAGGGGCTTCTCTCATAAACTGCTCTGTGTGGACATCCGTTCTTCTGAGAGCTGCAGAGTCAGCCCTGACTTGGAAACAATGCTGCTGTTGTGCACCATACCAGAAGAATTCAAAGCCCACAAAGGCAGAAGGCACAGAAATGGTGTGAAACTCCACCAGCCTGAAGTGTGAGTCAGGACCAATGACAAGAACTTTCCCTACTAGGTGAGGACATACCCCAGAATGGAAAGTGTGCCAGCTCTCCAACCTAACTGCTGCTAAAGGTGTTCCTCATCACAGAAACAACCAGTTAAAGAGCAAAAGAACCCACCTAGATGTAATTTTAGATGTTGTTCTGGTTTAGGGCAAATTTGGGAGAAAACTTCCGAAGGGGTTCCTCTAAAAGCACAGGAGATGTCTGTCCCACCACTGTCCGTGCCTCAGACGAACGCCGGAGAGAAGCAATGTGGGGGAGTCAGGCAGTTTTCTCAAAACAAACTGCACACTGCTGCTTTTTCTTCCTTCACTCCTAGAACAAGTTTTAAAGGTACAGAACTGAATATACAGCACAAACAGAACAAACAATTAGAGATACAAGCAGCATAAAGTCACTCTATCACAGATGTGTACTCCATGAGATCACTTTAGAAGCGTCTCTTTGTTGGACTACAAAGGAAGACTAAAGCAATTATCCCAGGTGGAGACAGCTACACATAACTGGTGTAACCCACCCTAGTCTCTAAGGGGGTGCAGACCTGCCGGATGTAAAGGTGTTTCTACCACAGATGGGGTGAGGTATTTGCAGTAGGAACAGGGAAACTTTAAAATTGTTCCACAATTCACAGCAGGGTCTCTCTCTGCAATGCCACATAAATCCTAGATCACCTTTGCTCAAGAAAGGTGAATTGAAAGTGAAAAAGATGCAAAGGAATGTCAGAACAACAAATGGGTGAATGGAGGCTCACCAGTCCAGTATGGGCCGAGAGTGCTCAAATAAGGTAACCCAGTGAACCCAAGACTAAGCTAAGACATACTGCTGTCAGTAGGTACATTAGGAAGAAAAAGAAGTGTTAGTGTTGGCACAAGTTTAACTAGGGATGAACCAGCTGTTGATGATTTAAACTAGAGCATAGAAACCATAGGAGCGTGGACATTTAGTATTTTCCAATTCAAGGATCATCCTTTTCCTTCCCAGGAGATGAAAAAGCAGAAAATATTAGAGGGTTAAATCTGAAAGGAGATGTGGTGTCCCTCTTTTTCCCTGGTTTCTGTACCCTGACCTAATTTTGTACCCCCAAGTATCACTTTGGGAATCTCATGGTCTCTGCAGGGGATTTCTTCCTAACCTTCACCCCCAAAGAAGAGAACTGGGCTCCTGAACTGTAAAAGCACTTTGGAGCAAACTACATATCCTGCCTGTTGTGTCTTCAGGGCTATTGAAGGACTGTAACTACGAGTTCACCTGGACGCTCCCTAAATCCACCCCTGCAAAAGCAAAATGAACTTGTCTACACTTGCTTCGAGTGAGAGAAGAGTCTGCTGTCCTCTTTGGGACATTCATTCCTCCAGCTGATTTTAAATCAGCCTGAATCCTGGGGAAATTTCCATAATGACCTACTTTTTTTTTTCTTCCCTGTGTAGTTTAAGTATTAAACATCATCCTTTAGCAAATAAGCATTAAGGAACTGCATTGTAATGGGCATTTCTGAGATTCCATAATGAAACAGGGATTTGGCATGGACAAGCCACCCGAGACGAGTGCCTGCGGCTGTGGAGATAACAGGGCTGTAAACAGAAGGGCTGGGTTGTGCAGTGGATGCAACACCCAAAGTCAGAGGAGACAGGAGCAGGCACACGCCTCCTGATCCACGAGAAGAGCCCCTCTCCCAAAGAAAGGGATACTGTCCTTTAACTGACAGCTCCTTCGCAGACATCAGCAGGCATGGGACATGAACTGGTTTGAGACAATAGCTTTTAAACTGGTTCTGGAGTCTTCAAGGAAGTCTTGATCTCATGGGAGGAGAAAAGCAGAGAACTTGAAAGCCATTGTGGTAAGAGCCAGTCTTTCCCTCACTCCTCAAGCATGAAGTTACAATGGTTGACAAAACCTGTGGCTGACCTGGAATATCCCAAGAGTGAAGAGCCAACATTTCCTTATGAAAATGTCCTGACCTCTTTTTCTTGGCCTGCCCAGAAGGAATTAAAGTGGGGATTTACACACAGAAAATCTCAAGAAGAGTCAGCAAAAGCAGATTCCAAATTAAGATCCAGGAGATATTCAGAATTTCAGTCCTAAACTAGGAGCACTGAAACAGGGGTAATCTTGTGCCTGGGAATCCTTTGGTTCCTGTATGTGGACACAGGAAGTCCAAGCCCCGGGTTGCTCCATGGTTCAGGGATCGGTGCTTTTTGATGGGCTTTTGAGAAGCCCATAGTCAAATCAAAGTGGTTTGTGGGAGCAGAGAGCAGTACATGGCAGAGGCAATCCCATCCCAGACAGGCAGTCCAAGATCTCCCTGTACCCCCTACATCCACGGGCAGGGCTGGATGTTGAGAGCAAACAGGCTAGAAGCTATACGGTCTGCCTGTGCTGGCACAGGATAGCGGGTCAGGGATGAGAAGCTGGCAGAAGGGAACACATGCTTTCCCTTGAGCCACCAGTGCCTTTGGAGCCAGTACTGGCAGCAGCTCCCAGTCCCAGCCGCCCCCTCCTGGGGTCAGGCACTCTTTTTCTCTTAGGCAGGGAAACCCCCAGTCCCATCAGCTGCCAGCATCCAGTCAGAGGAGGATGAGACCCAAAAGGAGCACGAGGTGGAGGCAAGCACTGGGTGTTCCGAAGTGACAAGTAGGAGGTCCTCTCCCTCCTCCATCCACAGAGAGCTGTTGTGCCTGTATCTCCTTCTGGGATTCAGTGGATTCCATTGTCCTTGCAGCCCATACCTCCCAGTAAATCCCAACAGTGGAGTCCCATCCCCACCACAGCTCTTGTTCACTTCCAGACTAGACTAGACAAGGAGCAGTAAGGGGAAGTTGGCAAGAGCAGCAGTCAGCCAGGGGAAAAACACAGAGAGATTACCCCTCCCCAGGCTGAAGCAGCCCCAAATCTTCCCATCACAGGCACTTTGTCACACCAAGTTTGCAGGTTGATAGGAGCAGGCCAATACTGCCAAGACACCAGAACATTGATGCTGTAGCAGGGTGTCTTGCCACACATCACACTTGGGAAATCATTTCCCAGCAAAAGATGTCAATGGAAGTCTGTTGTGTGTGACTGAGGCCTCCCAGGAGGGAACTCCGGATCCTCTGGGGACAGACGCTCCTGCTTTACCTGTTAACTACACTTTGATGTACCCATTCTTCAGCTCCAGGGTGGGGGTATCAAACCCTCCAGCCTGTCATGGGAGGTGCAGGTGATGGATCTCTGATATGCCCCCTGTTTCCTGAGCCTGCCACTCAGACATTGCACCCACCACATCCTGCAGGAAGCCCAGAGACCTGAATCAGACATGAGTCGGGCAACTGGAGTCAGCAAACTGGATACCTATTACCAAAAAGCAAGATAAGATCTCTTACACTCATCCTGCCTGTGGCTTGGGGAGAATCTATTGCAGGCACTCAGCTGGGGCATCCGCTCAGCCTTGCAAAAGCCTTTATGAAGAGGCAGCAACCCTGGCTCCACACATGCTCTCCCACCCTTCCCATGATGAATACACTCAGCTGGCAGAAATGACGATGCACGGAGTGAGGGAGTGGGGCTTGGCATGGCTGTTGTTCTGCTCATTCATTCTTCCCCCTGGCACATCAAGTCAGTGATGATGAGAGAAGGGTAAAAGAGCTAGAGAAAAGCTGCTGGGATATCCCAGTGGGGGTCACTGAAGAGAAATAAGGCATTTGTGGCAGGTTTCCATAACAGATGTGCTAGGAAGACTTGGTCCCAATGGCTCCCACAAAAATCACAGGAAGTCTGAAATTGAGGCTATTATTTACCTGTGTAGGGAACTTCTTGCCTTGCTTCTCATCTAGGACAGCAAAACTGTGAGTGATGGGAAGGAGAGGCAGCAGTCTCCCTCAGGTGGGTTTTGACATCCCAGCACCTCTGAGACTCCCAAGTGGCGGGAGCTATGCCTCCCACTCTCCCACTGCTGGAACAGGTGGCTCCACAGCAGGAAACAGAGCACACTGCATCTCTTCCACTGGGCTTCCCTGATACCCTGTGGAAACAGCAAAAAGGTACAAGGCTGGGGGCTGAGCTCAGCTGGCCTCCAAGCACGAGCTGTCCAGAGCCTGCTCATGTGGAGAGGCAGCAATAACTGCTGGATTTTCAGCCAAGGGCCATGGGGTCTGAGCAGCCCCCCAAGGTCCAGAGCATGGAAGAAGGCAAAGCTGTAGCAAAAGGAATTGAATTGGAGGTGGTGGGAGCTGCTTCTCGGACTACAGCCCTTCACTGCAGTCTCGTATTGTTCCCAGGGTTTGTCACAGCAGCTAATCCTGCTCTTTCAGAAACAGGCAAAACTCCTTGCTTGTCTCAGTGGGGTGACGAGAGGTTTTCAGCAGTGTATACTCATGTACAAATGATGCTGACCATGCTGCAGAAGTACCCCTCAGGCCAGACCTGTCTTTCAGAAAAATATCAAATAGGGGATTGAGACACATGTCCTATCCTTTGGCAATCCTTTACACCAGTGGTATCCCAGAATGGAGGTGCATCCTCTTGGGCTGAACAACCTGGTGAGTTATGTCAAGTTGAACCACAGCAAGCCTGGGAACTAGGGCAAATTGCTGATAATAACTCTTGCTAAGGCCTCATACTTAGAAAGGAATTAACTTTTGCTCTCTGAAACAGAGCTTCATTGGTCTGGGAGGAACACTGCTCCCTTGACACCAGCCTGATGGTTTTCTTTTTGTTACCACTTACCGTAAGGTGCTTTGGAGAGTTTTCTGGAATGTACAGTGCCCTTAGGGGAACTCTGGGCCATGAAACTCTAAACCAGCTTGTGGACCTCTGTGGTAAAGGATCACATCTGTTAGTATTACTTCCCGCTGCTGGAGCTGTTGAACTCAGGTCGCTGCTCTGTCTTTCATCGCTGTTGTTTTTGCCGCTTGGTAAACAGGGAACTTTATGTTCTGTTTCTGGGACAATGCATCCTACAATGGATGGCCTCCAAGCTGACACCTCAAGGTTATTGTTGATTTGGGTAACGAAAAATGCCAGGATAGATCTTCCATGTGTGTAAACTGAGGTATCTTCAGCTTTTAGCAGTAGAGAATTTGGCCCCTAAAACTTGATTGCCCTGGGTGCTGGATGCTTCCCTGCTTGCATTCTGCACTATTGGTCTGTGAGCAACACTACAGGTGGTTTCAGACATGTTTGGGCTCTGCCCTAGCTTGTGTAAGAGCCCTGGCCACTGCCTGGGATTATACTTGAGTTACTGCCTCCTTTTACATCACAGAAGATAAGTGTGTACCAAAGCTGGCTACAAGCTTGAGCTGCAATAGTGTTCAAAGACCCCTGTTCAGGAGTCTGCATGAACATAAGACACATTTCTTAGTGCTGGTTATCCAACAATAATGATGTTCTGGCTCTACATTCCCATCTCCCACAGGGATTGCCAAATCCACCAGTGTCTAATTTCAAGAGCTGGTCAGCCCTGCAATGCGCCTGGCCACATGAGCCAGTTATTGAAAGGCCGTGGCAAAGAAAAGGTTTTCACTGAAATGTCTGACCAGTTCACTGACATTGCTTATGGAGGAGAGGAGAGGAGAGGAGAGGAGAGGAGAGGAGAGGAGAGGAGAGGAGAGGAGAGGAGAGGAGAGGAGAGGAGAGGAGAGGAGAGGAGAGGAGAGGAGAGGAGAGGAGAGGAGAGGAGAGGAGAGGAGAGGAGAGGAGAGGAGAGGAGAGGAGAGGAGAGGAGAGGAGAGGAGAGGAGAGGAGAGGAGAGGAGAGGAGAGGAGAGGAGAGGAGAGGAGAGGAGAGGAGAGGAGAGGAGAGGAGAGGAGAGGAGAGGAGAGGAGAGGAGAGGAACCTCACATGACAGCAGATCAACAAGACAGGAATATCTGCACCCAGCCCTGATTAGAACATGGCTGTGGGGTTTCAGGTGTTTTTGCACTTTTGAAACACGTTTAAAAGTTAAAGACTGTGAAGACAGCACCAGGAAATTCACCCGAGGGCTAAAGCTAATAACACTTTGCAGG
The DNA here is from genome assembly GCA_017589585.1 of Phylloscopus whistleri. Classification (NCBI taxonomy): domain Eukaryota; kingdom Metazoa; phylum Chordata; class Aves; order Passeriformes; family Phylloscopidae; genus Phylloscopus; species Phylloscopus whistleri. Next base: position 182,606 of record JADMLD010001003.1, on the reverse strand, counting down.
GTGAAGCTGAGAGTTCAGCATGTTCAGTTTTTCAGAGAGAAGATGGAGAAGCAGCTTGATTATAGGGTATGATACCACTGCAAGGAGAAAAATACAAGGTCTTTAATTTCCAGAAGAAAGGCATGTCAAGACAAATGAGTTTTAGCCTTGAGCCAGGCAAATACAAACGAGAAGCCCAGGCATGGGGATTTGCTCTTACCCAGAGAAGTGCTGGCTCTCTTGTGGGCTGGGGGCTCGGCACAGGGGTGTCCCTTGGGGGAGAGTGAAGACACCAGTACAGAGAGCTGGAATATGTTTCAGGCTGCCCCTTGATTACAGATGCTGCTGCTTCAGAGCATTCTCCATCAAGTCCCCCTTTGAAAGAGCATACAGTTGAGTGGAAGGGGAGAGACACAAGCAGAAGTGATTTACTAGCCTGAGGCTCAGCCAGCCAAGCCTGTGCTACACTAGTCATGTAGTGTGGCATCCTTGAGCTCCAGGGATCCGGAGCCAAGCCAGAATAATTAATTGTGCAACACCTTTATGACTGGGAAACCTGTCTCCTGTCCTTTATACAATGGCAGTGCCCAGGGGCAAGTCATCTCTTGCTGATTGGAGAGCTTCATGGCAGGAGCAGGGTCCCAAGGTGGGTGACAGTCACTGCCACAAGGCAGGGCAGAGATAGCTCCCACTGCCCCTGCAGGAGGTGCAGGATGCATTTGCCGAGCCATTCACTGGTATGGGAGACACTTCTCCAGCCCCTCAAGGGAATGAGAAATGTGCTTTAATACCTTGTCCAAGCCCAAAACAAGAATTTCAACCAACCCAGCAGGTCTAGCTGATTTTCTTCTTTATCCTCTCTGTTGCAGGCTCCTGCAGTCATCTTCCATTCATCCTCCCTTCCCCCTTCACACCATGTGTGTGTCATGGGACACAGCCAGACTGCCCACACCAGGAGGATGCAGCCATACAAACACTCTCCCACACACTGCCCCAGGCACAGCCGGTGCCCGGTGCTGGCATGGACGCACCCAGTGCACACGTCATGCCAGGCACTGCCCTCCTCCTCCACTGCCTGGTGCAGGGCTACTGCCCCCCAAGCCCTGAGTGGGCAGGGGCAGGGCAGCAGCAGAGCCCAGGGCTGGGCAGGGAGCAGTGGGTGTCCTGCCTGCAGCACTGGGAGCTGAGCTGTGCCTGCACCCCCAGGGTGGGGCTGGGATGTGCTGGATTCTCCTGTGCTGTGGTGTTCCTGTTCCTGAGGGACCTGTCTCAAACCAAAGGCATTTACTCAAAGGGGCCAGGGGTGGTTTTCCCTGTGAGGCCCACACATCTGCCTGCACAAGCTTTTCTGTTGTGCCTCATTGGCACAGCTGCCAGCACAGCCTGTTGCTCTGCTCTCAAGCTTGCCCAGAGCGTTGCCAGACTGGCACTGCTGGGGGTTGAGGTTTTCTCGCCTGCTGTTTACCTCAAATATATATTTATTTCAAGCACTTCCAGAACTAGGCTAGTAACAAATTTATGCTTTTATCCATCTTAAACATCATAGTTGTAAAAGCCCTAGTGGCCCTGCCTTGCATCTGGGACCAGAGAAATGGTTGGGAGAGAGAGTTGCAAGTAGGCAAGTGCTTTGGCCCACCGGTGAAAATTTTCAGTGTGGTCCACGTGCAGCTCAGGTGGCCTCAGCAAAGACTTAACGAATTTTTGCTGACAAAACTCTGAAATTTTGCAAGTCATTCACCTCTTGTCTGAAATTTCTGCAGCTCCTAGAGAGGACAAGATACCTCTCTACATCTACCTCTCTACTAACCACATCTTCCCCACAGAGGAAATGGATCTGTTCCCTCATGCTCACAGAAGCAAAGAAGCCCAGAAGGGTAAGGCTGGAAGGGACCACAGTGGGTCATATGGTCCAACCTCCCTGCTCAAGTAGGGTCACCTCATACTGATGGCTTCTGATGGTCCCACGGCAGAAAGTGGGTAGGTACTAGAAGTGAAAACCAGGGACTGACAACATTCCCTGACCACGTTTTTTTTCCTGTGAGAGGGTGTCTGGGTAGACAGATGGTTACCTGAGAGGTAACAATCCCAGACTGGGGTGGATGGGAGAAGGTACAATATTAAATGAACACTAGTCATAACAGATCTGGGCATGTAGAGGAGCTCTGGTGCTTAGAGATGAAGATAAGACATGGAGATGGAAAGAAAAGGGTTTGGGGAGAGTGTTTTGAATATGATGCCGTGCAAAGCCATTCTGGTACTGGAAGATGGTAGAACCAAGAGGTGGCTGGACCTGGTGACAGAGACTGCCAGCCTCTGGAGGGCATGAGAAGGGATAGGAGACAAATGAGAGAGCCCATAGAGAGACTGATATCAGGGACACAGCATTTGCAACAGGGAAAGGGAGGAGGCATACGTGGAGCTGATAAGGACTCTGGAGAAGCTGCAGAGGGACTGGGGCAGAGGCAATTTAAACAAGAGCTTAAACTGGGCGTTAAGACAGCAGATAAAGGGCCTGAAGTTAAGAGAGGGACAGGGGGAATGTCCCTGCAAACAGGCAAAGAAAAGGTAACTAACTTGGGGCTGAAGGGGCTGTGAACCTTGAACTAGGCAGAAGGACCTTGGGAAGGGCAAAAAACTGGGGTGGCCAGGAGGAGATGCTCAAAAAAGAATGATTCCAGGGAAATGAGTGTGTATCAACTATGACAAGCTCTGAGACCAAAAGATCTATGAGTCTCACTCTCATCCTCTGCTGTCAGCAAATACCCATGTAAAACCTTCAGGCAAAACATGTTTCTATCCTACTTCATAATGAGGCAGGGGCCTCCCACCAACTGGTCTCCCCAGACTCCCTCTGCTCCAGCTGGTGGAAGGGGAGGGGCTGCAATGGATAATGAGAACTGAGTAAGACCAAGGTTTTGATCAGTTGGGTGGCTTTTTTCAACCACAGAGAACTGCTCCAGACATGTGCGTTAAAAGAATTGTGTTAAAGCTTTTAAGTCCAGCCCTCCACCAAGAAATGCCAGCCTGAAGTTCACTCACACAGTCTTGGGTTTAAAAACACTCTGAGTTTACATATGAATATGTAGTCCCCACTATATCTCCTTTGGCATGTAAAACAGGCAGTTCTCACCTGATGAACAGATCTTGTATCTTCTGTTTCCCTCCTGCTGCTCCTCGCCTGTCTTCAAACACCTTAATTCCACTCCAAAGGACAATATCATTTCTTCAACTTTCCCAGGCCTTTCAAAGCCTCTCCAGTTGGAGAAGTTGCTTCAGCTCTCTTCACTCCTTGGGAAGGGAGCATGAGAGGAGGCATCACACCTTCTTCAGCTGAGCCCAGAATAGATACATACAGGCCCCCCATCTGATGTCCCCATGTCATTGTACCCCAGTGCTGTACATTCAAGCCTAGCTTATCTGAACATCCAGCAGTGACCACTGACAGTGCAGACCAGCAACATAAAGAGATGTTAACTCAGCCCCTTGGAGGAGGTCAGTCATGAGAATCACTGAGGTTAAGTAAAGCATAGGTCACATAAAACACCTGAGGAAGAAGCTAGAGCCTGACCACAGGAGGTAGGTTCCCTGGTACCTGTCTCTGGTCTGGTCTGGTTGGGACCAGCAAGACGCTTGAAAAGAGAGCACATCTACCCAGGTCTTGTGGGTGCTCAGCTATGAAGTGTGGAGACACTTGGCTATCCCTGATCTCACACCATTGTCATGTAGACCTCCTCTAGCTGGGAAAGACATAAACACAAGCAAGAATCAAATCCAGCTGCTTGGCATTACAGGAAATTTGTACCATGACTGGAGATCTTGGGACAACAGTGTCTGCCTTGGTTTTAAATCCTGCTGATACTGATTTCTACAGAGCCAGAGTGAAGGATACTGAGGGGAGGCCTCCTATGCAGTGAGCCTTAGGGATGATAACAGGGGTCTGAGAGCTCTGAGGGGAGCAGTAGATCCTGCAGTCACCCTGTTCCTACTGCATAGCATCAGCATCATCCTGACGCACTGCATCAGCAGGCATCTTTTCCAAAGTTATTTAGGAACTGAAAGTGGAAGGTGAACAGGAACTGGAAGCAACAGAGTGCTTAGACTCTTTAGCAAGAGAACAATAAAGTTTTTTCAGAGGGTGCTCAGATTAATCTATCCAGTGTCTGGGCATTGGGCTACCTGTCTAGAGAAAGACTTGGGTGTAGTGAAACACATGCTGGGCACTGCCAACATAGGCCATAAACTGGACATTTGAAGCATGGTTCAGTTATCCAAAACAAGGAGGTCTCAGAGATGCCCCAAGGTACCTAAACCAGTGTCTTGGTTTAGAAAGACAGGTGTCCACCAGGGAAAGCTGGAGCTTCCCTTGGAATGAAGAACGTAACCCCCTTCCCTCCAAATTATTATAATTTTGCGATTAGGGGCTTTCAGACAAAGATATGGGAATAGGAATAACAGTCCTTTACTAGTATGTACAGCAAAGCAAAACAAACAACAGCAATAACAGGGGGCAGTTTGATCTCGGTGCCCCTGCAGGACTCCGAGAGCACCAAGCTGGAACGATGGAAAACCCCAGGCTGGTGGCTGGAAGGGCAGGGTGCCCCCGGCAGGCAGAGGTGGGATGTCCTGGCAGGGCAGTGCGGGGCCACACCGTAGCAAAAAGAGCAGGGCTGAAGAAGCCACAGGCGGGACAGGGCCGGCCCGGCTCCGGCAGGGCAGCAGGAGGCAGCTCAGAATTCCTGGGCACACGAGCAGATGGTGGCAGATTTCCCAGGACCGGACTTGGTGGTGACAGTGAATTCCCCTCGCAGCGAGCAGCAGCCTGGCCGTCCTCTCTCCGATGCCGAGGGCAAGAGAGCAGTAGCTGCCTCTCGCTGCCTCTCGCCCGCCCTGTCCTTTACCTGCCCCAAAAACTCATGTGATCTTCCCCCTCCTGACTTTTGGCCACCTCTTTGTTTTGGTCAAGCACCTATAAGTACTCAGTAGTTAGTCTCCTAGCAACTTATGGGGAAAAAAAAATCTGTAGGTAAAAAAGAGACAAATCTAACCCCCAACAACCAGTCAGCAGATCTGACATGGGACCTTCAGGAGACCTTTGTCCTCGCAAAAGAGAGCTGGAGGTCAGGAGGAGCATCTAGGTAATTTAGGAAAAGGAATCAAGGTCCTGATGTGAGACACTGGTGCGAGTTTGGAAACCCCACACAGACACATCTCCCTTTACCCAAATGCTTTAATCTATGTCTGGCCTCCAGCTGGCCAACAGCCCTTTTGCAAGGACTTTATAACCTAAGTAATTTGGATGGTTTGGTAAATGTTTTCTAGGCAACTGAAAAAATGTCTCTAAGATATCAGACAAGGTCCAGATAAGGTCTAGATCCACTCCACTGCTTTGGGTCTGTTGGATGCCCATCTCACTTGTTGCACTGGAGTCTTGGTGAAAGTGTCAAACAGCAGCAAAAGGAGGAAGAGCCAAGGCAGTGGACAGGCACAACCTCTGAGGAATCAAGGTCTTGATTAGTCCTGTGAGACTCTGTCCTGAACATTTAGGACTTTACCTTCTGTATTTTAGCTCCAATTTTGCTGTCAATGTCCTCAAAATGAGGCTGCAGCAAACCTTAGCTTTGAGAAATGCCAAGGCATTTCAAACCCTTCTGACAGACGTTAGACCTGCCTGATCCTGGTATTTCTTTCCACCTCGGTTTTCTCTTCTGCACAATACAACCTTATCTACCTCATGTGGGCTCTGCAATGATGACTAATTAATGTTAATGAAGTGCTTTCAGATCACTCAATTCAAGGACATACATAATTGCAAAATATTAATTACTGTTTACTTATCATGAAGCCAATGGCAAAACCAGCTGCTTATCTTCCTCAGCCATGATTCAGAAGGAGGATGATGGCTGGATCAAGATAGAGGTGCAGAGTCCAGTTAATCCTGTGCAGTGACACACGTGTAAGTCTGTGTGTGTGTTTGTGTGTGCATGTGCAAAGGCACCTGACACAGCAGGGACCAGGCCAGAGCAGGCCATACTCATGACAAAGCCATGCAAACTGAAAGTCCATGGAGATGAGTAAGAACTCACCTTGCCAAAGACCCAGATGGGAAAACGGATGTCTAGCAATGATTCACGTGTTTGAAAATTATGCTCATGAGAGACCATGTGTCACAGAGAATTAGAAGAGCAAAAGCTGTAATGAATTACTGTGAATGACCAAAAAAATTGCTGTGCTTGAAAACCTCATTGTCAAAGATCCCAAACCCTGCTTAAGGGGCAAAAGAGAAAGAGGTAGGGAGAACGAAGTCCAGGAATGGAGAACTTGGCGGACAAATGGAGAGGAAATTGAGCTCAATGTTTTGTCATACTTTGTCAAACCCTTGCAGGGTGATAGAAATGAGTTTTGGGTTGAGCTTTGAATGAGCTTGTGGTCAGAGAACTGGAGCAGGATGGCTATTCCATCAAACAAGAGCCACATAGGTGATACCCTCTGGTTAACAGTTCAGGGCTGACCATGATGAAGCAAAAGGAGTTGATTCCATCAGAAAAGTGAAAATTTCAGCTAGCCTCTGGTAGAGAGGCTTAAGAAGAACCCTGAAGAGTGGTGAGGGGCACTGAGTTTGGAGCAGCTTGCTGAGGTCTCAGAGGAGGGGTTGAGGGCTCACACTGCTAGATCTAGTGGAACCGTTCTTTGGTACTTCAAGGAGCAGCAGGGAAGAGTGGAGGGGAAAACATGGAGAAACATAGAAGTTTTGAGAAAAGGAGAGCGGAGGTTGGGTTTGGGAAATCCATGCCATGGATGATGAAGAACTTAACATTACAAAGTTTTTTACGAAGCATTTACATACAGGTGTGTTCAAATTACCATCTGACCTCAGAGGACCTACCAGGTCCCTTAGGTATTCTAGTATCCTTAAACATCTCAAATTGCAGCCTAGCATTTCCATTGACATGCAAAATTGTCTTCCTTGTGAGAGCTTGAAAGAGTGACCTGAAAGCCCGTGGCTTTGTCTCCTGATTGGCCACTTGCAGAACACCAGGAGCCTCTAGGCCACGGTGACTTTCTCTGCAGGCCAGTTCAGAGCCAGGTGTGTCCACTGTCAGCAACCAGAACAGCTCTCCCACTGACACACCCATGGAAAGACACACAGGGGAGCTGGATACACTCCCCTAAATAGGTCCTTAGAACTACAAGAATGGTTATGAGCTACAAAAGTAGGACCCACAAGTCCAAGCACATTTGCTTCCAGGGGTCTTTAGTTAACATAAATGCCTATGGCACACAATTCCAAGGAGGTTATGCAAGCTGATGCTGCTCAGTGAGGTGAAAGATGGGGCAGCTGATGTACCATGGGACTAGATGCAGAGTAGGGGTGTGTATAGGTGAATGGCAGCAGCCAGCACCTCCCATCACATGGAGAAACATCAGCAGGGCAAAGTTGGCTTATGCCCAAAGTCCATGGGGTACTTCAGCTGTTCCCTTTCTGCCACCCAGAGCCCAAAATCAAACAAGCCTAATTAAAAATGTGCAGTGATGCAATGTCTTCCACATGCTGCAGAGCAAAGCCAGAGGACTCACTAGAGCTCACATTTTGGGGTCTGGAGATGGTAATGCAGCAGTCCTGTGTTTCATTCACCATTCGCCAGGGTAGAGAACCAATCTGAAAGCAACCATCAAACATTTTTGCTGCTGACTTGTGACTTCTGCCTAACTCCCCAAGAGAGATGTACAGCAAGCAGCTTTCATCAGAAAATCACTGCTGTTCTCTGAGACACAGTAACATAATGACTATTCCCCCCAGTCCTGGTGTGATGATCTAACTCCTGATTATATCCTCATCTGGAATAAAGAAGTCTAGCCTAAGAAAATACACTTAAGCTTCAGGGTGTCTTTGTGATATGATCAGTCTGGAAGGCCCAAGTCTCATGGGGAAGTCTCCCTCTTATACTGCAGATGAAAGTTCAGAGCAGTCCAAGTACTTGCCCAAAGCTATTCAGAGAGTTAGGAGCTCAAATGTCTTTTGTCTGACACCTGAGCCACCACGCTGATAATTCTGAGTGTATTATGCCCATTCTCCTCTTCATGAATTGCTTCCCAACAACTCCTGGCTGTGGTGGAGCCAATTTGTGCAGCCTGAATGTCACAACATGTCCTGCTGCTTCCTTGGGAGCATTCCACGCTCTTGGTAGCAATATTGCTTTTAGGAGCAATATCATTCCTTAGTGCTTTCAATAATCCCTTTGAGATTCTGCTAAGGCTCTTGCACTGTCAGGATTCCATTGACTTCAACCATTTAGAGAGAACAAACAAATTAAATATAGACTTATTTTTCAGAAGAATGATTTTACAGCCCTTTCTGTTCCCATCCCTCAAACTCCTGGAACCATATACTTTCAAAAGATTTCCACTAACCAGCTTTCAAACCCTTAAAAACCATGTCTGGGCTCAGATCTACAAAAATGAACCACATTTAGTGGATTGCCTTCTTACAAAAAGCAGATTCTCATCTTTGTGGTAAGTGCACTTAACAGCTTGGACTAAAAATTTAAGTCTTAACAAGCAGATTTTATTACTGCAGCCTCTTGACAGAGCTGTTTCATTGCCATGAATTAATTTGGGTTATGTCCACAGTGTAACACTAGCTTGATCATCAGACCTAAACCAACAGATGTAATGGCTTCAGAAAAAATAGGACTAAACTGCTAACCAGAAATAAATGGGTTAAAAGATAGGTGTTATGCCTCACTCTAGACCTAGAGTCTGATTATATGCTGGAATCTTCTATGAGGAGACGCACCAGTAGCCATAAACATGATTGATTCCAGGGTATTGAACTTGGGGTTATGTCAGGAAAGGCAGGATTTGAATTTAAAGGCAGGAACTTTCCTGGTCCCTGATTGAATGGAGAGTCAAGAAGCATATTTCAAACATCCAAGCTGTCTTTTATTCTCCAACAAGAAGCATAAATAAATAAATTATGAGTCACAGATCTTCCTGTTTACGCATCTTTTGCTAAGAGGAGGTAGATTTCCATCTGAGCAACTCCACCCCATCTGCATCTGTTGTCTTATTTGTCCTGGCCCCCGTGCTCACTACTTTTACACTCTCTCACTTTTTCTGCAGCATTGTATCTCTTTCCTTGGCCCTATGTGTGTGGAAGAACTGGTCTCTCTTCATAGCAGAGAAGCCAAACACCACAGCTGCCCTTGCAAGGGCATCCACCAGAAAAAAGGTCTCACTGGTTCTACAAATTCAGTCCCAATAGGGGACCTACTTTTACCATTTTCCGTTCCCCACATCTGCAAACTCTCCTAGACTCCTTCATAAGCTGGAATATTGAAAAAATCTGAAGCCCTCTTGACATGGATGTCTGCTCTAGCTAGTTTCATGACACAGTGAAAGTTGTAAGGCAGATGCATGCCACAACGAGGAAAGGAGAAAAGAAACGCAAGTGGACTTGTGAAGGTGAAACCACTTAACCCTCATCTTCCACCATCTATCAGATCCCACAACTTCCTCCTCTCTGAGATTCCTACTGGCTCTGACCAAGATTTCACATTTGAAAATGCCTTTGTGTCAGAAGAGACAGGACTAACAGCTGCCCTTGGGCACCAGGTAGAAACACTCCCTTGTGTTCTGCAGGTTGAAGGAGGCCATAGCAGAAAAGATAATGTGTGGAGTTATTTTCCCAGTTCAAACTGAACTGTCCTCCAACAGCCTCCCCACCATACTTGTACTACTGGATCCTGTGTGGCAGTAATGGAGTAAGAACAATGGCTTCTGAAAAGAAGATTTGAAACATGAATCATAGCTTTCAACAAAAGGAATAATCAGCAAATATGGGCAATTCACCTTAGGAAAAAAATCTAAATCAGTAATGCAAGTACAAGAGAGCCTATGTGCCACCAGAGTACACTGTGGATGTGTTTACTCATCACAAGAGACCAATTAGTGCATCGGAAGGCATTACTGCCAATCAACTAATGTAATAATTGACGATATGCAAAAGACTAATTCATTTCAAATGCGATAAAAAGGGTTTGCTTAACACAGCCAGGAAGGTGTTTAAACTCACTCATTTAATTTCACAATCAGGACAGGCTCAAACAGAAGACGCGAGTCAGTTACTATGTTTCATCTGACAGGTAATAATTTCTTATGATGTGTTGACTTAATTCTCTTGCAATCACATGAACATGCCCTTAATTAAGTACACAAAGGCAATCTGTCCTGACGAGCAGGGGAGAGAGGAAATACAGTGAGGGATGACACTGACACACCGGCAGGTGACTTGGGAATCAGACAGGAATTTTATAACAAATGGAAATGCTGTCCTATGAGGAACAATGATCATGACAGTAAGGCCTGGAAAGACAAGGATAAACTCAGATAGGCTGAAGAACCTGTAAGGATTAGAAAGTAGTGGGATATATGAGGGGGTCTATGGAAAATGTTCCTGAATTGCATTGGAAGTGGAAGATGAAGTAATGCAGACCTACTCTTAGCAGGAAGTGAGAACACACAGCAAGGGATCCTGAGTGCACAAGGAAGAGTGTGACCAATGGTCAAGAGCATTGATCGTCCCCTCTACTACGGCATGGTGAAGCCACATCTCAAGTGCTTTGTTCACTACTGGGCTTCCAAGTTCAAGAAATACATGGAAGTACTGGAAAGAGTCCAGCGGAGGGCTACAGAGGGGACTGAAGCCTCTCTTTTCCTCTCTTTTCCTCTCTTTTCCTCTCTTCTTATGAGGAAAGGCTGAGGGAGCTGGACCTGTTTAGCCTGAAGAAGATGTTTACATCTCTCAATGTTTACAAATACCTTAAGGAAAGGTGTCAGAGGATGAAGCCAGACTCTTTCCAGTGGTGGGATGAGTGAAAGCTGATACATCCCGTACCATGCTCCAGATGTAGGAAAGGGTTAAACTTGGACATAAAACCAACAACAGAAGACATTAAGAAGGGCTGGGATAAGAGTCCTGAATGGAATAAACAAGTGTTGAAGCCCAGTGGGCACAATTTAATAAACCAGGGGTACTTAAGGAAACAGTCAGAGACACTTCAAACCCATTAGTAATTATATTTGAGAACTCTTGGCATTCCCATAGGACAAGTGAAGGGTAAACACAATATCTGTCTTTAAAATGCAGGCCCAGGAGGACACTGGGAATCCCAGCTCAGTCAAGCTGCCTTCTGTACCAGGAAAGACCCCTGCCTTCCTGTTGACTGATCCATTTGTAAGTTCTGGGAACATAATGAGGTGATTGGTCCAGGTAAGATGGTTTGTTGAGGAGAAAAGACATCAAAACAAACCTGCTTCCTGGCAGATCATCTTGTGGTCTGGGAGGAGGTGGGAAATGAGGTACCACTCTCATCATTCTCCAGCATGAAATCCTAATACAAAATCAGCAGAGTACAGCTGCAGTTCTGGTTAAAAGTGATTTGTTATTGGGAACTTTCTTCTGCAAAGTGTGCTCTCAAATACAGGAACATGTCAAAAGAACACACAGAGGGGCCAGGCTGGGGCGTCATTTTAGTCAGTACTTTTACTGATTCTAAGGCAGGAAAAAAGGAGCCTTACAGTGAGTCTGGGAGGACTCCAGAGAACAGGCTAAGGTAGAATGCAAATAACTTTATTAAAGCAAACTAAAAGTCTGTAGTGCCAAAGGGTGGCTACCATGCTGTTGGTAACGACAGGAGAGCCAGAACTAAGTCATAGAAAGAATTATTTTGCTTTTGCCGTTGCTGATAGAGCTGAAGCTGGAATCCAACTTCCAACTGCCCTTACAAACCAGAGGGAGTCAGGGCAGGAGAAGGGTTGAGGGTTTCCAGTGGAGAGTTTTGGTGTGAGTTGCGACCTGTCTGGGGCACAACTCCCAGCTGGAAGAAACCCAGCATGAGGACCACAAACACTGCACACAGCAGGGACTTGGGGACTGAGCTGGGCAGCCACACAAGCCTAAGAGAATGATGGTCTTGCAGGAATCACCACGGTGCTGGTCCCAGGATTTGTGGTGTCTCTGCTCCAGCAAGTGCTGGTTTAGACCTTTCCTAAGCCCATCCCAAGGTTTCATGCCCACATTCTTTGGGGTCTTTGTAAGCTTAGTGGAAAACAGCACTGTGTGTACAAGGCCTTTGCTTGGATTTTCCCCACACAGACCTGGATTTCATGGTTTCCTCTGTTGCTCGATCCGAAGAAGACACAAACAACCGAAGTCATTTATGCGGTGCTTTATTGAGGGCCCGGGAGCCTGTGGACTAGCGTCCAAAGACAGAGCCCCATTTCACAGAAAATTTACAGGGTTTTTATATGTTTCTCTACATGATTTTTTCATCATAACAAATTCTTACTTCATTTTCACTACTTAGTACAATTATCTCTATGACATTTAAGTTCTTGCCAAAAGGTACATTCTCTAGATAAATGGATACACTCCTTAAGATAAGTATACATTCTTAAAGATAAGTGATTATCTCTCAGCTACACTGCTTGCATTGCAAAATCTGTTATAATAGTTCATCTGCAGGTTACATGCGGCCTACCAAGCTTTAGCATGACTACTACTAATGTCAACTAATGTCAACTATTAGCTGTTGCTACTATCTTAATACAGTCTATTAAATCAAATGGCAACAATTCCCCCCTTTTGAGCATTCTTTAGTTTTTTGCAAGGATGCTCAACTCTTAGTTATCATTGGTTCTTTCAAATGCTGGATTTTCTTGCTTAATGGCATCTTCATACTTCGGAGGAGGCAGGTGCATCTCATTGGTCTTTGCCGAGGCTTTTATTACTCTTTTAGTACGTCTTGGTTTTTTTTCGATGACTCTTAAAACACACTTATACACTAATTAAATAATTAATAATAAGACTACAAACAACAGAATGTACTGTATCACTGATGAAACTCATCCGGAAACTTGAAGCCTTAAAGATTCAAAAATTGCTCTAATTTAATTATGTTGTGCTTTTCTTTCAATTTCTTTTCTTTTGGATTTAATTGTTTCTAATTGGGAAATGTCTTTTTCTACTTCAATGGTCATGTTTGGAATATGGATGCAACAATGGTCAATTTTCTTACTTAGAAACTTAGACACACTATACTCTTTTAACAATAGCATATCTAGTGCTATTCTATTCTGTAAAGTCATTCGGGATGTGGCTTGTAATTGTAAATTCATATCTTTGAATCTTTTTTTAGTGGCTGCTGCTAATCTCTCAGTTTGCTCTAACAATTTATACAACATTTCTCTGTTCTTATATGAGGCTATAGGTGCAAATAGTGATTCTAAAGCTCACTCAAATTTAACTCTATAATCAGGTTCGTGCTATTCATTTTCTAGCTCAGTGAATTCATTTACTTCTTTTTTCTTCTGGTTAGATCTTAATTTTGATTGTTTCCACAGGGGGCAGAGGGTTGGGATTCTTAGAGTGATTTGTGTTACAGGCCCATCTATAGGAATATGTGTAGTCTATTGTCCATGTCTCATTACTCAAACTAAATTTCTTGGACTTCTAATTGTAGTATCTTTGCAACTTACGGTCTTTTGAATTCCATTGTTTTTGCTCAATGCGAATGCCTTTCCTGTAATTGTATGATTAAATTCCTTACATTCACATCTCTACTTAAGTAATACTCTAAGAGGAGCTAAACTAATTTGACTTTCAGGGGTGTTACATGTAATAACTTTAGTACAATTTTAACTTTCTCTAGTTTCTTTAATTTCTCTTGTAGAGGTTTTTGTCTTATAGACTCTTACAAAGGTTTGATTTTTACTTCTTACTTATTGTATACACCAGTCTACTGTTCTAATATAGCTATAATGTTCTAATAAGCTCGGACTCTATACGGCTTTCTAATTATTCCAAAACACATGCTGTTGGCTTATATTTTGACACTTAACTTCTTGATAAGGTTGCTTTGTTTTAACTTTTATTACTTTAGCAGCATACTGCGCTGTATCTCATACCTTTTTAACAGTCACTATTTTTTTTTTTTCTTTTTATTTGACATACGGTAGATATGTTTTCTGCCGCCTCAGGTGGTAATGGAATGGGAATTATTCTCCACGGAATTGGTTCTCCTGCTGCTTGTGGGAGTGGCAAGCATGCTGTAATTCGGGATACGTTTTGTACCACTTTAAAATCTCTAATCAATTTTACTACTAAATTTTTTCGTTCATAACTTTGATGTACCGCTACCTCTGTATCTCTTAACTCTCTATGCTTCCTTTTTATTAGGGATACTATGTGAGTGGGCTTGATTCTTTGTTCTTGACGTAACTTAGCTTCTACTATTCTTATTCTATAATCAGCATTAAGTCTACACATCACTAAACACAAATATTTTCTTTCAGAAGAGCTAATTTGAGGGTTACTAATATTCATCTCATCTATAGAATGGGCCTTTCTCCCTGTGCTTGGGCAAAATAAACCCAAGGAATGGGGGGCACTTGCTGGGAACAGAGAGAGAACAGGGGCTGATGGAAAACCCACAGGAGCAAGACAAGTAGGGTAAAGGTAAACCCTCTCAGTCCAGTTCTTGGGTGACACAATACAGGTGAGTCAGCAAGAAGGGAGGGAAGCAGCACCCCTCTGCTCGAGCTCACCACAGGGTCTCTGGCCCCCTTGCCCTTCTATTTCTGCCACCAAATCCTGCTGGGCACACCTGGCACTCAGGGACAGCCTGCTTGCAGGTATTTACCCTCTCCCCAGCACAGTCTCACCTCACCTTGTGCTCAGTCAGTCCACACCTAAGCAACCCCACCAACTCGTGACATGAAAGTATTATTCATAAGCAGCTGGGAGAAAGGGAAGTTGAGGTTTACTTTCACAAGAAATTTAATTTCTTTTATGCCATTCCCTGCCTCAGGGGATGCCTCTGCAGCTGGTAGTGAGTAGGACAAACCAGGACTATGACAAAGGAGTCACATCTTCCTAGATCTGAAGGATGCTTTCCCAGGCTAGCAATGCTCACCAGTTATGTCAGGCTGCTGCCACAACAGTTTGAAGGGATTCAGGTGGGCATGCAGCCAAAGAATGGATTCACACCAACATTTCAGGTCAAGCCTAGTGTCATCTGTCCACAACTTGAGTCATGTGAGCCACCCACCATTTCTCCATTTCTTTTACACAGCCTGCCCCCAAGCTGCTCCCCCACATCACTTACTGGTACAGCAGAGTCCTGAGATGTGTTAATCTTTCAGCAAAGTCCTCTCAGCCTCAACAGGGCACTCAGAACAGAGCTATACAGTTTGCTCTGCCCTTGCTCCTGAGGTGGAAGCAGTCAGTACCTCATCTCCATTACTTCTCAATCTTCTCCCACTGTGCAAGCAGAGCAAGAGCAGTACATCAGCTCCACAGCTCCCTGCACCTGAATTTGGACTTTTCTTCCTCATATTGCCTAAAAGTAGGTGGGTTTTTTTGTTAAACTGGAAGAGAAAAATCATCCCAACCTCCCCAGTTAGCACGGCTGCTGGAATCTCTCCCAAGTATTGAGCTAATCAGACCCACCCTAATTTTTTTTCCCTGTTCTCCTTGCCCAGCCCAACATCTCTCTCCATGTCCTGCACAGAGGCAGGACTTGGTGCTGCCAGCCCTGAACTCCCCAGCAAACTGCTAATGACACATACATGCACTCCACCAACACACCCACACCCAGCCCTCTCAATTTCTCCTGCAAAGGCCCCTCCACTGCTCACACTTCCCAGGGAAGCCACAGCACCTCGTCTCCAGCTCAGTCCTACAGTGAGTGGCTCAATGATGTTCCCTGAGAACTCCCACCTCCACTGCACTGAGTCCACCAGGACACTCCCTGGGTCTCTTGTGCTAAGACCTGCTCTGGTTGATTCTCTTGAGACCAGTCTGTGCCCAGCTGATAGTTACACACAAACTGGGGCACTGCTGGGTAAACCCCAGCCCTTGCATATTGGTGGGGAATTTTGGAAGCCACAAGGAATTCAAGCTGCTTTGTAGTAGGGTGTACAAGGAAACCCAAAGAACCACAGGCAGTTTGCTGTGTGGTTAACGAAGCTCTCAGCTAATTGCCACCTCCCGTCTGAGGTGGTGCTGGACTGTGTAGCAATTTAGATGCAAAACAAGATCAAGACATTCACCTGAACTCAATCAAGCCAGAAAATAGAATTTACATGTGACTTATAAACCTGCTTTACAGAGGAGGTTGTAAAACCAGGGACCCTCTGGTCCAAAAGGCAAGGAAACAATTACTGTCTTCTTATGGGAAAGCTACACATACAAGACATCAGATTTAGTGTAGACCCAACATGTGTATGAGGAAAGCAAGCTTTGTGAGGTATTTATGTCATTCAATGAGAAATAATTGTGCAAGAAATACTATATATCTTGTTGGCTGGGAGCACAAATGTAGGAGGGTGCTATTACAGCCATTAGAGACATTAGATATGTCCTAAAAACACAAGCCTACATTATGCTTGAGAAAGATGCTGGTTTGAGAAATATGGTACTTAGAGAAAGGCAGCAGTGTAAGTACAGACAAAAGGCACTACAGATTTTGTGAAGTATGAAAAGTATGTTCCTATGGAGACACTTTCTATCCCCCAAGCATCTTGAGCTGATAGATTCTGAAAAAATTTCTGTGGATGTTGGTTATCTTTCTAATTCAAGACTCTAACTAGCCTAGGTTATTCCTTAACTGATTGTGATGACAAAACTCTTCGAAGAAGTTTAGTGTGAATTTTTCTTCACCCTATACAAACCTTTGTGCAATTACTCTTTCACTCCTTTTTTTGTATTAATCTGGGAGAGTTTATGTTTCATATGCCCAATGCCCATATTGTTAGCATGACAACTCACAAAATAGAGAGTATTTGCAAGAATCAGGAAATAATTTGTTTGGCAGCACATAGACAAGCTGCTTAGGAAATTCAGAAAGACCAAAAGGATAGTAGGAAGAAAGAGATAGTAGGATTTTTTAAAATAAATTAAGAGTCAAGATTTGCTTCAAGGATTAATATAATTAAAAACAACTTTCATGCTCAAGAACTTTTATACACATAGCAAAATTTGTCCAGTTTATTTGGAACAAAATCTTCACTACTGCAAGACCTGAATAACCTAAAATAGCATCTCACCTGTTGAAATTCATTCAGATAATTTGTCTACTTTTAAAAAAAGGAGAAGCAAAAATAGTTTTCCCAGGAACAGAAAACTCCACAAAGCTCTAAGTTGAAAATTTCAACAAATGAACTCCACAAGAACACTAACTCATTGCAAGGACACAGAGGCAACACAAACAACCTGCTTCAGATCCAGACAAGTATAAAATAATTGCACTTTCTTTCTTATTTAGGTCTTTGAAAAGAAGTGATCATAAAAAAACCTCTGAACTGAACATGTAAATATGTCCTCTATCCTCATCTCTCAGCACTCATCACACCCTCTCTGTAAACAACTTCAGCAAGACAAATAACTGAAATAAAAGAGTTTATCACATAGTACAATTTCCAGACTCAGCAAAGATTTAGCAAAATGACATATCAGAGGATTCTGTGTTCTGGGTGGGGCAAAACACTTAAAATACTACCTACAAATGAGACTGTCACCTTCATAGATGTTAATGGATTTTTTAAACATTCTCATTAATTCAGCATATCCCTGTTAATCTCATGATTGGGACATTTTCCTCAAGATGAAACACAAACAAAATTTCAATGAGAAAGAAAATGAGTAGGATTTGGTTGTGCTTTAGCTAGCACAACCTTGTCTTGAGGTCTCAAGACAAGTCTTTAGAGGACTTCTTCTGAATAATAGGCTTAGAGGACTTCTTTGATTTCATAGAACTTACTAATATCACCTGTGCTTGTCTATTCAGTCTGTGAGTTTTATCCTTGACATGCCCATAAGGATTCTCCAACAAGGAAATGGTGAAGCCTCCTATCTACTGCTGATACTTGCAGCTCTTCTACTAATTTGGGCAAAAGGGTGAGCCCACTTAGAGCTGTAATCCCTGCAAGACCTTTCTGCCAGGGGGTTGCAGATAACACGGAACATGCTTCACTGTCTTCTTACTTTGACATCCAAAAAAAACACCTTTGTCTGAAAAAAGCTGGGCAAAAAAACATGCAGGGAACTCTCTGGAGTGGAAAGCCCATCTCCACGAACTACACTTAAAAGACAGAATGTTAGGAAAAATAAGACAGTACATGTTAGTGGCCTGAGTGGTGCCCACACTGAGGTGAGATGCTGGAAGGCAAAGTGGGTCAACGGGTTACTGCGTTCCAGAGACAGTGGCTGCCCCACTTGTAAACTGTGCCCTGAATTACCAAAGCCTTTTGGCACATCAGCCCAGGGTTTCAGAGACAAGAAGGTTTTAAAACTGCAAATGAACTGCAATTAATGGAACTGGAATAGAATCAAAATAGCAAGACAAAGGAAAGCTCCTGCCCTTGCACTGAAATTACAGAGAACCTGGATCCGCCCAGGTGAAGTGCAAATGTCTCACCTCACCTGGATCATCCTCATTGAATCCCTGTCCTCAAAACACTTTCCAACTCCATCATCTCTTCCAATCTTTCTCCTGCCTTTCAATGAGACCTCTCAGAAGCACAATCTCTCTAAAAAAGCTACACATACTGCAACACTTTATCCAGTTCCCAAACATATTCTGTGATTTTGTGATTCAGTGATCTCTCCTCCCCAGCAAATAAGGGTACTACAGTGAGTAACTGTGGCTTTTGCTTTCTTCAAGCCACTGCAAGTACTTTTAGAGGAACAGATCCTTGTCAAACAACAACAGTAGCATCACAGCCAAGCTTCCTGGAACTACCTTTTTTCTTGCTGCTACCAGATAAAATTCAACATAGTGCAGAGAGGTGGATGACATTCAGGATGTTTGTCAGCATTGTGAAAAGTTAGGATCAAATCTGAGGCCACTGTATTTACCTCCCAGAATCAACATGCCAGGCTTGTGATGCAGAATCATAGAAAAATGGAGCTGGGGATGTCTGCCTAGCAATTCATAGATACCTGGGGCTGGATTAGTGGATTAGTATTGCTCAATATATTTTTACTAATCCAGAAGAGGAAGTGAGCAGTTAGGTGACAACCCGTTCATTGCTCACACCCTTCTCAATTGTGTTTATGAATATATTAAATAGCAGTGACCATAAATTAACACTAGTTGGTTACACAATTGTAGAGACCTGGGATGCAAAGTGACCTGGAGAGAGCCAAAAAAGGGTCAGCCTTAACCTTGTGATTACAGACAGATGTTTATCTAGCCTGTTCTTTAAGATTCTCATGCTGGGAATTGCAAACCTGCCCAGATCACACATTCCAGCACCTAGAGATCCCACTATCCCTAAGATTTCCTCCATTGTCACTGCTACAATGCACTCTCCTAACCTTCTACCTCCCCAACCAAAAGAACAGGTTCTTCCGTCTGTTTTATGCATTTAAAAGTTGGCATTGGGCCCCTTTCACTATTCTCTGTGAAACAAGAATGGTTCACTCTCTCACACTTCAGTGTTGGACCCTAAGTTCTTTTTCAAGGACAGACCTTTTTAGAGATATTGTATCTGTAGACAGCCCTAAAGCATATAGAAACTTGCTTTTCTTACTCACCTTTTCCAGACCATGTACAAAGAGACCAGAAGACAATAGGCTACAGTCTGAGAAGCCCCTGCTGTGATCCCTGATGCCATCCATGGATCAAGTTCCCTAACCCTCCAGTCACTTCTATTGCATTCCTCTGAACCCTCTCCCACTGGTACATAACCTTCCGGAAGGGCAGTGCCCAGAGCTGATCATATTACTGCCATGTAGGCATGATCCACACTAAAAAATCATTGGAAGTATTTCATGTGTCCTGCAAACAATGCTGTCGTTTATACATCCCAAGGATGATTAAATTTTCCTTTCTTTTTTGCAACACCATGACTCTGTTGACTTATGGTCAGCTGATAACTGCTCCAGCCACCTGCAAAGCCCTACAGCTGCTGCCTCCCCATGTCTGCCTCTCCCTTGTTTGTACAAAGGACTGTTCCTGCATCCACACCAAAACCTGTGCCATCCTCCTTGAAATATAACCCTTCTCTCTCGTCAGAGCTAACAAATACAGTGAGTAAAGAGCTGACGGGGCTGGGCATGTCACAGTGAGCAAAGAGGGACAGCATGTCCCTGCAACACTGCAAAATAAAATTCCATATTGCCAATTGAAAAAGAAAATATTTTAATTATTCAAAACAGGCTTAGTTCAGTCGCTGTGCTGAGACCTGACCACCACAGTAGTCAACTCACTGGCAACATCTGTTTCACCAACGATCAGCCACGTTGTTTTTTTTAGTTAAATCTCTGCTTCCAAGTGGGAACTTCTCCCAATGGCTCCTGGTTCCTGTTGTTGATGTTCTGCAAGACACATTCCAAACAGCACATCTCTCATAAAAGTCTGGGCAAATGAGGGTGGGATTGCAATGCTAGCACCACACAGCTGTGGTTACCATGGGTGAACAAGAAATTCCTGGGAACAGGCAGGAATTCCCAGAACCAAAAGTGAAAATTGCAGCTTCCCTGGTTCTGGAGCCATACTCAGCACAAGCTGCCTCCCCGCAAAAGCCTCCTCCTGATGAAATACCCGCTTGCACATTGCATTTCACCTGTGGAGGGAAGTGAACCTGTGAGCTCCCAACAAGATCGAGCTTTAACATCTACCTGGGGCTTTACGCCTCAGCTGCCTGGCAGGTGAGGTGGATAAAACAGGTCGTGACATCTCTCAACAGCAGTGACCAGGAAACCCATCAGGGTGGTCCTGGCCTTTCATATGCACCTTTGCCAAAGCTGAAACTCAAAGCAGAAGTGCAGCAAGAAACAGGAGGATGGATGAAAGGGAAGTCAGGAATTTTCTATGGTATGTATCCTTCTCTTTTTTTATCAAAAGGATAAAGTCTGGAGGATTTTGACTTCATAACTTTACTCTGAAATGTCCATGGGCCAGAGGTGTGTGAGGTATCTCATGTAGGGTGACATTGCCCACCTTACCTGCTCCCCAGGGAGGCTAGGACACCCCACCTCTACAGGTGGTGAGGACAAGCCAAGCAGATCCATGAAGGACCTGGTAATGCCCATCTCACATAAATTGTCCTCTTTAATTTCTCTTCATGCTGAAGAAAAATTTAACAGGCATCAAGCACCTCAGATAGTTCAAATCACAGATAAAGACAAAGGAAGGGTCCATCAGGTTTTCTGCATACCTTCTTCCCTTTGTGTCGGGATCTCCTAATCACTACAACCTCCCTTACTAATTAGACTTCAGCTGATAGGCTGAGAGGGCTGGGGCTGTTCAGTGTGGAGGAGAGAAGACTCTGGGGAGACCTTATAGCACCTTCCAGTACCTAGAGGCTTCAATAGAGCTGGAGAGGGATTTTTCACCAGGACATGGAGAAATAAGATAAGGAGAAACGGGTACAAAGTGAAAGATGGCAGGTTTAGATTAGATATTTGGAATTCTTGTCTGTGAGAATTCTCTGAGAGTGGTTGGGAAGTGACACAGGTTGCCCAGATAAACTGTAAATTCTCCATCCCTAGAAGTGTTCAAGGCCAGGCTAGGTGGGATGCCTTGAACTGGTTCACTGATGGCAGCAGTGTTGATATTAATCACTTGAATTTCAGTATCAGGTGGACCTTTGAGCAACATGGTCTAGTGGAAGGTGTCCCTTTAAGGTCCCTTCCAACACAAAACCATTCTATTAGTCTATGACTGAGGAGTGAGTGCTTTAGCACCCAAGAGCCCTAGAGCCTTCCCTGCTGTAGTTTATCATGCAGGACTTCACACACCCAGCAGTGCAGTCAGCCTCCTAGCTCACACACAGCCAGGTATCAGGTTCTCTTGCCATTGCAAAATACTTGTAGTTTAAAGGTAGACAAAAGAATGTAAAATCCTAAGTTTTTCCACAGACAGAGCTTCTGTAGCATGAAAAAGCATTGCAAGGGCCCAAGGGTTCAGTGAGGTCCATGGGGCAGCCTCACCTCACCAGGCTGTGGAAATGATGCCAGGCAACAGCCATGTTTGCAGCATATCCCCAGCAATCTCAGCAAGAACAACCCAACCTCTCCCATAACAGAAGGGGAGGAAGGCTGGAGAGGGTAGAGGAGGGTACCTGTGAGGCCCTGGGATGCTGCATCACCCCCGTTTGACCATCCCCTGAGAGAACTCATGCACTGGCCACACAGTGAGCCGGTAGTGACACTGAGCCAGAGCAAGAGGGCCCCACAGTTATTTTTCTTTCTTTTGGCATCTGCAGTGGCTGTTTCCAGCCCATTAGTTGTTCTGTCACTGCCTAGGTGTGGACGATTCCACTCCTGGGGCACAGATGAGGCCCCATTGATGGATTAACCACCTCAATAGGCAACATGAATGGCAGGCATGATTTGTGCACTCAGCTGCCAGGAGGAATTGGATTTTAATCTCATGCCAATATGGGTCATATCCTCAGCTCACAGCCTGAATCACATCCTCACTTCACATTCCTGACCCACCTTCTAGCACAATCCAGCCTCATTGGCAAGGAAATGGTGAGGGCTAGTTCAAGCACATCAGATAGAGCAAAGAGGGAGCTGTGACTGAGAGTCCCCTTAAAACTTGTGGAACATGGGTGCAGTTAAGCCCTCTTTAAACCTGGCCCACAGAAGGAAAATCTTAATCCCTGCCTTCTTTCTTTTTAAGAAGTTTGGAGAGATCGTTCTGGAGATGGACATGGACAAAGAACCAAACTACAGCTTCATGCATTTACTTTTCTGGCCCCCTAAAAACACACCCTCCCAGAAACAGCAAACTCATCCATGTAACAGGAATCAGGTCTGGTCCTTGATTTGGTGAAGTACCCTTCAAATAAATTACATAAGAATTCTCTGATTACATAAAGTGCATTGCACAATGCATTATATAAAGCTCAGGTCATGGCTTAATCAACCAGCACTCAGCTCTCTCACATCAAGAAAAATTAATTTGAGAAGCAGAGAGGAAGGGGGAGGAAGAGGAGGTTGTTCTCCTTCTCTTAAGGAGGCACATGGCATAGCACATGGCACACATGCCCACTGAGGACAGCTTCATCCCCAAGCCAGCCCAAAAGGAGCAGCTTCCAGCCAAACTCTAGCTTTTTGCTCAATGGCCACCTGCAGGATACCTGAACAGGGGGAGATTTATGGCTCCCTCAGAAAACAGACCCATAATCACAACCACTTCACCATTAACCTTATCTGGCTCTAATGGGATTGCCCAGAGGCACAGGGTGTCCATCAACCACTGTAATGCATCTTGGAGAGGAGATATGAGAAACTCCTCATGAACGCATTGCTCAAAAAGGCCTGGTTTTCTTTTCTGACACTTTTTGATTTCAAATCAGCAGGAAATAGCCAAGGGGAATGTTTCAATGCTGACAGTGATAGAGGAACTTTCACACCAGCAGATGAAAACCAAAACAAACTGGGAATTCTATGCTGAATCTGGTGCCAGAGGTGCCCCTAAGATACGTAACAGAAGCCAAAGGTCCCACTTCTCTACCCTAATATACACGTTTTTCCATTAAAAAGAATTTAGGTTTCATAGTTTTTTAAAGCCCAAGAATGACATTAAATTAGTCACAGGATTTCCAATCAATCCACCACAGGGCTGGCAGGTGGGACCAGCTCCTTCTCTTGGAAAACTTTACTCTCAGAGATCCCTGAGGCTACCTGTGGCTTTAATACAACTCTTTCAATCAGTTTCAACAGGTCTTGTACAGGATTTTGAGCATGCAAGCACTTCAGGGTAAGAAACATCTGCAAAAGTTCCCACCATGTCTTGCAGAATCAGATTGAATCAGCAGGGGTGTCAGTGAAAATCGTTTTAACTACTGCAGGTTTCAGTGATAATAGCATCCATTAAACAGGAAAAGTAATAAATCTATAGGGGGTGTATGCTGAAAATAAACAGTGAGGTTTCAGCCATGCTTTGAAGTAGCATGGAAAGGCCCAGAGGCAAAGAAGTGCTGGGAACTGCTTGGCCCATTGTGCCAGACAGGCAGAGAACTTCTGTGTACCAGTGGAGAGGCAGAAAGTTGCAAGAAGAGGAGAAAGGCCTTCTTTGATCGTTGATTTTGCAGCTGAGCTGTTTCATGGAAGATAAAATTCTGAAAGGAGGGATAGGGATGCAGGAGACAACAAGGGCAGTGCAGAGAAATCCTTATGGGATATTTCTGAGCCTTGGAGGCAGATGGTTTCTAATAGCTCGTCCCATGAGAATGGCCATAAAGGAACCTAAGAGGAGATAGGATTTTGTGTTCTGTCACCTTTCTCTTTGGTCACACGAGCACCAGCTGTCACTAGGGGAATACAAGAGGTGGGCCAATTGCATGACACACAGATGGAGGGGTGTTACATCTCCCTGGCACTTCCCAACACTGCTGTCAGCACATTCAGGTTAAAAAAAAAAAAAAAAAAAACAACACCAACACACCTTTATTACACCTTGCCCTGTGTAATAAACTCCAGAGAGAAATCATGAGAGACAAGGGAGCCAAAGCACATTCCCTGTGACCAGCCATTTCCAGGGAGGGAGTTCCCACCATGTCTTCTGCAGAAAGGAATGAGTCAAGGAGAAGTTACCACAGACACGACAGGGCATGCAGGGGTGTGCAAGGAGAGGGCTCTCCTCCTTGGGTGATGGGAATGGGGAGCATGACTCAGGAGACCTTTCTTGCTGCCAGGATCTCCACAGGTGAGGTCAAACAGGTCCGCAGGAGTCAAGGATTCTGCAGACAGATCAAGGTGCTAGAGTCTGGATGTGGCATAAACAGTTGGAGCCTGCCTATGCCCAAAAGCCATTGCAACAGCAATGGGTTTGGGTTGGAGGAAGAAGGTAGGGAGTGGCTCCTAGCTACTCCTTCCACCTATACTGCTTTTCTTCCAAAAATGGTGTTATTTAGGGGTTATTCAGTACACAAAGTCTCTCTGTGCCAAGGCTAGATTTCTGAGTCACTAGATGAAAAGCAAACCTATGCCACAGGGGAGATAATGCCTGTAATGCAAGAGTGAGAGGGCTCTTGCACAAGGCACTGGGATCCTGACAATCACTGCCCCACACCTGGCCAAAAGCTGTGAGCTTTAGCGCTCCATGTAAAATTCCCTGGGTAGACACAAGATGCCAAGCCATGGGACGCTTGGGCTGGCTACACCTCCTGTTTGTCCAGTTGGGAAACTGGTTCTGCAGCGTGACCAGGGAAACCTGGCCCTGACAATGCCTGCACCAAATCCTCCCTTTGTGTGAAATGGTGTTGAATAGGTGCCTCCACTCGGGCTTTCTCCAAAGAGTCTCTGCCACCCACACCTCTGTGTGTTCAGGGGATTCCAAATAATCCTCAGCACAAACAGACTTTGCACTGTGACCTGAGGAGATAATTACTCACAGAATTCTCAGTAAGATCAGGCTTTGCAGCTTATATTTACACAAAGGTCTCATCAAAGCCAACTGAAAGAGGACAGAATTTGACCAAAAGGTCTCCTAGTAGGTTCTGGCAAGCTTTAGTTACAGTCAGGCAGTCCAGAATCGTGTTTGATGCACAGGCTGACAGTTCCCAAGGCTTTATGTCACTGTGGGTTGTAGAGAAAGATTGCAGCACAGGATTGCTCAGATGCAAAAGGGAGATGAGACCCTCTGGCTGCAGAAGGAGCCATCTCTGGGCCATGCATCACCAGGGAATTCCCAGGTGAAGGAACGAACAGGGATGAATACACTTTGCACCAAAAAATGAGGCTCAGAGGAGAACTCTGCTTAATCTCAGAGTCCAACCTTGTGCCAAAGCCAAGTCACAGAAAACACTAATGGCATGTTCCTGGCCAAGAAAGAGCTGTGTTGGTACAAGGTAGGCACTGCACAATTAGGGTTCCTGGCAGCACACTGGCCCATCAGGCAAAACCTCAAAGTTTTGTCAGACCTCAGATACAATGCAGGGGATCAGCACTGACCTCCTTCAGCCTATGATCTTCACCCATGGACCAGGGACTCCATACTCAAATCCCTTCTCTTACCCAAGAAATGAGAGATGAAACTGAAGTGATCAACCCCCAAGCTAGTAGCCCCTGTGAGTGTCAGACAGACACAGGTGAGATATCCATACGTCTCCTTTGGAAAGCTCTCTCACTTTGCACAAAACAATCTGAAAGAGAGCAAAAAGCACTTCCATCATGGGCATGGCAGAAGGTTTTCAGCAGGAGAACTGACACCCTCTCACTTAAGCATACATGAAAGACTTCTATTCCAGCCTCTCTAGGTGGGAAAGGAGCCAGACCTGGATCTTCTGAAACCACAGGATGGGATAGAGAGGTAAAAAAAGTAGAAAATAGGAAGATAGCCAGGGAAGGGAAGGAAGTAGCAGGAAAGGAAGTATTCTCCAGCTGTAGGAGAGCACAGACCAGGACTACATACCTTCCTCTGGCTGGAACAAAAAGGGATATAAATGGTGGGTACTTGGCTTCAAGAGCTGTATTCTCAGCCTGCAGTATTTTGGGAATGTGGAGGATTCCCCTGCTGTGCAGTGTGCAGAGTCCAAGACAGTTAATAACATGTTTCTTTGTGGGAAAATCCCCTGGGGTTAGAGGTGCTGTCCCATAGCAGTCCCCTTCCCCAGGTGTCCCAGGGGAGGACCATCAGCTGCATGTGACCAGATGCACCCCAGAAGCCCCACAGTGAATTCCACCCCTCCCCAGGCTCTATCAGGATAAAGAACCTGGTTCTTCCTCCCCTTGTTTTTTGGTGTCCCATGCCTGGCTAAGGAATGGCAATGGGAAGTGATATATGTATATAGAGGGAGACAGGTGGCAGTGATATTCAGAGTGATAGCTACCACTGGACTTAATTATACAGGCATCATTGTATACTTTTGGCCACAGTAAAATATTTGCCAACACTTTTCTGTCATATTTGTTAGTTGCCATGAAATTTAAGGCATTTCCAAGGTCTGATCAATATGCACAAGGTCAGACACAGCATGAAGCTGTGACAGAAACAATCCATACCATGTGAAAAGAAGGATTCCAAGTGATTTGCACCAAGGAAGAGCAGTTCTGCCTGGCTCAGCTCAGCCAACAGACCTCTGATTTTAGTGACACTCTGCTGCTCAAAAGCTCTGTCTTAGAAGGGATCCATTGCTCGAGGGAGGCCCTTTGCAAGCAAAGTTGCATGTCAGGTTTTGGCCAGAGCAGAATCAGAAATGTTGACCCAGAGCTCAGGTGAGAAGTGCTGCAAAGCCAGCCTGGTGATGACGTGTGCATGGCTTGAGAGAGAGAAGGCTTTTCTGCGCTACCTTTTTTTGCTGCTTTCCTTCTAAAGCATGGGAGAAACACCAGCACAGTGCTGAGGGCAGGAGGAGGCAGGTTGTCAGGCAGCCCAGTAAGTGGGCCTCGTCTTTGTAATCCTTTTCAGCCTTTTACCTTTTTAATTCTATTGCTTATCTGCTGGGAGAGCTTTGGGGCACCACTTGCCATCAGCCATCTCCTTATCTTCCTCTCTGTGACCTCTTCATCCAACAGCAATGAAAAATCCAAGGCAAGGGAAGCTGACATCTTGGAGGCATGGACAGAGTACAGACCATGGTGGTAACATGGGAACACTCACCTTCTTGTCCTTGGGTCACCCAAGCACACCTTGCACCTTCAGCTGTAGCTGTGTACTCTCCTCTCTCTGCTTGTGGGGGTTGGTTCCATCTCACATCAAGATCAGTGATAAAAGCAGGGAATAAATAAATACAGTAAATTGAGAAAGATCAGCTCATCAGGCCAAGTGCAAACGCTACAGAGTCATCCAGAAAGCATCCTGTAATGTGCAAACAGGAACTGATAGAGATCCTCTTCCAAGGGCAGAGCTTGTTCATAACTGATGGATTCCCTTGGCCAAAACCACCTCCTGCATATCTGGGTGTGAGCACTGCTATCTGCTGCTGCATCGTGCACAGCCCAGATCTCTCCTGGGCCGAGGGCAATTCTCAAATTGGAGAGAATGGAAGCATCAACAGGGGCAGATCTGTTGTCCTCATTAGCCCATCCTGTCAGGGAGCATTTCAGGATGAAAGTGAGGGAAGAAACATGCCTTTTTATCTTGTCACATTCTTGCATATGGAAGGGAATAACTGAATCCCTGTGGCAAGTTCTGCCTAACAGAGAAAGCCCAGCTGCAGAACCCCACACTGCAGCCCACATAAACATCTTGGGAGGATCTCTTGGGAGTCACAGCACAAAAGGGCTCTGTGCCTGGCAACAACTACAACAGTGGAAAAAACCCTCACTATGGAGCCTGGGTCTCCAGGCACTGTTACACAATTAGTCTCACCAACTCATTTCCTTACCCTGGGGAAGCTGCTCCATGGGAAGCCACCTGAATCCTCTCGTAGGAAGGGCTATGATGGTGAGGGTGCTCAGTAGATCAGGTGGTACCCCACTTCACCTGCACTGCACAGGGCATTGTTGAAAAAAAAAAGACATCTTAGGAACCCTCAAGGAGGGGTGATGAGGCAAGACAGCAGCAGGATGAAGCAACAACTTGGGTAGCAAAAGACATGAGCAGGAAAACCTGCTCTTGGGTCAGATTCCTTAGTCGAGACCAGATCACCCCTCTCCATCCCATTCCTGTCGTTACTGCTGCTGACCTTTCAGAGTGAACTCTGACATCCAGAGATCTGCAAGGCAGATGGACAGTAACCATCAAAGCTGACCACTGGCATCACTCAGGCTGAAGAGCTCCACACCCTGTGTGCCCCATTTGCATGTCCAGCATGTGGTAGCAGAGGGGCTACAGGAGCAGCTTCTATGCAAAGCTTCTGGAAGCTTCCCCTACATCTGGCAGAGCCAATGCCAGGCCAGGCAATTCCAGGATGGGCCTAGCACTTGCCAAGGCTGGACCAGTCAGTAATGGCAGTAATGCCTTTGTGATAACATATTTAAGAAGATGAAAAAAAAAAAAAGTTATTGTACAGATGTAATTGCATCCAGAGAATAGCAGGGTGAGAACATGTGAGAGGAGCAGCCCTGCAGACACCCAGGGCAGTGCAGAAGAAGGGGGCAGGAGCTGTTGCAGGCTCTGGAACTCAGATTCCCCTGCAGCCCCTTGAGCAGCCCGTGGTGAGGCATCTGTGTCCCTGCAGCACAGGGAGGACACAAGGGAGCAGAGGTCTACCTGTAGTCCCTGGAGGAGCCCAGGCTGGAGCAGGGAGATACTAGATAGAGGCCTGTGAACCCATAAGAAACCTATACTGGAGCAGGTGGATGCCTGAAAGAAGACTTTGGACATGTGGAAAATCTGTGCTGGAGCAGGCTCCTGGCCGGACGTGAAGATCTGTAGGGAGAGGAGTCCAGGCTGGAGCAGGTTCGCTGGTAGAACTCCCCCTGCAGGGGGCTCACATGGAGCAGCCAGTTCCTGAAGGATTGCAGCCGTGGAAGACTGAGCCATAGGCATGGGATAGACTCACATTGGAGGCATTCACGGAGAACTGTCTCCTGTGGGAAGGTCCCCATGCTGGAGCAGGGGAAGGACTCCTCTCAGGAGCAGCAGCAGGAACAATGTGTGATGAACTGGCCATAATCCCCATTCCAATCTCCCTGTGGCACTGTGGGAGGAGGTAGAGCTGGGAAGGAGGGAGGGGTGAGGGGAAAGTTGTTTTAAGATTTATTTACTTCTCATCATCTTGCTCTGATTTTGATTAGTAATAAATTCAATTAGCATTTTCAGTTCTAGTCTGTTTTGCCCATGACAGTATTTCATGAATGATCTCTCTGCATCCTTATCTCGGCTCATGACCTTTTGTTATATCTCTTGTCCAGCTGAGCAGTGACAGAGCACCTTTGGTGGGTGCCTGGCACCCAGCCAGAGTCACACCCTGCAGTTCCCAGCCTAAGCCTGGCCATCCTCACAGCCAGGATTTGGTGAGCTCATTGGCGAGGCAGTAGTGTGTTCACCACCTCAGAGAGGCACCCAAAGAGCTTTTGCTGGCCAGTGTCTGTCTGTGGGTATTCAGGGCTCTGAGGGATGGCCTAACCAACCCTGACTCCCTGCCTTTGTTCCTTTAGGATTCTGTACTTTTCCCTGCTGCTGTCATCTCAACCATCCCACCTCTGTCTGCAGTCTTATCTTTCCCAGCACGGTCATTTCTCACAGCATGTGGGCAGGGTATGGCAGGACCACAGCTGGGATTTCAGACTCAGGGAGCTGGAGGCCTGGGAACTGGAGGCCTGGGAGCAGGGGATTACCCAGAGATGGGGTTACAGAGAGATGGAGTAAGGGTGGAGAGGAGGGGTAGGAGGGATTGGTTCCCCATGCCTTTGCTTGAGCTGTTCCACCTCACAAGGCAAAAAAAAAAAAACAAAAAACCCTTAAGCCATAGAATGTGTCGTAATGAGCACAGCTCTGATGCTGTTGTACACCACAATGACAGACTCTGACTTCAGAAGGTTGAAAATTACTGTATGTATTACTGGGAATATCTTCCCTTTTATGCTATTCTACACAGACTAATTTGATTGGTGAAACAAAGACAAACCTCTTCAATCACATTGGTCAGACCAGAGGGACATCAAGAAGAAGTCCCTCCTAGGGAAAGAATGTAAACAAAGATTACAGTTACAAAAACATGTCTCTGGTTTACAGAAAATTCCCTGGGAAAAGAATTTCAGAAAACCAAAACATCTCAGGCACGAACCAGGGCTACACCATACATCATTTCTGCCTTGAGACAGGACAGGGAGACTGAAGTTTCCCACGACTGGAACACGAAGGACGTTATGGCTTTGGCTCTCCGTGTCAGGGGAGCATCTCTCACAGGGTCAGAGACACACAGCCCTCAGGGACCACCCAAGCCAAAGCTCAGCCTGAGGAGCAAACATCATGATACATGGTTCTCAGCTTCTTGTCTTATGTGACATTCAGCAGGATCCTTTCCAAGTCTTTTGGAAGCTGTCCCTGCCTGTGGTAGACCACCTGGGAAACAAGATGATCTTTTAGGTCCCTTCTGACCAAAACATTCTGTGAAATCCCAGCTTAATGGGGTCAAGTCAAATCTCCCTGCAGAGCCAGGATCCAACCTGTGCATAGAGAGAGCACACCCAGTATCTGACTAGCTGCCAGAGAGGACTCCTTGGATGTGTTACTGCTGAAATTCCCAGATGAATACAGGAACTTCTCACACTGATGCCACAATCCCACTGGAAAGGCTAAAGGAAAAGCCCCTGGATCAGCCCATGTGCTTTATGCTGCTGTAGAGAGAGCAGCATGAGAAGCCTCCACCTGCTCTGCCCTTTCCAACATTTCCCTGTCCGTGGAGGTATAACATGGCACAGAAGCAGCACTAAGTATGACAGTGCTTGTGGAACCCACTAGATTCAGCTCATGCCTCTCTGCTCCCACCCCAGAACCAGATGGTGGTCACCCAGCCCCCCTAAGAGGTGTGTGGGGAAGTCGATGCTGCCCTCCAGCCCTCCCAGCTGGTTTGCCAGATGCATGAGCTGAAGGCATAAGCTGAACAAGTACAGCTTGTGCAGGGAGTTTCCCTCTGAGGGCTGTGCAGCCCTTTTGTCCTAGGGTGACTTTATGATGCTTGTATCCCCAATTGTCTGTTCTGTTTGTGCTGTATATTGAGTTCTGTGCCTTTAAAATGGTTCTGGAAGCAAAGAGGGAGAAAGAAGCAGCGCAGTTTGTTTTGAGAAAACTGCCTGACTCCCACACGGCCTGGCTCTGGCGTTCGTCTGAGGCACCGACAGCAGTGGGACAGAGATCTCCTGTGCTCTTAGTTAGTTTCAGCTGGCTGAGGCAGAGAAGTTCCCTGGACTGTTTTCTTACTTTTCTTGGGACTGTTTAAATCTGCTCTGGACTGACAAACCCAGAGGAGCAGCGAGGGCTGGCACCTGCGGCGCCGGGGCCTGGCCCTGCGGAGGGAGTGGGGCTGGTGAGAGACTGAGTGAGCTGAGCTGCACCCACAGCAAGGACTGTCTCTGTTTGCCATCTCTCTTCAGAGCTGCGAGAGGTTTTATTGTTTCATATTATTCGTTCTTTGTGCTTGTGGGCACTTTGTTTGTTGAATAAATAATTTTTTCCACTTTTCTCTGAGGAAGTTTATTCCCTCACTGGCTGGGGGGAAGGGCCATTTGGGTTTGTTTTCCAGAGAAACCCTCTTTGGAGTTTTCCTCCCAAATTTGTCCTAAACCAGGACACCTTTTCAGGGTAACACAGGTTCAGGCTGTCCTAGTGGGCAGTGCAAGGGTAGCCTCAAGCCCAAGGGTTTCACTGGATGTGGATGCACTGTAGAAGACAGCAAGGAGGCAGCTTGGGCAAAGCGAGCGCAGTGCAAGCCCTATGCTCCTCTCAGTGCTACATCCATGCCCATCTACCTCCCAGGTTAGCTTTTTTCGTTGACAGTGCACACAGCCAGATGCTGTCTTCTCAAGACCTCTGTGTGGGCGATCCCCAAACAGACCTCGGATTCTCTGGCACCACTTGCAACATTCCTGCTGTGCACACTGAGCTCTGCCACAGCAGTACTCAAAACCTCAGCAGTTCAGGGACAAGGAAAACAGATTTCTGCTCTCAGGATCCCCAGAGAGCTGCTCTGGTAGTGAACTCACCTTTGTTGTCTATAGCAACTCCCAATGGAGGCTGTGTTGATCTTTTTCCTAGGAGATCAACACCATCTGGAGGGCAGCAGTGCATGTGCTGGCACAGCCGAGGTCTGCCCTGACTCACACTGAGACCCGTTTGCCCCAGGGGTACCAGTTCCAGCCATAAATCCCAGCCTGAGCGAGGCCTGCCAGTATACTTGTCCCAGCCAAAATTCCTGTAGAAAAGCTAACACTAATAAATGAAGGTTTGCTGGAAGAGTTGGCACAAGCCAGCGGGATGTTGCTGAGCTTTGCACAGAAACCTACCAACAGCGTTGTGGTTTCAGATGAAACTCAAGACATGTGAATCCTCTGGCCAAGTTTTGCCACAGGGTTTCAGTGTCACCCTCAACAGCAGGAACCAGCCACCACTGCAGGACACTGGGATATTGGGCTGCAAGTACAGCCAGATCCCCAGCACATCCAAGGCTGGAGCAGTGAGCTGGTTCAGGAGGCAGAGGGGAGCTGGTCTCCCCTGTACCCACAATAACAGGATTCTCTGGCAGCCTGCAGGTCCTGGATTTCATCTCACTCCCCAAAATGTGGTAGGGAGGCAACCTAACCCTCTCAAGCTCACAGCAGGGACACAGGAAAGGCACATGTGAGTGGCACCTGGCTCACAAGCCACACAATACAGCTGGGACCCAGGGCAGCCCAGCCATCTCTGCCACCAGCCTGGCTTGCTGCAGTGATCACTGGACCTCAGACAGCCTCCATGCTGAGTGACCTCTACATACCTGTCAGCAGCCTGCCACTGGGAGCTGCAAACCCAAAGCCTCCTCTGGCCTCTCCATCTCTTATCCTGCATCTACAGAACTGCAGCTCATGGATTCTTGCTCAGGGCTACTTGCTAACTGAGCAAGCTGTTTTCTCCAACAGCCACGACCAACAGATTTTTGCCCATGCAAAACTGCAGACAAGCCTCCCCCTATTTCCAGGGGCAATAGGTTTGTGGGGGAAATCCTTCCAGTCAGGCAGGGTTCTTCTGTCCTCATCACAAGAGGGATGGCAGCTTTGCAGCATCCCATTTCCATGGAGCCATCTTGCAGCAGGAGAGGTGCAGGAGAGGCCTTGAAGAAGTGTGTTACAGGCTGATAGTTTATCTTGGACGACTCCTGAGCACTGGCAATCCCTCAGCCCTTGGAAAAAAACCCTCTTGGCTGCTTTGAACATTACTGTTCAAGCACAGCAGCAGGCACATGGAAATATTTTCATGCTCAAGAACATGTCTTGTTGGAAGAGGGAGAAGGAGTGTCTGGATTCATGTCCTTGCTTCCAGCAGTGCTGGTGGCTCATCCTGGGACTTGGGTCCCATTGCTTCACAAACCACACCGTGTCCAGCTGATGTGGGACAGCCATGTCCCCACACTGCCAGACCATGGCTATCAGGCATTTTTATAGCACTTTACACATACAGGTGGTAAAAATTGACACCTTAAAAGGGAACTAACAGGTTTGCCCCCCAGCCTGGCTCTGGGTGGGCAAGGGAACAGCTGCTGCACTGGGGAAATGGCGTAAGCCCAGCTAGGAGTACAGGTCTGGAAAAGGCCAATGCTTTTTCCCATGGTGGCTGCATCAGTGACCTAGCCCCACCTCAGGATGGACAGCACATCACTGGAGTGAGCAAGGGGTGCCAAACGCAATTTTGGATGCTGCTTTGGTTGATGGCTGAGAACCACGTCCATGACATAGAAAAGAGCAGGGGAAGGAATCCTGCCAACCATCCTCCTGCCTTGCACAACAGGGATAGGCTTCCCCTCCTTTCAGGGTCATTCCCAGACCCATGGCTGTGATGTCTCACCCATTCCCTGCCCAGGCCCTGTGCTCCCCCCAAAACTCCCTCCTCATGTGCTGCTCACACCCTCCGTGTCTCATCCTACCTGCCTCCAACCGTCAGTGCTTCAGGGTAGGGAAAGTATCTCATTGCCTCCATTGGATAGGTTGTGGCAAATTGCTGGTGCTAAACAAATTGCAGCTCCTGCCAAAAATCATCACTGCTGTGGGGCAGGAGCTGGGAGCATTACTCACCCAGGGAATTGTATTTGCCTATGTCAAAAAGGGCTGGGGGCAGCACTCCCTCACTCACTCTCTGCTAGAGGACAGTGGTGACATGGCACAGGCCACTAGTCCCCCAGCTAATATTCCAGGGAAAGGCATGTCATTTCCCAAGTCCTCACCACGCCCCAAAAAGTACCCAAAAACGTGAAGGAAAGGCTATACCTATATAGATACAAGGTAAGGGGCAGGCATAAGGCAGGGCAATACCTTGCCCTGTAACCATGCAGGGGAGGGACATGACGTGTACTTTGAAGGGCATAAGGGAAAGGAAATGTCCTTGGGATGGGACTACCATGGGGAAGAGGTCCTGGTGCTGTGGCAGCAGGAAGAATGTTAACCATCTACAGCCCCAGGCTGTACTGGGAGGGAGCATGGGATTTGGTTACCAATTATTCCACATGGCTGAGCCTTCAGCAAAGATAATCCCCACTGACAAGATCTAACAGCAAGGGCTGGCTCAGCCCTGCACTGTAGGACACCCCTTGCACTGTGCAGTCGTGCCCTGTGAGCCCTGATCCCACAGGATGGAGGAGAGGCACCACCCATCCCCTCTGATCTTCCTTTGGCTTGGGGAACAGCCTTATTTTGGGACAGGGTCTGCTGATCCCTGGTATCCCTACAGAGCTAGCTGCTCACCTGCAATACATAGCCCCTCATCCCTTCCCTGTAACACTGCTAGCATCTCCCATCATGCAGAAGGACATGGTTAGCCCACAGCAGTATCTCCAGCCCACAGCCATGGTCTTACCCGGCATTAACACAAAGCAGGTCAGCATTCCACTAAACCAAGCCTGGCTACCCTGTGTGTTCACAGCATAAGCAGAGCTGGAAGGGGCCTAAAAGGATCATCGAGTCCAGCTCCTGGCCCTGCACAGAATCACCCCAAGAGTCACACCATGTGCCCAAGAGCATTGTCCAAATACTTCTTGAACTCTGCCATTCTTGGTGATGTGACCACATTCCTGGGGAGCCTGTTCCAGTGCCCAGCCATCCTCTGGGTGAAGAACTTCTACTGATACCTAACCTAAACCATCCTTGACACAACTTTAGGTCATCCCTCAGGTCCTATCACTGTCACTACAGAGCAGAGATCAGTGTCTGCCCCTCCTCTCCCCATCATGAGGAAGTGTAACTCTGATGAGGCCTGCCCTCAGTCTCCTCCAGGCTGAACAGGCCAAGTGACCTCAACCACTCCTCACATGGCTTCCCCTCAAGGCCCTTCATCATCCTTGTTGCCTTTCTTTGGACACTCTCTAATAGCTTTATATCCTTCTTGTATTGTGGCACCCAAAGCTGCCCCCAACACTGGAGGTGAGGCTGCCTATGCAGAGCAGAGCAGGACAATCCCCTCCCTTGCCCAACTGGCAGTGCTGGGCCTGATGCCCCTCAGGACAGGGATGTCCCTTCTGGGTGCCAGGGCACTGCTGACTCGTGTCCAACTTCTCATCAACCTGGACCCCGAGGTCCCTTTCCCTGGCACTGCTTTGCACATCTCATTCCCCAGTCTGTCTGTACATCCAGGGTTGCCCCATCCTAAATGCAGAATCAGGCATTTCCCTTGCTGAGCTCCATGTGGTTGGTGATTGCCCAGCCCTCTAATTTGTCAGGGTCTCTCTTCAGGGCCTCCCTGCCTTAGAGGGAGTCAGCAGCTTCTCCCAGTTTTGTGTCATCTTTGAACTTGCTCCTGTTCTGCATCCAGGTAATTTATGAAGATGTTGGATGTTCCTTAGGGCCACGGATGGAGCCCTAAGGAACTGCACTAGTGACAAGTCCCCAGTCTAATGTCACCCCAGTCACTATAACCCTTTGTGCCTGACCTGTGAGCCAGTTGCCCTCCCATCCCATGATGTCCTTATCCAGCTGTGGGATGGACAATTTTGTCCAGAAGGATACAGTGAGAGACAGTATAGAAAGATTTACTGAAATCCAGGCAGATCACATCAACTGTCTTCCCTTGATAACTAGGCAGGGGAGAGCCAGAAAATGACAAAATTAAAGCCTGGAGGGGCCACCACTGTAGTTTGCCTTCCAGACATTCTGATCCTCAGTGTTTTAATATGCATGAAACAATGTGATGTAGCCAAAAAGGAGAGACTCAAAGCTAATAAATCAATACAGTACCAGGCTCCTGCCGTGCCCTTTTCTGGCACCTCCCTTAGACTTCCCATGCATATCCAGGAGCAACATTAACAGGAACAGTCTGTCTGGCACCTTCAGCAGTGCAGGAGTCACCAGCACAAGGCACAAGTGTTTCTCTGCAGGCTCACTGCCAACACAAGCTCTCAGCACCTTCGTTTGTGACAGCAAATGAAACCCTGGGGAACAGACTCCCTCTTTCTTGCTCCCTGGTGAGAAAAGGCAGAGTTTGCAGAGTCTGGTCATGATGCTCAGGAAGAAAGTGGAATGATGAGGAGATCCTTGATACACCCCCAGTTCAATCCTCTGCCAGAGCCCACCATGGCATCACCATCCACCCAGCATCTCCCCACTGTGCTTTTGGCCAATGTTTATTTTTCTCCTGGTGGCTGCTGGGCCTCTAGCACTTGAGTCTAGTGCAAAGGCTTCACAGCACCATAGAATACATCTTTGTGACAGCTTGTATAGTCTGGGCAGCTTGCAATTTCATTCTGCCCCCCCACACACAGCCCTGAGATGCCAGCAACCAGCACTGCTTCTCCCACTACCCCTTGTGTCCCAACCCCAGCCTCTTTCCGGATTGCATTTCTCCCATTTTGCAATTCGCCCACCCAATATCTTGATTTCCTCTTCACTGTGGTGCACTCTGCCCTTACTAAATGCCATCCTCACCCCTTCAGCTGCATCACTCTGCCCTTCTGAGGAGACCATAAGCACTAAAAGCTGCTGCCTGCCAGAGCTGCTTTGCTTGGGAACCAGTACTTAGCAAAAGCTTCTGCCTTGGCTGGGAAAATCACTTCAGGTCCAGAGCATTTTCCTGACAACAGAAACCCCAGCAAACAAGTCATTCCCCAGCCTAGAAGAATGGCCTTTGTGGGAACAGCAAACTAGGGGAGATTATTCCCTTTCTGTGCCAAAAAACCCCCAGACAATCACTCCTTCACTAGCCAGTCATAGAAATTTAACCTAAGGGTTTTCAAAAATGACTAGTAATTGTGGGTGCCTGAGCAAGATGCCTCCTTAAAAGGCCTTTATTTCCAGGACATATGTGCTTCTTGCTTTCAAAGGGTCAGCCTCACATCAGAAAGCCCCACAGAGACCACAGCCTCTGAAAAGATCTCAGCAGCCCCAAAGAATGAACATCAAAGTCTGAACAATTCAGTAAGCACAAAAACCTCACAGCACTCAACCTGCTGTGGTCATCCCATCATCCTGGCTGTGTTTCATCAACCTGTTTCCCCTGCTCCCTTTCATAAATCTTGTTATGGTCACTCAAAGCTGTCAAGGACACCTAACAAGCAGGATTCTGGTGGCAGAAGAAAGGCTCCATCCCCCCCACCCCTTCTCCTGAGCCTCCCAACAACGGCTGTCTAAGACATCCTTGCATCCTTGCAAAGCATGAGCTGATCCTTTCAGGAGAAACTACCCAAAGGGTGGCTCAGGTAAAGACCCAGGGGGACCCACCAGCTTTAGGAAAGCCCTGCTAGAAAGCAGAAAGCCTATATAAAGCATGCACCAGTTGAGCCCTGTCTCGGCTCCATCCATACACTAAGTATTCCAGTATCATCACTCCAGCCCAGTTTTGCATTTGGAAGCACCACCCTGTTTGCATTCCTCCCTGCCACAGAGGAGACCCCCTGTAAAGAGCTTCTGAGGTAGCTTTGCAAAGCCAACACATCAAAGCCCATTGCTGTTGCCTCAGCTCTCCCTTTGCCCTCGTCCCAGCTCTTGCAACATGACACAGCATGGGCTCCCCAGGGCAGCTCTGTGTTTGTGCACCTCTTGTTTATGGCTGGGACCACAGCTAATCAAACAAGTGAGTGCCCACTCACTGTTCTGGAAGTAGAAGCTCGGCATGGTTGTCAAACAGGCACGTTCTGAACAACCAAGGCCCTACCCCGACTTTCACAATAGGAATTAGTCACAGTGCTCCAACGGGAGCTGCAAATCCGGCAACAGGAGATAAAGTTACAGCAGAGACCTCACTTGTCCTCTCTTGTGTACCTGACACCTCTCTCCTTTGGTTCCTGCCTTTACAGATCCCTTATAGGTGCAGGGACCCTCTGCTCCTGAGAAAGGTGTTTTGGATTTTGCTTTAGGTAAACTCTCACACAAGAAGTCAGAGTAGAGCAATATCCAGGCCCTAAGAGCAACCAGCAGATGTCTAGAGGTGGCCACCAAATTGATTAAAGGGATGGAGCACCTCTCCTATGAGGAAGGGCTAAGAGAATTGGATTTGTTCAGCCTGGAAAATAGAAAGCTTCAGGGTGGCCTAATTGTGGCCTTCCAGTACCTGAAGGGAGCGTACAAGAAAGATGGAGAAGAACTTTTTACAAGACACATAGTGACAGGACAAGGGGGAATGGCTTCAAACTGAAAGAGAATAGGTTTAGATTAGGTATTAGGGAGAAATTCTTCCCCTAGAGGGTGGTGAGGCACTGGGACAGGGTGTCCAGAGAAGCTGTGGATGCCCCATCTCTGGACATGCTCAATGCCAAGTTGTGAATGGAGCTCTGAGCAACCTGGTCTAGTGGAAAATGTCCCTGATCAAAGCAGAGGGGCTGGAACTAGATGATCTTTATGGTATCTTCCAACTCAGATATTCTACTCAGATTCTATGGCTTTATGATATGCAGGCTTTGCTGAGAAATGGCAAGGTGACTTTGTCCACGTGCATTACCCAGAAGGGTCTGAGGTTAGCAGATGATAAAACATGACCAAAAGATTTGCAATCACTGATCATATGAACAAAGCCTTCAGAACGGCTCAAAGGTGCTTTTAAACATTTGGATTCTGGGAGATTTAAGGCAATGCAGCTATCCTTCCCCTGCAAGCGGAGGCAGAAGCCTGTGGATCAGCTAGAGCTTTGGCAACAAGAGTAGTGCAAGCAAACCTGTGGTAGTTTGTTATCTGTGTAACTTTTGCTGACACAGGTGTATCCCTTCCAGCTGATGTAACCTGGCCTAGCAGTGGTCAACATGGTGAGTCTGGGGTGAGTACATAACAAGGTCTTTGCTGAGTTACCCATGGTTGTCACCAAAACTGCGCTCACATCTATCTGCTGAGCACAGTGGCACCATCTTGTGAAACACCAGCAAGTTAGGACTTGTATAAGGGTTTGCTTACAAGTTTCATTTATCATCATTTTATTGGGACCAGCAGAAGATTTGCCTGGATGTTTCCTGTCCCTTTGCTGCACACTGCAAATGGAGAGTGGAGGAACACTTTTATACCTTTTTAAAGGCAAGAAGGAAAAAGTAGAAATACAATAAACTAACAGTGTAAAAAAAACAGATAAAAGCAGAGCTGGGCTGGGGAGGACAGGGCAGAGGGGATTATGTCATTGTTCAGCTGAAAATGCAGAGGCCATCACCCCATAAATATTTCCAGGCAGGGAATAAGCCACCAAGGGGCCACATCCCATGACAGTCCCAGAGAAGGGGGAGCAGGACCTTCAAGCCTGCCTGGTGAAGAAGGTGGCTAGAGGAGCTCTGCTGCCCTGGAAGCTAATACAGGCTTTGGCACATGCCTGTGCCCTTGGGAAAAGCAGATATAATGCAGTGGGGAGAATGTTCCAGCATCCACAACATACAGCAGTGGGAAAAGCAGAGGCAGGATGGGCATGGAGTGAACATGCAGAGCTCTAGCACAAGCAACCAGTGCACCAACTCCAGTGGTGTCCAACTGCTGTGCTGGCAAATTTACATGATTCAAATGTCAAACTGCATGTTCAGAGTGGAGGCAAATGGACACAAAAAGCAGGAACAATCCAACTACTGAGGAAAATTAACAGCCACTGCTGAAGGCAGGTTGGGCAATTCCAACATCTAGAGGATGATAAAGCACAACAAAGAGAAGATTAAGAATTAATCTCTAATTAGCTGCTTCTGAAAGCTGTCGAAATCACTGCCTGCATCGTTTGCTAATGGATTTGTCAGCAAGTTCTGAGGCTGCAGGGGTCACAGCAGCAACAGTGCTGCTTTATTCTCAGTTGAGAGGTCTGTTTTGCCCATTAAGAGCTTTTGATGTTTTCAGTTTAGGTGTACTCAGAAAGTTCTTTCCAACAACAATGGGCAATGGATCTCACATGCAGCCTCTCCCAGCCACCAGCATAGGGAAAAGAGAAAAAGGATCCTTGTAATTTAAATATACCAGATTTATCCCAAAAAACCAGGGGTGCTGCACACATGTTCCTACCCCACAGGACACACAGTGCCTCCAACACTGATCAATGAGTGCTAAGCAAATAGCACCAGCTCAGAGCCCCATCTCCACCACAGCCCACTTTAAAATGATTCAGAGAAAACATCTGAGAAACAAGTTGTCAATTTCCTACATGAAGCCCTGGGCTCACTGCCAACAGCTGGAAAGGCCAGCAGATCTTGAAGCACACATTTAACATCCCATCTGAAATGCTCCTAACAAAGCAACAACTGCCTACTTATCGAGCTGCCTAAATTTCCATTTGCTTCTCCAGGCTGGATGTACTTTTGGTTTCTGCAAAATCTGCAGTCATGAAGTCTGTCTTTTTTGCTCTGCATCTGATACATCCATGCTTTGCTGCTGGAGTATGTGCTCTGCCTCTACCAGAAGAGGGAATGGGACAGGTCCAACTTATTTTCCTTCTTCCCTTACCAGAAGTCTTCACAATCATTCCACATGAGAGAAATAACCCAACATCCCTGCTCTGAGTACGGTCACCTGAAGCAGGTTGCCCAGGACTACGTCCAGTTGGGTTTTGAGTATAAAGTACAGAGACTCCACCACTTCCCTGGGAAACCTGTGCCAATGTTTAACCACCCTTACGGTAAATAAAAAGCATTTTAAGCAGAACTTCCTGAATTTCAACTTACCCCTCTCACCCAGCATTTGGCACCAATCCATCTTCTTTACTCCTTCACCAGGTTTTAAAACACACTGGCAGTAACTCCCTGAGCCTTCTCTTTTCCAGGCTGAAGAAGCCTGGCTCTTGCACCCTCTCCCCCTCATGAGAGAGGCCTCAATTCCTTTATTGTCTTTGTTGCCCTTCACTGGACCTGCTCCAGTATCCATGTCTCCTTTTCACTAGGAAAACCAGCACTGAATACAGCATGCCAAATATGCCTCATGGGAGCTGAGCAGAAGGGAATAACCTGGTCATTCTTTTAACAACTGGGGTTTTTTTTTTGTTTTGCTAATCCCTACAACAGCAACAACTCATATAAACTCCCTACCAAACCAGGAAACTGCCTTTCCATTGCACACCTCAGCCATGTTTTTCAGACCTTTACATTTTTATGTGAACACAGCACCAATTCCTAAAATGAACAAGAAACAGGAACATTTTCAAAAACTTTATCCCATCTTTATATTTTCTTCGAATAAAAAGGCATTTGTATTCTTGAAAACAATAACAGGTCCCATTGCTATTCTGAACCATATACATAAAGATAAATAGAGTAAAACATACAGTTCTGGGATGTAGAAAGCTAAAAGGCTCTTCTAGGACTGATTTATAGAAAGGAACAGACCCAGAGGGAACAAACTGCTTCAGGACAGGCCACTGACACCTCTCAGTGGTTTCAGATAGTCCATTTCTCTGTATGAGCTTCCACATTTTTGACCAGGCCTTCTCCCAAAATCTCAAAGTCCTCCAGAATTGCCTCCACATTGGGAACGCAGACCAGCTCGTTGTTCAGAGTTGTCACCTTCCTTCCTTTCATCCTGGAGACCTGGAGGACACAGAAAATATTGCATGAATGGGAGCACTGCTCCGAGTTGCATTGCAACCTCTGCCAGCCCCAAGTAAGAGAAGTTAGTTCCTCTCCTGCCTTGTGACATCCAAACCCTGCTACACCACTGCACCCAGTTTCATGAGTTTCACTTTTCAACACAATCAGTGCTCATTTTTAGAGCTAACAAAGTGAAAAAGTGATCTTTCCAGCCCCTTTTACAGTTTACCCTTAAGCCACAGTCCAAAGACTGCAAGGAAGTCAGGAAGCAAAGCAATGGCCAGGGGCATAGTGGAATGAATGACAAGTG
Organism: Phylloscopus whistleri; assembly: GCA_017589585.1. Classification (NCBI taxonomy): domain Eukaryota; kingdom Metazoa; phylum Chordata; class Aves; order Passeriformes; family Phylloscopidae; genus Phylloscopus; species Phylloscopus whistleri. The sequence goes on along the minus strand of JADMLD010001003.1, from coordinate 139,768 downwards.
TGCAGATTCACGGCAGAGCCTGGGTAAGCAGGGCACAAGGAGTATGCAAAAAGGATCACAGCACAAGGCTGAGTAAGAGCTGCTTCTGCTCTGCTCTTTGGTGGGTGTCAAGACCTCAGGTGGGAAGATATCCTTGGCTCCTGCAGCGGCAAAAACAAAACCTTTGTGTTTAATCCAGCCAGACTCCGCACTGATGCAAGCATCTCCTCCTCTGTTTCACTGCTGTGAATAACTGTGTTTCACAACAGCAGCCAGGCAGAATAGCCAATGCCCTCTGGCCGTGAAGAGAGGGGAGATAAATCACCCAGAGACTGACAGCAGAAGAGCCTGGGCTGCCAGCTCCGAGCCATGAGTAACCGGTTTCTTTGCGTCTTTCCTTCATAGAAAGCAGCATGAATCACTCCAGCGTGCCTCACACCTGGCTTAACCACCCTCTAGGGTTTGCCAATCCACACAGTGCAGCTGGAAAACAGCCCCATGCATCAACAAGGACATGGGCACTCTGGACCTTGGCTTCTTGTGGGTTGGGTATTTCTGGTGAGATCCCAAAGCCACAAGAATGGGATAGTTTACTTCCTTTCTCAGATCTGCTGATGACCAGAGGCACTGTGACCACAGCCCTGTCTTGGTTTCATCCCTTCCAAGAAGCAACAAAATTATGATCTCCATTTTTCAAAGGGCTTTGGGGCTGATGAGAGTTGGACAAAGCAATTACCACACAGAAGAAAATAAAAAGCCCTTCAAACTTTCAAGGTATAAAGATAACATGAAGCTTAAAGCAGAGACAAAAACTCACCTTAAAAGGCTGAGGCTGAAAGCTCAAAGGTTTCCACAAAACTGCAATCACTTCCCCACCATGCTTGTCATAGAAGAACAAGGCAAGATCATCAAAGGCATCCTGGGTAGAAAACAGATGCAGGTTAAGGACAGTGACCTTTCAGTGACAACCCACTGAGTGTCCCTCACTGTGATCCTCCATCAGGTGACCTGGTCTACCAAGTTGTATTTTGCCAGTGTCCAGCATCCATATCGAAGATTTCACAATGCATGAGACAGAAGGAGGCAGGCCCTACCCAGCAGGCAGTCCTGCCACAGTACACTTCATGGCAACAAAGACAAGCCTGAAACCAGAGGCCGGCATCTCAAGCTCTGCAATCTGTGCAACCAAGGTATCAAAGCTCCTTCTTCTACCAAGACAAACCCCACATGAGCTGTTAGCACTTTATCCAGATAGAACACATAAGAGCAGAGGTTTTAAGTAACACAACGTTCTGTGGGGTGCAAAGAGATGGAAAGCTCAAAGGAGGCACTGCAGGAATCTGTCCTCCTTGCCCCTTGTGTTTCAGCAGTGGTGTAAGTGAGCATCTCCTTTGGTGGTGCTGGGAAGCAGAGATCAAAGAGAGATATTGCACAAAGAGATGACTAAAGCCCAGTCTGGCTTCCCCCAAGCCCACACCAGATGGATTCCCAGGGCTGCAAGGAGGCAGACGAGCATCACAGCAAAGAAAACAACGCTGTGTGTAAGCAGCTTCTCAAATCCAAAAATCTGGCCCTACAGCTCATCACTCAACATGCTAATACCAAGAGATGTGTACCCTGAAAGAAGCTGACCAAGACAGCCAAGCACCTGCTCCCTGATATATGTTCATCTTGGTGGAGATCAACATCAGGCAATAGGACATATTTATCAGGCTGAGCAAACAGTGCCTAGCATCAGTACAGGAGAAGCTTCTGCACAGGGTTTCACCAGCCTTGGAACAAACTATTGCTCAGAATACAGACCCTCTGCTCCCTCTTCAGCCTTCTTCTCCATCCCTTAGTTTCCCAGCTTTAACCAGGAGAGGTCTCTGCTGGCATCATCGTATCATGAGGTTTTTGTGAGGATGTGAATGAAAAGAAAATTAGCTTTTCGATGGACAAAGACAAGTTTGGATGGGCTGTTGTACAGACATACCAGAATTACAGTAGGAAAAAAAAGGTGGACTGGATTTGTGTTACCAGTGATCCTAAAGGGCAAGGTGACATTTTTAGAATACAGATCTGACAAGGAAGGAGAGGTGGTGTTGTCTGCACTCTTCAGAGACAGATTTGAGTTCGGGTTGTTGTTGCTCTCAGAGAGGTCATCAAGATTAAAAGATCCCAAGAACTGCCAACTCATCCCATTCCATCCCACTTTCAAAAGGGCAAGCCTGGTCAAGGCATTATTTCACCAAATTGGCTAGAAAAACCTCTGACTAAAAATACATTGAGAAAGAGGCAATCCACCCTGGCATTTCTAAGCTAAGAGCAACGGGTTATGCTCAGAGCCTAGTGAACAGGGAAGACTCCTCTTTTAGCCAAAGAGCAAAGAGCAGGAGGGAGGGAAAGCTCAAGGAACAGCAATAAAGCTCAGGGCATGCTGACCGCCAACATGCAGCTTTCTGAACCAAAGGGGAGCAGAACATGTGAGAACCTGAAAAAGCCCAGCTACTCTGCAGGGCGAGGTCTTCAGTGCCACGTGATGCTCCTTATGAGAACAGTATTTTTCACAGATGCATCTTGCTGGACAGAAGCCAGAAGCATTTGCAGCAAAAAAACCATCTCAGACTCAGCTAATTTCTCAATAAAACCACTGTTTGGCCTGATACCCAGCACATTTCTTTTCCCAGACAGCAGGAAGTAGAGGGCAGATGTTAAAAGAATGGCATCCAATTCAAAATCCCAGCACTTGGTCTGCTCCCAGCATCATCCGTGTGACAATGCTTCAAACTAGCCTACAAAGCAACCAAGTGGAGTTCTTGGGAAATTGCAGCATTAAAAGGGTCAGGTGTATTAGTCACTGCACTCCTGTTTGTTCAGAGGCTTGAGGAGTAAAAGCAAACAGTTCAGCCTCCTTTCCACATCCCACGTTCTCTGCCCAGTGTCACTGGACTTGTCTGAGCCTGCAAACACCTTCTTCCAGGAAAAAGGAAGAAAAGGCAGGGACTACATTTGTTCCCTTCTCAACCTGCTCTATCTTTGGTTGCAATTCAGCTCTCAAGACCCAGGGAAATCCCTGCCATCAACAAAACCTACAGCTGGTTCCCATCTCACAGAGACATGGGGGACCTACAAGCTCAGGCCTTCAATTTGGAGAGGTCCAGGGAGAAGGTGTATATGGCACCTAGAAGTTAAGATTAGAATGAGCTCTGTAATAAACCATCTGGATTATAGGAATGAAAAGGGTGGAGAAATGTAGTGAGTAAAACAATACCTGGATCTAAAATGGGGTTACCAGATTAAGCAGCTCCATTTGAAAGGTGGACTTCGCAATGAGCTAAGCGTAATTTAGTTAAGTATCTACTAGTTTTTAGGTATCTACATTGTTAAGTATCTACTTGTTGCTAGTTAAGTATCTATTACTTAAGTATCTACATTGTTGTTTAAGAATAGGGTTTTTTCAATCTGACCCTTTATCCACCCCTTTTTTTCACTGCTACTACCAAGAGATTATCACTGCATCTCAACTGCTGGAAGAGCCTTTAAGGGAGGTCCCTGCACACAAAAATGTGTCCTACAGTAGAATTTCCTGGTTCAACAGCTGTTCAGAAAGCAGATGCAACAATAAACACTTGCTCAGCGTTCAGATCATTTTAAGTGCTCTTAGCAAGGAACCCACCAGTGTTAAATCCTATTATTAAAGCTACTTACTTCTAACAAACAACTACATTTGTGGTTAACATTTTGAGGTCTCTGTCACTCTTTTGTGACCTGCCCTGGTGCTCCCAGTTATGTGACACAGAGAGAGCCTCCCCCATAACCCAAGAGAGCAAGGTACACTGTGTCCAAGTAACCCCAGGCTGGGCTATCTCTGTGACTTTCTTTTAAAAGACAAAGGAGACCCTTAGGTTTGGGATTCAGCTGATAAAAGGTTTCAAACTGGTTTCAAACTGGTTTCAAACTAAGCAAACTTTTTCACCTGAGAGTAAACACACATCCTTGTCCTGGAGGTTTGGGGCAGCAGGAAAGAAATGTGGAAAGGAAAAGGAAAAGGAAAAGGAAAAGGAAAAGGAAAAGGAAAAGGAAAAGGAAAAGGAAAAGGAAAAGGAAAAGGAAAAGGAAAAGGAAAAGGAAAAGGAAAAGGAAAAGGAAAAGGAAAAGGAAAAGGAAAAGGAAAAGGAAAAGGAAAAGGAAAAGGAAAAGGAAAAGGAAAAGGAAAAGGAAAAGGAAAAGGAAAAGGAAAAGGAAAAGGAAAAGGAAAAGGAAAAGGAAAAGGAAAAGGAAAAGGAAAAGGAAAAGGAAAAGGAAAAGGAAAAGGAAAAGGAAAAGGAAAAGGAAAAGGAAAAGGAAAAGGAAAAGGAAAAGGGCCACTTGTGTCCTCCTGGCTGCATCAGCAAACATGTCAATACACCAAACCATTGAGACAAAAGTCTTCTGTCATTTCCAACACGACAAACCCTACATAGCCTCTGGGAGGGCATTACCAACATGGAAGAAATGCAGCCACAAGTTCCCTGTCAGCTCACCCCAGGAGCACGTGGGGCTGATGCCACACTGAGCAAATGGGCGCACACAGGTGTACCCACCTGCAGCACTGGGCACTATGCTAAGGGTCTTGTGGCAGCTCTGCAGCCCTGAAAGCAGGAGATTGATTTCCTGACACCTCTGCCCTTCCAAGGGTGCAGATCCAGACAAGAAGCCTCCTGCCTGACATGAGAGCCCCGAGTTTTTTCGGCTTTTCCCTGTCTACCTGGTGCCACCATAGGAGGAGTCAGCCCTGTCAGTCAAAACAGGAAGGGAGCAGACTTGACCTGGAAAGATTTCACCAATTCCAGCTACATTACATAACCATGACTTACATATTTTAGGAGACAGAGAAGTTTTATAATTAATTCCTTTCTAACATGCAAGTAGCAAGAGACATTTTTACACCATGGGAGCAAGAAAGGAAAGGGCTCCAAGTCTTGTCTTATGGCGCAAGAAATGCAAAACATTACTTTAGAGGGATGTTTACAGTAAAGCAGGAAACATTTTCCTGCTTATCCACACAGAAAAGATTCACAAGATGGACAGCTCCTCTGCCACAAGCTCTTCCTCTGGCGTGTACAGCCCAAAAAAGCTAAATCTCAGTGAATGACAGCACATTCCATCAGTGATCTGGTAAGACCCAGGAAGAAATCTGAGGTCTGTTAACAGCCATAAGAGACAGGCAGATTGACATGGCACAGGCAGCTTCACCTGATTTACCCCACAATGAGTGAACAGCTCATGGAGGTAACCAGAGCCTTTGGCTTTTGTGGGCTCCAGAATGCAGGCAGATGGGTATGACAAACATATCCACAAGACCTGTGTCCTCCGGACAGTCTCAAGTCCAGAGGACAGCCAAGTCACCCTGGAGCAAAAAGGTGCACAGACTAAGCCTTCTCACACCACATCCCCAGCAAACATAGGGGCATTCTGCAGCTCCACAGGCACCACAGCACAGATCAGCAGTCACGACAGAGACTCAATGGGAGCTTCATTTGAGATACCTAAATTTAATTTAGCCTTGCTGGAGAATCCCCACCAGGAGCCAACCCAGGGTTTGCTCAACAAGGTGCTCTGAACTGTAAGTTGCAGGGAGTCTGTTGATGGGTTGAATCTCCAGGGAAGCCCTCTCTGTGGCATGTCTGGCACCTGCTTCTCTCAAAAGTGTCTGCAAAGCCTTCTCATCTGGACAGGATCACAGAACAGGCCTTCTCAATCAGATCTGTTCTGGAATCAAGGAATTTGCTGCCTGAATGCCACAGCCAGCCTTTCATCTCTACCCAGAGCCTCCCAGGCACCAGAGCAACTCAGGCCAGTTCCTGCAGCACATCTCCTTGAAGTAGGAAAAGTTCAAGCAGTAAGGACTCAACACCTCCTCTAATTTTCTACTCTGATTAAGCTCCTTGGAAAAGGCATACAGCAATCCCTCAGCTCCAGAGCACTACTGCCTTGCTAAACCTTTCGACTTTAGAACAGGGGCAAACAGGCTGGACAGAACTTGTCCAAAGAAGGGGAACCTCTCAATTCAATCAAAACACCAAGGCATTTAAATCCTGTTTTCATGCTGAAATCTCAGTACAGGGCAGAGGTTTCTTTTCTGCTTATGGAAGAACACAAAATCCCACAGCATCTGTGTGGCAGATGTCTCCCTTTGTTGCTCTAAATTCACCATGGCTGCACTGTCAGCCATGGCTACAGCCCCATTGCTCAATCCTGTGGTTTGTGCTGTTAAGAGAGAGCAAATAACTCTGAATCAAAGCCAGTCAGTTCTGCATCCAAACTGTCTTCTCATCCAAGATCTCTCATAAGGATTCACTGCTGTCACCACGCTCCTTTCTGGCACCAACTTCTTGCAGGGTTTGGATCACCCCCAGAGCTCCCAGCCCACAAGAGAAGGAGGAGTTGAACACTGCTTAGAGCAGCAAGAGCCAGGGAAGGAGGAATAAAAAGGTGCTGGAGAGGCTACCAAGCAAAGTCAAAGTTGATGAAAAGGTCTTGCCTTTAAGCAACAACATCAACACACTGCGACATGAAGCCAGATGATTTCTAATGGATGGAGCAGCTTCTACTAACAGCTCAGCATCACTGGCTTCCAGTGGTCCTGCAGTGCAAAATCAGCTTTTAAGGCCTTCCAACTTAACTGGACATGGCTGAGTTTTCTGAGACCATGTGCAGCATCACCTCTGATTTTTCCAGGAAAAGAAACACCTATTTGCCTAGAAAAACAGAGATTCATCAGCTCCTTCAGGACTGCGCACTATTGGTCTGGATGATTTGAATGACAAGCAGACTGTTACTGCAAGATACCTCCACTATGATAGCCACAAGAGAACAAGCAGATTTCAGGCTCTCTGCCCCACAGCTCAGTTTTCAGAGAAAGCTGCAACCAGTTCCTGGTCTGTTCCCTCCTAAGAACCCTCAGGTCAAAGGAAAAGGGACACCAAGAGAATCAACACTGCTTCCAACAAGGCAAATGTGACCTTTGTGATATTCATCTTTCTTCTCTGGGATGTTAGCATATTGGATTTAGGAGCAGATGTGATTTGCAACCTGACCAAAACCAATTCCAAATCTATTATAACCTGTATTGATAAAAATAGGCAGTAAAAAGCCGTAAAAACTCAGGCATTTCAGATGTTACTATTGACTGGACCAAGTAAATCATAATTGCCTGAAGATTACTGAAAGCTGCTTTCCAGGAAAATCTCTACCTTTTTCTTCCTAACAAAGAACCACTTACTAGCAGCAATTTGTCTAGATGTGTAAAAATGTCCTATAAACCCCGAGGAGTTTGCTGATTGACTGTCTCAATCTACAGCCAGACCTGCTGCACTTAACATCCTCCCCAAAGAGACAGCTCTCCTAATCAGCTCATCCAGCATCCTCCAGTTTCTCTTCAAACAAGCAGTCTTCTTTCTATCAGGTTTCCATGAGAGTTGCTTAGCCCTGACTCCTTCAGAGATACAGAGGCTCTGTCCCCATGCATCTCTAGCACCTTGGCAGCTGCTGAAAAACTCCGTTCAGCTCTAGAACTCACTTCCAGCACTGGGTGACGAAGGATTTCAGACTTAAAAAACTCCATTTCCCACCCACATCCTATCCCTCTTGGCTGAGGTTTCATGGCAGCAGGTCATCCATCATTGAAAAGCGAGGGGCTGGTCCTGATATGACTCCTCAGACACCAGGAAAGAAAGTGAAGAGCAAACAGCTCCAAACCTGCTTCCTTCCTCCCTTTTAAGGCCCTTGTGAAGGATGCTTCTCCCCTACCTTCTTGCCCTGAGAAATCCCCCAGTGCTCTCTACAACATATCTGCAGGACCTCCAGGTACACCTTCCTTCTCAAAGAGAGGAGAGCACTGGGCACCTCTTCTCCCACATGTCCTTCCAGGTAAGGAAGCAGTGCTTTTTTCAGGGAAATTGTGTGACAACTTTGAGGTCTTCCTCAGTTTCAAGAGGCCTTTCACACATCCCTGTCTCTCACTTCCTCACCACCCAAGACTGTCCCAAGCTGCTGTGGGTGACAGGAGGACTAAGCTTGCACCTTGGCAGACCTGGCAGCCCTGCTGAACCCACAGCAGATTCCCATGGGCACAGGTTATCATGCACTGTGGCTGGCATGCAACTCGGGGGTAACAGGGCTGTGCCCAGGACAAGGAAACCTTCAAAGAAACCCTTGCAAGTTTTCTTTGCCTAACTCTTAAGGTACCTGGTTAGGGTGAAAGGGGAGCTTGAAATGAAAAGGTCCAGAATCTTCCAGCCTAAACTGGACTTTCCATTCAGGCACCACTGAGTGGGGAACAGGGCCAGAGACAGCCACAGCCCCCTTCCTGCCACAGCCAACCTAGATTTCTATGCTTGCAGTTCTGACTCTGTTCACAGCATTCCTATCATAGCACTTCAAAGTCAAGGCAGACTTTGACAAGGCGGCACCACAGCCCCACCTCTCTGCACACCCAACACTAGCATTTAACCCACAGCTTCATAGCTCAGTACCACATCTGAAGCTGGGAAGGGCCAGAGTGCCAGGTACTGCACAATTAAAAAGCATAGGCTGTCTAGATCCAGGGAGGATCACTACTGTCATCCAGCATCTTGCATATCTCCCTAGCTTGCCAAGGCTTTGGCTTGGCCTCATGGTTGAAAAGAACATGGTCTATGACTTTGGGTACTCATGTCCTCCATACTCCCACATTATCAATTTCCTCTGTTGTTATGCATGCAGCCAGACACAGAGAAACCACTCTGTGGCAAATACTGATCTTCTTTGGCTCACACAACCATTTGCCTAACAGCAGAAACCTTACTGTGACCATGTCATGGACACCTGTACATCCCCCCAGAAATAGTGTGTGGTTACTGCCCATCATGCACATCAACTGGTGCAAGAAGCCATGAAAAGTGAATTAACTGACTGGAGACAAATGGCTTAAAGACACTTTTGTGCTGAATACAAAGTTCTTCAGCAAAAGCTCCTGGTGGTTTGTACCTGAGCTCATTCTCATGTTGCAGCAGCACTCCCATTTCCACAGAGAAGGTGTGCATTTGCCAGGACTTCTGCTGGTGAAGTGTCCTAGTTTAGGGACATCCCATCCCATGGAAATACCTAAAGATGTCACCAGCCACATCCTGCAGCAGCAGACAATCCAAACACCACAAGGGAGCTCCCCCTTAGGTACCCCATCTGCCTCCCCAACAGGCCATGCTTACTCTCAGCTCCTGGAGGTACAACTGCACAGGGTCATAATCCACCACAGGGAAGAGGATATTCGTGGCAGAGCTGTTCTTCACCACCCCACGAGAAACCGATTTCACCGGCCGGTCCACATTCTCCAGGTGCCGAGGAATCTGGTTTGGATTCAGGTGGATCAGGACATCGTAGAAGTCTAGAGGAGGGCGGAAAACCATCTGCAGGGAGAAACAAACAGTGCTACTCAACAAAGGACACAAGCAAGCAGGAGAGGTAAGAGAGGTTTCCCAAGTCCTTGTTTGCATTTTGTCTCATTCTCCTTAGAAAACAGTAAACCAAAGACAAAAGTTTTGTGAGATCAATGTTAGAAGTTTGCCACAAACCCCAGGAAGTCTACCTGAGTAAATGCTCATGGGGTGCGCAACTGAGAGAGGGACAAAGAGGTGAGCTGAGATAGATAACTGCACTGCACGTGGTAGAGTCTCAGGATGAAGAGGGGAATCAAGAAGCCAACAGGAGCTGAACAACACCCAGGGGACACAAGGAGCTGTTTAACAATGGAATGGCCCCATACGTCCGCCAGGATTTGCCCCAGAGGGCAACAGCATCTTCCATCAAGCAGACAGAGGGTGAGAGCAAAACCCCATTAATGGAGGGGAGCAATTCCAGACACATAAATATTTGGACAGGCAGGATCTAGCTGTGGATACAGCTGTATTAAAATGGAAAAAACTTAAAACATAGTACATTTTCAAATGGAACAAATGATGCAGAGACATGAACAGAGGCATGGGACACTGCTCAACTTGGCACTAGAAGAAAACCCACTGCCTGAAACTAGTTTACAGCCAGGCTGGGGAGAGTACGCATGAAGAACATCAGTGACCAGCACCAAGTCAGTCCTAGCTCTGCTCCACACAGACCCCCTGTCCCACCCAGTGACTAAGTGCATGGCTTCCTGTGTGTGCCCTGCTAGCAAACCCATGTCTGCATCTTCGTGACAGCAGCATGTCCCAAATGCAAAGACAATAAAACCAGCTTGCAACACTCTCTTAGATACAGGAGGCAACTCTAGAGGAGGCAATGCCAAACTAAACTGGAAAGGCTTTTCCCTCCTCCCTGCCCCAAGCTCTGCCCTGGAAACAGCATCACATGTTTATCCCTAAGAAACGTCATAGGCATGGACCTGAAGGATTCCATAGCAATGAGAAACATTACCACTGCAATCAAAGGGAGGAAGAAGGTGGCCTAAGGAGGCTGAGTCAAGGTGTTGGGAGGCTGCTCTGGCCAGGTGACAGCTTGTTTTAGAAGCTAACCATCCTCAGCTCACATTGTGCCTCTTGAATTCCAGTCCTGGGCCAGCATTGTGACCGCAACACACTGGACATTCCTCATTCCTTCACAGACTTGTAACACACACTGCTACTGCCTCAAGTGCATCCTCACTTCACAATACTTCCAGTGCAAAATAAAGCAGAACAGAAAGCATCATCAATAAGTCCTTTTTATATTGTCTAGGCAGAAAAAAATCCACTGTTATGTGCTGCTTTCTGGTTTTGGTTTTAGTTTGCAGTTTTTTGTCTGCAATGTGAATCTGATATATCTAACCACTGCTTGGCTTCTTTCATCCTTTGAGCTTCAATCTCCTGGTTCACTACCTGGTACACGAACAAACTACCCTTCAAAACACATGTATCTCCCTTCAAAGGGCAAATAAATATACATCTCTCAGGTCCATTGCAGTAATGGATGTTTTTGTTTACTTAAAGAATGAAATCATTGAGAAACTGAAGAGTGTTAAACTACATAGGGCTTCACTCCTTCACTCAAATCAGAATAATGTAGTCCTAAAGTGCCTGGTACTGTCCTGCCAAAATCTCCAACACCCTGAGCTTGGTTAGACTTGAGCACATGAGCCAGGTTTCCACAGCTACTCCAAAAATAGCCTCCCAGAGGAGGCATTTGATCCAGTCATGGACATGCAACTGATTTGGCACAGGAATATTGTGTGTTTGCTCATGTCCCAAGAAAACCAGAGAGTACAGAATAAACTTGTCCTAGTCACCCCAAGCTGCAGGGCAGACCTGGGTTCCCCAGAAGCAGAGTGGCACAGAGGGACAGGAGCCTCCCTCCTCCCATTTTGCAGCTCTATATCCCAGGGCAACCACATGGCCACAGCCTGAAATCTCCTCACACATCCCAGTGACCACCACCAAAGTCTGGTCTGCTCGGCCAGAGGCTGAAAACCCTTGTGCTGCTGCTCCAGGGGGTTACCTTCACATCCTGGTCACTGAGCGGGTCCATGAGCTGCTCCTCCAGGGCACGGAGAGACTCCGAGGCGAGCAGGATAAGGCGCTGAAGGATCTGGGGAGCGAAGGAAGTCAGAGGGTAAACCTTGGCAATCTTGGATATAACAGGGACATCCTTCCCTCTTGGGGCTGTAACAGCTGGCTCCAGCACTAGGAGCAGGAAACTACCCCCAGCCAGCAGCCACCGGAGGCAAGGGGACAAAGGGCCCAGCTCACCTGTGCTGAGGGGCGCTCCCGGGTCCACATGGAGCTCCACTGGTCCTTGGGGGTGGCCAGGAACATGACGGGGAGGCGAGAGCGAGCTGCTACAAACTTGTTCTTGATCTCTGTGCAGTCAGAATCTGGAGAGGGCAGGCAGACAGATGAGATGTTCTGCTCCATCCACAGCTCTCTGACCTCCTCACTGCCATCACAGCCAGGAAAGTGCAGCACAACAAGATTTATTCTCTCCCACCCTAAGATCCCACAGTCCATGTGAAACCAGAGCTCCTTCACCTCAGGCTTGTGCTTCACTCCCATTAGCTGGAGATCTAAAGATTTAGACCTTTGCTCTAAACCCACTCAGGTGGGCTCAGGCATGGTAGGTACTGACGCAAGCTGAAAACTCACATTAGAAGATAGAACACTCTTTGGATGATACAAACTGTCTCTATCTTTTGTCTTTTATTTCCCCTCAAGTGGGGAAAAATAGCTCTTTATAGTTCATTAAAATAAGTTGGAAGGCACTTCGGAAAATACCAGCTTTCGAAACTCAATTCTCCCCCAAACACCTTTATCATTTTTTCATAAATCAGCTTTAAAAGGTGGGTGTAATTATCTCCCCCACCCCATGACTTTGTAGAGCCAAGGCAATCCCATGGTCTCTTGTGGCTCCACCATGTATCCAAAAGACAATCAAAGGCAAAACAGTAGAGGGCAGGAACAGAGAGCTTCAAAGACACCACCACATCCAACACCACCCACGCTTGTCACAGATTTCAACAAGACCAGAAGCAGCAGAGCATCATCACTGAGATCCACCTCTTCAGAGGTAGGCAGGGAAAAAAGAAAACCACACATGGCACAACCAAACCCATCCTGCAGGCAAGTGAAACATGACAGGACAGGAGCAAGGGAGTGGAAAGTCTCCTTGTCCCCAGCACAAGCTATGATGTCTTCCTGTATCCAAGGGACTTGGAACCAGGCACTGACCAAGGAGGGCTCAAGAATCTCATGTTGCAGCTCTCTAGCTGCTGCCTGCTCACCTGTGAGGCCAGTGTTTAGGTTGACAATCAGAGGGTTGTTTTTCCAGTCAAAGGTTGCCAGCAAGTTGAGGAAGCGGAGGAACCCCACCTGTGGAGAGCTGCAGGCAGGACAAAACAGTTCAACATCAGTATTTGCTCTCCTGGCAGCAAGAAGGGCTGCAGTTTGGGGTGACTTAGTGAAGGCCCAATCCATATGCAGCCCAACAAGGGATATCTGTGATGGGAAAGGGAAGTTCAGAACGAATTTCAGATATTTCCCTTTCTCCAAATCTCCAGAGAAAGTATTTTCCTCCTTTTCCCTCATTCCTCAGGAAAAAGAAACCAGCAAAACATAAATCATAGCCCGCCCTCAGTTGCCCAATCTCCTGATGCTCTTCCCATCCAGACTCCTGTGTCTGGAGCAAGAAGGAGATGGAAAGAGGGCTGCTCCCATCTCTGGTGCAGGTTTGAACACCAGCCAAGTTCCCAATGTGTCTCTTCCCCTGCAACACAACACATACACAAAGCCAGACACCTGGGAAGATGGGGATTCTGCTATTTTAGTAGACAGGAAAGCATTCTAGGTATCAGACTGTTGTTCCTGCTACTTTGGGAAAGGAAACTGCACCCCAAGCGCAGGTCAGAGTAACCTTTTGACTCCACACAGAACAAAAACATTTCCTTTAACTTTATTTCACTTCCTTTGGGCCCCATAACATCTCTCTGGAAGAGGCCAGCAAGAAATTGGTTCTCTGGGGTTATTTACCAACCATTCAGTTTTCAGAGCCTGACCCCTTGTACTTCCCTTGGAAGTCTTCTCCAGGAAGAAGGGAGGCTGGAGCTGCCATCAAGACCATAACATCCTTCCTAGGGAACCCAGGAGCCTCAGTATGCTGGTAGCCACAACACAACCCTCACCCTGCTTCTCCTGGCCACCATCCCCAGAACAAGGAGCCTTGCCAGTCCTCCAGAAGGCACAAGACACCCTGCAGTTGTGCCACCAGCACCTAGAGGCCACAAGGACATTTGCTTCCAGCCTTACCTGGTTTCCCCCTTTCTCTGCAGTGCACAGCCCAGGGAAGCCACAGCCCTGCCATGCTAAGCATCTCCATCTTCTCTAGCAACTCCCAACAGGACTTGGGACACTATTTTGGCAGCACAGGGACCTCATGATCCCTGCTGTGAACCTCCCAACACCTCCTGCCTGAGCAGCATCCCACCCTTCCCTCCATGCCAGGTAATGAAGGGCACTAAATCCCCATTGGGCCAGCCTGGGCTCCTCATCCTCACCTGGGTGGTGTGAATGGGGCTGGGTGGAGGAAGAGAAATGCCACAAGGAGGTCCACACACTCCTCAGAGATGCTGTCGCTCAGGAGCTGGGCGCTGATCCAGCGCTTGGCCAGCCGAGAAGTGCTGCCAAAAACAGGGTGCTGCTGCTGGAGCCTGTGAGGAGGGAGACATGTCACTGCTCAGCCCACACACCCCAGGACCCACAACAGCCTCTTGGCATTTGGCAAGAAAGAAGAGAGGGGCAAAAATCTGCAAGGAACACAGCATCACAAGCACGGACACTTTCAGCAGGTGCTGAGATTTTGGGGGGAAGAAGGGAAAATGCTGCCTCATGCTCCTCTCTAACCACACTGCATTTTAATATTTGTCTCCTCACAGCAGTGACCTCAGGGTGACAATTGGTGCCACCCACAGCCACATCCCTCACTTAATCCTTCCAAAGAGCCTCTCACAAGGTTAGACGAAAGGCCACTTCCCACAGCAAGCTCCTTCTACCCACCATCACCCTCCAGGATCCAAGGGCACCTCCATGCTAGTTTTCAGCCATGCCCCACGTTCTGACCCCTCAGGCCTCACATACCCATGCAGTGAGCTGGTTAGATAGGGTAGATGCAACGTTTCCAGCTCCAGAAGCCGAGATTCTTCTGTGTCCTGGTACTTTAGCATCCCTTCCGGAGTGATCACTTCCTTCAAGATCAGGGGCTCCCGGTGGTAGGCTACTTGGAGACGGAAAACATAGCCATCCTGAGGTAGGAGCACAAGGCAAAGTCAGGCTTGATGGTGACACCAGCAGCATGATGTGCGTTATGTTGCCCTTCAGGGATACTACAGCAGCATCCTGACATCAGTGCAGTCTCACCACACTCTTTCCTAGGCCCACAATCCAAATACTGGTTTTGTCCAGTGTGACCACTGCCACAGCCCCCCACCTCAGCAAGGTCAGGCCTAGAGAAGGTTCTGGGGACCTCCCTACCTTGTACACATCAGTGTAGTTGACTGCAGGTCTGCAAACCAGCTGGTGCTGCTGCTGGAGGAGCTCAGCCAGCTGGAGGTGGAAAGCAGCCTTGATGCGCTTGATGGCTTCTTTGTCCTGTGGCCATTGGCCACTGCCTTCCATGTGGCAGATGACTGGGGGCAAAGGGATAGCAGGAGATCAGTGAACCCCACACAGAAACAAGATGTTGGATAGGAGTGTCTGGAACTACAGGTTACAGCAGGAGGGCAGGAGGAGCCAGGGTTCTGCTTCCTCCTGCAGCACACCAACACAGCAATAACAGAGCCAGCATTGCTGGTTGCCTCTACTTCCCTCCACCAGATCATCTCCCACTACATCTCACCCCACTTACCCTTCAAAGGGGTTATATAAGCCGGGCAGGGTTTCTCCTCTGAAGGAAGCAGTAAGTGCTTGCTTCTGTTATGGAAGGAATAAACTGGCTTCATAGGAATGGGAGGAAAGACCTGAAAGAGAACAGCCACCCAACAACTGAGAACAGGGAGCAGAAACCTCTTGGCAATGTGTATCCCCTCACTCAAACCTCCCACACCAGCAAAGTCCTCCAGTACAGAGAGTTTGGCCATCATGTGCACAGCCAGCCCAAAGGATGGAAGAGCAAGGAAGAGGCACCATATTGCCCCAAGGGCTCTCAGGAGCCACAAACCCAGAGTGACCTATTCCCTCAGTTCTCCCTCACCCCAGCTCCCTGCAGACCCCCACGCAGGGCCGTGCCCCAGGACACTCACATCTGTGTACCGGAGGGCTGGATGGATACCCTGCACAGCCGTCACCGTCAGCGGCAGCTCCTTCAGGTTCCACAGCTTGCGGCTCAGGTCATCGTAGGAGCAGACGACGCTGACCATGGCCTCCTCGCCCGTTCCCCATGCCTGTGGACACACAGGGAGCCTCTCCATGCACCTCTCCTGCTCCTGCATTCACCTCACTGCCCTAATGGGCTGGTATCACAACCAAGCCCCGAGAGGCCAGCACTGCCATTCCAGGGAGCAGCTTCTGGCAAGAGCGCTCAGCAAAATGGGGAGGTAAGAAAGAGAGCAAAGACAAGGGAAAAGCTGTCTGTGCCTCCCCAGCAGCCACAGGTATCCCAGAGGCAAATAATATCATTTCTTTTGCAAGACACTAAGGCAGCACCAAGAGCTGTACTACCAGCAATCACTATAGTAAAGGAGAAGCCAAGAATGATCTGGGAATAAAGGGATCACACACTGGCAAGGTGAGAGCCCTGCCACTATCTCGCCAGCAGTTACCATGACACCAACAAGAGGCAGCAGTTAACAGAAAACTCCACTGACTATATCCTTAGCCAAGGCAGAGCTCTGGCATGTGGCAAAAGCAAAGACAGAAAACATCACAGGAACCCTGTGGAGGGCAGCAGAGAAGCACCAGAAGGAGAATTGCCCTTACTGCTTCCACCTCCCCACATAACAGCCTGATCAGGGAGGACACATTGGTGACACCAAACCACCCAACTCAGAGGCAGCTGAGAGTCACACAAGGAGCCAACCTGCCTGGAGTTTTCCAAGCTGGGCTCTCTGGCAGAGCAGCAGCACCCTCTGTGGGGTGTGCCATGAATGGCAAACCCATCCTGCTTGTGGCTGCACCCTTCCTCTGCCTTCCTCTTGCACATCCTCGCACTGCTGGCTCCCCAGGCTCCCTGCACACAAACAGCTGGAGGAGCAGATACCCCTGTATCCACCACCCCACACTCAACAGCAACTTTCTCCCCTGTTCCTCAAGGACTGGCAACAACGGAATTCCTAAGCACCTCTCAGGCTCCAGGAAAATGCATCCCCTATCAGGCTGGGGTGTACCAGTCCTGCTAACCCCAGACCAGCCTAAAGGCACACAGCACACAGATCTTCCTGCCTACCACACAAAAGGCTGTGAAAACCAGCATCTCATCCCAAATCTGACACCCAACTCTGCCCAGACTGCAATTGGTCCTGGCACAGGAAATCCTTTCCATCAAATGTACACCCCTTCGATCTGAAAAAGTGGAAAGGACACAATTTCTTCCTCCATCCAACAACCAGGTAAAGAGCCGGTTGTACTAATGCCTTTTTGGGACTACCTAAAAACAGAGGCCAGACAAAATTAAGGGAATAAAAAGTGGTTATATTTATTGAAGGACCTTCAAGTATATTTTTGGACATATGAAGCACCCCTCAGGGGCTACACTCAAAAACGGACAAGGGGTCATAGGTTTCCATACTTTTATAAGTTTGGTTCATTTCCACATTGGGGGTTAATCTTCCAATTATAGTTTCAGGTCATGAAGTAATTTACTCCAAACTTGCTCCTCCCCAACTCACTTTTGTTTATACTTTTTGGGGCCTGAGACAATAAGGTGTCCTTGATTCCCAGGCCTAGAAAGGAATTGTTTTATCTGACCAAAATGGGAAGACAGTAGCTAACACTCTATATAGAATTGAGTTATATGCTAAAGAATTGTAGGATTACAAATATATGAAAAATATAACCACTAAAATCCTAAGGCATCAGTACCAAAAGACCAACAACGTGCTCATGGCTCATCTCTAGACCTTAATTTCACAAGCTGGAAAACAGAAGGGAGAAGGGGCATTTCCCAACCTCCAAGATGTGTCTTTTCTATCTGAAAATAGAGCTTCTTTGTTTTGGCTGTATATTCAGACAAAGCACTTTGCAACTTGCCAAAAAAGATCCTTTTCCTGGGTTTGCCAGTGGGACCTAAGGGATGGCAGCACAGAATTGTCTGGCCTATGTGCTGAAGGAGGCAGTAGCTCAGAGGTGCAGCCAGAGGAGCACTATGGGACAGTAATATACCTTCAGGCACGTGGATAAAGGGGCAAAAGCAGAGAGAATAGAAGAGTGGGGTGCTTGCAGGGGAAAATGAGGTCTGGGCGATGCTAAAGCAAGAGGATTTCAGCAGTTATGTGCTGGCTGCCATGAAAGACTTGGTAGATCCTTACCCTTACTACATTCTCTTGGGAGCCACCCAGCTGGCTCAGTGCCACTGAAATGACCTCCCTATAGCCCTTCCCTCACTGCTCTTCCTGGAGAGAACTGCAGCCCCACCAGGGAAGCAATCATACCTCTTTCCCAGTCCTGATCACAGATTCCAGCAGGGCTCCTGTGTAGCAGATGGAGGACTCAGGAATGTCTGCATGGCTATGTGGGAGAAGACAACGGAGCATTAGAGATACGACATGCCAGCCTATTGATCCTACTGACGCTGCACGGGTCAGCCCAAGGATGAGCAATCCCTCTCTAAAGGTCCTAGTGAAAAGACGA
This sequence comes from Phylloscopus whistleri, assembly GCA_017589585.1. Lineage (NCBI taxonomy): Eukaryota > Metazoa > Chordata > Aves > Passeriformes > Phylloscopidae > Phylloscopus > Phylloscopus whistleri. Next base: position 121,490 of record JADMLD010001003.1, on the reverse strand, counting down.
ATCTCTGCACATTCCTCCCTGCCCAAGTAATTCACCCAAAGTGGACCAGTAACTTGTGCAGCTTCACAGGATGCAAAGCCAAAGCCACCAATGTGCATCCTTCCCTCACAAGATCCATCCTCAGGTCAGGACAAAGAGGCACAGGCAAACCCTCCTTTCTGTGCAAGAAGGCCTCACTTTTAGTAGGTGGTATAAACTGCTAGAGAGGGTTTCCAATGCCACAGGGAAGACGCAATCTTGTGAACCACCTTAAGGTCTCAGAGGATTTCACAAAAATGTCCTGCAAGGTCCAGACAGCTTCCCTTTCAGCTCTGAGGAGTGTCCCAGCATCCCATCCACATGTAAGGGCAGGACCATGCTGCCTCCTTGTCCTTTGCACTACATCCAGCAGAGGCTACAGCACCAGGTCCTCGTCCTTCCCACCCACTCTTGGGAAGCAGCTCACAACATAAAGACAACTGAAATGACTTCCAGATCTCACAAATCCAAAACAACTCACAACACCCCACAAGGCATGAAGCTGACAATGGGACCACCAGGGACACACGGAAGGAGTGACACATGGAGCAACCCATAGCTGCTGCTCAGTGCAACTTACAGCTTCAGCAGGTGCCTGATGATCTGCTCAGGAATAAGGCGCTTCTGGCAGACAGTACTGGCCTCCCACACCACAGCCTCACAGATGCTGCCATCCTGGAATCGACGCAGCTCTGACTTCTCTCCCCAGAAGGTTCGGAACTCCAAGGCCTGTGGGGTGACATTGACCAACCCAGAGCAGGGACACAGGTCACTTCTGGGACAGACAAAACCTTCCCAGAATTACCAGCCAGCCTCCCAGCTCTCTTCAACCACAGCACAGCATCAGCTTTGCTCTTACTCAGCACAAGCAGGGCTTCCCTCACCTCGGGGTGATCAGCCTGAGGACCCTTCTCCAGCGTGCTGGCAGCAAACTCTGGGACAAACAGGAGCCCAAACGTCAGGGGCCCGACATCCTTGTGTTTTGGGGGCTCAGCATCAATTGGCCACTGTGGGAAAATGAGGAACATGAAGCACAAAGAGAGATGAGGTTTCTGGTGCAGCAGCAGCTGGGATATTGGGATGCTAGATGATCCTCCTGCTGTGTTGTCGCAGGTGCCCAGACAAGCACAGACAGGGAAAGTCTCATGTAATAGGTCTCCCCAAAGACAAGAAAAGTTGTCTTCCATTACTGGACCAGGACTTGTGCCCAGACCAAGCAACACAGCTTCATCCCACAGCCCAGTGCAGGGCCTCAGGTTCCGTACTCCCAACAAAGAAGACAAGCCCGTCCCATTCACCAGTGAGCAGGGATGCTCTCCCTGTGCTCTGTAGTGCCACAGGGGACAGATGAGCCCCACAAGCTGCAAAGGATGCAGTGTCACTGCCAAGCATTACCTCAGGAATCTGGGGCAGGGAGTGAGCCACAAGCTGTGCTCTCCGGGACAGACCCCGTGCCAGCAGCGAGACAACGAAGGGCAGGGCTGCAGCCACATAGTTCCCACCCCGATCCATCAGCTCATTCAGCAGTTGCATCTTCTTGCAGGTACCCTGCAGCTTGGAGACATGCTTCAGGCTACAGAGAAGAAGGGAAGCTGGTCACCTATCTCTGCCACCAAATCCTTTCTGAGAGAGGGATATGTTAGAGGATGGATAAAATGGGGAACTGAGGGTCCCACCACCCATCCACCAGGATGCAAGAACGACCTCTGGCATCTCAGGAGATGCTGGTCACTGTTTCCAAGGCTTATACATTGCTCCGCTCCTCTGGGAGGCTATCCAGACAGTAAAAGTGGAACAGCCCAGTGCAGAGATGCACCAGTGTCTCTCTCAGAGCTTAGCAGAGCCACTTCCCACCCAGTAAGCTCAAATCTAACCCAGACCAAAGCCAGAAGCAGCTCACTCCTGTTTGAGCAAGCTCCCTCAGCACTACCCCACCAGCATAGTGAGACTCACTGGAAGACATGGTCAAAGGTCCTGAGCATGGGCTTCGGGGTCATAAGCAGCACCTGAAAGCCATCCACCATCCGGTCATCCAAAATCTCCATAGAGCGCTTGGCTTCAAACTGGACCTGAGCAAGGGGGGAAGGCAGTGCAGGAGCATAAACGTAAAGGGAGAGGGAAAGCAAATTTCCAGCAGTGGTCGCTTGTGTCCCCCCACCAAGGGCCAGCCCAGTTCCATGGTCAGCAGCACACCCTGATCCCAGTCTCTGTCTTTAGCACTATGGATATCGTTACTTTTTACTTGTTACTCAAGTAAGCATTGCTACTTGTTACCCAAGTAAGAAACAGCTCTTACTGCTGGCCAGACAATCCCTTCTTGATATCCCCGACATCAAGGTGATTATTTTTTTCTCCTTCAGAACAGTTACATCTGCTCAACAGCTGCTTGGCTTCACCCAAAGATACGCACAAAGACTCAAGCAAGACTGGTAAGGCAGCACTATAGATAAGTCTTTGAATTCACTTCCAAGCTTCAAAGCTGGAGATGTTAAAAGCTTAGAAAGTCACAATGAATGTCTTCCCTTGGTCCTACGTCCTCTTCAAACCACATCTAACCACTCTCTGCCTGTCTGAGCCCACTCCTAAGACAGCGCCTCAAGAAGCCATCACAACCCGCTCGGTACCTGGTGGTATTTGCTGGCAGTCATATCAGCACAGAGGTTCACCAGTCCAGAGGGATCCACAAAGACCACTTCAAATGCCTGGTGGAAATCATCCAGGACAGGCTGGAAAAGCAAACATGGTCCTTAGAGCTACAGCACACCAAACACACCAAGACACCCCAAAATTGTTGCCATCTACCATCCCTACAACAGGCACATCCCTGCCCCCAGGAGCAGTGGCAGCACAGACAGACACAGGCACAAGACCCCTCAGAGGGCTGCTTACCAGGGAGGGATCAGCATCTTTGGCTAGACTGATTCCTGTCACGCTCAGGTCAGTGGTGGCTGTGGACAGACAGGAAGGAACAAGTCACACCACCATCCACATTTCTCCTCCTGGTGACAGTGGCAGTTATGTGTCAATACCACCAAGGTCTCACAACGTCAACAGTGCTACAATACAATTCTGGCCTCCACCTTATGATGGGACTTATCCACTTCTCTGCAAGCTGCACCATCCAGCCCTGCTCTGTTGACTCATCCCCTCCTGTCCATCCCACCCACGGGGGCTCAGCATGAAAGGAAAGCCACAATGGCTTCTCTGCCTCTTCCCCCACTGTGGTCAGGCATTGTGAAGAGACACAGACCTTCCCCTGTCTAGAGAGGCCCCTGGAAACTCACCCAGGAATTGCAGAGTGCTCCTCATCACCTGGTACCCACTCATCATCTTGACAATCTTGCGTTTCATCAGCAGGTAGGCAACAAGCATGGAGACCAAGAAGCCACTGAAGCACCCCAAGCCCTGTGAAAACAGAGATACCACAACCCCATGGCAACCCACAGCTTAGGATGGGGCCTCTATGAAACCCTAACACAGCTCAAAGCCAAGACACAAGACATCAGCCCACCCACCAGGACCAAGGCACTTCCCTTCTGCCCTAGGAAGGAGAGCAGGCCAAAGGCAGGTTATCCAGGTAAGCAGAGCCCACCTTGGCACAGGACAAACCTTGCTGAGCTGCCGCTGGTTCAGCCAAACTTTGAGGAGGGCCAGGCCATCCTTCATGCCTGGGAAGTCCGTGGCTGTGTTAGACAGGAAATGCAGGTGGGAGAGCATCACTGTGTCACAGAGGATGGAGTTGTTGTAGTGCGGGGTCGGGGGCTCAGTGGCTCCTGTGTGGGGAGATGACAGCATGTTGACCCAACCACCAACCGCCTGCCCTCAGAAAAGGGCTGCAGTGAACCCACCCACAGACACTGGGGGCAGTCCCTGCCTGAAACAAACAGCCTCATGATGCCCCAGCCCTTGGCTGTACCTTCTTTTGGGCTGCTCTGCTCCATGAACCAGGCGGTCCGGACATTGTTCTTGCTGGGATAGAAGCGGCTGGGCTTGAAGAGACCCGGGTCGGGACAAGCATGGAGTCGGACAGTGACCAACTTTTCATCCTTGCCTGTAAGTACCCGAGGGGAGATGCACAGGAGGAAGAGATGTCAGAGATTAAACTGGGAAAACACGGAGCATCCCCAGCCTGGGCAAAGGCAAAAGCTCCTTCCCAGTAAAGTTCTGCAGCAAATTGTCTCAGAACAGAGAGTGACCACATCCCAGAGCCAATGATGACCTTGAGGTCGCACAGCCCATGCCCCATACCCACCTTCCTGCCCACTGCCCAGCCTGGCACCCCCACTTGCCCTGGCCTTGCCATGCCACATCTCTCCCAGACCACAAACCACTATCTCCTGAAGGCTGTGGGAACAAGCAGCAATCAGCAGCCCATGCATCCTATGCCTCATCAGGGAAGAGACAGACTGCACACAGGTTGCTGGGGAAAGCAGAAAGACAGTGGGGAACAGGGCTGGGGAGAGCAGGAAGGGCAGTGGCGGGTACAGGTGTGCTTTGTAGGGTTTACTTTTTTGCTCCTTGAAGTACCCACAGGATGTGCCAGCCAGTGAGGCCAAGGCTGGAGAGCCCAGCCAAGCTACAGAGGATTGGGAAGGGGAAAGACCCTGAGGACTAGAAGCAGCTGAGAAGCACCCAAAATTTTATCACCAACTGTGATGGCAGCCCCAGACTGATCCCTCTCCAAAGGGCTGTTAAATGGTATGAGACCACCCAACACCAGTACCCTGTCACACCCCACACCAGAGCAAGGTTCAAGTGCCACCTTGAGGCCTCAGGAGCAGGATGGGCTTCAGATGGTTGCTGTTCATGTAGGCAAACTTCACACTGCCAAAGAGCTTCTCCTTGGACAAATGCTGGGCGATGTGGGACAGGTACAGGGCTCTCTTCCGGTGGTAGCGTTGATTCAGGTTATCTTTGTCCTGAAAGATTTCCTGGGAAGAGAGGGACAGGACAATTCCACCTCACCTGCCGCCGAGTTCAGTTCAGCTCGAGGCACCCCACCACCCACAACTCTCCCTGGCCCCACAGGCAGCCCTGTCTCAGTCCCAAGAAGCTCCAAGCTGGTCAGGAGCTTGCTGCTGGCTCACCAGGCTCCAGGACTTCAAGAGGCAAGAGCAGTCATGCAGCCAAACAGGGTGTGCTTGGTCTCAAGCTTTTCTTACAAGCAAATCTGGGCAGCAAGAGGACGTTACCAGCCTCCAAACATCTCCCTCCCTGTAACACAGTCTTGGGAGCTGGGGCAGAAGTGCAATTGGGTACAAAAACAGACAGCACACATCTCCCTGGCAATGTTCAGTCCAGGCAGAGAAAAGGAAGATCCTGATGAGGAACTAAGATCAACTTCTCTAGTTCTGCTAGAGCAAGAGGCCAGACCACACTCCCCAGCTCCTTGTGGGAGTCACCCTGCATATCCAGATACTGTCACTGAGGAATGGAGTGGGCAGGGCAGAGGAGGTCATGGAGGACAGGGCTCTGGCAGGCCCCAAGCCATTTAGGAGGTGTCATAGCCAGACTCACCCGTGGCATGGTCACTGCAATGTCCACGTTGATCTCTGGCCTAACACAGGTGCCCAGCAGGTAACTGCCCACCACCTTCAGCTCGGCTGGGGGCACAAAGTGGAACCTTCCCTTGACATTGAATGGCACTTGCAGGAACGGAACCTTCACATCCTTGGAAAGCCAGGCCTGGTCAGTGAGCTGCGAACAGACGTGACACACAAAACACTGAGCATGAACTGCAGCAGATGTGCAGGGACCAAGACCCCCTGCTCCCCACACAGCTGCACCCAGAGCTTAAAGACACTGCCACCCTTCTTCCTCAAAGAAAAAGCAAAGTATTATTTTTTCAGCCCCTAAGGGAGACAGTCCATGAGTAGCTGCTCCATCCAGGACAGGGGTCTTTCCACCTCTTCCATAACCTGGAACATACTTCAGTTTCTGGAGTCTCTGGGATGGCACTCAGCAGGCTGTTAATTTCATGGAGGAAGGCATCGATCTTCTTCTTCTTTGTCTCCTTCAACGTCACCTCCTTCAAAAGCTCTTCGATCTGTAGGGGCAAAGGGGACCATCAAAGGCAGCTGTAACACTGGAATTGCTCCTGACTTACCTTGTCCTCCAGCACCAACCACGAACATGGTGCAAAAGGCAACAGGTGAGCTGAGGAACACACCACATTCTCCATAAACTCTGCCTGGAGCTGGCAGTTTGATCAGTTCCTGCCATATTCTGTGAGTGCTAGGTTGCACTCATCTCCATTCCAACCAAGGTCCAGGCAAAAATCCCTGATGCAATACACACAAGCATAGCTCTCAGGAAGGCTGTTTGTATGATGGAGAATCAGCTGCAGGAAACAATCACACAATTCTCACCACAAACCAGGCCCCAGAGATCCTGCCGCTGACACCAGCAAGTAGCTAGGAGATCAAAGCTGTTCCTCATTAAAATCACCAATGTTAGAACCACCTGAGGAATGAGATACCATCCAGAGTGACCTGAACAAACTCAAGGAGTGGGCCCATGAGAATCTCATAAGGTTCAACAAGACCACGTGAAAGGTGTTGACTCTGGCTTGGAGGACAAACAGATGGAGCAGCCCTGCCCAGAAGGACCTGGGGGTGCTGGTGGGTGAGAGGTTGGACATGCCCCGGCCATGGCACTCCCAGCCCAGAGAGCCAAACGTGTCCTGGGCTGCACCCAGAGCCCCGTGGGCAGCAGGGGAGGGAGGGGATTCTGCCCCTCTGCTCTGCTCTGGTGAGACCCACCTGGAGCATCCAGCTCTGGGGTCCCAGCATGGGAAGGACAGGGACCTCTTGGAGTGAGCCCAGAGGAGGCCACCAAGATAATAAGAGGGATGAAAGATGTCTCCAACGAAGAAAGGCTGAAAGCATTGGGATTGTTCAGCCTGGAGAAAAGAAGGCTCTGAGGAGATTTATTGTGGCCTTCCAGCACCTAAGAGGGCTATAAGAAAGTTGGAGAGGGACTTTTTTATGAGAGCATATAATGATAGGAAAAGGGGCAGTGACTTCAAACTGAGAGGGAGTAGGTTTTGTTCAAAAATTGGGACGAAATTTTTCCCCGTGAAGATGCTGAAGCACTGGCATAGGTCGTCCAGAGAAGCCGTGGATGCCTCATTTCTCAAAGTGTTCAAGGCCAGGCTGGATGGGGCTCTGAGCAACCTGGTTCAAAGGAAGGTGACCCTGGAGGGGATCGGGGGGGGTGTTTAAACTAGATAGTCTTTAAAGGCCCCTTCAATCCAAACTGCTCTATAATTCTATGATCTAGTTACCAGCTGATCTTCACCTAACACAGCTTGATAACCCAAGTCATCTCCGAGTCCGGGTTCCCGCAGCCCCCCGCGCTCCCCCCGCGGGGCACTGCGCTGACCTGCAGGCGGAGCAGGCTGGAGTGGAACAGATCCTCCGTCTCCTTCAGCTGGGTCAGTTCCTCGCTGGTCGGCGGCTTGTAGAGCTCGGCGCGGCTCAGCTTGGCTGGCGGAGGGGCTGCGACTGTCGGGGCAGCCCTCTTCCCTCGCCGCACCGCGCCCCCGGCGGGGGGCTCTGGGCCCTGCTCCGCCTCCTCCGCCGCCTCCGGAGAGCCCTGCGAGGGGAACACAGCACAGCATGGTTCGGTTCGGTTCGGCGCAGATCAGCCCCGCGATCCCCCCGACCCCGACTCGCCGCCTCTCACCGCCATGGCCGCCGCCCACGTGAAGCCCCCGTCACCACGTGCGGCGCCGCGCGCCCCGCCGGCCGCCGAGCGCCGCTCTCTATTGGCTGCGCCCGACAGCGCGGCGCTTCCCATTGGCCCCGCCGCCCGTGCCCGCCCACGAGGGCAGTGCCCGCAGCGCCTCCCTGCTTTCGCCGCAATGGCGGCGGCGCTGGCTGGCAGCGTGGGCCGCGGGCTTGCCGAAATCGCCGCCTTTCACCCCAAAACTGCAGCTTTCCGGGCAGTGTGACGGACTTTCGCCTTCAGGCGGGCGAGCGCGGGGCCGCCGGCGCGCTGCAGATCCCGGCTGTGGTACTTGATGCTTAATCGGCGTGGGTATCCTGGATGTGGCCTGCCGATAGTCTGAGCCGGCCTGGCCGGCAGGAGCGGACACCGGGAGCCAGGAAAATCCTTCTGGCCTGGAGGAGCGGGCACTGGGAGCCATGATCCTCCTGGCCAGCTTCCGCAGGGACTGGGAAGGATACCAGGAGCCAGTGTCATCCTACGTGCAGATTACTGGAGTGGGAGGAATATTCCCTTTATATAATTTAGATATACATGCCTTTACAGAAGCAGCTCTGAACACCGTTCTGACCAGATTTGGGCTGTCAGGGCATTTAAAAGACCTGTGTCCCTGACCAGGAAACACAGATTTTGGACCCAGATAATTTTAATTCCTTCCAGCTCTTTGGATAGCTTTTGCATAACCGTAGTCAATTAATTCACTTCTCTACACCGTACCATGAAATAGGGACACTGTGTCTCCAGTGAGACCGTCCTTCTCCAGACGGACTTCTCTGGGATAGCACTCCGGAGTCTGTCATCCCCACACCAGCTACAAATGCTCCATGAACCCTGGCCACACTCAGTACCACTTTCTTCTGCACTGTGAGAACGCTACAAGTAGGATCTCTTCAAGACCAAATGTGTAGGCATGTTAAGACAGAGGGCAGAAGATCAGGTATCTATCCTGAAGGTAAACATGGGAGTTCAGAGAACTCAGTGAAGTAAGCTGAGCTCCATCCCCCTCAGAGGACCCCTAAGCCTCAGCCCACTGCTGTTGGGGGAAGACAAGCAGGTTTAGGGTAAACACTGTGCTCCATTGGAGGCAGGGGGTGGGAAACAAGCTGTGTTCAGAGGATGTTTGCAGCTGATACTCTCTGCCCTGCAGGTCTTTCCTGTGTCTGACTTGTCTCAGAGAGGGCAGGCTCTCACCCATCCCTCTGCCAGGGAAAGTATCCTGCCCACCTGCAGAGCTCATTTCCACACACTGCAGCATCTCTGCCTGGGACATCAAGGTGCCAAGCTCCTGCTCAAGGCAATGTTTCTCTTCCCAAAGGAGGCTGGCACCTGGCCTGCTGCTTGGCTGGGGCAGCCACCATCATCATTGCCAAGATCCTCTCCAGCCTCTCACCCCTCACTCATATTTAGTGACTTCCATGCAAGGAAATCTGCTGGAAGTGAGGCCTCAGCCTTTTGTCAGCTTGACTACAAGAACTCCTGCAGGTGGACGTTTGGTTCCTGCTTTCCAAGGAGTCTCTGGAGACTCGAGCTGCTGTGTTTGGGGAGCACATCCCTCACACAAGCAACTTTTGGCAGGGATGCAGGTGGTGGTTGTAATTGTATCATGAGGCTTCTGGTCCCTGTTATTGCTCATGGTAGTTCCTGCCTGGCTGGTGCATTACGGCCACCAGCAGCAACTTCCCCAACCTCTCCAGAGGATCCCAGGAAAGGATTTTTGCTGATTATAACCTCCAGATCACTTTTTCCTCCATCTCAGTGGTCTGGGTCAGATCCCTCAGGTTTAACCTGGAACAGTGAGCTGGGTAGACAAACCCCCTTCATCCATATGCATCCATGCACAGCTCCTCTGCATTCCAAAGTTGCCTCCAGAACTGACTTCCAGTTAGTGTGGATATTACTTCCTGTCCAGTTTTGCAAGTAATTCCTGAGTGCAGCCTCAGTGGTTCCACCAAGTAAGAATCAGCTCCTAACTTTGGAGGTCTTCGTCCTCCCTGTTACCAAAGAAATCCATTTTTTTGGCTGGAGGTGCTCCTGTTCCTCCCCCTTCCTGACAGGGCCAGGACTCGCACACTCAGCTCTGCTCCACTCCCCCAGTGATTCACTGCCAAACACCTGGGGGTGCTGTGGCCATACCTGCAATGTCAGGCTCCTCTCTTTTTTAAGGGGAGGGTAATTACAGCCCTGTGCAGGATTTTTAGGAAGGCTGCCAAACCAGTTTGGTCATCCCTGTCCCCAAGGACACATCCTCATATTTCCTGAGAGCAGCAGGTGATGAGGGACTCACTCGGGGGCAGGTGCAGGGTGGGTTGCTGGGGTGTCCATTGTGTCCCCCAGCATTGATGTAATGTATGTAACGCCCAACTGGTGTAGAAGAATGAGTTCAGGGTCTATTCTGGGGGCACTGGCGGAGTTTAGGGGACTGGGGGGAACAGGACAGGTCAGCTCCTGGATGTGTCACCTCAGGACAGCCTGGCCAGCTCTGCAGTGAGGAGCAGAACCACTGATGCTTGCCCCAGAACAGGTTCTTTAATAAAGCATTTCAGCACATAGTGAGTCATTAATTACACCCAATCCTACAATGCTAATAGTAGTAATATTAATAAAAAAAAAAATTACTGCATTCCATACCATGTGCCAGCCCTTGCAGGCATCATGCACCTCCTCCTATCCTGCCTTGCCCAACAAGCTACTGCTGAGCTTCTGCTTCTTTTTATGCCTCATCCTTCTGCCCAGAAACACCTGGGGCATTGGAGGAATGTTCCCTGCACTCTGTCCCTAGAAATCTGCGGCTTCTAGCCATTCCAAGGTGGGATTTCAACAATGGTGAGAATCCCCAAACTCTGTATACCAGCATCTCCTCAGCATGACCTTTTGGAGCTTTAGCTTGCCTAAGAGGCACAGACAGCAATGTGGCATCAGTGCAACCCTGGGAAAATCCCACTATGCCACACTGGCAGAGGGACCACTGGGAGCACGTGGAGCCACATCCTCGGTGCTGTCTTTCCTGGGAGCAGCACCCGAGCTCCTCCAGTCCTCAGCCCACCACGGTGGTGACGCCCTCCAGCACAGGGCTCAAAGCGAACGAGTGCAGCCCTGCACGCACCCCTGTGTACACACATCCCTGCTCCCTCGGCTACGGCCTCAGGAATGCTGCCGGCATCACGTGCAGCTGCCAGGAAGGGGCAGCGGTCGATGCGCCCGCCGAGCAGGTTTAGCGGCCACATTGATCCCGACTTGTGCTGTGTCCACTTAAACCCCGCACCAGCTTGTCCCTCCTGGGGTCTTCCCCAAAACACCACTGCTGTGGAAATGCTCCCCTGGCAGCTGTGGAGAGCTAAACTTGAGGCAAAAACCTTGGCACAATCTTGTAGGTTGGTATCACCTGCAGGTGTCTGTAGGCAAAGCCAGCTCCTGTTCAGAGCTCCCCCCACAAGACTTACATCCATCCCTAAACTCTCTTTGGCCACCCCATGGCCATGGCTGGGTTTTTATTGTTTTGGGGGGGATTTTGTTTGTTTGTTTGTTTGTTTCTTTACCGAGTATCCCAAAACCTCAGCCCAGTGCTAACACCTGGACATGGCACTTCTTACTGCCTGGCATCCAGATTAGATGGAGTTTATTGCTTCTTCTGCAGAGTGGGGGATTGGTCCCACTTCAATAAATCTGCATTTCATTGTAGGATTAAATAGTTCCTCCCTTTGGTTTCTGTAGTATTTTCAAATGTTTAAAATTCTCAAATACTAACACATGACAGAGTCATTTGTAACTCCCAGAAATAACCTGGCATGCTGGCTAATGACACACTCATATAATGTTTGACTGTCCATCCCAGCTATGGCCATATCATAGAAACACGTAGGCACTGAGCAATCTTCACAATGGCCCAGAGGTGGGGGACTTAATCAGGGCAAAAGGGTAAAGTAGACATTTGTCGTTTTAACTTCAAAACATTGAAGTTCTAAACAAAACCTCGTGGGCTTCACCTCGGGGTTCAGGCACATTCCTGCCAGCTGGAAAAATAAGGTCCAAGGAGAGCTGAAGCCCAGACACTGCCTGTGGGGATGGGGTAAGAAGGACACCCAGGTCCCTCCTGGGGTTCAGGGACCACCCAGGCAAAACGATGTTGCATTGATTAAAACAAGCCTAAATCATCACTCATTTCTTGGATGGATGGATGATTATTTGTTAAGTCTTACCTGGTTCATTAAAGCTCAGCCACCTGCATTGGAACATGGAAAGTACTTTGCATGCCCCCCCCATCACCAGCAGAAGCAGCAGTTTCAGGGCTTTACAAGGTACAGGCTGAAGTTCAGAGGATGGTACAATAGCCACAGCTGTCCTAGGTGGGTCAAATGCTGGGATGGTGTGTTGGACACCCTGTCTGTTAAAAAAAAAAAAAAAAAAAAAAAAAAAAAAATTAAGCCAAGCTTAACCAATCCTTACATATATGTCAGGGGCAGAGAGGGAGAGACTGATTTTGGCTGAAGCCAGACTCTGGCAGCTTTATCTCAAAACTGTGGTGATCTGATTTACACAAAGAGAACTGATGGGAAGTTGATATGCTTTGAAATGTACTGGCAGTTTTGCCTCCTCTTAAATTACTAATTTGCCTTTTGCATAGATTGTTTTTTGTACGTTGTTTTTATTCTCTGGTTGATGCCTTAAGTTTTAGCTTTCATATTTTCCAGATTCTGTACCGCATTAGTATTTAACTCTGAACTTCATAGAAAGTGTTAGCAAGTTCTCTTCACAGTTTAGTTAGACAAAACAATCCTTTTCCAGCCTGAGAACCAAGGACATCATTACAGCTTCAGGTCCAAAAAGTATAAACAGCGAACTGAGGAGAGCAAACTGGGAGGATGGGACTTCATAACCTGAAGTTGCATTTGGACAATTAACTCCAATATGTAAATGGACCAAAACTTACAGTAAGTGTGAAAACGTGGGACCCATCAACCATCTTGGGTGTAGCCTCGGCTGGACTCTTGTACTGCCCCAGGTGTATTTGTGAAGGCCTTTTTAATAAATACCTACTTTATTCCTTTAACACTGTCTAGCCTCTGTCCTAGCTAGCCCCTCAAGGCATCATATGGTCACTTTGTTTGCTTTATGCAACAGGCAAGAGAGCAAATTTACCTTACTTCCTGTCTATTGCTGGGTTGGCTTTACACATAGTAACAAGGAGGAGAAACTTTTTTTTTTTTCTGGTAGTAAAAAACAGTCTCTAAAAATCACATTGGAGACACTGAAGGAAAGGAAAAGCTCTGCCCCCATTTCTCTTACAGTCTTGTCATGTTCTATCAGTGATGAGTTGGTATGCCTTGTCTGTCCCACCAAAGCACCCATTGGCAGTCTCCCTGCAGTAGAATAGCACTCTGTTTCCCAACCACAAGAGAAAAAAAAATCAGCCTTCAGGGCAGCTCCTGAGACAAGAGGGAGTGGAGAGAGCCAGGAACATGAAAATGTGAGTTTTATTTATTTATGGCTTAAACCTCTGAGTGGCAAACTGCCTGGCACTGTAAGTGCCCTCCCCACCTTTCATCCAAACCCAACTTGCATATTGCTGAGCAAACGTCACCAGAGGTGACGGTGGTGGTGATGATTATGATGAGGATGACAGCTTGATTAACTGAAATCTTCAAGCACACCTGACTCAGATTTAACAGCTCTGGCCTTTTTTATTCTTTGGTCCAGCCCCCCGCCCCCATTCCAGTGACTCTTTAAGACAGGTATGTTACATCCTCATTCACCTAATGGGGAAGAGGCAAAACAGTGGAGGGTTTTGCTGGAATGCAAATTCAGGAATTCAGGAAGAACATTCAGGAAATTCCCTCACAGTTCTTCATTTTGCTTTTACTTCTCATTGAAACAGAGATTAAGCAACAGTGTTGACTGTGTCTCTGCCACATCCCTCCTAGTTTGTGATTTTCAGCCCACAGGGGCTGCCTCACCTCCAGATGCAGGTGTTTCAGAGCTATTTTGTGGAATTTGGCAGCTCAGCTGGGTGGAGGAGAAAGACGAAAGACGTCTTCCACCACAGGGAGGAAGATAGTGAGGCACTCTGAACCGCATTACTAGCCACTCAAGGCTCCACCTAAGACGGTGCTACCAGAAATCAGCTTCAAAGCTCTGCCACTTCAGGAACACCTTGCAAAAGACAAAAAAATCTCCTTTTACACTGAGATGAGTCCCCAGCATGTGGCCTCACCCCATGGTGTGCCTTTGGGCTGGAAGGGAGAAGCACTCCGGCTTTGGGCTGGGATGAACCCCTCTTTCCTGGCCCCTACAGCTCCTGCAAGGCTGCTCTGCAAACCAGAGCTGTCATCTGCTTAGGTCAGAGACATCTTTCCCAGCAGCAAAGACATCTTTGAGGCCTACATGAGGGTTCTTCCACCAAAATAAAAACTGGGCATCAGCTTTGGGGAATCTTGGCAAATCTTTGCTGACTTTTAGCCTTGTTTGACCTCAAAGAGTAGGAGTTACCTGTCCTGGCTTAGAAACCAGAGAGATACATTCCCCACGATGAGTCAGGGGAACATGAGGTGAGGCCAGATACCTCCTGGAAGTGCTGAAGGCTGCACAGAGAGCTGAAGGCTTTTTGCTGTCTAACATTCACATGAATCTAGAAGTCCCAAAACCCAGGGATGACAGGCATGCCTCCCAGCTGAATGTTCTCGGTCCAATGCCTCACCCTGCCCTGCTGTGCATTACCAAACCAAGGGCAAAAGACTTCCTTGCCCCCTGGGACATGAACCTCTGTCCTAAAACAGGCTGGTTATTGTACCCAAGTTTTATGCTGGAGATGAATGACTCTTATGTCATTTGGGGTTTCCTTTGCTATCCCTCTACCTGGTGTGGGAAGAAACGCAGAGACAGATCCCACAGGAAGCAGGTCTTGCAGTCTGTGTGAGGACAGCAGCAACATCCAGGGAATAAGTATGGGCATGGGGACAATTTGAAGTCACCTGGCAGATGGTGGGCATCTCACTTTGGTTTGTTTTTAAACAATCTGTGGACTTATACACAAGACTCATGGAGCTTTTATGAAAGAAATAGAGACAAAAGGGAAACAATTTTCAGATGATCATAGCACTACAAGGTCTCTTGTGTCCTTGGGAGGAACAGCTGTGTGGGCTGGGAATCTTCTGCAACAAAAAGACACCACAGGAAAGGTTATACTACAGCCTGCAAAGTTACAAGGGTCAGAGTGTGATGGGATAAAAAAGGACCATTTATCGTTTTCTCTACTGTGAGGATGAGGGCATCAAAAAAGCTGTCAGATCAAAACAAACCCAAGGAAATGATTCTGCACCCAAACAGGTCATTAGATTGGGCAGCTGTTTGGCACAGGATGTTGCAAATGGTTAAAATTTATCTGCCTTCAAAAATAACTAAATAAGTTAATGGGAGAAAAATTTACTAAAGGCTATTTTGTATAAGGATACTTCTGGCTCAGGGAGTCTGAGTCACAAAAAAAGTTGGAGGTTGAGGAAATATTCTGAGGAAATATCACTTGTCCTTACACCTTTCCAAGGGTCAAGTTGCATGAAGAGAAGTGCTAGGATAGATAGGTCCTTGTGGGCAATTTCTAGATTCCAAAATAGAGAAGAACCCAGCACTGAAACTTGGTGTTGGCTATGACAAGTTTGCTATTTACCTGTGTGAATCTGCCCCAAGATCTCATTGCTGTGCTGTGGAAAGTACCTCCTGGAGGTTCAGGGGGGACAGGACACATGGTGCCCAGCAGGTGGGGACAGAAGATAGTGCCTATCAGGACCTGTGCAAGCAGGTCCCTGGAGATAAGGCAGTGTCTGGGGAATCACTTAGTGCAGTGCCTTGATAGAGCAGCAGCTGCTGGCTCTCAAGCCAAGAAACCAAGCCTGAAGGTCATGTGATAAAGTGAAGGCAGAGGGAGACCATGACCTGGCAGTGAGAATTTCCAAATTTCCTTTTTCGTCCCTTTTTTGTGATAAAGGAAAACAAGATAAAAAGGGAAAATATTCAAAACAATACATACCTCAAGCAGGCACAGCTCATTCCAGCTGACCCAGACCCAGCTGCAAGATCAGACTCTGAAAGCTTGTGCAATATCTTCATGGTCTTCACAGTCAAGGTGCCCTGACAGCTGTAAGAGAAATGGACTGGCAGAAGCAGAATTCAATGTCATGCCAACAGATAGGAGCACTTTTCAATATTCTGGGCTGTTCTTATAGCTGTGTCTATAAAAAAGGCAAGCTCATTGCCCCCAAAACAGCCTCTAAGTCTTCAAGCCTTCCATTACCCCCATATTAGTATTTTCCATTGGATAGCTGTAAACTGTACCCTGTACACCAAGGGCTCTCCTGAGCACTGTCATCCCTCTCTCTGTATGGAAAGTATCCTCGGTGCAGCTGGTGTCAGTGCTGATAGAGAGCCTCAAAGTCTCAGGTCTCACTTGGCAACCACCTCCAATGTCAATAAAATATGACTCAAATGGCCTCACTGCCAAACCGATGACCACAAAAACCAGGCAGGGATGGAATGCCACCCAGAGAGACCTGGACAAGCTCAAGGAGTGGGCCCATGAGAATCTCATAAGGTTCAACAGGACCATGTGCACTTGGGCTGGGGCAACCCCCAGTATCAGCACAGGCTGGACATGAACAGACCCAGAGCAGCCCTGCCCAGCAGGACCTGAGGGTGCTGGTGGGTGAGAGGCTGGACATGCCCCGGCCATGGCACTCCCAGCCCAGAGAGCCAAACGTGCCCTGGGCTGCAGCCAGAGCCCCGTGGGCAGCAGGGGAGGGAGGGGATTCTGCCCCTCTGCTCTGCTCTGGTGAGACCCACCTGGAGCATCCAGCTCTGGCATCCAGGGTTAGGGTGTCTGTGGTATAAAAAAAAACCACAGACCTGTGTGCTGGTTTAGAGTACAGTGGCTGGAATAGAGTTCATTTTCTTCACAGTTGGTTTTCCTCACAGTTATGGGGCTGTGTTTTGTGCTGAACACAGCATTGATAACATAGACATGTTTTTGTTATTGCTTAGCAGTAACAAAGAGCCAAAGCCTTTTCTGCTTCTCATACCACCACGCTGGCGAGGAGACTGGGGGTGAACAGGACACAGCCAAGACAGGTGACCCAAACTGACCAAAGGGGTATTCCAGATCATGCTCAGTATATAAAGTGTGGGGAAGAAGGAGGTAGGGAGACATTTGGAGTGATGGTATTTGTCTTCCTAACTAACTACTATGTGTAATGGAACCCTGGTCTCCTGAAGATGACTGAACACCTGTCTGCCCATGGGAAGCAGTGGATTAATTCCTTGTTTTGCTTTGCTTGCATGGGTGGCTTTTGCTTTTCCTATTAAACTGTCTTTATATCAAGCCACTAGTTTTCTCACTTTTAGTGTTCTGACTCTCTGCCAAATTCTAGCAGAGATAGGGGCTGGGGCTTGGCTGCTGGGGCTTGGCTGCTGGCTAGGGCTAAACCACTGCAACCTGTAAGAGGTGGTGGATGCCCTATCCCTGGAAACATCAAGACCAGGTTGGACAAGGCTCTGAGCAACCTACTCTAGTAGAAGGTATCCCTGCTCATTGCTGGAGGGTGGAACCAGATGGCCTTTAAAAGTCCCTCCCAACACAAGCCATTCTTGATTCCATGAGTCAATAAGTAAGAATCCTTTTGTTTTCTCCTGCTTTACCAAGGTTTTGGAAATACCTCCATGGATAGAAACAGCCAGGAGCTTCATGAGCTCCTATTTTCCAAGAGCCCCAGATAAAATATTACTTAAATGGTGTTTATTATTAATTAATCATCCAAATATGAGGAATAACAACAGGGTAATTTGATTGTGCTTTGTTATCAGAACTTTTGACAGCTTTTGCAGATTTCTGGACAGCAAGTAGATGTGAGAGAAGCATGTATGTATATATATTTCATCCATATGTGAAAGTCAGTATGTGGGTGACTGTAAACAAAAAGGAGGTTAGGGCAGTAGAGTCAATGGGACAATATTTTCACATGTATGAAGAAACCCCACAGAAAAATGCCCTATGGTGTTGAAAATTGATCTGGAAGAAACAGCTTTATACTGTTATAGAAGAAGCTAGGCACACTATTTGCAAACCCTCCCTTCTAATTTCTTTTGCTCATAAGCATTCAAGTAAGTGAAAATGTCTTACTCCAGGGAAAAACTCCTCGTTTCTAAAGCTGAGCACGTGTTCTGATGCTTAGGGAAAGATCTGAGTGTCCTGGCAATGCTCACCAGTGCTGCACTTAAAGAGAAAAAAAGAGATAAATATATTAAAAACGGATGCTGAGAGGAAAACATGCTTGAGGTGGAGAAAGGCTTTTATCTAAGTTTTGTGGCCTTCGTGGAACATTGGCTGCTTGTTTGCAGAGAGAAGAATTTGCTTCTCCAGAAGTCCTTACTCATACCTCTGGTTCCCATCTTGCAGTCCCTGCTCTGTACATTTTTCCTGAGGAGGGTGAGATTTTCAGGCCTCTACTCCACAGAGCTTTTCTGCTTTATCCCACTCTCATACTGAAGGGGCAGCATGAAGAGAGAAACAGCTAAAACTTGCCCTTTTTTGGTTCTTTTTGACCACTGGCAAGTATGTTCACAGCTTTTTTAACTTCCCCAGGGCAAAAGCAAAGAAAGGGCCTTTGATTATCTTGGAGATAAGGAGATGCAGACCCACAGGACCAGACTACAGCCACCTCACCCAGCTGAAAGCCTCCCCAGCAGCACCATGAAAGTCAAGGACAAGAAGAAAAGCACATTAATTTAAAGCTCTGTGCAAATGAGGGTCCAGATGCAAAGGCTTAACTCTTAAACTCCCTCCTGCTCTTCTAGATCCTTGAAATGTCCACACATAGGAAAAACAAACGCATTTGAGATTAAAACCACAGCTTATTGTTTGGGACAGCATCCGAGCCTTCTCCGTCTTTAAAATGGGAATTTTGCAGGATAGACTGGCCCTTATGTACATCCAGACACAAACATGGCTTTTGGCTCTTTTTGCCCCCTTCCTGCCCTTGAATTGACAGCTGAAGATTAGAAGAGAGGAAGAACCCATCCTATAAGCCAGGCAGAAGATCTGAGATGTG
This sequence comes from Phylloscopus whistleri, assembly GCA_017589585.1. Taxonomy (NCBI): domain Eukaryota; kingdom Metazoa; phylum Chordata; class Aves; order Passeriformes; family Phylloscopidae; genus Phylloscopus; species Phylloscopus whistleri. The sequence goes on along the minus strand of JADMLD010001003.1, from coordinate 102,657 downwards.
CTAGATAGGACAAGGAAATGGGATATGCCAAACCTACCATGAATTAAGAGCTTCAGATTGGTGAGGCCAACGGGTTTCCTGCAGGACGGAGAAGCATGAGGTTAATTAATGGAAATCTCACAGCAGGTGAACAAGTCTGGAGGAGATTTACCTGGCCCTGCAGGCAGCTGTAGATGGGGATTGAGATGTTGGCATAACAAAGCATTGAGGGACAGCACCTGCAGGGCACAGCCACACTCTACCCTGTCCACATGCCCCAGGAACCCTTTTGCAGGTCTGAGCCCTCCAGCCTCAGTCACAAAAACGAGGCAGGAATATAACTGTGGTTGCCCCAAGATCTGCAGTAGGGTGCTGATGGAAATGGGATAGCCAGCAAACGGTGGTTGGAGGGGACAGGAATGCAGAGAAGCTGGTGGAACCAGGAGGAACTGTCCGTGCAAGATCCCATCCCTCCCTTCTCCAAGAGAGTGTGTGAGCACTGCTCTTCAACATGGACAATGCTGGAGAGTTTCAGCCCTGTGAGTTCAGTAGTTTTCTATCTGTTTTTTTAAGACCCCATAGAAGTTCTGTCCAAATTTCCATGGGACAGCAAGCCCCAGGGTGGAGATGACAGCACCACTCAGCACACTCAAGGCCAGGTAGGAAGGCTTCTCCAGACTTGTTCACCTGTCTGGGAAATTTGCAATAATTATACTCCTGGTGATTCAGGCTCCTGCTGGAAAGTTCAGCCTCCTCCTTTCCACATATGAGTGCACAGAGCAGTTTTCAAAGATCCATGCCAAGGGTGTTCCCTTGCCCAGTTTTACTTCACACCACCACAGAGTGGTTTCCAGAGCTCAAAACCTACCAGTGCACACAGCAGAGTGAGAGACTGCATGTGCCACACAAGCCCTACAAGCAGTTTTTCAGAACATCTCTTTGTTAGGAAGTTGGAGGTGGAGATGCTAAGGGAGGATCCCCTGCTCCTAACCCTCTCTGGACCTTTTCACCCGAGAGACTCTCTCTACTCTCAGCCACCCAAGCCTGCTGGCCATGCCTTACACTTGGTGCTTATGCTGCAGTTTGGTTTTTTCCTCCGGATATGTTCATATTTATTGTGGGAAGGGTCATGAAACAGTCAAATTTAGCCTCATCAAAGCAAGGTCCAATTCAATTCACTTGGCCCTCCCTGTTCCCTAATGGAAAGTCTTCTTGTGGTCAGTTTTCAAGGCCTCAGGGAGGACCTGAGCTGTGCATCTTCATCTACACCTTGCTGGGCCTGCATTTCAGTTACTGGCAGAAGGTGAGTGCATTGCTGCTGGAGACCAGCCCACAGAGACCACCCAAGGTATGGCAACGAGTGAGACCATTGTAAGCTCAGCTGATGACAGCTGATATTGTGCCATTCAGCATGGAACATAGTGTTGGTGTCCCCAAGCCAGGAATTATGTGAGACCAGAGAGATTCCTCCTCCCCCTCACTCACCTTCTGCAAAATGCTGGCCGTCCTCACCACGGTTTCTGCAGAAATACAAGGAGCTGCCTGCTCTGAGGGTAAAAGCAGGGTCTGGTGAATGCACAGGCAGCTGCTCTGTGCACTCCAGCTCCTTCACTCCGCTGCCAATGCCTGCCTAAAAGAGATGGCTCATCCCCAGGAATGGGGATAGCTGTTAGTCCCTCCTTGATGGTCACCCACTCTCAAAGGACGGATGGTCCCACAGAGCTGACCCTGCAGGCAACGCGAAGGTGAAATACTGGGGATGTTGTTTTAGGTTGATGTCTCTCCCAGAGCACACCCCATGCTGCCTTATCCCAGTGATGCTGGCATCCACACCATCTCAGCCACACCAGAAGAATGTCCTGTGTGGCAAGAAGAACTTAAAATTCCAACTCCCAACACATAAACTATTCCTGGGATTGAACAGTATCAATATCCCAGTCACAGCCTCATCATAAAAAATTACGTTCCACAGATTGCTCCTTTGGATGGGGGTAACAATCAGGCTTCGATAGAATCCTGATAGGTCCCTTCCAACTCAGCATTTTCTATGATTCTGTGAGATCATGAATCTCTGAAGACCACAGCACATACCACCACCCCTGTGGGCACCTGGAGGAGTGTCCCTATAGCTGGCAGCTTGAAAGGGCTCAGATATTCTGCACACTGACCCCAGAATGGAAGGTGTAAGGTGACCTGAACACCCAGGTACACAAACTCTTGGAAATTCAAACCACTGTCTGGCAGGCATAAGGTCACAGTCGTCACACTCCTCAGGCCCTGGAATCACAGCTGAAATAGCATTGTAATGCACTTATAATTTATTCATCAGCTGAATGGGAGCAGCAGGCATTGTGACGGCACTCTTTTATCAAGCCCTTGTGATGGACTTCATCCATTTTAAAAGAGCAAACTGGAGTTGAAAAGCAAAACAACAACAACAACAACAACAAAAACCAAACCAAACAAAAACCACCCAAAAGTAAAGCAAACTTTATTAAAATTAAAACAAGCAGAAAAAAGGCCAAATCAAAATAGGGGGAAAAAGAAAGCTCCACTAAAGATCTGTTTATCTCTTCATTTTTCTTCTCCTTTGCTCTGAATCTTCCAAACTTTGCATTACTCTGCTGGTGGCTAGTTTGATGTAGGAGGCTCCTGTTAACCCAGATGCTGCTGACTGATGCTCAAAAGCATCTTTTCATCCCTGTGATGAATTCTGCCTGAGGATCAGCTTGCCCATTTTAGGGGAAAGAGAGCCAGAAGGAGAGTTGCGGACAGACTTCTATTCTCAAAGATTGACAATTCCCTTCAGTACTCTGATGTTCTGCTCTTCAGGTAGGTGTCAATGTGAAAGTGAGGGCACTTGTACAACTGTTTTGGGGGTTTTGTTTTAGTTTGTTTGTTTGTTTGGTTTTGTTTTGTTATGTTTTGTTTGTTTGAGGTGAGACTCACCCCATGCAGTAATACTGCATTGTTCACTTGGCCAGCAGACCAGATAATCACACTTGGATTTTCCTCACTAAATGCTCAGGGAGTTTCATGGGGAAACCTTTCTTTGGCATCAGGGCTGAGATTCATCATGATAGTGTTTGTCTGGCATCTGGTGTGGGACTGAGGTATCCAGTGTAAATAAAAGAAGTAATCCCAGATTCCTCTGTTACTGCTCCTCCAGGGCAGCAAAACCAGCCTGCAAACCCCAGGTGCTGTTTCCCCTCATACCATGGGCAGTGTGTGCTGCTGCTGTGGGAATGAGGGGCTGCCAACACCTCTGTGGCCTCAGCTGGAGATTTGCACCCAGCCAGGGGAATGGCACTCCATGAAGGAGACAGAGGAAATAATCCTGGCCCCTCTCTCTCTCATACCCCTAGAGTGGTCTTGGCAAGAAAAAACAGGGTAAAATTTGGGTGGTGAGGAAATCTATGAGCTCTCTAACAGGAAAAGAAGCTGAGTCCAGAGCTCAGCCACATTGACCTAGGAGCACATGAATTTCCACTTTGGGCAGTTTGAAGGACAATTACTAAAGAACTGGTTGGACAAATATATCTTAGTTTTGTTTAGAACCAACTTTGGGCAGAACAGTGATGAGGTCGACCTCCAGGTGTCCTGCTCTGTTTCAGTACAGCCCAAGGAATAGCTGCTTGTTCTTTGACCTACAAAGGGCTCCTGGTGGGGTAGCTTGATCTTCATCACTTCACTATCTGACTCGCTGGGAGCAGGACGGCATTAAAGTCCACCCCATAGTCCCCAGGATCCCTGTTGATGTTTCACCAAAGCACGGGAGTAGGGAGGAGGCAGGAGGAGAGGAAATTATGTTGACGGTGTTGATGGTATTGTCTTTTATCCTAGGTGAAACCCATTCCCCTGGGGAAGGAGCAGATATCTCAATTTTGAGCCACTCAGAAAGAAATTAGATAAAGCAGTGACAAGTATCACATGAGAGGATCCTGCCCTAAGAATGGAGTCACATAGGCACTCCCACATCTTCCCACCTCTTGTCCTCTCTCTCTGACAGCTCATGGAGCAGTAACCCTCTAATGTGACACCAAGACAGGTTTGCATTTTCAAAGCTTCTGCTGTTGCTAAGCAGAGGAGTTAACTCTCAGTTTGTCATCCTTTGTGAACACAGCTCACAGGAAGAAAGAAATAAATGAGGAAGATAGATATCAAAAACAGCTGGTAAGAAGAAAGCCAAAGGACTTAGAAGTTTTCAATTCAGATTTAACCTATTGCACTGGTGGCACCTTGAGGTCCAGTTTACAGTGACAAGTTCGACTGCTGGGGACTTGATATGTGTAGCCTCCTCCTCTCCCAGTGAGACTTTCCCTTCCTGGACCCCCATGTTCCCACATCAGACTCTACTTCTTGTTCTCTGAGCCCAAAGAACAAATTGATTTATTCAGGTGAAAATAAAAGAAAATAGAAGAAGGAACTATACTGTTTGTGGCAGAGCACACCCCATGTAAAGCCCTGCTTGCAGGTTAGCAGTGACCATCCATGGGAGAGCAGCTGAAGGGGGAGGAGGAGAAGGCTTCATTCTTTCATTATGATATATCAGAGGTAATTGGAGGGGAGAAATGCCATATGATAAATCAAAAAAAGTTATGCTAGCCTCGGGGCAGCCTGCGTTCAGGGAAGGGGACACCAGGCATAGCAGCCTGAGCCTCCCAGGAAACACAGGCAGAAATGCAGGCAGGAGCCTTGGAGGGGGCTGCCAGGCTGCACAGGCTTCAAAATGCTCTGTTGCTTCAACAATTTCTATTTTCTTTGAGCACTGAGTGTTTTTGTAGGAAAGGGAAAAAAATCAGAAGGAAAAAGACCAATATCCTTTCTAAGAGCCGGTGGAAAATTTGCAGTCCGCTCTCTTGAGTACACCAGGGCTTGCTTTACTTTCTGCCTTGCATGATTACATCTTGCATTAACATTCAAGACAGGCAGCAGGAGGAGATAAATCCTGAATAACTCCAAACTTTGCTTATTCCATCTCTTCCAGCATTAGGCGGGTTCAGACAAAGCCTGTGCTGGAGGCTGGCTGCAAGAAAAGATTTTTTGAGGGCAGTGCAGTACCAAAAGAGCTTGGCTGCTGTACATTTTTCTCCAAGCATGAGCAAATCCATGTTTTACCAGCAAGCTGGGATGCCCTATTAACAGAGCAGGCCTTTGCTGGCTGGCATCAGCACAGAAGTCGCAGCATGTGTTACATCCATCAACTAAAGACAATTTATAAAGCATGAGAAGATCCGTGAATATGTCCTGAGGAGTGCAACAAAGGTGGTGAAAAGGCTGGATGAATGTCTTTTGAGGAGCAGCTGAGGACTTTGGGCTTCTCTAATTTGCAGAAAGGGGGCTCAAGGTAACGCTCTCTACAGGTTCCTGAGGAAGGGAAGTGGAGAGACTGAGCTCTTCCTGGTATCCAGTGATAGGACACGTGAGAATGGTTCACAGATGTGCCAGGAGAGGGTTAGACTTGGCATCAGGAAGCATGTCTTTTGCAGAGTGGGTGGACAGATACTGGAACAGGCTTCCTAGTGAGGTGGCTGTGCCACCAGCCTATCAGTGTTTAAGGGACATTTGGATAATGCCCTGAACAACATACTTGAACTTTTGGTTAGCCCTGAATTGGTCAGGCAGTTGAACTGGATGATATCTGTAGTCCCTTCCAACAGAAATAGTAAATTCTTTTCTGTTCTATTGCACTGACATAAATAAAAAGAACACGGGATTGAACTTCCACCAGAGAACACACACAGCATGGTACTGCCCAGCCTCCAAGGAGCTTCTTTGACAAACAATGTTTCAAGATCCAACCCTCCAGCTCTCTGATGAGGAAGTGAGAGCTGAATTAAGCAGCTTTCAGTAAATCTGAGCTCACTCCAAGGTGGTGAAGAGTGAGCCACAGCCGCTGACCTGTGCCAGTGGCTGGCCTGTCCCTGTAGGGGAACACACACTTCATTTCAGCAGTCAGTCAAGCTTGCAGATGGACGAGGGATGTTCCTCCATATTATCCCTGTGGCATTGAGCAAGAACTCATCCCAGCTTCATGAGAAAATTGATGCCAGTCTGCACAGGGACATTGTCCAGGGTGAGATGGGATTTTGCAAGGGCTGGAGTATTTTATAGCTTGGAGGCAATCACAAGCCCTGGACCGGGTACCACTGACAGCGCTAAAGCACCTTTGGAGAGGGTAATGGGTGTGGCGCTGGGGAAAGCTCAAGAGGCAGGAGAAGGGCAAGCAGAGCAGTCTCAGGGACGAGGGGGAGGATGACTTGCTGTTCACTGGGAAATGGCAAATTTGTCCTGGGAGCAGCTGGAGCTTGGGGAAAACCATCTGCTTCCTGTTCTCCTCCCTGGGCCAAGGTCTGGAGAAGGAGCCAGAGCCAAGGCTGCCAAGTGTCAGGGAGAGACTTCAAGGTCCCCCATGCAGTGCAGGCTGCTGCAGCACAATCTCCCACCAATGCATGGGGCCCTGGCTGTCAGTCCTGTGCCTTTGGGAAAGTCCATGGCTTTGGAAAATGCAGGAGATTGATCCAGTGGTCACCCATGTCTACAGGGTTGTCATCAGGATGGGAAAGTGTAGGAGGTGATAAGGGCAAAGAAGAAGGTTAAAGACACGTAATGACATAGGGATGATGGGACACGTCATCCAACCTGTTTGTCCAAGGAGCAGGTGCCTCCGTGAGGTGGCCTGAGCCTTGCCATGTGCAGAAGGATGAAAGAAATGCCAAGCAGAAATGGCTCATCCTCCTCCTGGACAATTACTGTTATTTTTCTTTATTTTTTTAATGAATATTATTTATGCTTATTTATTTATTTAGTGTTTAGTCATTAAATACTCACTAAGGAAGAGTGCTGGCTCATGTTTACTGGTTGATATATCTCAACACTTCTGCAAGCATTTTTCACCCTTAGCCAAGCCAGAGAATGGCAGGAAGGCTGGAAATGGAGTGTTCTGGAGCGACTACATCGCACATCTGTGGAGAATGTGAGAACAACATGTTGAGGTGAGGGATGGCAGCTGCCTATTCACGTTCTACTGCAGGTCGGGAACTGCTGCAGGATTTTTATGGGGCCCTGAGTCATGTAAGTTCCCTCCTCAAAAACCATGCCCTATACAAAACCATCTGTTTTGTGACCATGAGTTCTTGTCAGTGGGCCAACCATGCCCTGTTGTATCCACTCATGAACTGTGACTATCTGGACAGGCTGGATGGATGGACCAATTGTGTGAGCTTCAATAAGACCAAGTGTCAGGTCCTGTCCCTGGGTCACAACAACTTCTGCAGCTCCAGGTTGGGGGTAGAATGGCTGGAAAGCTGCCCAGTGGGAAAGGCCCTGGGGACTGCTTGATAGAAGCTGAACATGAGACAACAGCAGTTTGCCCAGGTGGGCAAGAAGGCCAATGATATCCTGGCTTGGATAAATAATAGTAAAAGCAGCAGGATTAGGGAACTGATCCTTGTCCTGTACTTGGCATTGGTGAGGCACCTCAGGTGCTTTGTCCAGTTCTGGGCCCCCCAATCAAGGAAGGAGATTGAGGTGCTGGAGCAAGTTCAGAGAAGGGCAATACAACTGGTGAAGGGTCTGGAATCCATCTCCTGTGAGGAGCACCTGAGGGAGCTGAGGGTGTTTAGCCTGGAGAAGAGGAAACTCAGGGTGTCTTTATCACTGTCTGCAACACCTTGACACGAGGGTGTAGCTGGGGGTCAGTCTCTTTTCCCAGGCAACCAGTGATATGATGTGGGGATGTAGAATCACAGAATCACAGAATAAGCTGAGCTGGCAGGAGACCACCAGGATCATCGAGTCCAACTCCTGGCCCTGCACAGGGACCCCCCAAGAGTCACACCATGTGACTGAGAACATTGTCCAAATGCTTCTTGAATTATGTTAGGCTTGGTCTTCAGTCCCTTCCCTTGGGGACCCTGTTCTAGTGCCCAACTACCCTCTGGTGAAAAACTTCCTCCTGATATCCAAACTAAACCTCCCCTGACAGAGCTAGATGCCATCCCCGCAGGTCCTGTCACTGGTCACAGAGAAGAAATCAGTGCCTGCCTGTTCTCTCCCCACCATAAGGAAGTTGTAACTGCAATGAGGTCTCCCTGCAGCGTGAAGGTCCTTCGCCATCCTTGAGGCCCTCCTTTGGACACTAAGCTAATGGCTTAATGTCTCAAGCTGTGCCAGGGAAGGCTTAGGCTGGACATTAGGAAGAATTTCTTCACAGAAAGGATCATTATGCATTGGAATGGGCTGCCCAGGGGGGTGATGGAATCACTGTCTCTGGAGGTGTTTAAGGAAAGCCTGGACGTGGCACCCAGTGGCACTGGCGTTGAGTCACAGTTTGGTGTTGGGTCATAGGTGGGGCTCGATACTGTCAGAGGTTTTTTTCCCAACGACTTGATGCCGTGATTTTGTGACCCCCACGCTACACCACAACCCTGCGTCCCATGCCCATTCCTACCGCACCACGTGACTCCCTGTACCCGGACGGCCGCGGCGCAGGAGAGCGCGGCCCCTTTAAAGGCACGCGGCGGGGGGCGTGGCGCGCGGCAGCGCGTGCGGCGGGGCGTGGCCCGGGGCGAGGCGTGGGCGTGGCCTGGCTGCGCGCCGGGGCACCGCCGGGCGTGCGGCGGGGGCGTGGCCAGGGGCGAGAGGGGCGGGGCTAACGGAGCGGCGGGGGCGGGGCCGGCGCGGCGCGCTGAGGTCAGCGCGAGCGGCGCCGTCACAAAAGGAAGTGGCGGCGGCGGGGCCGTCAGCGCGGGGAGGGGCGGGGGCGGCACCGGCACCACCGGCACCGGGACCACCGGGAGCGGCACCGGGAGCGAGGAGGCGGCCGCGGCGGGGGCCGCGCCGCGCCATGGCCCAGCAGCAGATGAGCAGCTCGCAGAAGGCGCTGATGCTGGAGCTGAAGTCGCTGCAGGAGGAGCCGGTCGAGGGCTTCCGCATCACCCTGGTCGACGAGTCCGACCTCTACAACTGGGAGGTGGCGATCTTCGGGCCCCCCAACACGCTCTACGAGGGCGGGTACTTCAAGGTACGGGCCTTTCCCCTGCGCCGCGGTCCGCGGTGTGGGGCTGGGCCAGGGCCGGGCCTGCGGGAGGGGGCACGGGCACGGCCTGGGTAGAGGGGGAGCCGCGCCACAGCTGCCGCTGCGCTGTTAATCTGCTCTTTTAGCCCCAAAGAGCTTCCTGTAGGAGCCTCGGCGCAGGGTGAGAGTTCTCCCCTTCCGCCTCAAGTTGCCCCCTGGGCTCTACTCAGTGTGTATTTCACAGAATTGATACGGTTGTAAGGGACCTCTGGACATCATCTATTCCCGTATTTCCATATCCTTTCAGTACCTGAAGAGAGCTTAGAGGAAAGATGGGGCAAGACTATTTACAAGAGCATTTAGGGACAGAAGAAGGGGGGAATGGGTTCATACTGAAAGAGAGTATGTTTAGATTAGACATTAGGATGAAATTGTTCATTGTAAGGGTGTTGAGGCACAGGTTGTTCAGAGAACTGTGGATGCCCTATCCCTAGAAGTGTTCAAGGCCAGGTTGGATGGGGCTTGGAGCAACCTGGTCTAGTGGAGGGTGTCCCTGCCCGTGACAGGGGGGCGGAATTAGGTCATCTTCAAGGTCCCTTCCGACCCAAACGTTTTATGATTCTGTGATATTTATTTCAAAGTAAGGGGCTTCCGAACCATCCCTTGATAACTTCACTCACTGATGGCTTGTTCGGGGTAAAGGCAGTGTTTTCCTCAGGACTCCATGGGCTTTGGGGCTGTTTGACACAGTTCTTTTTCTACTCCCGTGTTCTTCCTCTACACAATTTAAGAAGGCAGCCTTCAAAGAGCTGCGGCAACACATAATGGATGAAGGTAGATTCAATTCCTTTCTCAGCCTTCCTGTTAATACAAAAAACTTTTGTGGTTGCTATTTCCACTCTTGTGAGTACAGCAAATAAGAAATCTGGCACAGCCATCCCAGAAAAGAAGGGAGTGTACTTAAATTATCAAAACAACTGGAGGAGGGGTTGTAGTTTTTTCTTAAAACAAGAGATTGGAAAACCTTTGTGCCTGCAGAAGATGTGTTGCATTAGGCACACTCCTCTGCACTTGATATGTGCTTGATCTCTGGCAAAATATTGTCCTCATGAGATTGCTTCTCCCAGCAGTTAACTGTTTTAGTTGTGGCTCCTGCATCTCCCATTTCATGCCCTTTGGCTTCTCTCAAACTGAAAAAAAATTTGGATGGTGTCTCTGCTTGACTAACGTGCACCTTCGGTGCCTCTTGGCCTCTACAGGTCAAGGTTTAAGAGCTTTTTTCCACAAAACCAAAATAACCTGTAGCTTGGGGAATAATGGATTTGAGTCATGTTCAGTTTGGCCTCATTGTTTGGAAGGAAAGGAAGGCTTTGGCATAAGACTTGCCTTTTGTAATGAGTTGGCTGGCTTACTCATGTAGGTGTGATAGGTATATTCTTAGACTCACCTCCATTATTATTTATTCAGGAAGTTGCTCGTCTTTGGTTGGTAACAGTGTCGTCTTTACATCCAAATGGTCTGGTGACCTCTTCCTGCACTTATATTACTCATCCATTTTTTTTCAAAGAAATCATGACTGATTGAAATAGTTTTGTTTGGTTGGGGAGCTCTCTGGACTGCGTATTTGCAGTTGTTCCTGGAAAGAAGCTGAAGCTGCCTGAGAAATAATTTGGGGATGTGTGTTAACAAGTGTAGATTTAGGCAAGGCTCCCAGTTGCCTTACCTCAGGACTATGTTTGGGGTTTTGGGTATTTGATGTCCTTGAACTGCCATGCCTTTCTTCTAAATTCTTATGACCAATCCTCTGATAGTTGTTTTGAGAGTGGGAAGATGAGGTCTCATGATGCTTCCACCCCTCCCCAGCAGTGGGATTCCCTTCCAAGTGCCGTGGCTGAAATCTCTCATGTGTCGTTTCTGTCTTATCTTTCCTCCATGAGGAGACCTGCATGGCAGATTTTTGTAGTGTCTGTTTGGTTATGCATCTTGACTTCTGAGACACTGAAAAAGGAAGAAGGAGTCCTATGAGAAGTGATATTCTTGGCTCTCTTTGTCTTAGGTCTTCACATGTATTAGACTCTGCTTATGGAATCATTCAGAGATAACAATAATACCCTAACTTTATTTCATTGACTCCTGCAATATATTAGTTGTACATGCTGCTCTGAACTAGTGCTCACCTTGCATGTGTTTCATTTTGCAGATTTCTTAACTTGATGAAATATTTAGCTTTGTCTTGTTTTGTGTTTTCAGTTTAATAAGGTTAGAAAAGTAGAATTAGAAAGATGCAATTACAGGATGTAACCTTTTTTCAACTTTGTGGCAGTGAGAGTTTGAGAATTGTGTTCCACTTGAAGTGTAGTTTATGGGCAGGAACTTGAGGGAAAGTACACAGGCTTCTAGTTAAGCTAGAGCATAAATATTTCAAGGGAAACTTGTGGTTAAGATGACTTTAATAAAGAAAGTGTTAAAGATGGTTGACTGGGGAATACAACTGCTTGATTTGTGTTTTGGGAGCTCTTAGAGGTAGTTACATCGACTTTTGGCAACTTGTTTATTCTTGGAGAAATACGACCTTTTCACTAGTTAAACAACCTTAAGTTGTTGAACTAGTGGAATAAACTGAAATGAGGGAAGTGCCCTCTTTGCACCTCCTTGACAAAAGCTACTGTCTAGAGCTGGTTCAACATTTCAACAGATTCTGGTTTCAGTTGCAAGTCCTGTAGCTCTAACATGTCATAAATTGAAGCAGAGAACAAGTCCTCTTGAAAGTTTGTTTAATGGTAGGTTGTCAACATGCTGACTATAATAAAGTCGGGGACTTCTTAAAAATTCAAGCACAGTGTCTAAGCATATTTTATCAGCTAATATAGGATGCTCAGATCTGCTGCAGCGTTTCAGGGTTTAGGACTGCCATCTAGATGGAAAGGGCAGCAGTCTCCAGGAGCAACAACTATATGAAGGGCAGCTTGTATCAGCAAGGGATCATGCAGCAGCCCTCCTACCCCATTCATGTGATCAGTTGAAGGTGGGCATCAGAAGTGCGAGTTACGTCAACCTTTGTCTTACCTAGTGACTGTATTCCCAGTCATGCTGAATAGCTTTGCAATGCTTTGAGCAACCCTTTGAGTTCCTGACTACCATCCTCAAGGAAGGAGTTGAGCTATTCCAGGTACTGGTTACCTCTCTTCTTTGCTGGCAAGGGAAAAATAGTTCAGGGACAGTGATGTTAAGTCCTTCAAAGAGGTTGTGATAAGAGCAAATGTCTGTCCCTCAGCTTCTGGCAGTAAGAAATTATGAGTTTGACTAAAGTTCTAGCAGAATCAGTTTTGTTGGGCCACAGGTATCGAACTGCACTAGGTGAACTTGGTTTTTGGTCCCAGACTCAATCACAGAGTGTAAAGGTGAAATGTGGGTAGACCTTGTATGTCTAAGATGTTACTTACATCTGATTTACTTGTTGAATTTTTTGAGTGACAAAGGGAAGATTTTTCTCAGATTAAAATACTTCATATCCATGTCACAGGTAGTAACAATTGCTTCTTTCGCAGTTCAGCTGTGAAGGACATGGTGTGATAAGATGGGTCTTTAGGTAAAAGTCCACTGGGCTGTGTAGTAGTTCTGAATTCCTCTGGAAGTGAGGGAAATGTGTTTTTCTGGTTTTGCAGGCAGTGCCTGAGCAGCAGAGAACCAGAATGTGCCATAATCTGCAGAACTAAGTGTGAGCAGTTCATCAGTGCCACCTTTATGCCATAGGCATCTTCTGTTCATCTGAGAGGGTCCTTCGCTACATGGCAGAACTTCCTCACTTTTAATTTTGGCAGCTGATACTTAAATGGGGACCACCACAACAAAGATTGTTTTGCTATATATCAGTATATATATGGTGTTAATTTGTGCTAGTTGGGAGAGAGCTCAATGGCTGAGAGCTGTGCATGGTGACATCTTTACCATCTCAGGTGACCATTCTTCTCTGTCTTGAAATCCAGTGTCTTTCTTTAATGCTTGAGCCTTCAGAGCCTGGAGGTTGATGAACCTCTGCCCAATGCTTTGATCGAGTAGTGAATACTTGCAGGATATTAGAAAGTGTTTCTGATGGCCTGCTTGAGGTCCTGAATGTTTGGTGTAGTTGTACCTTAGCAACAGAGCTTTTAATTGTTTTTGAAAAAGACAGATCTTCTGATTTTTTTAGTTGCATGGTATTCTTCTGCTGAAAGCCGGGGCTTCAGGGAAGGTACAAGTGAGAAATTATGCAAATAGAAACTTCATTAGCACTGCTCAGAAGCATGATTTGACCAAGTATGCTGTGTCAAGAAGCATGTTTAATGTAGACCAAAAGTCAATATTAAAAACTCCTTCAGAGGTGATTCAGGCTGGGTAAATTAAAATGAATATACCTAGCATGAAAGGAAACAAGAAAAATTAACTACATTGTTAGAGTTACTATTTAATAGTTCTTAAGGCAGCTTATTTCATAAGATAGTTTCTTGCTTGAAGGAACAAGCCTTGACACATCAGTTGGAAGGGGAGAAAAACACCAAGTATTATGATTAGTTTTGTCAAGTAATTTGGGGGCTAAATACTTGTCAAGGCATTGTTATCCCTGCTTTTTGTAGTTCATTAGCCCTATGCTGTATAGAGTTCTGTATTGTATCTCAGCTTCTTCTAGGTGATTTGATTTCAAAGTAAGGTGATTTGATTTCAAAGTAACTTGTAAAATGTGCTAAGATTTCAGAGCAGGAAATAGAGAACCAGTTACCAATAACTGATGGCAAGAATGAACACCATGTTTAAAAGTTTGGTATTGTAGTCTACTTCTCATAAACCTTAAAATTAAGCAAATAGAAGTTTTCTAAGCACTTAGAATTATACAACTGGTAGAACATTTAATTCCACGAAAATATCCTTGATGCCAGGATAAAAATGTGAGGTACTCTCAACACAAAAGCTGCCTTCCGTGGGCCTCTGCATTGCAAGGTCTTACACAGTTTGTCTCAGTACTAGATCTATTTTTGTTGCCTTTAGGTATCATTGAGGTTAATAAGCAGTGGTTTGGTGCAGCAAAGGGACATAGAATTGCAGGTGAGTAGAGCCCTGCTTGCTCCAGGTCTGTGGAGCTCCTGTTCAGTCTCAAAAGCCAAGGAGCCTCTAAACTGTCAGAAAGCAGGGAAGCAGAAGTCTTCTTCCAGTGTTGATTTATGGATCAAAAGCACAGATAGGATGCCACACATTCAGGCCTGGGCAATACCTGGTTGTTCCTCACTCTGCTGTTGCATACAGTTTTTTGGATGGCTGTGCCTCTGGGCTGCACAGGCTACTCACCCATCCTGTAACCTGTTCTGGACATCAATGTATCCTCAGGAGGAGATGGGCTAAGTCATGGTAGTAGCTAGCCCCCAATCTTTTCCCTAGGGCACCTCTGATCCAGGTAGGACTGTGGCATGTGCTGAGAAGTACAGATAGTGGTTTCCAGTTCTGATGCTGCCTTAACATAGGAGATCATGTGCAGTCGGGTCCTGCTGTGTGGCAAGAGGAGAGCACAGCCCAACTGTTCTATCCCATTAGAATAAACTTTCCGTATCGGTAAATTGAGCACTGTTCATTTGCCCAAGTTTTGTACAGTTGTCCTTGGATAAAGTAAAGTATAACTTGAGGTTTTAGGTTTATTTCTCAGGTAACAATGCAAGGAACTGTACTTCTTGAAACTTCTTGTCTGTCTGTTCAAGAGATAGTAACTAAAAGCATGTAGACTTACATATGGCTCATATTATAGGAATTAATTGAAGGTTTTGTCTATATGGTGTTAGAAGAGTGGGTTTTTTTAAAATATTTTTATGTGTAAAATTCTTTAGATCAAATATTACAGTGATGCTATGCCAGTGTCTGAGGGTTTTACACATCTGTAAAACTTTTCAAAAACTCAAATGTGTTTTCACCTTGCTATTTCTGAAGTCACTTTTATGTTGCCTTGCTATTTTACGTGGTAATATATTCACACAAGGTACCTTCTCTTTAACAGCACTTTAGGTCTACTACACAATGCCGATTTTGCATCTGGAGGGTAGGGAATGCCAGAAAAAAAAAAAATGCTTGCAGAACCTTAGCTCTGATCTTTGATGTTCAGTTTTGTTGTGTGGTTTATGGTATGTTCATCAGGTGTGCAGGGTAATGAATAATATGGGCTAAATGATGCAGGTTTTATGCTGAACTTAAATGTGGCTGAGTTCAAGCTGGAAGTGTCAGTTATGCATTGTCTGCAGTGTGGATGGACTAGAGGTGATGTGACTCATAAATACAGCTGCTCTTATGATTTGGCCTGCATGTGTTCAGGTGTGTACATACATACATGCATGTACACAAAACTAGTCAGCTATTTCCAGAATGCTGCTTCATTTTTAGGCTTAGTGTTTTTATCCAGCATTATGAGATAGGGGAATTGCAGTTAATCTTGCTAAGCTTTTGTGCTAGTGACTTGCTGAGAACATCCCATCTCACCAGGCCAGTTTGATAGTAATAACGTTGACATTGTGTACCCACCCTGGAAGCACTAGTAGCCAAGAGTAACTGATTGATTGCCTATCGCCACAGTTGCTGAAATATTTAAAATGCATTTGCCTAAACTGGTTTACAAAGGGAAGAAAAACGAGAGCTACTAAATTGCAGTGTGTTTAGGATATTTTGGAATCATGCTTGACTTGAAGAAATGTGACCTCAAGATTTCCTGGGTGTTTGTTTTAAATTGAAGCTTCTACCTGGAGAACAAGAAGAACATAAAGGGGCTGAATGTTAAATGGGTGACACTTTGAAGCATCATAGTATTTGTGGTTTAGAAAGAGAAGGCTGCCTGGCAGGCAGGCTGTGTCTTACAACTTGAGGTTTCAGTACTAAAAGCATGACATATGTTCCTTTTGGACTGTTTTGTTGTCTTAAAATTGTACAAGTAATTGAGATATTCAGGTTTTGTTTGAGAAATCCAAGTTGATAGCAATAAGAACACATTTGCAGTACCTTTGTGACTTTTCCCCAAGTTACATATCCCAGTTAAGTATTTAAAACATGTGTTTTAATGTTCATTGTAGCAAAATATTTGAGGAGGTTAAGATGCAAAACCCTCTGTCACAGTATTGAAACAGTTCAAGGACCGGTGTTTAATCAGTTGTGTCACTTGGGTCAATTTTTGAGCGATAGACACTTGTCCACTGTGCAAAAATTCTTTGGTTTTAAATTAATCCCCAGACATCTCTGCAGCTAGAAACCTTTTGCTGTCAGACCTAGGTAAAAGCTGAAATAATATTTTTTTCTCCAGTACCTTCTTTGGCCTTGTCAAAACAAAAGCTGTGCAATGGAGTAGCTTTGACTTACAATACGTTCTCTGAATACACATTTGTTCTTGCATGAAGTCTGCTTGTATAAGCCCCTTATTCATGGATGTAAACCACACTGGTGTGCAAGTGTTTGCTTATCTTGGCTAGAATAACTATCTGTAAAAGCACTCACCTTTATTAAAAGAATGGGCTTCTTATAATGTATTGAAGAAAACTGAATTTCATCTCTGTGCTCCCAGCTACTTCTCTGCAAAAGAGTAACTGGACCCACAGTTGGTAGCTAACTACCTTTCATCAGTGCATTAAGCAGTATAACTTGAGAGGCTGACATCTCTTCTGTACTTTTTAAGTATCTTGTAGCTATTATTGAAATCGCTTCTAATTTGTTATTCGTGTGGTAACAAAATGCACCTACCCAGATGCTTCGGATGAATGTGCATGGCACTTTTACTTTAAGGTGGAAAGAAAAAGCTAGTTTGTTCTTAATGATATTGCCACTTCAGTGGGATCTCTGCCTAACGTCATTTTTTATTGCTGTCTCCATGTTAGTCAAAATGCTACGTAAGAAAGATGTTGAGAGACAACTCTTACTGAAAACTTATTGTTCAATTTCAGTGGATGATGGTAATGTTTCTTCTCTTGTATAGTTCTCTAGTGTCAAGTGGCTGTTTCTTGAGTCAACTACAGCCATGTTTAAACAATTCTCTGTAGAGGACCTGTTGTTACTTTTTTTTTTTTTTTTTTTTTGTAAAGCACTTCTGAATTAACCTAGGCATTTTGTATTGCTGTATGATCTCCACTGGAACATATAAAAATGAAAATTTTGAGACCAACATATGGAATGATTTCCATTTCCCAGTCTCTGCCAGAAACCTGAAAGCTTATGTCCTTTAAAATTTGACTAATATACTTTCTGTGAAGTTTAACTGTTGTTTTTTTTTTTTCATGCTGGTTGCAATATTTGACTTTTGTGGATGAAGCTTGGTTGGCTTTGGCTGGAAGTACAAACGTAGTGGCACTACTGTGAAAAACTAGGTAGGTAGGGTAGACTTTATTGTGGCTGTGGACATTTGGGCTGTTGAATTTTGAAACTGACTGTATTATTGAATATTTTTTGATGCTGAAGATGGTTTTGGCCCTCAGAGGTTTATGGACAGACTTATCAGGGGCTAAAAAGCAGGTCTAGAGATCTATTTTAAATTACAGTAATACCTAACTACATGGTCTTGTACACCTATCATTCATAACTATACTCCATTTGGAAAGAGAACAGTTATACTGGCTGCCGCTAAGGAGGGTTGGGGTAAGAAGTCTGCTGGTCTTGTCCGCTTTCTTCTCAGTGTTATGAAATAAGCCTGGGTTCTTTTGCTGTGAGGTGATATTCCAATTTCACAGATTCAAGGCAGCCTGCCTAATGTTCACCTTGGATAAATGACTGTTAATTTTCACCCAACTTGCAGGCTTACCCCACGCCTACTAAGTAGTTGTTCACTTTTTTCATGTCTCTAATATAAATTATATACTTATGCTTGGGCTCTGCAACCAGGGACCATGTTTTGCCTACAAAAAACAGCTAAGTAAGCTGCTGGTGATCAACAAGTCATGAGAAGCTGTGGTGGGATGGCTACTATAGGTATGTAGTACCTTCTTTAGCCAGGGAGCTTCCTGCTGGCAGTTGTGGATGTATTCCTGAGTGATGGACCATTGGGGTAAGGGTCATGAGTAACCATCCCAAAACATTGTTCCTGTGCCTCGTGGTGATACTATGAAATATTACATGGGCGTGTCTTCAGCACGTGCACCACACCTGGCATCTCACCTGCTGTTCCAAGCAGCTAATGCTACATCCTGTGGGATCAGCTATGTGTGTGCAATGGCAGAGGCATGGAGGAAGGTTCTGGTATGCTTGCCCACAAAAGACCTGTCATCATCTTGCCACCAGGCCTCTTCGTTTGTCCTGGAATCCCTTGGAATCCAAGCCCACCTGAGGCATCTCCCTCTTCCTTCAACTTTTCCTAAACTAGAATAACTGTACTTGAGTCACAACTGCACGCTCACATGAGGTCACCACGTGTGACTTGATTGGTGCTCCTGGTGTCTCAGCCTTGTTTCATTTCACCTTCGCCCCTGTAGCTGCCAGCTTTGCTAAGCATGTGGATGACTTTCACCTCCTTGGAAACACAGAATTGTTAAGGTTGGAAAAGACCTCTAAGATCAAGTCCAACCACCAACCCAGCACCTGCCACCATGTCACCACTAAGCCATGTCTACAAGTGCCATATCCATGCTTTTTTTCCAAGAGAACAATGAAGTATTTTTGACCTGCCTACATCTAACCTGTACTTCCAAGATGACTAGTGTCTGCTTTTAAAACAAAAATGATGCCAGGGAGAGCCTCTAAGTTATACTACAGCAAATCTAGGAAAGCTTTGGCTGGAGGTTAGTTCTGCCGTATCTTTAACCCTTTCATGCTACAATTTATTTCAGATTGTGTAGCTTTTTGTTCATATTGCATTAGTTCATAGCTGGGGTTATAATTAAGTCTTGGAGTTTTTTTCTTTCCTTTTCTTGCAAAGTACAGAGCAATGACTTCTGTGCTCTAGAAAGAATCTTTCACAGAATCAATTAGGTTGGAAAAGACCTCTGAGATTAAGTCCTACCTGTGACCGAACACTACTGTGTCAACCAGACCATGGCAGTGAGCACCACATCCAGTCGTTCCTTAAACAGCTTCAGGAACAGTGACTCCACCACCTCCCTGGGTAGTCCTTTTCAATATCTAATCACCATTTCTGTGAAGAAATTCTTCCTAATGTCCAACCTAAACCCCCCCTGGTTCAGCTTAAGACTGTGTCCTCTTGTCCTTTTACTGGTTGTCTGGGAGAGGAGCCTGATCCCCACCTGACTACATGCTCCTGTCAGGCAGTTGTAGAGAGTGATAAGATAACCCCAAGCCTCCTTTTCTCCAGGCTAAACACCCCAAGCTCCCTCAGCTGATCCTCTTAGGACTTCCCCTCTAGACCCTTCACCAGCTTCACTGATCTGTGAACCTGCTCCAGCGCCTCAGTGTCCTTCCTAAAATGAGGGGCCCAGAACTGGACACAGCAAATAAGGTGTGGTCTCACCTTATTATTGGGGAAAAAACTGGAACAAATTCTGTGTAACTAGTAGGCTTTGTATGGTTGTCATCTAAACTCTGTGCTGGATCTCTTTCTAGTAAAAAAAAGTATACCAAGAAGGAGGTTTTTTTATGGAAGAGAAACATAATGGTGGTACTGGGAACGAGTTTCCCTGTTCTCAG
Organism: Phylloscopus whistleri; assembly: GCA_017589585.1. Lineage (NCBI taxonomy): Eukaryota > Metazoa > Chordata > Aves > Passeriformes > Phylloscopidae > Phylloscopus > Phylloscopus whistleri. The sequence continues at coordinate 83,036 of JADMLD010001003.1, read as the reverse complement.
AAAAGGCTTCCATTTTGTTAGGCTACTTTTGTGTGATGCATAATTTGTACAACTGTAGTAATGCAGAAAAACTAAGGATAATGGGACTTGGGCTGAGCCTAAACCCCACTTTTAATGCTAGGTTGGTGCATTGACTTTGATTCTTAATTTGCAGATTAGTTACTATATGATGTCAACTTGAAATAAGAGGGTTATGAGAAATCAATTTCTTCCAAGAAAAGTTTGTGTCTATTACTAGATGCTTTTATGGCCAACCAAACATCATCTGCTGCTAGGTAGCAGCCAACAAGCCTTCTTTGGTACATGTGGTAAAACTATTAAATATTGCTGTGTCACATTTGCTGTGAACGCAAATCACTAGAATCTGATGTTAGGCTGGGTGAAAGGGGATGCACAGTCCAGAATCCATTATCTGTTAGGCCCTTTGTGTGGCTGAAGCACGGCACTTGTCCAGAATAGTCTGTGGATGCTACACGAACAGGCTGAGAGCCACTGCAGTGCTTTGTTCGTCATCTGTAGTGACTGTAAGAGGTGCTCACGTGAAGGACACCAGGCTGGCATTGAAGGAGCCCTGTAGACACACAGGGCATTTTACAAAATGTTCTTTGTCTTGTCAAAATGTTCTTTGACAAGAGTAAGAGTAATTTAGTGAATAGAGACTAAGCCTTCTATCTGGTTCATATTCATTATTCTGGATAAATTAACACTTTTATGTAAAATGTGTACATCTTATAATAGCATAATTGACTAAATCTGTAGGTAGAAAAGTGTTTTGCTTTGTATAAATAACTCATGGGAGAGCTTTCTCCCAAAGCAAATTGGACATATATGTTTACAAGTACAGTATTTAATTTTGGAATAGCCGAAGAAATTAAATGAATAGGTTTCAGGCTGCTTAAGCACAAAAGTAAGGAGATTTTTTGAATAAGAACTTCTGCTTATTACTGGTTTTTAAAAATAAAAGCCTGAGCAGTTTCTTGAAGCGCCCCAGCACAGAACCTGATGTACTGACAAGTCACACTCCTCTGCACAGACTTTGTCCATGAGGCAGCTGCAGCAATTCTCTAAGAGCAAAAAATAAAGCTGGGGTTGTGTAACTTAACCTGGGGGAGGAGGGGGACATTCCTGGTGCTGAAGAGAAAGCCATCAAGTCAGGGCCTGGGTGTGTAGGCTTGTGAGACGTATGCTATGCAGGCTTCATAAGTAAATCTCAGAGTATATTGTGGAGGATCTGGGTAAACTTCTTGTTGGAGGAGGCAAAGTTATCCCTTGCCTTGCCTCACGGTTTGAAAGGTCAGAGAGACCTGCACTGAGTTTGAAATCACCCTGCTTTTTTACTTCCCACCTCTGAGATTTCTTTCTTGTACTATATTAATTGCTCCAGCCTCTTGTGCACTTGCATTACTGCCTCCCCAGGTCTTCTGTGCTTTGAAGGGTAGGTTCAAAATAAAGCCTTTCGGTATAGAGAAACCAGCATGTGGGATTTGATAGGAAGTGTGAAAGGGCTTGCAGCTCTGCAGCACAGCCAGGGAAACAGCCTGGTGTGGCACGTTGTGGATCTGGCACATTTGCAGGGCAAGTTTTGGTTCCAGTCAGTTAAGACGAGGTTTGAAATCTATAACTGACATGCCTCTGAGTTCTGTTGTGCTTGTCACCCCAAGTGCAATTACCCAGGCTATGCCACAACACTGAGCTTAAAACACACAGGCAGAAAGCCAAATTCTGCACTTAGCAAGCACTTTAAATAGAAAACTACAGCACAACTGACCTGCAGGTACCTTGCCTTTTATAAGGAAAGCTGGCGTTTCTAACTGCTTTAGTTATGCATGCATTGGTAAATGCTCTTGTAGAATATATATTCACTAAAATAATGTTTAGTCACAGCCTAATGTGATTGCTATGTACAGTTTGAGTTTTAGGCAGAATATAAGACCTTTATCTTCTCTAATTTTGTTAACCTTGTGCAAATAGGTACAGCAAAAGTAATACTTAAGGCATTTTCCAATGATACTGTGGCAACCATGGCAAATCACCAAGGTCCACACTAATAAACCATTGAGATAATTTTGTAGTGTTGCAAGTATGTCTGCAATGCAGCAGTGGCACATTTGACCTGTGTCAAGCACAGCAGTGGGGTCTGTTAGCGACAGCACGATATTTAACACCAGTTGTGAACTGACCCAGCTTAGAGTTGGTTTTGCAGCTCATGCTTAATCCCACGTTGCCATGGTTCAGCCACCACCTGTATCTGTGATAATGGATGCAAAGCCGGTACAGTTGAAGCTGTAAATCTCTAAGTCACAGCAGTAAGGGCCATGTAGACAGAAACTTGGGAAGCTGCTCTGATGTGGCTTCAGGTGCTGATGGTGCAAAAATGCTGGTACCTTTGTTTGTGTCAAACTTAACCAGATCTAGCTTAGTTGCTTCTGTTGGCTTATCCCATATTTTGTAAAATGTAAATTCTAATCAAAGCTCGTGTTGTGATTGAAGTTGTGAAACCTTCTTGTTTGTGTTTAAGATAGATCCTGCATAGCACTCCTCCCAATCCATCTTACTGCTGTGCTTTTACTATTGAGAAATTCCTGGAAGTGGTATTATATCATCCTAAGACTCGTCTGCCTGCAAAGCTCAGCTGCATTTGCCACTTCCTTTCATGGCTGGAAAGTTTAACAGCTTAAGCCTCACTTAGTTAAAACATCTGTATAGTTATGGGGATTATCTATTTACTAATTGCTTTATGGAGGTTCTGTGACCTTTTTTAGAAAAGATAGGTGTATTGGTGTGCATTTCAATGCTTATATGAGTTTAAGAAATTTTGTGTCACTTTGTTTCTCTGGGTAACAAAATTGAAAGAGACTTCAGTTACTGAGTTATTGAAGGTGACAGCATAGGTGCGTGAACCTGGTTTGGATGTTTACCTCTGTGATTGCCTCAGTGCCTTGGAATTTAAGCTATCACACTTTTTACAGCTGAGGGTGTAATTAAAACAAAGCTGTTCCTATGTCAGGAACCTGAGGTTCTTAGGATAAGAGATCCCAAAGGCTATTAAAAAAACCAAAACAACAAAACACAAAAGCCAGATTTCAAAAATCACTGTTTCTGGCAACTGATTTCCTAGAAGTTATGGTGAACGGAAGGGAGCCCAAGATAGATGAGCTGAGGTGCTGGTGTTGATGAAGTGGTTGTCTTGGCAACTGCAGTCACTTAAATATCCTGAGGAAAATAGCAAGCAAATGTTAAGATTGAGAAATGGCAATGGATTGACAGAAGAACCAGGAGCAATGAGCAGCTTGAGGCTTACACAGGGAGTTGATATGAGTACCATAGCAAGTTGCCGTTTTCAGTGGTGGGATTCTTGGGTGTTGTAACCCCGATGGTTCTTCTCTTGTAGTGACAGTGTCTGGCTGCCTGCTTGCTGCATGAGGACAGATCTCTGGGGAGACACCTTCCAGGATATATTTGTCCCCAAAAGGTGACTGATTCATGTGGTGTGAACTCAGGTTCTACTGATGTGCTTCATTTTGCAGCCCCACTGTTCAGTGTAGTCATACAAGTATTGCAGCAAAATCCCAGTGCAAAATAAACCCTGCATGCAAGCAGGTACTAGTATGAGAATTGTATTCCATGTCAGAGATAAACTGCTGGAGCTGCAACTGTGTCAGGGATTGCTCTAGGTCCCTGTAGTGCTTTCCATAGTGAGAAATTGAGCCATCTTGCTATGTGTGTTTTGCTAATCATGATTGCACGTGCTGATTTGTGGTTCTGTAGGTAAAAACTGTTAAGTTTTAATCTTTTGCTTCTGTGATGAAGTACTTAATTCACCTTTACTTCAGCACAAAAAGCACAGCCCAGAGAAAGCCCAACTGAGTAAAACAAGCAGAATTTGAGCCAGTTTTTTCCTGCTGCCACAAGCATATTTCTAACTGCCAAGTATGACAGGTATTTCTACAGGCACTGAATCTTAAGCAGAACACCAGGTGCTCAAAGAAGTTAAAGAAGACTAGGTGTACTCTTTCTGCCTTTCATCTAATGCTTGGTTTCTAAACTTCTCTTTGTGTAGTAACTTGTGAAAAGTTCAAATGGAACTGAAAACCTTGTAAGCTACTTCTTGCTGTAAAGGTCAGCAATAGTGAAAACTGCTGGTAGGATTTTTTCTAGGAAAAATCCTCCTGTGCAGATACAGGAAGAGTCACTCTATCATTTTTTTCTTCCTTTTACCTGCATGTTTAAAAGCTACCTGGCTCTACTGGTAGTGATCAGGGTACTAGGTGAACTTGATTTTTCTGTGATACAGATCCACTTGGTGATCTGGTTATTTCTTTCAGTCGTTTGACCATCTGTTTCTGCTTAGCCACATTTTTCAACACAGACAAAATCTCTGCTAACTTTCTCTAATAGCAATGCGAGCCTGTGCTACAGTTAATAGTTGATTTACTTCTGAAGCTTTGCCTAATTAGAAGGAGGTTTTCCTTGGCAAGTGATACCAGTTTCTGCAGTACTGAAATGTTAGAAATTGCAGTCCCTGGTGTAATGCAGATACTGATGGCAGGTGTTTTATTTGTGGGTAGCTTTTGCTGAAGGAGCAATGGTAAAAATACCTGTTTAGGCTTTTCCCCCTTCCTGGCTTATAAGCTTTTGTATTACATCTCTGTCTGACCCTTCAAGGTTTTTTTTACACTGAAAATGCTAATCTGATACAGGACTTCTTAAGGTATCTGTAACTTCATCTGACACCAATCAACAGATTAAGGTTCACAAATCATCTCTGAAAGTACCATGATATGTTTTCGAAATATTTCCTATCGTTGCAAAGAATATTTAATTAAAAAGTGAGGGAGTATGAGTTGAAACCTGGATCACCTTATGTAATCACTTTGAAATGTGTGCTTATAGTGGTCTGCTCTGCTGGTTAAGATCCACTACTTTTATCCTTCTGTTTTCACTAGTTGAACAGCTAAAAGTTCCAAATACACCTGGTATCATCAAACCCACCCTTTTGTCAAAATGAAGCTTGATAAAGGAAGTTTCATAAACTAGGCACTACTATTATATGGAGTAGTCCGAGTTTCCTGAAGAGAGCGTATGGTAGCTGGCACTTCAGTGGAGATGACATGGTAATTATAGCTCCTTTGTCTGAATCCCTCTGCCATTTCATGGGGCTAATGGCAAATTGAGCTTTTTGTAGATGCAAGGAAAGCAGGCTGCTAAAAATATTTGAGTTTTGTACATCTTTAATTATTTTATTGGACTTGGACTAGAACAACATCTTGGAATCCAAGGTATGAGGTCAAAGTGGTTAAACTCTCCTGAAATGAATGGTCCTGCCACTGGAGCAAAGCTTCTTGTGAACAGAGATCATGATTTTCTGCACCTTTTTATAACAGGACAAGGCAAGACTGTTAAGACACTTACGGATTTTTTTTTTTTTTTTTTTTAGCTTTAGGTGGTAGCTGTTTACTGAAATCAGCAGAGAATTGCTTTCTTAGGTGATCATGGTGATAGTCTGGGTGTTTTGCTGTGATGACCTGACTCTGAGGGTGTCACATCAACTTCTGTGCCTTAAACGTCTCAATTCTAGCACTTGTGAATATGAATTGGCTAGGGTTTGGCTTGAGCTGCTTTTTTTCCAGGATAAATGTAATATACAGTTGTATAAGCTAACTGTGAGGAGCCTGAACCTGAGCTAGTGAAATCTAGTTTGATTTTGTTTTTTGTAAGCTGATCCTTAGTGCAATTTACCTATCAGTTGCTAGAACAGTGGGCATGGTTTCTGCTGCTCGGTGCTAAGCAAAACAATCAGAAAGAAAAAATGCATCTATGATATAGTGGCTGACTTACACTACAAGGTGTGGTATTCCTTTAATCCTTTTATAAACTGTTTCATCCTAGCTAATATACTTGTGGATGTTCTTATTACCCATACAATGTCTAATTCCTTTTGAACTCTGTTTGCCTGAATCTTGCTTAGCAATAATTAGCAAAACACAGGTGGTTTATGTATTAACTCTAGATCAAACTTTCAAAATTTTGTTTGTGCTGACCTGTTATGCTTTTATGTTGGTAAGATTTCCACTGCTCAATGGTGAATGGGAACTCATCCAGATGGGTGCTTGAATCAGCCTCACTGCCAGCCCTTAGCTTGGATCTTTTCTTAATTTTATCTTTAAAGCTCTTGTGTTGTGTTTCCACTTGACATGGCAGGTTTTTAAGAATGTTGGATAGCCTCCTTCCCAAACTATGGAGTATGCTGTAGAAAGTTTCACCTTCACAAAGTAAAAAAAGCATCTGTGTTCCTTTTTATGGGAACTTGAGATGAACTGCTGGATGTCATTCTGCTCTTTGCAGTTTAACCATGGTGCTCTTACAGGAGCACACAGGTTATAATAAAGGATAAAAGAGTACTGGTAGTTGGTATTCAGGTGTTTCAGATGTCTGATCTGGAGGTTGTATAGCTTTGCTAGGATACTGGAGAACCTTTTATTTTGTAATTTTGATTCTGTATTCTTCCTTTCTCAGATGTTTGTTCTAGCAAGTTTGGTTGTTCAAGGGCAAAGTTCCACTTAAGGAGTAGTACAGGATTCTTAAGTAATCCCTGCTATGCTCTTGTAGCAATATTTTTATCCCATATGTTCTTGCCTTGCAATGATCACCATTTTAGAGTGATATGTGATAAATAGGGTAAAGTACTAAAATTGTGCAGAGGTCCCTGAAGTGTCAACAACTTCAGTACTGAAGGGTGGCATTAAGGGCCAGCCCACTTATTTTACATGCCCAGCTTTGGAGTGAAACTTGGGGAGGTTCAGCCATCTCTTGTCTGGGGATGACTGTGTCCTCCTCAGGGCTTTGGCTCCTGCAGGAAATTTAATATGTGGCTCTCAGCCAGAAGTACTGGAGATGTATTTAGTTCCCACTTCAACTTAAAGGGACTAAACACGTCTTCTTGGGTTTTTTTGAGGTAACGTATTTATCAGGCTGTGAGTTTATATAGCAGAATCCTTCCTTTCCCTTGGTGAAACTTTTTTGTTCTGGGCTGCATACTGGGGTACAGCCAAAACCCAGCCAGCAGTGAAGGAACTTGACTCTGTAGCTTAAGGTGCTCAGCTGGAAGGAGGGATTGCTCATTTATCAGCTCACATGGCAGTGTGAAATGTTACTGAACCTGACAGTTTTTTTCCAAGCTCTGTGCTATGAGCTGTCAGTCTCCTTTTGTTTTCTGGCTTGGGCTTTTGCATTCCTATCTGGACAGTGGCCTGATGCCAAGGGGAAGGCTGAAGAGAGCTGTGCTTAATGCCCTTTAGGATAGGGCATCCACCCAGAAGGTGGAGGATGCAAAGTGCCTTTGGGCCAAATGCCCCAGTGCCAGCTGATTGAATAAGGTGTCCCAGTTTAGCTGATTGTGGTTTTTTTGGTGTTTTTTTTGTTTGTTTGTTTGTTTTTGTTTTTAAGGGAAATAGGACAGTCATCTGAAAGAAGTGTGTGCTACAAGTGGTCACATACAGAATTTCAGGCTCTGAGTCAGCCTTGTACACGTCTACTTGTAACCTTGAGTTCAGTATTAAATTCCCAGAGCTCAGTGTTCAGGGCATTTTGTTTCTTGTCACTTTTGTTGGGCACATCAGCAAGCTACTCAGAAGGAACATAAGGAGAATCCTGGGTCTAGAACCTGGTATTTTCAAGGGTGCATCCCTAGTCTGCACAGGCTCCTGAGATGCATTTCACAAGCACCAGGCTTGTCATGCTCACCCTTGGAATGCTTATGGTGTTACTTGTTTTTCTAGCAGGGTCCAGAAAATCAAAGCATAAGCTGCTTTTAGGTATTTATTAATTACTTTGTTCTGGAGAGTGCAGGATCTTCTTTTCCTCTTTAAACTTCTGTTCTTGTATTTTTGGAGGACACATGTGTAATAAAGGTTGAGAAGGTAGCCTCAAACAGTTCCTGTCCCATGCTCAGTGCCTAGTAATGTATTTGTGGCAGAAAATCTTTGTGCAACAGGGAAATTATTTAAAAGTCCATCCTGATAAACACTTTGTCATTGGCTAAGTTTTTTACAATTCTTTTTCTGGTGAAATTTTCTCATTAGTTTGCTGTAGTCAGTTGTCTTGGGGATGAAGCTGTGATTTTAAAGACAGCATTTCACACTGGAAGCAATTTCAATGTCCTATGATAACATGTACAAGAATGTCAGATCAGTCAGTGTTTAACTTGCAAATTAAAAATCTTGCTGTTATGTCTTGTTGTGTTAAGCTACTGGACTGTAAGGATAATGAACTAGTGATGCAGACTTCCGTGGTCATTAATCTGATATTGTAATAGCTGTGTTTAAGGCTAACTGCTCACAGTAAAAAAGCGGATGAGCTATGTGTTACCTTAGATATAATTAGATACGCTGCCTGGTATGTTTATTTTGGAGATTGGAGCAGAAGCATAAACCCCCCTACGATACAGGCTACAATCCCAGTGCAGAAATGGTTGTACAGGGAATGCGAGCTCTGCAGCAGACACAACTTAGTGCACAATGTGGGTTACGCTGCACTGGATTTGCTGAGATTTTTTTTTTTTCGTGCTGATAGGAGAATAAAGCATTTAAATCTTGGTGGCTGCAGTAGTTATTTCTGTATGAGAAGTATGAGATCTGATGTCCATAGACTTAGTATGCTGAAAAGGTGGACAGCACTGCAGCAAACATGAAGGACGTTGTGCGTATGTCATTGCTGGGATACTCCTGAGGTCACTTCCCCAGTATTCAACTCCTCAATTTTTCCTCTGAGAAAGATTAGGAGTCTTGAACCTGAATTGTTCTCCCACTTACTGTTAATACAGGCTATAGACAGCCACAGTGTTCAACTTTGTGTCTCTGCAGGCTTTCTATCTTGAAAAGATTACATGACTTCACTGCGCAACACTGAACAACAGTTAATTATGTAGATGTCTTCCAGATACTTGATTTGAAACACTTCGAAGCCATAAAATATACTGGATCTGCAAAGCTGGCAGTATGTCTGCACTTAGCACAAGGGCCATTTTGCCAGCAGGAGAAAGTACACAAAGTCTAAATTGACTCAAAGGTTTTTGACTGGTTATCTTAAGTGTGATGTGGGGGTTTGGTTTTGGTTTTTTTTTGTTGTTGTTGTTTTGTTGGGTTGTTGTTGTTGTGTTGTTTTGTGGGGTTTTTTTGTTTGTTTTGTGTTTTTTGGGGTTTTTTTGGTTTTTTTTATTTTAAATCTTAATAAGTAGTGATCTGGTGTTAGTTTCATCATCTGAGTCTTCTTTTTCTGCTTTCATACATTGGTATGTGCTTTGAATGATGCCTGGTTGGGAAGAGGCTAACTGAAAATATTGCAGAGTAACTTGAGCAGCAAACAGTGTGCTACTCAAATGAGGCTAACTTCTGTATAATGAGTGAAGGAGGATGTTTTGAAACTCATCTCTTTTTACAGGAGGCATTCAGTGTTGTTAGCATATTTTCAGGGTAATGTGTTACGGCTTGTGTCACATGCACTTTGATGAGGCTGTGACTTGCTGGGGGCTCTTGAACCTGCAAAGTTAATCCAGCCCACAAATACAATAAGGGGTTTGTGAATACTAATGAGCTGATGATGCTCATACTAATAACGATACTAATACTAATGATGGTTACTGTACGTGTCGTGTGCAAATGTAAGTAAATTAGAGTCCTCTTGAAAGCCCAGCATACTCTGAAGGGTGGTGGCACATGATTTTTGCTGAAACTGGGTTCTATAAGAGTTGGCTTCTGGTGAGCGCTTGCTTCTTCCACTCTTCCAAAAAAGTCAAACGTGGTATGTTAATAACATGCTCCATGGAGGTACATGTGCTTCTGAGGCTGTAATTGTAAAATGTGCATTATAAATCAAGTGATCCTTAAGTCTGGCCAAAAATTATTGGCATAGCTGTCTCTATCACTAAACAAGCAAGCAGGTTATTAATTAAATTTGTTTAGATTATTTTTTCCCTGCTGCCATTCCCCTACCCTACACCTGCCAAGATACTACTGAGTGTTAGAATGGGAAGGAAAACCCTGGCTATGTTTTGTCTTCCCAAAGTAGAAAAGTACTGATAGAGTATATGTATGCATGCATGTATGCAGTATTTAGATTTTCAGCAGAATATTAGCATGTAAAGCCTCAGCGGACAGTATACAGAACTGCCTCATGAGTCTTCTACTAGGAAAGGCAACACAGGCATTCGTGGAGGATTTCAGCAGTAGCCAAAGACTTCTGGTTGAGATTTTTTTCTGAGCGTGCAATCCCACTCTTGCTGAAAGATTCAATTTGGTGGTTGGTCTAGTGTTATACTGAGTGACTGTTGACACTTAACTCTATAAATAAAGGCCTAAAGGATGACTCCTTCCAAAAGAAATAATTTAAATTAATAATGTGGGACGTTCTGGCTAGTTTATCTGACTGCACAGTAGTGCCAGGAGAGGTGGGAGGAGGAACCTCTGTTGTGACTTGAACCGGTTTGTTCTTCTCTTCTTGCTTAAAGCTAGTTTGGATGCTAAGTTGTTTTTAAGCAGTGCTACTGAGGATTTATCAGACCCATAGTTGAATATAAGAGACAGGAAACAACAATTCATACACTTCAGATTTTGTGGTGTTCAAATGCCAGTGACGATATCGCCCACAGTGTCATCATTCATCTGGTTCTCAATAGTCCATTTGAGGTAATAATTCCAATTGCTACTTTTGTGCTAATTTATCAACACATTGACTATGGTGCTTGTTTGGGACCCTGAGCTGTCCTGATGGGTGTGTAACTGGTAGCCTGCTCTTACAGTACCCGTTAGACCTCACTTGTTTAAAATGCTGTAAATCAGAACAAGCTCTGGGAGTGTTTTGGCATTGAGCTCCCAGTGCATTGCTGTTTCCCTCAGCAGCTGCTGTGCTGCAGCTGCTTGTGCACAGGCACAGCTGTTCTCATGAGCATCCTCATAACTGCTGCTCCAAATGTCTGTAGTAGAGCAGGGAAAGCATGGAGATAGTGAGCAAGCTGGATACTGAGAAGATACCTGATGGTGTTTAAACATAGGTGAGGAAGGAGGGCATGTTTACTAGTGAGAAAAAACCAAACACAAGCTCAGGTTTTTCGAGATAATTTGAGGTTAGTTCCATAGAAGTTTGAGATAGTGGAGTGGATGCTTTCTACCATGTTGGCCGTCTGTAACAATAAAGTTTACAAGGGTGCTGCTTCCTCTTTGCAATACCTTCTTGAAATTGGAGTGTCCCTGCTCAACTGAGAAGTCCAAGCTGCATCATTAATGTCCTTTTACAACTAATTTTCACCTGTGCTCAACATCTAGTACCCCTTGAGCTTTCTCAGTGCTTTAATGAGCTCACCATAGCATTTTCTGTTGTTCCTAAGTGCCTTCTCACTGTTGACAGGCTCTTTATGCTGGTGTCCAGATGTTAGAAAGGTACATTATTTGTCAGTAGAACAGCCTTATTAAGGTTTAAGGCTTGACATGCTTCAACTTTCTCAGACCTAGGGGGAGATGAATAAACCTTGGGAAGCAGAATGTACCACTCACAGTGGGCACAAAGAATACAGAGTTTACCAGCCACAAGGACATTTGGCAGAACTCCCAAGATAAGGAAGAAACTAATAAAGTCAACAACTGAGAAATCAGCTCCAACTGAGTAAAAAGTAATTCTGGCAAGGGAAGATTAGGACCACCAACTCCCAGACCACTGGCCCAAGAAACCCACTGACTCAAAAAAAAGAGAATTGCTTGTTAGTCTGTGTGCTCTAAGAAGCGAGGGAATAATTTAACTAATAGAAGATAAAATACTAACTAATGAGGGAACTCTGTAGCTTGTAGCCAGTGAGCCTTTGTTTGCTAAAATGTATAAAAAAATGAAAGGTTTTGATAGTTGTTTTGCTGGCTTTGTGGATTCACCACCAGCCCCCGTTTCTGTGCAGAACTGTAAATAAATCAAATACCTCAGCTCTGTGTGGGGATCAGCCTCTTGCACAGTGGGTGAAAGAAACCATTTTGGGACAAAACACTACAGCACAGTGAAGCTGACTGCATGGAAAATGAGCTTGAAAAAATCTCCAGATCTCACTTTGGCACTAATGAGTTTACTTCCAACAGTTGATATTTGAATCAAACTGTCGTATTTTAATTTATTGTCCTTTTCAATACTGATTTAGGTACTAGATCACAATTGCTTCTGTCTGCTTAGTCCACTGTTTTGTCCTTGATACTGGCCGGTAGGTTTTAATAAAATACTTAAGGCAGCTGAGCTTGCTATGTGTATTTTGATGGGGAGGAAAAGAACAACAAAAGAAAGGCTTTAAATATGGTTTGGTCATCCAATGTAAATTAATACAGGCATTTGTGCAAAGAGTTAGTAGTAAATGCAGATGAGATGCTGAATGTAGAGTAGCAGCCTGTCTACCAGAGACACCAGAGGCTCACCTGGGGTCTCTGCAGAGTGTTTTGACTAAGAATATCAGAGTATAGCTTAGTACTCCTGATCTTTCATGTTAGCAGGAAAATAGTTCTCAGTTAACCTTATATATGTTAATTTTCCCACAGCCTTTTTTTTTATTTAGCATTATGACAGTTTGAGAAGTACCAGTTGAACTGTGTAGCACATAAAGAAATAATACTGGGATAAATATATCTGTCTGAAAGCATCCTCTGAGAGGAATCCAGGAGTCTTAAATGCTGACTTCTGGAGTGTGGGTAGTTGGTTTGGTGTCTTCTCTGAATCTTTGCTGTACAGACAGCTAAGTGCTTCAAGGCTGTGAAGTGACAGACTAAAATAGCACATGTAGTACCTAAAATAAATTAGGATTTTAGATTATTCTAGGTGATTTAGACCAAGTTAATGGTCAAATAGGTCAGTTGCTGAAGACTAATAGCTGTCAAGACATTGAAATTACAAAATACTACCAAGTAGAAAATAATTAAATTACCCTGTAGAAAATATTCAATCTGATGCTTTTTGTTTACATTTTGGAGACAGGATAAATGTGTTAATGAAATTAAGGAAGTTTTCCTGAGTTAGATCACCAAGGGGTGGCAATGTAGTTCCAAGGAAGTGAACTCTACTTCATTATGGTATTTTGTGTGTAAGTGAGGTGGGTTTTATACTGATGTCTCTGCAAATCTCATGTGGTAAGTAGGGTCTGATGCCCTAGTTAAAACATTACTGAGATGGGAGTGCCCTGGGTCCCCAGACATACTGTGCTTCTGCGTGTGCAGTTCATGCTCCAGATTCTGTAGAGGAATTGCTGCTTTGCCATGCACACATTACTTAGCAGTTGTGAAAATGCTGGTTATTAGAGTGGGATTGCAGACATTTTTGCCATAGTACACAACTTGAACCAAGCAGCTGCAGCTGGTTTCCTGGGATACCAGAGCAGAAGCCATGAACAGATAAGATGTTGTTCCCCTTTTGCTCTTGGACTCATTGACTGGCTTGTCAGTGTTGTCTAATCAACTTACATTGCAGGTTTGTTTGAAGTGTACCGTATTTGGAATGGATTAGCAAAATCAAGATATAGTTTATTTTGTAGCACATGAAGCTGAAGGCTGGTAATACAGTCAAAGGCAAGGGTCTTTATTGTTCCCTCTGCTTTCTGTGGTAGGTACAGTGCATCTACTTGTGTAGCTCTCAAGTACCCTGTTAGGAAGGTTAAGGATTCTTGGGCATACTGCATACTAATGTCAATGCCTATCTTAAAATGAGATAGGGGATAACTTGTCAAGCCTTCTGATATATTTTTTAATACCTATATGAGTTAAATGACTTCTTACTTTTTATACTGATGCTGAAAATTGGCAAGCTCTGACCTGAGCACTTCAAGTATCAAGAAGTTCCTTGAAAAACAATCTTTTTTAGAGCTTTTCTTTTGACATAGTGAATACTGAACAGTAACCTTCAGAACAAAACTTGCATAGTTTCTGTAACAGGAATTTTTAGGAAATGTCTTCCCATTTATGGTGGTAATTCCTTGGTGTGGAGAGGATAACTTCTCTGAACTTCAAAGCATAGCATGCTAATTTGAAACCCTGTTGGGTGTCTTGAATTGCAGGCTGTTTGAGAGGCAGATCCTTACCCTACTGATAAGCCTGGTTTGGTTTGAACACATTTATTTAATGTTGCTGATGTTGGTAATGGAAGTCCTTCAGCAGTGTTGTGGCTGAGAAGGGAGGAGACCGAGCATAAAGAAATATGTAGCTAAAGGTACCCTGCTTAGGATCCTCACTGAGAATTTTTTCTCACTTCCTCTCTTTTTAAATTGGAGTTGAAATGAAAACATAAATAATTGATGTTATAAATACTATGTGTGAGTCCTGCTACTTCCTGGGATAGTAGTGGCTTTCCCCTCCTAAATTCATGTGACAGTGGTAAATGTACTGTCTCCTCCTCCAGCAGGTTTCAGAAAGCACCAACTTCTGCTGACCTGATTGATGCCAAAGGTGATAATTAAGTTTCTAAAAAACTGAAGGTACTTCTATTAGAGTAGATATTCATGACTGTTCTGATAAGTGGGTGCAAAGTGGGATTTAAAAGGTTCTCTCATCATTGTATGATTGCTTAATATTGCTGTGCAGGGGAGGAGAGCTCTGCTGCTACTGCAAAGCATCTTTGTAGTCAGATGTTCGTATTGATATGTAAGCAGTGCTTCTGGGTGTGTTCAGGTGCACTGAAGTGTTTTGTAAGAAAAAAAACCCAGAGGGCTTGGTTTTGTTATTGTACTCCAAGATGTATGTCCATTCATGAGAGCAGTTTGGTTACTTTAATTAAAATTAACAAGTTCAATATGATAGTACTTGTGTGGACATTAAAATGGGCACTTGTGATGTTCCTTGTCCATGGGTTTGGCACATAGGAAAAAATGCTGCTATGTCATGGAACCACTTTGTACTTTAAAGTCTGGCAGTTACTGTGTTTCAGGTGTTTGCCATTACAAAAATAAGTTTGTTGGACTTAACTTGAGTAGCATGGTGTAATCTTCTGCTTCCAGTGGAATAATTCAAATCTAAGTAGTTTTGGACATGTGCAGGATTGTTGCACCAAATCCATCAATATTGGCTGTAGGACAGTATAAAACTGAGCAGGCAAGTGTAATGTTAAAGGTCAGATGTGCAGAGATCTTTAGAGACAGTTGTGCTGCTTGATTGAGCTGTTTGTGTGCCTGATGCATAAAATGTGTGATGGAATGGCTGAGGTCTATCTTGGGAGTGGTTTTGTGAGTGTATGTTACACAGGTCACCCAAACCCCTACTTTAGTGTACTTTATTGGAATCAATTGGGCTGTTCCTAAGGTGCATAATCTTTTTTCACAGGGCCAGTTCCAGGACTGGAGGGATGTGGAGGCAAATTGTCTGGATCTGGAAATGCATAACCCTTTTAGTACAGCAGAGAAGACCCTTGGATCTGATACTTTACTCCTCAGACTATTGTCAGTGCCACTGAAGGTCACTGCTCTTGCAGTGTCTGATGGAGACAGTTTTGCTCGTCTGAAAATGCTTTTCCTTAGAGGCAATAAAAACTGGGCCAAGGTGGGGTAGGAGGCACTGAGCAGCAGCTCTAGTAAATAATGCTAGATGTCCAAGAATAGGAACAAAAGGAGCTTTTGGCAGGCTGCTTGGAACGAGTTCATGCAGTTGTCCCCCACTTCACCACCCTTATAGTGCAGGTACTCCCCCCAGGTGTTTCTTGAAACTCTACGTAGTATGACATGAGTGCCTACCCTCTGATTTTTTTTGTGAGCTGCTCTGTGCCGCTATTGCCCCTTGTATGGCTAGATACTTTTAAAACTGATAACTACTAGCATAAAGCTTTTCTTAGACTAAAATTTTCATCCTGTAGCTGTTCCTGTAGAGAAAAGCAGCTGAGAACAGTGCAGAGTAAAGCAGCTACAGGAAAACAGTTGACTCCTGTTGGTCACCTTGTGGTGTTCTCTCATCCCAGCCAACTCAGTGGTCTCCCCCCAAATCTGCCAAGACATACAGAGCTCTTAAATGCACATCATTGTATGCTTGTTTCACAGTACCATCTGCAGAACTCTTGGGTTTTTTTCCTAGGAAATTAATCCCCTGCAGGAATAAGACTCTAACCATGTAAAAGTATAGCTTTGTAAGCAACATAAGGGTAAAGAAATAATTTTTGTCTTCCAGTAATTTTGCAGTATAATTTTCATCCAGAGGTCTAACATAGCACCATAGCTTCCTATATTTCTAATTTAAATAATGTTTACTATTTTATATATTGTTTTCTAGGCACAGGATGCCTCAAAAGTTGTATTCTTTTTTATTTCATTATATCCAGGCTTTCTAAAACAAACCCTGACAACTGGCAATTACTATAAACATACTGATCATATGTAGAAGGCTTTTAAGTTACTCTGCAAACAGTTGTATAACTTATGGTAGTATTTGGGAAAATAAAAATCAGCACAATTTCTCTATTAATTACTTGATTTGGGAGAAAGTCTACTGTGCATATCAGAAGTAGTGTAGGAAAGATGCAGACCTGTAGTTGTCAGACAAATCTTTTGGCTGCTAAAAAGCAAACCTCTGAAGTACTTTGACAGTGTCTAGCCTGCAATTGTTGTTGCAAAGTGCTGAAACAGCATTAACTTTTTCAGCATCTGAACCTTGTAACTACAAACAAAAGCTGGCTGTTTCGTTCAGTGCTTGATGCCAGATGCTCCAGTTCTAAAGGCTTGTACTGGAACCTTAATGGTATGTGAGATTGATGCAGCCAAATTGCCAAATGCGTTTTTTTATTTTCTTTTTTTGTGCTAGGCTAAAGGAAGTGTTGCCATCAGTATTAGTGCTTACCAAAACGGGTGATGTTACAGGGCCTCCTGAAAGAGTGAAAGCAACTTTCCAGTTACATGCCACATCAGTGTGGCTGCAGCAGGTCACAAGACTGGAGAAACTCCACAGTTAATGACACCTGCTGGTCTTGCCAAATGGAGTTCCAACAGAACTTCAGCTGATATTATCAAAGTTCACGCTCTGGAAAAGTCCTTTTTCAGCAACAAAACATTCTCCAGTGTTGTTACCTGTGGAAAATACTGCTCTTAACGTCATTGTGAAATTGCCCAAAGGATGTGTTTCTGCAGTGCAAGGCTTACATGTCCTTGCCTTCTGTGTGCATGGACACAGTTCATTTAAAAATAGTGGTCTGCCTGTGTCAGTATAACTTACTGGAGAAAAATGGTACCAACACTGCTCCTCATTCTAGGAAACTTTCAGAATTCTTGAGGTAATGACTGAGGAAGGATACAATTAGGGATTATAAAGCCATGCATTAAACCAGAAAAAGTCAAGAGAGGATGATGGTTTACTGCCTTTCCTAATTCAAGAATGAATATGCATTAAATGAAACTAAGAAGTGAGTCGAAACAAAAGTGGATTTTTTACACGGTATGCAGTTAAAACTGTAGAACTCATTGCCACAGGATGTTGTGCATCTACCTCCCTGCAAAAAATATTAGTCTGAAAAAGATTAAACAAGTTGTCAGGATATACGTCTGTTCAGTTTTTGCACTAAGTGTTGCCTACAAGCTGAAGAGGTCAAGAAGCAAGCTGTTTGGTTCCCTTATTGAATCAAGGCAAGGTAAAATTGATAAGCAGAGCACTATTGAGAACATTCTACTTGGTCCCAAGTGTGTGTGTGTGTGTGGCTTGCAGATTGCATTGCTGGTAACTTGACTAGGAGTTGTGTGTCTGTAGGCTATGTGAATGCCAGCAAGGTTCTTAGCTTATCCTTAAGCATCTGCTAAGTCATAATCACATCTTCTGTATCACCACTAGAGGCTCCTCCAAGTCATGCTTTGGATTCATTTCTGTGTCAGGAAGCAGCTTATTTTCTAAGTTGCATGCAGATGTCTGAATCTGTCACTGTAACACCTCTTTACAAAGTGAGTTAATTATTTCTTTACATCAAAATACAGCCATTCTCTTGGTACTGTGACCGAATCCAAATCACATGTTTGAAATAGTTACTGGTTATTAACTACTAATGAACCTTAAAGCATCAGCACCTAGAAGCTTGTATTACTTGCTAGTAGATGGAAAAAACAGTCAAAAAATATTTAATAGTGAGCGAGGGTAAATAATTTTCTTTTACCATGAACATATTTTATCCTAGCATAGATAAGGCTTTAATTATCAGCACAGGTGATTTTATGGTTCACAGGCTTCATTGTGTAACTGGGGTACGTTTCCCATGACAGGGTTGTACTATAAAACATTGTTGACTTTTGCTGCAAAATGCTTATTACTGCATTGTAATTTGATAGAGTGTATCAGGTGCAGTGTCTTATCTAGTGGCCTAACATGAAGACTTAAGTTTTCAAGAATTAATCTGATCAAACAGGAAAGAATATCATCATGGAATTGTCCAGCATACAAATATGGATGAATTGTCTGTTCTTGCCAGTCTTAGGGTTTGGTAGCCTTGGCCTATTCTATACATGATCAAGTCTAGTGCTCAGTCTTAATTTTTTGCAGATGTGTGGGTATCATTTTTCTCTGGATGGAATAAGAGAACCCTGTTTCCAAACTGACTGTATGGATGCTGCATTTTCTGAGTGAGGAAGCGTGCTGGAGCACTGTACTTGAGCTGTCAGACACAGTGTGCATTCTTGTAAGTGGTCTCTGTAGTCACATTGGATGACATTGTTATTGATAAAGTGGAAGAGATGCAGGAAGGCAACATGCCTTGTTTCTGAGGAGGCTTCAACATACAAAGTTGCTATGTGGCTACTGGAATATACATGAGAATGCTTTGGAAGGTCATATTTGGTCTGTTTCTCTAGCATTCAGCTAAATATTTAAGACCTTAAAAAGCAGAGCTGAAAGTAAGTTATCCAAGAATCGTAAGAAGGTAGATACCAGAAGAGTCTAAGTAGAAAATGATATCTCACAATAGAAGATTTGTACTGTCTGGAAGTACCCCTTTTTTTTTCTTGAGCTATCACCTGTTCCTACAAATCTTTATAAATGCAGTACCTCTTGCAAGAGCTCTTGCTATCAGCCTGATACTGCAGTTGATCTTGTTGCTCACCTTAGACTGGCCTACTTTTTTCCTCATTGTTTCCTCATCAGCACTCCAGTTCTATCTAGGAGCAGACTGTAGATCTACCATAGATCTTGTCTTATCATTGCTGTTATGCCACTCACATGTGTTCTGTCACACAAATTTCTTCTAAAGTTAAGTCAGACATGACACTTTGAATCAAGAACTATATCTCTGATATGCTTAAATACAGGGAAAAAAATTAGATGAGTTCTAATTTCCCTTCAGATCCTTTCTTTGTACAGGCAGGAAATAGTGCATAATATGAAAGCTACTTTAAGGGTTGCTTTTAGTCACACAATTGTACAACTTTCCTTTGACTTTGCTACAAGTTCCATCTTTCTTCATCCAAGTAAGATCCCTTTTCCTGTATTCTCATCTTACACCTGTCTCATTAATTTTTTTGCCTTGACCTTAATCTTCTTAACCTGTAGTAGGCTTAAGTGGGTCTTCCTGACTGCTACTCTCACCTGGTATATCTTCAAACTTAATGGTTCCAGTTAATTAAATACAAGCTTGAATTTCAAGGCTGTGTATTCTTGTTTGACCAAGCTTGTTTGACTGCAGTATTTCTGCTTTTATGAGAAGTATAAATGATACCTTAAATTATGCTGCACTGCAGATGAGTCAACCTGCTTTGCTCCCTTTTGCTGGCTCTTTCAGGAGATTTTTCAGCAAATTGAGGTTTCTGGCTTTATCTGGATGTTGCATTAGTAATTGACATGGCAGCTAGTTGGAACATAGGTAGAAATATTAAAGCTAGTCTTCACTTCAGTGTTGTACTTTTCTCTTGTATATCCATAGTAAAGTTATACTGGTTGTAATGCTGTGACCTCCAGATCATCTGAAGCACAAGGCAGAGGTGAAAAGAGGTGAAGAATGACAGAATGCTGAATGCCTGAAAACCCACCCAAAACCTGTTACTGTAGAAAGAATAGCTTATGGAGCAAGGATGTCTGTGTATCAGCTAATGTATTTATCCAAGCTAAAACTTTATACTTGGTCTGGTCAGAACAGCCCATGATAATGAAGCTGACAGATGCATCATGCAATAATGTGAAAATTTGCCTTTGTGTCTCAAGATATAAGCTTCTCGCTAGCAAATACCTTCTGACACAATGCTGGTTCCTGCAGTGAACTGGAGGAGCTGGGCAGGGGCCAGCTGGTGGACACGTATCAGGCTTCACTTTTGCAGGATCAGAGACACTTTTCAGATGGGTTGTACACTGGGTGGGCATAATACAGTGTACAGTGGGCATAAACTGGTGTACGCATAATGCAGTTGTATCATTATAGGGTTATACATCTAGACTAACATTGCTATTGGGTCTCCATGTGGTGCTGCTGATTTAGCTGTTTGCTTGGAAGTGGTACAGTCCAGCAGACTTGCTTGCTACTGCTCAGTCTGCCTAGATTCACTGCCTGTATCCAGCTCCAAGCAGGAGGGGCTTATGATCAGTAGTGCAGTGGCTAAAACACTGAAATACATCAGTAAAACAAGTGGCAAGGCTGCACAAGTGCTTACTTGGCTTCTGCATGGCAGCCAGCATAGATAAGATTTCGACTGCAGTTCCTGCGTGCTGCCATTCACCTTCTAGAACCCTGTCACCCTTATTTAAAGAAAGGCTGCTGGTATGCCAGCTCAAGAAGTCTCATCAGAGAGCTGCTGCCTGCCATGCTGGGAAAGGCAAAGTTGTGTAACACTGCAGCACAGTGCTATGGTTTACATTTAAAATACTATAAATATGCCTTTCCCCTTGCTGCTTAAGAAAGAGGTGACTGCATCAAGACCTGCCCTATGTTTTTAGCAGAACATGTGATAGCCTGTCCATTGAGGAGAGCTTTCCTCTTGTATCCAGCCTGGCTTGCATAGGAAGAAAATCAAGGCAATTAGTCATTCACTGACTCATGAATGGTACTTGTTTAAAGAATTGGCTAAAAATAGTAAAAGCAGGCTGAAGGAAAGGGTGTTCTCACATTGAGCTGGCTTGGACATCTCTTTGCTCAGCAGGTTTGAATGGTATAGCTTGCTTCATAGAGCAACAAAACAATCTGCTGTGTTTTGGTAAAGATTTAAGTGTTCACAGACAATCTGTCCAGCATTATTGAAAATTTGGGTATGTTTTGGTGACGATTAATCACAGAACCTTAAGAGTTTGGGAGGGACCTTAAAGACCATCCAGTCCCAATCCCCCTGCTGTGGGCAGGGACACCTCCCACTAGACGAGGTTGCTCAAAACCTTATCCAGCCTAGCCTTGAACACTTGCAGGGATGGGAGCATCTACAGCTTCTCTGGGCAACCTGTGCCAGTGTCTCACCACCCACACACTAAAGAATCTGCTCCTAATATGCAGCCTCAATTTTCCCTCTTTCAGTTTGTGCCCATTACTCTTTGTCCTATCTAGGGTTCCTGATGATGAGTCCCTCTCCAGCTTCTGTATAGGCTCCTTCAGATACTGGAGGGTTCCTATGGGGTTTCCACACAACTTTCTCTTCCCCAGGCTGAACAGCCCCAACTTTCTCAGTCTGTCTTCATAGGGGAGGTGCTCCAGTTCTCTCAGCAACTTTGTGGCCTCCTCTGGACTTGCTCCAACACTTCCATGTCCTTTTCTGTGCTGGGGTCACCAGAACTGTATGCAGTAATCCAAGTGGGATGTCACAAGAGTAGAGGGGAGAATGACTACCCTTGACCTGTTGGCCACACTTCTTTGGATTTATCCCAGGATACATGTGGCTTTCTTGGCTGTGGGTGCTCACTGCTGGCTCCTATTGAGTTATTTATCAACCATCACCCCCAGGCCTTCTCTGCCAGGCGCTTTCAATCACCCACTTCTCTGTGGGTGTGCCACAATCCAGATGTAGCGCCTCACACTTTGCTTTGTTGAACTCCATGATGTTTGCACAGTCCCACCTCTCCAGCCTGTCCAGGTCCCTCTGGATGGCATCCCTTCCCCCCAGAGAGTGACTGCACTACAAAGCTAGATCAGTAGTATCATCAGTGAATTTACGGGTGCCCATAATCCCACTGTCAATCAATCCCACTGATAAATCACCAGGATAAATCTTAAGTGTATCATGTTGTCTCACAGTCAACCATTCCATAGATGTGCCTGTGTAAATCTGCTTCAAGAAAATGAATTACTTACCCAGTAAAGTTAAATTCCAAACCGTGAGATTGAACAAAATATTGAAGATGTCATAGACTAATTCAATTCCTTAGTAAGAGAGACAGTCTTTTGGCCCCTGAAGCCTAGCAAGTAGAGTGGGGTGCCCAGAATGACAACCCTTTACATATGTAATTGTAGGACTTCACACATGATGCTAGAGATGCCAGTAATGAGCCATGATACTTTGAATAAGCTGTCTCAAATATTCCCACTACTGCTCCAGCAAAACTATTGTTTTTACAAACAAAAAGAGATGGAAAGTTGCATTATCTGAGGTGGATGGAAACTGTATCTAGAATAGTTATGCTCATGTAAGAGCTTTACCAGTTCAGGTATTAGCATGCTCAGTTACATGTGCAGTAGGGCATTTAAGTCCCAGCTTCTACTCTGAAGCAAAGGCCTAAGAGGAGATGTGTGATTTGGTTTAAACTTTAGGTGTTATCCCAGGTATCTCTGTCTTCTTCAGCAAATATCAGGCTGCACAGGGAAACTCTAAGTTTCACACATTCGGAGTTATTCTTCCTATTTTGTGTAAATGGGGAAGTTGGTGTGTTTGTACAGATATAAATAAGAACTGAGTCATCTGTTTCTGCCTGGAAAATAGTCACAGAGAGTAGCCTCTCTGCATAGCGCACTGTGGTAGGGTGACTTTATGCTGCTTGTATCCCCAATCGTCTGTTCTGTTTGTGCTGTATATTGTGTTCTGTACCTTTAAAACTTGTTCTGGGAGTGAAGGGGGAGAAAAAACAGCGCGCAGTTTGTTTTGAGGAAACTGCCTGACTCCCCCACATTGCTGCTCTCCAGTGTTCGTCTGAGTCACGGACAGCGGTGGGACAGACATCTCCTGTGCTTTTAGTTAGTTTTAGCTAGCTAGGCAGAGAAGACTCCCTGGACTGTTTTTTTTTTCCTTTTTTCTTGGGACTGTTTAAATCTGCTCAGGACTGAAAAACTCAGAGGAGCAGCGAAGGCTGGCACCTGCAGCCCGCCGGGCCTGGACCTTCGGAGAGACTGAGTGAGCTGAGCTACACCCACGGCAAGGACTGTCTCTGTTTGCCATCTCTCTTTGGAGCGGGCAGAGGTTTTATTGTTTCATATTATTAATTCTTTGCATTTGTGGGCATTTTGTTTGTTAAATAAATAGTTTTTTCCACTTTTCTCCGAGGAAGTTCTTTTCCCGGACCGGCTGGAGGGAGGGGCCGTTTGGGTTTACTCTTCCAGAGGAACCCCTTCAGAGGTTTTCCCCAAATTTGCCCTAAACCAGGACATATATTTATTTTGGCGCCCAACTGCGGGGCCTGAGAGAGTGGAAAAAACTTACATCGATTGCATTTTTGGTTGTACTTTGTGTGGGAATAGAGTACTCAGTAGCCATGTTGCTTATTGAATTCCTAATGTCTCTTGGGATGGAGTCCTTTCTGTGTTTCTGTTCCCTAGGCTTTTTTGAGGTTTTAATACCTCTCTGGTCCTTAGGTTTGTTTTCTTATTCAGAGATAGCTCCGATGTTGTCTCTAACACATAGCTTTTACACTAGAGGTGCACGAATTAGGATTGTTATTGTCCTGGGCTTAATGTTCATGATTTATAGGAAGTTTATACAGGTACTGGAGTTTGTGCCTGGTATGTTTGGTTTATGGCTTCTTCATCCTACCCTGCATCCTAGTTCCAGTAGCATGTTTTGGGGATTTATTAATAATTGCACCCAGTTTGTTAGAGGGGATGAAGCTTTTCAGTCTTTTCTTTATTCCTTCTCTTTTGAATCAGTTACATCACTTTTAGAGAATGTTCAATGTCCCGTGACTGTTAAAGAAACCACTTTTCTGGTATTTAATCTGGTAGGCTTCCTCTATATATTCTACAGCTTGTCTAGAATGAGGTCTGAGTTCTCCAGAGGGGCTGATGAGACTGCTGACCTGGAAGTAGACCCAGGTGTGAAAAATCCTGAATGGTGTGGAAAATGGGAGAGAATGGGCCAAACCTTGAAGGAATTTTCTGATCCCCCAGCTTGGGAATTTTCACATGAACAAATTCAGAACCCAGATGAGGTGGGGAAATATCTGGAGGAGAACTGCCATGATGATTCTAAGGAGAAAAAGCTCATTGCAATAAGCTGGGCCCTGGCATATTCTTATCGTACTCTGCTAGATACTGTAGGACAGCAGGTAGAGGCAGGGGGGCAGGGAGATAAATCAGCAGCTACCCCAGTCACTGGGGCTGCAGCCAATACAGCAGCTACTCAGACAGCAGCTAAACCAGAAAGTGAGCCTAAGACACTGGCAGTCGCCCCAGCAAAGAAGCGCACACACAAAACTGATCGACCAGTGGATGATGATCCAGGTGAAGGACCCTCAGTGCCTCCCAACACCCAACCAAGTGACACCCAATCAGACGCTGAACCAACTGATACACAATCAGAAACCGAACAGACAGACACAAAATCAGAAGCCAAACCAACTAGCATAAGGTCAGAAGCCCAACCAACCGGCAGCAGATCACAAGCCCAACCAACTGGCAGAAGACCAGAAGCTACTACTGAGTCCTTTTCCCTGAAGGACCTTCGAGACCTAAGAAAGGATTACACTCGACGACCTGATAAATCTATAATTAGTTGGTTAGTCCGTCTTTGGGATGCTGCAGGCGAGGCCACAATTCTGGACGGCACCGAAGCAAGGCATCTGGGATCCCTGTCACAAGATCTGGTTATTGACCAAGGAATGATGAAAGAGGCTAATCCACGCAGTCTCTGGGAACGGGTCCTGGGAAGCGTGGAACAAAGATACCTGTGTGCAGACGATCTCTATATGCAGCAAACCCAGTGGAAGACCATAGAACAAGGGATTCAATGCTTAAGAGAAATGGCAGTGGCAGAGATC
The DNA here is from genome assembly GCA_017589585.1 of Phylloscopus whistleri. NCBI lineage: Eukaryota > Metazoa > Chordata > Aves > Passeriformes > Phylloscopidae > Phylloscopus > Phylloscopus whistleri. The sequence continues at coordinate 57,927 of JADMLD010001003.1, read as the reverse complement.
GTCTTCTCAGATGACCTAAACACTAGGAACCCAGACCTGGTACCGTGTACATCCGTGATGTGGTGAAAACTTGTACGGCTTGGGCCACAAGAATACTCATCTGCTTTAGCAATAATGAAACGGGACGACACGGGAGAGACCGTGCTGGATATGGCGAAGAAGCTCCGAGCATATGCAGATGCTGTGCACGGTCCAACACATGCCAGAATTGCAGCTCTGGAAACACGTATGCAGACATTAGAAAACAAGATGGAGGAGAACCACAAACAACTCAGAGAGGACATTCTCCAAATCTCCGCAGTACAGGTCAGAGGTTCTGGTACCAAACGCAGACGTTCCCCAGATAGGGAAAGAAGTGGTATCCCACGAGCTAAGCTGTGGTCCATTCTGCGTGATTCTGGGGAAGACATGAAGAAATGGGATGGAAAATCTACTGACGATTTGGCACAGCGGCTGCGTGAATTGTTGGAAGGCAAGACTCAGAGAGGAAGTTCCACCAAGAGGGAAGTAGCTCTGGTTACCCAGGGAAAAACGGATAACCAGGCTTAGAGGGGCCCTGCCTCTAGCCAGGTAGAGGCTAGGGAAAACCGTGTTTTTTGGACTGTGTGGATTCGTTGGCCTGGCACATCTGAACCACAAGAATATGAGGCCTTGGTTGACACAGTGACACAGTGCACAATAATCCCATCAAGACATGTGGGGGAAGAATCTGTCTCTATTGCTGGTGTGACAGGGGGATCACAGGATTTTACTTTGGTGGAAGCTGATGTGAGCCTGACTAGAAACGAGTGGAAGAAACACCCTATTGTGACAGGCCCAGAGGCCCCATGCATTTTGGGCATAGACTTCCTCCGAAATGGGTATTTCAAAGACCCAAAGGGACTCAGGTGGGCATTCAGGATAGCGGCTGTAGAGACAGAAGGTGTTAAGCAGTTGAACACTTTGCCTGGGTTATCAGAGAACCCATCTGCAGTAGGACTTCTGAAGGGGGAAGATCAACAGGTACCCATTGCCACTTCGGTAGTGCACCGCCGGCAGTATAGAACGACTCGAGATGCCGTGATTCCCATCCACAAGATGATCCGTGAGCTGGAGAGCCAAGGGGTGGTCAGCAAAACCCACTCACCCTTCAACAGTCCCATTTGGCCTGTGCGCAAGTCTGACGGAGATTGGAGATTGACTGTGGACTATCGTGCATTGAATGAAGTGACACCACCACTGAGCGCTGCCGTGCCAGACATGTTGGAGCTCCAGTACGAGCTGGAGTCCAAGGCAGCGAGGTGGTACGCCACTATTGACATTGCCAATGCGTTTTTCTCCATCCCTCTGGCTGCAGAATGCAGGGCACAGTTTGCCTTCACATGGAGAGGGGTGCAGTACACCTGGAACCGATTGCCCCAGGGGTGGAAGCACAGTCCCACCATCTGCCATGGACTCATTCAGACTGCACTAGAAAAGGGTGAGGCTCCAGAACATCTGCAGTACATTGATGACATCATTGTATGGGGAAACACTGCAGCTGAAGTGTTTGAGAAAGGAGAAAAGATCATCCAGATTCTCCTGAAAGCCCGGTTTGCTATAAAGAAGAGCAAAGTTAAGGGACCTGCTCGAGAAATCCAGTTCTTGGGAATAAAGTGGGAAGATGGGCGGCGCCAGATTCCCACCGATGTCATTAACAAGATCACAGCAATGTCTCCACCGACCAGCAAGAAGGAAACACAAGCTTTCCTAGGTGCCATAGGCTTTTGGAGGATGCACATCCCTGAGTACAGTCAGATTGTGAGCCCTCTCTACCTGGTTACTCGGAAGAAGAACAATTTCCACTGGGGCCCAGAACAACAACACGCCTTTGCCCAGATCAAGCAGGAGATTGCTCATGCAGTAGCCCGCGGCCCAGTTAGGACAGAACCAGATGTGAAGAACGTGCTCTACTCTGCAGCTGGGAGCCATGGTCTGTCCTGGAGCCTTTGGCAGAAGGTGCCGGGTGAGACGCATGGCCGACCACTGGGATTCTGGAGCCGAAGCTACCGAGGGTCTGAAGCCAATTACACTCCAACAGAAAAGGAAATTTTAGCAGCCTATGAAGGAATTCAAGCTGCCTCAGAAGTGATTGGTACTGAAGCACAACTCCTCTTGGCACCCCGACTACCGGTGCTGGGGTGGATGTTCAAAGCAGAGGTTCCTGCTACCCACCATGCCACCAATGCCACATGGAGTAGGTGGATTGCTCTTATCACACAGCGCGCCCGTATTGGAAAACTGAATCGTCCTGGGATTTTGGAGATAATTACAAACTGGCCTGAAGGTGAACACTTTAGTTTCATTGATGAAGAGGAACAAGAGCAAGTAACCTGGGCTGAAGAAGCTCCACCATATAACCAACTGCCAGCAGAAGCAGCACGCTACGCTCTTTTCACTGACGCATCATAGGGATGAAACGAAAGTGGAAAGCAGCTGTATGGAGCCCCACAAGACAGGTTGCACAAGCCACTGAAGGAGAAGGTGGGTCAAGCCAGCTTGCCGAACTCAAAGCTGTTCAATTGGCCCTGGACATTGCTGAAAGAGAGAAGTGGCCAAAGCTCTACCTCTACACTGATTCGTGGATGGTAGCTAATGCTCTGTGGGGCTGGCTGGAAAGGTGGAAAAAAGCCAACTGGCAGCGTAAGGGAAAACCAATCTGGGCTGCTGATGAGTGGAAAGACATTGCCACCAGAGTAGAGAAACTGTCTGTAAAAGTTCGTCATGTAGACGCCCATGTTCCCAAGAGTTGGGCCAATGAAGAACACCGAAACAACAAGCAGGTAGATCAGGCTGCAAAAATAGAAGTATCAAAGATAGACTTAGATTGGCAACACAAGGGAGAGTTGTTCCTAGCTCGGTGGGCCCATGATGCCTCAGGTCATCAGGGCAGAGATGCCACCTATAAGTGGGCACGGGACCGAGGGGTAGATTTAACCATGGACAGTATTTCTCAGGTTATCCATGACTGTGAAACATGTGCTGCCATCAAGCAGGCCAAGCGGGTGAAGCCCCTCTGGTACGGTGGACGGTGGTCCAAATATAAGTATGGGGAGGCCTGGCAGATTGACTACATCACCCTGCCCCAAACCCGCCAAGGCAAGCGCTATGTGCTGACCATGGTGGAAGCCACCACTGGGTGGCTGGAGACCTATCCTGTGCCTCATGCCACTGCCCGGAACACCATCCTGGGCCTGGAAAAGCAAGTTCTTTGGAGGCATGGTACCCCTGAGAGGATTGAGTCAGACAATGGGACTCATTTTAAGAATAGCCTTATCAACACCTGGGCTAGGGAACATGGCATTGAGTGGGTCTACCATATCCCCTACCATGCACCAGCTGCAGGCAAAGTGGAGAGGTGCAATGGACTGTTAAAAACCACCTTGAAAGCATTAGGTGGAGGATCTTTCAAAAATTGGGAGCAACACTTAGCAAAGGCCACCTGGTTAGTTAACACCCGAGGTTCCACCAACAGAGCAGGCCCTGCCCAGTCTGAGCTCCTATCTACAGTAGATGGAGATAAAGTTCCAGTGGTACATGTGAGAGGTTTGTTAGGGAAGACAGTTTGGATTAAATCTGCCTCAAGTACAGACAAACCCATCCGTGGGATTGTTTTTGCTCAGGGACCAGGTTGCACATGGTGGATAATGCAGAAAGATGGAACAACACGATGTGTACCTCAGGGAGATCTGATTGTTGGGTGAAAACTATGAGTAAATATCATTTACTGAATGTTACTACCATTTTCTGTATATAGCTGTATACTGTATATATATGCATGTATAAGGTATGTGTGTGTAGAGTTAGAATTTTAGTTTTGGTAGTAAGTTGACGATATGGGGATAAGGGGTGGAATGTGGTAGGGTGACTTTATGCTTCTTGTATCCCCGATCGTCTGTTCTGTTTGTGCTGTATATTGTGTTCTGTACCTTTAAAACTTGTTCTGGGAGTGAAGGGGGAGAAAGAACAGCGCGCAGTTTGTTTTGAGGAAGCTGCCTGACTCCCCCACATTGCTGCTCTCCAGTGTTCGTCCGAGGCATGGACAGCGGTGGGACAGAGATCTCCTGTGCTTTTAGTTAGTTTTAGCTAGCTAGGCAGAGAAGACTCCCTGGACTGTTTTTTTTTTTCCTTTTTTCTTGGGACTGTTTAAATCTGCTCAGGACTGAAAAACCCAGAGGAGCAGCGAGGGCTGGCACCTGCGGCCCCGCCAGGCCTGGACCTTCAGAGAGACTGAGTGAGCTGAGCTACACCCACGGCAAGGACTGTCTCTGTTTGCTGTCTCTGTTTGCCATCTCTCTTCGGAGCGGGCAGAGGTTTTATTGTTTCATATTATTAATTCTTTGCATTTGTGGGCATTTTGTTTGTTAAATAAATAGTTTTTTCCACTTTTCTCCGAGGAAGTTCTTTTCCCGGACCGGCTGGAGGGAGGGGCCGTTTGGGTTTACACTTCCAGAGGAACCCCTTCAGAGGTTTTCCCCAAATTTGCCCTAAACCAGGACACACACACACAGTGACCCTTGTCTCAAGCCTCTGTACAGTCTGTGGGCAACCTGAAGGCATCAGGTCCAAGAGAACAATCTCTACACAAAGCCTTCAGACATGGCAGAAATCTCCTAACATCTGGCCTGTCACAGTTTCTAATATATTCCATCTTAATCTTTTTGTCTCTTAAAATCAGTCCTGATCCTGGAATGAAGATTAAATTGAGGGTGGAATCTTGTAATATTTCAGCATGGGAATTCCTGGGAAAATACATAAACCTCAAAATATGACATCAGCTTTCTCTCATGGGAATCTGAAATTGCTTTATTGTTTGGCCCCTGTGTCAAAGTTCAGTGAAGCTGTTGAACCAACAGCTTGTCCTGTAAAAGAGAATCAATTAATTCTGTTTGGTGGTGTGTCTTACATAGCTGCTGGTAATGGCCTTTACAGTGATGAGATAGCAGACAACAGCAAAAGCTGAGTGAAAATGGGCAGGTTATAGAATAAATACTTTGTTGTTTCAGGATGCCACTGTTTCCAACTCAGTATCTCTTGCTGAGGGTTGCATCTCCTGCACTTGTTGAAATGGTAGTGTTTTCTGTAGCATCATGAAAAGTCAAAAGCAGTGGAAATGGACCTGGCAATTATTAGCTGAGTGTAGGTGGGTGCTCTTGTAATCTGCCCCTTTACCTGCTTTGGTCTGGGTCGGATGACTTGCCAACAATCTCAGCTTTATGAACATTGCAGATAAGATATTACAGAAATACTTAACATCTTACTGTTAAAAGAAGTTCTGGGAAAAGGAAATCTGGTTTGTACCAGAGGAAGTCTGCTGTTGAAAACAACAGATTTAGTAGTGCCCCAGATAATTAAATTAGGAAATGTATACAAGTTATGATTTAGTGTGGAACAAGAATGGGTTGGTGCCTGTCAAACTCTGATTGTGTAAGCTAACCTTACTTCTTGACTCATTGCTCTGCTGAATTTTGACTCTTATTTTCTTTTTTGTTTAGATGCTTCATGTTCTTCTTATGAGATCTAGTTCATTCTTCCCATTCAGGTCTTTGTGATTTAAATTCCTTTTGAAACAGTGCAGGTAATGCAGGATATAAGGGGCTTTCACAGCTGTGAGAGACTGGCTGCTGGTACTGACTGCTGACCTCTAGTGAACATGCTTTCCATCACATAGTTTTAATATTGCATGCACTGATCCAGGCTTAATGTGGAAGAGGAGATTCCGCTAAATGAATTGTATAAATGCGTGATGCACCAGAAGTAGGAAAGGGCATTTTGTGGGATTAGATACAAACACTTAACCTGGTAGTGGCCTGTAGTTCCTGTTCGCACCTTTCTTGCTTGTTCAGTGTGTGGAGCAGTCAGCAGGAGCACAGTGGGGAGCCTGGTTGTGCCCCTTAAGAAGGAAAGTGAGGAGTCCTTGTGCTGTCTGTGAGTCTAGCAGGGCAGGTGGGTGATCTATTAGAGACTTTGGTGATACCTGCACAGAGTCAGTGGGAGCTTATCTGTGGGATGGCTGTACCAGATAATTACAAATAACAGCAAAATGGTTTAAAAACTCAAACATTTCCTTTGTATCTGATTAAATACAATTTGCTAACAGTCCTTGCCCTCACTAATGCAGAGTTTTAGAGGGGCTGGCATTAAGCTTGTGATGTTTTGAAATAAAAATAATCTCTAAATGGCACTTCCAGGAACACCAAGCAGCTGCAATTTATGCTGGCCACTATAAAAGCCGATGGTGTTCCCATTATCCTCAAATCAGATCAGTTGTGATCCTGGTGGCTTTCCAGGAAATGTATGCGCTTCTCCCATGGCCTGTCTGCACTGGGCAGGTAGGATGGATTCAACATTCCTTCCCTTTCTGCCTAAAAATCAGGGATCTCAGTTTTGTCAGCTTGAGATGGGTGTAAAAAATGAGTGTCAGACTCCTGAAGTGTCATTTACAGTTAGGCTGGAACAAGGGCTGAGGCTAGGAGGGAGTCCTGCCTGTGTCCCACTGGCCATGCTGTTGCTGATCCAGACTAGGATGCTCTGGGCTACCTGGGCACGTGCTGGCTCATCTTCAGCCACTGTCAATCAGCTCCCTTACATCCTTTCCTGCCAGGCAGCTTTCCAGCGTCTCTGCTCCAAGCCTGGAGTGCTTAGAGTAGTTGTGACCCAAGTGTAAATGTTGAGCCAAGTGTGTGGCAAGGTCTCAAGAAACAAAATTGCTGTAATAGTTACTCCTAATGACTGAATCAGTGAATAATTCAGTGGTTGGCAGAAATACTTGGTTTACATTTTCAGTCACATAAGATCTAGTGAGACTGTATGTTTTTCTGGCATACATAGCAGAACCTGTGCCTTTGTCTTATCCAACTTAAAGAAAATTAACAAACCTGAAGTGCAGTCTCTGTTGAAGATTCAGGGGAGCAGTAAAATAGGAAACGAAGTGACTATGCTTGTAGCAATATTCTTAAAATATGTGCTATGGTGTAATTTAGAAGTTGAAGTTCCTGTGGCAGCTGTAAGTGTCTGTAAAGGGTTGTATCTTCTTCCAGGATCTTCTTCTGGATTATTTAGAAGAATTTATTATTTTTCTGGGGACTGTAAGCATGACTAGTTACAAACTGGGAAAGGGAGGCATGGGTTGATTGGTGACTGGTCTTCACCTTCCTGGCTATTGCCTATGTTCAGTGATGTCAAGGAGCCATGGCATGCAGCTGGCTAAAATCAGCACCAAAATAGGATTGTTTCTGCTTAAGCTCAGTTTGAGGAGTCAGGCAAATGGTGAATGCAGTAACTGTTTGGATCTTGCAGGAGGGAACTGAGCTGCAAGTCCTCCTAAATTAGTTTGTGTGACTGTAACTGAGCTAACAACACGCTCCCTGAAAACTCTGCAACTCTCTAGTACCTAGCAGCCTGGCTGAGTTCAACACATTCTTTTGCCTTGTATCAGTGAAATTGTAGGGAAAAACTTCACCTCTTCTGTGAGCTCTATTTAACATTAGGTTTATTTCTTAATTTGGTCTTCTTTTTTTTTTTTTTAGACATGTTTAGAATCAGGCTTTCAGTGGGGAAAAATTTACCTGTAATTGTGGCTGTTGCTGGATCTTTGCAAGTAGTCTTGCAGCTTGTCTTGGAAATTCTTGACTTGCTTAACCCACACAGAAACTCAAATAGCATTCAGTGAGAGCAGAGTAGGCTTACGTAACTTTCCATGGTTTCTCTTGCAGAGGAGATGAGGTAATTCTCAGACCTGTTTGTAATGGCCTGGAAAAATGTTTGGTTTCACTTTCAAATTCTGGATGATCTCACCATGGGGACCTGACAGTGGTGCTCTTTTTGTTTGGGAAAAATCCCTGCCTGTAATTCTAGGTTTTCTGTTTTGGAGGCTTTTGACTCTGAAATTAGGTTTGTAGAGAAGCTCACTTGCTTTATGTTCCAGTACAGAATCTCAATGTACTAAGAGTCTGTCTAACTAACAGACTAGATAGAAATAGCTGATCACCATGTAATGTGACTGCTTTCTCTGAATATGTGATGGATTACAGGGAGGCTAGTTTCTTAGCTGCCTGCATATGGGAAGGAAAGATTTCTCTCATTTCTCCAGTTGCATTTTCTGTTCCTAGAGTTCAAGAGAATCCTTCATGTGATACAACACTGCATTCCGTAGTGATAGTTATTTTAGGCAGGTAATCCTTTTCTAATAAAGAACTGTGTTTGTGAAACAGGATTTAGAAATCTGGAACAGTCTTTCAGGATTTATAGTTTCTGCATGAGTCTACATGACATACTGGTGCCTCAGGCTCAGCTTCTGGAGTGGCCTTGTTGAGACAAACCCCTCAGGATTAGACAATTTGAAAGCGAGAGGGCTTTTACTGGGAGGAATGAGACCTGCACTCCTTGAGCGTCTATATGGGTTATAAGCATGGCAGTGTTCATAGTCTACTGGCACAATGTTTTGTGGTTTGGTCACCTGGAAGCTGTGGCTGTGTAGAAAACAGATTTTACTAAGACAACTTGTAGGTAGCTCAGCCCTGAGTTTTGTTGTCTTTTGCATTTTTAATCTTGGTACTTTTGCCATGTTATGTCTTAGATCTCATGAAACTGCATGTAAGCACAAGAATGGGCTTTCTTGGGAAAACCCCAGTGTCTGAAGGAGTCTGCAGCTAAATGATGCAAGCACTTCAGTTGGAGTGAATGTGCCCTGCCATGGGTAGATCACTGCTCTGCTTACCGTGCAGGGGGGCATGTTGTGGACCCAGGCATGTCCTTGCTGCCAGCAGTGTGTAGTGACAAAAGCCATTCACTCACTGCTTATGGAGTAGTTGCCATTCATGCAACTGGCCTTCAACTATGGGATTGTTTAAGTGGATCATAAATCTCTTGGCTGTGAGTGTGCTGTGACAAATGACTGCGGTGTGAGAACTCAGTGCTGCTATAACATGCCCACATACAGTCATGAGTAGGCATCTACAGAGCATAAGGCCATGTGAGCTGGCGAATTTCTTTTATAAAGGTGAATAGAAAACCTTGTTTTCTTGACTACCTGGCACTCTGACCCCATAAAATTTGGGTTGTAAGGCAAGGTGTATGCTAATAAGTAAAACGGTAGCCAGGTACTTAACAGTTCTGTAATTCCTTTGTTTGGTTGTTTGCTTCTGTGTACTATGGAATAAAACTTCCCAAGGCTTCTCTTGTTGAACAAGCATGGTTAGGTACTTAAGTGGAAGAGAGTGACCTGGAATTCTGCTCTTACCATGTTGTCCAGGGTGACATTTAGTCCATTTAGTTTCCTCCTAAATTTGTCTCAAACCAGGATAAGTATGGATCTTGCATTTGGGATCTCTTCCTGCATTCTCAGTTGCAAATGAGCCTGGCTGTGTTAGAGGGACCAAAATATGGAGATCTCTTGCTGGCCTGGGCAGTAGGAACTTTTTGGTGGGTTGACCATCTCTAAGGCAAGCTGCTCCACAGTGCAGCAAGCAGCATGCAAGTCCACCTTCCAGAGAGAAATATTTTGGACACTTGATCAGTCCATATTCAGGCTGCTGTGAACAGCAGGACAGCATAGAGAATTTCCAGAGCTAGGACCTCTGCAGCCTTCCCATAACTGACTCAACTCAGAGTTGTACCCTACAGAGGGTTGTTGACCACTGCAAGATGTTTGTTGTCATGGCCCATCAATATTTCTCAAGGTGCACTGATTTATTAAACAGACACAGATGATGTTGAGACTTCAAAAATGCCTGTGGTGGTAAAATATGTAGTATTAGAAACACAGGTGGATGGACCAGCTTAACTTTCAAAGAAAGGCAAAATAACTAGAGCAAGTTATGTAACAATTTTTTTTCATCATGGGAGGAGTAATTTTAAATATTTGTACAGGCAAATATAAAACAGGTCTATTCAGTTTAGTAAACATTTTTTTAGTCTGTTTTTGAACTCAAAAAGACAGCAGTGCTCTCTCGAGTTAAAACTTTTCCGGTATATTTTACCCTGTTTATCAACAGCTGTTGAATAGTGCTTCTTGAATTAGGGCATGGTAAATGCATTTTGACTTGTTTTCTGAGCATCACCAGCCCAGGTGTTTTGATTTTTCTTCTTCAGTTAGTGTTTTACTCATAAAGAATTGTATAGAGTTATACTGTGAGGCCACTTGAGCACTGGTTTATAAAATGAGCAATTTAGTAGCCTTAATGATTTTTTCTACCCCAGTCTTTTTACTGTAGTTGTTGTTTGTTGGTCTTTTTTATTCTGTTTCATAGCTAAAATATTCTTTTTTTCAGGCTCACATTAAGTTTCCTATCGACTATCCATATTCACCACCTACCTTCAGATTCCTGACGAAAATGTGGCACCCCAACATTTATGAGGTAAGGTGTTTCTTAAATAGCTTTTTCTGGAGTGTGTGACTGAGCTTTCTGCTTCCTTAAACTCAGTACATGTATGGGTTACTTTCAGAGGGTAGTGAAGGCTGTGGGCTGTCAGCAGTTGGATCACGATAGAACTACACAGCAGGTCCAGAAGAGGAATAACTCCATATAGAGGCAATTGGTTCAATATCACCTGATTCCATAGAGCTGTATTTGAAGGCTGAAGGCCTGTTTTGTTCAAAACTTGACTTTTAGTGGAGGTCAGCCAAATCCTAGCTGAATTTCTGAGTATCTTAGAAGAATGTCAACCTGCTAAGGAGCACTGGTTCTATAGTTTTGAGAGCTAAAGGATTTCAAAATGTTTGTGTTGGTGCAGGTCTCTCACCTTATCACAGGTTTTCTTATGAGAGGTTCTGCAGGCTTCCTTTGAAACCACCTGAAAACAGGAATGTCATTTTCTTCCATCCCGTGAAAGCTTCCGTTGATGGCTTGGGCTTGGAAAGCCTGTTCTGATAAGTTCTTCCTGCTTAATGCTCAGCTTGGAATTTGCGTGCTTCAAATATCATGGTGAGAACTGCACTGATGGCTTAGTAATAAATAGCTACAAACCTTGCCAAACTTCAGTGCAGAACAGAATAGTAACCAGTTTTAATTATTCACTGATTCAGAGGACTGCCCTAAGTCTAGGGACATCCTCAAATCAGTTATCTGACAATTTTCTGATGTGGATTTTGTACTTGGCACAGGATCTTTCATCTAGCCAAGGATGATGTTTCTCTTTAAGGTTGTATTTCAATTACATGGAATTTTGATCTATAAATAAAGACAACTTTGAAGTCTTCAGATAATTGCAGACTCATACTGTGGGTATTGATTCTGAATCTGGAAATCCTCATGCAGGAGGTCAGTGGCAAATGGTTAGCCAAATGAAATGTACAAAAACAGACCTTGGAAAGGACTTCTCCCAGTCTTGGTGAGAAAGATGAATAATTGACTAGAAACAACTAAAGGCAGCAGGAGGATGCATGGATAGATGGATTCATGGATATATTTTGGGTTTGCTCTTCAAATACGCGAGCTCTCGGCTTTGTGTTCATAGCGGTATTTCTTGTAGCTGAGGGGATCTGAAGCAGCTTGCAGGGTGTTTTGGAAACAACATTTAAGCAGCGAAGATGAGGCACTGAGATAATCTCAGTTTCATTTGGAGTTATCTCAGCAAAGTGTTTGAGGGTTTTTCAGGAGGAGAGGGACAAAAAAAACCCCTCTTAGTGCAAGGAAGATGAAAGAAAGTAGCACTTTACAGAATCTGCTGGTAGGACCAGATGGAGAGGCTGGGGTTGACATTCCAGTTCTGAGCAATGATACTTGAGCAATGTGTGGTTTTCCCATCTCTAGTTTACTTGGATCATCTAATTGAACTTTGTTAAAACTGCATTCACTTGCTCTTTATTTTTATGACATAACAGTTCTCAGTCCTCATAGAAATGTAGGGTATTTCTCAATGGCAGATGAATACCCCATTCTCCTTGTTTATGCCTTTCAAAAATACATGTAGGCAAAGGCTTGGCCCCTGACTGTCCTGATCCCTAGAACCTTGTGCTGACCTCATCAGGCCCGATTATACCTTTACCCTTCCAGACTCTTAATGCAGTGCAGTTTCCAAACATGTAACACTGATTGTGGCAAGACAAAAACTTCTCACATTGTTGCTTTCCTCTATCTTCATTTTGCCAAATATCTGCTTGTCCATATGCTGCTGACCTGATTGCTTCAGGAACTTTTCCCAAGCGCTGAGATTCTTCCTCTGGGTCACCAGCATTGTATTCTTCCAAGAAAAGCTTAACGGAAAATCTAATGGAAATTTTTAGTAAAAGCAGAATAGACTGAGCATAATCTAATATTAGTAAAGTTAACTGCACCTTGGCATGATACAAAAAAAAAAAATCCAAGATTTCACAAGCCTGTTGGGGTCCTAAAAGGGAAACTGCCTTCTTAAAGCAAACTGTTCCAGCAACATAAGTATGTGCTTTGGAATTCAGCAGCCCCAGGTGCTGCCTTGCTGTGTTCTCAACTAAAACCTTCTTCAAAGTGACAAGGGGCCTGCTAGATTAGCATACCTGGCGGGAACGTGCACCACTGAAATCTGGATAGGATCACAACCCCCCAGGTGAGCTGCTGCTATCTGTAGCTGTGATCACTGGCTTGGGCTCAGAGGCACAGATGCTGTTTCTGTGAGCAGCCCTGCCGAGCAGTGTTGGAAGGACGTGAGACGAGGTGTGTGGGAAGCTGCCAGGCTGGAGTCCTGAACAGAGCTTGTCCTGTCATCAGCCTGTGCCCTGGACTGGGGTGACAAGGGACAGCATGAGTGCTGTCCCTCAGCTGGGGCTGTGCCTGCTGAAGGTGTGGTGCTGCCCTAGGAACTTGTGATTCACCCCACAGCTGGCTGCAAGGGAGAGCAAAGCCCATGGGGCCTGGAGAGGCCAATATCTGCTGGTTGGCCTCAGGCCTCATCTTCACCTTCACCCTATCCTGCAGTGAGGCATTGGTACCACGTGAGTCCCTGGAGTCTGCCTCAGTGAGGATACCAGCTGGGGTGGATATTGCTCCAGCCCTCCTACAAAGCAATTGTGTCAGAATGCTGTTGCGGATGGAGAATTGGGTTGACAGCTCTCTTAAATAGGCATTATGGAACTTTAAGTCTATATTCAGCCCATAACACTGGTGAGTAAAACCCATATTGAGGATTATGTGGCTGTATGGCTTCCATATGCTGCCAGAATATTCTTCCTCTTGCATGCTGGAAGGGATTTTCAGTGAAACTTTCAGAGAGCATCACCTGCTTTTTCATCTGGTATTTTGAACAGCTGTGTCCTAGGGGAGCTGTGTAAGCCTGCCCCACACCATCTGTTCAACATCCTTGTGTCCTGGGAGATGTAATGTTTTCATACCTGAGTTAGTAGGTGGTGATTGAACCCTTCAATTCAAAAATTTCCTGTAGCTAGCTCAAGCTACTGGTGGGAACACAATTTTTCTTTAACCTTACTTTGAGTCTCCTGTGATTAAAGCTTATGTCACTGTGACAATAGTACTTGCTATCTGGAGACCAGTTTAGTTTTATGTTACGTTATTACTATTTTTGCTTACTTCAGTACATTCTTTAAACCTCTTAATTTTATATTGGGGTTGTTTGTTTGTTTGTTTGTTTTTGCCAGTTTAGGCTAACCCTTGGGTTCAAATTAGATCCAGGAAGAATTCAGAACCATTTCCAGCCCTTGTTGGTTTTTACTGGCACTTGTGTGTTCATGTCAACACGTTTAAACTGCTCAGAAGACAGCCAGAATGGTGGACTTGAGTCATCAGGCCTCAGCCTCCAGCCAGGCTATTCTCAGTGCTTTTTTCTGTCTTGCAGAATGGAGATGTATGTATTTCAATTCTTCACCCACCTGTAGATGACCCACAAAGTGGAGAGCTGCCATCAGAGAGGTGGAACCCTACCCAAAATGTCAGGTAACTGTGAAAATGTTGTGCAGTGGTGACCTCAAAGGCCTGTCATCTCTACAAGACCTAAGGCCTATGTTGGGAGAGGTTTGGGTGGGGATTTAATGTTTTGTGGGGTTTAGGGCTTGAATCAAGTGGGAACCAGACTTACCAATCTGTCTGAACATACTGGGTTGCTGTGTCCTCATACTGGGCTGACGGTGTAGAGCCTTCTGTCCTGTTCACAGGGTTTCATGCTCTGAAGGCAGATAATCTCAAATGTTGAAGCCCTTCTCAGTCACTGTTACCTTCTTCAAAGTACCACTAGTGGAAAACTTGTAGGTTGAGATAAGGCAGTTTACTAATCAATAGCAAAAACTTGTGTGCACATAAGCAAGGGGGAAGAAATTGAATATCTGCTTCTCATTGGTGAGCAATGTTCAGCCACTTCCTGGGAAGCAGAGCTTCAGCATCCACGTCAGTTGCTCCAGAAGGCAAACATTGTAATATAACAAATGCCCCCCATTCCTCCTCTCTCACTTAGCTGTTGTATCTGAGCTGACATTGTATAGTATGGAATATCCCTTTGGTTAATTTGGACAAGCTGGCCTGGTTCTGTCCCATCCTGGGATCTTGCTGCCTCTCAGGCCCTTGATGGGGGAGTGGGAAACGTTAGAGACAGCGCTGATGCTGTGTCAGCACTGCTCAGCAGTAGCCAAAACACTTGTGTGTTATCAACACCTTTCTAACTATGAGTGCAAAGCACTGAGGGCTGCTAAGTGAACATGAGCTACAGCTCAGCCAGACTCAAGACAATCTCCACTCTTTATTCCATACCATTTGTGTCATGTTTAGATCCCACATAATTTATATATAATCTTCAAACTGTTCCATTGTATTTATTTCTCATTACTGGAATCCCTTCTTACCCACACATACAACCCAAACTACATTCTTGAACCATCTCTATACCAAACATACATTTTCATTAACTTGTCCTTTCATAGGTTCATATTTTTCTCCTGTTTCATGGCTTCTGCCACCCCTCCAAATCTGTGACTTGTGCTCTACTCCATCAGGATGGGTGGTCAGGACAGGAGAAGCAGCACACTTGATCATTGGGAACCAGCCTGGCTCGCATCATCATCACATTCTCCTCACTCCTCACAAAATTCGTTCTTTGTCAGTTTGTGTCGTTCCTGCTCCTGTACCTCCTGCAACATAAAACTCACACAAATTGTTTTTCCCCCAAGGTTAAATCTCTTTGAGGTAACATACCATCCTTCCACATTACCTGCCAAGTACAGCCAGGTCCTTGGGCAAAGACAATCCCATGAATGGGTTTGCCTTTTCCCATAGGAGGTGAAATCCACACTGACTTCCCCAGCCACTTTCCTATAGGAAGTGCAGGGATCTTATCTCCTCCCACAGTGTCTGTGGGCTTAGTTTGGGCAGGATCAGTGCAATTAGCAGATCCCCTAGTGTTTACCAGCCAAGTAGCTTCTGTGAAATTTGCATCCCGGTGCTTCCAGGTCCCATTACCTAAAGCTCTTAACAGTCTTCAGCATTTCTCATTCTTTACAGAGGCTTGTGGGTGGTAAGGGATGTGATATATTCGCTCAATGTTTCTTTGCCCTAGAACTTATGAGGTCATTTTGAAAATTAGTCTCATTGCCAGTTCTCTCTGGCGTCACCACAAAAATGTCTCTCAAGACCTGAGATAGTGTTCCAAGCAGCGGCATGGTTTACTGGTTACAGCCAGTTGTTGCCTCTGCCATAGTGAGTATGTAACTCTTGCCTTGGAATGTTTGTTGCAATGGCCCAATGTAATCTATTTGCCAGGCCACACCATACTGGAATCCCAGCCACCACCCTCTGTTCCAGGGGTATTTCACTCTTGTGGCTCACTTGATGGCAGCACGTTCCACATTTGTGGATAACCTCCATGATGGTCAGGTCAGGTCCACCCCTCAATCACGAGTCGCTTCCTAGATGTCCTGAAGTGGTCTGGGGCGAGAAATAGCTCACCGTTTTGCTGCCAGCCTTGGTCCACCTGAGCTGTTCAATCTTTGCAGCCTTACCTACCTGTTCATTGTTCTGATGTTCTTCTGCAGCATGTAAGGACCAGGACAGATCACTCACCAAGCACTATCACAGACAAAAGAGGCTACGATTACACAAGTTAAATTTATTGCCAACAAAATCAGAGCAGGATGATAAGTAAAATAAGACCTTAAAAACACCTTCCCCACCTCTCCCTCCTTTGCAGCTCTATCTCCCGCCCCAGCAGTGTGTGGGGGTAGGGCAATGGGGGTTACAGTCAGTTCATCACACATTGTTTCTCCTGCTGCTAAGGATGAGTGAGGGGTGTTCCCCTGCTGTACTATGGGGTCGCTCCCACAGCAGGCCATTTCTGCATGAACTCTGCCAAAATGAGTCCACACCATGGGCAGTAGTCTTCCCCAAACTGCTGCAGCGTGGGTCACGCTTCCCACAGGATGCAGTCCTTCAAGGACAGGCTGCTCCAGTGAGAGCTCTCTCCATGGGTCTCTCACAGGATCACAGCCTCCTCTCAGGCAACCCCATGCTCCAGCCTGGGCTCCCCCAGGGGCTGCAGGTGGATAGAGATCCTGTGCCCTCCCTGTGCTGCAGGGACACAACTGCCTCACCATTGTCTTGACCACAGGCTGCAGGAGAATCTCTGCTCCAATACTTGGAGCAGCTCCTGCCCCTCCTTCTGCTCTGACGAGAGTGTCTGCAAGGCTGTTCCTCTCACATGTTCTCACTCCACTCTTCTCTGGACATAATTAAAACTTTTTTTCTTATTAAATATGTTACCACAGAGACATTATGACCCTTTCCAATTGTTCCAGCCTTGACCCAGTGGCACATCTGTCCTTGGAGCTGCCAGGCTCTGCCGGATATAGAGGAAGCTTCTGGCAGCTTCTCACAGAAGCCACCTTTGTAGCCCCCCAGCTACCAAAGCTTGGCCCTGCAAACCCAGTACAGGATGTTTTTGAGTATTCTGACCAGTAGAAGCAACTTTGCAGAGTTCTGCCTTTTGTTTGCCTTCCATTGTTTGTCTGTCTCCTGTCCTGCTGAGTGGTATTGGGAGCAGCTGGTGGTTTTCTTTCTGCCAAAAATACAAAGGATCACTAAGTACCAGAGGTTTTCAAGGCCTAACCTGTCCATGTTTTTGAAACAGCAGCTGAATTTTATTCTCATTACAAGACACTGTCAAATAAAGAATCAACTAGGTGACAAGTCTTAACTCACAGTTAGGAAACAGCTTTGGGCATTAATTACATATATCACACATACATTGTGAGTATTTCATTATATTCAACCTTAGAGACTGACACAGAACTTCTCATAGTGCTTGTTCTCTAATTTTTGCTCTCCCTCACCACAGGCACAGTTTTTGGTGCTAATGCTCTTGAAACAGCTTGGGCTTAAGGGTGGCAGGTCAAAACATTCCTCAGCAAATGAATGTATCAGCAAATGAAAATAAAACTGGTCCTTCACTTCTAGCCTGCTAACACCATCATGAGTTTGGTGGAGTGCCAGCAGAAGTGCATCGTGCTGGATTCATTCTGGCTGGGGAAAGCTCCAGAGTGTCAGACAGGAGGCAGAGGGGCTGAAGCTGTGGGAGGGAACTGCTCCTCAGCTGCTGAATTCTGTAAATCCTGCCAAATGTTGACTGTTTGCCCACAAATGAGTGGGGTTGAAGTGTCTGAAGGGGAAAATTCATTCTTCAGCTGTGAGAGTTCACCTGTGCTTCCACTTCTAAGGGTGTCAAGCAGGCTCATTTTTTTCTTTAAACATAATCAGTACAGACTTTCCCATCACTGGTAGCTAGGTGATGCAGGCATAAGTAAACACAGCAAACCCCAGCAAGATGTGAACGAATGCAGCTCTATTCTGTTTGGCAGAGAATACTGCTTCCTGTGTCCCATGGAGCTGAGTGAGTGGTGGCAAGGTTCAGGACTGAGGTTCTCTGATCATTTTAGTTGTCCTTCTCCACGTCTCCCCTGCCTTTGAACGGCACAGGCCAGGACTCAGCATAGTATTCAAGGTACTGGCACACCTGAATCTCCTGCACATAGGTGACATACTATCTGCCTATTGCTTTGTTTCTTGAGGATTACTGTTTTTCTTGGCTTTTTTTGCTGCCTAATATTTGGGCAGATTCCACAAACTGCTTGATGCAGTAACATGACTGTCAGTGCAGCCTAGGCTAAAACTTTTTAACTTTATACCAGAGAGTAAATATACACTTGGACCGATCTATACTTACCTCTTGGGGTTGCTCTGAGAGGCTACAATGTGGATAGCAGCTGGATTTAAAAGAAAATCCTTTTTCAACAAGCAATATTATAGGACCTGGTTGGGACCACCAGGCAATCTACATCATGTCTCTGTGGGAGGAAATTGGTCTGTCTCTGAGCCTACTTACATTGATACATGAGAAAAAAAGGCCCTTAACAGGTCTGTGTCCTTGAGCCTCTGCTGGCTGCTCTTCCATGCTACAGCAGCGACCTTGTCTGAAGGGGAGACAGATCCCTGACAATATCCCGGAGGCTCCGCCTATATCCAGCCTATGCAGTTTGTGCCTGGTGCTGAGGTTTTCAGTCCCACATGGTTGAACTCTTTTAGTGATTTTAGTCCTGTCAGATCCCCCATGCTTGGATGCCTTTCTGATACTGTACCTTGTTCACGGCAACCGGGTTTGAGTTGAAGGACACTGTCCAGCTCTTAAAGATAGCAGCAGTGATGGAACTGATCTAATGTGCTGGATGGGAATGAAGAGCTCGGAGAGCTTCATTTCCAACACAGTTGTCTTGGTGTATTTAAGTAGCTTTGCAGTGACTTTGGTGTCTGGACACCGCAGTGAAAATTGGCTTTTCCTCACTGTTGATGGAAGTGTGGTAGAGCAGATGCTAAATCCAGACATGAATTCCTGTCTTCGGCCTTCCCTAGACTTTATTTGCTCTGTGTGAAAGCTGCTGCATGATGCTGGAGCCGACATGCTGGTCTGTTTGCAGAGAATCAAAGGCTCTTAAATGAATTCTTGAGATGAAGTAGAAAATGATCTCTCATGTCCATCATTCCAGTCCAATAAGACAGTTTCTTCCCGAGGTGCTGTTCTCTTTTTGTACAGAATTACATAATTTAGAAAATGAATTCTATAAGACTCTCTTGATAGCTGTGCTGAACAGTCTGTTCAGAGACAAGTGTTTATTTTCAAAACCTTTCAAGATACTCAGTATCGAAATGACCAAGCATTTCCTGGAATTCTACCCAGATATATGATCTGGTAGATGTGCTCTGAACATGTCCCTGAATCAGTGCAAACACGACTGTGGTTCCCAGTCTCCTTTAATCAAGGTCTGTGAAGTGGGTGTTAGGTAATGCTCTGTTTCAATAACTATTCCCTGTCCCTTGTTTGTCCCTTCCACAACAGGGAAGCTGTTGCTGGCAGGACCACTGGGAAAGGTGACGTGGTTATGGCAGCTACAGCTGCAGTGGCTGGATGTGGGTGTTTGTGCTGGTTGGGGCACAGTGTGAGCAGCAAAGGCTGCATCTCTCAAGTGCAAAGGGTTCTAGGAACTGCAGGAGAAAGCTCTGGGCAAGAGGATGGTGTTTGCAGCTGGTAAATGCCAGCAGAGCAGGGCACCTGGCTGGAAATCCCAGAAGACAGACTGACTGTCTGTCTGCCTGCCTGCCTGCCTGCCAGGGGTTACGTGACTGGCTCATGCTGGCTCTGCTGAATACCAGCAGCTGAATCCCACTGGGCCTTGGCACCTTGCCTGGGCATTGAAAAACATTTACACTGTCTTCCTCTTGCTGTGCGTGAGAGCTGCTGCTGCAACCTGAGTGGAGCACAAGCTTAGGAGAGGAGAGTCCTCCCTGACCTCAGCCTCCCACCACCTGGCAGGGCAGGGGAAAAGTAGTGCAGCCTTTTCTGCTGGCTTTGGGTCACAGTGGTCCTTCTCTCTCTGCAGGGCAAGCAAAAAGCCTGGCTTCCTGCTGGAGGTTCCAAGCCACTGGGAACAGCTCACAGAACAGATTCCCAGCCCCACACCATCTGTAGATAGTGCAGACAAGCTGAATTCTGGTCTGATTGTAGCTTTGCTTGCTGCCCTGTCCCAAGCACATGCGCAGACCGATGGTCTGTGGTCACATGAGGTTTGTGTTGTATCACCTTCCCTACACCAATGTCCAGGGTCCGAGGTTCATAAATACTGCTCTCACTTAAAAAACAGTCCTCAGCTTAAGACTTGACTTCAAACAAGTTTATGATGCAACAGCTGAAGAAGTTGTGGATATCCAGAATCCACGAATGCATTAGCTCTGACTGCTGTTGTGGTTTCCTCTTTCAGGACTATCTTACTGAGTGTAATCTCTTTGCTTAATGAGCCCAACACATTCTCCCCAGCCAATGTGGATGCATCAGTCATGTTCAGGAAATGGAGGGACAGTAAAGGAAAAGACAAGGAGTATGCCGAAATCATAAGGTAAGCTTTGCCACTTGTGATGCTGGGCTACCAGCCTTCTGCTTTTAATTCTGTCAAACAGACTGCTTCCAGAATTGGCTGAAACCAGCTTCTCGCAGCAGAATTTCATTTGGAAATTAATTTCAGTGTCTTATTCAAAGTCCATGCTTCAGGTCCCTCCAGAATTTTCAGCACACAGAAACAGTGCAAACTTCTGGGGCTGGAGGCTGATTTGTCTTTAAATTGTTCTTTTTTCAGACTAGTCCGTCATGGTGCTCTGCAAAACCTATTGGCTACTAGTAAATCCCAGTCAAACTCCCTGTTTCTCTTTGAGCCCTGCATTGCTTGGAATGTGATGCAAACTGACTGCATCGTACTAATTTCTGTGCTTAATGTATGCATGAATCATAATCTTGTCCCTCTGATTCAAAGGAGCATCAGCAGGATTTGTCAAGGGTTTGCAGAGCTGGGTTGGATTAGCTGGAAGCACTGCTCAGTGCTGCCATTGGAGAAGTCCATGGTTTGTCAGGAGCTGCAGAGGGATGATGTGAGCGTGGGCCAGGGCTGCTGTGGAGGAACAGCCCAGCCTGGAGCAGGTCTGCTGGCATGAGGCAGCATCTGCGTTGTCCCTGCCAGCTGGGCAGGCAGGATGTGGCCCTGGGTGGGGCCAGTGGGGCTGCCTATGCAGAGAATCCTCTGGCTGCCTCAGCTCCAGCAGAGCTGGGTGCACTCCATACAGGGAATGACAGACTGACGGGCAGTGGGTGGGTGAAGGGACAGGCTGCCATCTGCTCCTCCCTGCTGGGACACAGCAGCCAGGCCTGGCCCAGGGTGATGGGAAACACTTGACTTCTTTGAGAGCCAGGCTGTGTCCTGGGATGCTGCCATGTGCCCCAGCTGCTCTGACCCTCCAGTGGGAGCTGAGAGCTGCCAAAGGCTTGTGGAAATTGCAGTTTTGAGCATGGTGTGGGAGAGTTGTTAGTGGCAGAGTCAATAAATCTTCCTAGGAAATCCCTGACCATTCCTACGGTAGCGAATGGAATTTGCTTTGGCCTCTGGCAGGTCTCTGGTGTAGAGCCTGTGGAATAACTGATTTCATGTGTTGCTGAGAGCGTGTGTGCTGCAATCACCCTTGGCGCGCTCCCAAGTCTGGGGCTGCAAGAACCAAAGCTGATTCCAGTGCTGCTTGTGGTGCTTCCTGCAAACCTCAGCTCCCATGCCGCTCCGCTGCCAGGAGGCTGGGCAGGGCCTGGAGGGGAGGTGGGGGGTGGGTTGAGCCACAGGCACACAGCCCTGCTCACATTCCTGCTGTGTCCTCCTCCCCACAGGAAACAGGTTTTGGCTACCAAAGCTGAGGCAGAGAAGGATGGCGTGAAGGTCCCCACTACACTGGCAGAGTACTGCATCAAAACTAAAGTGCCTTCCAATGACAACAGTTCAGATTTGCTTTACGACGACTTGTACGATGACGACATTGACGATGAAGACGAGGAGGAGGAGGACGCCGACTGTTACGATGATGATGATTCTGGCAACGAGGAGTCGTGACCTGCTCCCTCTATGCCCCTGTACTGCCCTGCCGACTCAGGCCAGAAGGGAGCAGCGGTAACCTAGCAGCAGTCCAGCAAAAAAGTGGGGGGGGGGGGGGTGGTGTCAAAAAGAAAAAACAAAACAAAACAAAAAAAAAAAAACCCAACACAAAACTTTGTCTCCTGCTGTCTCCTGTTGTATGGATCTGTTTGCTCCTTTTTTATGGACCTCTTAGAGACCCTCCACAGAATGTCTGAATTCTTGCATTCTTAACCCTTTCATCACTGTATTACAATTTCTTTTTAAAAAAGAAACTCCCCTTTTCACTTCTCTACAAAATGCTCACAGCAAAACAGGTTTGCTCATGTTTAGATTCTTGAATTAAATACAGTCTTGCATTGAGATGTTTAATGTATTTAAAGCTGGAACAAACCCATTGGAAGCTGGGTTTTTGGGAGCTCAAAGTGCTGCATTTACTGGGAAGAAAAAAAAAATCCCCACGAAGCAAATTGCCAAGGTTTAGCTGCTCCATTTACAATAATAGCGTGTGTACATTCGTTTAGCCTTGTGGTGGTGGCTTTTCCTTTATAAGGTGTGGGGCGGAGAGTATAAAGCTGCTGTGTGTTGAGCTTGATGGGATGTCACTGAAAGGTACAGTATTCCTTTTCAGCCTGCTAAGTTAGGAAATAGCTGGCCCCTGGAGCTTCAGAGGGCACAATCAGCTTTGTCTCTGGAAAAGGCTTGTGATATGAACCCTAAAATAAACACTTAACACTTCATATCTGTACAACTGAGCCCTGGGTTGCTATTTATTTTTTTTTTTTGGACGAGGATAGGGTTGAAAAAGTTCAGTTTAGTTTTTCTGCTGAGATCTGCTGCCAACTGCCCTCTCTCTGGAGGGAGGAGAGCAGATGTGCATCCTGCTGCCCAGAGGACCACCATTCGTGCTGGACTTATTTTTGGCAGTGGGACAGACCAGCAGCCTCCAGCCCCATGCTGGCTGGCAGCCCTCGCGCCCTGCAGCCCCAGCCCTGTGCATCTGGAGCTGCCTTCTGTCGCCTGTGTAGGTCACCTGTGGGCAGGTGCGGCTCTGCACAGGTGAGCTTAAAAACACTTGACATGCACTTGCTTAGAGGTAGATTTGTCTACACAGAAAAGGTAATTAACTATATAGGAAATAAAAATGCTGATGATTTCAAAAAAGACAATCCAAGTGCTACAGTGTAAGATCCTAGCTCCCTGAAGATGTCTGGAAATCTGCCCACCTTTCACAGGAATTGACTTCCATTCTAGTTCTCTGTGTAAACATGGAAGCTGAAGTTATGGATTGGGGTTTCAACTACATCCAGAAGAGCTCCTAAAAGAGTGGAATTCTGTTCTCCTCCAGCACTTGCATTTTTATGGAAACAAGTTCTTTACTGTGGTTTTTCAGCAGAGTGGTAAGAGGTAGCTAGTCTAGATTTTTGGGTGGATTTTTTTTTTTTTTTTAAAGTTTTAAGAGAAGTACTTTGCATGCACTTCCCAGAGGAACCCAGAGCAGAGCCCACTGGGCCGAGCTAGCTTTTATGCCCGCAGGGTGTTTGGGCTGTTCTCTGTGCCGTGGGGCAGAGGTGGGGCAGTGCTGGGCTCTCTCCCCTGCCTGGCTCCATGGGCACAGTGGTGTGTGCAGCCCCACAGCAGAGCAGGCCAGCAGCAGGTTTTGACAGACTCTTCAGCAGTGTGCTTCAGCTGGTGCCCCGAGCTCAGCCTCCCGCATGTTTTTGGGAGCCCGTGGAAGAGCTTAGGGTGCTCCGTCGTGGGCAGGGTGATCCTGCATGTTCCTGTGTCGGAACCCTCTTCCTCAGGCCCTCCCCCTCTTGCAGCGTGCTCGTGTTTGGCTGTGGTGTAGAGCCCCGAGTTCCCCTTTCGAATTAACCCTGGATTGGCAGCTGGGCCTGGCAGCCCTGGGAGAAGATCAGAGGTACTGGCCCTGCTTGGGCGAGACCCTCGGTCTCCACAGGTACAGAGGGATCACCGTGGCCAGAGCCTGCGCCTCCCCTCCGTGTATCTCAAGGTTTTCCATGGTACCTCGCCAGCTGCGGGTCCTCGGGATGCTTTGGTGGGAACAGGCTTTGTTCTAGATCTGCTCCGTGGCTGCGTCCTGGGGTGAGACTGAGCAAAAGCTGGGGAGTGCACTGCCCAGACAGAGGAGAGGAGAGGAGAGGAGAGGAGAGGAGAGGAGAGGAGAGGAGAGGAGAGGAGAGGAGAGGAGAGGAGAGGAGAGGAGAGGAGAGGCGAGGCGCTTGGGGCTTCGCATGAAGTGAGCTAGGCAGATCTATTTCCAAAATGTGGCTTGGCTGGGTTTTGCAGACACAGTCCCTGCCCCGGTGGTGCATCCCTCTGCCCGCAGGTAGTGAAGGCTGCCCGACTGGCGATGCCTTGTGCCCCGCGCTCCCTCGGCTGCCTGCCCTCCTGCTTGCATGTCACCTGGGAAAGCAGCTGCTCTCTCCTGAGGTGTCAGCCTTCTTGCAGCAAGGACTGACTCAGCCCCAGCTGCTTTTTGGAGCCTGCAGCAGGGCTCCCCTGCGTCTAGTGACAGGGTGGGGCACCCCCAGCTTCACACCAGCCCTTCGAGGGAAGCGCCAGGGTTGGCAAATGGGCCCCTGATGCTCCTGGCTGCACGACTGGACTGGGGGCCACACCAGGGCAGGGGCACCAACCTCCAACTTTCAGGTGGCGTGGGGAATGAAGAAGCAGAGTGTGGCAACACTGGCTTTGCTGATGACTTGGTTGGAAATGAGGATACTGCATCTTTCAGGATCTCCCTTGTACTTTTGACCGTCTTCACTGTATACTCTCCAGTGACTTGTATTTCCAAGCTTGGTGTTGTAAGATGCATTATTATGACTCTTCTGTTACCCTTTTTTAATGACAAAAAAACCTCTTTTGAGAGCTCCGACATTAACCAGACTAATTTCTCTTCCCCACTGTCCTGTGCAGTGTATTGCTTGTTGACTTGCTGGTTTTCCTTTTTTTGAGATACAACTGAAGTATGAGGGGATTTTTTGAAACTATTTAAGAGATTGCAGAAAAATGTTTACCTGCTCTGTGTATTCTGGGTTTTTCTTAACCCCTTTTTTCCTGTTTCAGTCAATATTAGCGTTTACATTTGCAACTACATGTCCCTTCAAATGCAGCTTTCAACCATTCTGAAACCAGCAGGGTACACTAGATTTCTTAGTAGTTTTCTTAGCTGAACTCCCAGATCTTTTCCTTTTTTTCTTCAGTATAATTTACCAGAAAGAATTAACTGATGCATTTTTGTGTTGTCTTCTCCTTCAGTAGTTATATTTTGTCTTTTCTGCACATCTGTCTACTAATAAAAATGTGAAATGAAAATATCTCCGTGCTATTACTTCCATGTTTGAGCTGGTTGCATTGCATGGGTTCCTCAAAGCTTTAAATAACAGCTCTTCATGAGTTCATTGCTGCTGTTGGTATCAATAGACATATTTATACACAAATATCCATAAGTTTATTGCAAAATAAAGCTGCTGTTTGACAGCTGCCTGCACCTAAGACTAAAGAATAAACTGATTTAGAGAAGGACTTGGGCAAAAGGCCAGAACTTTGCTGTTATATTTAGTCTTCATAAGTCAGGAAGGGGGAGACCAGCGAAAAGGTGTTTGGGGGATTGATCTGACTGGAACAGGGACCAGGACTCAGGCCAGAGCTATCGGTGGCTGGTGCCCTGGCAGAAGGGTTTGACAAGGTGGAGGAGGAGTTTAACCATTGGGTCAGGGAGCAGCTTTGGCAGAGAAATTGAGGTCATGGCTGCCAGCCCTCCTGGGTGCCAGCCCTGCCTGTCCCATGCTGTTCCCTGCAGGCTCAGGAAAGGAGCAGGGTGTTTGCAGTGCCCCGGCTGCTGCAGTTGAGCTAAAATTAGTGGGACAAGTGTTACGGAGTTCCACTGGCTGCACTTGGTATTGATGGCAGCACAGCAACTGCTGAGTCAAATGTGGCTGGGGCCCAAATGCTTCTGCTGCACAGCTGAGCTGGAGGAAGGGTGATGGCATTTTGGAGCTGCCTTCCCAAAGCAGTCTCCATACTACGGAACGAGACTGGGAGGGATGGTGCTGTCTGGGATCTGGCCTGCTTATATCTCCTGCCTGACCCTACAGCACTAGGCTGCCCTGAACTGCCAGTAGCTGCTTCCTCCAGCAGCAGTGTGGGACCAAAGGCAGGGCAAGGGCTCCAGCCCACCCTGCACTGGGTAAGCCTGGGGGGCTGCAAAGGGGAGTTTCCCCCTTCTTTCCTTGGTGGCCAAGTACAGCTGGGCAACCTCTCCTCTGCCACGAGTGGAACAGGGCTTAGAGAGGAAATTGCTGCAGGCAAGTCCTGCCAAAGTAATAAAGTAGGAAGGGAGAAACATTTTGTTGAGACTCACAAAGAGGAGAGGAGCCTGCCTATGCCTGAAGGCAACACTCTGCCTTCCCAGAGCAGCTGGGAAAGTGTGGGACCTAAGGCTCAGGGGCTGCTGGGGGCTGTTGCCTTTCACGAGCTCCAGCTGCTTTTGGACTGTGACATACACACAAGAACTGAGCTACACCTGTGGGGCAGCACTGGGTGTCTATAAACAAGACCTCAAGAGAGTGAAGGCAGCTCTGGGGAAGTCTGTGTTTTGAAACGGGTAAACAAGGTGCTGCTGCTGTCAGGGCTCAGCTGCTGGTGCAGCTTATACAAGCTGCTGGGCCCCAGCCTGTAGAAACATTTTTGCCCTCCCTGACATTCAGGCCCCAAAGCAGGTGGCAGTGGGGCAGGAGCTGCCAAGGGCTTGGAGCAGTTGTTCAACCAGTTCAAACCCTGAGCCAGGGCAGAGGAATGCCAGTGTAGTTCTTGTGCTGCTCACAGGCTGGGGGAGGCCTGGGTGACAACTGGGTCTCATAGGATGCAAGAGCTGGTAACAGAAAGAAAAATGGTTCTCAGGGTAGAAGAGACTTTTTTCTTGTCGACACTGAAAGAAAAAAAGGCCTTTGCCTGTTGTGTGCTTCACACTTGCCCCCCTCCTCTGCTGCATGGGGACAGGATGAGCAGAAGAGTAAGTCTGGGGCAGAAGACTTCCCTCAGGAACTCTCACACCCCTGCCCCTCCTCCCAACGGAGCCCATGGACCACATAAGCAAAGTGAGAGAGGGCAAAGCTGCAGCTGTGCTCCATCCTTACCAATCCCAGCTGCTCACAGGAACGCGGAGCACCACCCCAGGAAAAACCAGAGGCAGAACAGGCTGCTCATGGCAGGAGTGAGGGTGCAGCCCTGGATCCCATCCCTGCTGTGGGTGCCTGAGAGCTCTCAGCACAAAGATGAACTCACTGTTGTCAGATGCACCTGCTGCTCTTACCCTCCCAGCTTGGCTGCTCTTGCAGGAGCAGGTGGAAAGGGACAGGCTGTAAAACTGAAACTGCTGCTGGAGCCTTTGAAAGTGCAGACAAACACCAGGGGTACACTTGGATCTTTATTAGGTGGAGAAAGGGTTATAAAGAAACAAAACTCCTAGAATATTCACTGCACTGGTGCAGGACAAGAAGAATGAGGAGTTGCCTCCAAGGTCTTTGTTTTAAAAAGTGGGGAGGGACAGATGAAGGTTCCATCCAACAGCTCTGGCTTTCCTGGGAAGGTGGCTCAGGGCAAAAAGAGGTACAAGACACAGCTTATACTTTTATTTAAGAAACTGCTACATAGTTTTTGCCTCTAATGATGCAAAGGAGGTTCCAGGACCCACTGAGCCATCCAAAGTATCTTGCTAGAGAAAAACATCACCAACAAAAACCCTCGCACAAACAAAAAATAAAACCCTGTCCTTTATTATTTTTAAAAAATTGAAAAATTAAAAGTTGAGACTGCAGCTCAAGGCCACAGTGATGAAACTGCCCACAAGGGCTTGTCTTCCACAGCAGGAGGGTGGGAGGCAGGGAGGGAGGAAATGAAAGAAAGGGGAAGGCCCACAAAACTTTTTTTTTTTCTTTCTTTTATTTTCCCCCTCTAAAATAACAGCTATATTGGGGGTTGGGGGGGTAAAATCAAACCAACAGGACACATCTTGATTTAGGCTTTTGGAAGGGCAGGTCTCCTTATTTGTCTGAATTTAGAACTGCATTAAATAAATGGGCTCCAGCTCCAAAAAAAAAAAAAAGCACAGTTTGTGTTTGTCTGACAGAGTTACAAAACCCATAGAGCTTAAAATACAAAACAAGAAGGATGCCCTGGTGCAGATGGAAAATGAATAATTAGTTTTCCTACAAAGAAAATAAAACAGGCTGCAAGATGCAGAAAACCACATTTAGGCTCTATTACATTTACAAATACATACATAAATATATTACATATAACAGCAACTCAAAGAGGAAGCAGGCGAGTCACACAGAGGATGGCTGGCTGGCTGCAGTTCTCCCTGCACAGACATTTGGCTGAGCAGTTACTTTTCCTAATGATTCCAAGAATGGGCTTCGGCTTTTATTTTCTTTTTTCTCTTTTCTTTTCCTTTGTTTTCTTTTTTTTTTTTTTCTTCCTCCTCTCCTTTCATTCTCTCCCCCCTCCCCGGTTTCAGATTTAGTTTGTCCAGTATGGAGAAGTGCCATAGGCGGTTTTGGTAGCCTGAGACTTTTGCTGCATGGTGCTGGGTTGGTTACGTTGGCCAGATCCACCCTAGAAAAGGGAAACAAAGGAAACAGGAGCATCAGCTGCCACAGCACCAGCTTACCCAGGAAGACTCACCCCAACATCGCCAGGGACAGCCCTGACACCTAACAGTGCAGCAATGCTCCCCCTTGAACAGATCTGTTTCTGCCCTGCACCATCTCTACATCCCACAGTCCAGGCCAAGCAACCATGCAGGAGCTCAGGTATGCAGATGCAACATCCCACTGCCACCCAAACTCCAGAACAAGGGAAATGAGGAGCAGGGCTAGGCACAGCAAAGGAGCTTTCCCAAGGTGAGCTGAGGTGGTGCACCAGACAAGGATGTCACACACTTAGAGTGCCAAATCATGTCCTATTACTGGATTCTAAGGCTGAACTCTCTTTTTTCAGGGAATAGTTAGTGTTAGGAAAGCAAACACATTTGCAACCAGACTGGAGCTGACATACAACCTGCAGGGGATACTTGATTTTTCCCTGGAATCACAGCACAAGTGCTCACATCCTGCCCTCCTGCCAGAGGACACCAGCACCTGCCTCAGCTTCACACCCCACAAACCATCCCTCCCCAGCCCACAGCAGGATGGGCTCTTCACACAATCACAGCCTGGCTGAGGCTGGCAGGGCTCTCTTGAGGTATCTTGTCCAACCCCTTCGCTCAAGCAGGATCACCTAAGAGCCAGCTGCCCAGCACCATTCCGAGACAATTTCAAGGATGGAGACTCTACCAGCTTCCTGGGCAGTGCTTCATCACCATCCCAGCAAAAACATTTTCTCTGATATTCAGAAGGAACCTCTTCTGTTCCAGTTTGTGCCCACTGTCCCTGTCACTGGATACCACTGGAAAGAACCTGGCTCTGTCCTCTTTACATCTTCCCTTTCTGTACATTGAGATCGCCTCTCAGTGCTCTCTAGGCTGAATTGTCCAAGCTCCCCCAGCCTTTCCTCACAGGAGACACGATCCAGCCCCTTCATCAGTCCTTCACTGGACAGTCTCCAACACATCCATGTCTCTCCCACAGTGGGCAGCCAAGCACCGGACGTGATGCTGCAGCCACAGCCTCACCAAGGCTGAGCAGAGGGCAGGGATCAGCCTGGTGCAGCTCAGGATCCCATTGTCCATTTTTGCTGCAAGGGCACATTGGTGGCTCATGGCCAACTTGTGCTCACCAGGCTCCCCAGGGCCTTTTCTGCTGAGCTTTTTCCAACAGGTGGTCCCTGACATATACTGGTGCACAGGGCTGTTTTCTCCCCAGGGACAGGACACGGCACTTTTGCCCTCGCTGAACTTCATGAGGTTTTCCATCCCCAAGCTGGTAAAAAGCCACTGCTGCCAAGGCCCTTTCCCAGTGAGCAAAGCAAACAACAGAAGGAAACAAAAACCCCAAGACCCTCCAAGGAAGGGGGTGCAATGTGCTCTTGGGGGTGCTGTAGAGGCAGAAGGAGCTGACTCACCTGCCCATCCTGCTGAAGGTGGTGATGCAGCATCTGGGAATGAGGCTGCTGATGCGCAGGGAGGATATGGAGAAACGGGGCTGGAGCATAACCTGGGGCAGCACCAGGGTTCAGGGGCCCAGTCGATCCGAGAGCAGAAGGCAGGCTGAAGGGAGGCGGAGTGCCAGCATGGAATCCCTGCTTGTCAAACGTCTGCGCAGGGGGCAATGGGCACAGTGTCAGAGACTGGTGTGAGTAGCCCCAGCCAGACTAGAATAAGAGTGGCCCAAACACACATCACCTGAACCTTTCACCTACCCCATGAGGAAGCCAAGTCACACTGAATACCTGCAAGCACACCAGAGGATGAGTTTCAGCTCCTGTTCTCACCTGTATTTCTGCACTAATGGCTCTTGAAATTTTTATTTCCATAGGCATTGTGGTTTTTTTTTTTTCCCTGACCTCTTTCCATTCAGAGGGACATGAGATCGCAGCAGCTGCCTAATCAGTTCTTCCCCTACTGAGTGGGCTCACCCTAGAATTACTCAACCTATCCAGGGCAGCTCAAAAAAAACCACAGGAACCTGCAGTAATATTTTCCTCTTGCTGGCCAAAACCTGACCCCTAAGCACGGAGCTGACAACTGGCTTCCTACCTGTAAGCATGGATCACAGCCAGACACCGATTTCCCCCACTGAGGGTGCAGGGAGGAGCAAACAGGAGCTGGACATAAGCCCAATACACAGCACAGCTGGTCAAAGCACTTCCTGCCTTGCCTAGGAAGCTGCGCACTGAGCAATGCCCACAGGAGAGCTTGGGACAGGGACCCCTGGGTGTTAGAGGTGGGCACTACTGCCTGTCCCTCTGATGGAAAGCAGCCAGCTTCTCACAACTCACCTGCTTTGGGGGCTATTTGGATTAAAAATGCTAACACACATAACTTCATTTGCACCCAGGACACTGCTGGCATGGTGTAGCGTGGGCAGTGTGCAGCACAGGGAGCACTGAGCCTCTGCCAGCAGCTGCTGTCAGGAGCTGACACCGCAGAAACAGTGGGACAGAGGATGAGACTTCACTCCAGCAGCAAACAGAGCCAACGTTAGAGATGCCGTGGCCTGCTGACCCTGAGACTGGCCAGCCTGGGAGTAGGAGTCATCAGCCTTGGGCCCTGAGGGAGGAGGGTCCAACACTCCTCACCTGAGTCTTGTTATAGACTGAGCCACTGATATCAGGCACACCCGTGTTACTTGAGGTCACAGAAACACCTGGAAAACAGAAATGCCACCAAGGGTGAGAATGTCACCTCACCAGCCAGCATGATCCCAAGCTCAGCTCCCAGCACCTCCAGCAGCCTAAAGGGATGCACTGCCCTGATGGTTCTCCATTATCTCACACCCACAGCAGCCCATATGGGAACAGAAAAAAGGGCTCAGCATCATGTTCCCACTGCAAAAGCCCATTGGGATAAATCACCCAGGTCCACAACCAGCCATTAACACTTGGATTCCAATGCAATTCACGTTGGCTGCAACGACCACTCACTGAAGCCCACAAAAAGCCAGCTTTCTCCTAGGATTGGAGGTGCATTCGGCTCTATTGCACCATTCAAGAGCTCTCCAGTAGTGCCCTAAGTGATGAGACTCAGCATCTCCTACACATCTGAGCCCCTGTCCTTCCACATCCTATAGAAGAGTGAAGCCTGCAGTGCTCCTCTACCCTGACAGAATCAGCATCACTGCCTCAGAGATGCTTATTCACAGTTTTATAGAGGGTGACTCTTATCATTCCACTTGGATCAGAATTTGTGACAAACAAACACACACCAGGGTTTGCCTTGTTCAGTGAATCAGAGAACTGGGCTCAAGGGCACTGCTCTAAGCTTTTGTAACCCTCCTTGGACACTGCTTCTTCCTGGATTGCTTCTCCAAAAAAAAAGAGTGTGATCACCTGGGGTTTCAAATGCACAGCAAATGCTTGGTATATGCTTCAGCATGAGGATGGATGAAGTTAGTGCTAAGCAGCTCAGTATACACTTCTCAGATGTAACCGTGCTGAATAAAGCTTTTGCATGAGCTGGATAAATTCTTCAGCTTTTATGGTTACAAAGGAAACATTTCCAGGCATGACACAATGTTAGGAGTGTGTACAGGCAGCAGCTAGACAGCCCATAGATATGTGAAGTGCCCTGCTCCCCTCTTAACATAAGGGTGTCTCAGGTGCCTACCAAGAAACTTAAACTCTAGCTATGATTTAGCAGAGGATCATTTCAGCAACAGCATTGAACTGCTCAAGTTTCAAAATTGCTGCACTGTTGAAGGATCACTATATTCTTCAGCAAAGAAGGCTTTGGCTTAGGAAACAGCTTATCATTTCTCCCATGTGTAATTGCACCAAGCTGTGCATCAACCACATAAATCTTTATGCAAAGTTCAGCCAAGAGGTTTAGAAGGAACTACTGGGCCATTACAAAAGAATTTTATATATGGGAGATGGAGAAACACCTTGGATCACAACCCTGTTTAGAGCTGGCTGCTGTGTTGACTGCACAGCAGTCAAAGTTTGCCCTACAAAATCCCATTCCAGAGGAACCTCAAGTCTCAAAGTGTTACCTTTCCCAGGTCCAGTGCCAGATTTGTTTTGTGCTTGAGATGACCCACTGTAGCCTCCTTTGCTGTAATCTCCAGTTGCGGTTCCCTGCGTTAAGTCATCGTAGCCTGCCGGTGCGCACAAGACAGGGCATTACGGTGCGCAAGCGGTGCTGGGGGTACTAACAGGGGAGCAGGGGCTGAGGGATTACCTGCACCGTAGCCATGCTGGCTGTAGCCACTCGCCTGCTGGAAGGGAGTCGACGCCGTGTTCAGGTTGACTCCATGCTGTTTAGCAGATGCTGGAGGTACCTGGACAAAGGACAGGAACAAAAGGCAGATCAGCTAGACCACAGGCTCCCTCTGCCATCTAGTGGGGAAGGCACCTTCCACCTCATGTCGAGAATTCAGTCTGGCAGTTGGCAGGACTGGGATGGCATAGGACTGCTTTCAGCTGTAACTTGCTATAGAGTGGATTTGTGTCCTAGGATTCCTCCTAGAGCTGTCTCTGTGATTGCAATATAGCCCTCCCTCAGAACAGGCTGCATATTTCTTTCACATGCTGAACGTAAACAGCAAATTTTTACCCACAAACCTGAGAAGAACAACCAAGAATCAAAGTAAATATCAATTCCTGCCTGAGGCCATTCATAAAATACAGGCTCTACACAGTATCATCTATCCTTCTGCCTGCAACAGAACCTCTTCCCAAGTAACCTTCTTCCTCCTGAGACTTCCAGCCTGGCTCTCTGACTTAATGGGGTCTCCTCCATTCAGGCTCTCTCAGCTCACTGACTCAGCTTTGGGTCTCCTCTTGACTCTCCAGGGTCTAGTAAGGGCTTTCAGGAACAGCAAGCCCACAAAATGCAGCTGTCAGATATTTGCAGAAATTTGCACAGGGTTCTGGCCTTTTAAATTTTTGTACAGGGTTCTGGCCATGAGTTCTGGCCTTTTAAATTTTTTGTGTTCTTCTGTGTGAGATTGCAGCTATTTTCTCCCATTGCATGTTTTTGGAGAACTCCTGCAGACTGGGAAAGCTGATATTCTATTGAGTTCTATTGAGAATCCAACTGAATACTGACTCCAGCTCTGGGGTCCTCAGTATGATAAAGCTGTCGACGTGTTGGAGCAGATCCAGAGAAGGTCATGAAGATGACCATGGGATGAGCTCCTTTCTTCTATGAGGACAGGCTGAGAGTTGTGGCTGTTCACCCTGGAGAAAAGAAGGCTCTAGGGAGACCTTACTGTGACCTTTCTACACTTAAAGGAGGCTTATAGGAAAGACAGGAAAAAACATTTTACCAGGTCCTGTAGTGACAGGACAAAGGACAGCTCTTTTAAACTGAAAGATGGTAAATGTAGATTAGATATAAGGAAAATACTCATCACCATGAGGGTTGTGTGGCACTGGCACAGGTTGCCCAGAGAAGATGTGGATGGCCCACCCCTGGAAGTGTTCAAGGTCAGGCTGGGGCTCTGAGCAACCTGGTCTAGGTCGGGAAGGTGTCCCTGCCCATGGCAGGGAGATCAGAACAAGATGGTCTTTGATGATACCTTCCAACCCAAACCTTCCCACACTTCCAAGATGTGGAGTGTTTGGGCTGGAAAAAGCAAAATTGGAGAGGCACACAGGGAGGGTTACAGTTTAGGCTGTCACACTTACAAACATGGTTGGCCCATATTGGAATGCACTGGGAACACCAGGCATCCCAGCGTAGTACGGGAGCCCAGTGTAGCTGTACCCTGGGGGCAGGGTTGGGTTGAGGAAGGGCTGCTGAGTCGTGTGGTGAGTCTGTGTCTGGTTCTGCTGCGGCTGGGCCAGCGTGGTCGCAGGAGCAGGAGAGGCAGAATCTCCACGGCCAAATTTTGTTACATCACCTGTAAAAGAAAGAACTGATCAGAAAAGCTATCAAAGATACTGCAAAGGTGAAGAATTCAATGTATTTAAATCCTCTGAATACAAGCACTACAGAACAGGACACCTCCTACACCTGAAAGCCCGCAGTCATTCATGGGAAGCCCTCACCCAGTCTCTGTTCCTGACTGCCACGGGGATATTGCCTGTTTGTGGCACAGAACTCCATGCCATGGCTACTCCATTGATAAAGAGAGATGCCAATACTCACCTGTCTCACACAGTTTGAGCAGACTCATTACTATCAGATCATTGCAATAAAACATGCTAAAAGCAGAAGCATGGTAAATAAATAGCCAGAGAGCCAGTGGTTGTTGGGTTAAAGTGTGAATCTCCTGGAGGTTAACCTGTTTAGCTAAGCTTCATGGGCTGAAAGCAGGTTAGGATTTACAGGCAGTGATGGGCATATTTTTGCCAATGTCTGTTTATTTGTCAAGCATGACTAGTTAAGATGTCCAGTTCCTCACACCACCAAAGTTCTGAAGACAGTAGCTGAAGGCCAGGAAAGCAAGGCTTGCATCGTGGGCCACCTTATTGAAGAAGTAGGAAGGGAAATTCAGTTATTAACCCCAAAACAGCCTCCTAAGAGAAGTGATCATGAAGCAGAAAATTCACAAACACTTGTACGTTCTGGCAGACTACAGAGAAGCATGTTCACATGTTTACCAAGGAGGTGACATACATCAATCCCTTCTAGCTCACTCCCAACCAGTATTCCTTTTTGCTAGTTAGCAGGAAGTACGACATCACTTAATACCATTATTATAGGAACTACAATGCCTATGACTACAGTTTTAAGATTTAATCAACTGGCAGTAGATGAAAATCACTGGCTGAATTCCTGGATGGCATCAATATCATTTTTGCACAATGACAACTAAAGAGCAAGAATAGGAACAAGGAAGGGCTTCTTTGATCACAGAAGGGAAAAGCAACTCCTCTTTGAGCAACAGCAGGACGAACTGCACTGCGAAACAAGCTTATCTCACTTGCCATCCTCATTTTTAACTAGAACTCACCTGAGTACGGGTTGTTAGCAAGGCTCCCATCTCTTCCTGTTAAGGTTGCAGGGGCAGGGAATGTAATTCCATAGTAATCCTTTGAAAGAGACAACACCATTTATTAATAGTTGAAACTGTTAAGACAGCTGGGCAGATCTTACGAACTGCATACTAGACACAGAAGAAAATTCTAAAAGCAAGAACTAATGGAGGTTTGGGTGGAAGCTGACCTTACATAGTGCAGCAGAGCTGAAAACCTACCTGGATTCTCAACCTAAAAATAAACCTACTTTATAGACACTTGTCATGTTATATACAAATATTTCGTCTTTTAATGGTAAGTTAAAGGCAAAAGCGAAGTGATTTCCCATACAGCTCCCAGCTCTGAACTGCCATATTCCAGTGAGACTGCCTGAAAGAGAACTGAGCATTGTGGGTCAAAAGCCTGAGGTCAGGCCAGGAGTGTAATCACAGCATGGATGTAAGTCTAAGGGTTTTGCCCTTGTACCATGCCCTGTTTTCTAAAAGTGGAAATATCAGCCACGAAAACAACAAAAACATTAAAAGGGAGAGAAAAATAGTTACTGTTGGATGACTGGAAAATTTACTGAAACTACTTTACAGGAGACCTCAGGTCATAGTCTCCAAAGTGGAGTGTGTATCACAACCCATTGGGGTACAGGAAGAAAATGGATTTGGTACCTTCGGCAAATACAGCTTAAGAGAATTTTAAAACAGTGTTTGCTTAACTTTTCTCTCCTTTTCGCATTTTTATTTTTGTGTATGTTTTATAACATATATATTAGTACAGGGGTATATGTATATAATTCAGAAATAAAAATATACTGAAGGTAAGTGCTCACAAACTTTTTGCTGATAGGGTGCATAAAAAAAGCTGTAAACCATTGCCTCAGATCATTCTTCTAGGTCTTCGACAAGAAGATAAAAAATACTAGAAAGTTTGCACTCTGAAAATAACAGGACATGATAGCAAAATCTAAGCAATATTTTGACCTCAATTTGGGAAAAAAAGCAAGAAGTTTGCCCTTCTCTGCCTGGGTGAACTCCACCTCTGGGTCTGGTAATCTGTTTTTTTCCTCCTAATTTTCAGGTTCTACACCTCATCGCCTCCAATCCAGAAATAATACTTTTAGTAGTAATGTATTCATTTCCACACATTTTACAACACTGGAAAAGTCTCCTCTTTTATCATACCCCCTCTGCAAATGCCATAGCACCTCAAATGTTTTCTCAGAGTTGACAGCACCCTCCACCTTGCTCCACTTCCATGCGTCACTTCCCTGTCTCCTACACTCAATC
Source organism: Phylloscopus whistleri (assembly GCA_017589585.1). NCBI lineage: Eukaryota > Metazoa > Chordata > Aves > Passeriformes > Phylloscopidae > Phylloscopus > Phylloscopus whistleri. The sequence continues at coordinate 21,120 of JADMLD010001003.1, read as the reverse complement.
CTCCATCACTGAACACGAAATGATGTAGCAAAGTTTTAGTATTGTAGGTGTTTTCTGTAACTTGTAATAGTGCCATTATATCATAAACCTTTCCTTCCCTGGTAATTCCCCCTTAGGAACTCCAGCATGAATCACTTAGCAAAACACAACTAAATTCACATTAAAAGTCTTAGCAGGTTATTCAAAAGCAGCAGTCTCGCAGCCTTTTGATGAAAATGCCACAAAAAGAAGATCTAGAGAAGAGATGTGAACACAATTCAGCGGGTATGAACTGACACACTTAACATTTCCCCCTACACAAACTGGACAAAACATAATCAAATCCACATGAGAAGAGGGTATAAGGGTTGCAATTATTCCCACTGCACCTCAGGCAGGGGAAAACCACATCAGTACTGTACATCTGTATCCTACTTGTCCATACACACATTCTAACTAAAAACTCATTAGAAAATATGAGTGCAAATATGTTTGCAGTTCATGCCTGCCCAAAGGAAAATATCAGGGAAGACACTCTGCTCTTCAAACGTCTCCTGACCTACAAAAGGAGAAGGCGCCTAAAGCCTAAAGTGAAATACCAGAAACAGGCTCAAAAAGTGAGGCAGAAAAGGATGAAAAAAGGGTAAGTGCTAAGACGTAATAGATTTAAGCTCCACCCAGCAGTTACTGGGTACACACACACCAGCTGACACATTTGTAAGACCTTTGCAACAGATGAACAGAGAAGACACCATATCCCAATGTAACATACACCAAAAGACCCAAACTACAAAAAAATCCACAATGAGAGTTTATAGCAACAATATGCACATTACTTGAGTTAAATTAAAAAAAAAAAATCTCAGGAGAAAATCCCATTCTTGCTTTATTAGCAACCAAGGGGATCTCTTGCTGCTGGAAGTTACACAGGAAGCAGTGACAACTCTCACTTGGAACTTTGCCCACTTTCACTTTTCACATGTAAATGGACTGGCATGTGAAATAGAAATAGTCCCACCTGCTCCTGCCCCCAGATCATCTAATACTGTCACATTTCCACAAAAAATTCAACACACAATTAAAAAAAAAATCCCATAATCTAGAAAGGACAAACAGTGCATGAATAGTTGACGAAAAATCCTTTCTGACATCTGCACATTTATTTCTAACTACCAGCATACCAAGGGTAATTAACTCTGGATACAAGGATATGAGAGATGTCTCCAAAAATACTCTGCAAGATTTTGCAGAGAGAAGAATAACTCTTGCACTAGCAAAGCTGCAGGTGCCACAGAAAAAATAAAAAGTATTAATATATATACACATATAAATAGAATTTAAAAAGACTGAGAGACTAGCAATATTTTTCAATAAGAAATATTAGAAAACACTAATTAACATGCAAAATAAATATTATACACAAATAATATTAGAGCATGAAATAAGAAAAAAATAGATGCCAGTAGGTAGAGAAATTTAAAGTAAAACCCAAGAAAAGGAAACACACAAAACAGATGAAAAGACAATTCTAAAACACATCCCCAGCACAGCCACCCGGAAAACTTCTGCCACACTTCCTTTTCCTGTAATAGCACAGTAGCCAGGCTTCCCCACTGGCAGCATCCCTGAGAAGTGTCAGCTTCTGTTCTCATAGCAGCGTCCCCTCCTGGTCAGTGAAAAGCACCAAAGCCCTCAGAAGAAAGCAAATGAAAAGAAAACACCAAAGTGAAAACAGAAAAGGAAAATTCTCTCCAAGATGGTGATGAAACAAAAGCCATGGGCACATAAAAGCCGCACACCCAGCAGCACCCTAAGCAAAGCAACCACCACTACTGAGCCAGACCAGGCTCCTGCACAGAACCCTAAGCTCTGCCATGGCTGTACCTGGATGTGCACAGCCCTGCCTGTGGCACAGCACTCTGGCACTGCTGCTCCTCATCACGGCTCTCGCCACCAGCCTCCCATGCCACCACCTGCGGACCCATGACCCTGGGGGTGCACTCCAGCTTCTCCAGGACATGGCTCCCAGCCACACACAGCCCTGCCACCTCCAAGAGCCGCCCTTCTTCCCCAACAACCTCCTCCACAACAACCTCCCCCCGCACCAAGCCGCCGCCACCGCCCTGCGCGTCCTTCAGCACCTCTTCCACACCCTCAGCGCCAACAGCACCCGCCAGCACTGGCCCACCCAGGCTCGCAACGACCTCCTCAACAAACTCCAGCACCACATCCACCACCTCGAGCAGTGCCTCCACGACAACGCCACGCCCTTCAAAGGACCACGCAACCCGCTGCTCACCATCAACAAGTACTTCAGGGACATCCACCTCTTCCTCCATGCCCACAACCACAGTGCCTGCGCCTGGGACCACGTCCGCCTCGAAGCTCTTGTCTGCTTCCAACATGTGGACAGGCTCATACGGCGAATGAAGCACCACGATGCTCTGAACCCCACTAAACCCACCAATAGCAAACATCCATCCCCAGCCAGCACCAGTGGCCACAGACTTAGTAGTGACAGCAGCAGCCCAGGCCCAGTCACACCTCTTCCAACCAGAATGATGAGCTGATGGGGAAAGGGCTGTAACCGTGGTGACACTGGGGTCAGTCTGTGGTGCAGCCCACAGACCCAAACCACAGCCACTGGACAGGACGGAAGAGGAAATTTTTGCTTTACACACTCACGGAGAGCTGCAAGGCATTGGGGATATGGATGGTACTTACTACCCGTGGAATTATCGTGTTCATCCAGACTGCAACCTCACCTGATGAACAGGAAGGGAATCATGGACACTGCGGAACTACTGTGGGACTCTTATGCCAATCTCTATTTATCACAGAACTCTGTTTACTGAGTTATATAATTAATTAACCAAATTGTTGATTTATTTATTTTGCTGGCTATTTATTTATTTATTTATTTATTAGAAATAAAGACTTATTGTAAAAACAAAAAAGAATGAAAAAGCAAAGCTGTGGTCATTGTGCTTCATGCTTATACCTGACAGGCAAAGCCACAGTCCCCACAGGCATGCAGGGATCAATCTCCCTCCTGCAGCCCATCTTGCCAATGCCTCCTGCCTGGGTCAAAGGCTACGGACAGCAGACCATTCTCAGGAAATGCTGGTCCTGCAATCCCCAGGCATCTCTTACAGCTGCCAGACCATTGGGGCACCCATCTGTCCCAATGATCATGCCCAGATGACATGATCTCTGCCCTGCACAATTCCTCCTCTTCCACCACCACACTCTCTCTTCCAGACCCTCCAGTTATACCAAGACATGAAACCCAAACCATCATCCCACCACAACCAACCATTCTGCAATGCCACAGCACTGCTTTGAAAGAAACAGGGTGGTATAAACAAGGTGTACCTCAAAGAATCAAGGAGGGGACCCATCAAGGTCTGCAGAGATTTGGACAAGAAACAGAAGCCCACTGCTACCAACTCCACCCAAGAAACACCAAAAATACACAAAACCCATAGGAGATGTCCAGAACTGCTCACTGCTCTGCTACCACAACTGGTCCAGGATACTTCTGCCTGTGCTTCCACCCCAGTGACTATGAGGACCTGCTGCAGTACACAGAGCACATTGTCCTTGTTCTTCTTCACCCCAACACATCATTAGCAAGTGAAGAGATCCATCACCCAAACACCACCACCCAACACGGTCCAACCCAACGAGCACAGCATTCCCCATGAAGGAAATTGCCCACACATCACCAGCACCAGGAGGGTACGCCTCCACCCTCCAACCACCAACCCAAAGGTACCTCCCGAGGTCAGCGCTCTGGCCTTCTCCTAAACAGGACAAAGAGATTGTTTCCTGTACTCAAACAACCTCCACTACTGCATCATTGCAAGGACCCTGTGCTATGCAAACACAAATTATCACCTCCCATTTAGCTGACTCAGAAAACAAGAGGACCAAACCCAGAACCACAGAATCATTAAGGCTGAAAAAGACCTCCAAGATCATCAAGCCCAGCCTTTGACCAAATATCACTAAGCCTTATCATGAAGTGCCACATCTGCTCAATTTTAGAACACTTCCCAGGATGATGACTCCATCACTTTCCTAGGGAGCTTGTTCCAATGCTTGACCACTCCTTCAGTGAAGATATTTCCCCTAATATCCAACTTGAACCTCCTCTGCATAACTTGAGGCCATTTTCCTTTCTTATTGCTAGCTGCTGGGAGAAAAGGCCAATCCCCACACTGTTATAACCTTCTTTTGGATCATTATAGAGAGCAATAAGGTTTCCCCAAGCCTCCTTTTCCCTACACTAAACTCCTTCAGTTCCCTCAGCTGCTCCTCATATGACTCATTCTACGGACCTTCCCCAGCTCTGCTTCCTTCTCTGGACATGCTCCAGCACCTCAGTGTCCTTCTTGCTGACAAGAAACAAAGCTGAACACGAGATTCCATGTGTGGCCTCACCAGTGCCCCCAGCACAGGGGGATGGGCACTGCCCTGGTCCTGCTGGCCACACTATTGCTGATACAAGCCTGGTGCCATCGGCCTTCTTGGCCACCCAGGCACACTCCAGCTCCTGTTCAGCCATTGGAAACCAGCACCTCCGGGTGGTTTCCCACTCTGCAGCTTTCCAGCCACTCAACAGCGTTGTTTGTTGATAAAGCTTCTGCAGTCTCTTGCTTCCCTTTTGCAATTTGACTTTCATTGTGATGGGGTTTAAGAAGTCTCCTCTAATCTCTTGCTTTTGAACAATAAAGGATATTTTTAAATTATTTATATTTGTCTGTTTTGCCCTGGATATCCCAAGTGCAGTGTGATGCTGAGAGGAGGTGGTAGCAGAAAAGCCTGCTCATGGCCTTGTCCATGAACAGAGCATCGAAGCCACAAGCAGCTGGTGTCTCCAGGAGAATTCTATGGGATACACTGTCAAAGACTTGTCTAAAGTCCAGGAAGTCAACATTCCCAGACCTCCCCCCATCCACTCTTAGTGGCTCACCGTGTTATAAAAGGAGATTGGGTTGGGCAGTTATGGCTTTCACAAACCTATGCTGGCTGGGCCTGATCCCCTGGATCTCCTAGATGTGCCATGTGATAGGCACTCAAGAAGGCTCCATCAGCTTCCCCAGCACCAAGGTCAGGCTGACAGGCCTGTAGCTCCCTGGATTCTACTTCTGACCCTTTCTGCAGATAGGCACTACACTGGTCACCCTCCAGTTGCCTGGGACCTCCTTGGTTAGCCAGGACTCCTGGTAAATGATGGGGAGTGGTTTGGTAAGCTTTTCCACTAGCTCTCTTATATATTCAGGTACACAGCAGGACCCCTCAAGATGAAACTTCCACATTGTACCACTGTCCTCCTGATGCTCCTATCCAGAAGTACCCTGTGATGTCAGGAATGAGGACCTCATTGGTTCTGTCTTTTCTGAGGCAGCTGAAGGAACTAAACCACTCCCAGACAAAAACAGGAGCAGTAGTGATGACACAAGCTGGAATACAGGGAATTCAAATTTCAAATTATTTCAATATGAACGAATAAATGCATTTGTATTATTTTTTGTATTCTGGTGATATAACACCAGAATAGGGATTAGAGAGGTTGAGTGATATCCACTCCCGGAGACATTATCTAAAAGCATCACTGGACAAGGCCATGAGCAGGCTTTTCTGCTACCACCTCCTCTCAGCATCACACTGCACTTGGGATATCCAGGGCAAAACAGACAAATACAAATAATTTTAAAATATCCTTTACTGTTCAAAAGCAAGAGATTAGAGGGGACTTCTTAAACCCCATCACAATGAAAGTCAAATTACAAAAGGGAAGCAAGAGACTGCAGAAGCTTCATCAACAAATATTCAGTGCTTAGGTGCTTAGACACAGAGCCACCTCCTCAACTTAATGACTTAACAAGCTCCTGAGGTTCCAGAAATAAACCATTTCACAACTCTTTCAAAGAGTAAAAAGAAAAAGCTTATTCATATGAAAACAAAGAAAACAAGCATACCGTAAGTAAAAAAATAAAAAACCCTAATGGAGAATTACAAAAAGACTTGGGAAGCGTCCCAGGTAGAATGGAAGCTTTGGACAACACTTATCAGGGAAGGCTTCTGGCTGAGGTTCGGAAAGGACCTTGCTTGCTAAACTCCTTCTCAAAGAAGTCTGGGTGTAGCTTAATCAAACCCTAGACCCAGACTTGGTAAATGATTCACCTCTAAAGAATTATATAGGTGTAACTGAGCCTTCGTCCTGCAAGATTATGGACATGCTTATTTATAGATTTATATAGGAAATATATCTATATGGAAAAAAGCAAATGATTGAAATTGATTAAGACAATGAAAGAATTTTGATCAGATTTATTTATGACATGTTACAGATAGTTGTAATTACTTGTACAGTGCTCTATTACACCAATCCTTTAAACACCAGCTTAATAATGAATTAGAGAACAATGCAATTAACCCAATGACTTTTTTTCAGCCTCAAGGAATAATCTAGAAGTATGTGCCCACTTCAGGGAGTAACTTCCATGCACACTAGTAGAAGGTGTGCGCTGGAAACCCCTGCAGTTAAGGTGTGAAACTGGAATTTTACAGAAAATAAAATTACTGACTCTAATGCATTATAAGCTAGGACAGCTCTCTCAGATCAGCAACCAATGAGTAATTTACTAGTTACATATTAGTAAATTACCTGTAACACCATTTCCCTTTTTTCTATACTAGGATCTTTGTTGGCACATCCCCACCAGTGACATTCTCAGTCAGGAAAGAGTACTTTAAAAATCCTCAAAATACATGACTTGAGAGGAGTTCAGTGAGATTAATTTACACATTCTTTGAAACAGAAAACTCTGTTACTTCCTCTGTCCACCATCGCACGTAAGTTTAGGAAAAAGTGTAAAGTCCAAGATACTATACAAAAACTGAAGCAGAGTGTCCAGCTAAGAGCAAGAACGGAAATTCAGCAAAACAGAAGAGGAATGAGAGATGCCCTCAGAAAAAAAGGAAAACCACAAAAACCCCACAACATCATCACAACTGAATGATGTGCACTAATCTGGAGTTCAAACCCTCAAAACCAACAAAAACACAAGCTCAACACCACATCCACAGACGAGAAAACAATTAACAACACCATACCCAGCCACTAACAGGCCAACAAAACACTGCCCCGAGACCACCTCAGCCACCACCTCAGACTGGAAACCACGGGCAGAAACTCCCAGCAATCAGAAAGTGATGAAGGGAAAGCTGCCGCAATACAAAGCCACACACGCAGCAGCAGCCCAAGCACAGCCACCACGACTACCACCACCAGCAGCACCATTGGGCCTCACCAGGCTCCTGCCCAGCATCACCCAACAGCACCCTCACACCCACCATGGCTGCGCCCACAGACCCACAGCCCCGCCTGCCGCACGCCGCCCCGGCCCTCCTGCTCCTCCTCACCGCTCTCGCCACCACCCTCGCCTGCCAGCAGCTCTGGACACACGACGACACCTTCCCCGCCGACGCGCTCCGCCTCCTCCAGGACATGGCTCCCAGCCACACACAGCCCTGCCACCTCCAAGAGCCGCCCTTCTTACCCAACAACCTCCTCCACAACAACCTCCCCCCGCACCAAGCCGCCGCCACCGCCCTGCGCGTCCTTCAGCACCTCTTCCACACCCTCAGCGCCAACAGCACCCGCCAGCACTGGCCCACCCAGGCTCGCAACGACCTCCTCAACAAACTCCAGCACCACATCCACCACCTCGAGCAGTGCCTCCACGACAACGCCACGCCCTTCAAAGGACCACGCAACCCGCTGCTCACCATCAACAAGTACTTCAGGGACATCCACCTCTTCCTCCATGCCCACAACCACAGCGCCTGCGCCTGGGACCACGTCCGCCTCGAAGCTCGCGCCTCTTTACAGCACCTCCACAACCTCACACGCACCATGCGCCGCTAGCACAAACTCCCGCACGACCACCCACACCCGTGCCCCCCCACCACCCTCCCACACCTACCCCACAAACCCACCTGAACCTGACGCCTCCTCTCCCCCGGACAAGAGACACGGTTGCAACGACTGCTCGGCACCTGCAGCCACTCTGCACCTACAACCACTGCGCCCCCCATCGATACAGACTTTGCTATTGATACGGACAAAGGACGTCCTCTACTTATTTATAGATTGTTTATTTATCTATTTATTCAAGTATTTATGTCATGGAAAATAAAGGCCTTGGATTCAACATTACCACGCCTCTCTTCTTCCTAGCACTGCAACCAGCCCTTGGGCCAGGGGAAAGCCACCTACGCTCAACACTTACTAGAAGCCCTGCTTTACTCAGGGTTCTGCACAGCCCCTGTCCACTCTTCTCAATGACACCTGCTCAAACAGGATCCTGCGGCATCCTGTTTATCCCCTACGGATAAACATTGCCAGCATCTGGCCAACACCACAGAATCACAAAAAGCCAGAACCACGCAAAGGTTGGAAAGCACTGCTGCAGCCCATCTGCTTTATCCACACCGTGCTCCATCCGTCCAATCCATGGCTCTTTGACTTAGAGACAAGGATGTCGTGCAGGACAGCGTCAAACACTCTGCACATGCCCAGGTGCACAAGGTCACTTACTCTGCCCCTATCCACCAGTGCTGTGTAGCCCTAACCATAGAACAGCACCAAAACTGACAGGAACGGCAATTTCCCTCTTTGGAAAGGGAAATTCCCATGTTCCCTGTTTCCCATCACCTCTGCTTCTCACAGGCCCTAGCAGAGCTTCTCCATCGAGGAGAAGTAGCCTCCGCTTCTTGCCCGGCAGGAAGATCGGACTGACTGCTCCGTAGTTCCCACACTCTTCTGCTTTTCCCTTTCCTAAAACAAGGGTTGTATTTCCTTTCTTCCAGTCATCAGGGACTTCACTGGACAGACACCACGTCCCAAAAACAATCCACGCTGGCCTAGCAACTCCATGTGACAATTCCCTCGAGACTCACAGATGAATCTCATCAGGTCCATGGACTTCCACATATTAAGGTTCCTATCCTATCCTCCAGTGGCCTTGGGCTCTCCATTCTTCATTGCAGGGCTGCCGGCATTCGGCCTCAGCAACTTGGGCAGTGTGGCTGGAGCACCTGCACTGAAGACCGACGCACAGAAGTTGCTGAGAACCTCGGCACGCCCCTTGCCCAAGGTAGCCACATCTGCCGTTTCCTTACACGTATTAGCACTCATGTTCTTTTGCTTGCAAGAGACCTAACGAACCGCGCCTGCCTATCCTTGACATTCCTGCCCAGATTCAATTCAAAATGGGTCTTGGCTTCCCCGACCTTATCTCTAGCTTAGCGTATCCTTTCCCTATACTCCTTCCATGTCACCTTGTACACTGCCACTGCTCCTTCCCACTTCCTGAAACCGTTTTTTCCCCCGAGTTTGCTCAGCAGCTCCTCATCCATCTGTGGACATCTCCTGGCATTTTTGCACCAGCAGTTCCTCCTGCGTCGGATGCATCACTCCCCAGCTTAGAGAAAGGGATCCTTGAAATTCAGCCGCATGCTTGGGCCCCTCTGTCCTCCAGGGCTCTATCCTCTGGCGCTCTATCAAGGACATCCGCGAAGAGCCAAAGTCGGCTCTTCTGAAGTCCAGGGCACAAAGAGTACTGGGTGACAGGCTCACCATCCCAGGGATCTCCACCTCCACCATCCCACGGTCACTGCAGCCCAGGCTGCCTTGAGAGCATCATGTTCACCACCAGCTCCTTCTGTTGGTGAGCACAAGCTCCAGCATGCCATATCTCTCCTTGCTGCCGCCTCAAGCACTTGCAGAAGGAAGTTATCACTGACACATGCAAGGAACCTCTGAGATGGCCTCGGCTCTAACACGTTGTCTCTCCAACAGATAATGCTGTGCTGCAAATGACCAGTGAGGACCAGGGCTTGCAAATGTGAAGCCGCTCCCAGCTGGATACACAGGGCTTCGTCCACTCCATCCTCCTGAGCGGACAGCCTGTAGCAGACCCCAACCCTAACTGCCCGTGTCTCTGGATCCACAAGCTCTCGGACGGCTCCTCATCCTAACCCAGGAACACTTCCATACTTTCCAGTTAGCCACTGACACACACAGCTAAATCCCTCCTTCACTCCACAGCCTGTTTTCCCCAAAAGTCCCAAACCTTCCAACCCAATGCTCTACTCAATGGAACAATCCCGCAATGGCTCCATGAGGCAAGGGAGACCATGCCAATTCAGGCCCGCACACACCCTGAATTCCTTCACTGCTCCCCACATTATGTGTGTTTGTGCAAAGGCGTCCGAAACTACCGGCACGGCTTCTCTTCTCCAGCTGATGAAGCCCAGCCCCATCTCAGCCTTTCTCACAAGTGACATAGTCCAGTCCCCTCTGCACCTTCAGGGCCGTGCTCTCCAAAGCTCCACATCTCTCATGAACTAAGGAGCCCTGCAACAGGACACACTTTCCCACGGAAGGGCTCCGGCAAGCCCAAAACACAACACCCTTTCTTTTACTGGTGACAGTCTCCTTTTGCTCTCTGGCTGCCTCAGCCACGGAAGCAGAGAAAACATAATCATGCCCTCGCTCCAGGGCCAAACACAGGGGGACCATAGCCACACAGCAAGCAACACGGGAGCAGCAAAGCTCTTCCTGTTTTTCAGCTCCTTCTTCACTGAGCCTATTTTTTAACGTCGTCTTCTCCTGTCGCCTCAGCTTCCAAGACTGCACCTAGGCCGCCTCCGTCCAACAACACGCTCAGGCCTCCAAGGCTCACACCCATAGACAATCCTTTGTACACTACCACTGCCCCGGGCATTCACTGCAGAATGGGGAACACCAGCCTTTGCCCACTGACATCACTGCACATCCCTTGCAACCACAAAAAGAAAAGTGGCTAAGATGAAAATACAGACAAGCCACAAAGTGAAAAGGAAAAGTGACCACAGCCACCACCAAGGCGTTGCAGGTGGAAACAATGCTTGGGCACAAAGGGAGGCTTCAGCTGCACAGCAGAGTCCAGCTGCTAGCCCTGCAGGTGAAAGGGAACACCCAGCACCCCTCCTCAGTACAGCTGGCCTCTGGCCCAGTGCTTTCGCAACCCAGCTCGCCCACTACCGCCACTCTCCCCCAGCACAACACTGCCACCGCGGTCCCTAACCACGGACAGCCCAACAAACCACTGCCCCGAGAGCTCCCCAGCCACCAGCCCAGACTGGAAACCACGGGCAGAAACTCCCAGCAATCAGAAAGCGATGAAGGGAAAGCTGCCGCGATACAAAGCCGCACACGCAGCAGCAGCCCAAGCACAGCCACCACGACCACCACGAACACCACCACCAGCAGCACCACCGGGCCTCACCAGGCTCCTGCCCAGCACCACCCAACAGCACCCTCACACCCACCATGGCTGCGCCCACAGACCCACAGCCCCGCCTGCCGCACGCCGCCCCGGCCCTCCTGCTCCTCCTCACCGCTCTCGCCACCACCCTCGCCTGCCAGCAGCTCTGGACACACGACGACACCTTCCCCGCCGACGCGCTCCGCCTCCTCCAGGACATGGCTCCCAGCCACACACAGCCCTGCCACCTCCAAGAGCCGCCCTTCTTACCCAACAACCTCCTCCACAACAACCTCCCCCCGCACCAAGCCGCCGCCACCGCCCTGCGCGTCCTTCAGCACCTCTTCCACACCCTCAGCGCCAACAGCACCCGCCAGCACTGGCCCACCCAGGCTCGCAACGACCTCCTCAACAAACTCCAGCACCACATCCACCACCTCGAGCAGTGCCTCCACGACAACGCCACGCCCTTCAAAGGACCACGCAACCCGCTGCTCACCATCAACAAGTACTTCAGGGACATCCACCTCTTCCTCCATGCCCACAACCACAGCGCCTGCGCCTGGGACCACGTCCGCCTCGAAGCTCGCGCCTCTTTACAGCACCTCCACAACCTCACACGCACCATGCGCCGCTAGCACAAACTCCCGCACGACCACCCACACCCGTGCCCCCCCACCACCCTCCCACACCTACGCCACAAACCCACCTGAACCTGACGCCTCCTCTCCCCCGGACAAGAGACACGGTTGCAACGACTGCTCGGCACCTGCAGCCACTCTGCACCTACAACCACTGCGCCCCCCATCGATACAGACTTTGCTATTGATACGGACAAAGGACGTCCTCTACTTATTTATAGATTGTTTATTTATCTATTTATTCAAGTATTTATGTCATGGAAAATAAAGGCCTTGGATTCAACATTACCACGCCTCTCTTCTTCCTAGCACTGCAACCAGCCCTTGGGCCAGGGGAAAGCCACCTACGCTCAACACTTACTAGAAGCCCTGCTTTACTCAGGGTTCTGCACAGCCCCTGTCCACTCTTCTCAATGACACCTGCTCAAACAGGATCCTGCGGTATCCTGTTTATCCCCTACGGATAAACATTGCCAGCATCTGGCCAACACCACAGAATCACAAAAAGCCAGAACCACGCAAAGGTTGGAAAGCACTGCTGCAGCCCATCTGCTTTATCCACACCGTGCTCCATCCGTCCAATCCATGGCTCTTTGACTTAGAGACAAGGATGTCGTGCAGGACAGCGTCAAACACTCTGCACATGCCCAGGTGCACAAGGTCACTTACTCTGCCCCTATCCACCAGTGCTGTGTAGCCCTAACCATAGAACAGCACCAAAACTGACAGGAACGGCAATTTCCCTCTTTGGAAAGGGAAATTCCCATGTTCCCTGTTTCCCATCACCTCTGCTTCCCACAGGCCCTAGCAGAGCTTCTCCATCGAGGAGAAGTAGCCTCCGCTTCTTGCCCGGCAGGAAGATCGGACTGACTGCTCCGTAGTTCCCACACTCTTCTGCTTTTCCCTTTCCTAAAACAAGGGTTGTATTTCCTTTCTTCCAGTCATCAGGGACTTCACTGGACAGACACCACGTCCCAAAAACAATCCACGCTGGCCTAGCAACTCCATGTGACAATTCCCTCGAGACTCACAGATGAATCTCATCAGGTCCATGGACTTCCACATATTAAGGTTCCTATCCTATCCTCCAGTGGCCTTGGGCTCTCCATTCTTCATTGCAGGGCTGCCGGCATTCGGCCTCAGCAACTTGGGCAGTGTGGCTGGAGCACCTGCACTGAAGACCGACGCACAGAAGTTGCTGAGAACCTCGGCACGCCCCTTGCCCAAGGTAGCCACATCTGCCGTTTCCTTACACGTATTAGCACTCATGTTCTTTTGCTTGCAAGAGACCTAACGAACCGCGCCTGCCTATCCTTGACATTCCTGCCCAGATTCAATTCAAAATGGGTCTTGGCTTCCCCGACCTTATCTCTAGCTTAGCGTATCCTTTCCCTATACTCCTTCCATGTCACCTTGTACACTGCCACTGCTCCTTCCCACTTCCTGAAACCGTTTTTTCCCCCGAGTTTGCTCAGCAGCTCCTCATCCATCTGTGGACATCTCCTGGCATTTTTGCACCAGCAGTTCCTCCTGCGTCGGATGCATCACTCCCCAGCTTAGAGAAAGGGATCCTTGAAATTCAGCCGCATGCTTGGGCCCCTCTGTCCTCCAGGGCTCTATCCTCTGGCGCTCTATCAAGGACATCCGAAGAGCCAAAGTCGGCTCTTCTGAAGTCCAGGGCACAAAGAGTACTGGGTGACAGGCTCACCATCCCAGGGATCTCCACCTCCACCATCCCACGGTCACTGCAGCCCAGGCTGCCTTGAGAGCATCATGTTCACCACCAGCTCCTTCTGTTGGTGAGCACAAGCTCCAGCATGCCATATCTCTCCTTGCTGCCGCCTCAAGCACTTGCAGAAGGAAGTTATCACTGACACATGCAAGGAACCTCTGAGATGGCCTCGGCTCTAACACGTCTGTTGCTCTCAAATCAAACAGTTGCATGCTGCTGCAGTGACATGACCAGCTGTGCAGAATGAGTAGCGTTGGAGTTGAGAGCGGTATTACACAGATTGTACTGAGACAGTAAGTCTAACTGCCCTGTCTCTGGATCCACAAGCTCTCGGACGGCTCCTCATCCTAACCCAGGAACACTTCCATACTTTCCAGTTAGCCACTGACACACACAGCTAAATCCCTCCTTCACTCCACAGCCTGTTTTCCCCAAAAGTCCCAAACCTTCCAACCCAATGCTCTACTCAATGGAACAATCCCACAATGGCTCCATGAGGCAAGGGAGACCATGCCAATTCAGGCCCGCACACACCCTGAATTCCTTCACTGCTCCCCACATTATGTGTGTTTGTGCAAAGGCGTCCGAAACTACCCGGCACGGCTTCTCTTCTCCAGCTGATGAAGCCCAGCCCCATCTCAGCCTTTCTCACAAGTGACATAGTCCAGTCCCCTCTGCACCTTCAGGGCCGTGCTCTCCAAAGCTCCACATCTCTCATGAACTAAGGAGCCCTGCAACAGGACACGCTTTCCCACGGAAGGGCTCCGGCAAGCCCAAAACACAACACCCTTTCTTTTACTGGTGACAGTCTCCTTTTGCTCTCTGCCTCAGCCACGGAAGCAGAGAAAACATAATCATGCCCTCGCTCCAGGGCCAAACACAGGGGGACCATAGCCACACAGCAAGCAACACGGGAGCAGCAAAGCTCTTCCTGTTTTTCAGCTCCTTCTTCACTGAGCCTATTTTTTAACGTCGTCTTCTCCTGTCACCTCAGCTTCCAAGACTGCACCTAGGCCGCCTCCGTCCAACAACACGCTCAGGCCTCCAAGGCTCACACCCATAGACAATCCTTTGTACACTACCACTGCCCCGGGCATTCACTGCAGAATGGGGAACACCAGCCTTTGCCCACTGACATCACTGCACATCCCTTGCAACCACAAAAAGAAAAGTGGCTAAGATGAAAATACAGACAAGCCACAAAGTGAAAAGGAAAAGTGACCACAGCCACCACCAAGGCGTTGCAGGTGGAAACAATGCTTGGGCACAAAGGGAGGCTTCAGCTGCACAGCAGAGTCCAGCTGCTAGCCCTGCAGGTGAAAGGGAACACCCAGCACCCCTCCTCAGTACAGCTGGCCTCTGGCCCAGTGCTTTCGCAACCCAGCTCGCCCACCACCGCCACTCTCCCCCAGCACAACACTGCCACCGCGGTCCCTAACCACGGACAGCCCAACAAACCACTGCCCCGAGAGCTCCCCAGCCACCAGCCCAGACTGGAAACCACGGGCAGAAACTCCCAGCAATCAGAAAGCGATGAAGGGAAAGCTGCCGCGATACAAAGCCGCACACGCAGCAGCAGCCCAAGCACAGCCACCACGACCACCACGAACACCACCACCAGCAGCACCACCGGGCCTCACCAGGCTCCTGCCCAGCACCACCCAACAGCACCCTCACACCCACCATGGCTGCGCCCACAGACCCACAGCCCCGCCTGCCGCACGCCGCCCCGGCCCTCCTGCTCCTCCTCACCGCTCTCGCCACCACCCTCGCCTGCCAGCAGCTCTGGACACACGACGACACCTTCCCCGCCGACGCGCTCCGCCTCCTCCAGGACATGGCTCCCCCAGCCACACACAGCCCTGCCACCTCCAAGAGCCGCCCTTCTTCCCCAACAACCTCCTCCACAACAACCTCCCCCCCCCCGCACCAAGCCGCCGCCACCGCCCTGCGCGTCCTTCAGCACCTCTTCCACACCCTCAGCGCCAACAGCACCCGCCAGCACTGGCCCACCCAGGCTCGCAACGACCTCCTCAACAAACTCCAGCACCACATCCACCACCTCGAGCAGTGCCTCCACGACAACGCCACGCCCTTCAAAGGACCACGCAACCCGCTGCTCACCATCAACAAGTACTTCAGGGACATCCACCTCTTCCTCCATGCCCACAACCACAGCGCCTGCGCCTGGGACCACGACGTCCGCCTCGAAGCTCGCGCCTCTTTACAGCACCTCCACAACCTCACACGCACCATGCGCCGCTAGCACAAACTCCCGCACGACCACCCACACCCCTGCCCCCCCACCACCCTCCCACACCTACGCCACAAACCCACCTGAACCTGACGCCTCCTCTCCCCCGGACAAGAGACACGGTTGCAACGACTGCTCGGCACCTGCAGCCACTCTGCACCTACAACCACTGCGCCCCCCATCGATACAGACTTTGCTATTGATACGGACAAAGGACGTCCTCTACTTATTTATAGATTGTTTATTTATCTATTTATTCAAGTATTTATGTCATGGAAAATAAAGGCCTTGGATTCAACATTACCACGCCTCTCTTCTTCCTAGCACTGCAACCAGCCCTTGGGCCAGGGGAAAGCCACCTACGCTCAACACTTACTAGAAGCCCTGCTTTACTCAGGGTTCTGCACAGCCCCTGTCCACTCTTCTCAATGACACCTGCTCAAACAGGATCCTGCGGCATCCTGTTTATCCCCTACGGATAAACATTGCCAGCATCTGGCCAACACCACAGAATCACAAAAAGCCAGAACCACGCAAAGGTTGGAAAGCACTGCTGCAGCCCATCTGCTTTATCCACACCGTGCTCCATCCGTCCAATCCATGGCTCTTTGACTTAGAGACAAGGATGTCGTGCAGGACAGCGTCAAACACTCTGCACATGCCCAGGTGCACAAGGTCACTTACTCTGCCCCTATCCACCAGTGCTGTGTAGCCCTAACCATAGAACAGCACCAAAACTGACAGGAACGGCAATTTCCCTCTTTGGAAAGGGAAATTCCCATGTTCCCTGTTTCCCATCACCTCTGCTTCTCACAGGCCCTAGCAGAGCTTCTCCATCGAGGAGAAGTAGCCTCCGCTTCTTGCCCGGCAGGAAGATCGGACTGACTGCTCCGTAGTTCCCACACTCTTCTGCTTTTCCCTTTCCTAAAACAAGGGTTGTATTTCCTTTCTTCCAGTCATCAGGGACTTCACTGGACAGACACCACGTCCCAAAAACAATCCACGCTGGCCTAGCAACTCCATGTGACAATTCCCTCGAGACTCACAGATGAATCTCATCAGGTCCATGGACTTCCACATATTAAGGTTCCTATCCTATCCTCCAGTGGCCTTGGGCTCTCCATTCTTCATTGCAGGGCTGCCGGCATTCGGCCTCAGCAACTTGGGCAGTGTGGCTGGAGCACCTGCACTGAAGACCGACGCACGGAAGTTGCTGAGAACCTCGGCACGCCCCCTTGCCCAAGGTAGCCACATCTGCCGTTTCCTTACACGTATTAGCACTCATGTTCTTTTGCTTGCAAGAGACCTAACGAACCGCGCCTGCCTATCCTTGACATTCCTGCCCAGATTCAATTCAAAATGGGTCTTGGCTTCCCCGACCTTATCTCTAGCTTAGCGTATCCTTTCCCTATACTCCTTCCATGTCACCTTGTACACTGCCACTGCTCCTTCCCACTTCCTGAAACCGTTTTTTCCCCCGAGTTTGCTCAGCAGCTCCTCATCCATCTGTGGACATCTCCTGGCATTTTTGCACCAGCAGTTCCTCCTGCGTCGGATGCATCACTCCCCAGCTTAGAGAAAGGGATCCTTGAAATTCAGCCGCATGCTTGGGCCCCTCTGTCCTCCAGGGCTCTATCCTCTGGCGCTCTATCAAGGACATCCGCGAAGAGCCAAAGTCGGCTCTTCTGAAGTCCAGGGCACAAAGAGTACTGGGTGACAGGCTCACCATCCCAGGGATCTCCACCTCCACCATCCCACGGTCACTGCAGCCCAGGCTGCCTTGAGAGCATCATGTTCACCACCAGCTCCTTCTGTTGGTGAGCACAAGCTCCAGCATGCCATATCTCTCCTTGCTGCCGCCTCAAGCACTTGCAGAAGGAAGTTATCACTGACACATGCAAGGAACCTCTGAGATGGCCTCGGCTCTAACACGTTGTCTCTCCAACAGATAATGCTGTGCTGCAAATGACCAGTGAGGACCAGGGCTTGCAAATGTGAAGCCGCTCCCAGCTGGATACACAGAGCTTCGTCCACTCCATCCTCCTGAGCGGACAGCCTGTAGCAGACCCCAACCCTAACTGCCCGTGTCTCTGGATCCACAAGCTCTCGGACGGCTCCTCATCCTAACCCAGGAACACTTCCATACTTTCCAGTTAGCCACTGACACACACAGCTAAATCCCTCCTTCACTCCACAGCCTGTTTTCCCCAAAAGTCCCAAACCTTCCAACCCAATGCTCTACTCAATGGAACAATCCCACAATGGCTCCATGAGGCAAGGGAGACCATGCCAATTCAGGCCCGCACACACCCTGAATTCCTTCACTGCTCCCCACATTATGTGTGTTTGTGCAAAGGCGTCCGAAACTACCGGCACGGCTTCTCTTCTCCAGCTGATGAAGCCCAGCCCCATCTCAGCCTTTCTCACAAGTGACATAGTCCAGTCCCCTCTGCACCTTCAGGGCCGTGCTCTCCAAAGCTCCACATCTCTCATGAACTAAGGAGCCCTGCAACAGGACACGCTTTCCCACGGAAGGGCTCCGGCAAGCCCAAAACACAACACCCTTTCTTTTACTGGTGACAGTCTCCTTTTGCTCTCTGCCCTCAGCCACGGAAAGCAGAGAAAACATAATCATGCCCTCGCTCCAGGGGCCAAACACAGGGGGACCATAGCCACACAGCAAGCAACACGGGAGCAGCAAAGCTCTTCCTGTTTTTCAGCTCCTTCTTCACTGAGCCTATTTTTTAACGTCGTCTTCTCCTGTCACCTCAGCTTCCAAGACTGCACCTAGGCCGCCTCCGTCCAACAACACGCTCAGGCCTCCAAGGCTCACACACCATAGACAATCCTTTGTACACTACCACTGCCCCGGGCATTCACTGCAGAATGGGGAACACCAGCCTTTGCCCACTGACATCACTGCACATCCTTGCAACCACAAAAAGAAAAGTGGCTAAGATGAAAATACAGACAAGCCACAAAGTGAAAAGGAAAAGTGACCACAGCCACCACCAAGGCGTTGCAGGTGGAAACAATGCTTGGGCACAAAGGGAGGCTTCAGCTGCACAGCAGAGTCCAGCTGCTAGCCCTGCAGGTGAAAGGGAACACCCAGCACCCCTCCTCAGTACAGCTGGCCTCTGGCCCAGTGATTTCGCAACCCAGCTCGCCCACTACCACCGCCACTCTCCCCCAGCACAACACTGCCACCGCGGTCCCTAACCACGGACAGCCCAACAAACCACTGCCCCGAGAGCTCCCCAGCCACCAGCCCAGACTGGAAACCACGGGCAGAAACTCCCAGCAATCAGAAAGCGATGAAGGGAAAGCTGCCGCGATACAAAGCCGCACACGCAGCAGCAGCCCAAGCACAGCCACCACGACCACCACGAACACCACCACCAGCAGCACCACCGGGCCTCACCAGGCTCCTGCCCAGCACCACCCAACAGCACCCTCACACCCACCATGGCTGCGCCCACAGACCCACAGCCCCGCCTGCCGCACGCCGCCCCGGCCCTCCTGCTCCTCCTCACCGCTCTCGCCACCACCCTCGCCTGCCAGCAGCTCTGGACACACGACGACACCTTCCCCGCCGACGCGCTCCGCCTCCTCCAGGACATGGCTCCCAGCCACACACAGCCCTGCCACCTCCAAGAGCCGCCCTTCTTCCCCAACAACCTCCTCCACAACAACCTCCCCCCGCACCAAGCCGCCGCCACCGCCCTCGCGTCCTTCAGCACCTCTTCCACACCCTCAGCGCCAACAGCACCCGCCAGCACTGGCCCACCCAGGCTCGCAACGACCTCCTCAACAAACTCCAGCACCACATCCACCACCTCGAGCAGTGCCTCCACGACAACGCCACGCCCTTCAAAGGACCACGCAACCCGCTGCTCACCATCAACAAGTACTTCAGGACATCCACCTCTTCCTCCATGCCCACAACCACAGCGCCTGCGCCTGGGACCACGTCCGCCTCGAAGCTCGCGCCTCTTTACAGCACCTCCACAACCTCACACGCACCATGCGCCGCTAGCACAAACTCCCGCACGACCACCCACACCCGTGCCCCCCCCCACCACCCTCCCACACCTACGCCACAAACCCACCTGAACCTGACGCCTCCTCTCCCCCGACAAGAGACACGGTTGCAACGACTGCTCGGCACCTGCAGCCACTCTGCACCTACAACCACTGCGCCCCCCATCGATACAGACTTTGCTATTGATACGGACAAAGGACGTCCTCTACTTATTTATAGATTGTTTATTTATCTATTTATTCAATATTTATGTCATGGAAAATAAAGGCCTTGGATTCAACATTACCACGCTCTCTTCTTCCTAGCACTGCAACCAGCCCTTGGGCCGGGGAAAGCCACCTACGCTCAACACTTACTAGAAGCCCTGCTTTACTCAGGGTTCTGCACAGCCCCTGTCCACTCTTCTCAATGACACCTGCTCAAACAGGATCCTGCGGCATCCTGTTTATCCCCTACGGATAAACATTGCCAGCATCTGGCCAACACCACAGAATCATAAAAAAGCCAGAACCACGCAAAGGTTGGAAAGCACTGCTGCAGCCCATCTGCTTTATCCACACCGTGCTCCATCCGTCCAATCCATGGCTCTTTGACTTAGAGACAAGGATGTCGTGCAGGACAGCGTCAAACACTCTCTGCACATGCCCAGGTGCACAAGGTCACTTACTCTGCCCCCCTATCCACCAGTGCTGTGTAGCCCTAACCATAGAACAGCACCAAAACTGACAGGAACGGCAATTTCCCTCTTTGGAAAGGGAAATTCCCATGTTCCCTGTTTCCCATCACCTCTGCTTCTCACAGGCCCTAGCAGAGCTTCTCCATCGAGGAGAAGTAGCCTCCGCTTCTTGCCCGGCAGGAAGATCGGACTGACTGCTCCGTAGTTCCCACACTCTTCTGCTTTTCCTTTCCTAAAACAAGGGTTGTATTTCCTTTCTTCCAGTCATCAGGGACTTCACTGGACAGACACCACGTCCCAAAACAATCCACGCTGGCCTAGCAACTCCATGTGACAATTCCCTCGAGACTCACAGATGAATCTCATCAGGTCCATGGACTTCCACATATTAAGGTTCCTATCCTATCCTCCAGTGGCCTTGGGCTCTCCATTCTTCATTGCAGGGCTGCCGGCATTCGGCCTCAGCAACTTG